>OX637533.1:98615494-101015494 GCA_951800035.1 Linnaemya tessellans | reverse complement strand
ACATACGCAAGTGTAAGTGTAAGAGTTTGTTTGTTTGTTGTTGTTGCTTGGCAGTCGGTATTGAAAGTGATTATTGGGCGATTTTCATATAATTTTCCCACGCGATTTTCTCCGGAAATTCATAGCCGATTTTATTAATTTTTGGATTAAAACGCTAGTGCGGGTTTCGACAAAGAGTTTAGGCCAAAAATTAAGGCGATCCGATATCGGCGAGCGGAGATTTAAGTGTTTTAATTCGGAGTATTAATTTGGAGTAATATTAAAAAAGTGTTTTATGTTGATCTTCGCTTTTGTCTTATGCATAGCAAAGAGAATAGTGACGTGGTTATACGTACATATGTAAAAATGAGATAGCAAGACAGCAACGTATGTAGCTTATGTACAAACATAACAATGTATGTATGTACATTTGTCTGTTGCTTTGCATTCTCTTTGTTTTTTGTGGGTTTAATATAAAATAAATAAACAAAAAGGTGTTAACACATCGCCCGTGAGTTCGAACACTCATTTTTTTTTTTTTGTTTACTCTTTCATAAGGAACTTTTGGGCACCCTTCAATTAAGACAATCTGTCAAAATAAGAAAGTCGTGTCAAGAAACCTTACAGAAATATAGCAAAAGAAATTTTAGCCTAAAGTTACGTTCACACCTATCAAATATTTGACGAAATAAGTGTAACCACTATTTTAGGGCAAACTTTTCTTTAATATATCGTTTGTATGCCCAACAAATCAAACGATGAAACACAATACTGGAGCCAAATTACCGCATTCGATATCGAACGAAATTTCCATACAATTTAAATACAAATTTCGATCGATATCGAATGCCGTAATTTGGCCCCTGATTGAGTACTGAATTTTATACCAAATAGAGACATGATCATTTTAAAAATTATTTTTCTAAATTTATCAATAATTAAACCAGAAATTATGAGTTACACTTATTTCATCAAATATTTCATAGATGTGAATGGAGCTTAAGTGAGTTTTTCCTTCAAATTTTTATATTATTTATATAGTTATGCAACTGGAAAATATCTGTCATGTTCTAAAATTATACTTATGAAGTAGAGCCAAACTACTGTGAAGAATTGTGAAGGATATGAAAGAAATATATAATGGCGGTAGTTAATAGTTGCAAAATAATTTCATTAAATTAACTGATTTTTATTATTGTTGTACCCGAAATCCAATATTTTTGTTAATACCACCGTACATGTTTTCGAATACTTACATACATGACGTCATGCCAATGCAAGCATATGAATTTGAGATTTCTTATTTTGCACTCATAAAAAGAGTTATTGCATATCTCGTAAAAACAATATCTAAAAATCCATTTAATTTTATCAACTAATCGACAACCAAAGAAAATTCAATTAATATCGAAAACATAACGAACCAAATATTGATTTTATTACAAAAGTTTTATAAACAAAACAAAAAAAAAAACTTTATTCTGTTCAATAAAATTATGTGAAAACAAGTAAAAACGTTATATTGGACCGGGTCGAAATTTAAATACTCTACAAATATTTAGTAAGTAAATTTAAAATGCGTAACTTGGCGGGACAGAGTTCTAAATCTCTCATTTCGGGAAGGGCCGTGCGGGAGACGTGTCACCTCTGCAAGATCAGAAAACATCTCAGCTTCCTATAGGCTTAAGAAATACAAATTGTTTAATATTTTCGTTATTTTTGCATATAATATCGTACGTCAACGCCCACTAAAGGGGCGGGGTCAAAAAATACACTATATCACGTTTTCCACAGGCGGACGTATGGGCATTGCTAGGTTGTCTTAGACTTGATCACTGATCAAGAATATATATATACTTTATTAGGTCTAGTTCTTTTTGGAGGGTATTAAAACTGTATTTTGCCGGGGTCGGTCTGGCCAAGGCCGTAGGGCGACATTTCATCTTTGCCAAAAAACTCTAAAAATAAATGTTTGGGATAATTAAAAATTTATTTATCTTTTTTCTTTTTGATAGGGTCATTTAGGTGAAAAAGGGGGAGGAAAGGGTAGGACAGAGAAGTACCAGGATACGTTGCAGCCTCGTCACTAAAGCTTAAAAATGTTATTTTTAAGGAATGTACGCTTAAGTAAAACAATTTGTCAAATGCTTACACTATTTTTGCATAGAATAACGCCCACTAAAGGGGGCGGGGTCCAGAAAGCAATTTTTTCTTTGACATGAAAATATATCACTTGCTAAATTACAAAAATAAAAATTATGTTGTTTTTTAGAGGTAGGTTTAAATCTTCTTAGGGGAACTTTTTTCCTCTGGCCTGATTTAGCCCATTTATAATTTTGACCTGTTCTATCCTTATATAATATATATATATATATATATATATATATATATTTATACCAAATTTCAAGAGTCTGGCTCTTTTCGTTTAGACTGAATCGTGATTTAAAAAAAAAAATTTCGACGGACGTACGGACGGACGGACATGCTCAGGGGCCAAATTACCGCATTCGACATCGATCGAAATTTCAATACAATTCATATACAAATTTCGATCGATATCGAATGCCGTAATTTGTCGCCAGATCGTGTCAGAGGGATATTTCGCTACGTTACAAACAGAATGACAAAGTGAATACACCCTACAATTCTACAATTTTTGCAGTATGTAAAAAACTATGAAAAAATTTTGCTACTGCCAGAAAAAATTTATGTGGCTGCGTCTGTAAGTGTAATCAAAACAAGTGGACGTACAAACACTTTATGAAACGATATAAAAATTCATTAGAAAAATTACTTAATAAATAAAGTTGAAAACAATCGTGCGCTTGAGGGTGGTGTAATCAAATTTGTCACGGTCAAATTCCTCACAATGATTATTGTTTTAGTATTAAATATATTTTATACAAACAACAACTGAAATTAATGTGGGTGCATGCGATAAAAATGTATTTGAATGCGAAAAGGTCAGCATCAACTGCACAGCGCACAGAGTGCTTAAAAATTTTTTACACGTATAAAACATAAAAATAATTTTAATTGTCTCAAATAATAAAAAAAAGAAATTTTTCTTGTAATATATTAATTTTTATTATAAAATAAGAGCTGATGGCCAACGTTGCTAGTGCTCTCTAATTAGATTTAATCTTGGAATTATATTCGTAAAGATTAAAGAAATAAATAATAATAATAATTATTATGAAATAACAATAAAGAATTTTGCTCTCCTGCTCAGTTTTTCAACAATTCATTGACTACGTTATGTGTCTTAAAAATGTTGGTCTTAAATAAATTTCGATTATTAAATTCACAGCTTTAAATGAAAATGCTGAGGCTCCGCAGCTCCTATATACATATTCTCAGTCTGTACTAACGATGCAAAACTAAAGTAAATATTTCACTATTCCCTTTCCTTGTAATATTTACAGAGTGACGCTGTAAGCTCCTCAGATGCTGAAGCAATACCACCTGTACCACCACCACCGGCTATGAAACGTAATGGCAGTATCCGCAGCCTGCGTCTATTGCAAAATTTTCAGCAGCAGCAATCAACTTTAAGATCAGGTGTCATGTGCAGTGGCAGTCAACCAAACAAAGCCAGTAGCAAGTCACTGCATCATAACGGCAGCACCTACAACAACAATAACAACAACAGCAGCACTAATAGCAATAGCAACAATAATGACTCGATAGCAACATTATGTAACGGTGATTTGCGGAATGATTTTGCTAAAACAGCTCATGATGTTCGAGCTGTGATTGACGACTGCACCACTTCCATACTGAAATGTGCCAACGCCATGGGTTCCGACATTGTGTCCAATACAAGTACAACGACAAATGGTAGCTATAAGACGCAACTATCTTCATTGAATAACATGGTCTCCCACAGCAAGCCTGATATATGCCATGTAACAAACACCTCCACAAAAAACAATGCAGTCTCAGCCAACACCTCATACTTTGGTAACTTCCCCCCGCCTTATCCCACACATGATGACATTATTTTGCCCAAAAGCCAAAAATCAGATCCGTCATTATGTTTCCTACACAAGGCGTCGATACTGAGAGGCATGGAAATGGAGCTGGGCCATGTGCTTCCACCAACATCGTCATCGCCATCGATGGCATTCACCGACTTTACACAATCACAACGTGATTTACAGCAAAAATTGCAACACTATAAAAATATAAGTAGATTAAGTCTAAGTAAATACAACACCATTGGGCCGAGCAGCGATTATGCACGCCAGCTGGCCATTTACGCACAACAACAGCAATTACTTCATCAGCTGCAACAAAGCCACATGAAACCGTTCCATGAAAGATGTCGCTGTTTCTCAAAATCGTGGTCGAACTTTTCACGTGACTTGAGCCAAACACAATGCACGAATGATGCAGCTGCTGCTTACCGCACCAACAACCACGACAATCACAGTAGTTTATTGCAACAACAGCATGCGTCAGCAACATTGGGCCCAGCAGGAAAAGGTAGGCAAGACAAAATTCCATTACGTTCTTCCCTCACCAGTCGTAGTTTCAATAATCTAATCGACATCGATACATACAACTATGATATGGCATCCATACTCTCATCACATCATAAATCACATCTTACGCAACAGAATGCACATCCACTCGCATGCAATGGCAGAGGTGTTGGTAGTCTTGGTGGCGGTGGCGGTGGCGGTGGAGGTGGCAGTAGTGGAATGCTTAGCCAATCAAACAGTGTTAGTGGCCTTAAAGACAACCACATCCATGGTCAGGCCTCGTTAGAGCATCAGCAGCTGCTAAAACAGTCTCAGCAGCAGAACAAACTGCTGCAGCATCATTATCACCATGAACAACTCAAAGAGTTTCATTGCAATGAGCATGATAATCATCATCCTTTGGGCATGCATGGTAGCACAAATCTAATTAAATCATCTGAGAAATTTCATCAACACAATCACCATCATCATCACAACAACCTAAGCACTCACCATCCGCCACATCATGCAAGTCTGACGAGCATTATGCCATGGAAACATCGCCAAAGCCCAAGTCGCGGCTCGTCGAGCTCGGGCACAAATTCATTTCGTAAGTAAATTGCACTCGCAGGTGTATGAATGTTTGTATAATTAAATTTCAGGCTAGATATTAAATTTTACTTGGCAAAATGTTTTATTCTTTAACTGCAATTTAAATCGATTTGCGACCACTTCGTTAGTATGAGGCTAAAAAGAACCAAAACAGAGCATAATTATGAAGAGCATATGATAAATTTAAGCTACAATCTAAATTCGAATACATTTCGGAGTTGAAATCAAAATTTCATCTGTAGGTTTACTCTCTGCAATATGCAGCTGATTGACACGAAGATGGTCTTAATTGACTTACAAAAAAGTCGTCATTGACTTGATGCACCAAGACCTTTTCTTTACAAATTCAGCCTACAACCAATAAAATGTAATAACGATAAAGTCAAATAAAATTATGTATAAATTTTTATTGGACGAACTTTCTTATGTCAATTGTTAATTTTTTCAACGGGCTTAAGTTCGAATCTGCATGACTGCAAATGATTTTTTATTATTTTATTAATAAATGAATTTGTTCAAATTCTATTTATTATTTAATATTAAGATCGGAATATTAAGAATATATTCAATAATTATCATCAGCATTCTTTGTTCAATTTTTCCACTTTTGCAAGTGGTACTAGTGAGTAGGAATATCAACTATTTAACTAATGCTATTAACTAAAATTGAATATGAGAAGTTCCCACATTCACATTTTCTTTATTAAGTTATTACCATTTTGGTTAGTACGAAATTCCCCAACCCTGACGATTAATATTCCCAATATTCCATGTATTTCTTTCGCTTTTTCCAAAGCCATCGGTACTAACCAAAAAAGGTAATAACTTAAAAAAAAAATATGAATGTGGGAACTTCTCACATCTTTCTTAATCTGTCCCCTCAATACTAGCCCCTCCTTTCTAGTTCCGGCGCAATTTACTGCATATGTAGGGGTCATCCCCTGAGTGCTGGTCCGAGATAAAAAAAAAAAACTTCCGCAGTGTTTAAGTAATATTTTATAGCTTCTTGTATTCTAGTATCATATAATAATACAACTTAGGAATATTAGAAAGAGTTATAGCTTATAAAGGCTGGGCAAATTTGCCTCCCATTTTTGGCAACTTCAGCTATATTTATACCAATATAAAGTGGAAATATAGGAATTAATAATGAAATACGAAGTCGGGCAAATGTACACCTCAAGCACGTCGGCAGACGTCCTCTCCTTTCACAAAATGTTGAACCAAATTTTTTTTCAATTATATCCGGCACTCAGGAGATGACCCCTACTGATGCGTACATTGTTCTGGAACTAGGAAAATTGGTTGTGGGAAGGAGAATAAAGGCAGTAGTGTCTATGAACATTCGATTTGAATTTCTCCATAGTATATACGGCAGGAAAGGCTTCCCCAGGGTGTTTATTCCACATACGGGCAGTACGGGCAAAGAATGAATTTTCCCTGTAATGCACCACATATGGGTGTGATCGCACTGTAGAGCGTGTTGAGCGTAGAAAAGCGCGCGTTTCGGGAAACTGATCCCTAACTTCGTTGGAACAAAACCCATTATAGTAACAATAAAACAGTGAAACGCACCCCACATTGAGTCGATGCTCAAATGAGTCAATAGAGTTGGCTACCCTACCGTCCCCTATGAGGTTCATCGCCCACTCCTGTGCACGGTTGAGTAACTTCAAAAGAGACTTTGAAGCATCGGCCCATACATGAGTTTTTTTTTTTTGTTAATTTTTGTTCGAATCTGCATGACTGCAAACCATTTTTTATTATTTTATTAATAAATGAATATGTTCAAATTCTATTTTATTAATTTATATTAAGATTGAAATATTAAGAATATTTTTCAATAATCATCAAACCAGCAGAACGGATCAGTACTGATTTCGAGGCCGCTACGCCATCTCATCGGCGTTCTTCGTTAAATTTTTCCACTTTTGCAAGTGGTGCTAGTGAGTAGGAATATCAACTATTTAACCAATGTTATTAACGAAAATTTAATATGAGAAGTTCCCACATTCATATTTTTAATTTATTACCTTTTTTGGTTAGTACGAAATTCCCCAACCCTGACGATTAATATTCCCAATATTCCATGTATCTCTTTCGCTTTTTCCAGAGCTATTTTTTTTAGGAGTAGGACCAGCACTCAGGGTTGTATTCCATTTTCGGTCGAATGTAAGTAGTATAAATAGTAAGGAGATCAGATGGGATGAATTATGTCTTACACTGCCGAGAAAGCCGAGGCACTCGAATGCTTCACTTGAAACATGAAAAATTTATTCTGTCCATCGAATGTTACACTGGATTTTGATGCCAGGAACATCAAGAACTTCAGATTCCTCAATATCTATACCACCCATGTTGACAGCTGAAGCAGCATGATCGGACTTGCGTCGGTGTGTAAGCAAGCAGCATTGAGTCTTACGGGCATTGAAATTTACCCTGTTCCTGTGGCCCCATTCAACAATCCTATTGAGGTCACCCTTGAGCGCAACACAAGAACTTCGCTTATCTGGTCAATGCAACGACGAATTTCATCTTTGACAGCATCAGTTGTTCGTCGTTTTCTCACGTCAATCCGATCTTTCAAATGGTCCTAGAGAAAATAATCCTGCGACGTTAAATCACAAGAAAAAGGCATCGCCAATATGTGAAATTACGAGACCGGGAAATTCCCCATATAATAACTGAATTGTTTGGCTGGCTCTGCGGCCTGTGGCGCCGTCCTGGTGAAAGCAAAGGTCATCGATGTCAACATAAGTCAATTGTGGCCACACAAAAATCTGTTACCGTGGTTTGGTAGCGCAGAGAATTCAAGGTGACGGCGTTTCCTTTCTAGCTTTCGAAAAAATACGGGCCGATGATGCGGCCTGACCCCAAATCTTACTATGCGGTCACTTTCTTTGGATGTAATGGTTTTATGGACCCCATATGCACAAATTTTATTTGTCTACATAACGGCCTCATTTAAAATGGGACTCATCTCTAAAGATGTTTTTGTTGGCAAATGCCTTGTTTCCGTTCAGTTATTTCGAACAGAGAATTCACAACCGCTCGATGCAATCAATCATCAGCCGGTTTTAATTCTTGAACGAGTTAAACTTTATAAGCGTGAAGATGAAATTTTTATGCTGCGAAAAGTGCTTCTGGTGATGCCCAATATGATTGCGAACGTCGTTCCAGGCTCATTCTCAACAGTTTTCTGTACAGTGACTGTGTTTGCATTACTATTACCACTTCGGGCGTATTGTTTTGGTCTACTGCCAGCAACAATACGATTGCCCTCGAATTTCGCTACAAAGCAGCCTCAGAAGGACCTCTATTAGGAGGAGAAGCTGCTCAAATCTTACGAAGTAAAAAAGGACAAAATAAGTAAAAAAAATAAATTAAAAAAAGTACAGTAAAATGTTTACCATTTTAATAATAAATTTCCACAACTAAAATTCTATAATCAAGAAGGCAACGTTTCAATGGTTACAAATTTCCTAACTTTTTACTGAATAAGTATCAATAGATAACAGCTCAATTGTTGCTATTTCTCATTATTTGACAGTCAATTTACTTCCTAACCTCAAATTTGCCCTCAAAAAGAAAAAGATAACATTGAATATTTACAATAGGAATTATTTTAACAGCAAATACTCTAGTTAGTCCTATTAATAGTTATTACCTCTGTAATTGCTGCTCGAATTATTTAATTTTATTTTGTAAAAACTTAAATCTTCCATTTCTTATACATTTAATCAGGCATTTTCTGAAATAAGAAATTACTGCAACTTCTGTCATAAACACTTCAATTTGCTTCCCCTTTGGTTTTCTTAGGCAGACCAGTTTTAAAACTTTGCATGCAAAGTTTTTATACAAAAAACTTAAGAACAACTCCATTTTTGTTGACTTCATAACTTGTGCGAATTTATATCTCTATGCAAAAGCCACGAAACTTGGCTCACAATTCATTTGAAAGTAATGACTATATGATGGTTTTTGTGGCAGTCACCAAGTACTTCTTTCTGTTTTTTTTCGGCTTCTCTTTTTTATTTATTTCGAATATGGTAGCGCAGCATTTATCTTGTCAGTGTATGTGTGTGTGTGTGTGTGTTTGAACATACTATTTGTTTTTCTTTTGGCTGTGTTTTGTCTGACTATTTGAGTTGGCAAATGATAGTGGTTTGCTTTGGCTTAAAATCTCATTAATGGCCATAGACAGATACAATACGTGCATGGGTAAAATTCCAAAAGTAGCCAACGTGGGCAAGAGCGCCTGGCATGTGTGCATGTGTATTTTGTATTTCAAAGTAGCAGCAATTAGTGAAACACTACATCTCTGTTAAGTATGGCTGCGATGATATTGGTGTTTAACATACAAATCAATGAACACATGCTCATATTATCAGCATCACATCTCCACAGATGCATGCATTTTCTAGAATACAACATCCCAAAAAACTTTTCACAAACTTTATCCGATGAAACATAATTAAGATGTTCATGTGGAGTTGAAACTATTTTGGTAAAGTTTTATATAAAAATATACTCTTTTTGTTTAGTGTTTTGTAATACCTTAAGATATTGAAAAAAAATCATAGTGCATCTATTTATGAAAGTTTTTTTGGACTTAATCGAATGTAGTATGTCAATCTAATGCAATAGATATTTTCAAATTTCGTATTAAAAAAAATCACAAGTCTTTTAGCAATTTGTAAACAGATAATTTTGTTTTTTTTTTATCTTGGACCAGCACTCAGGGGATGACCCCTATATATGCAATGCATTGCGCCGGAACTGAAAACGAGGGGATAGTATTGACGGGGGACAGATTAGGAAAGATGAGAAGATGGACAGTTTTTTTGTATCTATTACCACCTTTTTTACTTCGCCGGCTAATTCTTGCTACAGGGCCGATGAAGGTGGGTGCTGTTACTCTGCTTTTAGTACATGATAGTGTCAGTCGCCGACCAATTATGTTCAGTGACCAGTGACTATGCCTTCATCATTGAAACAGGCTGGCAACAATTAACACAACCACGCACTAATGCTGATCAGAAGAATTCAACACAATATTTCATGACTCAGCGCGGGCTCGAACTCAGGACCCTCCGCTTCATAGACTCGTGTTCTACTACTTCAGCCAAGGAAAGAATTGTAGGCAAATTACGGTACTCGATATTGATCGAAATTTTAATACAATTTACATATTTCGATCGTTATCAAATGACGATATTTGCCCCTTGGCTTGTCAAATGTTTATTGCTAAATTTTTTTTTATATTTTCCCTTAAACTATAAATAATACAGGGTGTCCGCAGGGAAGGTATACTACTTTATTTAATTTTTGATTAAAAGAAAGAGAATGGATTTTATATTGATAAATGCTTTATTTAATGTCGGCAATTATGCATGGAATACAATATCAGATAAATGTCCGCCTCTGGTAGGGTTGCCATTTCCAATTTTAGAAAAGGAGGACAACGACCTTAAAAAAGGAGGACATTTGACTCAATAAAGAGGACTTTTTTGCCTAAAATTCAAATATAAAAATCAAAAAACTCAATAAAGTATACAAAATTACTTACAGTGAACTCGCGAAAACGTGAATACTCGAATACATGAACGACTCGGAAACGTGAACATTTTTATTTTTACATTGACTACTCTAAAACGTGAACAAAGTCTGAAAGCTTTAAAACGTGAACAAAGTTTTCTTCGCCTTTTTCGATTTATTTTTGAATTTACGTTTAATTTTGGGAATCCCAGAACATTTTTCTCATTTTTATGTTGATTGTTTTCAACAAATACATGCATATAGGTACATACATATGTACGTTGTATATGCATACGTATGCAGGCCTGATTATACTGATTTAGTTGCGCCATGACAACCTGTAAGTTTAAATTTACATACATACATAAAAATAAAAAGGTTGACCAAAGCGAGGTTTAAGGCTGCACTAAAAATTGTAAAACAAAATACATACCAAAGGAGGACAAGCGATTTCTTGGTATAAAATTAGTTTAGTTGTTTTTTATGGTTACTTTTAGGAATCTTTATTCAGTTTTCTAGAAGTGAAAAAGTGTAAACATTTTATTTTATCGTTGCTAAGTGATTAAATTTTCAATTTTCCATCCAATTTTAATATCTGATGTTAAATTTTTTGCTTGAAGTTATTATTTGAAGGTAAACTGTGCTTTTTTATTATAAAATTTTTACAATCGAAAACGTGAACAAATTTGAAAACGTGAATACCCTTTGTAAAAATTAGTTCATGTTTTCGCGAGTTCACTGTATTTTTATTTAAAATATTTATATTCATTTCAATACATGTCTATCACATTTTTTCAAATATTCATAAAGTGCTTGACAATTCATACAGTGATGCCAACGCAGTCCCTAACGCATCCCATATAGCCATTTTTTGTTCAAAATAGTGATTTTTACTGGCTGTTTCACGATTTCTTACGAAAATTGATTCGTACGAAATCTGTGTTATTTGTAAATTATTTTGGGCGTTTTGTTTTTAAAAATTTAGCTTGACTACTTATGAGCGAAAATGTAGCAGTTTTGATATTTTGAAATTGTAATAGCAGCAATAAGTAGGACAACCTCAGACACTTGTTAAAAAAGTAGGAGGACGGACCCCGACGACCTAAAAAAGAGGACGGTGTCCGGGGAAAAGAGGACGGATGGCAACGCTAGCCTCTGGTAGCCTCATAAATGCTTGCCCTTTTGAAAACATTTTTCATTACATTCTCACACATTTCACGCGGTATTTCATTAATTTCTTCACAAATATTTTGTTTGAGTTGTTCAAGCGTTTCTGCTTTGTTTGCATAAACCTTGCTTTTCAGATATCCCCACAACAAGAAGTTCGGAGCAGTCAAATCAGGCAACCGTGGAGGCCAATCAATATCACCATTTCTTGAAATAACTTGTTGTGGAATGAGGTCTCGCAATAATTCTATTGTAATCCTGACTGTATGCGATGTGGCATCGAAAATGTTTCCATAATATATTTTCCACGTGTCTACTTCACGACTGCCAAATATGAACGGTCAAGACTAATGTTTACCAAAATGGTGGCACAACGAAGTAATATACCTTAACGGCGGACACCCTGTATAACTAAAATACTTTTTACTTTTTATATTATGCCAAATCAATTTTGGTTGCCGAAATACTTTTCAATAAAATTTCAAATATTGTCTGCATTAAACTTTAAAACATTTTTTTTAAATTCTACGATCATAGTTAAATAAATAAATATGTAGAACATAAGCCATTGTTTGGAAAAATTTATTAATTTACGAAAATATTTTGATATGAAGGTGCTGTTGGCGTCAGTAGTTAACACGAGACTCTGAAGTGGAGGGTGAGTGGTTGTGTTAGTTGTTATCAGCCTGTTTCAGTGATGAACAGGCCCCGATTGACACTATCATGTTCTAAAATAACACATTAATAGCATCCTCCTTCTCCGGTCCTGTAGCAAAAAATTAGCCGGCGAAGTAAAAAGTTGAAATTGCTCCAAAAATGTTTCTAACTTTTCATCTTTCTCTATTTGTCATTCCAATACTTTAAGCTCCTTTCTAGTTCCGGCACAATACACCGCATACGTAAGAGTCATTCTCTGAGTGCTGGTCCGAATTAAAAAGAAAAATAATTGTATATCAGTCATCATTTTTTTTAGTCGTTGGTAGTCAAAAAATTATTCATCAATTAATAAAAAATAGCTGCACATAATCTTGCATTCAATTTTTTTTTTTTTTTTTGTTTCTTGGACCAGCACTCAGGGGATGACCCCTACATATGCGATGCATTGTGCCAGAACTAGGAAAGTTGGTTATGGGAAGGAGGATAGAGGGAGTAGTGTTTGTGGACGTTCGATTTGAACCTCCCCAAGTTAAAACTGACAGGAAAGACCTCTGCTGGAAGTTTGTTCCACATACGAACCGTTCGGCCAAAGAATGAATTCTCTCTGTAATGCGTGGTGCGATTCACTGACAACTCAACCACAAAAGGATGTGCCCTATGTGAAGAGCGGGTAGCTCGCAGAAATAAACGGTTATTCGGCACAAGCTCCCTTATTTCACCAGAACACATTCCGTTGTAGTATCGGTAGAACAGTGAAACACACCCCACGTTGCGTCGATGCTCCAGTGAGTCAATAGAGTTGGCTACCCTACTGTCACCGATGAGCTTCTTCGCTCTCTCTTGTACGTGGTCGAGCAACTTCAAAACAGACTTTGAAGCACCGGCCCATACATGAGAGTTGTATTCCATCTTTGGTCGGATGTAGGTGGTATATATATTGAGGAGATCAATTGGGGTGAATTGTAAAACAAAAGCAATTTTCGGCATTTTCTTTTTTAAAAAAAGGACACCTTTAAAAGTAATATATTGATATCTTTTGACTGCGAAAATGACATTAGAGATACTTTGAGAAAAATATATTTACATATATTTATCACTGCTACTTAGCAAATTAGTTCTGGCACCTTAAAACAGATGAAGTATAAATTTTATACAAATCTGTTACATGGTGCATAAAAAAAAATTAAAATATTCAATATATGAAAAGCATTGATTAGTCCTCTGCTCGTACTCTTATTAATTTACAAAGTTTCATATTTTTCTTAGCAAGAAACATAAAGCTGCCGGCTATAAGTAAAAATGGAAATTTAGTACTTAAGTAGAAATTTTAATTCAAAAATCAATAAACAAAGCAAAAAACAAAAATTCTGTAAAAAAAAACTCAGCCTAAAGATATTCTCTTACAGTCTCCTCTATAAACAACCTTCCAATTTTTATTTTACTTTATTTTGTTGTACTTAAGTACAAATAAACTTTCCAAACTCACACCTTATGTAAGTATAGCTCACGTACTAATTTTATATACGGCCGTATTGCTATCCAAGAAAATAGGGACTTTGCACTGGTAAAATGGCTTGCCAAGAACAACAACAACAACAACAAAATTACAATGATTTTTTTCCTGTTCTTTTTCCTATTTCGTTGTATTAGTATGCAAAGCATACAAAAGAGATTTCATTGTCCATTTTAGTATTATTGGCTCTTTTTAGGACTGCTACTAATTTATGTATGCTTCGCTATCTTTGATGTATGTGTGCTGCTGTGTATGTGTTAACGCTTATGTCCAATGTATGTATGTTTGTATAAAATATATATATTGAAAGAGTATTTAATGCATTTAATTGCATTTAATGCTACAGTGTTTTATCGTCTATGCTACCCAACAAATTAATGAACAGACTTTTTCTAAAGACCACACGAAACCAATGAGTGTTGATAGTCTTTGGAAGTATAAATATCTGTGTAAATCTTTGTTGTTATATTTCAGTTTGTAGGAGTATTATTATTGTGTATTGCTAGTTGCCATGCCAGACAGCAAATACAAATAAATTTGCTTTGACTTAGTAAAACAACTGTAAAGCAGGCATTTGGAAATTTTAACGTTAATGCTTAAAGTGGTATTAGCAAATGCAAAGTTAAACTATTACATGTAAGTGGATTAACTGATAATTCAGTTGAACTAGTTTTCGCCACACTATAGGCAAGCTGTAAAAGAAAAACGGAAATTTTGTATTTAGTGATTCACATACATTTTTAAATATATTGTTGAAACTCAATCTTTTAAAACAAAAAATTATATTATACAAAATTATCGGATACAAATAAGAACGTTTGTCTACAACAAAACCACTAGCATACAATATTATTAACTTTTTCTTAAAGAAAGTTTTAAAAATGTAATTTTAATGCAGTGAACTGGTTTCAAAGAAAAAAAACATGTGGTAGCGGATGTGCTTAATATTCTTATAAGTAAATAATAGGCTGAAAAATGTTTTTTTGTTAATAAAATAAGCAGCATAAAACGTTTTCAGCAGCTTCAAAAAATATATATGCCAATTTTGAATTTTGCCAGCTAAGTGGCTGCATACCTAAATTCATACATATCGCACAGGTTCCTCTAAAGAGCGTCAAATTAAAAAAACTGCAGATACTTTATACTACTTTATATAATAGATGATAATGATGTAAGATTATTAACAGTGGGTAGATGTGACCACTGTACATCGATTTCTTGTAAAACGTGAAAATTGTAAAATTTTGAGTTGACTCTCTTTAGAGGAACCAGTGCGGTATATTAATCCTCGAAACATTAAAAATATTTTTTTTTCTACGTATACTTATTTCATGATTTTATGTATAAGGCCAAATTCCACATACGCTCCTAAGTCCTACATATAAAATTTTCATTTAAAAAAGCCTACTTTACAGAGTCTGTGGGACTATGAGACGTATACTTAATGCTATCTTTTTACTACTACCTTTTCAGTCAGTTTAGGAAATTTTCAAAAAATTTTTTTAAATAAAAAGTCGTGTTTTTTTAAATAAAAAAACGATTTTTTGAGCTTGTGCTCATTTTACACAAGGTCACAATCATTCAAAGTGCCACAAAATCATAAGTAGAATCTGTAGCACTATGAAAATTCTCCTATTAAACCTTCAATTTGTAAACATCAATTGTATAAATTCTTAATGATATATATATATATATATATATATATATATATATATATATATATATATATATATATATATATATATATGTATATATATATATATATATATATATTCAGGCAATATTGTGCCTGTTAATTATTTTTCGCTCTAAATTATATTTATTTTAATATTTCAACTTTAAGGTGTAAAAATGGATTGAGGCACAATGCTGCAAAGTGAGGCAAACAAGACTATGAAATATATATTGAAAAATTAATAAATTTTTGTTGTACACTAATTGCGCTACTTGTGCTAAGGGAATAGATTATTGCCAATAGTTTTAAAAATATAAATCTTAAAACTATATTCTACTAATTGGAACAGAAAATGTCTCACAAAATTTGTTTTCTTTAAAATTTAAATATTAGCAAAACAATTCTTTTAATTAAGCTCGTTATGTTTGTAGCAGAACTATAAAATGATCTTGATAAAGCCATGCTTTATTTTAATATCAATACAAATTTGAAAGCTATAACCTCACAGTTTTGATTTGAAGTGATTCAATTGAAATGGTTAATGGCATATACAGGGTGTTTTTTTTTAAAGGTATAGAACTTCGAATTGAAATAAAACACAAGAAAATCGTTTTAATGTCCATCAATTTGGCTTTATTGGATGGATAATTTTATGCCATTAATGTTTAAATATGATTTCGGGCATGTGGCCGCCGCGGCTGGCTCGAATAAAGCCAATTCTACAGGCCCAATTTTCAACCACTTTTTCGAGCATATGGGGCCGTATGTTGGCAATAGCGCCACGAATGTTGGCTTCCAAGTCCCCTAACGTTTCTGGTTTGTTGGCGTAGACGACAACATATCCCCAAAGAAAATAATCCAATGGTGTCAAATCACACGATCTTGGTGGCCAATTGACAGGTCCATTCCGCGAAATTATGCGCTCATCGAATGTTTCCTTCAATAAATCGATTGTGACGTGCGCTGTGTGGCATGTAGCGCCGTCTTGTTGGAACCACAACTCATCCACATTCATTTGCGCAAAATCTTGCATAAAGTTGATGGACAAAGCTCCAATTGCTGTGCACGGTGGCGAATCGATTCATTCGGGTCCTCTTCAACACTTTGCTCTACAGCGGCAATTGTTTCTTCGGTGCGCACTGTTCGACGTCTCTGCGGAAGCGTATTATCACATAGAGTAAACGTAGTGCGAAAACGATCCATGGTTAACCGAATTAATTGCTCTGATGGACGATTATGTCGACCATAAAATGGACGGAGCTTGCGGTAAACTTCGCGAACTGAACCATTACTTTCGAAATAAATTTGCACGATTTGCAAGCGTTGTTCTTTTGTCAACCTGTTCATGATGAAATGGCAAACCAAACTAAATATTAATCACTTGACAGCTGACAAAATGGCCGCCAGTTAAAAAAGTGATCCCAACTTAAAGTTCTATACCTCAATAAAAAACACCCAATAATAGAAAACTATGTACTCACCCAACGAAATTATTGCAATGCAAAACTGAAAAATTAGTTCCAACTGCCTGATTATTAATAGTTATTTTAATCGTATTAAGAGTTTCCTTATTTAAGATTTCCTTATATTAGATTTCCAAACCGGCTTACCTGTCATAATCCTGTGTTGACTATCAGGAATAACGCAAAAGTTGATCCGTTAATTTTTAAATACACGTTCGACGTTTTATTAAAATCGTACCGATTAAGAAACCACACATGTACTCTTTATAATTTTTTTTTTTGCGGCATACATGCTCATAACTTTGTTTTGAAAATAAAAAACCAAAGCATACCTTAGGGGTGCAAGTGAATGTGTACTCTAGGCCGTATACTTATTGCATATTATTATTTTTAGCTAGGACAGTCATTCACGTTTCTATTCACACTCATGTTATGAATCGCGCCTGAACAATTGAATGTAGTGGACAGGTGAAAAAATATGAGAGGAAAGAGAATTTTTAGTTCCCATTTTATATATTATTATTTTACTTCGCCAGTGGTCTTGGTTGCTGTACATCATTTTAACAATACATATTGTAAGCAATTCAATGTATCCTAATACACATTATGTAAATAACTACATATTTTCCTCGACTTACATAACACTAATAACTAAACATCATATGAAATTAAAACGACTCTTAATAACTGGCATTAAATATTTATTTAATTAAGCAAATACCCACGTATTCGTTTTGTTCTAAAGTAATAACTTATGCAGATAACTTTGTGTCTGCTTACTTCTGCAAGTGCTCCTTCACCACACAATTACAAAGGCTTTTTGTTCATTTCCTACATTGCCTGTTTGGGTATAAATAAAGTGCAACAAATGTTTTTAATTAGTATGGTCAATGATACAGTGCATGTAAAATTTAATTTAAAGATAAAGTAAACTGGAATTTATCGATAAGAGCTTGATGAGAACGTATGCCAATTATAGTCATACCATAAGTGAAATTATAAAAACGTTAGTGTCTAATGAATTGTGAAAATTTTCTAATAACCGGAATTCAGCAACTATAAATTTAATTAAAAATTTTATTTGTATATAAAATTCTCTCATGTCTGAGAAATATACTAGGTCATTGATAGAACGAATTGGGTGGGCATTGTAAACGGAGGGGATAGTTTTAAAAGGACGGCGGCATGAAATAACTTCCCACAAAATAAGTCCCCAAAAATTCTATAAAATAATTTCCCAATTTTTGGGGTCTTGTTACATATGAAATAAATCTCCACTTTTTAAATGAAATAAAACCCTAACAGAACGAAATAACTCCTCAAATCCAAACGAAATAACTCCCCAATTTTTGGGAACGTATATACTGAAGTATTGACTTTCGTTTGCACAAATTTCTCCTAATAGCTGAGCAGAAATGAAACCTAAAACATAAAGTTTCAAAAAACTTTTTCATAAAATAAAACTATTATTGAAGAAAAATTTTTTCAATGCATATTATCAGAAAATTAAAAATTTTGCGCAAATATTTTAAGAACTTATTTAATTTCAGAATTTTGGAGAGTTAATAATAATAAATTAATAATAAATAACTCCCCAATATAAAAAATGGAGTAAGTCCCCAAAAAAATGAAATAAATCCCCAGAAAACGTTGTTGTTGCCTCTCATATATATTTTTGGGGAGTTATTTCATTTTTGTTTTGGGGACTTATTTCGTGGGGAGTTATTTCAAGCCGTCGAAAGGACAGATAAAGAAATATTATAAAATAGAGAATTTCCTACACCTTTTTTAATAGTTATTTCACCAAAAATTTGTTTTTGTAGCGGATCACTAAGAAAAAACTAAGCATTTTCATGGAAAAAAGTTTCAATTCACGGTTTGTTACACCATCTCTAAATTAATTAATTTATGCTTTTAAAAAGTTTAATACAGTAATAAATTTATACTCATTTTGTTATCGTTGCCATGGCCTAACCCAACTGTGCTAGTAAAACCGTACTCCGCCATTCACGAAGGGATCACAGTGCTAGCGACTTCATGTACATGGATCGCTCAATTCATGCACTAATACTTTTGAAATAGAAACTAATACTGTGTAAATAGAGCCAGTCATTCTAAAATCAAGGAACAGCAACCATGACAAGTAAATGCTACATATTCAGCACTATCATGAATAATTTTTCCCTTTTCCCTAAAACTGCAATCATGAGAAAATTCCCCGTGAATGATTTCATGTTAAACTTAAGTTCCCCTTATCGCCAATGACTTTTTTTTCCGCGAATTTTTTCCCTTTTCCCTTTAATTTATTCACTTAGTTTTTGGTGGGGAATAGAGTAGAAAATGTAAGTATTTTCTATTATAATTCGAATATTAGAGTTAACAAATTTTATTTTAGAGGCAAGATCCGTTAATAAGACAGAATCTTGCGTTTTTGTAAAACTTATTGCTCCCATTCGAAATATTAAGAATATTTTTAATTTGTTTCTTTCGGTTTCCGAAATGCATCCAAATTATCTTACTACTAAATCTGTGGCAATAAGAAAAAAGTGTTTAATTCTGATTAAGAACTTAAAAACTTAAGCACTTTTTCTTTATTGCCACAGAAATATTTAGCCATACTTTTTTTTTAATTTTTTAAATGATTACATTTTAAGTAATAGTATTGAGCTTGAGGCTTATTTTTATAAAATAATAATTTTAAAACTATTTATTTATTATTACTTAAAATAAAAAAATAAAGGCTGAAAATATATTATGGCGTTTTATGAACAATATATTATGGCGTTTTCTTTTCTAGAAAATATGTAACATTTTTTCACTTCTAATCTAAAAATTTGCATTCAAGCGGATTTTTAAAACAATAATATATATGCCTAAGAAATGGTAGATTACATTGCAATAGATTTACTATTTCGAAATGGCATGATGGTGCAGTTTTTGATTAAAAAGTGTAAAAAATGTAGCATTCTTTTTGAGAAAAGATTTCAACATGAAATTTTTACATAAATGTAAATTTTTCAACACAAATTTCTTTAATTTTTCATGGTGCTTTCGGCTTCTTGTCTTTTTTACATTCACTGAGAACTGATAGCGGAAATAATTTCTCATGGGAGTTTTACGATACAATTTTTCCCTTCCAGTGGAATAAAAATTTCATGTGAAAAAAAATTCCACTTGTTATTCACGATAGGCATGATTATTCTAATAAACTTATGAATGCAGTAATTAATTCTAAACTTATGCCCGACAAAACAATCCTAAAACACTTAAACCTACAAAGACGAATTTTAATCTGCTAATCAATGAATAATATTTATAATGCTAGATGACCTCTTAAATTGATATAACCCTTGTTTGTTTATAATTTACTTTGTATATAAATATAATACCTTTTATGCAAACCGTATAGCTTCAATTACTAACTCACAACTCTACTTCTTTCTTTATTATATTTTTCTCGGTCACATGATGTGGAACAACAATTGACTGGCTAACTGGCATCAACCTTTTAATGGAATATTCATTTTGGATCATCGTTGGCTTCAATTTGTCTTACACTTACCGAACTAAACAATGTTAATTGATTGGTATTGTTCTGCTGTCAATGGAATTCTTCGATAACATGCTGCGGTGACAAAAAAAAAACAAAATCGCTTATATTTCTCATACACAAACTGGATGAATACAATCAACAACAATGGAAATTCTTACATATTAACCACTGCTGCAACACTCTCTTTAATTATGATGACTGTTTGTTGGCCTTCTTCAAATCCTACATTGTTTTCATCTTTACTGCTGCTTCAAAAATACACTTATACTCGTATATATTTTGCCCATGGATTTGTGTGCGTATGTTCATGCATATTTCGGGCTGATTGCCGTACAAAGGATTCGATGCTGCAAAACACTGGCTGGCAGTTAGTTCGATACTTTTAATAATTGGCGCTGCAAGTGTTGCTGTTCCATTGGCTTTACGTGTAGCTGCTAGTAAGTACATCAATTACTTAAAGCTTTTTTGTTTTTTTTTTTCTTTTCATCTTCTTTTTCTTTATGACTGCTTTCGTTTATGAGCCAACACAATAGCATCAGCAAAACCAATGCAATATCCAATGTGTCATGTTTTACTTAAACTTGTTTACTACACCTTCACTTGGCATAAAGTTGTTACATTCTGTGTATAAGCGTATTGTACAGCAAAGTGATACAGTATCACTCCGTCTATAAGTTGTGAAAAACAAAAGGAACTCCATGTACCAGGATTTTTGAAATTGATTTTTTTTTTTGTTTTTCATTTATAAAGTAACACCAAGTTTTGTAAAACTTTTAATAACTCAATTCATCATAAATTATTGTTGCTTCCCAGCCGTCACTGCGCTAATACGAAGAGAGTTCAAGGGGGTTGTTGGTGGCTATTGTATTAATCCAATTTGCTGGTGTTAACTAGTGTGTCCTGCTTCACAATTAGCACCTATTCTAAAAAGGTGTTTTAATACTGAGCTGGGACCGGGACACAGAAGATGAACCAACTTGGACATAAGAGCTTGGCGGGGGATTTTATCAAAAGCTGTTTTGAAATCTACGAAAACAGCATACCCTTTCTTCTTTTC
Organism: Linnaemya tessellans; assembly: GCA_951800035.1. Classification (NCBI taxonomy): domain Eukaryota; kingdom Metazoa; phylum Arthropoda; class Insecta; order Diptera; family Tachinidae; genus Linnaemya; species Linnaemya tessellans. Next base: position 100,993,814 of record OX637533.1, on the reverse strand, counting down.
TTCCATTTTCAAATTTACAATGGCTGTCAAATTACACATATTATCCATTGTCGAGTATCCTTTTTCGGAACCCAGCTTTTTAGAACATGTTCATGTCAGTCGCTGCCAATTATGTTCAGTGACCAGTGACTATGCCTTCATCATTGAAAAATGGTGGCAACAACAACTAACACAACCATGCACTAATGCTGATCAGAAGAATTCAACACAATATTTCATGACTCAGTGCGGGGTTGAACTCAGGACCCTCCGCTTCATACTGGCGACGTCGTTAACAACGTTATAGCACTTTTAGTACCTGGAAAGCATTTCAATTAGTTTATGGAATTTGCTGCAGCAATTCGCAATGAATAGGAAGTCATCTAGGTTTTGGGTATTATTCCTGCTGAAACTGAATTAGAAGTTGCACCCACCCAAAAACTTTTAATCGAATAAGTGATTGACATGTTAGTGCTTTCAATGCTCAAGGGGACCGTTTTAGTAATTTGGGAAAGCGACAAATACCTGAGTGAAAACTTGTTGCACAAATCAAAATAAAGCTAAAATACCCATCATCTTGATAGCGAATAAGAACAAAGTGTGCCTATAGATTTCATTGTTTTAATCTGATTTCTTGTTATATTAGATGAAAACTTATTTCATGTGCTAAATACATAAATGTATGTCCAGACCAAAAGCATATTCAGTACATTTTGAAAGTTAGTCTGAAAAATATTGTCCTTGTAATATGACACAAACAAAACAAGACCTCAGCAGCTATAAAAAAAATCATTAGGGCTAATTTTTTCTTTAATTCAAATTAATAGCAGCTTCACAACAGCATTTATCTTATTAGGCAATACATCATCTTCAGTTCAGTAAGTTTAATGACATGCAAAGTTTTGAAAACAAATCCGGCGCAAAACAATTTTCTTACAGAAAGTTTCTTAACACTTACACTCAATTTCAAACAATTCGACAAAAAAAACTTAAAAACTTTGTTTTCTTTATTAATCTGCCATTTCGTTTTGATTTGTTTATATTTTCATTTTAAAAGGTGCTCCATTTGAAGAACGTCTGCGAGTTGCTCTGCAGTTGTTGGATCAAGTGCCTTTAATTGATGGGCATAACGATTTACCCTGGAATATACGAAAGTTCCTGCACAATAAACTCAATGACTTTAAGTAAGTACACTTAACAAACAAATACTTGTACAATTGCAAGTTTATTGATTGATTGTTGTTTGGAATCTGTGTGCTTTTACATACACACAGAGCGTATAAGTTGTTGTTGCTTTCTTTAGTTTTAACATGATTGTTTTGTTTTTATTTATTGCCACACTTACAGTTTTAATGAAGACCTCAGGGAAGTGGCACCTTGGAAAAGAAGTCATTGGAGTCACACGGATTTAACACGACTGAAAAAGGGACGAATATCGGCACAAGTAAGTTTTTTGCCAAAATCGAATATAAATAATTTTTGCTCCAGCTTAGCTCTATTATGAATTTCTTTTTGTTCAGCCCTTGTCTTTTTATACATTCGCTCTAGATTTATTCAAATTACAGACTGAATAAACCAAGAGTGTTTAGAAATATATTCATTCTATGCGATTTTCTTTCGAAATTAGTTTATTGGAAGTGAACGTGACTTTGGGTTGAATGAACGAATTAAGATAAAATAAACCTGCAAAAATCAAATCAATACAAAGACATTGAAACAGTTTAGTTTAGTTCAGTTTAGTTTATTTTAGTTTAGTGTCTCTAAACAAATACAGTGAATAAACTGTAAACTATTTGCAGCCACTAACATGCATGTGTGGGGATTAGTTTTATTTTTAAGACAACTTCTGCCTCACACAGAAGTTAATAAATTTCTCGATGTGTGTTAACAATGACCAAACATTTTGTTATAAATTTTTGTTGAAAAACATTTATACAACCATTGGATTGGAAGTTGTGAACGTGTACGATAAAGTTGTCGCCACAAAATGTTTCACACCAAACATGTACATGACTTGATTTTTTACTCTTGTGGAAATTTTTTCTCTCCTATTTGGAGCACACAAAAAACGAAAACATAAAGAAAAAAGATTTAAAGTGCAAAAGTTGGAATAAAAATCGTCTCCCCTGTTCTATATGCTGGTAGCGTTAAACAAAAAACAAAAAAATCATGTATTTTAAAGGAGAATAAAGATTTCAGTTCGCCCGATTTAATTCAGTAACAAAAGCATACAAATCAGTAGTTTAATATATAACAACGAGGCAGCCGATAAATTGTATTTTTTGGTAGAGAATATTGCAACAATGAGTTGCAATGAAAGGCTTGAGATTGCTTTTCATATTAAATGGCAAACAGACATATTAAGGAGTGAAATGAAAACTTTCAAAAATCAATCTTTATACACGAGAATAGTGCACAATCTGTTAAATGTGTAGTTTCATCAGAATCTTAGAAATTTATAGTCACTGGATATTCTATCATCGAAATGCAACAGTTTTTGCTAAAAACCACAGTCATCACGTAGACTCCCGCAGGAGACCTCACCAATACCCGGACACAGAATGATCAAAGAACGAAGTTTGCTACACGTTATCATCTCAATTAATGTGCACAAACGTGAAAGAAATGCCAGAAAGTCTGTCTAATTTTTTTTTTATTTCGGACCAGTACTAAGAGGATGTACCCCTTTCCGGGCCCACCTACACAAATGTGTAGGTAAATTTACCGTGTATTGAAAAGACGTTTATTTAAAATTAAGTGGTTGTTATTTTGAGTGGTTGTTATTTTTTTATTTGTCCTGTTTCAAAGGACATACAAATCGTAGGGATCGAAAAAATACATTTTTATGATTCTTAAGTTCTGAAAGTTTCATTAAAATCCATCAACTTTGAAATTCCTTGTGCCGGAAAGGGATGTGCAATTCATTGCGCCGGATTTAGAAAGGAGGAAATAGTATTAAGAGGACAGATGAAGAAAGAAGAGAAAATAGAGAATTTTTCTTTTACTATATTGACTTTTGACTTTTTGTTTTTTTTTTTAAGAGTAGGACCAGCACTCAGGAAATGAGCCCTATATATGCAATGCATTGCGCCGGAACTGAAAACGAGGGGATAGTATTGAGGGGACAGATTAGGAAAGTTGAGAAGATAGACAGTTGTTTTTGTAGCTATTTCAACCTTTTACTTCTCCGGCACATATTATCCATTGTCGAGTATCCTTTTTCGGAACCCAGCTTTTTAGAACATGTTCATGTCAGTCGCTGCCAATTATGTTCAGTGACCAGTGACTATGCCTTCATCATTGAAACAGGCTGGCAACAACTAACACAACCACGCACTAATGCTGATCAGAAGAATTCAACACAATATTTCATGACTCAGCGCGGGCTCGAACTCAGGACCTTCCGCTTCATAGTCTCGTATTCTACTACTTCAGCCAACAGCACCCACACTCTGTTTTTAGTATTTGATAGTGTCAACTATGCCCTCATCACTGAAACAGGCTGACAACAACAACTAACACAACCATGCACTAATACTGATCAAAAGCATGCGACACAATATTCATGACCGAGCGCGAGTAGAATTTTAGACACGTGGCAAATTTGTTACGGAAAAATATTCGATGCCCCACATCGCATGCAGCCAAGATTACAATGGAACTACTGCGAGACCTCTTTCCACAACAAGCTATTTCAAGAAATGGTGGTGTTGATTGGCCTCCACGGTCGCCTGATTTGACTTCTCCGGACTTCTTTTTGTGGGGATATCTGAAAAGCAAGGTTTATGCAAACAAACCAGAAACGCTTGAGCAACTCAAAAAAATATTCGTGATGAAATTAATGAAATACCGCGTTAAATTTGTGAGAATGTAATGAAAAATGTGCTCAAAAGGGCTCGCATTTGTGAGGCTAACAAAGGCGGACATTTATCTGATAATTGCCGACATTAAATAAAACATGTATCTCCATTCTCTTTCATTTATTCATTATAAACAGCAAAGTAGTATACCTTCCCGGCGGACACTCTGTATTTAGTGCTTAGTCTGTGTTCATACGTGTCATGTCTTATTGCCAAGATTCTTACATTTTCTTCTTTGAACTTGCATTCGTGTCCACACAATTCATGTCTTGTTGACGACATGTACATATAGTTGTATTCATGTACATATAGTTGTGTGCTTTACGTATGAAAAAGCAAAACGTACTGACAGTACATGCGCATGAGTACTAGTTATTTTTCCCTTCTCCCCTCTCGTCTACAAAGTCGCAATCATGTCAGTAAGTATGTCTTACTCGTATGAATACAGACTTACCTTTATTTTTGGGAAATAATAATTTTTATGAAAGCTTAATCCGACATTTAGTGTATTACGAAAAACGAAATTTGTTCTCTTAAAAAATATGTTCATAAAAAAGATCCCTGCAGGATAAAATTTTCAATTGCTATTAAAATTCTCAAAAGATTATACACTTTATACGATCTGCTAACTGCTGTCTTATACACTTTAAATTGTATTGTATTGCCTTGCCTTCTATATAAAGGGTGTTTTTATAAGAGCTTGCTGATTTGAAATTTAAATAAAACACATGCCAAATTATGAAATGGCCAAAAAAAATTTTTTATTTGGTAGATAATTTCTTGTCATTTAACATTTAAATATAATTTCGGGCATATGGCCACCACGACTATTTTGCACAAAGGTCTTCCTGGAGGTCCAATTTTCGACCACCTTTTCAAGCATTTGAGGGCGTATTTCAGCAATGACACGTTGAATACTGGTTTGCAAAGCGTCAATCGTTGCTGGTTTATCCACGTAAACCAATGATTTCAGGTATCCCCACAAAAAATAATCGAGTGGCGTCAAATCACACGAACGCGGAGGCCAATTCACCGGTGCATTTCTCGAAATAATGTTGTCGTTGAAATGTTCTTTCAATAAGTCCATTGTTTCGCCCGCAGTATGACAAGTGGCACCATCCTGTTGAAACCACATTTCGTTTACATCCATATCTTGAAGTTTTGGCACCAAAAATTCATTGATTATGATTCTATATCGATTTCCATTCACGGTAACGCGTCGTCCTTCCTCATTTTTAAAGAAATAAGGACCGATGATTCCACCAGCCCATAGACCGCACCAAACAGTACATTTATCGGGATGCATTGGTAATTCTTGAACGGCGTGTGGATTATCTTTGCTCCAAATAGGGCAATTTTGCTTGTTGACATATCCATTCAACCAAAAATGCGCCTCATCACTGAAGAGAATTTTGCGGTAAAAAAGCGGATAAACATTTTTAATTGAACACTGTTTTTGAAAATAAATTTCCACGATTTGGAAGCGTTGTTCTGGAGTTAACCTGTTCATGATGATTTGCCGAACAATACTGAGTAGAGACGTCACTTTAAACTATCAAAAGAGCTGTCAGACAACAGAGTGATTCGTATAAAAAAAAACTTCATAAAAAAACACCCTTTATATATATTAATGTATGTGTGCTTATACATATAATATTTTCCACAAAGCACAGAGCATAAAAATCACGTGAAAGCAATAAATAGAAGCGAACATGTTGTTAAAATATTGCTGAAATATATTTTGTAGCAAAATTCCAATAGAATAATAAAATAAAAACTGTCTATAATAGTTATAAAACAAATCCGGTAAAAGGTCCTACACGGCAGACTAAAACATGCTGAAACAAGTTGTTCTATACAAAAATGCAAATAAAATGAAACCCACTTAAACTCATGTATTTGAAATTATATTGCCAACAAAATATATAGAGACTGGCTGGTTAAACGCTGCCGAGCAAAGAGTGTGTCAAATGCGCAAACAGTTACCGTCTTCCACAAGTTACAACTAACCTGACGTTGCTGCAGCTTTTTAATAATTCAAAGGAAACTGAATGACTTTTAGAGCTGAAACGGTTGTTTTCTATTTTCTAAAATCATTTAGCTAATTGCTGTTATTGCCTGTTTCGTCAATCTGTTCACGATTCTTGCCATGGCAACCAAATTAGTTTCATAGAGTTCTATTTGTAATGTGATCATTTAGTCTAAAGTGCTGTTTTATCTTTTATTTGTACAAGTCAACTATAATTGGTACCAACATTAAACTCCTCATGAATTAAAATCTTGCCAGGGAGTTAAACAATTTTTTTTTTGTTTCTAAATGATACAATAATTTTATTTATTCTTGCCAACCGCTCATCCGTTTATACTACTTCCTCGTTAAGCGGCTGAGGTTTAACAAGACAGGAGTAGCCAAAATGCTGTAAAAGACGAAATGTTATATAGTATTATTTAATGGTGGTTTGCCACTTGCAGTCTTTCCTTAATACAAGGTGGTCAGAAGATTTGGGTTTGAAATTGTTTTTCATAATATTAAAATTTTTATTAGAAAATAAATTCACTTATATAGTCAGCGTGAAGAATACACAAAAGTGTGGTTTGCATGGTCTAGACGGTCGACTAGGTTAAATAATTTTTATGATTGTCTTTCACCAAATTCACTAGCATCTTCACAGTACAAATTTGAATCAAAGTGGTATTTGTAGAAACCACAGACACAATCATCTTGAGAAGTAAATAGTTATGCGAGCAGCGAACAGTCATATCCTGCTTAATAGTTTCGGTATTAGCATACGTGTTTGAACATTTTTCACATATAATGCAAATATTATAATGGATTTCTATTACCAGCACTAATTCATATTATTTTAACGCTAATTTCAGGTCTGATTTTTTAAAATATCTTTACTGTGTTATAAATTAATAGACCTCTTTCTTGGTAATTTATTTTATTATTTATTAAGTTCGAGGTCGTTTTTAAAATTTAATTTCCTACTACAGGGTGGCTCAGAAAGACCGAAGTGGTGTGAATTCCTTATAACTTTTTATTTAAGACATATTTTCTTAATTTTTTGTTTTTTATTATTATTATTGCGTATAATAAACTATGCTCCATTATCTCCTTTCACAAGGAAATTGATTTTTGCGCTTACGCGGATGATTTTAATTTAATAATAAAATTTCCCCGGGATAAAGAACATATACAAAGTCTCGATAGTCTTATAAGAGACATGAACTGCTGGTGTGACATTTCAGGTTCTACTCTATCTTCATCAAAATGTAAATATATGCATATATGTCATCTAAAAAACTGTAAGTGTGAAATTCAGTCCACTTTAATAAATATCACTAAAGTTAATACACTCCGTATACTGGGTCTATATATTAATAATCGATACAACTGGAAAAATCATATACAATACCTTGAAGATTCTCTTTCAAATCGTTTAAGGATAATAAAATGTTTATCAAATAATAAATGGAACTGCAACCATATTAATTTAATATACATAATAAAAGCTCTTGTTATTTCTAAAATAAACTATGGTTTACAATTTTTCGGTTACGCTCCTAAATACCAAATTAATAAAATAAATTCAATTGTAAACTCTTGCATAAGAACATCAATTGGGGCACTACGTTCTCCTCCAATTTCTAACTTGCGATTTGAATCGAATATTAGCTCTCTAATAGCTCAAAGAGATATTCTCACAACAAAACTTTTTCATATATTATTATATCAAAATTATAATCCATTAAATCAAATAATTAAAAAACTAAAACGTGCAAAGAAGGTACCTAAAATTCCCTCTTTGCTACACAGGATAATTAAAAACTGTAAAGATCTTAATTTACCAATTAATAATCCTATTAAAATACCGAAAATATTTTCACCGTGGTCTTTTGATAACTCATGCATTAATCTCACCCTTCATAAATTACCAAAGAATAATACACACCCTTCTCAATATAGAAGTATATTTGCAAGCATTAAGCAAAATCTTAATGATCACACATTTATATTTACAGATGGTTCTAAAAGTGAGCATTCTGTATCATATAGTATAACTTCCTCTAACAAAGTTTTGCAAATTTCTAAATTACATGACTACAGTTCAGTTTTTTCAGCAGAAATCATTGCAATTTATGAAGCTCTATTGTACGCCAAAAGTCTTAAAACAGGAAAGTTTGCAATTTGTACAGACTCCCTATCATCGTTATATTCAATTCTGAATGTATTGAATTCTGAACATTACGCTTGTATAATTAGGAACATTTTAATTGAATCATTCCCTAAAATTAAATTAATTTGGGTTCCTGGACATAGCGGAATTAATGGTAATGAATTTGCTGACTATATTGCAAAAAATGCAGATAAACAACCCTTGCATTTTAAATACAATCTAAATCGTAGGGATATAGAAAATAAAATTAATAATCACTTCATTTCAAAAGACAAGGATAATATTTTCAATTCCTCTTCTAGGTGGTATCAAATGATTAATAGTGAGAGACGAACAATATTTGACTATATGTCAGATTATGGAAAGGAAATTTATAGGCTAGATTGTAATAAATTTCTCCGTCTTAGGCTAGGTCACTCCAGAGCCACACATGGAATTTTATTTGACACAAACTTTAAGTCTTTCTGTAATTGCCACATTAATTTTCCTACAACTCCTCAACATTTATTATGTGAATGTCCAATGCTGAACATATCAAGAAACTCTCTATTTCCTAATTCTAATCCAACATATTCTTTATCACATCCTACAATGAAAAACATAGCATTGTTAATCAAATTCCTTAAAGACACAAATTTATATAAAGAAATATAATATATGTAATCGAATTATATTATTAATAACTCATATATAAATTAATTTGTATTTTATAATTGTAGTATATATTTCTAAATATTTGTTGAGCTGAAGGCCTATGTTGCTATTGCTCTTATTTTTTTAATTTATCTTATAATTTTTAATTATAAGCTAAAATATATAAATAAATAAATAAATATTATTATTATTATTTATTTGTTTTTAATGCCCCAACACTATAAAGGTTATATAGGCCAAAAAGTTTTAATTACATAAGTTTCAATATCTGTTTTTTTTTTTTTTTTTTTTTTAATATTAGGATAAAATACTAAAGTTTAGATTTAAACCAAGTCGTATAAATACAGTAAATTTATAGGGAATATTTTTAGATTAGTTATTAAAAATGATTGTTAATTTCGTCTCGAATATTGGTTTTTAATTCCTCAATAGTCCTAGGCTTATTAACTTAAACTTTCCCTTTTAAATAATTCCAAAGGAAACAGTCTGGAGCGGTTAAATCCGAGGAACGCGGAGGCCAATTAAAATTGCTTCTACTCGAAACGACGGTATGCACGCTGAGTCAACACAATGGACCGTTGATTTGAAAAGTAAATTTCAACGATTTGGACACGTTGTTCAGTTGTGTATTGCTCCATTATAAATTGTCCAAGTCTTCTTTACAAAATACTGAAAAGAAAAGAAAAAAAAATTATAATTAAAAAGTTATAATGAATTCACATCACTCCGGTCTTTCTGAGCCACCCTGTACTTATTCCTGATGATGTTAACAAATTGTTAATGAAATATTCAATAATAAAAGAAAACTAAAACAATTTTATATAAAATAAATGAAAACGTTGTATTCGACCGCGTCGAATCTTAAATACCCTCCAAATATTTAGTAAGTAAATTTAAAATGTTTAACTTGGTAGAACAGAGTTCCTTTAAGACATCTCTGTACCCAATTTTAAATCTCTATTTTGACAGAGTCATTTCGGGAAGGCCGTGGGAGAGACCTTTGACCTCTGCAAGATCAGAGAACATCTCAGCTTCTTATGGAATAAACATTTTTCAATATTTTCACTATTTTTGGTTATAATATTGTACGTTAACTCTCACTAAAGGGGACGGGGTCCAAAAATAGAATACATCAAGTTTTCCACAGACGAACGTATGGGCAGAGCTAGATCGTCCCAGACTTCTTTACTGATCAAGAATATACTATATGTATACTTTATGGGGTACAATTCTTTTTGGAGGGTATTAAAACTGTATTTTGTCGGGGTCGCCCTGACAAGGGCCTTTACTATAGAACTTCAAAAATAAATGCTCGGAATAATTATATGTAAATGTATTTAATTTTTTTTAAAAGGTTATTTACGTCTCAGCTTCGTCATTAAAGTTTAAAAATTTTATTTTTAAGGAATATAGGCCGAAGTAAGACAATTTGTTAAATTTTTACACTATTTTTGCATATAATAACGCCCACTAAAGGGGCGGGGTCCAAAAATAGACTATATCAAGTTTTCCACAGACGAACGTATGGGCAGAGCTAGATCGTCCCACACTTCTTTACTGATCAAGAATATACTATATGTATACTTTATGGGGTACAATTCTTTTTTGAAGGTATTAACACTGTATTTTGTCGGGGTCGCTCTGACAAGGGCCTCTACTATGAAACTTCAAAAATAAATGTTCGGAATAATTATATGTAAACAGTATTTAATTTTTTTTTTATAGTGGCATTTAGGGTCATTTACGTCTCAGTTTCGTCATTAAATTAAAAAAAAAAAATTATTTTTAAGGAATATAGGCCGAAGTAAGGCAATTTGTTAAATTTTTACACTATATTTGCATATAATAACGCCCACTAAAGGGGGGCGGGGTCCAAAAATTAGTTTTATAGATTTTATGGCTCCAAGTTTAACGCGTTGAACCTTCTTTGACTTAAAAATACATATATCATTTGCTTAACAAAATTACAAAAAAACTCTAAAAATTAAGTTGCTTTTTAGAGTTTCGTTAAGTTCTTCTTAGGGGAACTTGTTTCCCTCTTGACCGATTCAGCCCATTTACGAACTTGCCCTATGCTATCTTGCAAATTGCAAGAGTATGGCTCGTTTCGATTGGACTGAATCGTGATTTCCACAGACGGACGAACGGACATGGCCAGATCGTCTTAGATTTCATCACTGATCAAGAATATATATAATTTATGGGGTCTGAGATGGATATTTCGCTGCGTTACAAACGGAATGACAAAGTGAATACCATCCAATTCTTTTTTGGAGGGTATAAAAATGCTGAGAGGCAGCATCTCTTCCTCGAAATTTTCGAGAGAATTCCTGCTATTCAAAAGATGTTCCACGTTACTTTATATCCTCATGTACCAGACAAGAGTCCCCAAGGAATTGAAAAAATCCCGGAAAAACTCTACTTCTATAATTTTTTTTTAAACTTTCACCATCTCTTACAAATTAATGTTTAAATTTTGTATATAAAAAAAAAGTCGTCAATTATCCTTGTAACTTTTATGTTTAAGATTCTTTTTTGCTTTTTTGCACCAAAACATTAACGTAGATTGTTGCATTACTGGGAGTTATATGTTCTGGTTACTTCTGCGAAGCACTTTTCATGAGTTTGAGTGGGGTAAATAGCAGAAAAAGGAAAATATTCTGTAAAGTAAAACCTATTACAAGTCAAATTGAGAAGGATACAAAGAATGAGTTAAAATAGTGTACAATTGCTTTAATTAGTTTGTGGCAAATAATGAAGAATTCTGGAAAATATTTTCATTTAGTCTGTGGTTTTGTTTCGCCTCAAATAAAAAATTTATGGTATTTAATCATTTTGTAATTATTATCAGTTAAGAAATAATACTAGGAAAAAATATGTTTCAGTATCAAAATTAGTTGACGCAAAGAAAATTTTCAAATTGGAATTTAAATAGAAAATACTGGATATTAAAAAGTTGTTTTCTTATTTTTATTAACGTTTTTTTTTTTTAATATAACATTGTGTTCTATTACTTTACTTTCATTACATTGTAGCAATTTAATTAGATGGTAAAAGGAATGAGAAACTTCCCTATAATATTTAAAGTTTCAGCCACTTAAAACTTTATTTATTTCTCTTTTTTTTTGTGATTGTTGCAAGAACTGTAAATAGTGGCTGTTGTGGATTACGGTGAACTAGCGTCTGTCCAACACTCATATAAATGTACTTAACTTTACCAAATTGTTCTTTGGCTTATCTACATTGTTAATGCGGTGCTTTTACAATTGCACTTGGTAGCGGCTGTTTTGTAACCTTTGGCGTTAGTGTTTTAATATACGTATTACGTAATTAGATTGTGTAAGTAGTGAAAGACACTAAAGCGGCATGTAAAAATATATTTATATTCTTAATTTTATTAAATACAGGGTGGGCAAATTCAAAGTTAGGTAGTATATTGGCTTTCATATGATAACATGTCAAGAATTCAAATTTCATTCTTTGAGAACTATGGAACGCCGCACATAGGGGTATTTTGCCAATCTAGGCGGACATTAATATGTTTGTTTGTGTATATTGCTTCTAAAAAGTTATTGGGTGCTCCTAAATTGATGAAACTCGGCAGAAATATAAGCTTGAAAATACAATAAATCGGATCAAGGGGAAAAGTGTTCCCTTTAGAAGAACTATTCCTATCTCTAAAAACTAAATTTTGTTTTAAGTTTTCCCACACTTTTGTTTATAAACGTCGCCAAAACTTCAGAAACCTAAACATGGACCCAGGATATAGTAAAATGCCATTTTTTCCCCTGCCCCTTTTAAAAAAATTATGTAGGGTCCGCCATCTAACTTTTTTTTCAACTATTGCTTATTTCGTGAATGGTAACATTTAGCTCATATCTGATTTGACAGATAATTAGTTTTATTCTTCCGCTGAACGAATATGATTGACCATCCAATGCATTTTCGCTTCGCTAAGTGGGCCTGCGATCGACTTACACAAGATGCCGATTTTACCAAAAAAAAATCATCTTTTCAGATGAAGCTCATATTGATCTTGGCGGGCATGTAAACAAGCAAAATTGTCGCATTTGGGGCATAGAAGACCCGCACGCATATATTGAAAAGCCGACGCACCAAAAACGAGTCACTGTTCGGTGCGGATTTTGGTCCAGAGGCATAATTGCGTTATTGAGCAAGGAGTGGCCGTTACAGTCAATGGCGATCGTTATCGGGTCATGCAGCCATTTGAATGAAATTATTTTCCATTATTAACCGGAAGAATTGTACTTTCAAATAAAAAAAGAAATTTGAGAAAATATTCAGAATTTTTTTTTATAGCATTTTCAAAAAAAAAGTTATTTGGCGGGCCCTATAAAATATTATTTGCAAAAATAAAGTTGTAAATATTAAAAGGAATGAATGAACTTTCGCGTTATTACCATAAAAATTTAGTTTTTGAGCTTTTAAAGGAAAGGGGAGAAAAAAGGCGATAATTCAAAAAAATCCAAAAAAAAAATGGCACAAAAGCGCTCAAGGTTTTTTTCCTGTCTAAAAGTAGATATTTCATATTTTATAGTGAACGATAACATTTTTACGAATTCGATGGAACTCGCTATCAAAAACCATTTGATTATTGTTGTTGTTTTTTTTTACAAAAAATTTAACAAAAAAATTATTTTTATAGAAAAAATCGGATCAGGGGAAAAAATGTTCCCCTTAGAAAATTTTGGAAAAAAAATTTTTATCATAAAAATTAAAATAAAATTTTTCTAAAAATTAATATAAGCAGCTGATAATATAGCTTTTCGCAGACTAAAAAATTAATGTAAAATCGTTACTCGTTTAGCCACAAAAAAATATATTGTAAACGAATCAAAACCGTAAAAATTCAGTAAAAGCGCATGCAATTTACTCAACTTTCCTGACTTTAACAGTGTCGAAAGCAAAGGCCTTAAAAATTCTCTATACGATGCAGAGTTTTGTTGTCTGTGGAGCTGAGTACTTAAATTTTTACATTTCTAAATTTTAAGTTTTAGCCTAATATCCGGCTAGAATGGACCGTATGTGCGCCGGCCTACCATTTTTGCATAGAAAGTTTGAGAATTGTCTGTTTGAAAAACTGAACCCAGAACAAGACATTTTTCCAAAAAATCATCTTTAGCGATGGAGCCCATTTTCAATTAAGCGCTTATATAAACAAACCAAATTGTCGCATGTGTGGCTCGCATAATTCACAATCAGTCCTCGAAAAATCATTACATTCAAAGAAAGTGATCGCATGGCGTGGTTTATGTTCGGGCGGCATGAGCAAAGAACCGCCCTCATAGCTAATTTTCTGAACTGCCAGAATATGACAACCGATTATTTGCAGCCAAAATTGGCTTATGTTGACATCAGTTACCTTTGGTTTGAGCTACACGGCGCCACAGGCCACACAATCTGCAAAACAATTCAGTTATTGCATGAGAAATTTCCCTGTTGCATAATTTCTCAATTTGGTGATGTGAATTGGTTGCCTCGTTCTTGTGATTTAATTCCGCTGGATTGTTTTCTCTGAGGCCATTTGAAAGATCGGGGCTACGTGAATAAATCACAAACAACTGACACTCTGAAAATTGAAATTTAAGGTAAGAGAAACTTTGTTGCAGAATGTGGTTAAATTTTTTTTTTTTTAAGAGCGGATATCTGCCGTCGTGCTAGAGTTATAAATTTGCCCAACATCATATACCATTATTAATTCCCATATTTCTAATTTACTTTGGTGTCAATAAAACTAAATTTGTCATTTGTCAGAAAAAAATGTGTTTTAAGCCAATTTACTTCCAAACCTCAAATATGCCCACCCTTTATTTTTGTTCAATAATATAATAATGTGGCAACAACAATATGTCTCATTAAGAACGCGTAACATGAAAAGGGGAACGAGGTACTATCAAGACAGTTGACGTGACGTGAATTCTGGAAATTTTTATAGAAGAAACCCCTGTGTTGGTTGCCTTAGAATCAGCTAGAGGCAATCTGCACAAATAGTATATATATTATTGCTGCAATCATTAATATAAAATAAGAACAAAACATGGCCGCTATATGCGATTCTATCTTATAAAATACCGCGTGAATGAAAGAATTACTTACATACTTATGTCATATAAAGAATTTGTCTTATATAGGAGTACATATGCATTAATTTTATTCTAAAAATCTATTGAAATAATCTTCAAAATAATTCTCTCAAATTCATTTTAATTAACACAAAAATATATGTATATATGTAACTTCTGCATAACTGAGCAAACAATGCAGATTTTATTAAATTAACAATATTACAACAGTATTTGTAAAAAAAAAGGAAATAAGAAAACTAAAAGGATATACAAAAGTAGAAGAAGGATTAAACAAGTTTACAAAACTTAAGCAAAAATAAAAATAATTTATGAATGTCAAAAACATCGAAAAACTTTATTTTAACTTCATTTGCATATTTGAGAAATTCAAAAAAAAGGAGGCACATCACCATATAAACTTTCAACAAAGAGAAAACAATACAAAATACAACAAAAAGAAAACAAACAAACAAACAGAAAATATTCGTGCTGTTGAAACAACACCAGCAGCAGGAAAATGTCATGTACCTTGTGTACATGCAAATCTAAATAAATTTTACAACTTACGAGTAGTGAAATAAAAGGAAGCTGAAAAGAACAAAAAAAAATAAATAAATAAAAACAAAAATAGAAATAAAGTCAAAAGGCAACAAACGACAAGAGTATTGCATTTTATATTCAAACATCAAAAGTTTTAATTTCCACAACTGCAACTGCATCACTAAAAAGAGTCTAACACTCAACTTTCTAACCAAATTGTTGGGGACGGCGTAGTGCATAGCTGGCAGCGTTTTATTGGTAGGTGAAAAAGTTTTAGAACACATGACACAGAGTAGTGGGGAATAGAGTCAATAGAACATACGAAGTGAGCACAGGGTTATGTCAGTTTTGCATTTCAATTCACAAATTCTTACAGCCACGCATTCAATAAAATCCTTTCATTTGCTCCAACACACACAAACACACACACTCACGTTTACAATAAATTGCGGTCAATATTTAACTCTCAGACGCAAATTGCACAATGCCGTTTATGCAAATATTGAAGCACAATGCAAATGTTACACTGTCTCAGGAAGTGCAACGAACTTTTGCTGCTAAATATTTCTGCCAAGTATTTTAGCTTTTGAAAGGTAGACGACGATTCGACGGTAATTTGTGGTAGGCAGTCATATCTGAATTTATGATGATGCTGGAGACACTTACAGCTTAATATCATGTTCGAAGCAATTTCTTTTAGCCCCACATTATCGTGTGTAGGAACTATAGCTGAAATGCATTTCTAAAATATAGAATTAGTAATCCATAACGCCAAAGAAAAGTGTTTAAATATAATATAAACAAGTAAAAGTTCTATATTCGGCTGTGCCGAATCTTAAATACCCTTCACAGATGTAATTCTTCTTTCTTTCTTGCTAAAACAGAAACAAAATCAAAATGATGTTATCGGTTACTTTTATATTTAAGAAAACGTTTAAATTTTTGGGCTAGGAAGCTAAATGCTTAGCTTTTCTTATTTCTAATACCTCTGAACGTCTTTCAAAATATTCATTTAAAAACAAAAAGAAAAAATCCGTTTCATGTACGCCAAAAAGTTCTAATTGTCTAACTGTAGAATCGTCTTTTAGATTTTTTTGGTTTTTAATACCAATTTATTTCTTCCCGATATATAAAGTAGATATATTTCATTATGAAAATCAAAAATAGCAAATTATATGGTTACTTTTATGAATAAAAAAATTTCGATATTCCAACCCTGAAATTGGATTTTTTTTAATACTAATTTAACTCTTCCGGATGTACAGAAATGATTTCATTCACAAAAAACCAAAATTAGGAACATATATCGTTACTTTCATGTACCAAAAAATTTCGATTTTCCAACCCTGGAACTAAATTTTTAATTTCTAAAAATTTTAATACCAGTTTAATTCTTAGCGAAGTATAAAATAGGTTTAATTCACTGAAAAAAAAAACAAAATTGGAAACTTATATGGTTACTTTTATGTACCAAAAAATTTCGATTTTCCAACCCTGGAAACGAATTTTTAATTTAAAAATTTTTAATAGCTACCAATTTAATTCTTAGCGAAGTATAAAATAGGTTTAACTCGTTGAAAAAAAAAACAAAATTGGAAACTTATATGGTTACTTTTATGTACCGAATAATTTCGATTTGCCAACCCTGGAACCGAATTTTTAATTTAAATATTTTTAATACCAATTTAATTCTTAGCGAAGTATAAAAAATTTTAATTCACTGAAAAAACAAAATTAAGAACTTATATCGTTACTTTTATGTACCAAAAAATTTCGATTTTCCAACCCTGGAACCGAATTTTTGATTTTAAAAAATTTTTAATACCAATTTAATTCTTAGCGAAGTATAAAAAATTTTAATTCACTGAAAAATGAAAATTAAGAACGTATGTACCAAAAAATTTCGATTTTCCAACCCTGGAACCAAATTTTTAATTTCTAAAAATTTTAATACCAATTTAATTCTTAGCGAAGTATAAAATAGATTTAATTCACTAAAAAAGCAAAACTTGGAATTTATATGGTTACTTTTATGTAGCAAAAAATTTCGATTTTCCAACCTTGGAACCAAATTTTTAATTTCTAAAAATTTTAATACCAATTTAGTTCTTAACGAAGTATAAAATAGGTTTAATTCACTAAAAAATCAAAGCTTGGAATTTATGTGGGTACTTTTATGTACCAAAAATATTTCGATTTTCCAACTCTGGAAGCGCATGTTTATTTTTTTACCAAAGCAATTCTTAGTGAGGTGTAACGCAGTTGTACTTGACAAAAATATACAACATTTTTAAACTTTTTGGTCACTTTCATATACCACAAAATATTTCATTTGTCCAACCCTGGAATCCTAATTTCGATTTTTTAGGATTGTAATACCAATTTTGTTCTCTCTGAGCTATAAAATAGTTTTAATTTGCAAAAACAACAACGTCAATCATATGCAGAATGAAAAAACTGGCGAGTAATTTTCCTGTAGAGTTTGCCATTCACAGTAATTTTGGGACTGATTTCAGATTTAAGACAATGATCACTTTGGCATGTAAACCGTATCAAACAATGATTTTTTTTTGCTATGTCTGAAGAGTCTCCTGAAGATCCTGCTCTCTCCAAAAATTTCTATTCTACCTCTTGGTATACCCGTTAAGGCGGAAATGAGTCTCATCGTTGAAAATGATTTGATGTTAAAAATCTCATTCAACTTCTAGATCGGAATCAGCCTATTCACATAACACATGATGACTCGATGACTTTAATATTTTCAGCATGTACCAACTGTTTATGTGGATATAGAACACAATCGTTTCCCAAAATTGCCTGACAAACACCCAGTTGCTAAGAACATCTTCGCATCGATAAATTAAAGTCCTTACGTTGACTACGGCGATAGCATATTCTATACACATGCTACGGGCTCGATTTAGATGAATATTGTCACAAAAAATACATGTGGCTATGAAACGATCCAAAATCTTCCGTATAAGCTGCTCAAATAGCCGATTATGAGCAACGCAAAGTAGGTAAAGTGCTCTATAAGTTTAATAAACAGAGCATTAATATTCGCAACAAATTTAACCATTCGTATATCTTGTTTAAGTCTTTGAAGAATTATGAGGAAAATCAAACAAATTTCCCTGCTACAAATCTAGATTGACAGTAACCCCTATCAAAAGTTATACACATCTTTAAAAAAAAAAACACCCCTTAAATAGAAAAAAATCGCGCCGCTTAGACAATATCGCATAAAATGGAATATACGATAATATGGCAAAAAAAGATCCACTACACTAATTTTATATACACAAACTTTCTAGTGACTCTTTTCTGTATCTATTTAATTGTTGCATTTTTATTGCAAAGAATCGAAGTAGAACAAAAGATGCAAGAGAAAAGAACAAATGAAAACTTTTAAGCCACTAGACAGTTGCTGGTACCGACCGACAAAACTGTTGCATATTTGTAAAACAACAAACACACACACACACACACGCACCCAAGTGCTTTTGCAAATATTGTTGGTTTTGAAAACTATAAACCCTTGAACTTTTCCATTCTTTGTAGTTTAAAAGTTTTTCTAATTTTTTTCTGTATTTTATTCTAATATTCCATGGAGTGTTTTAGTGCAAGTCTTTGCTTAATTAAAACTAATGAACAATTTTCTTTGTTCGACAATACAAGGTAAAAACCTTAAATGAAAAATGAACGCTTTCATTTTATTTCTTTTGTTTGGTTTTATAATTCTTTTCTCTTCTTTTTTCTAGCATAATACGCCACATCGAACACTCATGCGTTCGAGTTAAATGTATTCTGTTGCAATTGTTCTTGTGTGTAGATAAGTGAAACTGTATTGTTCTTATTTTGTACTCGTATTATAATAGACAGACACACACTCGCATAAGATAACATTTGCATATGGGTTAGAGCGTTTGTTTGCCTTTCCTTTCTCGCTCTGTATCCTCTGCCTGCGATAATAACTATAGTGTACTAAAGTCCAAAGTGTTGGCAAATTTATTGTAATTATTGTTACGAGGGCTTAGGATGCTTTTTTATTTGCTTAAATATAACCCTGACATTTAGATTAGCCTGGGTGAAGACATTGAACAGTTTGTTGTAGAAAATTGCATGATTTTGTTGCTAACAAAACCAAAGTATTTCATGTATGAATCAGTAGCCATAAAATTTTGAATTGAACAGAGATAAGAGTTTGTAATGCAGCTTCTGGTAAATAAGAAATTTTATTTTCTTATAAATAGTTTTGTAATACGAAATAGTTTTTAATACGCATGGGAAAGGATACAAACTTTCGTATCCTTTCCCATACGTATTAAAAACTATTTCGTATTACAAAACTATTTATTATACCCTCCAAAAAAGGATTGGAGGGTATATTCACTTTGTCATTCCATGTGTAACGCAGCGAAATATTCATCTGAGACCCCATAAAGTATATATATTCCTGATCAGTGATGAAATCTAAAACGATCTGAGCATGTCCGTCCGTCCGCCTGTGGAAATCACGTTTCAGTTCAAACGAAAACAGCCAGACTCTTGAAAATTGGTATAAATATACCTTGAAAGATAGCACAGGTCAAGTCCGGAAATGGCCTAAATCGGGCAAGAGGGAAAACAGTTCCCCTAAGAAGAACTAAACCAACCTCTAAAAAACAAAATAATTTTTAAGGATTTTTTTATAATTTTGTTAAACAATTGATATATTTTTATATCAAAGAAGGTCCAACGCCTTAAACTTAGAGCCATAAAATCATAAGAATTGATTTTTGACCACGCCCCCTTTAGTGGGCGTTATTATATGCAAAAATAGTGTAAACATTTAACAAATCGTTTTATTTAAGCCTACATTCCTTAAAAATAAAATTTTTAAGCTTTTATGACAAATCTGAGACGTAACCTGCTCCTCTCAGCCCTAGCCCCTCCTCCCCCTTTGCACATTAAATGCCCCTGATAAAAAAAATATTAAAAATTAATTTTACACTTAATTATCCCAAAACATTTATTTTTAGAGTTTTATGGCAAAGGTGAAATGTGTCCCCACGGCCCTTGCCAAAGGGAGCCCGACAAAATACAGTTTTAATACCCTCCAAAAAGAATTGGAACCCATAAAGTATATATATATATTCTTTATCAGTGATGAAATCTCGCAATGCCCATACGTCCGTTTGTGTAAAACATGATATAGCTAGTCTATTTTTTAATCCCACCTCCTTTATTGGACGTTGACTTACGATATTATTTGCAAAAAGTAGAGAAAATATTAAACCATTTTATTTCTTAAGCCTTTAACAAGCTGAGATGTTCTCCGATCTTGCAGAGGTGAAACGTCTCCCCCACGGGCCTTCCCTTAATGACCCTGTCTAAATAGAGATTTAAAGTTAAACATTTAAAATTTACTTCCAAAATATTTGCAGGGTATTTAAGATTCGACCCGGTCGAATATAACGTTTTTACTTGTTTTTAAATTTCATTAGAAATAGATAGCCAAATAGCACTCATTGAGTGGAAATTTTACAGGAAGGAGAGATGAGCTCTATATACAGCACATAAGGCTAAGCCAATAAGGCCAGCTGTTCAGTAAATCATATTAATATTTGGATATAGTACAGCAGTTAAGCACAGACTTAAAAAATATGCTAGAATGTAAAATGGCACGTTTGTTTGTTAGCATTTGCTCTTGGGCTACAGCCAGCGTTGCCATAACTTTTTCAAAAAAAACTGCAACTTAAGAAAAAAAAAACTGGTTTTCACGTAAAAAAACTGCACATAAAAAATTCACAAAAATATATAGTTTTTTTCATATTTTTTTATTAAAACAAAAACATAACACAACAAATTAAATATGATATACATCTACATACAACAAAGCAATTCATTTTAATTAAAAATATATTTGTACATAGGGTTTAAATAAACAAAAAGAGTTCATTATTATTCAGATATAATACTGCCTGTTCCAGAATCTCGACAAGTCGATGTCGTTCTCATATTTATATTGAAACCAATAATTAAAAATTTAAATTTGTTTGCATGTACATAGAAAAACACAAGGCATATCTATCTAACAGGTACAACCATTTCTACAAAAATAGAACACTTATTGTAGAAACTACCAACAGTTGCAAAAATCGTTAAACGACACTACTAAGTTTGACGTTTTATCAGGTTAGGCAAGTGAGCTCGTGCTCCCACCTGCAATATATGTACACCTTGGTAAAATTCAACTTGCTTTGTGGTCAGGGGTGCAAAAAGATGTATGTGATAATTACATACTCGTATAAAAAAGTATAGTTAAACCTTGCCACTGTTATATTAAGCAAATGGGGTAAAATTATGGTTTCAGAAATTGGAATTAAAATAACAAAATTAAGAGTAAACAAGTAAAATGTAAAAACTGCAAAATCTGCACAATTTACAGAAAAACTGGTTTTCAAAGAAAAAAACTGCAAAACTGCTCAATGCTTAGAAAAACTGTCAAATGCAGATAAATCTGCACATTTGGCAACGCTGGCTACAGCTCTGCGCCTTGGTGATGTAGATTCCAACGAAAATAGTTAGAATTTGCTAAATTATTATCTGTTAGCTATTGCTCTTAAAAAAATATATTTTTTTGTTATCCAGGCTTTAATATAACGAAGCAGTGAGCATGTATCAGAAGTATTTCGAATAGCTTACGGAAAGGGGAGCAAATTTTCACCACCAAGTCGATAAAATGTTGGCTTATGGAGTTGTTATTTAAAGGACTTACAAGTATTTGCTGCTTTCTCAGTCCTGAAAATTTCATGCTCTCAATGCAGGCATGTTTCAATTCAACACAGAATGGCTAGACAAATAGTCCTTATTTAGAAAACATTTGCTATTTCTATAATAAACTTTTAAGGAGGGCTAAATATGTGTCTCTTAATGCTTTTAGTAATTTTAAAATGTCTGCAATTAAAAATATTCTGCAATCACATTATTTTACAATTTTAAAGAAAATAAGTCTATCTTAAAGTCCTTTCTAATAACATTTGATTAAATATTTCATATGCTAAATTAAAAATCTATTCTATTGAATTTCTTTCAGTTTTGGGCTGCATACGTTCCTTGTGAAGCACAACATCGAGATGCGGTGCAATTAACATTAGAACAAATAGATGTTATAAAAAGATTAACCGATCGATATTCGCCACAGTTGACAACGTGTACATCAGCCCAGGGTAAGTGTTAAAAATTTTGTAAACTCTGTCTCTTCACTCTATTTGATATTTTACACGGTTATACTTTAACAGTCTAATTCATACAAAATAGTTTATGCTTATAACCTACTTATTTGACAAAATTCTAAACGAAACTTGTCACGGAAGTGGGTTAGAGATGTAAAGCACTTTTTTATAAAATAAACTTTAAATGTTTATTCAACACAACTTACACATGTTCACTGGCACACACATACAAATATATATACTCACGCAACGCACTAGTTATTACACAGTATCAGCGTATAATAAAGTCAGCAATTGATTTTTAAAACTACGACTACTTTGCCCGAAAGTGGGACGGGAAATAGGCGTTTTATAAAAGGTTCTTACACCCTAAACCTTCTTTGCTTCCTAGTACTTTCAATAAAAATATTTTATGACAAAAATGCTTTTATAAAAATTATCATGGCCAAAAAGAAGTTTTGCACAAAATATATTTTTATACCCTCCAAAAAAGAATCGGAGGGTATATTCATTTTGTCATTCCGTTTGTAACGCAGCGAATTGGCTATCTGCGACGCTATAAATTATATATATTCTTGATCAGTAATGAAATCTAAGATGATCTGAGCATGTCCGTCCATTCGTCTGTGGAAATCTTGATGCAGTCCAAACGAAAAGAGCCAGAACCCTGAAACTAGGTATCAATATATCTTGGAAGACAGCACAGGTCGAGTTGGTAAACGGGATAAATCGGACAAGAGGGAAAAAAAGTTCCCCTAAGAAGAACTAAACCGACCTCTAAAAAAAAACAACTTTTAAAACTTTAAGTTTTTTTTTTGTAATATTGTTAACTAAATGATATATTTTTGTGTCAAAGAAGGTCCAACGTGTTAAACTTGGAGCCATAAAATAAAAATAAAACAAATTTGGACCCCGCCCCCTTGAGTGCGCGTTATTATATGCAAAAATTATGTAAAAAATTACTAATTGATTTACTTAAGCGTACATTCCTTAAAAATAAAATTTGTAAGCTTTAATGACGGACTTAAAGGTGTAACCTGATACTCCTCTGCGCTACCCCCTCCTCACCCTTTGCCTTCCAAATGATTCTATCAAAAAAAAAATTATATATAAATTTTACACTTAATTATGCCAAACATTTCTTTTTACAGTTTTATGGCAAAGGTGAAATGTTTCCCCACTGCCTTTACCAGGCCCTTCCCGAAATGACTCTGTCAAAATAGAGATTTAAAATTGTGTACAGAGATGTCTTAAAGAAGCTCTGACCCACCAAGTTAAGCAATTTAAATTTACATCCTAAATATTTGGAGCGTATTTAAGATTCGACCCGGTCGAATATAACGTTTTTACTTGTTTCACTTAAGATTTTCCGTCACGAGACTCTTCTACAAAATATGCTCCCAAAAGGTGGCAATTCAATAAAATGCTCCAGCAATATACAAAAATGAGTTTTGCAAAAAAAAAATCATAAAAAAAACATTTTCAATAAAAAAAAAAATACCTCATTCTAAAGACACTTCGTTTTTAAGTCACTATTACTTAATTTTTCTTTGCCAAAGGTATGGCCACACTTGGCTATTTATCCAAAATAGCGTAACCATTAAATACTAATAAAAAATAATTCAATTAAGTGAAGTGTTTATTGTATTAAACAATTTCCAAATATATTGGTTTCTATGACACTGTCGTGTATCGCAATCATAACATATTTTATTGGTATTTAGGTTAGGTTGGGTTAGGTTGAAGAGAGAGGCATAAGCCATCCCAATTCATTCTGGATTACACCTAGGCCTCATGGGCCTGTTCTGCGCTCTATAATAAGGGGTCCCCATTCTACTGTAGGCTGCCTCCACCGATACCATGGAAACCTTCAAATTCGATTACGTCAAGAACCCAGTTTCTTCGATGTATCTCCTTAAGTTCCTCCAATTTGAGCCCCCAAGAAATTCCATCCCCCGTATAATCTCCTGATTAAATGTTTGGCTTCTGAGTTGACTAAAAGCTGAACAGTAGCACAAGTAGTGCTCCAGTGTTTCGTCCTCTTCCTGACAGGCCCTGCATGTTATATCGCTAACGATACCCATTCTTGCCAGGTGATTCCTTAACTCTGTATGTCCTGTTATCAAATAAACCAATATCCATAGTGTTGGCCTGCTCAACGTTAGGATCTCCTTCATCCTGTTACCATCTGGGTCCCCGGATAGAATTCTAGTCACCCTACCTACGGTAGAGTGCTGCCAATCTCTTGTATGCAATTCTATAGCCCACCGCCTTAGTTCATTCTTAAAAACCTGAAATGGCTTCGGACTATCTAGTGTGATGTTCGCCATTAATGCTCCCATCTTTGCTAGCCTATCTGCCTCAATATTTCCAGGTATCCCCTAATGTCCTGGAATCCATATTATCTCTATGCCCCCACATTGCGTGTATGAGTTAATCTCATCCTTGCACTGTAGTACACACCGAGATTGAACCACATGATTCCTCAGGGCCTCGATGACCTTCCTACTATCCCTGAATATACGAACCGGTAGTCGGTTATCGATTATCTTCAACCATTTTATCCCTTCCGCAACAGCCACGATCTCACTCTGAAATACTGTGCTATGATCCGGCAGGCGGAAGTATACGAAGTCATGTCACAGAAACCTCCACCCGATCGGCCACCAATCCTCGACCCGTTCGTGTATAGGTTAGTTATGGGGTTCATTGTATCTGCACCCTCTCACTCCATTCCTTCCGATATTTTAGTGGTGCAGTGTGATCGTACATATCTAATAGGGATCCTATAGCACGCAACCGTGCGAGCGTTGTTCCCGGGTAAGACATGTACTATACCCTGGTGCTTGGTTATGTGTTCTCTTGTCAGCCACTCACCCATCACCATCAATCTCGTAGCAGCCAGAGCTGCTTCATATATAACCTGTATATCAATAGGCAGTATTGATAGAATATTTTCCATCGCCTTAGTTGATCGCCACAGATGCCGATACAGCACTGTCTTTGCATTTTTTGAAGGTATTTGACATTAACCTTCCTTTCCAAGGACGTCCACCACTCTAAATTGGTATTTAGTGGTTACAGTTATTTAGGCAAATGCTTGCCAAGTAGAACCGTACCTTAAGGATTCATAATGTATAAATGTTATCACATTATATTTGGAATTTTTTTATATGTATATAACAGACATATAAACAAGAGTAAAATTTTGTTGAAGTCAGTCAGGCTCAAGTTCAAATCCGCAAATTTTGAAATTACTTTTTTATTGAATGCAATTAAGATTTAATGTATTTTATTTCAGTTAATTTATTAGAAATTTGTCTTGTTTCTTGCTTATTAAATATGTCTATAAGCTGGCATTTATTTAGCTCTTACACCAAATCAGCCTGATTCCTTTCGCAAGCAGTTGTTTTCCCAACAATAAAAATAAACTTTCACATGTGCTTAAGTATAAAAGAATTCAAAAAGTAAAACTTTAGCTTAATATAAAAGGGATGCAGATATACAGAAATATAATATCAACCAAATAATCAAACGTCAAAACATGGGATTTAAAGTGTGCTACCATCGGTTAAGGGTAAGATTTTATCGGCGGCATAAATGTTGCAAAAGTGAAAATACGGGGTGGCGCAGAATGAGCTATATGGTTTAAATGGTTTATAACTTTTTTATTTATGCGATTCTTATAATCTTTTATTTTTAAAAATACAGCTTATTACAGGGAAATTTTTTGCCATTAGCTTTGAAAAATTATATCCTGTAGGGAGGTCAATTTTCTGCTTCGCACATACGTGCTCTTTTTAGCATATTTTCCATAACTTTTCTCTAAATTTCGGGTGTAATGGCCATGGTTACATTTCGAATGTTTGTTTTTAGTTGGAATATGTTTCTTGGTTTGTTAACGTACACTCTGTCTTTCAAATATTTCCAAAGAAAACTGTCAGTTGGTGTTAAATCTGGTGAACGTAGACGCCAGTTAAAATCGCTTGTACGTGAAATAATGCGTTCGCCAAATATGTTCCATTACAAAGCCATTGAGGCACCTGCAGTATGTGCTGTAGCACCATCTTGTTGAAATTATCCCCAAAGAAAACTGTGAGCGTGGAGGCCAGTTAAAATCGCTTGTGCGCCAAATAATCCGTTCGCCAACAATAAAGTGTTGGCGTGAAAAATAAAATTAATTTCTTATTTTTACGTTTTTCGATCGTATAATAATTTGTAATTCATTCCCCAAGTCTTCGTCACAAAATGCTGGAAAAAAACAAAGGAAGAATACTAATTAAAAACGTAATAAAAAATTCAAACCATATAGCTCATTCTGCGCCACCCTGTATAACTTTCACATTTAATTTTATATGAATTGAAGAATATTGAAGTCTTACTTAACAATTAGACGGAATTAAAAAAGTACCACAATTTTGTTATCACACACCTTCACAACGTAAAAATGCCATCATCAAATAAATGCTAAATATTTTCTCTTATTTTATTAAAACAGTCGAATACTCTCTCAACTTAACGTCGACTTGAACTGGAGCTGCTGATGTTATAGATTTTAGTCTCCTCCATTTTAACTCATATAATCTCTCAGCATAGCACCTTGTATATCGATTCTCACAAGTAGAGAGGCCCTAGCGCATATGTGACAGCGCATAAAGAAAGGGCCTTAAGGGTAAAAATAAGCAATTTTCACTTTTTTTTTTTGATGTGGACAACATCTGAGCATCGAATGAGACCGATCCCATGCCCCAAAAGTGTTCCCTCCCAGCGATATTTGCGAAGTGATGGTACACCAAAGATACACGTATTTAAATATTTAAAATGTCTCTCCTGAACAAAACCGGCTTTTACCCTTAGGTCTCTTTCTATTTTGCGCGTCACATATAGTAACTTTATAGGTGAAAGAATAAAAGCAACAGAAACTGTGTTGATCATAATAGAAACTGTAATTATAATAGAACTGTTATTATTGCTGCAAAAGTCAATTTCGCAAAAATACTAGTTAGGGCCATTTTACTTGCGACCATCGATATACTGATTAAAAAGCTTCCTGATTTTCTTATAAATAGTGGAATTCCAGGCAATTTTATTCATGCATACAACAAAAATAAAAACCAACCATAAGATCCGCCTTTTTTTATTGTCTATTAATGATATTTAACAACATAAAAGTTTTTTGGTTTAAAAAAAAGACTACATAAAAATTTGTGTTGCTTATTTAAACTTGAGCTTGGCTGTAAATACCTCAATAAGTTTTTTTTTTATGCCACACAAATAAAAATGTTTTTATATCCGTCCTATTTATAATTCAGTCGTATATGTTTCCGTTTAAAAGAAACAAATTGAAAACATTATGATTGCGGTAGACTCGCGCTCTTTTATTTTGTAAGATCTACTAACAGCAAACATAAAAATGTATCTGTGTGTGTGTTTGTTTCATTTTATTTATATATTTATATTTTTCTTTTTTTCTTTTTTTTTTGTAAGAAAGTAAACATAACAATGTCATTTAATATGTATGAGTACGTATGTATTTGCAAATAGAGTCATTTATATTCTTCCTTTTTGGCGCAATGTACTTCATGTAAGTATTGCCACATCCTGTCAGTTGATAACGAATAGGACATAAAAAATGGCAAAGATATGGAATATGTGTGTAGGCAAGTAGTTACAAAATAAAGAAAATTTTTGTAGCTTTTGTGCCATATTAGCAATATTGAATGTTGGCATTTTATAAAGCTGTCAGCTTTCAATTTAACTTCATTTTTATTATTTGCATACGAAATATGGAGGGAAATTCTTAATTTAAAAATTTAAACAACTTCGATTTATTCACCTGTTCAAAAATCCTTAATACCATTTTCATCAATAAAAGTGTATTCATCAATAACGTACACGCAGCCATAAAATACATCAAAAAGGAAGGTTAATAAAAGCTTTTTAGCAATAATTTAAAGCAGTAAAAATCGTTGCGTACGAATAAGTCAATATTTTGTATTTAATATATTCAAACCCATAACGAATGATACATTTGCAAACAACAAAACAAGGGGAATAGGTAGTGAAAAATGCTACACCTTTTTTTTTTTAAATCTTATCTCTCTTTTTCCTTGCCAAATTTAATGGAAATTGAAATAATTTAATCAACTTAACATGATAGTGCGTATTTGAACTGCATCAACCTAAAATGAAACCTTTTTGCTAAAGTCGCAATGGTTTTGGTTATAAACTCCCAAACCGCTTAACAGCAAGAAAAATGTTTCTTAATTTTTCTATGATGTATGAGTTTGGCCAACTTGCAGCAAATAAACAGAAAACTATGAAACTAAAAAGTTTAAAAAACACACACATTCTTTTTTGTAAACAAACTAGTTTTCCTGTAGCCGGCATGTTTACACGCCAAATATGAACGTCAAAAGCAACACGAAAACTAGCAAAACAACCAAATAAACAAACAAACAAACAAACAGGGAACACAAAGAATAATAGATTTTTCTCAGAAATGCCGATGCCTCATATTTTCCTACGCCTTAACTTTGAAGTCACTCTAAAAGCAAAAAATAGTAAAGCTTCCACAGAAAAAATAAAAAGAATAAAAAAATATGTTAAGGAATTCGGGAAGAACACGATTACCAGCAAATGTCTACATTTCGCTACATCAGCAACATTTAAAATGCTGTGTAGCAAAGTAAAAACATGAAATTGTTTAAAAAGAAAAAGCAACAACATTTAACAATTCAAGCAAACAAAAACGAAAATCTTAACTCTCAACAATTTCTTACCTTGTGCCATATTATTTGTTATTTTTTATGAACGAGATGCATCTAATTTTTTTTTTTATTTTCTTAACACATTTTTATTTTTTTATATATATTTTCAGTTAATGCTCACCTAGTTTTAGTTGTGAAAATTTATAAAATACACAAACAAATACTTAGAGTAGGAAAAAATCATACACAAACACAGTAAATGTTTGCATTACATCTTCTTCTTCTTGTTGTTGAAACATCTGAACTTTTCCACTAGCAAAATGTTTATATTGAAATGCATTTTATTCTGACTAACAGCATCATACTCAGATACACTGAAAAAAAATTATACGTATATGGAAGTATTCTGTAAAGCATTCAGAAAATTTATTATCAAATGCCACTCACACCTCATACACAGATTATGTTCTATGGAAATGTGTGAGCAATGCACGACAGAATAATTGTTAAAGTTACAAAAACTCTTAAAATTATTCCACTAATTCCAAATTTATTTTACTTTATTGATGTGTTAACATCCATATGCGCGCCTCTATCAGTTTCAATACATACGCAAGTGTAAGTGTAAGAGTTTGTTTGTTCGTTGCTTGGCAGTCGGTATTGAAAGTGATTATTGGGCGATTTTCATATAATTTTCCCACGCGATTTTCTCCAGAAATTCATAGCCGATTTTATTAATTTTTAAATTAAAACGCTAGTGCGGGTTTCGACGAAGAGTTTAGGCCAAAAATTAAGGCGATCCGATATCGGTGAGCGGAGATTTAAGTGTTTTAATTCGGAGTATTAATTTGGAGTAATATTAAAAAAGTGTTTTATGTTGATCTTCGGTTTTGTCTTATGCATAGCAAAGAGAATAGTGACGTGTTTATACGTACATATATAAAAATGAGATAGCAAGACAGCAACGTATGTTGCTTATGTACAAACATAACAATGTATGTATGTACATTTGTCTGTTGCTTTGCATTCTCTTTGTTTTTTGTGGGTTTAATATAAATGTATGATTAATATAATATAATAAGGCAAAAAATTTCAAAAAACCTTTATGAACATTTTAAATTAAAGATACAAATAGTTTGAATTTTCACTCTATAACAAAACTATTTCAGTTTTTATCATATTCAACTAAGTCCCCTAATAAATGTTGACAAAGAAAATACACATGAGTACTGATGATGAAAGCGTAGCGGCTTTCGCAAACACCTGTTGTGCTCTGCTGTGTACGAGGGCGGATCAATAAGCTCTTGACTGTTTGAATTAAACACATTTTTTTGCAAAACAAAAACTTATTTCTCCTTTTAACTCAATACACTTAGTCCACCTTTCGCCAGATTTTTTTTTATCTCGGACCAGTATTCACGTGGTGACCCCTACATATGCAGTGCATTGCGCCGGAACTAGAAAGTAGGGGATAGTATTGAGGGGATAGATGAAGAAAGATGAGGAGATAGAGATTTAACTTTTTTACTGGGTGCTGCTGTTACTCTACATGATCGTGTCAGTCGCTGCCAATTATGCTCAGTGACCAGTGACTATGCCTTCATCATTGAAACAGGCTGGCAACAACTAACACAACAATGCACTAATGCTGATCAGAAGAATTCAACACAATATTCATGACTTAGCGCGGGGTTGAACTCAGGACCCTCCCTCCTCATGTTAACTACTTAAGCCAAACCCTCAAATTTGAGGTTATGAAGTAAATTAATAATTAAAACATACACTTTTTTTTTTTTAAATATGGAAATTAGTAATGGAATAGGATGTCGGACAGATGTTTATTGCTGGCACACATTTATTTTTGTAAAACAACAATTTATTTTTCAACCAAATTTCGTTTTAACTCAATACACTTAGTCCAAAGTTTCTTAAGTTTTTGTATCCCTTCCAAAAAATAGGATTTTTAGAGGCCCTTAAAATGGGAATTTTTTTTTTTTTGCTCAATAATTTCATCGTTGGAGCTAAATCTCTTTTCATCAAGCCATTTCTTTAGGTTTGGAAATAGGAAGTAGCCAATAGGGGCTAAATTCGGAGAATATGGCGAATGAGGTACCAATTCGTAGCCCAATTCATAGAGTTTTGCCATTGAGACTGCACCCGTGCATTATATTAATGAAAAATTTATTTTTCTTTTTAAATCCTCACTAAGCCGGTCAAATAAGTTGGCACAATATTCACCGTTTATTGTTTCGCTCTTTTGAAGATAATCGATGTGGATTATGCCGCATGCAGCCCAAAAAACAGTTGCCATCACCTTAATGACCGACAAAATTACCTTGGTCTTTTTGGAAGCAAGTTCACCCGGAGAAACCCATTGTTTAGACTGCTGCTTGGTCTCCGGAGTACAGTAATGGATCCATGTTTCATCCATTGTTTCAAAACGCCGCAAAAACTCTTTCGGATTGCGGTTAAGCAACTCCAAACAATCCTTGGAAGTTGCCACACGTTAACGTTTATGGCCAATTGACAGCAAACGCGGCATCCATCTTTCAGACAACTTTCTTAAACTCAGCTGATCATTTAAAATCGAAACCACACTGCCACATGAAATGTCTATGGCATCAACAATCGGCCAACACCATATCGTGGATTTTTTTCAACATTTTCGGGTGTACTGACCTCTCAATTGGCCGTACAGAACGTTCAGCGTCATTTTTACTTGTGCGACCACAACGAAAGTCATTAAACCACTTTCTTACCATTCAAATCGATGATGTAAAGACCCCATAGTATTTATCGAGCTTTTCCTTGCTTTGCTTGACGGTTTTCTTTTCTCAAAATAAATAATGTTTAATAAGCACCCGAAATTCACTTTTTTATATGTTTTGAACTGCTGTTAAACGCAAAATAAATGACGACACTTGCTCAATATTTGACAGTAGTCTATTAACAGGTGGTACTTGATGGGAACAGTGTTGCATTTCATATAACTACGAGGGAAGTTTGAAAAGTCGCGGACTTATTTATCATTATTACTAATAATGATAACTTTCCGTTATGCCTGAGAATATTTATTATGTCAAATTTTCAAGCAAGTTTCCTTGGACTTAAATTTTTATTTATATCAACTATCAATTGTCTAATACATTATATTAATATATTACGATTAGTGAAACTAAAAATTTATCATAGGAAATCATTTTTATGACTTTCTAAATAAAAACTTTTTTTATTTTGAGTTGTGACTGTTTATCGTTTAGTGTGCGATAAGTTACAATCGTTCTTATAAATGCTGGTCATGTCATTGGCAATATGTGCTTGATATCGTAATTCATTCTCGAATAATTCGATTGGCTGCAGAAATATTTATATTATAAAAAATTTCCCAGCAGCAAGTGATGTCACACAGTGAGGGGCTTGAAAAAAATGGAAATAATTCTGCAACATCTTAACCGTGACAAAATTTCATGAGTACAATAAAAAGATATTGCTTAGCTTAAGTTAAATTGTTAACAGTTTATATTTTATATCATTAAAATTAGTGAAGTCACAAAAATTGAAATCTATGCCGAGATAATAGTTTTGTGTTGACAAAAAATATTTTCTTGCAAGTAGTTTATTCTATTAAAGAGCTACAAAAAAAAGAACTGTCTATGAGTTTTCACTTCAGGTCACAATACATTACTCAAACACTTGACATCAAGCTTATTTACGTGTGCTTGACGTTAGAACATACATTTGCTTAAACGCCTGTCAAGCATTTTAAAATTCATTCTGTACTGTTAGGATCAGCGGTAACGAGACAGTTGAATAAAAGAAGTGTTTGGTATATCGTCCTAATTTCTTTATCATGTTACGTGTGCCCAAAAATTGTCTTTCTTTTTCTTCCCTTTTGCAATTTGAATTTGAAAATAATTTTATGTTTATCCATCCGACATCGTTAGTGTTCTGTTTGAAATCTAATTTAAAAGCAGCCCATGCTTCATCAGCAAAACCAATACATTCATCCAAATCACTTGTCAAGCATGCATTAGGTTGCTATTTTCTAAAGTAGTTAACACGAGGCTATGAAGCGAACGGACCAAAGTTCGAACTCTTCTGATCAGCATTAAGGCCGAGACACATAGAATCCGTCATACGTTATACGTCGCCTTTTTCAACTGACATTAACGTACTGACGGAAAAGGCTGGCACAATGAGTACTTTGTTGACGGATATTAAATCAATTGTATGTTCCCCATTTTATTTATTTATGTTAAATTTTATATTTTATAAAATTTTTTTGTATATTATTTAGTTTCTGCTGAACACGCAATAGAAAAAATTGATTAAAACAATTTGAAAAGTTCATCGATTTCTGTCAAAGTATTCAACGTACGTCAAAAGTTAAAAGTTGGCCAACTTTCGTACTTTGCTTTGACGCTGAATTACTTTATGTGACAGCTCACATAAGAAAGCATATATTTCAACTCAGCTGTCAGTTGAAAAAGGCGACGTATAACGTATGACGGATTCTATGTGTCTCGGCCTTAAGTAATGGTTGTGTTAGTTGTTGTCAGCCTGTTTCAGCATTGAAGGCATAGCACTGATCACTGAACAAATTACCGTATCATATACTAAAAGAGCAGAGGAATAGCATCGCCGGTGTCACAGATACAAACAAATGTTCACTACTACAAGCACAATGCTGATGTGATTTGGATAAATGTATTGTGGCCTTTATATATTAGGAAATAATCGACTAAACCTATTATAATTCGAATTTGTTTACTCACCTCGGTTCAGTGTTTTGCTAATAGTGGAGACAAATCTTATCTGGCAGTGTAGTAGACTTGTGTCGAACTCTTTCATCAGCTGGTTTTTGACAAGAACATTTGTTCAAACCCATTTAAATTACATTGGTTTGATAATGGGTTCTTGTCCGAAACGATCGGATGAAAGAGCTCGTCACAGGTCTATTTTATAGACTTATTTTGCAGGTGATAAAACAGAGAGATAAAATTAAAATAATAATTATTTTTATCCAACCCATTTCGTCCTGATATAAATATATTCTGTGAAATGTATTTTAAGTTTTGTATTAGATAAAAGAACTAAGAAATTTTAAGGTCCTTAAGCAAAAATATTTTACAGACGACCTCCTTGTATGAACTAGACTTGTGTCCAATTAGCTCATTCGCTCAGTTTTGACAAGAACCTTTAATCAAACCTATATAATTTAAATGGGTTTGAGCACAGGTTCTTGTCAAAACTGAGCGAATGAGCTAGTTGGACACAAGTCGAGTATGAACCCATTCCATGGCAATTAGTAAGTTTGCAACGATGACAGTAGCGCGTATACGCGTGCACATACCGTATATAATTTTTTTATCTTACAGGAAATAACTTGTATATATGCAGTGCACTGCGCCGCAACTAGAATGTAGGGAATAGTATTGAACGGACATATAAAGAAATGTGAGAGGATAGACACTTTGTGTAGTTTTTTTTTAAATCTTTTCTTCGGCGCGGAATTTTTGCTACAGAACCGATGAAGGTGGGTGCTGTAACCCTATTTTTAGTACATAATAGTGCCAATCGCAGCCTGTTATAACTGGGGAGTTACTCTGTAATACGATGCGAAAATGCATTTGTATGCCATTTACATTGAAATGCCAAAGCAATTCCTTTCGCATCGCATTACAGAGACCCCCTCATAACTGAGTGTAGAGTAGATCTCGAGATTTGAAGCTTTTTAGTATCCCGTTAATTAGTTCAGCCAACAGCACTCTTTAGTAAACAAAGAATTTTTTCTCGATGCAGTCACTTTTAATTCCAATCGATTTGAAGCTTATCCCATAATATATTCCAGAAGAAACTACGGTCCTTATTTTCTTATCACAAGAGCCTCTTAAGTTTTCATTAAAAAATTCTTACTGTTTACTTCTTGCTTCTTGGATCCATGTTTTGTCCTTAGTTATAAAATAGCATAAATAGTCGTTGGGATTTCACCTGAACCTAATATTCCGTATGGTAGTAAAACTATTCATGCGAAATAGCTTTTTCTTATTTTTATTAAAATTCTTAAAAAAAAAGCTTAGTGCCTAAAAACTGTTAAATTAAAAATTTTTGCGTTATTTGCGCGATACCCCTCGCCATAGCCTATACATGATTTGTTTCTTTTTTTAAATTTCATTATAAAAATTCCAAACTGTGGAATCAAATCTCATTATGTTTTAATGAGCTAATTCATATAACTTACAAGCCAGCTTGATAATAAAATTAAAAGCATAACTAATTTTTCATAAAGTTTTTAAATATTATTTGTAATTTATCTTTCACATCATCATGTCCTTGGTCATGCTTGAGGATGGATGGTAATCCGTTATTAAAAAAGTTTCCCATATTATTAAAAAAAAAAAAACAGAAAACAAAAAAAAACGCTGCTTTTTGCAACAACTGCCAATTAAATATATTGGTTTAGCTGCTTGGCTCATAAAAATGGAAAATTTATTAAATAAACGGGGAAAGTATTAAACGCATTTTATGACCGGCCATTAAAAGAATTTCATTCCTGTTTTTTATTCTGGCTTCCAGCAAAAATAACTTTAAAATCTCTCAGGCTTATAAACAGCTAGAACCGGCATATTAAATAATCAACTTTATTTCCTTTTATTTTGCACAATATTTTTCTTGCCGCCTTTTTGTTCAAGAAAGTAAGTTTGTATGTAGACAGATGTGTGTGTTTGCTTCCTTTTTCTTTTTGGCTTCCACTGCACTCACCTTTATGACTTCACAAAAAAACAAGAAATAAGAATTTTAACAGAATTTAACGAGCAGTAAAGTAAAACACAATTTCAACTTTTTTACACTTCTGAAATGTAGGAAAAAAGGAAGTGGAAATTTTTTGAAATCAGAAAAACTGAAATATTTAATACACAACGCTTATTGTAGAAAATATAAAATACATTTAAATCTTAGTTGGGAAAATATTGCAGAAAAATAAAATTCAAATAAAATATTTAAAAAAAAAAACTATTTTATGAACAAGAAGCTTTACAACTATGAGTCAAAAGTTTAGAATAACTGACTATTAAAAAAAAGTTGAAAAGATATGTTTTTTATATATTTCCCTCTTAGTTTTTACCAAGGCTTTAGATACTTCAAAATGGGAAAAAAAAGTTCCAAAAGTCACAATGTATTTTCTTAGTCAAGCATGCAGAATTACAGAAAAATTCAAAACTCAAATACGAACTTATAACTCTAGCATTTAAGTGAGTATTATGGTATTTTTCTTGAAGTATTTTTACATTATTTCAAAAGAGCTTTTAAAAAGAATTTTACTAAAATAGCAAATAAATTTATAGGTTTATACGGGTAAAAAGTGTAGCGAACAGCTAAACGGCTGTTCACATATTAAAATAATGCTTAGAAAGTGCATACTCTAGGTCGACAAGCAGTAAGTTTTTGCTTTGCATGTGAAGTTGTTTGCTTTTGTGTAGAAAGTAATCGTTTGCGGTCTTTTTCTATTTTTCTGTTTTTATACCCTTCAAAAAAGAATTGGAGGGTATATTCACTTTGTCATTCGGTGTGTAAAGCAGCGAAATATCCATTTGAGACCCCATAAAGTATATGTGCATATTCTTGATCAGTGATGAAATCTAAGACGATCTGACGGTATCCTTCCGTCTGTCGGTCCGTCCGTCCGTCCGTCTGTGGAAATCACGATTCAGTCCAAACTAAAGGGTGTTTTTTTATGAAGTTTTTTTTTATACGAATCACTCTGTTGTCTGACAGCTGTTTTGACAGTTTAAAGTGACGTCTCTACTCAGTATTGTTTGGCAAATCATCATGAACAGGTTAACTCCAGAACAACGCTTCCAAATCGTGGAAATTTATTTTCAAAAACAGTGTTCAATTAAAAATGTTTATCCGCTTTTTTACCGCAAAATTCTCTGCAGTGATGAGGCGCATTTTTTGTTGAATGGATATGTCAACAAGCAAAATTGCCGTATTTGGGGTAAAGATAATACACACGCTGTTCAAGAATTACCAATGCATCCCGATAAATGTACTGTTTGGTGCGGTCTATGGGCTGGTGGAATCATCGGTCCTTATTTCTTTAAAAATGAGGAAGAACGACGCGTTACCGTGAATGTAAATCGATACAGAATCATGATCAATGAATTTTTGGTGCCAAAACTTCAAGATATGGATGTAAACGAAATGTGGTTTCATCCTGTTGTTGTGCCACTTGTCATACTGCGGACGAAACAATGGACTTATTGAAAGAACATTTCAACGACAACATTATTTCGAGAAATGGACCGGTGAATTGGCCTCCGCGTCCGTGTGATTTGGCGCCACTCGATTATTTTTTGTGGGGATACCTGAAATCATTGTTGTACCTGGATAAACCAGCAACGATTGACGCTTTGGAAACCAGTATTCAACGTGTCATTGCTGAAATACGCCCTCAAATGCTTGAAAAGGTGGTCGAAAATCGGACCTCCAGAATGACCTTTGTGCAAAATAGTCGTGGTGGCCATATGCCCGAAATTATATTTAAATGTTAAATGACAAGAAATTATCTACCAAATAAAAAATTTTTTTAAATTGTATTACAGGATGTTAATTTCCCAACAGGCTATAGGTTCAAATCTGCGAAACTGCAAATTATTTTTTATTTATTTTTATTTTTAATAAATGAACGTGATTGCATTCTATTTATTAATTTTTTTGAGAGTGGAATATTAAGAATATTTTTCATAGTCATTAAACCAGCAGAACGGATCAGTACTGATTTCGAGGCCGCTACGCCATCTCATCAGCGTTCTTTGTTCAATTTTTCCACTTTTGCAAGTGGTGCTAGTTAGTAGGAATATCAACTATTTAACCAATATTTTAACGAAAATTGAATATGAGAAGTCCCACATTCGTATCTTTAAGTTATTACATTTTTGGTTAGTACGAAATTCCCCAACCCTGACAATTAATATTCCCAATATTCCATGTATTTCTTTCGCTTTTTCCAGAGCCATTGGCTGCTGATAACTAAAGCTTCTTTGTTATTTTTGTTCAAGTAATTGAATTTAGTTTTCAATTTACAATGAACATGTAAACAAGTGCGTGTGCCCTCGCAACGTTTTAAATTAATGTATGAATTTCTATTTTAATTTTTTTGGCCATTTCATAATTTGGCATGTGTTTTATTTAAATTTCATATCAGCAAGCTCTTATAAAAACACCCTTTAAAAGAGCCAGACCCCTGAAATTTAGTATAAACATATCTTGAAGGATAGCACAGGTCAAGTTCGTAAATGGGCTGAATAGGGCCAGAGGAGAAAAAGTTCCTCTAAGAAGAACTAAACCAGCCTCTAAAATACCACATAATTTTTATATTTTTATATCAAAGAAAGTCCAACGCGATAAACTTGGAGCCATAAAATCCAAAAATAAATTTTAGGACCCCGCCTAACGCCGCTTAGTAGGCGTTATTATATGCAAAAAAATAGTGTAAAAATTTAACAAATTATTTTACTTAAGTCTACATTCCTTAAAAATAACATCTTTAAGCTTTAATGACGATGCTGAGACGTAACATGGTACTCCTCTGCCCTACTCCCTCTCCCCTACCCCTAATAAAAATATACTAACAAGGAAAAGTCCTATATTCGGCTGTGTCCAATCTTAAATACCATTCACAGAAATAATGCTTCTTTCTTTCTTTCTAAAACAGAAAGTTGGTTTAATTAAAAAATAGAAAATATTGTTATCAGTTACTTTTATATATAAGAAAACGTTTAAATTTTTCGGCTAGGAAACTAAATGTTTGACTCTTCCTATTGCTAATACCTCTGAACGTCTTTCAAAAATATTAAGTATGATTAATTTACAAACAAAGAGAAAAAATTCGTTTCATGTTCCCCATAAAGTTCTAATTGTCCAACCGTAGAATAGTCTTCTAGATTTTTTTGGTTTTTTATACTAATTTATTTCA
Organism: Linnaemya tessellans; assembly: GCA_951800035.1. Taxonomy (NCBI): domain Eukaryota; kingdom Metazoa; phylum Arthropoda; class Insecta; order Diptera; family Tachinidae; genus Linnaemya; species Linnaemya tessellans. The sequence goes on along the minus strand of OX637533.1, from coordinate 100,954,608 downwards.
GTTTGATATAAAAAGTAGGTATAATTCATCATAAAAATCAAAAATAGCAAATTATATGGTTACTTTTATGTATTAAAAAATTTTGATATTCCAACCCTGAAATTGGATTTATATGTTTTTTAATACCAATTTAATTGTTCCCGATGTGTAAGAAAGATTTCATTCACAAAAAACCAAAATTAGGAACTAATATGGCTACTTTTATGTACTAAAAAATTTCGATTTTCCAACCCTGGAACCGAATTTTTAATTTTTAATAACAATTTCATTCTTTTCGAAGTATAAAATAGGTATAATTCAATGAAAAAGGAACCAAAATTAGGAACTTATAAGTTTAGGAACTTTTATGTAACAAAAATTTCGATTTTTCAACCCTGGAACCGAATTTTTTAATACCCATTCTGGAAATTTTTATTTTTTTACCAATGTTTCTTAGTGAGGTGTAACATAGTTTTTCTTGACAAAAAATTTAAACTTTTAAGCTGTTTGGTCACCTTCATGTACCAAAAAAAATTATCATTTGTCCAACCCTGGAATCAAAATTTTATTTTTGTAACATTTGAAAACCAATTTTGTCCTTCGTGAATTATAAAATAGTTTTAATTGCCTAAAAAAATTTCGATTGCCTTTTTGGTTGCTTTTATGTTTAAAAAAAATTCAATTTCCCAACCCTGCAAGCGAATTTTTCCGTTTCGTTTTACCAAGTCTTAAAAAAATTTAAAATTTGTAACCATTTTGGTCACTTCTATGTACTACAAAACATTGCACTTGTCCAACCCTGGATTCGAAATTTTGATTTATTTGTTTGAATTTTTAATACCAATTTTGTTTTTCCTTTATTATAAAATAGTTTCAAATAGCAAAAAAAGAACGTCAGTTGCCTTTTTGGTTAGTTTTAGGTAAAAAATATTCAATTTCCCACCTCTGGAAGCGAACTTTTAATATTTTAAATTTGCAAATCTTCATGATGTATAAAACGGTTTTATTTAAGAAAAACTTGAAATTTTTAACCATTTTGGTCACTTTCATATACCACAAAATATTACATGTACCAAAAAAAAAACTTTAAATTTTCCATCCCTGGAAAAAAATCTGCATGAAATAAAATGAAAGATATACCTGAAGTTTCAGCGTAAAAGACACAAGAAATTTAAAATTCTTCTTAAATGCTGCCTAATATTTAATCAATAAATAATGCTAGTATTTTATATGCCTCGAAAAAGGCAGCATCTATTTATACATGGTCTGAAAATAATATTCCAGAAATTGCTGTGATTAGGCCAACTATTCGAGGATGCTCAGTCGAATAAAGATTTTAAGCTTTTTTGAGAACATTTTGTCATAAAATGCAAGCTCAGGATTATTCTAACACATTTTTAGCCAGTCGTTCGTATATTTTTATGTCCGTCTTTCAGAGAATTCAACTCTTAGAAGTAGAGACCGAAAAATGTCCCAGTAGGTGCGCAATGTTCATTGAGTAAGTGAAAATTATTAATATCAATTCCAGTTTATTACACAAATTAATAGCATAAAGGTAAATTAACATGTCAAACCTGTAATAAATAACACTTTTTTCTGTGTAGCCCTTTGATACATAAAAAACCCAATTTATGTATAACAAATATATACATACATAAACAATTGTATATAAAATTTTTTTTTTGTTTATATCAGTGCTGTTTTCCAATTCATAACACAAATACAATAAGATATATATGTGGTAAATATTAAATAAATCAAAATAAATTGAACTTCCAAATAAATAAAGCAAGCAGACCTAAAGAGATAAAAACTACGCCACATACACTTCAGACACACACACACAAATGTACACTCACACACGCATGTATGTACTTCAAACAAAAATTTTATAGCAAACACTATTTATTAGATACAGCATTACAGATACCATATATAACCACTAACAAGAACAACAACAATGAAAACTCAATTTCCTGAATATTCCCTTTTAAGCATTTTAATATATATTTTTTTTTCTTTCGTTTTGCTTTTATTTTTTTTCTCTGCCTCCTGTACTTAAACGACAAATGCCAATGTAACTTCACAACCATCCGTATAGACATCATTGAAGCGCATAAAAATCATCAACTGTGTTCATTAACGGGCGTCGAAGGCGGCCATTCGTTAGGTGGCTCTTTGGCAGTACTGAGGACACTGTATGCCATAGGTGTGCGTTATATGACGCTTACATCAACTTGCCACACACCATGGGCCGATTCTAGTTATGCGGATGCACCAACATACAATGTTAAACACGGTGGTTTAACGATATTTGGCAAGGTAAGTACTTGTTAATAATACAAATAAAAAACAGCCATATTGCATTTTATTGATGAGAAGCCAAAGATGGATGACTTGTAGTGAGTGAGTAAACAAATGAAATGTGAGTGCTGGCTTGCCCATCCGTTCGGTGTGGCTATTGAATAGCTGTGCTATTAAAGCAAAAATAGATTAAAGAATATTAAACAAACAAAAATGTGGGGAAAAAAGGTCTTATAGACAGTAAGTGTTGTTTTAGCCACTCTTTTTGATTTTAAAATAGCACAATTTTATAATTCATTAAAGAGCTAGAATCTTGTAGCTGAAATTGTCTAATAGACCATAAATTTTGATGATGAATTTTCAGGCAGACATACCGTTATAGTTAAAATTTCTTAAAATATAAATCCAACCGACTGCTTAACAGGAGCCCTAAAAAGCTTTCAAGTTGGCTACGATTATCATGCTTTCCCCTAGTTTTCAAAATTATGAAATTATTCCAAGTGAAGTTCGTTCAATTTAGTATTTTAATATTTGTTGTTTATTTAAAAAAAAGGAACAGTTGATCATAAAGGCCATCCCTGCTACTTTCCGCTAATTTTGAACGCTAAAAATGGTATTATTTTAATTTTAAAACTGCTATAATCTTCAAATGGTTTAGCCGATTGCCACGTGGTAAAGGGTGATTGATGTAGTTCTTTGATACCTACAAAACAATCACAGACACAATAATTGATCGCATACATAATTTTGAAGTATTTTAACTTGTTTTGAATTTTTGGATTACAATATGTCACGAACGTGTGAACCGATTTGAACACGGTTAATAGAGTGACATGGTTTTTGATTGTGAAGTTGAGTAGTTTTTGGAATCGATCGAAAAAGTCGTTTAAAAATTATTCTAAGAAAACTAAAATAATATAATATGAAAAATTAATTTTTTGCTCTCAGAAACTCTAAGTTTGAAGAAACTCTTTGAAACTCGACTAGTTTGGTTGGATTCGGTTCAGCTGAACACACAAGAACACTCATACATACAGGCATAGTGAGGGCTTCTCAGAAATAGCCAGGAAGACTTTATAGCAAATCAAAACGACGAGATCTGGTGAAAAGCCAATTTTTCCAAAACGGGATTAAAACCAGTAACTTTTTACTTTTTTAAAAAGTTTTTAATTTTCTTAGCGGGAAATTAAAAATTTTAAAAGACATTTGATTTCAAAACTCTTCTGGTTTCTTGACCTCTTTTTAATTATTATTATACTCTAATATTTTGAAGCTTAAGGTCTCTTTAATTTTATTTAAAATAGATATATAAATGTTCAATATTTCGTCACTCTTTTGTGTGACTTCTTCAGGAAATTAATTATTTTGTTCTAATAAAATAATTATATAATTAATTTCCTGCAGTAGTTACACAAAGGAGTGACGAAATATTGAAAATTAATATATTTTAAATAAAAATAAAGACACCTTAAGCATAAAAATATTAGAGTATAATAATGACATTTGATATCATAGAAAACTGATCTAGAACCATGACGATTCCAAACCAACCACGATCTCATAATATAAATGCCTGTCTTCTAAAAGCTCTGCATTAACTACGTTAGTCGCAGTTAGTTGCATTTCATCTTGGTAATTTAGGTTGCGGCATTTACAAGTGCTGGATATATTGTAAAATTGTTAGAATACTTTCTTCGGTAAGTGGGCTCTCGTTAGTTTTAACATTCTGGCAACACTAGACAACATCCTCAGTACATTCATTCACATAAGCAAACAAGAAGGAGCTTAAACATACCAAACGGATTCTCATATATGATGCTTAACACGTTAATAATGGTAGTTATAATCATGTCGAGTGTGATAATATAGTAAACATGTGCGGAAATTATAGTTGTTTTGTTTTTGTTCAACAGTGAAAGCCGAAGTGTGCAGTGGGAGGGTCTTATTATAGCTAAAATCTACAAGCATACGTATCCATTTGCACACAAGCATTAACACAACACACACACACACACACACAGTGTATGTCTTCATGTATGTGGGGGTATGTTTGTGCAAGTGACATTAAATTGAGTGCGTGTTTGCCTTCTATATGTGTTAATGACAAATTGACAGGTATTTACCTAAATTTTTTTTTAACGAAAACAAACTGCAGACAAGTGCATAATTTATGAATTGCATTCCATACAAATGCATTCATTACACACAACAACTTATTGCATTCTATTGCCTAACTTTACTGCAGAACTTTAATTGAGAATTTTATATTCTATTAAATTTAATATGTTCCAGTTGCTCGACAACCACCTTAACCAACGGATCTGATGAGTTGAGATACAAGACTGTATGCCAGTATTTATGCACAAAATAGAATTTCAACCAAACTAATTAGTGCTTGACTAGTGCGTATGTGTTTACTTTGCACACACACACACACACACAGAGCATAGCAAATATACATAGAACATTTTGTGCAACCTTATACTTCAATTAAATAACAGTGCTGTGCATAAAATATTTAATTGTAGTTGACAAGAAAAGGCAATTGTATTTTTGGTTAGCAAATTTTGCTAGTTTAATTTAAGTTTATACAAGTGTGCTGGCAATGTTCGGTTTTGTTGACAACAATTGTAAAATAATTACTATTTACAATGCATTTGAAATTGTTTGAAATCAAACAAACATTTGAATTGGACCAAATGTATATTGGACTAAAGCTCTTGACTTCAGGACGGTATATTAAAGTTATATGATTAGTTCATGTTACAAATAATTGCTATTGTTAACCCACTACATACTCACTAGTACATGTTTATATCTATGTGGATATATTTATAAATAAATTTCTTAGAGTTATTGATTGAGCTCGAGGTGGACAGGTAACGAGCTACTGATGAGCACATTTAATATTTTGTCAAATATTACAAGCAGTAGGCGGTATTCTCTTAATTTAATAGGTATTTTAATTCATTGGAAATGAATTCATAGCATATCATTAAATATTGATGTATATGTATATTGTGCATAGAATGCTTACAAGTCTACTATTTTTTATGTGCCACTTTATAGTTGTTGGGATGTTAATATTAATATTAGATGCCATTTTATTAGAATCTAACCTAATCGAATAATAGCATGTTCACGATTACGTATAAAAATATTTCGATTAATCCCCTTTAATAATATTGATTGAAACGAAAAATCTGTTTTACTTTAAGACTTAAAAAGAATCATTTTATAATTGGGCACTTTTATTTATTTATTTATTTATTTAAATTAGGCTATGGACAATTTCCTTACAGACTATTTAAGCAGAATAGTATATAAATAAATTAAATTAATATAAATTATATATTGCGCTACTTATAGAACATAGTAAAAGTTAATGATTAAAAAAACATATGATGTTAAGTTTGATAACACAAAGGTTCTGCGAAAAATCTATAAAATGATACATTTCATTAAAGCAAGTACATAGTTTTCTAAGAGGATCTGACATTTCATAGTTAGTACGACAAGCTGCAACATATAGTGGGTTAACCCTCCGAGGTATAAGGATTTTTTGGCGCTAAACGGTATAACCAGGTCTGTGCAGACCTATATGGGTTTTGTATGGAAATACATATGCTGATATCCTAAAAGTGTGGTTAAATGAGTTTTATGCTTGTAAAAACACAAAATTAACAATAAAAATACATTTACATATATACATCTTAGCTAGGTATATACGGTATTTTATTATTTAAAGGAATTAAACAAATTTTAGGTGCGGCATTCAATACATGAGTACCTGGCATGGGAATGCTGTAAACACACCGGCCTTTTGCAATGCATGCTATGAAACCGTGTTTTTCGCTGCTTTTTGTCCAGCTTATAACAAAAAGAGCAGGATGGTCGACTTGAAGAAGATACGGCATGGGTTGGTTGGTCATCTATCCGAGGGCCTACAGCTAACTGGAAAATAACATAGTTGGAAAATTAATTTGAAGTTGGAATTAAATAAATGAATGAATTAAATATTACCTCAACACCGAATACCGCCATTGATTGTTTGACGTGTTGCATGCCTCGTACAATTGGATTCGTTGCCCTTTGTTCCATGTGAGGGATTACCAGCTGTTCAGTCAGTTCCATAAGGAAGACACGTCTTCTATCGTATCGCTTGACATGACCCAGTTTGTCATGAATGACAAATGCAGCCAGTCCCGCAACGTCCAACATATTGAAAAACAACGCTAACGGCCACCGGTTTGTGGCTCGTTTGCAAGTGTAACCACCAACCATCTGATCCATGGTCATCGTCATACATACTCTCTATCTCAATGTCTAAGTCTGTTTCAGAGTCGAAAGCAGCATCATTTAACATTGGCACATAATCGGGATCCGTTTCATCGTTATCTTCGAGAGGAGTACTTTCATCCGGCTGTTCATCATCATCACCGGCTAACCACAATGCTAACCTTTCTTCCATTTGCCTTCTCTCTTCTTCTGCTAGAGATAAAAATCTTGCGGTGCGGTTCACGACGTCCATCATATCATCGGTAGTAAATGCTGATGTAATTTTTCTATACTCAAACATAAACTTATAATAAGCAGTATTTATAAGAAAAACTACAAAAATACTTACCGTTAGAATTTGTAAAAAAAAAATAAATTTTATTCACTAAAATAACTGTATATTTACACTTCAAGCGACAATAATATAGTCACACTTCTTTAGTTTTTTTTTTTATATAAAAAATTTGAAATTAATACTCTTCAAAGAAGATATACAGACGTTTAAGCTTCAAATTCTGCTGATATACTAATATTTTGCTTGCACTATATCCAATATTGACATTTTATATACAAGCTCTTTTCAAAATCCCTATCAAAAACGGTTTTAATCACCTGTCTCACATTCATTCCATACAAACTACTCATAGGTCTGCACAGACCTGGTTATACCGTTTGAACCAAAATATTTTAAAACCTCAATTAATGCTAATCCGGACCTGCGATCGGACTGATTTTTTGTTTACTATGTCCGGAGAATGTTGCTCCAAGAAGTCATAGAAGGATTTGTTGCTAACGTGAAAAACAATAAAGTTATACACACTTTTATATGCAAAAGGTCTGCACAGACCTGGTTATACCTCCGAGGGTTAAAAGAACGAAGTGAACGTTGAGGAATATTGAAACATACGTTGTTCAGTAAAAATGCGGAGTTGATGTTACCACTGAAAAGATTTACCATAAAAGAGGTGTTGAGCATTGTTCTCCGGCTCTTTGAAGTAGGAAGATTAATTTCAGCTAATCTCGTAGAGTATGATGGAAGTGCCATCCGATTTCTATAAACGTTTCTTAGGCAGAAAATTAGAAATTGTTTTTGAACGGATTCAAGACGTTCAATATGAACGTTATACAGTGGATCCCAAATTATGCTACCATATTCTATTCACTTAGACGAGAAAGAATGTTGCATGTCATTTAGGGGCAGACAATTTGGATGGCAAGAACTCCGCCTTAAGACGGCGACAACAGTCTGACAACACCATAACCTAGCTGTATTACGGATTACCGCACACACAAGCGTTTATCCTACCACAACTGCAGCCATAAACTACACCTACAAACATTTCGTCTAGTGTAGTTAGATTCAGACTGCCACTCGAACGCCGTGACATTTTTGTCCTATTTCTAGGCTATTAGTTCATCATATTGGTGTTCACTTAATCATTCAAATAGCTCCAAGTTAAATATTTGGCTTTAAATTAGATTTTATTATGTTTAATTTTTTCAACGGGCTTAAGTTCGAATCTGTATGAGTGAAAATGATTTTTTATTATTTTATTAATAAATAAATTTGTTCAAATTCTATTTATTATTTTTTATATTAAGATTGTAAAATTAAGAATATTTTCAATAATCATCAAACCAGCAGAACGGATCAGTACTGATTTCGAGGCCGCTACGCCATCTCATCAGCGTTCTTTGTTCAATTTTTTCACTTTTGCAAGTGGTGCTAGATTTTATTATATCTATTAATTTTGTCTTATTATTTGCTAACAGCAACTCTTTTTTTATACCAGCCTTTTTTTCTCAAAATTTGTATATAAATAAGATGACACTGTTTAGGATTGAATAATATATGCGTTCGATGTGGTTTATTGATTAATGAAAAAAAATTATATTTTGCGAAAAAGGACTCAGCACGATTAAAATTATAAATATAGTGTTAAACAACAACTCCTAAATACATCAAATTAATTGTAAATATTTCGAGTGCCCAAACACATAAAAAGAAAGTTGTCAACAAGTTAGAATTTTTGCAAAAAAAAAATTATTGATTGTTTAATTCTTGTTTATGTTTGATGTTTTTTTTTTAATTCTTATTCAATTCGGTAGAATTTTTAAATAATATCTTTAGTTAATCTTAAAAATTTTAGAGTAAGGGTTAACAATCCCAGCAAAAACCTCAAAAATAATCACTTAGATTTTTTATACCCTTCACAAAAAAAAAAATTGAAAGGGTATATACAGGTTTGTCATTCCGTGTGTAATTTCTTCGATATTAATGTGGGACCCCGGCCAGACAACTGGCTCTATTCTCAGCGGTCAGGTTGAATACAGTATGTCCATGGACTAGGACTGACTATGGGCATGCTAGGATTTTGAGAGAGCACTCGGAAATCCATGCCAATATTGACTACTGTGTACCAAGACCCTTCTTTGGTGGACTTTTCCGTTCCATTGTCGTTGACAGGGAACAGGTGGACATGCTTTCCTTTCCCGAGGATTCAGTTAGAGTTTTCACTGACGGATCAAAAAGGGGAACAAGAACGGGCGGAGGCTTCTATGTGGAGAACTTCAATGTAAGATATCCATTCCGGCTCCAGGACGGTTGTACTGTCTTGCAAGCCGAAATCTCTGCTATTACTCGTTCAGCGAGATGACTAAGGTACTATAGGATATCGAATGATATCTTCATTGTTACCGATAGCAAGGCAGCCATCTCTGCTATTAGTGGTGTGTACAGTAGATACATCAAAAACTGTGGTCGAATGCCGACTGTCTATCAACGAGATAGCGAGACATTCGAGGGTGACACTGGTTTGGGTGCCGGGGCATTCTGGATGTCCATGCAACCAAACTGCGGATGAGATTGCCAGACAAGGGACTGAATTGAACAGTTCAATGATCAGTCACTTCACTGGCATTCCATTAGCGCGATGCAAGTTTCTGATTCAAAGCGAATCATACAAACTAGCTCAACTTAGGTGGGAAAGCGTGGCTAACTGTCTCGTGGCAAGAGCCACGTGGCCCCATTACGATTTACGCAAAACACGCGACCTTCTCAAGTTTGACAAGGCGCGCATGCGTCAACTGGTGACTGTTCTGACAGGACAGGACAGGATGGGTCTAATATACAACGATTATTGCAGAAGCTGCAATGATGAAGAGGAGGAAGAAACTGTCCTCCATCTTCTGTGTCAGTGTCCTGCCCTAGCTAATGTAAGGCCAGCGGCGCTGGGCTCCCGATTCCTGTCAGACTTAGACAGCCTGGCAAATATGGAGCTTTCAGGGGTACCATCCTTCCTCAGGGGTACAGGATGGTTTGAAACGGCGGAGGACATCCCTTAGGAGGTCCTCTGCTTAAGGGCATCACAAAGGGACCGAATTGACGGACCCAAGTGCATTGTCCCGCCAGGGACAACGGCCCTCTAACCTAACCTAACCTAATGTGGGACCACATAAAGTATATATATTCTGGATCCTTATGAATATCGATGACGATTGAGCAATGTCCGTGGTCGGTTTTCCCAAGCCCCCCGAAAAGAGCTATAGACTTCGTTCTTGGACTGATGGATTGGTAATGAACTTAAATAGAGTGGTATTGAAATTCAGAAAAATCCGAAATATGGTTCCAGAGCTGGGAAACTTACACCTATTTCTCGATGCAAAATTTATAACAAAAACTAATTTTTTTTTTTGTTTGTTTGTAAATTAAACCTATTTTATGCTTTGGGAAGCCTCAACTGTCTAATAAAAACAAAAACATAAAAAAGAAAAAATCCAGGGATGGGAAATTAAAAGTATTTTTTTGAAACATTCAGTGTATTTTGTAGTACATGTGATAACTAAAATGCTTAACAATTTTAAGTTTTTCTTAAATAAAACCACTTTATGCCTCATAAGGATTTGCATTAATAAAACAAATTTTAAAAATTAAAATTTCGCTACCAGGGGTGGGAAATTGAAATTTTTTTTATATACATAAAAGTAACCAAAAAGGCAACTAACGTCGGTTTTTTTCCTAATTAAAACTGTTTCTTAATGCAGAATAAAAAAATTGGTATCAAAAATTAAAAAAAGATCATAATTTCTCTTCCAGGGTTGAGAAATTGAATTGTTTCTACATAAAAGTAACCAAAAAGGCATTTGTCGTTGTTGTTTTTGCTAATTTAAACTATTTTATAGTTCAGGAAGAACAAAATTGGTATTAAAATCTTAAAAAATCAAAATTTCGATTCCAGGGATAAACAAATGAAAAATTTTATGGTACATGAAAGTGACCAAAAAGATTAAAAATTTTAATTTTTTTGTCAAGTAAAACTGCGTTACACCTCACTAAGAATTGCAGTGGTAAAAAAATAAAAATTCGCTTCCAGAGTTGAAAAATCGAAATATTTCTGGTGCATAAAAGTACCCACATAAATTCCAAGTTTTGTGTTTTTAGCGAATTAAACCTGTTTTATACTTCAGCAAAAACTAAACTGGTATTAAAAAATTAAAAATTCGGTTCCAGGGTTGGAAAATCGAAATTTTTTTAACAATATTTAAATAAAATTAGTTTTACTGCCTGTTCACCGATGTCGAAAGCTATCGTTCGATCGAATAAATAACATTTAAAACAAAAACAATTTTTTAAATTTGTTTTTGTTTTAAATGTTATTTATTCGATCGAACGAAAGCTTTCGACATCGGTGAACAGGCAGTTAGTATGTTATTTTTATACAGCAAAAATAAGTTTAAGCTTTCCAGCGCTGTAACCTTATTTTGCGAGACGCTGCTTTTCAATGGTAATCTTTTTAGAAATATTTTCAATACATCAATCCACGACCGAAGTCTGTGGCCTTATCAGGGGCTTTGAAAAATCCATTTTATGTTGTTGTGGGTTCGTGGGGTACTTTGGGTTTGAATTGAGAGCGTCCTTTCTTATTAGTTTTTATTAACCTGGAGGGTCCCTTAGGAATCGCAGGTGTTGTTTATTTTCTTCTTTATTTTCTTGTTTGCTATCAGCTTACAAAAATCACTCTCCCTGGTTTTGTCTTACAACTAGCTATTTATACTAAATAATTATAACTTACATATTATATTATTGCTACCTAGACAGTTTTCCTTTATAACGAATTTACATATTGATATTATTATTATTAATGCTATCTAGACTAATATTTTAGTTGTCTTGCCCAATTGCAACATCAGCATTGCACAATTTATTAAGAATGTAACATTAGTCAAGTTAATGAACTGACTAATGCTACGTTAGCAAATTAGTGCAATGTGTAGGTAGGAGGGTTGTTCACTTTGATTCACAACAATGTAACGAGAAGCGAACACACGAACAGACCGATATTGCTTATGCGACGTTCCTATTGATTAGAGTCCAGAATATATATTTGCCTTATTTGGCCGCGGATTTAAATTGTGAAACTTACACACATAACGACAAGCCTGTATATACCCTATACCATTGTCGACTGCATTTTTAATTTTCCAATATCTTCATAAAATGTTTTTGTTTATTACAATAAAAGTAAACAAATCAATCTGATGTTATGCTGAAATCAAAAATTTTCATCACGAACAAAAACAAACTTTCCCATAGCCCCATAAACTCCGACATTATTTTATTTATACAACAAAATTATATTGCATTTATCCCTGCTACTTGTGCTGCAGCACAATTTCATTTCCAGCACTGCAAACATGTTTTACCTTTCAAATATGAAAAAAAATAAATAAAATTGACCCACAACAGAGAATACAAACAACCACATTCCAAAGCCCACACTAAATCACAACGTAATAATTCTCTTGTTTACATTTTCTTATGTCAAAAAAGCAATACAAAATAAAACTGAGGAAAAAAATCATATCTGCTATGTGCAGACAGTTGTACGTACAAGCGTATCGTATCCGAAATAAATTTCATTTCAAATATATTATAAACATCATCTTACAAATGCCAAACTGAGAAAAACGAAAAAAAACACACTCAGTACTAAAGAATTTCATTCATTCAAACGAATTGTTTGCTTTGTCAGAGCAAGTGGTATAAATAAAAATTAAAATAGAAAATTAAAAAAAATTATACATACAAATTCAATTGATTTAACAAGTGATTTAGCACAAATTAAAGTTTATTTTACTTCGAGATGCAACAAAATATTTAGTGCACAAATAAGAAAAAGGCCAAAGTAAAAAATTTTTCATCTAAACGAAATGCAACAAGAAAACTAAAATATATCTGGCACAAATGTACTTATTTTTAAGTAAAACAAATATTGATTTTCTTCCTTATATGGGAATAATACATATAAAAGACAAATATGTATATAAAAATTACTTTGATTGTGGAAAAACAAGAATTTATTTAAACCAAATAAATGCAAATCGTAAACAAATCACTCAATTCATTGGATTTTCTTTTTTCTACTCTATTGTGTGAACTGTTCTTACATGGAATTTTCTACTTTATCGTATTCATTCCTGCAAGCCAAAGAGGTGGCGAGGTTAGCTGGCTGGCTGCTGGTGAATGAAAATATAGAATAAAAGAAAATTGTGAAAAAAGTGAAAATTCTTGTAATGAGTGTGCGCCACGAAAGAGAACATAAAAATGAATTGCTTTGAAAATGAGAACGGACTCACCATTCAGTCTCTCACATCTCGTGTGAAAACTAGGAGATTTAATAAACTATAAAGTATATATGAATAATACAAATATGCCAAAATAATCAAAACAAAGTGTTATTAATTATTTATAAAAAAAAACATGAAATTGAAATTTTTATTTTGCAAAATATAGTTTTTGAAAAACTCTCTTTTGCCATATTATGTACGAGTCTAATATATGTCGATGACACTTTAAAATTCGAAATTGTTGTAGTAAAATCTCACTTGTATTAATTAATCAAAACTAGATGTCTTTTATGAATAAAACACCGCATTCGAGATTTTTTTCTATTATTTATTTTTTTACCAAAATTTTACATCTGCTAAATATGGGAAAGTTTCAAATTCTAATTAAAATAATTACCTCAAATTAGTTATATTTAGCATGCAATCCAGTAGGAACTGTAGAATCCTGTAGCACAACAAGGAATTACTTTCAGCTGGCGCCATTTTATGATATTATTAAAGGTCACTTGCTTTTTTTACCTTTAATATTATTATATTTCAAAAATTAGTTGTCTAATGGAAAAAACACTTTAACTATTTACAGGCTCTGTCAGTATTAAATAATTAGGGGAACCACTTGGTACGATATAGCCCTCCCCACCAATCAGTTTTTTTTTCATTATAGAGCCTTTGCTTTTATATTTTCCCTAAATATTTAATAACCCATTGGTCATTTGCCACTAATCATATTTTTCATATCCGAGTATGGAGCTGAAATAAAGTAATCCAACAACAACAGGGCTATTAAATCAAAATATGTTACTATCGGTTTGATACAATTCTCGTATGCGATTTCTTAATAAAAGTTGTACAAACCTGCTATTGTATTAAAAAAAGGCATGTAATAAGTGATGACAAACAAAATACATATGAGTACTGATGATAAAAGTGTAGCGGCTTTCGAAAAGAGCTATTCTGTTCTGCTGTGTAAATTGAATAATTTAAAACTGATGTTGACTTTCCTTTGTGCCTTAGAATATATATCATGTCTTTTTAAAGTTAAATAAATTTTCGAACAATTAGCCTATAAATCTCAATTGATTGCAATAAAATTTATTTTAGTCCGCCTCGATAGAGAGAAAGCAATCTTCGGCTCATTATCCTAAAAAAAAATTAGGTGCAATAATTTTTTAGTTCAGTGCAACTAAATTTTTAATTCCTAAACCGAATGAGAATTATAACACAAATCACTTGACAATGTATGTACAAAATGTAATATTCCGAAACTGAATGCCATTAATCGATATCCATCTTCTCCAGTTTTACTCTAATTGTCAAATTAAGAGTTAATCATGCAAATTTAAGTGCAAAATTTATAAATTAACGTGTATATTTGTTTTATCGCTATTAAACATAGAGACATTTTTCCCTGGCTGGGTCAGAAGCAGAAAATCTCCTTGCAAATTTTCCTAACAATATTAACAAGATACATGTAATATTTTTATATATATTTTCCCTGTTGCTTGCCAAATGATATGCCTGGGTTTATGTCTGGGATGTGTACAACCATGGGATAAATTTCCTCGTTTGCTTTGTAGTCACGCAGCAATTTTTCCGACGTTTACATCTCCTAATTTTAAAAATAAAATACTTAGTAGCAATAAAAGACATATAATTCAGAATAAATTAATTATAAGAATATTATTTGGCAGAAGAGAGATTTTTATAAAAACTATAAAAAACTCAAAAATCTTTAAAAAGTGCTATATCATTCAACATTAAAATTATAAATCAAAACTCAAAAGCAATTGCTTCCAATAGTTTATTCCTACGAGTATCCACTTTACAGCAAAATTCACTGGCAATTTCGTTTTCATTGAAAAGGAGAGCGCCAAAATAAAAATAAATTGCGTGAGAGCAAGAGATAAAAATGAAAATGTGTACAGTGTGGCTGGCCCTTGTTTATGGTGTGTGCGATTTTACAAGTGGATGAAAGAATCGAGTGCCGAGTAAAAAGCATTGCTTATTAACTGCCAGTCGTTATTTTTCTATCTTCCGTGCTGGCAGCCTAAAAAGAATATTAATTGTTAAACGAAAATAAACAAAAACATTAAAAATAAAAATATACACATTCATATATTAATAAATGAAATACATTAAAAATGAGCAATGAATTTTTAATTATCTAAAACAAAACAAGCTGAATAGAAATAGACAGTGTGTGCGTGAGTGAAACATATTACAAGTTAGATGAATGTAAAAGTTTAAACAGAACAACGACCAAAGAAAATCCATTGAGCTGGCCATCAAGCATCATACGAAACGTAAAATATATAAAAAATTCACAAAATTCCTACATTTACGCCATGAAAGAATAAAATTTTCTTCCTCTAAAAACCCACCTCTACTTGTGCCGCCACCACCAACACCACAGCCGTCCAAAACATTCAGTGAAATGTCCAACCCCCAAGAAAAGTCGTCAGCATCCTCATCCAAAGATGTCTCAACAAATTTGCAAAAACACAGGTCGAGGTCATCTGCTCGTTATGCTGACGTCGAAGCCAAACAAAGCAAGAGAGCATTACTGTCTATACCCAATACCATCAAACTGAGTATGCTCAATTCTGGCCTGTTGTCTTTTGAGAAAATAAAACTAGAGGCGCGTGATGAAAACAATTCCCTCTCAAAGACCATACCAAACAATCCCATCGACACGAAGCATTTTCTTAAACTGTGCGAACTGAGGCGCAAGTTTCCCGTGCTCTACAAATTGGAGTTTCAGACGGCAGCCAAGGTGGAAACAAACACCTGTCGCCATGCTTTGAGAAAAAATAACCACGATAAAAATCAAAATCCCAAGTGCATTCCTTACGATTACAATCGCGTTGTTTTGCAGAAAGTTCCGGGAGTGCAGGACTCCGATTACATTAATGCCTCCTATGTGGACAGCCTGCTGAAGCCTAATGCCTACATTGTAACCCAGGGACCAGTGGAGGAGACAGTCAATGCCTTTTGGCGTTTGATATGGCAAGAAAATATAAGTGCCATAATAATGCTGACAAAGACTTTTGACTTCGCCAAAGTCATGTGCGTTCAATACTGGCCGCCCAATAAGGAGGTGCACGAGAAGTACGGCGATATTTACATAAATATTGTAAAGGAGGAGCAGTTGGCAAACTTTCACATAAGGACTTTTCGCCTATACAAAGTGAAAGATGGAAACGCTCAGGAGGTGGCCGACGAACGACTTATACTGCAATTTCACTACACCGAGTGGTACTCGCACTCGTGTCCCTTCTCCAATGCAGTCTTGGAGTTTCGTCGTAGAGTGCGGCTAGTTGTGGGCAGCATTATAAAGGACGACGATACCAAGGGCCCAATGTTGGTGCACTGTAGTGATGGTGGTGGCCGATCGGGGGTGTATCTGTCAATTGATGCTAATTTGGAATTAGCCGAAGAGGAAGAATCTTTTAATGTGTTTGGCTACCTGAAGAAGTTGCGGCAATCCCGCAAGGGTTTGGTGGAAAATGTAGACCAATACAAATTCATCTACGATACTTTGGAGGAGCATGTTGTATGTGGCAAGACATGGTTTTCGGTGGCCGAACTATCAGACCGCTTGAAGGCTAAAGCTCGTCGTAACTCATTCACCAAAATGAATGAATATCAAATGGAGTACGATAAGATTTGTAAGCAAACTCCTCGTTTTACCATAGGCGATTGTGCTGGTGGCCATCGGGCTGATAATAGAGAAAAAAATCGTGATGTCCTCTGTGTGCCACCCGATAATTTTCGTCCTTATCTGACATCCTTTCAAGGCAATGCGTTCACCGACTACATTAACTCGGTGTTTGTGGATGGCTACACTAAGCCTCGTGAATATATTGTAACTGAATGGCCCATGAAACATACTCTGGGCGAATTTTGGTCTTTGGTTTATGATACAGAATGCTCCGCTGTGGTGGTTCTTTGCCAACCTCCTGCCAACTCGCAAAGTTATCCCTCATTTTGGCCCATTAAATCCAAAATGGAAAAATATGGACCAGTTTTCTCCGTGCATTACTCGGCTGCAAAAAGCTATACCAACATTAAGCAATGGGAATTCAAGATCAATAAGAAAATCGTTTCCTTAACCGAAATGATGGCAGGTGTAAAGGCTCCTACGCGCACGGTGCAACTTTTCCAGTTAACCTGCTGGCCCATGGGCCATAAAGTGCCCAACTCCACCAACTCGTTGGTGTACCTCATGAACATGGTGGAAATGTGGCGTGCCAAGTCCGATTATGGGCCTGTGTGTGTAGTCTCGCCCGATGGTCGAAGTCGTGCCGGTGTTTATTGCTCTGCCAATGCTTGCATCGAACAGGTAATACAACATGGTGAAGTAGATGTCTTTCAAGCTGTTAAGACGGTTAGACGTCATCGTCCGCAGTTGGTTGAAAATATTACAGAATATAAATATTGTTATGATTTAGTGTTGCATTATGTTTTACATTTCCTGAACAAAAAAGATTGAGAAAATTTTTGGAAAATGTAAAAAAAATATGTATTAGAGGATTTCAAAAATAGTTTGTTTAGTAGGAGCAGGGAATTAAATTGTTGTGTTTAAGTTGGGACAAGAACCTCCATTCAGCAGATTAATGATTTAAACACTTTTACGAAAGCAGGCTACCGATTACACGACTACAGAAATAGAATACATGCGTTGATATGGGAATGATTATTTTTTAAGGCTACACGGCAGGTTGTTGTCCGTGCTACTTTTCCCATATAAACAAGTATTCTATGTCTTTAGTCGTGTAATCGGTAGCCTGCTGTCGTGAATGTGTTTAAGTCTTAAAGCTGCTGCATATTAGATAAAAAGTGATAGAAGGAAGGCATTTTGTGAATAAATTATATTTTTGGAAATTCTATTTAATTTCGTTTAAAATGCAAGAATGGATTTCATTAACTTCTTGTGACACAATAATAAATTTCTAAGTAATTTTGAACTTAAAATATGTTGCGTTTTAACAAAAACACATCAGTGTGAACGAATTTGTCTTCAATCACGTAATCATCTATAATTATGAGCATAACAACAATTATGCATGTTCGTGAGTAATGCTGTCCTTTCTTCCCTTCACAATACACTGTCAGCAAGAGTGTGTGCTGTTTAGTCCCGGTTCACACACTTTAATTTTTGCTGCTCAAGTTTTTAGTTTGTAGCAGGCAGACAGGGGAAAGATGAGTATTATTTGATAGGAAGCTGCTTGTACTGGGAAGCTCGTTTTGTTGTTCCATTCGTAATTATAAACAAGAAGTTGGCTGCAGGTTATTCTTTGACATTTATTTTTAGTCTTTACTTCCCTGTATAAAATTTAGAATAATTTAAAAAAAAAAATTAAAACAAACAGATTTTACTTTTAGCTTCTAATTTTCCATACAAGTAGATTTTTCACGTTGAACCAAAAAAAAATTTAAATAAAATTAACAATTAAACATTTAACAATTTGAAAGCAAAAGAAATAGAAAATTTTGTTAAAAGTGATTTCGAAAGGAGCCGGGACTTACTTTTACATCAATATTTAACCGTGGCCTGAAAACCTTGATAATTACCATTTCAAGTTATACACAATTTAATACAAAACAATTTTTTTAATATTTTGTTTTTGTTCTATTTTTCCCCCTATGTAATGATGTGCAGCTTTAAATATATAATATATTATATACGAATTTTTCAATGTGAAACACGCATACAAATTTTAAAATAATCAAAAAAAATATTTTCAAAATTGTTGCTTAAAAAATCTGGGGGAAAATTACGGCACTCGATATCGATCGAAATTCTTATTTAAAATGTATTGAAATTTCTATCGATAGCGAATGCGTTAATTTGGCCTCTGGTTTTTAACACAACTCTTTTTCAAATAATTTAAAATTGGAATATATAAAAAACATTTCTATTACAAAAATTGCCACTCAAATCTTTGCTTCCTGTAACTGCAAAATGCATAAGAAAAGTATAGCTGAATACAAAATATATTGAAATCCTTTAAAGCATGCTTTCAGTTGTCATACTCAAAGCAATATTAACTAAGTATAAAAAACTACTTCTTAGTGTAGCAATTAATTTCAAGTAAAATTGTATGTCCTATACTTGTTTCAAAATCTAACACTGTATCCCACGTAAAAATTATATATATTTGCCAAAAAAAAAATATATATATTAAGAAAAAGCCAACAAAAAAAAAACAATTGAAAGTACTGAATTTTGTTTTGGAAAACAAATAAAAAATCCATAAATATGTTGTTCGAAGTCCTTTTTAGATGATATAAGCAAATATTTATATCTACGCGTATCTTTATAATGTTGTTGTTTGTACTGATTTTAGCCTACCAAATGTTCCAAAGAAAACTCAAAATTTATGTATATGCCTTAGAAACCACAAGCCAACATTTGTTAACGAAAAACGATTTAAAATTGTTTGTATTTATATATCTAATATCTAAATTAAGTTGAAGAAAATTATATACGAGTATACATGTTATTTTTATGTCGATATTATTTTTATATAACGAGTATATATGATATTATTATTAATTATATTTTGACTACCTTTAGTGATAATTTAGTTTAATTTTTTATTTAATTATCTAACGATCATTTTTTATTATTATCACGCAATGATGTGAAAGCACATGTTATGATATATGAATAGAATAATCTTTGCAGTTTTTTGTTAAACGGATATACATTTTGTTTAAACTTTTTTCAAGTATTGAACATTAAATTTCGAAAAAAATGTCCATCGTTTAATTTTAATTTTTACAAGAACAAAATTTTTAAATTCGTTTTTAATTTAAATATGAATTGTGTGGAGCAAATTTTCTGTCCATGTACTAGACCACCCAGTCATTGTTAATGAAATATTAGTTCCACTTGTTATTTGTTTTAAATGATTTTATTATATACATATATTGTTTTTTAACAGACATGAATGTCATAATCAGAAAACATTTAAAATTTTTTTTTAATTAAACAACTTTTTCAACAGACTAAATTACAGCTTATTTCCATCTAGGCTGAATATGAGAAATGAATTTGCTGCTCAAAAAACAAATGAACAGAAGAATGTTTGAACACAAAAAGTATGCACCGATTTAAGCAATTATCGTCCATATTCTTTTTTATTAATTTATTAATGGAAATAATTATCATTTCATTTATGTGTAATACAGCCTCCGCAACTTCGGCACAAGTTTTCGTATGCAGATATCTCGGAGGCAAATTATGACATTAGATACCTAGCGAAATTTGTATATAAATTGTACAGAAATGTTGTTCGATAGCGATTGCTGCAAATTGGATTCTGATTTGCATTCCAGCAAAGATTTTCAGCACGACAACACGAAAATAAATCCAAAGTGAATAAATATCGAAAGCTTCTTATAGTGTGATAATTTATTGTTATCCCAAGGCTTAAATAAAACCTTCGTACAAAAAACACTTAATTTTCTTAACATCACAAATAACAGAAAAAATATGTCAATTTAGTATAACAAAACTCCTTCGTCGGTCCTGTAGCAAACAATTAGGCGGCGAGGTAAAAAGGTTGAAATAGCTACAAAAAAAAAATCTGCCTTCTCATCTCTCTTTATCTGTCCCCTCAATACTATCCCCTCCTTTCTAGTTCCAGCGCAATGCACTGTTTATGTAGAGGTCATCCCCCGAGTGCAGGTCCAAGACTAAAATAGAAAAAAAACGTTGTGCCTTAGAATATTTATCATGTATCTCTGAGATTTAAAACAAATTTTGAACAATTAGCCTATAAATCTTAATTCAATTTAATATTGAAAAAAACTTAAGTTAATTTGATGCAAATTTTTCGCATTCACAGTGCAAAATTTGAACCTTCTGTGAATTTGAGTCAAGAAGCTCGTTAATGATTTTCTAAAAAAAATTTATTTAAGCAAACATAATTCACGCATGTATTCTTGCTTAGACATTTCAATTTTAAATCAATGAATGTGAAATTTCAAAATATAGTGCCCCCTATTCTGTATCTATTTGTGAACGTCACGTCAAGACAATATTAAAAATAGAACACTTAAGCACGCATTTTCTTCAGCAAATGACAATTTCTAACAGCATTTCGGTAAAGTCAGGGCCTTAGAGAATTTGCATATCCTGGCAGAAGGAATTAATTGTTGTCTACAAGGAATAGATAAGTGTCTTGTTTTTGATATTGTCGTGACGTAGACAATTAGTTATTGAATAAGAGGGATTAGCTGATACTCATCAGGCTCTGTTTTACCTTCTAGTTTATAAATAAAAAAAATTTCTATACAAATATTGTTTAGACCGTTAGAAAAAGATAATAATTTGTAATTGTCTAATAGCTGGAAATGGATAAAAATTATAAAAAAATCTGTACCCCAATTTCACTCAAATACTGCTTTTGTGTTACAATTTTACTTGAATTATAGTTGACATCAAACTTAAAAAGAGACTTCAATGAAGTAGCAATAATGATTGATAAGGCTGAGCAGCATAAAACCTTAAAAGAAAAAAAAAAGTTATAAGTATAGAAAAAAAAGCACAGCAAAACAGGAAATATTAGTGAATTTGTATAAATAAAATTTAGCATAACATGATCCTTGTACCCTTGTGTCAAGTAGGTGCTTCTGTCGAATTATACTTTGCTAATAATTTCAATAAGGATGCCTAACGTATTCAGAAATACCGGACAAGTATTGCTAAGGACAAGTGACTACATCCCTTGCATAGACTTCATATATCAGCCGAAATTTTAAATAAAACCAAATTGTTTCCTTGTATCAATGCAAGCATGAATGGCCATCCTTTATATCTTGGCCTGGCAAAGCACTCTAGGGTATAATAAGTTTTCCAGAAGTAATTTTAATGTTAAATTTTGTTTAAAGTTTATAAAACAAAAGATTTATACAAAGAAAATTAAACATGAACTAAATTCGCCTACAGCAACACAGGCCAATATTAAATTATTGTATACATTTTTGTTTACACTAAAAGTTATATTAACTTACGAAGAGCTTTTCAACCTAAATGAATAACATTCTTCAGTTCATACTATTTCTGAAAATATTTCTTGAATATAAGCATACATTTCTCTCTGTGTATAGAAGAATGATTAATAACATTAATCAGTTTATCAATTAGAAAATTAATTACTGAAATTAGTCTGTTAGTTCTTTAGTTTGTTCATTGGACCAAATCAAATTCTATCATGGAACCCACAATTATGCAGCACAAATTTTGTTCTTATCGAAATAATTAACTTTCATTGTTTCTATATTCATATATATATTTTTTTTTATTTATTACATGTATGTGAAATGTCGATCTGTGCGTGTGTTGTTATTCATTATCTCCTTAGAAAGTCTTTGATATTTATATACAAACATTATTACCTATACTCAAGTACTTATGTATTTATATATAATTTAAATATATCTATACTGTATGTTATTAGTTAATGCTACCTTTTTAATATTAATTTTGTATGCGCCCAAAGTCAGTGACTTGTGTTGAATGCCACAAACATTAAAATAAATTCCCACTGTTTACAATTGTAGTTACTACCGTGTAATAATAAATGTTTTGTGGTAGGCCAGACAAAACACTCTAGGGTGCAATAAGTTTTCAAGAAGTAATTCTAATGTTAAGTTTTTGTTTAAAATTTATAAAACAAAAGATTTATACAAAGAAACTTAAACATGAACTAAATTCGCCATATATAAATTTGTTATTAGAAAATTATGCCACTAGTCAAAATTTTCTGAACATTTCTGAAGCAATAAGTTATTGTTGTTTATTTTTTCTTCTTCTTTTTTTATAAACATATTTAATGGTAATAATATATTTCCTAAAACCCAAAAGAAAAAATAATGTTTTCTTTATACACCAAATACATAGAAAATAAAAATATGTTATTAAAAACGATATAAAATCCACAGAGAATAGGTAAGTATGTTTGTTATTGTAAAATCACCGTGTGCCTATAATGTCTGTCCTCTAACTGTTCAGCCTGGGAGTGGCACCAAATGTTACTGAATCAGGCTAGTGAAAAGAGGAAATATTCCAAAATAAAAGTGTATTTATGTATGAATTTCAATTTTAATATTGAACCTTTATTTATGTAAATTGTATTACAGGATGTTAATTTTCTCAACAGGCTATAAGTTCAAATCTGCGAAACTGCATATTATTTTTATTTTTTTTTTATTTTAATAAATGAAGGTGATTGCATTCTATTTATTATTTTTGAGTGTGGAATATTTAGAAAATTTTTCATAGTCATTAAACCAGCAGAACGGATCAGTACTGATTTCGAGGCCGCTACGCCATCTCATCAGCGTTCTTTGTTCAATTTTTCCACTGTTTCAAGTGGTGCTAGTTAATGGGAATATCAACTATTTAACCAATGTTTTTAACGAAAATTGAATATTAGAAGTTCTCACATTCATTTTTACAAGTTGTTACTTTTTGGTTAGTACGAAATTCCCCAACCCTGACGATTAATATTCCCAATATTCCATATATCTCTTTCGCTTTTTTCCAGAGCCATCGGCTGCTGATATCTAAAGCTTTTTGTTATTATGTTCAAAGTGTATTTTTTTACTCATTATTAAAAATTTTAAAAATAAATCTTATATTACGATGTGATTCGTGATAAAATATATACTTTAAAAATTTTTGAGCACTATGTAAATATTAACATTTCATTCTTGCATTTAGAGGATTATGTAAGAGAGGATTACAAGCATTTTGATCACAATAGTATTATTACCACACAATTTTAATGTGTTTTTAAAAACATGTTTGCAAAAACTATAAAATTTTTATGTTTTAGAGCTTAAAAAAACTTTTTCCGCATTGATATCTCAAGTTAAGCCAAAAGCCAAAGAAATATACTTAAGAAGTTATAACCCGAGTTAGCCATTTTTATTATAAAAAATATCAAAAATCAGAAATTTTTCACATCAACACAATCAATGTTGCTCACCATTTTTAACAACTTCGAAAAGAGTACTAGGATTAAACTTGAAAACATAGAACTATAGTAATTGTGTGTGATATTATTTTTTGCCATTTTCCTTTAATTTCAGTAAGAAGCTGCAACTAATTTTTTAAAAAACTTCATAGAACTGTTTTGGTTATCCAAAAATTTATTTACTATGTTAATGTGCATATGCACATATTAAATTATGAATGGATATAATATAATAACATTAAGCAAGCTTCATGACAGTGTATGATATTATGAACATATACACACAAATGTAACAAGATGTGTGTACTACAATATTTCAATGAAATTTTTTTCATTGTCAAATATTTTATGCAAGACAAAGAATAAAACATTTTTTTTTTTGTATAGATCAAAATGCATATTCATTCATAAAGATACAAAAGCATACCAAAACACTTAAGCCAAAATATTTTTGTATGTCTGTAAGCGTCATTCCTATAACATTGAGTTTTGATTAAATATTTTCCGTCTGCAGAAGAGGGTCGAGAATGTTTTCCAGATTTTCCCCTGCATTACAATAAATATAAAAGTGTTTATATGGAAAATTGAATGCCTTCTAAATTGGGTACATACGATAGCATTATTGAAAAATGTTATTATGCTAATAAAAAGATAAAAAGAAAAATCACTGATATTGCCATGACTAATACTAAACTTGAAATAAAAAATACGTAAAATTTATTTAAAAAAAAAATTGGCATAATATAACAAAATTTCCATTGGAATTTTACCTATTAGCTGGTTAGTCATGCTTTTATTAATAATTTATGCAATATTATTAATGAATTTTACTAGATTGTTTTTCTTTAATTTTTTACACCAAGATTTCTTCACTTTTTAATAAGAACAAAAATTTGTCGGAGTTAATGTATGCTAATTTTCAGAGAACAAAAATTATTAAATTTACAGAAATATTTTTGATACGCTGATATTATTTCAAGATTTTCCCTGTCCAGTGAAAATCAAGTTATCGAGCGTCGATTGTATATATGAAATATATTTTCGAACTCATTCCTGATAATAATTAAAATAGGTTATATTATTAAAAAGATTCTTAACATGTTTTTGGAAAGGTAAGCCACTTAGAATTGCTTAGATATCGAAAAAATTCCTCACACTCTTTGAATGTTTTATGTGACGTATACGTAATATTCGTATTATGTTTTATATAAATATATTACGTATACGTCTTAGTGCTGAAACAGTTTTGTTAAATAATATTATTTTCTATACACTATTAACATTCTTATTATTAATAATAATTATTATTATTATTATTATTATTATTATTATTATTATTATTATTATTATTATTATTATAGAATTATACATTCTCAGCTTATGCTGGAATTGACGTACCGGGTCTAAGACCAAAGGTTACGCTCTGTGGGGATATAATCCATCTTTTATATCCGTTATCCTAATGTTTCCCTCACTATCGTCGTTGCTTTTATTAGAATTGCCTTTTGCATTTCAGTTAATATTTTTAAATCAAGGTCTAATTTTTCAATTGCATACGAGGTATCTTTGGGTATTGTTCCCATAGAGCTTATTACTATTGGTAGGATATCTACCCTGACTAGATTGTGTATGTTCTTCATGTATTGGGCAAGCAGTATATATTTAGATTTTTTTATGGCTATGGTATCTTGTATATTAGTATCATATGGTACGGCGAAGTCAATGATCTGGGCTATTTTTCTTTGTTTATTTACTACTATCATATCTGGTCTATTGGGTATATTCGTATCTGGCGGGCTGTTGATTAGTATCGATCTATCCCAGTAGATAACATATTGGTTATATTTGATTATTGGCTTAGGTTGATATTTGTAGTACTGTGTTGTTGGCTCGTTAATATTTAGCTTTTTTATTATATTTATATATATTATCTTTCCGATATTATCATGTCTTTGCCTGTAATGATTTGGAAGGAGAGTAGGACAGCTATTAACTAGGTGTTGTATGGTTTCAGGCGTATTACCGCACCTTCGGCAACTATCGTCTATTACTGTACTGTCACGAATTATGTATTTCCTGTAATTCTTCGTTTGTATTACTCCATCCTGAATGGCTGCAATAAATCCTTCGATTTCAGCAAAGACGTTGCTGTATTTAAGCCAATTGTTAGTATTTACTTTATCTACATAAGCCTGACTGATCAAATTTGGGTATTTTCCATGTAGCGGTTTTGATTTCCAGTCTTGAATAAGGTTCTCTATTGTTGTTTGAACACTGTTGCTATTGTTTTTAAGATTTAGTGGAGTGAGGTTATCGTCGGCACTTATGAGTCCTCTGTAGAGAGGAGATACTGAAGCTTTAGTTTTAAAATATGCTATTAATTTTGTGAGTTGTTTATCATGTAGTATCTTTATATTTAGTATCCCTCTTCCTCCTAACTTTCTTGGGATGTTTATCCGTTGTAACGATGCTTTCGGGTGGTGATATTTAAACTTCGTTATTATTATTATTATTATTATTATTATTATTATTATTATTATTATTATTATTATTATTATACCCTCCAAAAAAGATTATGGGGGGTATATTCACTTTGTCCTTCCGTTTGTAACGCAGCGAAATATCCATCCGAGACCCCATAAATTATATATATTCTTGATCAGTGATGAAATCCAAAGCTGGATTCACCCATTGTTTCGGAACAATGTTAGTTTTTTGAGAGTTTGTTCTGAAACGATTCACCCACTTCGAACAATTGTTCTAGAAAAACAAGGGTACCATATGAGATATTTTTGTAAACGATGCGTATTAGTTTTTCAATTAGGCAGCACAGTAGCAGATGAATGCAATTTGCTTGTTTTCTTGGCATCACACTCATATATTTTGTTGTGTAATAAACAAATTGTAAATTAAAAAATCCTAATAAAATAAACATTTTTTTTAATTAAAAGTGTATTGTATTATATAATATGATGTGGCATCTCAGTTCAACTTTACTTAAAAATGTAAAGTAGCTGGCATCACAGTTGAAATGTTTCAGAACAAAAATTAAAATTAAACCAATTCATGTTCCGAACCAAGTTAACTCTCTTTCGCTCTCTCTCTCAAAAAGAGAGACGTCAAACTACATATAAAATAAATAGTTTCGGAACAAATTTTTTGTTCCGAAACAATGGGTGAATCCAGCTTAAGACGATCTGACCACGTCCGTCCGTCCGTCCGTCTGTGGAAATCACGATTCAACCCAAACCAAAAGAGCTAGACTTCTAAAACTTGGTATAGATATGTATATCTAGCTTGGTATAAATATATATAGCTAAATCGGGCAAGAGGCAAAAGACTTCCCCTAAGAAGAACTAAACCAACCTCTAAGAAACAACATAATTTTTAAAGTTTTTTGGTTATTTTGTTAAGCAAATGATATATTTTTATGTCAAATACGGTCCAACGCGTTAAACTTGGAGCCATAAAATTTAAAAAAATAATTTTAGTGGGCGTTATTATATGCAAAAATAGTGTAAAAATTTAGCAAATTGTTTTACTTAAGCCAACATTCCTTAAAAATAACACTTTTATGCTTTAATGACGAAGCTGAGACGTAACCTGGTGCTACTCTGCCCTAACCCCTCCTCCCCCTTCACCCCCTAAATGACGCTATACAAAAAAATTGAAATGTCTACCCCACGGCCCTTGCCAGAGCGACCCAGCCGAAATACAGTTTTAATGCCCCCAAAAGAGAATTGGCCCCCATAAAGTAAATATGTTCTTGATCAGTGATGAAGTCTGAGATTCGACCCGGTCGAATATAACGTTTTTGGTTGTTTTTTTTTTGTTTTGGCGAGTGAGGACAGTTTAAAATACCTTCGCACTTGCAGTGACCGTCGCCAACTGCGTCGAGTGGTTTTCCCACTAATACAATCCTCCCTCTTTTTCTGGTGTGTTTGCCTTCACGGGACCGCTTTCTGCATTACTTCGTGAAGGCCCAGAAACTGTGTCCTGCAAAGGACTCTTCTTTATGTGCCCACGTCTGGCACATAAAGAAGAGTTGGTCGAGGTTCTTTTTCTTCCTCCGTAAAACGTTTCCAATGTAGTTGCCTACGGCATTCCATTTGTCATTACATTCAAGCATTTGGCTTACAATGTTGTCAGGAGTGAAGTCACTAATCTGTTGCTTTAGCACGCTTCGCGCAACCTGCCACTTCATACACTCAAAGAATATGTATACTGCGTCGCCGTTCCTCGTAATGCAGTACATGCAGAAGGGGTTCCCTGTCTTGGCCATGCGGTGAACGTACTGGAGGAAGTAGCCATGCCCTGACAGATATTGTGTCAGGAAGTATAGTAGTTTACTTCACCGAATTTTCTTTGAGACCATGCATCAATGCTGGGAATGAGACTCCACGTCCATTTGACAGCGGTTTCTGTGCTCCATCTGTTTTGCCATAGCTGAAGTGTTCGGGATCTTCGCTCTGCGGCACTAACCGCCTCTCTAATAGTCCCATGCCTCCTTCCGCTCATGCGCCAAAAGATCGGCAGGTATCTCTCCACTTATTACGAAAACCGCTGCTGCCTATGCCGTGCTATAAGCTAAGACGACCCTAAGTGCCGCCGTGTGCTACACCGCTGCCAGGGCTTTGCGCTTTGATTTTGTCGACGATGTACCTCCCCAAATCTCACTGCCATACAGCAGTATTGAGTTTTTGGTTGCCATAATCAGTCTCCTCTTGCTCTGTGTTGGTCCGCCGATGTTCGCCATTAGCCTGCTTAACACGCCAGTTACTTTTGCTGCCTTACTGGCTGCGTATTGTATTTGAGCACAAAAAGTGAGCCTTCATTCCAATTTGACACACAAATATTTTACCGCTTTCTTGGTTATTAAAGGCGTATCGCATATTTGCATGTACATTTCCAGCGGAATATGCCTTCGCGCCATCAGGATGGCCTCTGTTTTGTTTCTGGCTAGCTCTAGCCCCATGTTTCTCCAGCCATATTTAAGTCCTTATCATGACCTGGTTTAGCTTTCTTTTGGCGTCGTTTGTATCTCGTGCTGAGATTACAGCAGCTATATCATCCCCGTAGCCTACGAGATATGTGTCTTCTGGCATCTCTATATTCAGAATGTCATCATAGGTCACGTTCCATAGGTCGGGTTTCAGGATTGATCCCTGTGCTGCACCGAATCTGAGCCCTTTATCTCTGTGGCCAGCTGGCGTGTCATAGAGAAGCTTGCGGTCAATCACAAGCATTTCTTTCAAGTATACAGGAACGCGGCACCGTTCCCGTAATGCCTTCTGCCCATCGTAGGCTGTTGAAAGCATTCCTTACATCAAGTGTAGCCAATACGATTGTGCATTTTGGATGGTAGCGTCTGCCCTGCATTATTATTATTATTGTTTTTATTATTATTATTATTATTATTATTATTATTATTATTATTATTAGTAGTAGTAGAAGTAGTAGTAGTAGTAGTAGTATTAGTATTTGTAAAGGGTGTTCAAAATTGAGGCATCATTTTAATTTTAATTAAGAAAACAACTTTTTTTTTTCATATATTAAACATACTTTTATGTCAGTTTATTACAACTATTTAGCCAAATTAAACTTTAGAATTACTGGTACTGGTTTTTAACTTGATTTCCGGATCGGAATTAAAATTAAGTATTGGAATTTTGTGAGCTCAATAACTCACCTATTTGAATTTATTGCTTTTTTAATAATTACCTTATAAAAAGTAAAAGATTTATAATAAATCAAATAGATATTTTGAGTTATAATAACTTAATAAGTTTATTAAAATAATATTGCAGATGAATTTGCAATTATATATTAAAAAATCATATAATTTTCTGTGAACTCTGCTTGAAACTTAAAATATATTCTGCATTATTTGACATTGAAGGAAAACTTTAAACAGTCTTAAGTGTTGCTGCATATACGGCAATTAAATGCAATTAATTTTTAATAATTTCAGTCATTTACATGTTATCTCTATTAATGCTTCATTTGTAACGAAAATAAAGCTTTATTAATATTTATAGTCATATTAGTGCCATAAATATTTATTTGAATGTACACAGCAACTAATTAGATATTGCAATTTTAAGCATATTAGCAATAATCTTGATTAAACAACTAATTGTTCTTTGTTGTAAAATTACGTGAGCGTTGGTGTTGTTGAGCACTTATGTATTATGCCTGTTAGTACAATGAATTTAAATATTGCAAAATTAATATTTTAATTTATGTGTAGTACATCGCGCAGGAGTGTGCTTCTATTTTGTATACGCACACTATTGCATAACTATCGTTAATAAACATAAATTTCTATGCCTTTATTAGGGATGAGCCAGCTAAGGATATTCTTGTATTACATGGTGATAATCTATATAGCTGTTTCTCTTTCATGACAATACCAATAGATGAAAGCAACATCTTTAAACGGCATTTTTCGAAAAAAAAATTTATACGACTTTAAGCCAGCCTAGAGACAATGCTTCATTTAGCTCCCCTTGAGGTCTATATCAAGTATATATCTGCAAGATCTGCCCTTAGGCTCATTGAGTCCGGCAACTTCAGGCATGACCGTACGGGACATGGCATTATCCTACAAAAGGTAGGAGGGCAGAGCCTGGGGAGACCAACTGATTATATGACTCTCATCATGAGCTTCGACAAACCCTTCTCAATCGGATTCCCTGAAAGGAGGGACTGGATAGAAAACTCTACGACTCGAAATGATGCAATCTTGGTTTTTACAGACGGCTCGAAAATGAACACTGGCACTGGTTCGGGGGTATTTTCCGAGGATCTCGGCCTTTCGGTATCACTCAGGCTACCCTATACCTCAACAGTTTTCCAGGCAGAGATTTATGCCATTAACGAGGCAGCATTAAGGATTAGTTTAGAGGCAAGATCTATTGACATTTGTGTAGATAGTCTGGCACCGATTAGGGCCCTGGACTCGGTTATAATAAAGTCTTAATGTGTACGGGCATGCATTCAATCTCTGACTGGACTTAAGTGACATGACGTCAAGATAGTTTGGGTTTCAGGTCATAAAGGCATTCAGGGAAATGAAATAGCGGACGAAGGCGCAAGAGCAGGTTCGGCCTTGGATGAAGCAGACTCACGTAGGGATATTGATACTCCCTCAGTTGAGCTGCTGAACAAAATTCACTAGTGGGCAGAGAGAAAGGTGACAAGCAGGTGGTCAACAATTACCACCTGTAGGGTCTCCACCTGTGGGCCACTTAGCAGAGTTAGGACTAGACAGGTTCTAACTTTTGAGAAGAAGTCGTTGGCACTCCTGGTAGGGGTCTTGACGGGGCACTGAGCAATTGTAGGCATGTCAGAGCACTTGGGCTTTCCCCATTATGGTCGCTGCAGGAGCTGTTTCGATGAGGAAGAATACGAGTCGGTACCGAATTTCCTTTGAGACTGTCCGGCCCTGCAGGAGCGTAGACTTAGACATCTAGGATCTCGTTTCCTGTGAGATCTGGACTGCCTGAGGGATGCACCACTGGCTGCCCTGGCGGATTTTTTGAGAAGTTCTAGGTGTTTCTCAGTAGCCAGCACTTCGTTTTGAAAGTATTGTGTAGGGTATAGTCCTCTGGGCATCACAATGGGCCTTTTATAGCCTCCAAGTGTTTTCTCGTTTACTGTGGGCTATCCTTCTAACCTCACCTAACCTAAGGGTGGACTAGTTGTGTAAAAGTTGTTGGAAAAATCATTAAAGGCCATTTTTGCACTCCCATTGAAATTAAAATTAACCTCTTTCTGGGAGACTTATATCATGAAATTAGTTCCTCAACCTGCAGCATTCAGTACTTCTAAGGAGGTTAATATCTGCTAAAATATCATTCTCAAAAAATCAGGCTATCGCTTATGTAAAACCCAGACTACAACAAAAAGAAATTTCTGTTATCTTAATGTCCTCCCTGCGTGTCGCGAAATCATTGGCATCTATGGATTCAATGCCTCAATGATTTTTATCATTCGTGTGGATGCACCAAAATTATTTTACAAGCAAGAATATTTTTTTTAATATTTTGTTAACAAAACAGAGTACTGGCTGTCAACAGTGTAATTAGTTTAGCTTAAAAAAAATTATTTTCATACATAAAATTAAAATGAAATAAATATTCTCTGTCACAACTGCAGTTTGTGCCACGCATCCTAGTTAAAAACACTAAAAATATTCATAATAAATATAGGGTCCGCCAAATAACTTTTTTCTTAAATGCTATAAAAAAAAACTACTGAATATTTTCTCAAATATCTTTTTTATTTGAAAGTACAATCCTTCCGGTTAATAATGGAAAATAATTTCATTCAAATGGCTGCATGGCCCGATAACGATCGCCATTGACTGTAACGGCCACTCCTTGCTCATTTTCGAAGAAAAATGGCCCAATTATGCATCTGGACCAAAATCCGCACCAAACAGTGACTCGTTTTTCAATGTATGCGTGCGGGTTTTCTGTGCCCCAAATGCGACAATTTCGCTTGTTTACATATTCCCCAAGATCAATATGAGTTTCATCTGAAAAGATGATTTTTTTGGAAAAATCGGCATCTTCTGTAAGTCGATCGCAGGCCCACTTAGCGAATCGAAAACGCATTGGATGGTCAACCATATTCGTTATCGTGAATGGTAACACTCACATGAGCTAAGTGTTACCATTCACGAAATAAGCACCAGTTGAAAAAAAACGTTAGATTGTGGACCCTATAGTTTTAATTGCAACTTATTTTTCAATACCATTTATTTATCTTTTTTATTTAAACGTATACAGTATAATTTATAGAATTAAATAAAAATATATTTTTAAATAAGAGAAAATTGAATTTCCAGAATTTTTTTTTGTATGTGTTATTATGCCAACAAAATTCATAAAACTCTAGCTCATTATATGAATAAAACAACAATCAATAAAGAAATTTAATCATCAAAAATTATTTGTTATCACGCTGTTGCATATTCGAAATAATAGAATGTGTTTACCAATCAAACAATAGGTTAATTTAAAAACTAATTAATGTATTGCATTGCACATAGGGGCAGTTATATAAGACAAAGAATTGCTATATCGAAAAATATGAATGAGGCAAATACTATGCAGGACTTAATTTAAATGGACCCATTTGAACGGAACGATTTGTGTTGACTTCAAGATTATTTCCTATAAGAATCAAATTGCAAGTAGGTTTTCTTTGTGAAAAGGGCACACAAATTATTTTGAAGTTGACAAAAAAAATTACAGTGCAAATAAAGAAAATTTAAAAATTTTTTAATTTTGTTTCCAAATATGCACTGGGTTGAATAAATCACAAATGTTTTTTTTTTTTTTTTTTTTTTAAGTTGTGGCTTAAAATTCACTTAAATTTTCATAAGCTTATTTCATCATAAATGTTTTAATTTTAATCTATAAAAGAAAAGCTTTAGCAAATCGACTAAGATATGACTTCTCTATTAGTAAAACTGTGAACTCAGATACTTAAAAAAACTAAAGTTTAAATTCCTTAAGTCAAATATCTCATAAATATAAGTGGAAGTCCATACGCAAAATATCCTTTTTTCATTTAGAAAAAGTTGCCTTCAAATAAATCTATTTCATCAGATCAGGACTAGCGACTTGGCATAGATTTGAAATTTTCATAACCTCGAGATGACCGTTTCTCTTAATGTTTCACTTCGTTAAAAGATAAAAATTTAACTCTAAACTCAAACTTAACAACAGCCACGTATGAGATTTTATTCTTCCCATATGATAACAAAGTTGACCATCAATTGCACATTATTCAATACCTAGCAAAATATTGTGGGTGCTGTTGGCTGAAGTAGTAGAACATGAGACAATGAAGCGGGGGGTCCTGAGTTCAAGCTCGCGCTCAGTCATGAAATATTCGCCCCTATTATGTATGACGATACAGACGCCATATCAAGATGACAGCAAAATATTGCCGCTTGTTCACTTTTTTTCGACAGAAACTGACTACTATTGACATGTTCTATCGATATTACGTGCCCTAGAAAATGCTAAGAAATTGTCAAGAGTAACTAATTGTTATCGACAACTTGCAGACAAGTGATAATTTTTTACTGTCGAGTTGATGTGACGTCGACGTCGCCATTCATAATAGGGGCAATTGTGTTGAATTCTTCTGATAAGGTATTAGTGCGTGGTTGTGTTAGTTGTTGCCAGCCTGTTTCAATGATGAAGGCATAGTCACTGGTTACTGAACAAAATTGGCAGCGACTGACACTATCATGTAATAAAAAGCAGAGTGACAGCACCCTCCTTCGTCGGTCCTGTAGCAAAAATTAGCCGGCGAAGTAAAAAGGTTAAAATAGATAAAAAAACTTCTCTATCTTCTCATCTTTCGTCATCTGTCTCCTCAATACTATTCCCTCCTTTCTAGTTCCAACGCAATTATCCTTAATTTTTTATAATTATCCTTCATTTTTTTCATACATTTGCCCTTATGTGCATTTTGAACTAATTATTCATATATTCGCAGTAACTAATTAGAGTTAGTAATAGCAATAAAACAAAAGCATATAAATAAATTAACACAAAAATTAAACTCTGGACGCGAAGTAATTCGTGAACGTGGAACGATTTTTTTAATACTCTTTTTAAAACCGCTCATTCAAAAAATCATATTATAATGCTTAAGTGCAATAAATATATATGAAAAGTTCGTATCATATAAAATAATTAAAACTTTTGTTACAGCGCAAACCTCAAAATAATAATAAAGTAATTAAATTTAATACCTGGGTGACGTATAAGTAATAAACAAAACGTACACGGGTACAACATACAAGTGCATGTGTTAACAAATGCAAATGTACGTGTATGTATGAATTTGCATGTTAATACTACACGTCATACTGTTAATAATATTACTTATACGCCAACAAACTTTAATTAAATTGAAAACTTTACACATCCAACAAAAAAAATGTTTATTAAATTATAAAATACATGTGAGTGAGTGTAGAAAAAATGTGTAGAGTGTTTTATATGGGGAAACAAACATCACGTACACACACACGAAATTAAAAACTCTACTACATCAACCCAATTGGCCAAATTTTCATGGACGACTTTGTTGCCACTGATTGCTGCATGCCCTGACAGCTTATGTTTTTGAATTGATAATTTGATGGAAGAACTGTTTTAAATATGAAAATGAACTTGTCCCTTCTTAAAAGTGAACAACATTGTTTTAATTTGTGGGTGCTGTTGGCTGAAGTAGTAGAACACGAGACTATGAAGCGGAGAGTCCTGAGTTCGAGCCCCAGCTGAGTCATGAAATATTGTGTTGAATTCTTCTCATCAGCATTAGTGCGTGGTTGTGTTAGTTGTTGCCAGCCTGTTTTCAGTGATGAAGGCATAGAACTGATCACTGAACATAATTGGCCGCGACTGACACTATCATGTACTAAAAAGCAGAGTAACAGCACCCACCTTCGTCGGCCCTGTAGCAAAAATTAGCCGGCGAAGTAAAAGGTTGAAATAGCTACAAAAAAACTGTCTATCTTCTCATCTTTCCTAATCTGTCCCCTCAATACTATCCCCTCGTTTTCAGTTCCAGCGCAATGCATTGCATATATAGGGGACATCCCCTGAGTGCTGGTCCTACTCCTAAAAAAAAAAAAAAAAAAATTGAACTTCAGTTTGGTTTTTTTGGTCTCCATAAAAGATTTGAACCATATTGGGGAATAAAGTTGATAGTGATCTGGCGAAAATGAGGGTCCTATTGGGAGATGTTGAAATTGATCTATGGTCTTGCAGTCTTATTCTGTAGACATTTGAAAATTGACCTTGTGGCTGTAACAGCAAGAACTCTCTGGCCAAATAAAACGAATCACAATTGGAACTTTACAAAAAAGCAATTGCGGAGTCTACTGCAGGTACTTTTTGGTTTCATACTAAACTTATGGATCTTTATTATAATGAATAATATTTCAGTTGCATAGATGATGAGCAGGAGAAGGGGCTCAGTGTATTTTTTTTTCTGGCTCCGGCCACACTCTTCAGCATTGTCATATTTCTTGGTAGGAGCTTTCCTTTAGGAGCTTTTTTGAGATATAGCAAGTGGTGACTAAGAGGTTGGTTGAATCTCTACATATTACGAGAAGCGGTTGGTTTATTCGCTGCCTTCTTGAGGCGTGTATATCACAACAATAATTTTTCACAAAACTTCTCTTCATGTACTATTAATCTTTCCTTGCACTACATCTGTCCCTCAACTATTTTCTTATTGAGTCTTTCCATTCATTTCCTTTCACTTTTACTTTTTTCACACTCTTAAGATCCGCTCTTTTCATTTACCTTCCAACACACGGTATTGTCGTCTGGTTATTTCATTCATATGAGGCTGTCGTCAAAAATTTAACATTCCTTTTCAGCAACAGGCACTGAACTTGCCTTCAAGAAGTGGGCAACTGGGAACTGACAAAAGCATACTTAGTTGTGTAGCTTTTTGTTTGTGTATGTGTATGAGTAAGATTTTTTTAATCTCTAGTATATGATGTCAACAGCGATATTGTTTGTAAGGAGTAAGAGAAAGCTTAAATGAGTTAACCACAAAATTCAAATTATATTTTTCCGCCAAAGCCGCACCAACAAAGGAGTACAACTAAACTGTTGAAATATAATCAAACACCTTTATATGAAGTTAATTCTATTAAG
Organism: Linnaemya tessellans; assembly: GCA_951800035.1. Taxonomy (NCBI): domain Eukaryota; kingdom Metazoa; phylum Arthropoda; class Insecta; order Diptera; family Tachinidae; genus Linnaemya; species Linnaemya tessellans. The sequence goes on along the minus strand of OX637533.1, from coordinate 100,917,725 downwards.
AATGATTGTGATGGAGCCTGAGTGGTATTATTTCTAACATGTTTGTAAATGTGTGACACTTTAAACATATTAAAGCTTATCATAATGCTAATCTTTTACACAGAGTATGTAGACAACAGCATACAACGCCCATCGCACAAGTAAAATGTTGTGCAAAATATTGGTTCTGTCGCAATTTGATATGTACCGGAAGGAAACAGTTTGCCATTGACAGAAAATAGGTATAAAAATGTGACAGTCATATGACTTTTCATATGAAAATTTTTAGCAAATCGTTTTAGATCACAGGAGCTTCATTACACCCCCCCAACTGTGTGGTATAACAGCTAATGAAGAGTTACAATAACTTTACATTCGCATATGAAAATTCATTTTCTTATATTCTGCTTTTGCTATTTCCTCGACAAATTCGCAACGTGTATGCCACCAGTATTGAGTTAAAAAGGTGTGGGGATGTGTATGGCATTGTGTGTTACGCTTTTCTGGCACATATAAATAATTATTTCAAAATAACATTAATTTTAATTAAATATGTATGCTCATATAGTCATTTATTTTAATAATGTCTAATGTAAGCCACAATAATCCTTTTTTCCCCCATATTTTTTTATGCTTCAATACGTTGTTCTCTTTCTGTTGCTGGTTGACCCAATATTTTGAACATGTTGTTATTTTTCTTTGCACTGTATTTAGAGCGAACCCATGTGTATACCCAGGGAACATTTTCCACACTCAAAAATTTAATATATGTATTTGATTTATTAATACATAAACTAACAATTGCATTTCTCCAATGAATTCTTTGATTACTGAATTCTGGCGATTTCTTTTCAGCCACCAATAAAGTTTTTGTCAGCTTTCTTGATCTGTAGAAACTTTTGCATTATATATGTACTCCTGCAAAAGAAATGTTTACTGGGTATTTATTACCCGCCGCCACTTAATACCCAACAAAATGAATGCGCTGTCTGATGATGATGTAAAATCCACAAAATAACCAAACCAAATGCTAAAAATGTCAGCCCAACAACATGCAACAGTTGAGCTCGTAGTTGCTGTTTATTTTTATTTTAATTTCGGAAATTTACTTAGTGAACATGAGTGTATTTTAATATTGGTTATTTGGTTTTAGAACATTATAAATATATTTATAAATTGTATATACATACATATATAAATTTATTTAATGTTTGCTTGTAGTTGTAATCCCGGTATTATACACGGCAAAAGCAGCAAACAACCAGTTCATGTGTTGTGGCAAAAATGGTAATGAGCGCACAATTGAAGAGAAATTAAAGAGACTTTTATGACGCAAAATTGAAAGCAAATAAAAATATCTATTCAAACGCAAAAAAATATTATGGTGAAAACTTTTGCAGGATGTTAACAAAAAAATCAGTTAAATAATTAGACTCAAAATATTTCCTTTCAACGTATTTAGAAACTATATTTCTGTAGGTGCTGTTGGCTGAAGTAGTAACGGGTGTTTTTTTTAAAGGTATAGAACTTCGAATTGAATTAAAACACAAGAAAATCGTTTTAATGTCCATCAATTTGGCTTTATTGGAAGGATAATTTTATGCCATTAATGTTTAAATATGATTTCGGGCATGTGGCCGCCGCGGCTGGCTCGAATAAAGCCAATTCTACAGGTCCAATTTTCAACCACTTTTTCGAGCATATGGGGCCGTATGTTGGCAATAACGCCACGAATGTTGGCTTCCAAGTCCCCTAACGTTTCTGGTTTGTTGGCGTAGACGAGCGACTTCACATATCCCCAAAGAAAATAATCCAATGGTGTCAAATCACACGATCTTGGTGGCCAATTGACAGGTCCATTCTGCGAAATTATGCGCTCATCGAATGTTTCCTTCAATAAATCGATTGTGACGTGCGCTGTGTGGCATGTAGCGCCGTCTTTTTTTTTTTTTTAGGAGTAGGACCAGCGCTCAGGGGATGACCCCTATATATGCAATGCATTGCGCCAGAACTGAAAACGAGGGGATAGTATTGAGGGTACAGATTAGGAAAGATGAGAAGATAGACATTTTTTTTTTGTAGCTATTTCAACCTTTTACTTCGCCGGCTAATTTTTGCTACAGGGCCGACGAAGGTGGGTGCTGTTACTCTGCTTTTAGTACGTGATGGTGTCAGTCACTGCCAATAATGTTCAGTGACCAGTGACTATGCCTTCATCATTGAAACAGACTGCCAACAACTAACACAACCACGCACTAATGCTGATCAGAAGAATTCAACACAATATTTCATGACTCAGCGCGGGCTCGAACTCACGACCCTCCGCTTCATAGTCTCGTGTTCTACTACTTCAGCCAACAGCTGAAGTAGTTGGAACCACAGTTGAAGTTGTTGGAACCACAACTCATCCACATTCATGCCATCCAATTCGGGAACAAAATAGTCGGTTATCATGGCTCTATACCGGTCTCCATTAACGGTAACTGACTCTCCAGCATTATTTCGGAAGAAGTATGGCCCAATGACTCTACCAGCCCACTGCGCACTGTTCGACGTCTCTGCGGATGCGTATTATCACATAGAGTAAACGTAGTTTGAAAACGATGCATGGTTAACCGAATTAATTGCTCTGATGGACGATTATGTCGACCATAAAATGGACGGAGCTTGCGGTAAACTTCGCGAACTGAACCATTACTTTCGAAATAAATTTGCACGATTTGCAAGCGTTGTTCTTTTGTCAACCTGTTCATTATGAAATGGCAAACCAAACTAAATATTAATCACTTGACAGCTGACAAAATGGCCGCCAGTTAAAAAAGTGATGCCAACTTAAAGTTCTATACCTCAATAAAAAACACTCAATATAAGACGAGACTATGAAGCGGAGGGTCGTGAGTTGGAGACTGCGCTGAGTCATGAAATATTGTGTTGAATTCTTCTGAACAGCTTTAGTGCGTGGATGTGTTAGTTGTTGCCACTAACACTATCATGTACTAAAAGCAGCGACTAACAATATCATGTACTAAAAGCAGAGCAACATCAGCCACCTTCGTCTGCCCTGTAGCAAAAATTAGGCGCCGAAGTAAAAAAGGTTGAAATAGCTACAAAAAAAACTGTCTATCTTCTCATCTTTCCTAATTTGTCCTCTCAATACTTTCCCCTCGTTTTCAGTTCCGGCGCAATACATTGCATATATAGGGGTCATCCCCTGAGTGCTGGTCCAAGATAAAATAAAAAAATATTTGCCAAGCAAAATGGTGGAGTTGAAGAATACCCAGTAAAGTTATTTATTATTATTAATGTCAGGCCTTGGAACAGGTTAAAAATAACTAAAACACTAAGGGGTGGGAAAAATCCCAAACGAAAACCAAAAAGCTAGTTTCATGGGAATTTTATTCTAGGGTTTAGCTCTCTTCTTAGTGGGCATAGACGAACGATATTATATATAAAGGAACTCTGTCGCACCAAGTTAAACATTTTAAATGTATTTGCAAAATATTTGGAGGGTATTTAAGATTCGACCCGGTCGAATATAACGTTTTTACTTATTTTAATATTGAATACCTGATCATAACGGACACCAGAAAGTGATATAGCAGATGTATTAACCAAAGGAGGTGCTGCTGCTCCGCTTAAGGTTTCACAAAACTTTTTGTATAATAGGTAGTGGTCACATGAGGAGATCCATAATCTTGAATTGTAGCTGTAACTATTCAAACAAGTAAACAATTAATTATAAATTTCATATGCTTTCAGGCATTCAATGCCTGATGTACGATTAGTTACTGCAAAAAAATTTTATAAAAAAAAAACTTGTAGGTGTACACTTGCAACAATACCATTAAATACAACAAGGAAAATAAAATGTAGTAAATTAGCTTATAACTTCTTTATGCATTTATCATGCAGTACAGTTGGGAATTTGAGTAACACTAGCTGGGGCGCTTGTACATGTCAGCTCACTACGAAAGTACTCTCTAAAGTACCTTAAAAAAAAACCATTTTATTATAAAGCATTGAGCTCCAGGCATGTTTTCCTATCATTATAAAAGTAAGTTTTTAGAAAACTTCTAAACTCATTCTTTTTCCTCTACTTGTGTGCCTGCGTATGTAAATAATTTTATGCAAAAACCAAAATGCGTACCACAAACTTATATATGAAGCATTTACTTGCAACGCTCATTTGCATACAACTAAATAGTTGCTGTATTTTATATGTTGATGTTTTGTATTTTCATATATTAAATGCATTGTGGAATACTGAAATGCTTTCTATGGGTAAGTTTAAGGTTGAAATAACCTCTTTTCTTTTTTTTTACAAAAGCATTCTAGCATAAATGGAGGAGTAGGTGTGCGCAACCAACATCAAGAACAGGAAGTGCTGCTATGATGTACAAAAAAACGTGTACAAAAAGCGGTCGTTTATAAATATTTTAAAGCCCGCACTATACGTGTGCATATGCTCGTATGCATGTTTATTAGATGCAAATGTATAAATTTTTGTATGGTGTTCATGTATTATTTAAACGTTTCATCTTTTCTGGAAATTTGTCATTTCATTTTGTTCACTCTAGTCAAATAGACCGCACGGTTTTATATGCAGTTAAATGTTTTTATAATTGTTGAAGTGTGTATGGGATGCTTTTATCAAATATGTTTAGTTATTTATTCACATTAGGGATGCCAGTTTCGAAATGGGCATAGAGTTCTATATGTCATTTGCTCTAGATTTATAAATTGTAATAGATTAATATAATAATTTACTTTTGATATAGGGCATGAAATGATTACATTAGTTCTTTACATTAATACAATGAAATATTTCATTAATAGTATGACAGTAACAAAACTTAAAATATGAAAAAAATATTTCTTAAGCACATTGTTCTTCACTTTTGTGGGCAATGAAAAATTCTAATACAAAATCCAAGTTGAAAATTTGTAATGGGTGATTCAAGTAGAGATACGTTTTTCAATAGCCTTTTTTTGACAGATCACGTGTGAGTCGTGTCATGCTAGGAACACAACTGGGACGAACGACGAATTTCGCTTAGTACGAGGAATTCGTTGGTAAAAAATCGCTCTATAAATTCGTCGTATGAAACACAATAACGACGAATAAATTAAAATAATAAGCAAACAAAATTTTAATATTTGTTTTTTAAATCATTGTAACCTCTGATGCCAGCCAGATTGTTTACACACTCAATAATTATCCCGGTGTTGTCCACCGGGATAATTATTGAAATTCCTTTTTGTAATTATTTTCTGAAAAATTTTTTGTCTGTAAATAAATTATTATTTTCATTTAACAGCTGATGGGGTGACCATATGAAAAAGTGGGAAATAGAAAGAAAAACTATATTATAAAAAGTGTTCAAAATTAATAAAAAGTCGTCCGAATGATACATTTTTGTGAATTTGTGAATGCATTTTTAGTATGTACTGAAAATTTTAGTGCTACATGCAACAATACATGTTTTTCTACAAAAAACCAGTTTGAGTATATGAAACCTGGTCACTTTATATTGATTTGTTCGTCGTTCGTTGACGAAACAATTAGAAATAAATGTATTTCAACTTTCGCTGAGTATGACGAATTTCGACCAACGCCACGATTGTGTGCATTTTCATATACATCAATGTGTTTTATTTTTGGTGACGAATATTCGCGACCAAAAATTCGTCGTTCGTCGCAGTTGTGTTCCTAGCATCATGCTGTCATGCTACTTTTGCTTAGTATTGTTTGGCATTTCATAATGGAAAGACTTACGCCTAAACAACGTGGAATGTGTTTCGTGCACTTCGCTCAACTCATGGTCAACATAATCGGCCTACTGAGCCTAGGCCGTATTCGCAACACCATCACCCATTTTGAGGCCCAGCATTCATTATTGGATAATATTCGACCGAATAGACCATGTCCAGTATGCTGTGAAGAAAATATAGCGGACGTAGCTGAGAGTGTACACGAATACCGTGTAGAGTCGATACGGCGCCGTTCGCAGCAAGTCGGACATGATAACCGACTATTCGATACCTGAAATTGAAGGTAGTGATCTGGGCGACATTTGGTTTCAGCAAGACGGCGCCACTTCCTACACATCGAATCAATCAATGGATTTATTGAGAGAACATTTCGATGAGCACATAATTTCACGTTTCGGTCCGCTTGATTGGCCACCAAGATCGTGTGATATCACACCGTGATATTTTTTCCTGTGGGGGTATGTAAAGTCTAAAGTTTATGCGGACAAACCCACTTCGATTCAGGCCTTGGAGGAAAACATCACGAGTGTCATTCGCCAGTTACCAGTCGAAATGCTCGAACGAGTCAACGAAAATTGGACTTAACGGATGGACCATCTGCGACGTAGCAACGGCCAACATTTGATAGACATCATCTTCAAAAAAATAAATGCCAAACAATGTTGTTTCAAATGATAATAAACATTCTCTATTAAATTTAAATTAACTCATACACGCAATGTGGGGGCATAGAGATAATATGGATTCCAGGACATCAGGGGATACCTGGAAATGTTGAGGCAGATAGGCTAGCAAAGATGGAAGCATTAATGGCGAACATCACACTAGATAGTCCGAAGCCATTTCAGGTTTTTAAGAACGAACTAAAGCGATGGGCTATAGAATTGCATACAAGAGATTGGCAGCACTCTACCATAGGTAGGGTGACTAGAATTCTATGGGGGGACCCAGATGGTAGTAGGACAAAGGAGGTCCTAACATTGAGTAGGCCAACACTACGGAGGTTGGTTTATTTAATAACAGGACATACAGAGTTAAGGACTCACCTGGCACGAATGGGTATCGTTGGCGATATAACATGCAGGGCCTGCCAGGAAGAGGACGAGACACTGGAGCACTACTTGTGCAACTGTCCAGCTTTTAGTCAAATTAGGAGACAAACATTTAATCAGGAGATTATACAGGAGATGGAATTCCTTAGGGGCTCTAATTGGAAAGACTTAAGGAAGTACATTGTAGAAACTAGGTTCTTGACGTAATCGAACTCAGAGGTTTCCATGGTATCGGTGGAGGCTCCCTACAGTGGAATGGGAACTCCTTATTATAGAGCGCACAACAGGCCTATGAGGCCTAAGTGTAATCCATGACGGATTGGGATGCTTATGCCCCTCTTCTTCAACCTAACCTAACCTAACCTAAATTTAAATTTTCTGTATTTTTTTTTTTTTTTTAAAAGTAGGGAACCTTGAAATGGGTCACCCATTATAAGTAAACGACTTATTAAGTAAAATTCTTTGGGCACTAAAAAATTTATATCTAAAAAATCATTTTGATTTTATTTTATATATAATATTTATTTAAAAATCAAGTTGAACAATTCCCATTGGAGTACTCGTATGATGAGTGAATTTGTTTGAATAATTTAATATTTTTCTTCTTTATAAGTCTTTCTATTCAGAAGTTTTACTGCTCAATTGTATATAAAATAAATTATTGTATGTTGAAAGTATTTGATTTGATCTCTTCAAAGAAACCATACGGATATAATATTTAATTACAATTAAAATTATAAAACAGGGGCAGCCACAGATTTAGCCAAGAACTACATCCGCTCTCGAGAATCTGGCTAAGGCTATCAAGAGCTCCCATACAAACATCTTCCCAAAAAGTCAGGCAACTTTAAAGGTCATAGCGGACACCAGAAATGTGAGGTATGAAAACGGTTGCCCATTGGTCAGTGGATAAACCTACAACTTTGTGTATGAGGTTAGCCAAGGCTTGAACCCCTTTTTGTAAAATGCTGTTCTGGGACTTATCATCGAATTTAGGTTAAAGTCTATGGATGATTTGGTGTAAGAAGCAATGAAATGCAGGCATATAGACATACTTGAATACATAACAAACAAAAAGCACTAATAAGTTATTGTATGTTAAAAGTGTTTGATTTGATGTCTAAAAAAAGAAACCATGCGGAGACATTTCCGTGCAAATAATATTTAATAACAATTAAAATAATAAAACAGGAACCAGCCGGAGATTCAGGCAAGAATAGAGAGTCAGACGGCTATGAAGGCTCTATTCGCATAGGAATTTCATTCATAATTTGTTGCTTGACAATGAATATAAAATTTCCTTATGGCGGATACCTGGTCATAGCCGGGCACCAGATATATGAGATAGCCGACAAATTGGCCAGAGAGAGCCCCACTACTCCACTTATGTATGTTTCAGAACCATTTTGTATAATGGGCTACGCAGTAGTCAGAGAATAAACCTCACACAACTTCGAGTATGAGGTTAGCCAAGGCTTGAACCCCTTTTTGTAAAATACTGTTCTGGGACTTAGAATTAAATTTTGAAAAAGAAATTGGAAATAATGTTTTCCATTCGGTAAGGACTAACAAAAAAATATATTATTTATTACAGAAAATTAGCGAGACAGATTCAACTGCAATTTTTACATAAAAGTACACTAAAAGGCTATTCCATATTGATAACCTATTAAAGAAATTATTCAAATGCAATTCATTACTGCCTTAAATAAAATTTAAATATGTTGTACTACCAAATGGGAATTTTGCTTTAAAAAACAAATACTGCTTCCACAGTGCAGCGCTATAATGCTTTATAAAATAAACTTCCATGCACACAAGTTTAAATGTTCTTTTATGTAACTGAGTGTATGTTTCACTTGAAATTGCTCAAAGTGGGGGAAGCACGCATTTATATAAACTCGGAATTGCCTTCAGCTTGATGCTTTTTAACGTTGACGTCAGCTTGATATCATATTGTATATTTTATACTTTTTATTGTTTGTATAATATGAACACAATGAACACTTCTTTTTTTCCATTTGCATTCAAATTAAATGTATGATTACAAGTTTTAATGACGAATTTCTTGTCGCTCATACAATAAACCCAAATGTTTAGCAAGGACTGAAATAGATTAATCTAGAGAAGTTTTTTTTTTAACGAAAAACTTTGTCTCAACAAACTACAAAAATAAATTCAGCTGATTAACAAAAATCATCGCGAGATATGCAAGATATATTTGGAAACCAGGATAATTTTTGATCGAATTACTTTTTTTTTGCATAATATTATTATCCATGGGACCCAATTGATCATAGTTCTTTATTACCTATGCATGTCGCCTGTTTCTGTGGACTACAAAATTTAATTAGTACATATTTTGTATTTTTTTTAGTATGAATTTTAAAACAAAATTTGTCACAAGATTTTCCAGTATTTATTCAATATAAAACAAAAACTGTTTAATACCCACTTTCACATAAAAACTAAATTTTTCATCTCTGCTTCACATTATCGGAATTGATTTTTTATATCAACAATAAAAATAATGATGGGACAAAAAATTCAGAAAAATGGGACATGAAGAAAAATAATCAAACGGTAACACGGGTATTATAACAATAACATGTTAACATCAGGTTGATACAGTTCTCGTATTCTTTTTCACAATAAAATTTGTGTAAATAGGAACTGTTATCAAATTCAACTAAGCCACCTAATAAGTGGTGACAAACACAATACACATGAGCACTGATGATGAAAGGGTTGCGTCTTTCGAAAACAGCTGTTCTGCTCTGCTGTGTAAGTTGAATAAAACTGATGTTGACTTTCCTTTGTGCCTTGGAATATTTATCATGTCTTTCTGAGATTTAAAAACAAATTTCGAACAATTAGCCTATGAATCTTAATTCAATTTAATATAGCAATATAAATGTTCGTTAAAATTCTTATATATATATATATATATATGTACATTGTACATGTATACATGATTAACTAAATTTGGAGGCAAAAATTACAAAAACCTTTTTAATTTGTTTTTTATTTACTTTTTATTTTTTAATATTTTTATATTTTTAATATAAATTAAATGGGCTTTACTAGACAAAATTTACGAAATTAATTAAGCCGTAACTGGCGCGTAAGAAGCGCCAAAATAAAAATATCGTCCATAAACTGGAAGGACACATCACCAGTTGCTGAGAACGACGAAGAATCGATTGATTAGCATCATCTGCAATGCTTTCCTGTACAGCAACTACTGCTTCTTCAGTGCGCGCTGTTCGGCGTTTCACGGGATGCACAGTTAGAGTAAATGTGGGAGCATTAATGACAAACATCACACTAGAAAATCCTAAGCCGTTTCAAGTTTTTAAAAACGAACTAGAGCAATGAGCCATAGAATTGCATACAAGCGATTGGCAGCACTCTACCGTAGGCTAGACTAGAATTCTATGGGGAAACCCAAGTGGTAACAAGACAAAGGAAATCCTAAGATTAAGTAGGCCTGCATTATGGAGATTGGTTAATTTAGGTTAGGTTAGGTTAAAAAGGGCTGCCCGCAGTAAGCGAGAAAAACACTCGGAGGCCATCAAAAGGCCCATTGTGATGCCCAAGAGGACTATACCCTACACACTCTTCTCAAGACGAAGTGGTGGTTCCTGAGAACCATCCAGAACTTCTCACGAAGCCCGCCAGGGCAGCCAGCGGTGCATCCCTGAGGCAGTCAAGATCCCGCAGGAAACGAGAGCCTAGATGTCTAAGCCTACGCTCCTGCAGGGCCGGACAGTCACAAAGGAAATGCTGTACTGACTCCTCCTCCTCCTCATCGAAGCAGCTCCTGCAGCGGCCATCATGGGGAAAGCCCAAACGCTCCGACATGTGCCCAATTGCACAGTGCCCCGTCAAGACCCCTACCAGGAGTGCCAGCGGCTGTTTCCCAAAAAACAGAAGTTGCCTAGTCCTAGCTCTGCTAAGCGAGGGCCATAGAGTTTTGGAGACCCTACAGGTGGTAATACTTGACCACCTGTTTGTCACCTCCCTCCTTGCCCACCTCTGAAATCTGCCCAGCAGCTCAACTGAGGGAATGTCAATGTCCCTACGCGATACTGCTTCATCCAAGGCCGAACCCGCTCTCGCGCATTCGTCCGCCATCTCATTCCCCTGAATGCCTTCATGCCCTGGAACCCAAACCACATTGACATCATGCCCCCTAAGTCTGGCCAGAGATTGAATGCATGCCAGTACACATCTCGACTTTATAATCTCCGAACCCAGGGCTCTAATTGCTGCCAGACTATCTACACAGATGTCAATAGTTCTTGCCTCCAAATTGAGCCCATCAATCCTTAATGCTGCCTCGGTAATGGCATAAATCTCTGCTTGGAAAACTGTCGAGGTATCGGGTAGCCTGAGCGATACCGAAAGGCCGAGACCCTCGGAAAATACCCCCGAACCAGTGCCAGTGTCCATCTTCGAGCCGTCCGTAAAAACCAAAGTCGCATTACTACGAGTCGCAGAGTTTTCCTTCCAGTCCTTCCTCTCCGGGAATGCGACTGAGAAGGATTTGTCGAAGCACATGACCGGAGTCATATAATCAGTCCGTCCCCCCAGGACCTGCCCTCCTACCTTTTGTAGGATAATGCCATGTCCCGTACGATCATGCCTGAAACTGCCCGACTCCATGAGCCTGAGGGCAGATCTGGCAGATATGTACTTGATGTATATATCAAGGGGAGCCAAATCAAGCATTGTCTCTAGACTGGCCTGAGGGGCCGACCTCATTGCGCCAGTCACAGCAAGACATGCTAGCCTCTGTACCTTGCCCAGTATAGAGAGATATGTCCTCTTGTCCACAGCCCTCCACCAAACAAGTGATCCATAAGTAAGAATGGGTCTGATCACCGCCGTATACATCCAGTGAAGGATGTACGGTTTCAACCCCCATCTCCTCCCTGAAACTCTCTTGCATGCGTAAAACGCACATAGAGCCCTCCTCGTTCTATCCTCCACATTTCGTCTCCACGATAGTTTAGAGTCTAGAATAATGCCGAGGTACTTCGCTTCCCTCGAGAGTCCCAAGCTCATGCCACCAAGGCATGGTGGCCTAAAAGCCGGGATCTTATATCTCTTGGTAAAAAGTACCAGTACAGTCTTCGAAGGGTTTATGCCTAGACCGTTCCCCTTGGCCCAGTCCAGTAGTTCGTTCAGCGCCGATTCCATGAGTTCACTTATCGTAGGCAAATATTTACCCCTTATAAGGAGCACAACGTCATCAGCATAAGCAACTACCTTGGTGCCACCTGCGTTCAACCTGAAAAGGATGCTGTTCAGGACAAGGTTCCATAGGAGCGGAGACAGAACTCCCCCCTGCGGAGTGCCCCTTGTTACAGCCTTCCTCCTCGTACTCATGCCCAAACTGGATACTATGGATCTGCTCCTAAGCATGTTCCCTGCCCAGTCCGTAATTAACTGGTCCGCACCGATCTCTCTGAGCGCCCCAGTTATCGAGGATATGTTCAGATTGTTAAAAGCGCCCTCTATGTCTAGGAAGGATGCCATAACAAAATCCTTCTTGTCAAGGGAATCTTCTATAGTGCCGACAACATCATGCAGCGCCGTCTCTACCGACCTACCCTTCTGGTAGGCATGCTGTGCACCGCAGAAATTCTCTGGCGAGAGAAGTTCCCTGACATACAAATCAACCAGTCTCTCCAGTGTTTTCAATAGAAAAGATGACAGACTGATTGGTCTGTAATCTTTAGCGGTACCGTGGTTTATCCTACCCGCTTTTGGAATAAATACCACAGTAACCTCCCTCCACTCCATAGGAATGTACCCGTAAACGAGACTTCCCCTAAAAATGGTTAGCAGCCATGGTAAAATCGCCTCCATGGCATGCTGCATCAGCGCTGGGAAAATACCATCTGGCCCCGCTGACTTATAGGGCTTAAAAGATGCCACTGCCCATCTTACCCTGGCTGACTGCACAATGGAGTCCACCAAATCACTCCCTAGGATAGCTGTTTGCACGGGGACGACAGTACCACGTACGTCCGCCCCGTCCTCGCAATCCGGAAAGTGAGTTTCCATTAGTAGCTCCAGGGTATCCTCGCTGCTTTCAGTAAAAGTTCCGTCAGGCCTCATAAGGGATCCCGGCGTGCCAGGCTCCTTAGAGAGTAGTTTTCTTAGGCGGGAAGCCTCAGATGTGCTCTCCAAGTCACCACAGAAACGCTTCCACGATTCCCTCTTTGCCTTCCTGGTTTCGCTCTTGAAGGCGTTGAAACTCCTACGATAGTTATCCCAGTCTATGGGATTTCTGTCGCGCTTCGCCTTATTAAAAAGTCTTCGGCAGTCTGTCCTGAGCTGCTTGAGTCTCGGATTCCACCACTTCTGATGGACTTTCGTTGACGGTTGCCGCTCCCGACAAGATGCGTGATAGGCGTCCCTCAGTGTCCTTGACAAAAGGACTGAAGAGTCCTCCAGCTCCTGGATGCTGCCCACCTGCTCCGCTACTGGAGGTGGTAGGGCATCCACGAGCTTTCTGAAACTTCCCCAATCCGTTTGCCTAGGGTTCCTGTAAGGCTTGCCCCCACTCGGAATAAGATCGATCGTAAAAGTGATTCTGTTATGATCAGAGAATGAGCACTCGAGGCTCACCCTCCAGTCAGATATTCTAATAGAGTCCCTATCACTAACCAAAGTTAAATCAATGACCTGTTGCCTGATCCTATTGAAAAACGTTGGCCTATTGCCCTTGTTGCAAATCCTAAGATTGGTTGACAAGAGAAATTGTAATAAATCCTCACCTCGTTTATTTATATCCGTGCTACCCCAGAGTGTGTGATGCGCATTTACATCACCGCCCAGTACAAGGTCATGTCCACGTGTCCCGCACCAGTCAATGAGTGTGCGCACCGCACTCGGAGGAGGGTCATCCACCTCATACGGTAGATACGCCGATGCCAGGATCACCATCGGGAGATCCTTGCGTTCAAGCGCAGCTACCGTTAGATCGCCAGAGCTGTAATGGGATAAAAGAAAAATATTGATGTTTTTCCTAATCAGAATACAGCTTCTAATCTTACCTTCCGTGGTAGGAGAGAGAAGAGTAAACAAACGTGACCGAAGGCCCCGAACCTTATTTCCAACTAACCAAGGCTCTTGGATCAAGGCCACGGATATGCACTCCCTCTCCATAAAGCGTAACAGCTCGTCCGATGCTGCCTCGGAGTGATGCAAGTTAATCTGCACCACCTTTATGCCGCTCGGAGTCGCCATTTTGTGAGTCCTTCTTTGTAGGCAGAATCAGCCTAAGCTGATTCAGCCCATATTTGATAACGCCCTTTTTGGGGCGCAGGAGATGGAGGGATTCTGAATCAATTTTGATCCAGAGATCTTTGCCATCCCCCTTGTCCCTGGCACGTCCACGTTCAATCGTCCAGTTCTCAGTACCAAGGTCCTTATTCTGGCGCTTAATGAGTGTAAGTGTGGCCTCATCCTCCAGAATAGGAGGAGGAATCCACACGCGCACCGTCACCTGAAAAGGAACTTGGTCCAAGGGCACGATTTCAATTTTGGCTCCTGGCCAGAGCTCGCCAGCTTCTTGGATGCTGTTTTTGAGAAAACCGAGAGCCTTCTCATTACCGCAACCAATAATTTTGACGCCTCTGGACCACTTTGCCCCATCAAACGCAGTGAACGAGTCATCGTCACAAGTGGCGAGCGCGTCCACTAGTCCGCGCAGAATTCGTTCTTCCAGAAGCAGCCATTGATCATTTGTCATTTTGCCCCCCGGCTGACTGCGATCGATAATGGCTACCTGTAGCTCAGGTGCTGATGTCAAGCTAGTTGATGGTTTCAACCGCTTGCCCTCAGGCATCTGCGTCTCACCCGACCTTTGCCGTTTGCCACTAGAACCCCCTGCAGGGTCCCCTTTGCCAGCCCCGTGACCTCGTTTAGAGGAGAATGGAGCTTGCCTTGAGGACTCCTTGCCGGCGGTTTTCGCTTTACCGCGTAGGTCATCACCTCTCTTTGACTTGGACGACACCCCTTTCGATGTAGAAGGGCCATCGTCCAATTTCTCCGAGTCGGTGATCGTGCTCGGTCCAGGTTTAGTTAAGGGCCCGGCTGATGCCGAGATCGCTTTCCTACCCTGGTTTCTGGCCACGTTCGTCCCCGTCTCTGGCCTTGCCTCCATGACAGAAGTATTCCGAGACTCCTCATACTTCCGAACATGGTAGGCATGCTTGCGCCGCAAAGCCTTCTCCCGGGGAGTCAAGGAAGTTGGATCTCGAGATTCCAACGACCTTAAAAACCGGAGAGAACGCTTGTAGCCTGCCAGCTTTTTGCGTTCGTCCGGTCTTTTCTCCGCTCCTTCCATCACCTGTGCCTCTGATACCTTCCTGTCCGCCCCCACCGATTGTCTGTCCTTGGTATCAGAGGAGACCATGGTGATGTCATCCTCGTCCGTCTCGTAGATGTTAAGTCCGTCCAGTCCTGGAAATATGTCTAAGTCATCGTCACTAACTGTCCTGTCTTGTCTTTTCAGAAACCTGTCCCCTACTATGTCTGCCCCCCCTTGGCCCTTAGCATTGTCCGTCCCCCCTTGTATAGGTCCCTGAAAAACACTCCCCATTTGTGTCTGTTGCCCGTCATCCCTTGTCGTACTGTCCGAGTTTGATGTTTTTTCTGTTCTTCCGCTTATTGTTCCCACGAGTGTAGGGGAGAAAATGTCCACCATGTCATAGCCCCCAGTGACAAGGTAAGGGCTTAATTACTTGCTGAGGCGCCCAGGTATCAGCAAGGCTCCGTAAGAATACAGTCGGTTACCCCTGACTGCAAACCAGCCGACAGGCACGGGTCGCATAACACCTCGGCTTAGGGGGGATAACTATTTGCCATGCAAGCCTTTAGAGCACTTGCCACCAAAAACAGGCAGAAACCCTAAAAAGGTCATCTTACTCCAGGTTCTGTCTGAATCAGAGACACTTGCCACAGCCAGCACTGAGCCACCACATCGCGCCAAGATTGTTATCCACGTGATGGTTGGTTAATTTAATAACAGGACATTTAAGGCTACGGAATCAACCTGGCACGCATGGGTATCGTTGACGATATAACATGCAGGGCCTGTCAGGAGGATGACGAAACACTTGAGCACTACTTGTGCTACTGTCCAGCTTTTAGTCAACTCAGGAGACAAATATTTAATCAGGAGATTATACAAAGAGACGGAATTTCTTAAGGGTTCTAATTGGAGAGACTTAGGAAGATAAATTGAAGAAACTAAGTTCTTAACGTAATCAAATTCAAAGGTTTCTATGGTTTTTAATGGAGGCTCCCTATAATAGAATGGCAACGCCTTATAATAGAGCGCACAAGAGGCCTATAAGGCCTAAGTGTAATCCTTAACGGATTGCGACAGCTCTTTGCTTACGCCGCTCTCTTCAACCCAATCTAAACTAAGAGTAAATGTGGTCCGAAAACGATCTGTTGTTCTTCGAATTAGCCGATTTGAAGGATGATTATATGCGCCATAGTATAGAAGAAGTGCACAATAAGTTTCCAGAATAGAAAAATTTTATTAAATTGTTAATTTTTCAACGGGCTTAAGTTCGAATCTGCATGACAGCAAATGATTTTTTATTATTTTATTAATAAATGAATTTGTTCAAATTCTATTTATTATTTTATATTAAGATTGGAATATTAAGAATATTTTCAATAATCATCAAACCAGCAGAACGGATCAGTACTGATTTCGAGGCCGCTACGCCATCTCATCGGCGTTCTTTGTTCATCAAGAGATACATGGAATATTGGGAATATTAATCGTCAGGGTTGGGGAATTTCGTACTAATCAAAAAGGTAATAACTTCAAAATATGAATGTGGGAACTTCTCATATTCAATTTTCGTTAATAGCATTGGTTAAATAGTTGATATTCCCATTAACTAGCACCACTTGCAAAAGTGGAAAAATTGAACAAAGAACGCTGATGAGATGGCGTAGCGGCCTCGAAATCAGTACTGATCCGTTCTGCTGGTTTGATGATTATTGAAAAAATATTCTTAATATTCCAATCTTAATATAAAAAATAATAAATAGAATTTGAACAAATTCATATATTAATAAAATAATAAAAAATCATTTGCAGTCATGCAGATTCGAACTTAAGCCCGTTGAAAAATTAACAATTTACATAAGAAAGTTCGTCCAATAAAAATTCATACATAATTGAAAAATTTTATTGTTATTGAAAATTGCAACAAATTGCTCTAGTGTTGTGACACTCTAAAAAATACACTTTAACAGCGCATAAGTAAGAGGAATATGTACCCCAGCTTAGTGTAGCTTAGTCCGCATCTACACACACCCGCACACACTTCCACACGCATATACTAGTGCGAGTATATCATATAATATATATATCTTATTTTTATTCAAACATATAAATACACAACTATTTAATATAAAACAGCCCATTATTCATATGCAAATATGTAGACACCATTGTGCTTTTGTTCAACTACTGAACGCCAGCGTTAAAAAAATAGTTTTCGCTACCTCTCATTCTATTATCAAACGGCTGTGTGTTTGCTTATCCCTGTGTATTTTAATTTTTTTTTTTTTTTGTTATTTTTTATCTTTTACTCCAACTGATCCTTTTTAATTTATTTTAGTGTTATTCTTTTGTACAATACACATTCATACGAAAACATTTATGTGACCCAGCACACTCATGTGTTTGGAAAATATATGAATTAGTTCTAAAACGAGTCAAGTTTCTTTTACTTTTTTAATATTTTATATATTATTTTCACTTAACTTATTGTTGCTACATATTTTTTATTCATTTCATCAGTGAATGGAAGCCTATAAAGTATAATTGCAGTTAGTATGGGTATGTGATGGGAAAAAAGTATTGTTGGCTTTGTTAACAATATACTGACTCATTCAGTTGGTTTGTTTTCTTTTCATTTATAATCAAGCAATTTCATTTAACTTTTTGTTTTCCTAATAAAATATAGATACGTAAATACATAAATAGTTTGTGACTTCCCTGCAGGAGGATAAGCGTTAATTTTCTTTAAGCTACTGGTACGATTACTAGTATAGCAAGCACTAGGCTCCGTTTGAGTCCAGCACTGGACTCTGTTTGAGTCCAGGCTGTATCGCACAGCCTGGTCTCAAACGTTTTCTTAATATTTAATTCATTTATTTTATATTGTGTTTATGTACGTGAATGTATATTTCATATTATCAATGTACGTTTCCCAAGATACATGAGGTACCAAGCATATACATATACAAAGTTTTTAATTTAGCATTTCTATATTTGTGTGCTGTAATAAAATTTATCTTAAATTAAAATTATGTAAATATTATTAAATGTTATGCCATACGCATAAACATAAATACATTTCATATGGCATCCGTTTTTGTTAAAGTTATCTGCCGTAGAACTTGTTACAAACAGCATCAATCTGACTAAGGATTTACATTAATTTTATATATATAAAATAATTATTTCCAAATTCCTCAATTTTCAACACACACACACACGTACAAAATTTTTTTTTTAGTTTATTGAATTTTTTATGAAAAAAAAAACGCCAAAGGAAAACAATTAAAAACTTTTAGTGCAAAAGAATTTTATCAAAAATTTATTGTAATAATGGAACTAATTCAAACTTAACCTAAGGGTTTTACAAACGAATACGAAAAATAATTCTGTATAATTTGAAATTATAAAAACGAACTCATAAATGATATAGACGAATATATATGTACATACACAAAAAATCCTTATAATTAATAAATATGAAAGTAATTCTGTTTGTTACCTTTTCACGCTCAAACCCTTGAACCTATTTAGATGAAATTTGCCATAGAGATATTTTGAGATTCGAGGAATAACATAGGATGGCTTTTGTTTTTGCAAACTATCCTATTAAGTGGTAAAGGGTCGTCGAAAATTTTTGTGCACATATGAAATTATTAAACTGATAACTATGAACATTTTAGACATTGACACATTTGACTTAACAATGTATTTGTTTTTGGCAGTGACTTTATGAGGGGTCAAAGGTACGCTAAAAGGGATATGTGATATTATGAAAGTGATAACTAAGAACGTTTTAAACTTTGATACAGTAAAGTCGCGTGTAAAAGCTAGCATCCTCTTTTTATAATGATTTGCATTTTTATAATGACTTGTACTTTTTATAAAGACTTGCACTTTTTATAATGATTTGCACTTTTTATAATGACTTGAACTTTTTATAATGACTTGCACTTTTTATGATGACTTGCAATTTCTACAATGACTTGCAGTTTTCATAATGACTTGCACTTTATATAATGATTTGCACTTTTTACAGTGACTTGCACTTTTTATAATGACTTGCACTTTTTACCATGACTTGCACTTTTTATAATAACTTGCACTTTTTACAATGACTTGCATTTTTTATAATGACTTGCACTTTTTATAATGATTTGCGCTTTTTATGACTTGCACTTTTTATAATGACTTGCACTTTTTATAATGACTTGAACTTTTTATAATGACTTGCACTTTTTACAATGACTTGCACTTTTCATAAGGACTTGCACTTTTTATAATGACTTGCACTTTTTACCAAGACTTGCCCTTTTTATAATTACTTGCACTTTTTGTAATGATGACTTGCACTTTTTACAGTGACTTGCACTTTTTATAATGACTTGCACTTTTTATAATGACTTGTATTATTATAATGACTTGTACTTTATATAAGGAATTGCACTTTTTATAATGAGTTGCTTTATATTAAATTGCTTAAACGAATTTTGTATGAAAAGATCTCCAGGTTAAAGATATACTACCAAAATAATATTGAAAGTTCAAGAATAAATATATTATACTCAAAAATGTGGCTACTTCAAAGAGTCTTTCTCTTCTCACCTGCCCCAATTTATTCTCTCATTACTATCCCTTCTTTCCAAAGTTTCATCACAACGTATTGCATGAGAATGAGTCATACTAGAAATAAAAAGTTGTACTATATATATTTGACTTTAGTATATCTTAAATTACTATTACTTTAGCCGCTGTCATTAAGTGCCTTAGCAATCATGTTACTTACACAAAAATATTTGTATTAAAATTATTATAATCTACTAAAATTAAATTTTGTCCATAAAACCATGTAAGAAAATTATATATGAAAATAACCTAAAGAACTCAAACCAACCGCACAATGTATAGATTTTCAGCACCAAAGTCTTGAACACAAAATTAAATTTTGTTTTCAGCTTATGCTTTTAGAAAGAACTGTAGCCAAATAATTTCTCCAACTGACACAGCAATTTAAAATAAATCTGTACGAAATGACTTAAGAAGGAAAATTTGTTAAATAATTATTATGTCAAAGAAATTTGCACACAAATACTTTCATAATAGATTTAAATGCATGCTTGCAAGTAAATGAATATTTAGACTAAATCAATTAAAAGCATTTATATTAAACAATTATTTAATGTATTGAAATTTCAAATAAAATTCCTTTCTTCTACGGCTATTCAATAGCTGCAATTAAATCTAAAACAATATTAAATTTTAAATGTTTTGTGTAAACAACTCAGGCGTTATTTATTTTCATTTATTTGTTTCTATTTATTTGTACTGCCGCAATGGGCTTCTTTTTGGAAAAACAATTAGTTACAGTATTTATTTAGCAGGACTCATAACAAATGATTATTAAGCCTAATGAATACATACAATAAATTTGAATTACTCTAATTTGAAAATTTGTAATTTTCTTTAAGAATTTTGTTTTAATGAATACAAAGAGAAACTATTACAAACTCTGCATATTACATATGAATAAATAAGAGCGCTATATTCAGCTGTGATGATTGTGTTCGATAAAGTATTTCCAGCAACAGTGCCTGGAGCTGATATTCTTATTAGGCAATACATTAATAATAAAAGTGGGATCCTATTTAAGCTACGATTTTCTTTTTGCTCCGAGTATTCGTAGCCGGAAGGATAATATATTTGTGTATATGAAAATACACACAAGCGTGGCACCAGTGAAATTTGCATCAGATTTATTTCTATTACATATGACGAACAAAACATGTCTCGCTATAGTCTTTAATTGTTTTAGTAAATTAAGCAACATTTCATTTTCATATTTTGGTTATACTAAAAATTAATTATAAATATGTTTTTAATAATTTCCCTGTGGGAAATATTGTATTGATTGTCTTGACTGATGAAAATGGGAGTGGTAGAGAACATTCTTATGTCATGTTTGATGAAGAGGCGAAATATTACAAGAATATAACAAAAAAGCTAAGAAAATTCCCTCGCTCAGAGTCATGTGTGTGTGTGTTTATCTCTTGTGATTATAAAAATGAGACTTATGTATTAGGATTGAATTTTCTGCAACTCTTTATGATTTAGTGTCATCTATAATATCAATCAACAACGGGTGTGATCCCGAAATCAGCCCAGTTATTAATATAGAATTAAATTTTTCTGATCTGAATTATCGGGCAAGATAATACACTTGGATCGACACTCAAAGGATGAACTCTACTAAAGCAATACATTTTTCATTAACTATGAAAAGGGTATATAATGCAGGCTGATCAGATAGAGAAAAATTACATCGTAGAGAATTTACAAAAAAATTACTTGCACTTTTTATAATGACTTGAACTTTTTATAGTGATTTGTACTTTTTATAATGACTTGAACTCTTTATAATTACTTGCACTTTTTGTAATTACTTACACTTTTTACAATGACTTGCACTTTTTACAATGACTTGCACTTTTTCTAGTGATTTGCACTTTTTTTAATGACTTGCACTTTTTGCAATGAGTTGCACTTTTCATAATGACTTGAACTTTTTATAATGACTTGCACTTTTTACAATGACTTGCACATTTTATAATGACTTATGCTTTTTATAATGACTTGCACTTTTTGCATTTGACTTACACTTTTTACAATGACTTGCACTTTTTACAATGACTTGCACTTTTTCTAGTGATTTGCACTTTTTATAATGACTTGCACTTTTTGCAATGAGTTGCACTTTTCATAATGACTTGAACTTTTTTTAATGACTTGCACTTTTTACAATGACTTGCACTTTTTATAATGACTTGCGCTTTTTATGATGACTTGCACTTTTTGTAATGACTTACACTTTTTACAATGACTTGCACTTTTTACAATGACTTGCACTTTTTCTAGTGATTTGCACTTTTTATAATGACTTGCAGTTTTTGCAATGACTTGCACTTTTCATAATGACTTGAACTTTTTATAATGACTTGCAGCTTTTACAATGACTTGCACTTTTTATAATGACTTGCGCTTTTTATGATGACTTGCACTTTTGTAATGACTTAAATTTTTTACAATGACTTGCACTTTTTACAATGACTTGCACTTTTTCTAGTAATTTGCCCTTTTTATAATGACTTGCACTTTTTGCAATGACTTGCACTTTTCATAATGACTTTTCGTAATGAATTGTAATATTATTATCTACTACAATACCGACAAAAGAGGGTGCCGTAAAGCGCTTCTTAGTACAAACGGTAACGGTAATCACTGTTCGTAATGTTCAGCGGCCAGTGCTATGCTTTTATTAAACAATTATGCGCTAATGTAAGTCAGAAAAATTCATTTCCGTATTCATGGAGCCCGGAAGCTTTAGCTTAGTATTCTAATTCTTAATAAGTAAAAACGGTTATCACAAATTCTATTTTCTCAACTTTCAGCATACAATCTCTTGGCATCATTTTCCCGGTTCTATCCTTCCAGTACAATGCATTGCATGAGTAGCGTCCATATTTCCTTAGGTGCAGGTTTTAAAAATTAAATTGTATGCTAAACTTAAATGCCTTTCCTTTTGTAGTGAAAGATAAATACATAAAATGTATGCAATAATGAAATAAATCACTTAATTAAATTGAAATTAATCACTTTAATAAAGCAAAAGATTTATTGCTATTATACAAATATATCTTTGAAAGAAAAATAAAACAAAATATGCAAATATGTAATGCTTAAGCCACATAAGGTTCAACAATTCCAACTAAATTTTCGTGTTTAAATAAGATATTGAGAAATTGTTAGGAGATACCATTGCTATCAGAAGATGTTACATTCTTATGTATGTGTACACAATCAGCGTAAAGCCCTAGCAAATACATATATTTACTTAATTCAAGCTATACTAGGGAAACTAAAATCTCTTACAATCTAATAGTCATTATAAATAAAGCCACATGCTTTAATAATAAGTAAATATGTAATCATTGTACTCACAGTACGTCATTAGCAGTAATTTATATGTATTTTGGCAAACTAAAAGAAATATTGCCATTAAACTCAACGGATATCCTTTTTGGCTTATCACTTATCACAACGACGAAAGCGGAAACTAACAACTGTCAGGTTTTGTGCTGTGCTTTTGTAATTTTCCCATACAGGTATAATCATGTCACACTTCTGCTATGAAACAAACAATTGTGGATGAAATGTCACACACACACACACACGCGCACTCTGTGCATCTTGGAAAATGTGATTTAATTAAACCCATAGCAAGGGAATATATTAAAACAATACACTACTCAAGTGCCAGCAAGTGTCATGAACAACAACGAACGGCTGGCTTTAGGTGAAAAGAAAGGAATTAACTGTGCCCCCCAATATTTATTATAGTTATAAATTCAAGATATATTGCATGTAATAATTTTTCCATACCAACTTCCGCTTCCCGTTTGATTTGCTTTTGAATGACTCCTGTTACATGTTTTTTCGTTTTTTATTTAGCCGTTGTGTATAACGGTAAACGAGCACACTGGCTGTTTTATGCTTTTCTTAAGGATTCCACTTTGTTATTTATAGTGTTGATTTGCATTTAAATATTGTAGATTATGAAATTTTGTTGAAATGAAAATAATTAGAAGAAAAACTTTGAATAAGCATCGAAATAAGTTAAAGCCTATGAGATATTAAGATTTTGGTGGAAAATATATACAGATGCATTTCAATAACAATTATTGAAATATTGGAATAATTTGTTTTCAATTTTATACGAATAGAAAAACTCTGCAATATTGAATAAAATTTTGTTGGAACAATTTGTGAAGAACATTCGAATAATTTTTCTTTGTGAATAATAAAAATTTTGTAAAGAACTAAATATACAGGGTGGCTCAGAAAGACCGAAGTGGTGTGAATTCCTTGTAACTTTTTATTTAAGACATATTTTTTTAATTTTTTTTTAAATACAGTAAATTTACAGGGAATATTTTTAGATTAGTTATTAAAAATGATATCCCGCAAGTGGTGGCCATTTTCTGTTTCGCACAAATGTGCTCTTTCCAACTCATTTTCCATGACCTTTCGCAAAACTTCCGGTGTTATGTTGTAAATTTCGTCTCGAATATTGGTTTTTAATTCCTCAATAGTCCTAGGTTTATTAACATAAACTTTCCCTTTTAAATAACCCCAAAGGGAACAGTCTGGAGCGGTTAAATCCGGGGAACGCGGAGGCCAATTAAAATTGCTTCTACTCGAAACGACGGTATGCACGCTGAGTCAACACAATGGACCGTTAATTTCATAAGTAAATTTCAACGATTTGGGCACGTTGTTCAGTTGTGTATTGCTCCATTATAAATTGTCCAAGTCTTCTTTACAAAATACTGAAAAGAAAAGAAAAAAAATGTATAATAAAAAAGTTATAAGGAATTCACACCACTTCGGTGTTTCTGAGCCACCCTGTAGCTTAGGAAATTATTAATTATTAAGAGTCATCTAAAAAGTTCAAAACTGAAGGTACCTTCACACTTATCAAATATTTGAGCCGAAATGCGTAACCACTAAATACTAATGAAAAATATTTATGTTCAGACAAGTGTTTATTAATTAAAACAGTTTCGTACACAAATTTGGTCAAATATTTTATAAGTATGAATGTACCTTAACTATTATAAAACATTAGCTCTAAATAAAATTTTACTGAGAAGAAATGCTTGGAAATACGATTAAGAGCTCAGAAAATAATAATTACTTCAAATGGTTTTCATAACAACTACTTTATAATAGCCTCATTTATAAAAAAATAATTTATTCAAAGCGGGCTTATAAAATAATATATGTTTTATTGACCTTTTAAATGCTGAGGCCAAATTATCGATAAAAAATTTCCATACAATTTAAATACAAATTTCGATCGATATCGAATGCCGTAATTTGCTCCCAGAAATAATTTTAGAAATTGGACTTTAAAAATTTAACATATTAAAAAATTGTCGTTTTTTATATAAAATTACTAGAGTAACACTGCCCGCGTTGCTGAACAATACAATAACATACGTTTACGTCTTTGTATTAAAAATTAAATTTTCTAGAAAGAATAGACATTTTCCTGATTGTTGAAAAATTTTTTTATATTTTTTAATGCAAAATACTGTACTTTTTTAACTGAAAGATTACAAATCAATCATTAAAAAATGTCAATGCTCGCAATGAAAACGTAAATGACAATCAATAAACACACAGGAATTAAATAACTCAAATGAAGCGAGCAAGCAGTGCCTTATACCGACAAAAAGTAATTCTCATAAGAAAAAAAAACAAATTTTATATAGGGAAAACACGCCATCATAAAAGTGCGCGTATAACGCAGATTCGTAGAAATCTTTCGATACTATTTTTTTTAATAAACCATCAGTAAGAAAGTAGACCTTTCCAACGCATGTAGTCGTTTGCAAATCGTTTGAGTGGTTCTCGAGTTATAAAATCACGAACATAGGACAACTTATTTTTATATATACAGGGTGTTTTTATAAGAGCTTGCTGATTTGAAATTTAAATAAAACACATGCCAAATTATGAAATGGCCAAAAAAAATTTTTTTATTTGGTAGATAATTTATTGTCATTTAACATTTAAATATAATTTCGGTCATATGGCAACCACGACTATTTTGCACAAAGGTCATTCTGGAGGTCCAATTTTCGACCACTTTTTCAAGCATTTGAGGGCGTATTTCAGCAATGACACGTTGAATCCTGGTTTCCAAAGCGCCAATCGTTGCTGGTTTATCCACGTAAACCAATGATTTCAGGTATCCCCACAAAAAATAATCGAGTGGCGTCAAATCACACGAACGCGGAGGCCAATTCACCGGTCTATTTCTCGAAATAATGTTGTCGTTGAAATGTTCTTTCAATAAGTCCATTGTTTCGCCCGCAGTATGACAAGTGGCACCATCCTGTTGAAACCACATTTCGTTTACATCCATATCTTGAAGTTTTGGCACCAAAAATTCATTGATCATGATTCTGTATCGATTTCCATTCACGGTAACGCATCGTCCTTCCTCATTTTTAAAGAAATAAGGACCGATGATTCCACCAGCCCATAGACCGCACCAAACAGTGCATTTATCGGGATGCATTGGTAATTCTTGAACGGCGTGTGGATTATCTTTGCTCCAAATAGGGCAATTTTGCTTGTTGAAATATCCATTCAACCAAAAATGCGCCTCATCACTGAAGAGAATTTCGCGGTAAAAAAGCGGATAAACGTTTTTAATTGAACACAGTTTTTGAAAATAAATTTCCACGATTTGGAGGCATTGTTCTGGACTTAACCTGTTCATGATGATTTGCCAAACAATACTGAGTAGAGACGTCACTTTAAACTGTCAAAACAGCTGTCAGACAACAGAGTGATTCGTATAAAAAAAAACTTCTGAAAAAAACACCCTTTATAAGAAGATTTCAGTTTTCTTTTATTATTATTCAATATTTCGTCATTAATTTGTTGACATCATCAGGAATAAGTAATAGGAAATTGAAAAATAAATAAATTTTTATTTATTAATCTTTAGATTTGTCGAATAAAGAACATATAATATTGAATTGCTGCACAGTGTTCAGTGGACAGCTTAATAATGGAAGAATGTGTAAAAATAATTAAAATTTACTTACACATGTGGTGGCCACTTTTCGCCATAGTCGTGTGTGATTGCCATAGTAGAAAGAAATTTAATGCCTTACAGATGTGGTCAGCCCTATGCAATATCCCAGCATGCACACTGCCGGAAATAAAACTTCTATTCCTGCAAGTGTGCTGGATAATCCTAGTATGTCGATTCCGAAACATTTTCAGAAATTTATATATATAGTTTTGCAGCTCCTCACTCCTTTTTAAATGACGTCAGAATTAATACCAGCTACTTATTTACAAACATGGCAGTTCTGCGGGTGGGTGTTAAAACAACAGGCCTTTAATGTTGATTTTTCGAAGAAAATTTCCTTCTGTAACGAAGCTCATTTCTCACTCAGTGGTTACGTGACTAAGGGCCATTATTACAACTTAAAGTTATTTAAAAGTATGATTTTATCGGACGTATAACATCTTTATCATTTGCAAAATTTTACTTTAACCTAAAGTGGGCGATAAATTACAGGTAAGGTGATCCTACTTGGTAAGTTAAATCCAATAATGGAAAGCTTTTTATACGTCTGATAAAATCTTACTTTTAACTAACTTTAAGTTGTAATAATGGCCCTAAGTGAAATTGTCGCAAGTGGGGCTTAGAGAGTCCAGGGTTGATTGAGAGATTGTGTGATAGGATCTGGGGAGGGGCAGTGAGCCGTATATTTTCGATCAGGCAGAAAAATCCACTATCGTGAATTCAATCAGCTGTGGTATACGATAAACGACCTTTTTTTCCTTGCAATTGAAGATTATAAACTCGTGTTTTAAAAGCGAAAAAATTTATAACCTTGTATTTAACTGCACTTGGTAATCATTTGTAATTATTGATTAAATAGTACTTGCAACTCTTAAAAAGTATTATTCAAAAATAATTTTTCTGTTAATGTTTAAAAGAACTTTAATTCTAACCATGAGGAGATACAATAAAGGATTTATTACAAAATTTGATTTTGTGGCAGACTACAATGATGCTGACTAACACTACATGTTGCAACTCATTGCCTTAAAATCTGTTTCAGCTACAATCACCAATAATGAATTTCACATATTTCAAGCGTATTAAAAAAGGCTACAACAAAAATTACAGCTGGAGTTAATTAACATGTAGTCAAGGAGAACCATTTAGTCATGAAAAGTTGCTTGCAGACACAAATCATATACGCATGTGTTTGAGTATGTGTGTGTGTGTGTGTGTGTATGGCAAGCCTGTTACGCTTTTGGTTAATAATAAAACGCAAGCATGTACTATTTAGACTCCATAATTTCCGGTTTATTTTGCCCATTAGGTAATTTAAAATCAAACGGTTGTGCTGTTATCTAAACGTTGATATAGGAAAAGCCATAATGCCACAACCTACAGAAAACTTCAATTAGAAAATACAGACTGTAGGCAACCATAAGAAGTGCGACTAACTGAACGCACAAGGTGGTTTTTTTTTCTGTTTTTTTTTTGCAAACACGTAAGCCGCACGCAATTAATTTATGCTCTTATTATGGAAATTGTGTTGCCAACAGTACACTTACATGCCAGTAAATTAAATCATTTGTACGTGCACATATACATATGCAAATGTATGATGCATATGAGTAGGTGAATGTTTTTACATTTTAACCTTTAAGGTTTCACGTGCGCTACTAGCGAATATGATTTAAATTCCATTAATGTTTACCTGTTTTAATATATTATATGAGACTATTATACAATTGGGAAAAGTAAAATATTTCATTCCCGTCTCCGACCGTCTCTCAAAATTAAAAGATATAAATTTACAAGAAGTTTTTGGGAAATTTATTGTTGCTTTGTGGGTGCTTTTCTTATAGACTACCACACATTTTCTATTTGTAATTCAGAAAGCGTTATCTTTAACTTAGAAAGCTGCAATTTTTATTCAGACTAATTAATTGTAATTCAGAAAGCGTGAATTGTATTTCAGTATAGTCAATTGTAATTCCAAATATACCAAATTGTGGCAAATAATAACTGAAAATAAATGATGAAAGAGGATATCGAGCCAGTACAGGTTGATAATGTAGTAACCAAGAATGATAAAATAAAGATTACGCCAACAAGCTGAAATAAAAATACTTTTCTGCGCATGATGGAACTCTGACGTCACTCAACATGTGTTCTGATTGGCTAATAAAATTCAGCTGGAGAACTATTATGTTATTGTAAAAACAGGACAGTGGGGCAAATTGCGATTTTTCAAATTAAATTTGTTTGATAATAAATAATTTTAAAAAATTATTTTATTTGCCAGGTTTTTTTATTTGAAATTTTTAATTTATAGTTATTTTATATAAATATTGAACCCAATTGCTAATTATTTTTCTTTTTTCCCCACTCAAAACAAATTTTTTTGCTTGCAATATATCAGCCATAACTTCCTTTGAGCTTCATCTCTTGGAAAAATATAAAATGACACAGCTTTTGGAAAACAAAAAAAAAAAAAAAATTATAACAATATTACGTTTTAACACAATTATTTCTCACTTGTTTTTTTGCTGTTACTTTGTTTGCAATTGCCCACTGCACATTTCATGCCTGCTCTTTTTGTTCTCTTTTCTCTTTCATTTAGGTTTTTTGTTTACAGTTTATGAGCTTTAAAAATCAAGTTTTAATAAGTTTTTTACACTTTAAGTTATTTAATAATTATTTTAATATATTTATTTTAAAATGTAACACAATTTATTATAAAATATAACACAAAACTTGCACTTTCATAAATCCCATTTAATTTGCTTGTTGGCAATCTCTCTGAGTAAATTGGAAATCTCTCTGAGTAAATTGCGTCAAGAGTTGCCAAATATAGCATAAAATATTAATTTTGTACGAGAAAGTATTAGTTTTGCATATGATAAATATATGGCAATCTCTTCGAGGGAACAGATACGTCATCAAACGGTAAATCATGCGCAAGGCGTAATCTTTATTTTATCATTCTTGGTAGTAACTTCATTTATTTTACATTTTTAAGTTTTAACGAATGCCTAATACCAAAATATATCTATATCAAGTAGTCGCAAGAGTACAACAACATAAAATTACAAAAACCACCATACATTTTGTTTGTGTAAAATTCTAATCTTGTGTCAGAAATTTTCTTTTATACTATATGTGTTTTGATCACAATTATTTCCAAAAATTTAAATACTTTTCGCATAGAACTTTTTTAAAACAATTTCTTTTTTTTACTTTTCTTAAACAATTCAAATTGCACACTTTTTCACAAAAATCCTTTCTACAACAATTTTTCTTTTTGCTACTTTTGTTGAATTAATAATGTTTTTCACAATTTTACAAAATTATTTTTTCAACGGAATAAACAAAAAGTAAACAAATTTTGACATACGTTCAGGTGAAAACTAAAAAAAATTTTTAGTCAGCTGGGCTCTTGCATATATATATATATATATATATATATATATATATATATATATATATATATATATGTATATACATATATATATATATATATATATATATATATATATATCAAAGATATACTTTGCCTTATACATAAAAAATATTTCATATTTCTAAAATACTTATTTGGCAAATGTTGTACAAAGATTTTTCAAAAATTAAAAATATCAAATAGATAAATAATAAATAGACAAAAAAAACCCCTGAAGAAGTCAACAAACAATTGACGAAACGTTGGGAAAAAAATGTAATAAAGGTTTTTTATTAACATTTAATGCGTTAGGCCTGATTAGCTCAAAAAGATTCTTCACGTATTGCAAAAAATATCAAATTCAGAAACACAAGATTAATATTGTACTGTAGAAGAGAAAATCGCCATCAATTTACTTATCCAACTTAGATATGTACCGTCACACTGCACCACCATAATATTAGAAGGTATGGAATGGGAGGATGCAATTACAACGAACCCCATAACTATCCTATACACAGACGGGTCGAAGATTGGTAACCATTCGGGTGGAGGATTCATAGGTCGTGACTTTCGTAAATACTTACGCCTGCCAGATCACTATACAGTATTTCAGACTGAGATCGCGGCTATTACGGAAGGGATAAAATGGTTAAAGGAAATTGATAACAGACTACCAGTTCGTATATTCACAGATAGTAGGAGAGTCATCGTGGCCCTAAGAAATTATGCGGTTCAATCTCGGTGTGTATTACAATGCAATGATGAGATAAACTCATATAAGCATTGTGGAAGCAATGAGATAATATGGATTCCAGGACATCAAGGAATATCTGGAAATATTGAGGCATATAAGCTAGAAAACATCACACTAGAAAATCCTAAGCCATTTCAAGTTTTTAAAAATGAACTAAAGCAATGGCCTATGGAATTGCATACAAGAGATTGGCAGTACTCTACCGCAGGTAGAGTGACTAGAATCCTGTGGGGAAACCCAAGTGGTAACAAGACAAAGGAAATCCTAAGATTAAGTAGGCCAGCACTATGGAGATTGGTTAATTTAATAACAGGACATACAGGGTTAAGGAATCACTTGGCACGCATGGGTATCGTTGACAATACAACATGCAGGGCCTGTCAGGAGGATGACGAAACACTTGAGCATTACTTGTGCTACTGTCCAGCTTTTAGTCAACTCAGGAGACAAATATTTAATCAGGAGATTATACAAGAGATGGAATTTCTTAAGGGTTCTAATTGGAGAGACTTAGGGAGATACATTGAAGAAACTATGTTCTTAACGTAATCAAATTCAAAGGTTTCTATGGTTTTTAATGGAGGCTCCCTATAATAGAATGGCAACTCCTTATAATAGAGTGCACAACAGGCCTATGAGGCTTAAGTGTAATCCTGAACGGAGTGGGACATCATTTGCTTACGCTCCTCTCTTCAACCTAACCTAGTACTGATGATAAAAGCATAGCGACTTTCGAAAGCAGCTGCTCTGCTCTGTTAAGTAAACTGAATATCTAAATTAATGTTAACTTGGTCATGTTCCTTGAAATATTTGTTATATCTTTCTGAATTTAATGAATCTTAGCCTATAGAAAACAATTTTAATATATTTTTTTCCTTCATTAATACATATTAATATTATAAATTTTACTTTGCAATAAATTTTCAACATAAAAAGTAAACATAGAGGCACTTGTGTCTAACCAATTTAAAGAACTTGTATAAAATAAACATAAAATGTGTTGAAATATAATTATGTTGGAGATTTTGTTTTTACTTTGTGGCCTGGCTTATTGTGTGGTTATACTTATTGACAGTAGATGGATAAAACATCATTAAAATCTTCCAAAACAAACTAGCAAACTGACTTTGTTTATATTCGAGCTTAACACATGCACATTAATGTATTTGTGTATGGGTTTGTAGATATTAAATAAGGCCACAAAGCAACAAGTCATTGAGTTTAAATATTACGCATATTAATATCATGACACGATGACAAATAAGGATGTCAATGTGTGAATGGCAATAAAATACAAGAGAAACGAAGTGTAATGAATTTATGACACAAGAAACAGCTCAAAGTCTAAACTTGGTTATACAAAAAAAAAACATATACAAAATAATTGGTCATGGCAAATGCCAGCATATAAAATCTGCCAAACAAGCAATGAGAACTGTTGTTATATAAACATGAAAAATAAATACCATGGTATAATAAAACAAGGTACTGCCACTGTGAGCTATTAAATTTAAAATAATTTTCTGACAATTTTAAGGATTCTGACATTCCCATAAAAATTAAGTTACCATATTATTTTAAGTTACCCGTTTTTTTTTCTTTTGATTTGAGTTGTTGCATCGATGTCATAATTAACAACAATTAAAATCCGTTTGCCAATTAATTTATTGTAAAAATCTTGTCGTGAATCTTGAATAAACATATATTTTTTGTTAAATTGTCTTATTGATCAATGTAATGGTTTCAATGTTTTTGGTTCAATGCAAAGCAAGACAATGACTTTTTATTTCTTGTGGAAATGCATAGAAACTGCTATTTTTCGTAGTTTTCGTATTAATTATTCTAACAAAATATTGCAAAATGCTTATGTTCAAAACATGAAAAGGACATTTTTCTATCTGTCAATATGCAAAAACGATTCACTTAGAGATCAATGAATGAAGTTTAGTATATACAATTTAATTAATGATATTGCTAGACAAATGGAAAACTTATATACGTATATTGTTGTTGTTTAAAATACATATATATATATATATATATATATATATATATATATATATATATATATATATATATATATATATATATATATTACAGATTTTATTTAAAAATTTCCAAATAAAGAAAATTATTTTTTATAATGTGGCAACGTCATATTCAATATGATGTAGAAAAATAAACTTCAAAAATCCTTATTAAAATTTAATAAAAGCAAGTGGCACTACCTTGTATTTATATACCTTGATAAATATGTACATACAATACAATACAACACAAAAAACAACTTGTGCGATACGAATATATTCATTTTCTCGCTACGTTTACACAAATGGTCAATATTTGGTGGACAATACTGGTCTTAACAAAGTTTTATAAAATTTGCTTGTCACATTTCCACATAGAAAATTGGAAACTCGCAGCAATTGTGCTATACGAAAATGAAGTTGACAAAAACATAATATTTTCGGTAATTTATTTATAAAATTTATTAAAGTCTAGATTCATATGCTGATTTTGGATAAAAATCCACTTATAGGGGATGTCCTGCGGGAAGGTATACTACTTTGTTTGTTTATAATTTTGGATTAAATGAAAGAGAATGGATCTTATAGCGATAACTGATAATGACGGCAATTATGTATGGAATACAATATCAGATAAATGTCCGCCTCTGTTAGCCTCCCAAATGCGAGCCTTTTTGAGCACTTTTTTCATTACATTCTCACACATTTCACGCGATATTTTAATAATTTCATCACGAATATTTTGCTTGATATGCTCCAGCGTTTCTGGTTTGTTTGCATGAGACTTGCTTTGCAGATATCCCCACAAAAAGAAGTCCAGAGCAGTCAAATCAGGCGACCGTGGAGGCTAATCAACAGCACCATTTCTTGAAATAACTTCTTGTGGAAAGAGGTCTCGCAGTAATTCCATTGTAATCCTGGCTGTATGCGATGTGGCACCGTGTGTTTAATACCACGTATTAATCAAGCCCAAAGCATGCAGTTGTGGCGTTAAAAAATTTTTAATCATATCACGATATCGCTCCCCATTCACAGTTACCGTTACGCCGTTTTCATTTTCAAAGAAGTAAAGTCCAGAATGATTCCTCCTGACCAAAATGCACACCAGACTGTCTGTCACTTTTAATGGATGCAAAGGTGACTGATGAATATTTTGAGGGTTTTCCATTGCCCACAACCGACAATTCTGTTTATTCACATATCATTTCAAATGAAAACGTGCCTCGTCACTCATTAAGATTTTTTCATGAAAATTGGGGTTGTCATGGGCGAGCTGTAACATTTTATTGTTTTGTGGTAGAAGCTCTTGTGTCAACTGAATGTTAAATGGAAACAAATGCAAATCATTGTGCAAAATTGTGGCCAAAGTTGTTCTTTGAAGACCAACCTCCTGAGCACGGCATGGAATTGAGGTTGATGGATTGCTTTGAACATTTTCTTGAGCAGCAGTAATGTTTTCAGTCGATCTTGCAGTACGTTGTGGTCCATGCTTGGGCCTGTCACTTATAGATCTCTTTCTACACGATAAATAGTGCGTTTTGTTGGCACGTTGTTTTTTCCAAAAATGTTAAATAACTTTCCCATCGTCACAGTAATCGATGATTAATTTTGATAAACTTTTTTGACGATTAAAACACGTTGGTTTATCGAATATGTTATCTATAATAAATTTTACAACGTGACTACTTCACGACTGCCAAATATGAACTGACAAGACTAATGTTTACCAAAATGGCGGCAAAACAAAGTAGTATAGCTTCCCGGCGGGCACTCTGTATAAAAAAGGTAATCAAATGTACACAATTTCAAAAAGCGCCTAATTCATTGAAAAGACCTCGTACTGCTCTCTCTCTCTCTCTCTCTCTCTCTCAAAAAATAACACTAAGGGCCATTATTACAACTTCATGTAAAAAGTCCTAAGACCATCTCTGGTCTGATAATGCAACAAATTTCGTAGGCTCAAAGAATGAAATGGCTGAACTTAAAAGGTTATTTTTGAGCCAAGAGCATTTAAAGGCAGTGCATGAACAATGTTTCGAAGATTCCATAAATTGGAAATTTATCCCGCCAAGATCACCCCATTTTTGAGGCCTCTGGGAGGCTTCGATCAAGACCGCGAAACTTCTCTGTTGAATTTGTGGAAAATGTTGCGCAACATCAGTTATTTAGTTTCAGTTTTTTTCCTTTTTAATTGAAATTATGTTTTTCATTTTCAATGAGAAAATTTTTAGTTTAAAAAAATTATCGTACGAAATAAATTCATATTATTTCACATGTTTTTCATAATTAAAACAGAGTACTAGTTTAGCAACATTTTTGAACAAATATTTCGATTGAATATTTTTTGTATGGGGTCTGTCAGAATTTCACATGAAATTTTAAACAGAGTACTAGACTTTAGTTAAAAGTAGGATTTGTTGGGTTGAATAAAAAGTTCATCAATATTATAATGTTACTTAAATCTAGCAGATAGAATAAAACTGCTTTCAATCGGGCGTTCGCTTAAGGTTTAAGTGAAAATGTAATAGTAGAACACTTGTTAAACGTCACACAAAATCCTACTTTTAACTAACATGAAGTTGTAATAACGGCCGTAAATGAAATAAAATGTTTAGTGCCATTTTTTATAATTTAAAACTCTAACGACATTTTAAAAAAAATTTCCTTTCAAATATAACCAACAATTAAGTGGTAGAGTGAAATACTTTATTATAGTTTTGTTAGCTAATGTCTTAACAAGTTTTAATAATTAACAAAATATATGAATAGGCCACACTTAAAGAAGCATTCAGGCCTTTTACTTACAAGCCAAAGCCGTATACTTATTATGCACAAAAACGTATACAAATTTAATTAAAATCCTGACCCAAGTGTAATGAAAAGTCAAAAATTATACAATAAATATAAAATAAACTTACAACAAATATTACCAAGTAATATCTCTTAAGCATACATATTTTACCATGCCAGCCATGCATAATTTACGAGTACATCTTCCAACTGCATATAAACAAGAAAACATAAGTAGGTTTTAAATTTATTACCTAAATGTGTGTTTATGCCTAGGAAGCTTTAAGACTTTCTTGTAGCAAAATTATTAATTTTTCCTAACATGAACGATAATAAATTTTCATTTGAAAATGATTTGCATCTAAATATGTATATCTATATACTCTCAAACACAAGCAAACAAAGATGTACACAGACAAGATTTCTTGTTGAGACATTCATAAAAATGAATGACAAAAGGAAAACAAGGACCTGCATACATACGAGACATGTCAAATTTATAGTCTTCTGGGGATTAAAAAATTATGTATATGGTTTTGATTTTTCGTTTAATATTTTAAAAGAAAGGAATTTGTGTATGTTTTGCTAAATGAACTACATACGAGCACACACACATTCACATGAACTATTCCATTTTATATGTCATCGTTTCATATCACCAGAGCATTTAAAATATTTATTAATTTAATATATTCCTATTTTTTATTATTATTTTTTTCTTTCTTTCTCAACCAGGGAGCTATTGAATATATACAAGTATATGTTTTATCTAAATATTCAGTTTTATTGCCATATATTTCATTTAGTAGGAAATCGTATATATAATTTCATTAAATTACTTAAAAATAATAAATGACTGAGCAAAATTGCAGGCAAATTGTTCGTAAAGTTGTGACATGATTTTATTATAAAATTTTGCATTTTAGAAATACGAATTATAATAAATATTATTATTATACTGGTACAAGAAAATTTTGAAGTTTTTAAAATATGTTAGGCTTTTAGCACATATTCAAAATTAAGCTGAACACAAGATTAAAATCTTATTTTTTTGTTGTGTTAACATCTATACGCGCGCCTCTAGGGCAGTAAACTATCAGTTTCAATACATA
This sequence comes from Linnaemya tessellans, assembly GCA_951800035.1. Taxonomy (NCBI): domain Eukaryota; kingdom Metazoa; phylum Arthropoda; class Insecta; order Diptera; family Tachinidae; genus Linnaemya; species Linnaemya tessellans. The sequence goes on along the minus strand of OX637533.1, from coordinate 100,880,818 downwards.
CGCAAGTGTTAGGTGTAAGATGTAAGAGTAAATCATCGTTTGTTTGTTCGTTGCTTGGCAGTCGGTATTGAAAGTGATTATTGGGCGATTTTCATATAATTTTCCCACGCGATTTTCTCCGGAAATTCATAGCCGATTTTATTAATTTTTGGATTAAAACGCTAGTGCGGGTTTCGACGAAGAGTTTAGGCCAAAAATTAGGGCGATCCGATATCGCCGAGCGGAGATTTAAGTGTTTTAATTCGGAGTATTAATTTGGAGTAATATTAAAAAAGTGTTTTATGTTGATCTTCGGTTTTGTCTTATGCATAGCAAAGAGAATAGTGACGTGGTTATACGTACATATATAAAAATGAGATAGCAAGACAGCAACGTATGTAGCTTATGTACAAACATAACAATGTATGTATGTACATTTGTCTGTTGCTTTGCATTCTCTTTTTTTTATTTGTGGGTTTAATATAAAATAAATAAAAAGTATTAAGTATTTTTTTCATTTTGAGTGCATCTACTTAGTGCGTCGGTATTAAAAGAAAAAAGAAAATATATGGCAGAATATCGGAGGAAAAAGAGAGAGCAGGCACAGCTTCTTGCTCAACCAGTCTGTCTAGAATATAATAAAATATATTCATTTTTCACTTCTGCCCTACACCGAAAATGGTTCACGCGAACTAGAAGGGGACTATTTTTCAATGCCAATAATAATGGGTGGTGACTTTAATACGAATTTTTCAACCGTAGAAGCACTACCTCTTATCGAATTACTCTACGATAAATTCAAGCTTACCATGAATACTTCGTTAGAGTCCCCAACTACTATCCAAGGAACTACAATTGACGCTGTTTTCTCACGTTATATCGATAGGATACAATCAAAAGTTTATGTTTCATATTTTAGCTATCACAGACCAATTTTAACTGTGTTGAAAACATAACATTAATAAATTATACAAAGTAAAATTAAATTCAATAAACTATTCTTTTTCATTAAATACTTTATATTAACTCTACCTCCGGGTTTGTGGGTCTGTGTTCATAGAAATCGAACAGGTACCGTGTAACAAAAAGGTGTTAACACATCGCCCGTGAGTTCGAACACTCATTGATTTTTTTTTACAAAAAATATCTATATAAAATATATTTATGAAAAAGCTAGAATTGATTTTATTTTCATAATGGATGTGAATTTCTCATTCAGTCCATTGGAGCACAGTACGCTCATATTCCATAAATTCTTAGATTGAATTCATGTCCAAAAAACAATTGTAGGGTATATTCACTTTATCATTCCGTGCGTAGCACAGCAAAATATCGCTCTAATACCCCATAATCAGTAATGAAATCTAAGACGACCTAGTCATGTCCGTCCGTCTGTGGAAATCGCTATTCAGTCCAAACGAATTGAGCCAGACCCTTGAAATTTGGCATAAATATATTTTGAAAGATAGCACAGTTTGGGTTAGTAAATGGGCTGAATCGGGCCAGAGGGAAAAAAGTTCCCCTAAGAAGTACTAAAGCAACCTCAAAAAATAGCATGATTTTTTAAGTTTTTTTGCGATTTTGTTAAGCAAAAGATATATTTCTATGTCAGAAAAATCAATTTTTTTACCCCGCCTCCTTTAGTGGGCGTTGAAGTAACATATTACATGGGAAAATAGTTTAAATATTTAACAAATAGCATAACTTTAGCCTTCTTTAAAAATTAAATTAAATAAACACTGTGAATTTTATGATTTCTAATTTTCTCAATTCTTTTGTGATTCCAAAAATTATTTGTGTTAATACGTTGAATTTAGACTTTATGTCTATTTTCATTCCATGTTGTTGTTTTACATGCATTTGTCTTGAAAATAAAAAAAAGTGGATAAAACACAGCAACAACAACATTCTTGTAAAGAGAAATATGAAAAAAAACAGAAATCAAGTTTATTTTTCTATTCCTCTTGATTCAGTGCAGAATTCATTTAAAAAAAATTACGTTAAAAATTGTACGGCACAAAATTCATCTTGCGAATTGAGTGTTTGTGAATTTAATATTACGACTTTCAGCCTGTAAAATTTAATATGTAACAAAAACAAGTAAAAACGTTATATTCGACCGCCTTGAATCTTAAATACTCTCCAAATATTTAGTAAGTAAATTTAAAAAGTTTAACTGGGTGGGACAGAGTTCCTTTAAGACATTTCTGTACCCAATTTTATATCTCTGTTTTGACAGAGTCATTCGGGGAAGAGCCGTAGGGGAGACGTTTCACCTCTGCAAGATCAGAGAACATTTCAGCTTCTACTTTTTCATATCGTACGTCAACGCCCACTAAAGGAGGCGGGGTCCAAAAATAGACCATATCATGTTTTCCACAGACGGACGTATGGGCATTGCTAAATACATCGTCTTAGACTTCATCACTGATCAAGAATATATATACTTTATGGTGTCCAATTCTTTTTGGAGGGTATTAAAACTGTATTTTGTCGGGGTCCCTCTGGCAAGGGCCATGGGAGAGACAATTCACCTTTGCCATAAAACACTAAAAATAAATGTTTGGGATAATTAAATGTAAAATTAATTTTTATTTTTTTAATATTTTATAAGGTCATTTAAGACAAGGGGGGAGGGAGTAGGGCAGAGGAGTACCAGATTACGTCTCATGTTCGTCATTAAAGCTTAAAAATGTTATTTTTAAGGAATGTAGGCTTAAGTAAAACACTTTGGTATATTTTTATACTATTTTTGCATATAATAACGGGCTCCAAAAATTAATTTTGATTTTATGGATCCAAGTTTAACGCGTTGGACCTTCTTTGAGATAAAAATATATCATTTACTTAACAAAATTACAAAAAAAAAACTTTAAAAATTATGTTGTTTTTAGAGGTTGGTTTAGTTATTCTTAGGGGAACTTTTTTCCCTCTGGCCTGATTCGGCCCATTTACGAACCTGACATGTGTCATCTTTCAAGATCTATTTGTACCAAATTTCAAGAGACTGGCTCTTTTCGTTTGGACTGAATCGTGATTTCCACAGACGGACGGACGGACATGCTCAGATCGTGTTAGATTTCATCAAGAATATATATATAGTTTATGGGGTCTCAGATGGACAATTTGCTGCGTTGCACACAGAATGACAAAGTGAATGTGCCCTCCAATTATTTTTTGAAGGATATAAAAAACAAAGTCGACAACAAATTTACATTAATTATACTGATTTATGTATTATGCATTTTGAACAAAAATTTTGTGCTGATGATCACACTTGGTAACACACTTTCATATTGTGGACTTTTTCGAACCCCCGCTTAATGGCTCTTAAACTTGTACAATATACAAAAATAACAACAGCATACGTATTTATTTGTTATGGTGGTCAAAACCGCACACAAAATATGTATAATAAAAATCATATTAATAGTGTAAAGTTTGGCAAACCACATGCCCAACCATCCCTTCATACAACGTCAATTCATTACATATTGATACTATATCTTGGCTTATTTCTTAAATTGTTATCGAAAAAAAAATTTGAGAAAGCTTTTCCAATTTGTGGTGAAATATATTAGCTTTGACACCTCATTTCGGTTGTCATATCGGTCACACCCATTAAAATTGCTGTCCGTGCAAATATATTTTCTTCAACCACAATAAACTAATCACCGCCATCTTATTTTGATTTAATGAACAATGCTTTTGCAGACCAGCGTAATCTTATTTAATTTCATTTACTAGTTTATTTTAGGAAAATTAATATATGTAAATCTCTTAGAAATAATAAAAAAAAACACAACTTTTTGGAAATTAATAAAACAAAATTTTGCTTACAAAAATAATTTTGTAACCTTAAACCTTCTGTCTAGCCTGCTAAGACCTAATATATTTAACTTTTTCTCTCTTTGTAATTATTTAACACAATTCTATTGACCGTAAACCAACAGGCAGACGTTTTAAGCCCATTTGGTTTTACTTTTTTTCTTTCATACAAATACTAAACCTCAATTCCAAAGATTGATGATTGAAATTTACTAAAAGCATTTAAAAACAATTTTAGCATAAAGCCCAACATTTAATAACAACAAACCTCTTTGGCAAATGAAACTTAAACTAAAAAAAATATATTAGAGCAAATATATTTATAGGGAAGCAAGTGTGCTCGCACACACTTTTACAAACCTTTAGTTTAGCAGCAGCAAGGACAAAATAAAACCACAAAAAACATATACGATTTTATATTCTAAAATGTACTTCATATATATATTTTGTCTCCTTCTTCTTTCTGAAGTGGCTATGGAAAATGTTTGTATTTGAATGTCGAAGAAGAAAGAAAGAAAAAATCAATCTTTTCAAGTTGGTACTACAAAATGCGTATGAGCTTGGACTTGTATAATTCAAGTGCCTCCCTTTTCAAGATAAATGATTTTTAATTTTTCAAAATGTTCACAATAAAACCACAAAATTTAAGAAAATGTTAGGCCATTAGAGAAATAATTGTAAATAAAATTGCCAGAATATATTTACAATTTGTTTATTTGATGAGTTATTTGCTAAAGTTTGTTTAAACATTAAATATAAAATTCGCTTGATTGTTTGTGGAAACTTCTGTTGTACAAACTTTTGCTGGTTGCGGGAAGAGAGCGGTTTTAGTTAGAATAAATTAATGAAACTTTTCCATTTCATTTCTATTTCATACCCCTTGGCAAATTAAACCATAAAATATATTAAGACACCTTTAGTTTGCGGTTACGTCACTCAGCCAACTGTTGAAGATTGATCACGTACAGTGGGTTTAGCAACTTTAAGAATCTTTTTTTTTTTTGTAAAGTGTGTAAAGTGAAATGGGATAACAACTTTTAAGCAACCGCGTTCGGTTTCGAGGAGCATATAGGCAGAACATTGGAAAAGGTATAACTAATAGATAACTTATGTTAGTGGTGGATGCTACGGAAAAACTAGGCATAAAACAGAAAAGGGCCGTATAAGGATCTGTTTCAATTCTGATCAATATGTACGTGATCTGCTTAAAAAAAATTACTTTTAATTGTATATTTTCCAAAAAATAATTGGAGGCTATATTAACTTTGTCCTTCCATTTGTAACGCAGCGAAATCTCCATCTGAGACACCATAAAGTATATATTTATATTCTTGATCAGTGATGAAATCTAAGACGATCTGGCCATGTCCGTCCATCCGTCCGTCCGTCTGTGGAAATCACGATTCAGTCCAAACGAAATGTGACAAACTCTGAAATTTGGTATAAATATATCTTGAAAGATAGCACACGTTAAGTTCGGAAATGGGCTAAATCGGGCAAGAGGGAAAAAAGTTTACCTTAGAAGAACTAAACCAACCTCTAAAAAAAAACATAATTTTTAAATTTTTTTTGTAAGCAAATTATATTTTTTTATGTCAAAGAAAGTCCAACGCGTTAAACTTGGAGACATGATATAAAAAATAAAAAAATTTTTAACCCATCCCCTTTTAGGGGGCGTTATTATATGCAAAAATAGTGTAAATATTGCACTATTTGTACTCCTTAAGCCTATAAGAAACTGACATGTTCTCTGATCTTGCGGAGGTGAAATGTCTCGCCCACGTGCCTTCCCGGTATGACTCTGTCAAAATAGAAGTTAATAATTGGAAACAGAGATGTCTGAAGGAACTCTGTCCAAGTTAAACATTTTAAATTTAGCTACTAAATATATGGAGGGTATTTAAGATTCGACCCGGTCGAATATAACGTTTTTACTCGTTTATTTTTTTAAAACGAAATTGTATTAATCAATTTCTATTTTAAGACTCTACTTCACAGGATCATTCCTGTAGTCAACCTTCTTTTGAAAAATGTCTGTTTAGAGTGGTCCCACCTCAAATATATTACACTCGAACGAGCTTCTTTTCCATTAAGCTCTCTCAACTATTCAGTTTTCATCCTCCTCAAAATGCTGTCCTTTCAAGGATCTTTTCATGTATTTTATTCTTTATTTTATTTATTTGACATCGTGATATTATTCCAGGATAAAAACTAAAATAATTAATAATATCAAATGTCTTATAATGACAACAAATGAATTTTGGTTTTTTAGTAGCTTGGTTTTTTAAATAAAATTGAATGAATACAATAATTTTTATATATAAAAACATGTTAAAAATAATTTATGCTTCCTTTTCTTTTGGAAATTAAGATATTGAAAAATTAGTAAATTATTAAAATAAATTATAAATTTAAAAACATTATTACTGATTTACTTCTATAAAATATTTCATAATTTAGTTTTATAAATTATGTACGGCTGATAACAAGAGTTCCTCTTCGGCTCATCAGATAATCCGCACAAAAAAATCCCCATCATAAGCAGTTGTTCATAAAAACCACAACAAATATCTTCTAGTCAGTGGAAAGGAAGATAGCTTTTTATCTTGCCAGCATTATGACCAATTTAGGACTATAAAAATTGTTCCACAAATTCTTTGTTATGACCAAACAACTCGTATGCTGCAACTAATAATGTAACTTTGAGATTTTTTCGTTCAACAACTACCATCATTTTTAAGCTGCACAAGATTCAAAAGAAAACACAGCACAGGATATTTGTATGTGTCTGCTGATAATATTCATTCTTTTATTGTTCTTTTGTAACAGCCTATTCTATGTGTAGAAAGCCAACAAAATTGGATTTAAACACCCGACTTACTAGTCATGTACTTTGAGCAGCCTCAAACTATTGTTTTTATTATTTTTTTTCCTGCTCAATATCTGCTTACCTGCCTCCAAAAAGGCCCTTACATTACTATTGCTTTAAGTCCCACAGGTAGTACGTGTATTAATAAACAAATAAATTTGCAAGTACATAAGCTTACACATATTATGTGTATGTGTGTGTGTGTGTGTGTGTTAATGTGTTGCCCTTTACTTTTTTGTCATTTCAATGACTGTTGCAGTTGCTATGTGTGTGCTAAAATTACAGATTATGTCTTTACATGCACACATTTTTTCATTTATAAAATATTTTGGAGTAATCTTTTGGACATTGTATGATTTGAAACAAAGAAACCAAGTGAAAACGTTATATTCGACCGGGTCGAATCTTAAATACCCTCCAAATATTTAGTAAGTAAATTTAAAATGACGAGAGACGTTTGACCTCTGCATGATCAAAGAACATCTCAGCTTCTTATAGGCTTAAGTAATACAAATTGTTCAATATTTACACTATTTTTGCATATAATATCGTACGTCAACGCCCACTAAAAGGGGGCGGGGAGTCCAAAAATAGACTATATCATGTTTTCCACAGACGGATGTATGGGCACTGCTAGATTGTCTTAGACATCATCACTGATCAAGAATATATATATACTTTATGAGGTCCAATAGCATTAATTAAATCTGTATTTTGTCTGGGTCGCTCTGGCAAGGGCCGCTGGGGGAGACATTTCACCTTTGCCATAAAACTCTAAAAATAAATGTTGGGGATATTTAAGTGTAAAATTTAGTTTAATATATTTTTTTATAGGATCATTTAGTGGACAAAGAGGGAGGAGGAGTTAGTAGCAGGTTACGTATCAGCTTCGTCTTAAAGCTTACAAATTTTATTTTTAAGGAATGCACGTAAAACAATTAGTTAAATGTTTACACTATTTTTGCATATAATAACGCCCACTAAGGGAGGCGGGGTCCAAAAATTATTATTTTTTATTTTATAGCTTCAAATTTAACGCTTTGGACTTTCTTCGACATAAAAATATATCATTTGCTTAACAAAATTAGAAAACAAAATACTTTAAAAATTATATTGGTTTTTAGATGTTGGTTTAGTTCTTTCCAGAGGAACTTTTTTCACTCTGGCCCGATTCAGCCTATTTACGAATTTGACCTGTGCTATCGTTCGAGATATATTTATACCAAATTTCAAGGGTCTGGCTCTTTTCGTTTGGAGTGAATCGTGATTTCCACAGACGGAAGAACGGACGGACATGGTCAGATCGTCTTACATTTCATCACTGATCAAGAATATATATACTTTATGGGTTCTCAGATGGAGATTTCGCTACGTTACACACGGAATGACAAAGTGAATATACCCTCCAATTCTTTTTTGGAGGGTATAAAATTCAAACAAAAATTTTATTTTTCTGACACCAACTGTATGCACAGGGAGAAAAAATATTATATTCGAGGAGTTTGCTTACAATTTTGTGGGTGCTGTTGGCTGAAGTAGTAGAACACGAGACTATGAAGCGGAGGGTCGTGAGTTCGAGCCCGCGCTGAGTCATGAAATATTGTGTTGAATTCTTCTGAACAGCATTAGTGCGTGATGGTGTTAGTTGTTGCCAGCCTGTTTCAATGATGAAGTCATAGTCACTGGTCACTGAACATAATTGGCAGCAACTAACACTATCATGTACTAAAAAGCAGAGTAACAGCACCCACCTTCGTCGGCCCTGTAGCAAAAATTAGCCGGCGAAGTAAAATGTTAAAATAGCTACAAAAACAACTGTCTATCTTCTCATCTTTCCTAATCTGTCCCCTCAATACTATCTATCTACCAGAGAAGTTTTGGTATACCCATTCATAAAGCAAATAGGTATTTTTTAATTTAACAGCTAAGGAGCTTCCTAGAAAATAATTATATACTAGCACATGATTGCTCTTCGGACTATGTAATTAAATTACATAATTTTTCAAAAATTTGTATATGCCCAAAATTATATATAAAAAAATTTGTTTACAAAAATTTTAAACTATTTTAAAAGGAAGCAACACTTCAAAAAAGATATTCTCCCATATACATATATTAAAAAAAACTTTGACTAAAATACATTTCAAACTCGTTTTAAATATTATGAATATGGGGGTTTAAGTGTTTCTAATATATATAAGAAATTTATCAAAATAACTCAAAGTGAAGTGCTTAAAATTGAAGAAAAAAATACATTAAGAAAAAAGAAAGAAAGAAGAAGAAATAAAGAAAAGATATCAAAAGCACAATTTAACTCTTTGACCTCATCTTTTAATTTTTTATTTTACCAGCTGACTGATATTTTTCATTATAGACTTGCATATGACTACCATTTCAATATCAAAATGTTTATCTTATTATTAGCATTTTGCAAAGAAGTAAAATAATTATGAAGCCAGGCCCATGTAACTTTTCATAGCGTCAACTTAGCGCCTATTTATTCTATTTATATTTTCAATTTTCATATTAATATATCTTTTCTTACCAACAAACAAACAAACAAAAAACAAAGAGATGAAACAAATAACGTATTTGATGCCATAATTTTATATGCGGCTTAATTGTGTGTTAAAATTGAAACGACAATTTCATAAAAATAATTATTTTTTTTTTAATTTACGACAAAACTTAAATTGTTTTGTTGAGTTTATTTACCATAAAAATGAACACAATAAAAACTTATGGATTTCACCAAGTTTTCCAATTTCACTATATGAGAGCTTAAATAATTAAAATATTCATATATTTATAAAATATACAACTTTTTAATAATTGAGATATAATGCCATACAAATAAATTTAACCACAAAAAATATTTTTTTATTCATTTAATATGACAAATATAAATATATGAGTATAAATATATAATATACACAATTACTTGCATATGGAAATACATACCACACTTGCTTAATTATATATTGCACAGTAGGGCGTTCACTATTTTCCTGTAATATTTACTCCTATTATGAATAATTTTTCCCTCGAAAATTTTCCCTTTTCCCTGAAATTGTAATCATGAAAAAGTTCCCGTTGACTGATTTCGTGCTAAAATGAAATTCCCCTTATCGCGAATGAATTTTTTTCCCGCAAGTTTCTTCACTTTTCCCTTTAATTTATTCCCTTAGGTTTTGGTGGGGGATAGAGTAGAAAATGTAAGTATGTATTTTCTATTATAATTCGAGTATAAGAGTTTACAGATTTTATTTTGAGGGCAAACTCGGTTAATTGCCTGCATCTTTGTAAAACTTGTTGCTCCAATTGTAAAAATTAACAATATTTTTAATTTGTTTTCCTCGGTTTTCAAAAAGTATCCAAATTATTTAGCCATACTTTTTTTAAATTTTTTTTAAACTATTACATAAACGTAAATATTTCAACACAAATTACTTTGATTTTTCATGTTGTTTTCAGCTTTTCTTTTTTACATTCACTGAGAACTGATAGCGGGAATAATTTCTTACGAGAAATTCACGATACCATTTCCCATCGAGTGGAATAAAAATTTCACCTGAATAAAAATTCCCTTGTTTTTCACGATAGAGGTGATTATGTATGTAGATGGGTCTCAATACTTTTACAAGATTTGCTAAAATATTAGTACAAATACCTTTTGATCGCTCAGTCTTAATGCTGTGCGCTCATGATTTCGACTTGATTTACGTTAGCCTATCATGTGATAGGAACATGGGATCCAAAATTGCATGAGCATCTATATAAACGCAACTTTATTTCAAACTGTAAATATGTAAATGTCATTCCCTGAGTACTGATCCGAGTTGAAAAAAAATTTTTACTGAATCCTTAAAGCGGATTTACCCATGCATTCTTAAGAAAATATTGTTTCGGACAAGTTTGACGTCTCTCTCTTAGAGAGGGAGACAAATTATTTTTTCAGGAGAACTCTCAGATTGAATTGGTTCAATAAACTAAATAAAAGTTGAATTGAGTTGTCCCATCTTAAAATTTACATAGTCATTTTGTGCTATAAAGTAGTTGTGAGTGACAATTTCGTATATTAAATAATTCATAAATATAAAGAAATATATTTTAAAATGAAGAACAATGAATATATCACCCAAAAAACAAACAAAAGTAAAATCAGTTCTGTCACCTTTAAAAGGAATACATTTTCTTTACATACGGCAGCTTTGAATTTTTTGAAAAAAAATCTAAAATGAGTGAAACGTTCCCCAAAAAATTCTCTATAAAAATATTATTCCCCGGAAAATAAGTTTCTTCAGAATTAATGAGTGATTCCACTGTTACACAAATTTTCCATTTAGTTATAATTTTTTATTTATTGAGTAATTCTTAAGTTATTTCTTAAATTAACCCCCTTATTCATAAAAATTATGAGAGCCTTATAAGAGTGTAATAGAGCAAATTTCATATGAAATTTTGTTTTATTACGCTGTTATTAGACTCTCATAATTTTTATGAATAAGGGTGTAAATGTTTATTGTTTATGATGATGTCAAAAAAATTTTTTTTTAAATATTCATATTCGTGTAATATCACATAACACGTCAAATCGAATAATAGTAAGACACGATCCTTTTCGATTTCGATAAAGTTGTGTCAAAACCTCTCAATCATTCTATAAACGGAAAGACTTTACCCAGCCTTTACACATGCAAGTGCAAGTTCGAGAAACTCAACACGCTCACACTTTTTTACTAAAAGACAACCATATTTTTCGTACTTGCAGATCAACTTGCAAGAGATTTTAGCAGACAGTGATTTTTTGACACTTGCAGCAAGTTAATGTCAAATATATAAACAGTGTTACCAAATTCACTTGATTGAGGAAACAATAATTATAATTTTAGCTTATTTCAAAATATTTCTTGTTTTTCTTTTTGAAAATATACATAAAGTAGACAATTGGTTTCATATTAAAACATCAATTTTATTAGAAAATGAAATAATAATTACTAATTCCAATTGTTTCCATAAAAACGTATGCCACTTATCTCATTGGTAACACTGATTAATAAACAAAACTAAATAAAAATGGAGCCAAAATTAAATCACTCGGCAATTGTAAAACTAATAAATTTATATCGGTCTTATCCAATTTTGTGGTACATGAACAGCAAGTTGTAAAGGAGAAAATTTAATAATAAACCATTTTTTAGTTGATTTGTCTTCGACGACATCTTGAAATTGAACTTTCACTTGACTGTGTAAACTTTCATGCAACTTGCATGACTTTCGGTTATTTCATCAACATTTTCGATCATAATATGTACATATATACATACAACTTGCAAGTAATTACTTGCATATGTAAAGGCAGGGCAAAAGAAAATTAATATCACAAAAATTATTCTTATGCCATTTTAAAGGGATTATTTTGTACTATAAAATGGAGAGATAAGACCTTTTTAGTTCGTGGGAGAAACGTAATATCTACAAGGCTTTGAAATTTAAAAAATGGACTTCATCAAAGAACGTATATATTTTTTGGTAATATTTTTATACAATAACGCTAAATGTTGTTTAATGATCTGTTGGCTGAAGTAGTTGACACGAAAATGCCGAGATCGACTTCGCACTCAGTCAAGAATATGGTGTCGAGCTTTTTCGAATAATAGCGTTACTGCATGGGGTTTGAGTTAGTTGTTGTCGGTCTGTTTCAGTGACAAAGGCATGACACTGTAGGCTAAAAAAAAATTAAGAATATACGAAACTTAATAAACTCATGTCTCATTTAAAATATGTTTAGTTACGCTTGACTAATGTGAATGAATCTTTTCAAATTGTTATTAAGTGTTTTTTCAGTATTATTAAAAAAAATTTTATAACAACTCGCCTAAAAATATGTCATTAATTCATTAATAATTTGGAGAACTCCAACCGAATACTCATACCTTAATGAAAAACTTGCTCATACGCACACTGAAAAGCAGTTAAGTGCAGTGCAGCAGTAGTTCATAGCAACCAAATTTGATGTTGTAGAGCAACAGCTCTGTTAAATAAACTGAATAAATTGTTATTTAATATTGTATAAATAACCTCTAGTACATTTTAGCCATAAGTGTACATGCATGCACATATACACACATGTGTGTATCTGTGTGTGTATATAAAAAATATGATGTATAAAATTTAATAAAAGTTATTGTTTCTATAGCAAATTGAAATTTATTGTTATATTTTCATTTATTTTATTTAATTTCAACGCATTTTAAGCGGTGAAACTAAAATATTCTCAATCAACAAATACTTCAATAATAATTTAATATGTGAATTCTTAAAACACTTTCCAAGAATTATATTGAATTATACTCGCAAAAAGTTGACATGATGTCAAAAACAATTTCATTTTTTCTGAACGGCTCTATAGTTGACAAAAAAAATTTATTACGTTGAAATATTGTTAAAATTTCTCAGTTTACGTCAAGCCAACTGATGTTTGCTGGCAAGCAATAATTTAGCAACGCAGTTGCCTCACATTTCTTTTTTGGCCACAACATTTACCTCCACAAATAAATGATTCTTTTATGTTTCTTCTAATCATTGAATTGGATAAATCTGCAAAAAACGTCTTGAAAATATCTGACAACTTTTTTACACACAAACTTCGTTTTGGCAAGTAGCGAATGTTGGTATAAATAAAAGGCACAGATTTTTGGGAAGCAAAATCAAATATATGACTTGCAAGTACAATTAGAGTAAGAAGTATAGAATAATAAAGTGTGATTACTTCAGCTTTAATTTTGACCTTTAAACTTTTCAACCATTTGACTAGAAATTTTAAATAATATCTCTAGTTTTTTGTATTGAGTATTTTGGTAAAAGATAAACGGGATCAGCTAGTGAAAAAAAAACATTCCAAAAAATGATTTTCTTTTTTGAATTAAGATTTTTTAGGCTAATTGCTCGAAATTTGTTTTGTTTTAAATTTAGAAAGACATGATAAATATTTCAAGGCACAAAGGAAAGTCAACATCAGTTTTAAGTTATACAACGTAGATAGCAGAGCAGAACAGCTGTTTTCGAAAGCCGCAACGCTTTCATCATCACAGCTCATGTGTATTGTGTTTGTCACCACTTATTAGCTGGCTTAGTTGATTATGATAACAGTTCTTATTTAAACAAATTTTATTAGGAAATTGCATACGAGAACTGTATCAATCTGATGTTAACACATTTTTGTTTTTAATGTCCGTGTTACCGTTTGATTATTTTCTTCATGTCGAATTTTTCTGAATTTTTTGTTCCATCACACATAAGTCAAACTTTTTTGGTTTAAATTCTTTTATACTTAAGTACATTTTTTTGTTTTCTGAGGAATGAAACTGCGAAATCAATTCCGTTTCAAAGCGGAATATTGAATCTGTGACATGACCGATTAAGTTATGAAAAACACCACAATTAAGTTAAAATTTCATGTAAAACACCATTTCCTAAAAATAAAGTATGCAAGAAAAATTTTATTATAAAAAATATTCAAATTTGGATGCCCTAAAAAGCATGAGCATGATCAAACTTGTTTATTGAATTATATGAGTGTGTATTATTAGCAAATACCTGCTAACTGAAATAATGCAATTTGCCAGCTTAAATAATTTTGCAGTTACCGCATTTGTCAAACATCTGAATACTGATGCATATTTCTCTTCGTACAATTTTGAGTTACGTTGAGTCCTCTTTCTTGTTTCTAAAGAATTTAATAATCTTCTCTATTTATTTTTTTAATTCAAATAACATTTCCACATCATTTGGTAATAAGTAAACCAGAACCAAAATGAGAAATAGTAGAAAGAAATAAGTACAAATAAAATAATACCAAAAACTCTTCCAAAACTGATGGTGCAAATTTGTATGTATACGTGTATACCACAACATGATGCCATTGGGAAATGCATAAAGAAAATAATCCGTGAAGATTTTAACACAAATCGTAAAACAAATATGGTAGAAAATACAAAATGAAAACAACTTTGGATTAGTTGAAGAAAATAGAAATATCCCATGAAGTGTTTTGCTTAAAAATAGTTTCCTAAACTAAATTTTGAGAAATTAACAACTGCAATAAATGCAAAAAATTTTTATCAATACATTTGCTGTTAACAAAAATAAGCTACAGATTTTTCAGTTAAAATGGAATGCTATTAAAAACTGTTAATATATTAAATCCATTTATAAGAAATGTGTTCTTTTCTACGGAAAAAATATGTCAGCAAAGTCAAATAATATGTTGGAAAAAGATTAAGAAAATCATTAGGTAATTGGATATTATGTACAGCGAATTTGTGTTTTCCACATTAAGTGAAAAGATTTATTCTAAATAAATTTTAATTAAAACTACAGAAATAATTCGTTTATACTACAGGGTGTTTTTTATTGAGGTATAGAACTTCGAATTGAAATAAAACTCAAGAAAATCGTTTTAATGTCCATCAATTTGGCTTTATTGGAAGGATAATTTTATGCCATTAATGTTTAAATATGATTTCGGGCATGTGGCCGCCGCGGCTGGCTCGAATAAAGCCAATTCTACAGGTCCAATTTTCAACCACTTTTTCGAGCATATGGGGCCGTATGTTGGCAATAGCGCCACGAATGTTGGCTTCCAAGTCCCCTAACGTTTCTGGTTTGTTGGCGTAGACGAGCGACTTCACATATCCCCAAAGAAAATAATCCAATGGTGTCAAATCACACGATCTTGGTGGCCAATTGACAGGTCCATTCCGCGAAATTATGCGCTCATCAAATGTTTCCTTCAATAAATCGATTGTGACGTGCGCTGTGTGGCATGTAGCGCCGTCTTGTTGGAACCACAACTCATCCACATTCATGCCATCCAATTCGGGAACAAAATAGTCGGTTATCATGGCTCCAATTGCTGTGCACGGTGGCGAATCGATTCATTCGGGTCCTCTTCAACACTTTGCTCTACAGCGGCAATTGTTTCTTCGGTGCGCACTGTTCGACGTCTCTGCGGATGCGTATTATCACATAGAGTAAACGTAGTGCGAAAACGATCCATGGTTAACCGAATTAATTGCTCTGATGGACGATATGTCGACCATAAAATGGACGGAGCTTGCGGTAAACTTCGCGAACTGAACCATTACTTTCGAAATAAATTTGCACGATTTGCAAGCGTTGTTCTTTTGTCAACCTGTTCATGATGAAATGGCAAACCAAACTAAATATTAATCACTTGACAGCTGACAAAATGGCCGCCAGTTAAAAAAGTGATGCCAACTTAAAGTTCTATACCTCAATAAAAAACACCCAATATATCCGAAAAATGATTTTAGAAAGTCTGTTGCAGCGGTTAAATTATGTAAAAAAAAAAGGATCTCGCTTTCTTATTTAGAAACTCCGTTGCTGCCCGATGTAGTTCAAGCTTAAGCCAATGCTTTTTAATCATAAAATTGCAACATATTAATAAAGAATTTGGAATTATTCAATTAGCCATTTATTTATTTTTTTGGCAAGTGAGAATATTTTAAATGCCTTCGCACTTGCAGTGGCCGTCAAAAACTGCGTCGAGTGGTGTTTCCCTTAAAACATTGCCCCTCTTTTTCTGGTATGTTTGGCTTCACGGAACCGCTTTCTGCATTACATCGTGAAGGCCCAGAAACTGCGTCCTGTGAAGGACTCTTCTTTATGTGCCCACATCTGGTGGTGCTTCTACTTGGTTATGCTGGGGATCTATAGGTGTGGACTCGTTCTGTAAATGTTGGTCGAGGTCCTTTTTCGTCCTCTGTAAAATGTATTCAACGTTGCCATTTGTCATTACATTCAAGCATTTTGCTTACAATGTTTTCAAGAGTAAACTCATCAATCTATTCCCTTAGCACGCTTCGTGCCACTTAATCGAGCCAAAGAACTTGCGTCCTGCGTCATCGTTCCTCATGCTGCAGTACATGTCGAAGGTGTTCCCTTTCTTGCCCATGCAGTAAAGATATTGGAGGAAGTAGCCATGCCCTGGCAGAAACTGTGTCAGGAAGTAGTTTACTTCCCCGAATTTTATTTGAGCCCCAATCCAGCGATTTCTGTACTCCATTTGTTTTGCCATCGCTGAAGTGTTCGGGACCTTTTTTAGCCAATATCTCGAACAAATATCTCGATTAATAAATTTACAGATTAAACGATTTCAACAGAAAGCTGTTTACATTATATTCATTTAAAATTGTTCGGACAATTATCCTATCAATTCTAATTGAATTTAATATAGCAACAAAAAGTTTAACCTGAAATACTTACGTACGCGTAGAAATCTAATTAACTGAAAATTATAGTTGTCACATTTATATCAGTATAGGAATAAATTCTGCTCTCGAGTAGAAATTAATTTTAACTTTCTATTCTTTTTTTTCATATAATCGATTTTGTTTAATTCTCAGTTTTAAGCATTATAAAGGAACAATTTTTAACTTTCAAAGATTCAATTTAAGCATGTTCTGTTGGTATTATTTGTTGTTTGGGTATAGGGACGTTTGTGTGTATGGATATATGTATGTATTTGTAGATATGTGTACACATGAATGGAATTTCACTAGAGTGATTTATTTTGCGTTCTACGATTTGTTTGTTCTTTTTTGATTTTTATTTATAAAATTATGTGAATAAATAATAATCTTTACAATATGAAGAATAAAAATCGTTCTAATTAAATTCTTTTGCGCAAGAAATAAATTCAACCATTCTTTGTATGTGCTTAATTTGTGTACAATATGGAGGGGGGTACGTATGAGTATTATAATCGTATTTATATTACTCATTCGCTTCATTAGCAGAAACTTGAATTTTCAGAAATATATTTTCAAATATCTTGAAATAATCGAAAACAACGTATTTTATAAGTATAGAATTTCTTTATTATTATTATTATTTTTTTCATACATATTTATTACAAATTATACTTATTTGTTCATAAATAAAATATTTTTTGGGGGGAATTATTATTTTACACAAAATTTTATTTGATTGACCTGTTTTCCCCAATTTTTTTTTTAATAAATCTAATTTTTAAATATGCGAGTCTCCGTATATAAAAAAGAAAAAATTTACATGTTTTTAACACAGTAAATTCTTGTTTTGTGAGAAAACAATCATTATTGTTGTTCTTCTATTTCATACAAACACAACTACACTTGGAAAAAATCATTCTATGTAGAATAATAACGGAAGTAAGAGTTTTTGTAAAAGGTACCCTGAATATCAAACTGAATTGTTTTAATGAAAAACCTTTTAAAAAAAAACTTAAAATTTTTAGAACAGAAATTTTACTTGGTTGTTATAATTTAATAAAAAAAAGAAATTTTTAATTTGCACTTAATTTTCTATAAATGGACCACACAACGTGACTCCAAATCAGTACAGCTCATTTTATCTATATGGGAAAAACCTAATACAATAGTTAAATCAAATTAACAAAATTGCTAATTACCTTGTTTTGCGCAAGTGGGTAAAAGAAAATGAAAATAAAATTATTTTACTTATGAGCGATAAGAGATCTTATATTCAAATTTAAATTAAGTAGATAATGCTTACAATTTTAATTTTAACTATGTATTTATACCCTTCACCAAAACTTGTACACAGATTTGTCATTCCGTGTGTAATTTCTATAATATTTAATATACGAATTCATAATCTTCTTGTGAATAAGTCGAACAAGCAGCTTTCGCTTGTTCATCTGTTTGGACATGAAATCGGGTTTCACAGAAAAACCGGGCGTCTTGGATTGGTCCTAAATAGATTGTTATTGAAAATCAGCAAAATTCAAAATACTGTTACAGGGCTGGACAGTTTAAACTTATTTTTGGTATATAAAAGTAACTTGCTAAAACTCATTTTCGTTTTTTGTTCATAACAACTATTTTATACTTCAGAAAGAATTAAATTGATCATAAAAATCAAACAAAATAAAAATTCGGTTTTCCAGGCTTGGACAATTGAAACTTTTTTTAGTACATAAAAGTAAGCAAATAAAATAAATTTATTTTCTTTTTATATTAATCATATATCATATTTTTGAGACAAATACATTGGTATTAGAAATCAGAAAATCCATAAATCCAGAGATGGTAAATTTTAACTTTTTATGTAATATGAAAGTAACTAAATCATAATATATTTTTGTTTATAAACTCTAATATTATCAGCAGCATTGAGCCCATCATTAAGAATTAAAAATAGTTTTAAGGCGCGGATACACATCCCATCAGCTGCACTTCCACTATGCCCAGCACAAATTGTTCATTGGAGTGATTTATTGCTTATACCTCCTGGCAAATGACTATTATAACGATCGAATATGCTATTACAAATTAATCGATGATATTATTTTAAACAACAAAAATTATATTATATGTTGGTGTTCTTAGCATATTATGCATTAAATTGAATTAAGATTTACAGCCTAATTGTTCGAAATTTGTTTTAAGTCTCAGAGAGACATGATAAATATTCCAGGCACAAAGGAAAGTTAACATCAGTTTTTAGTTATTCAACTTACACAGAGCAGAACAGCTGCTTTCTAACCCCGCAACACTTTCATCATCAGCGCTCATGTGTATTGTGTTTGCCACCACTTAAGAGGTGGCTTAGTTGAATGTGATAACAGTTCTTATTTAAACAAATTTTATTCTGAAATAGAATCCGATAACTGTAGCAACCTGATGTTAACATATTATTGTTTTTTAATACCCGAGTTAACGTTTGATTATATTCTTTATATCCCATTTTTCTGAATTTTTTGTTCCATCATACCTAAGCCAAACTTTTATATATAAAGTCTATAAAAATTTATAAATTTAATAATAATTCTTTTGGTTTTACTGCATGCAAAATGACAAAAAAAGTACAGTACACACCAGCAAGCGCTACAAAGGGTTTCTCCATCGCACATACCACAATTAATGCACAAATTTTATATCAATTAAATTTTAGCAGATAGTTTCAAGAGATAGTTTTTTTTTTAATTTTCAAAGTACTTAATTATCTTTTTTGCTTTAGAATGACCAGAGAAATATATCATAAATTCTAATGCACACTCTTCAATAGTAAAATCTCATTTGGGAATTTCAAAGTGCAACAAACAAAATATTCATTGTAAATTGAATTCTTTATCACAAATGCGACATTACCACAACACATAATTGTATTCAAATGATTTGAAAACTGAAAATTAAAAAAATATAGCCAGAATGTTCATAGAAAAACAGAATACAGGGTGTGGAAAAAATATGTATATAGTAAAGTCAACAAAATAAACGGTTTAGTAATTTTTTTACTATGCAGTTTTTAATAAAAAATTAATTTTCTTGTTTAGTGCAATCAACCAATTGATATAATAAATTCATTAATTGAAGGAAAAGTTGCTCATACGAATATCGTATAGCATTTCATTTAATAATTATTAATAACCAATGAAATACTCTTTACTTACGATACATAATTATTTTTATAAAACTGTTTCGCAAACTTTAATAAATTTGTACAGTTTGTATGTATTTTTAAGCTATATTTGGATAGTTTATTTCAATTTAAAAGTTTAAATGAGTTTTTGTACCTTTCAGACTCCAGAGGGTTAAAAGTTGCCTGTAACTCTCTACACGTAATATTAATGCAAGTTTGTTTAACATGGTTTGAGTTTATAAATGTATAAAAATTCATATCATAACCCAGCAAATAATTGTCGGTCACTTGATTTCAAATGAAAACTTAAAATTCATGGTAAATACCTTTAATCAATTAACTAGAGTTTAACTATAATATCTTAATTTTTTTTAATAGAATTTGGCTACAAGGTTACCTGATGAACTGCATTAGCCCTAGTGATCTAAAATGTAAAAGTGCTATATTCGACTGTGCTGAATCTTAAATATCTTTCACAGATGTAATTCTTCTTTCTTTCTTTTTTGCTAAAATAGAAAGTGGGTTTAATTAAAAAATTAAAATGATTCATGTACACCAAAAATATATGAATTATAGCAGATATATAAAGTAGGTATAATTCATCATAAAAACCAAAAATAGCAAATTATGTATATAGTTACTTTTGTGAATGAAAAAATGTCGATATTCCAACCGTAAAATTGGATTTTTATTTTTTTGGTTTTTAATACCAATTTAACTCTTCCCAAAGCATAAAAAAGATTTTTTTAATACCAATTTAACTCTTCCCAAAGTATAAAAAAGATTTGGCTCCAGATGGGGCCTAAAACCCATAATGCTTAAGTGGATGTACACAGCAATTGTACGCCCTATATTGACTTACGGGTCGTTAGTATGGTGGCCCGCCACAAGTAAAAAATATGTGGTAGATCAACTATACAGGATACAGAGATCTGCTTCCATCGGGATTACTGGTTGTCTACGTACTAGTCCTTCAGAGGCGCTGACTGCTATACTAAACCTAATTCCGATTGACCTTTATGTACTCGGGGCATCCTCAAGCAGTGCGGAAAGACTAGCGGCATCAGGGAGGTGGAGGTCAAGGAACTATGGCCACGCAGGAATCCTTGGCCGGCTACCACCGACACTGAGGAAGCCCACCGACTATATAGTACCTCACTTAGACTTTAACACTACATTCAAAGACCTCTTACCATCCAGGCGGGAGTGGAAAAGGGGAAACTTAGAAAGGGAATTCAACTTCAGAGTGTATACTGATGGATCAAGGATGATCTGTGGTGTAGGCGCTGGGGTCTTCTCGAGGGACCTTGGAATAAGACTCTCGCTCCGTCTCCCAGATGAATCCAGCGTATTTCAGGCTGAGATACTGGCTATAAAGGAGGCGGCGAGGATGTTAATTGATAGGGGTGTTCAGGGTAGAGTCGGTATCTTTGTCGATAGCCAGGCGGCACTCCTGTCTCTCAGGTCGTTCACTACTTCGTCTACTTTGGTAGCCCAATGCAAAGAACTGCTATCCAGACTGGGAGGTCAGATAGACGCTACCCTCATCTGGGTACCCGCACACAGCAATTTCTTTGGAAACGAACAGGCAGATGAGCTATCTAAGGCTGGATCTGCTAAGGACGTCTCCACTGCCGTATCGGTGGACATGCCGTTTGGCACTCTAAAGAGCACCATTCAGAGCCATTTCCGGCAGAAAGCGGCGGACAGGTGGCGCAAGATGAACACGTGCAGGGTGGCTAGAAGCATGTGGCCATGTTGTAACGACAATAGAACAGCACTTTTGAATCGCAGGGACATCTCAAGGCTCGTAACGGTTGTGACAGGGCACTGGGCAATAGGCAGACATGCAGGCAGGTTAGGTCTCAACCATAATGCACTCTTTCGGAGCTGCCGGGATCAGAGCAGGGAAGAGAATTATGAACTTATATGGTTCCTTTTATATACCAAAAAATTTCGATTTTCCAACAGTGGAACCGAATTTTTAGTTTTAAAAATTTTAATACCAATTGAATCCTTCCTGAACTATAAAATAGGTTTAATTCACTAACAAAAAAAAATTTGAAATTTATGTGGGCACTTTTATGTACCAAAAAATTTCGATTTTCCAACTCTGGAACCGAATTTTTAATTTTAAAAATTTTAATACCAATTGAATTCTTCCTGAAGTATAAAATAGTTTTAATTCACTAAAAAAAACAAAATTTGAAATTTATGTGGGCACTTTTATGTTCCAAAAAATTTCGATTTTCCAACACTGGAACCGAATTTTTATTTTTTTAATACTAATTTAATTTTTCCTGAAGTATAAAATAGGTTTAATTCACTAAAAATAGAAATGACAGACGCTCATCGCTCAATCGTCATCGCTATTCATAAGGATCCAGAATATATATACTTTATGGGGTCCCATATTGATATCGAAGAAATTACACACGGAATGACAAACCTATATACTCGTATATCCTTTCACTTTTTATGAAGGCTATAATAATTTTCGTTCTAATTATGAGATTCTATAAGTCGAACTATTGGGCTAGGCGAGAAAGTTTTTAGTAATCCTTTTATAAACACTTTGAATAAAACAGTAAGTTATTGTTGTTGACTGGGAAATATTAAAACGAGCTAAATGTGTCCACGTGTCTGTATCCAAGAGGTGAATATTGAGGTTTTAATGTAGATATCTAAGTAAAAAGAGAACAAAACCACACAAAAATTCAATTTTGTAAAAATAAATATTCTTCCATTTAACAAGACCAATGATAATATAAATGCTGATGATGATGATGATGAATTTGTAGAAATTGTGTTGGAAAAAAAACTTGTCCTTATGCTTGCATGAGGTATTTTAATATGTTTTTATACAGGATTTCAAATTTGTTTTTTTTTTCTCATAATAAAATAACATACTTTTAAATCGTATATATTTCTTTAAGAAATACTTTTTAGTAACTATGAGTTACTACAAAAAAAGCAATAGAACAATCTGCGAATTAGAAATTTAAATGGGCCAATACATTCAAAACTTACCGTTTCCTGGAATATAATAGAACGCTACAAGCTTTTCCTAACCGAAGTAAGAAGCTGGTAGCCACAATTAAACCATTTGACTTCATTACGCTTTTGCAAATCAGCATTCCTATAGTCCGCAGTATACTAGACTTGTGTCCAACTAGCTCATTCGCTCAGTTTTGGCAACAACCTTTAACCTATGTAATTTGAATGGGTTTGATCAGAGGTTCTTGTAAAAACTGAGCGAATGAGCTAGTTGGACACAAGTCTAGTATACTGCGGAGAAGAGGATCGCGGAAACTCAGTCATAAGTATGACTGATATAAATATACGAGGGGGGATCAATAAGTCCGCGACTTTTTGAATGAAACACATGTTTATTTTGTAAAACAAAAATCTGTTTTTCAGCATAATCTCCTTTTAACTCAATACACTTAGTCCAACTTTGCTCCAGTTTTTGTATCCAAAATAGGCATTAGTTTGGTCAATAATCGTTGGAGCTAAATCTCTTTCCGCCGAGCTATTTCTTTAGGTTTAAAATTAGGAAGTACTCACTAGGGGCTAAGTCCGGAAAGTATGGCGGATGAGGTACCAATTCGTAGCGCAATTAATAGAGTTTTGTTATTGAGGCTGCACACGTGTGTACCCGTGCAATATCTTGATGAAAAAGAACTGGGACTATTTTCTGAATGTCGATCTTATGCCTTAAACACATTCATGACAGCAGGCTACCGACTACACGACTACAGAAATAGAATGCATGTGTTTATATAGGAATAATTATTTTCACGTCTATGCAGCAGGTTGTTGCCCGTGCTACTTTTCCCATATAAACACATGCATTCTATTTCAGTAGACGGTGGTAGCCTGCTGTCTTGAATACTCGTATGTTTAATGCATTAGTTTAAAATAAAGTTTAAAAAAAATTTTTTTGAATTCAATTATTGTTTTATTTAAGCAATTTTTTCCATTTCTAACTTAAAATTTTTAAATTATTCTGTTTTCACTTGGCAATCATTCAGTTAGAAAAATTGTATTTTTTGTTTCAACAATAATCTTCTTAATATTTGATTTATTTAGAATTTCAATTTATGCTCCTAAATAATATCAAGGCTTTTATCTTAAACTAAACAATTTAAAATAATTTGCTTAAAATATTAAAACAAAGTGCAATCAGTCGAAATATTTATATTTTTACTGTTTATTTAAAAAGTAATTATGCAAAAAATATGCAAATCAATTGAAAAGAAAATAAAAAATAAAAATAAAAATATGTATATATATATATATATATATATATATATATATATATATATATATATATATATATATATATATATATGTATAAAAGAAATGGAATCTGTTAATAAAAATTTTTAATCTGAAGCTTATTTTGTTATTATTGGGAAGCAGAAAAGGATAGTTTTATAATTTCAGGGATCGTTTCATTTTGCAATTTTCTACAAATAAATTTACAATCACAGTTGCCACAGTTGGTAACATTCTACCAAAATTGGTAATTTTTTTTAGGGTTGGTAACTTGGTAACTTTGTTTTTAAGGCTTGACAAACTATCAAATTATTGCTTTTCTCTTTTCATTTTTCCGCATTACTCAACACTGAGAAAAAAAATCATTAAAAACAACTGTGTGAATGTGCGCCAAATGGTTCAACGGCGTAATATGCAAATGTCATTATGTTTGGTCAGCAAGAGATTATTTTAAATGCCTGCAATATTAAATAATTTATTTAAATTAAATACGGAATTCGTAGGTATAATGAATTGAAATATTTATTTATGTTCTAAAATGAATTAAAACGTTTTGTGTTATGTTTTTTATTAATAAAAGTTGTTGTTTTTATTATAATACAAATAAAGATTTTTGTTTTTATAAAAAAATTTTGGTAACTTTTTGGTAACATTTTCGGAAAATTTTGGTAAAAAATTTTTTTACTCAGTGGCAACCGTGTTTACAATATGTAATTGTTTCAAATGGCTCAAATATATTTTTAGAAACACGATTCAATGACAATAGATTGGTAGTAATTTATTGCTCAACGCATTCGTTCAGTTAGCCATGCAGGTGACTTTCCCTTTGAATCATTTGCTTTCTTTGCATTATTTTCAGTAACCATTTGGAAGTCAGCATACAGCCTGATTTACATTAAAAAGTGAAAGAACATGGAACTTTTAAATTATATTGTACCCCAGCAGCCATATTCCGTAACTCCCTAAAACTTTGCAAACTAAAAATACTTTTTATATTTTAGCGAATTACGGAATATGAAAATGTAACGATTTTTCTTAAATCAAAACTTTCAATAGAATTTCGCTGCCACATCGAATTGAACAAGAGGCTCGAATATTTCCAAAAAATTTCCATTAGGCGGTCATTCTAAATGTCCTGATATAACAATCGCAGTTCTTCGTTGTATAAACTTTTCCAGTACAAAATTTTTCATCGTACTTTTTCATTAGACGTCATTACAAATTTTGAATACTAAAATTTTGGAGTTCCGAATAGTTTTCCGCTCTCGTAACTTAAATGGGATACTCGAACTCATATTCCAAATTCATTGATCTAAATTAATATTTTACATATTGCTAATTTTATGGTTATTTCTAACCTAAAAAATTATTTTTTCTCTTTTACTTTACAGCCTTTTCTACAAAAATTATTTAAACAAAATAAAAACAAGTAAAAACGTTATATTCGACCGGGTCGAATCTTAAATACCCTCCAAATATTTAGTAAATAAATTTAAAATGGTTAACTTTTTTTTAAGACATCTCTTTACCCAATTTTAAATCTCTATTTTGACAGAGTCATTCCGGGAAGACCCGTGGGGGAGACGTTTCACCTCTGCAAGATCAGGGAACATCTCAGCTTCTTATAGGCTTAAGGAATACAAATTGTTCAATATTTACACTATTTTTGCATATAATATCGTACGACAACGCCCACTAAAGGGGGCGGAGGGTCCAAAAATAGACTATATCATGTTTTCCACAGATGAACGTATGGGCATTGCTAGCTCGTCTTAGACTTCATCACTGATCAAGAATATATATACTTAATAGGTTACAATTCTTTTTGGAGGGCATTAAAACTGTGTTTTGTCGGGGTCTCTCTGACAAGGGCCGTGGGGGAGGCATTTCACCTTTGCCATTAAACTTCAAAAATAAATGTTCGGAATAATTAAATGTAAAATTTATTAATTTTTTTTTATAGGGTCATTAAGGCTCAAAGGGGATGGAGGGGTTAGAACAGAGGTGTACCAGGTTACGCCTCAGCTTCGTCATTAGAGCTTAAAAATGTTATTTTTAAGGAATGTAGGCTTAAGTAAACCGATTTGTTAAATTTTTACACTAATTTTGCATATAATAACGCCCATTAAAGGGGTCGGGGTCCAAAAATTATATTTTTTATGACTCGAAGTTTAACGCGTTGAACCTTCTTTGACATATATCATTTGCTGAACAAAATTACAAAAAATAAAACTTTAAAAATTTTGTTGTTTTTTAGAGATTGGTTTAGTTCTTCTTAGAGGAACTTTTTTCCCTTTGGCCCGATTCAGCCCATTTACGAACTTGACCTGTGCTATCCTTCAATATATATTTATACCAAGAGTCTGGCTCTTTTCGTTTGGACTGAATCGTGATTTCCACAGATGGATGAACGGACAGACATGGCCAGATCGTCTTAGATTTCATCACTGATCAAGAATATATACATATACTTTATGGGGTCTCAGATGGATATTTCGCTGCGTTACAAACGGACTGACAAAGTTAGGTTAGCAGGTTGCTGGTAAAGGAAAATAAAGAGAGTCCAGCCCACTGACAAAGTTAATATACCCTCTTTTGGTGGGTAGAAAAAACATCATATTGAATGGTTAAAAAAATTTAATTAGTGAAGCAAATGAAATTAGTGAACAGCTTAAAAGACATATTTATCTAGAAATGTTTGTATATAAATATTTTATTTCAAATAAGCTCACTGCTTCTAATTAATAATAGCCAATTAAATGTTAAGCATTTTTTATTCTCTGCCTTAAAGTTTGCATAATAGTTGTGTAATTATATATGATGGCTTTATTGTTTTGTTTTATTTTAAATTGATGGTGTTCTGTTTTTAAACAGCAGTCGTTTGTCTTTGGTTGTTTGGGAGAGAAATGCAAGCCATCAATTATAATTAAAACCAATTGTACACATTTCTCTATTGAAATGCACATGGTCATTTATCTCCAACCGCTGCTGTAGCCCCTCCTCGCAATCCCTTTATCTTAATACATCATTTCGTGTGAAACAATCAAACAGTAATTAACTCTCTTATTCATTCCTTTAGTATTTTAATACACTTATACAACAATAGCGTCACCCCACCGACTAGCTACTCACTTTTCATTCACCCATTCATTCATTTAAATATTTATTCAGTCTCTTTTACTCATTTTCTTTTACATCCATTTTGTGTACTTGCAGACAATCATACGTGAGATGAATCGTTTGGGCATGATGGTGGACTTATCACACGTATCGACCGGTACAATGCGAGATGCTTTGGAAGTCAGCGAAGCACCTGTAATATTCTCACACTCTTCTGCCTACGAATTGTGCAATTCAAGCCGTAATGTACAGGATAACATGTTGCAGTCGCTGGCCAAGAATGGTGGCATTATTATGGTTAATTTTTATTCGAGATTTCTGTCGTGTAGTGAAAATTCAACTGTACACGATGCAGTGGGTGAGTAAACGAAAAACGAACAAAAAATATCGTATGTGCAAAATCATTGAACTACGAACAAAATGTTCAATTTAATGATGACTAGAATGGTGCCATGAGAGAATGTAAAAAATGCAATTAATTTTAAGGTGTTAAGTCCATCAAATCAATGTGTTATTAACGGCATGATAAGAATATGGTAGCCATGAAAAGTGTTGTAAAATTAAAGCATTTTTTTGCAAGAGATAAATGCTTAAGCTTAAATTAAAGATTTTGTCTAACAAGTGATGAGGTCAAGAAGTCAGATTCATACAAGACACGCTTAGGTTTTAAAAGAAAGTTAAATGGCGCTGACAAACCTGTACGCACTTTCCCAGATCAAGTGCCTAACACATTAACTGATTCGTCATAATTTTTCTCAATTTTTGAAAAAAAATCAGACTATGCAACCTATTGGGATCTTTATTCCATTAAAATTTAAATATTGCTATTAGTACAGGGTGTCCGCCGGGCAGTTACACTACTTTGTTTTACCGCCATTTTGGTAAACATTAGTCTTGAAAGTTTATATGCGGCAGTAGTAAAGTAGTCACGTGGCAAATTTATTATGAAAAAATATTTGATAAACCAATATGTTTTAATCGGATTACAATGGAATTACTGCGAGACCTCTTTAGACAACAAGTTATTACAAGAAATGGTGATGTTTATTGGCCTCCACGGTTGCCTGATTTGACTGCTCCGGACTTATTTTTGTGGGGATATCTGAAAAGCAAGGTTTATGCAAACCAGAGCTCCGAAATCTTCGCTCGAATTCGAGTAGAGAGTGAAACTCGCTCGAATTCGAGCGCGAGTACTCCTGCGAGTGAAAAAAAAAAATATCGAGTGTACTGAATTTTTCTATGCCACTCGAATAAGAGCGCATATGCTTTGCTCGATTTCGAGTGCGAGTAAAATACGCCCGAAATCGAGCAGATTATACTCTTGCCGAGTACTCTTTCAGTCTTTCTCATAAAAAAAAAATTTCCACTTAATTTTTTTCCACAATTGTTAATTTCACAAATTGTGCTGTTTCCTTCAAAGTCATAACGAAAATATTTTCGCGTTTCATTATTTATTGTTCATTATAATATAGAAAATATAAGTAAACTTTTAAAAATAAAACCAACTAATTGTTCCGCACACGCGCACTGTATGGAAAGACTGAAAGAGTACACAGAAACCACACGCACACACAAGTCAGCAAAGACAAACAGTTTCTATTTTTCTACTCGATTTTACTCTTAAGAGTGAACTCTCACTCTATTTCGAAGATTTTTACTCCCACTCTTACTTTTTAAAAGGGAGTACTCGCGAGTACTCCCACCTAAAACAAACGAGTGGAGAGTAAACTTTTTGTAACACTCGTAATCTTCGAGTACTCTTCTTCGCGAGTATTTTTCACTCGCGAGTAAAATCGAGTAAATCTGAGCTCTGATGCAAACAAACCAGAAACGCTTGAGCAACTCAAACTCAATATTCGTGATGAAATTAATGAAATACCACGTGAAATTTGTGAGAATGTAATGAAAAATGTGCTCAAAAGGGCTCGCATTTGGGAGGCTAACAGAGGCGGACATTTATCTGATATTGTATTCCATACATAATTGCCGACATTAAATAAAACATTTATCAATATAAGATCCATTCGCTTTTATTTAATCAAAAATTAAACAAAGTAGTATACCTTCCCAGCGGATACCCGTTATGTATTTGCTTTGTTTATTTTTTTTTAACACAATACACCTTAATTTGCTTGTCTGCGGAAAAAAGCCAGGATTTCCGATGCTAATGGCTTTTGACTCTGATTATCAACCGAATGCTTGTGCTAAATCAATCCCATTATTCAGTAAATAAAATTATGTTGGCTATAATTAGGATGCTAGTAGCTACCGAGTTTTGTTTATTCTTTTGTCCAACAAAGTGTTTGATAAACGTGTGAAATAAAGAAATAAGAAACAGAGATAGTGTCAGTGGAGAATAGGAGCAATCACACAAAAGCTAAGAATAGTTACAAGAGTGAAAAAAGTTTGATAGGGAAATATGGCTTGTGCATGCATGGCGTGAGGGAGTCAGCAGCTGAGCCAAGCACTACTCCTAATAAAGGTACTTAGGCTCCTGAGATTGGTTCCTGATATGTTACTGAAGGATGTCATACCAAAGAACTGCACACGCTGATCCACCTGTAGTTAGGACAGATGTAGAGGAGATGGGTAATTCTCTTCATCCCAGCCATTGCAATCCGGGCAATAATTATTGTAAGGGTGAGCCATGCGTTTGACATGAACTCTAAAGGTGCACTTTCCACTAGGTATGACTACTTTCTTATGATGTTCATCAGATCATCCTAACGCCCCCGTAAGAAAATTTTTTCATTCCTGTTTATTGAATTTGCAATTACAAGCCAAACTAAGAATAAGCCAAGGCAAAATATTAGTGTCAACTCTTGCAAGCATATCCCGCATAACCGACTAAATAATAAAGTGCAGCCACGGTCGCCCTTTAAAAATCAAGTATTGTATCCTTTAGTAAGAATATTTCTAACAATAATTTTCCAAAATCACATATGTATATTTTCCTGTTTCCCGGCTATGTTCTTAATACCACAATAAAGGACTCCTTAAAAATTATACCAGCTTTTATTGACTTCCTCCTTATAACAAAAGATCGTAATTAAAATACGCCATGCAGCAAAAATTTACATAAAAATCATAATTAAAATAATTGCTGTGCTAAAATATAATAAAAACTCTCCAATATTATTCCTCTTAGAAACAATAAGCCAATTGATATAAGAAATTTGCACAAATAAATGTTCAAATAAGTAATGAAAAGCAAAATTATCAAAGAATTTGTTTAATTTCAACTGCCAAACTAAATCCTTTAAATGATATCAATTTAATTTGTACATTGTTTTTCTTCTCTTTTATATTTTCATGTCGCTGCATCTTGTTTTTGTTCGCGCTATTTGCCAACAAAAAAATAAACTGTATTTATTAATGGTACATTGAACTTAATTTGATTTTACACCCAATTTTCTTATGAAAAATATTCCACGCAAACAAAAAAAAACAAACTAAAATATTCAATTGCATTATGCAAATTTTCTGTGCTGGTTCATCTTGAATGGATAATAATCGACTTGCTGCAATGTTACTGATGATATTAAATAATTTTGCTGCTGCAACTACTATTGCTGATTGGTTACGCTGGACTGGCACTTTGCTGGCTTTGCCTATTTTCGCACAACACTTTGCGCACTGTGTCAACGATGTTTGTCTGCTTTTTGGTTTGCGCTGCTTTCCTGCTCGAATGTGGCACGATGTGTTTTTGTTTTCTGGCAATTTTACATTGGGCGACGGATTTGAATATTTATAACTTGGTGTACTTAACATCATTGCCTTCATTGCAGCTCATATAAATCACATTAAGCGTGTTGCTGGCATTGATCATGTGGGCCTGGGTGCCGGTTACGATGGAATCAATTTGTAAGTAAATGATTTCTTTTTTGTGGAACATACATACATTTTAACATATAAAATCGTGTATGTATTAGTAAAGTATTAGCGTGTGTACAGATACACACATATACATACTAACATATTTTAATTTAAGTTTTATTTTTATCACTGTTTCGTTGTCATTATGTGCATGTGTGTGTGTGCGTGTTTGTATGTGTGTGTGTGTGTGTGTGTGTGTGTACAGCCACGTATATTCACATACAGACACTCAGCTGCATGCCTTTACCCGTAGACAGTATTTTTATTTAAGTACGTGTTTTTGTGCTTCTGCCCCTTTTGGTATTTTAAGTGATTTCATTTTCCGTTTCATCATTCACTTTTAATGGTCTACGATAAATAAAGATGTAAATAAAATCAAATCGATTTCCCTTGACATTTCATTTAAAAATATTTTAATTGTTGACAATATTTAATTTTTTTATGTCTCTCCTTTTTGCTCTTTTGCTCTTGTATTTGAGTAAGTATGTACAAGTGTATGTGTGTACGTGAGTTTGCTGTAATGTCTGTGATTTCATTTGTATGGAATGGTTTTCAGTGTAGAAATTCAATCAATTTCTGGTCACATTCTCTGGTGATTGCCAGGACATTAACGATTCTCAGGACAGTAGTTTGTCTTAAACTTTAAAAGCTTGATAAATAATTATACGTTTCCTTTTCATGGCCTGTAAATTATATGTTAAGTGTTTTTAAAGTGAAAACAAATCTTTGGCAATATAGTGTCGCATTTATTCAATAATACAAAGGATAAAGTATAATTAAAGTGATTGATTTTAGTTCAACTAGAAATGAGAAATATTTGTAGGAATTTTGAATAATAAATTAACTTTAAGAAATTACATCTTTTATAAAGAAACAAAGAATGCAATTAGTTTATTTTTATAAATTATATGAATTGATTACGATATTTAGTTTTATAAAATATTTCCTAAAAAATTTTGTATTGAATTTCACACCCTGCAGGAAATGCCAATGGTAAAATTATATTGATTATCTATTGACGATGTCACCAGTACTAGTGACAAATTATACCCCAACTAATGCTATCTATTTTTGACATCCTATCTATTACACAGGGCAACAGCAAAAATATGCTCGAATAACCTCTATATGCATTTGATGTATCATGGGTACCTTAGTACAAAAATGGTAAAATTTTTAAATTCTATGGGTAGATTTTTTTTGTTAATTTTTTTGTAAAATTGCATTTTTTTAGACGCTTTTTCACATTATTAGTGATAACTCAAAAACGGCTAATCGGATATTATTCAAATATAATCAGAAAAATTAAGATTTACATAGCCTTTAATCCGTCTATATCTTTTGCTTTAATCGGATCAACAGTTTCGGAGTTATAATAAAAAATGTAAGAAAAAAATATATTTTTTACGTAAAAATAGCAAAAATTTTTGTTCATCCAAAACACTTCAGCAGTACTTGGATATTGTATAGTAGTTTTAAAAGCATCTATAAAGCATAAGAAATGTATGGCAAAAGAAGTTGCTTAATTTACTTAATTGTGAATAAATTCGAAAATAATCAGTCTATTTTTATGGTCGATATCTCGTTTTGTTGCTATTATTTGTGGCTTTGTAATAGAACAATGAATCTGAACATTTTTTGCCGTTTTCTATTTTTCATGATTTTTTTAAAACAAAAATTTATCAATAGAATTTAAAAATTTTACCATTTTTGTACAAAGGTAGTCATGATACTTCAAAATTGTATAGTGGTTTTAAAAGCATATGAAATTTTTTTTATTTTGTTGCGTTGTGTTATGAGCAGTACACTGCGTCAAGTCCCATAAGAAGTACCTAGTCAGTCTAGGTACTTCTTATGGGATCATATGGCGAACATGTCAATAGTAAGATTGTACTGACTTACTACTGACGATATCACCGAGGTTAATAACAATAGTTGCCGTCGGCTACCCATCGATATCGAGCCCATCAGCTTGATGATTTGTGTTAACCGTCAACAATTTTCTCTACCTATGAAAAACAAAAGCAAAAAAAAAACAATTTGTTGACAGTGTCACCAAAAATACACCATAATTGTTGACAAAAATATTGGCATGGATACACTTAACCCCACGTTTCCTTTAGGGACACTTACAATATGCTAGTCTCCATGTACATATAAGAAACAGGAAGACTTTTTTTTTATTTTGGAATTAGGTTAAAGTCTACTGATGATTTGGTGTAATTACCAGTGAAATGCAGGCATATAGACAATTTTAAAGAATTTTTCTCCAAATAGAAACAGTTTATTTTTAAAATATTTTTCTTTTGACGGACTCTTTTGAAACTGTATTTTCAAATACATCGATACAACAGGACTTGTGAATTGAGCTTTAATCTTTAAAAAAACGACAAAATTGCCCAATAAATCCAACATGAGCAACAGATTCTTAAAGCCATTCTTTAGCAAATAGAGCAATTTATTTTTTTATACCATTTCACAAAGCTGGCATCCTTTTGCTGCATTGTTTGCAAAAATATTCATATTCATATCAAATCAAATATGATGAGGTTAAAACCAAGCATACCATATGGCATAACGACTTGGCTATAAATTTTAAGCCACTGTACACCATCTGTGTTTAAACTACATATTTAAAAACTTTATAAATATTTTAGTATTATTTTTTTCATAAACACATTGTGGCTAAACGTCACAATAATAAATGTCTGTTTACATAAAAAGTACATCAAATATTTACACAATTTACAATAACTTAAACATAGTACACAAAGCTCAAATGCCTTAAAACACTGTAAACAAATTTAACAATTACCGATTGCAACAAGAGAACAATAAAACAAATTTACAATTCTATACAATCAACTTTTAACTAATTGAGAATTGCTAACACCCTAAACTGTACATAAATGTATGTTACGTTAATTATTTAAACAAATAACTACACAATAAATTATCTACCAACGGATTGTGTTAAACTTGAGGTTTGAAAATATTTTATAAAATCAAACTAAACCAACAAAATAAAACATTTTTATGAAAACTTCATTTGCTTCCAAACAGTTTGTATTGACAAGTAACCAAAGTTACACAAAATCCTAAAACACTTCACATTTAATGATAGAGTGAACGCATAACAACATCAGTTTTACAAACAATATAGCAATAGAGTATGTATGTATGTATGTGTGTATAAAGGTTAAGTAAAATAGCATATTGTTTGAACTAACTGAACCAACTGTACAGGATGCGATAACAATCGAATATTTCCCAATCATAATAGCAACAACAACAGATAACTAAAAGCAACAATAGCAATAACAATATCAGCAGATATAAAACACAAACTTCCCCTACCAATTTCAAACTCGAACAATAGAATTTATGGACAAGTTAGAATCGAGTATTTTCTACATAAATGAGGCGCGCAAACACGACCACACACAGCCATTTTAATGCAAATCCTCTCACACTTACTTTTGAATAATGGCATTAATAGGAATTCCAAAATAAATTTCTACCGTCCATGACACAAAAATAAAATGAACAAAACACCAACAATGATGACATAATTTTCAAATACTCCCAAAATATGAGGTAATCGAGGGAGCAGTTATCGTATCGATGGCATGAGATGAACCCTGTGTAAAATACCATAAGCAGTGAGCAATAAAATACACAAATTGAATATCTAACTTTGAAAAATTAAAGCATTAAAAGTGTCAGCGAAATGTTTTATAAAAAAATAAGTGTATTAAAAAATTAACTAGAAAACATTGGAACTTGGGAAAAGGAAACTAAAAATAAATTTTATGTAAACTTTAAAGAGAAGCAAACCCCAAGACTTTTAAAAAGTAACAACGGAATAGTTTTTCACTCAATTGCATAAAAATATTTTAATTTATTTGAAATATTCTCAAATTACAGAACATCTTACTTCTTTAATTGGAATTTAGTATTCAGTTTTATCATTAACAGTGATAAGCCTCTTTTTGGCTTCAATTAAAGAATATGGGTACATTTACCTAAGATTAGGTATAAACTAATTGCAATCATGTCACACAACCTGGTTTTCTATCAATTTATGTCTATACAAACGGGTGATCTTTCAGCTACAGGAAAGTTTAAAATATTAATACTACAAGAGAAAAATATTTGTTATTATACTCTGGTAGATTATTTAATGTCATTTACACTTTAAATATAGGGTGTTTTATATATATATATATATATATATATATATATATATATATATATATATATATATATATACATATATATATATATATATATATATATATATATATATATATATATATAGTCACACAAGTTTAAATCATAACAAGTAAAAACGTTATATTTGACCGGGTCGAATCTTAAATAAATACCCTGCAAATATTTAGTAAGTAAATTTAAAATGTTTAACTTGGTGGGACAGAGTTTCTTTTCAGACATCTCTGTTTCCAATTCTAAATCTCTATTTTGACAGAGTCATACCCGGAAGGGCCGTGGGGGACACGTTTCACCTCTGCAAGATCAGAGAACATCTCAACTTCTCATAGGTTTAAGGAATACAAATTGTTTAATATTTACACTATTTTTCCATATAATATCGTGAACGCCCACGAAAGGGGGCGGGGTCCAAAAATAGACTATATCATGTTTCCACAGACGAACGTATGGGCATTGCTAGACAGTCTTAGACTTCATCAATGATCAAAAATATATATACTTTATGGGGTCCCATTCTCTTTGGAGGGTATTAAAACTGTATTTTAGCGGGTTCGCTCTGGCAAGGGCTGTGGGGAGACATTTCACTTTTGCCATAAAACTCAAATATTAATGTTTGGGATAATTAAATGCAAAATTTATTTTTATTTTATTTAATTTTTTTCATAGTATCATTTAGGGGCCAAAGGAGGAGGAGGGGGTAGGGCAGAGGAGTACCAG
Source organism: Linnaemya tessellans (assembly GCA_951800035.1). Lineage (NCBI taxonomy): Eukaryota > Metazoa > Arthropoda > Insecta > Diptera > Tachinidae > Linnaemya > Linnaemya tessellans. The sequence goes on along the minus strand of OX637533.1, from coordinate 100,844,466 downwards.
GTTACGTCTCAGCTTTTTCATTAAAGCTTAAAAATGTTATTTTTAAGGAAGTAAAACAATTTGTAAGCTATTTTTGCATATAATAATGCCCACTTAAGGGGGTGGGGTCTACACATTGGCCCTTCTTCGACATAAAAATATATCATTTGCTTAACAAAATTACAAAGAAAATTTAAAAAATTATGTTGTTTTTTAGAGGTTGGTTTAGTTCTTATGGGAACTTTTTTCCCTCTGGCCCGATTCTGCCCAGACCGGTGCTATCCTCCAAGATATATATATATATATATATATATATATATATATATATATATATATATACATATATATATATACCAAATTGTTAGAGTCTGTCTCTCTTTGTTTGGACTGAGTCCTGATTTCCACAGATGGACGGACATGCTCAGATCGTCTTACATTTCATCACTGAATATATATACTTTATGGGATATTTCCCTGCGATACACACGGAATGACAAAGTGAATATACCCTCCAATGCTTTTTTGGAGGGTATAATGCTATAAAACAAGGAAATGTATTTTTAATATTAATGAAAGGGGCTTTATTGGAAAGAACATTTTATGAAATTAATGTTAAAATAAGATTTCTGCCATGAGGCCTCCACCGCTGGTGCGTACAAGGCGCAATTTGGAACACCAATTTTCAGCAACTAAAAAAATCGTCCATAAAGTGGAAGTACACAGCCCCAGTTGCTGAGAAGGATCATCTGCAATGCTTTCCTGTACAGCGGCTACAGCTTCTCCAGTGTGCACCGTTCGGCGTCTCACGGCATGCACATTATCAGTAACAGTAAATGTGGTTCGAAAACGATCTATTGTTCTTCGAAGGACGATGATTTACACCTTAAAATGGAAGAATTACACGATGAGTTTGACGAATAGAACAATTATTTTTATTAAAAATTTTAACAATTTGATCGCGTTGCTCTGGCGTTGTGACACTCTGAAAAAACATACTTTATGATATTCGACATATGTGCACTGCGACTAAGAGTTGCATGCAACATTCGATTAGTCCGATTCTATTTTTTTTGTCTTGAGCCAGTCCTTAGGGGATGACCTGTAAAAAAATGATGCACTGTACTAGAACTTGGAAAATTGGTTATGGGAAGGAGGATAAAGAGAGTAGTGATTGTTGGTGACGTCCGATTTGAGCTTCCCTAATTTACAAGTGGCAGGAAAGACCTCTGTAAAAATGTTGTTCTACAAACGAAACGTTCGGCCAAAGAACGAATTGTCTCTGTAATGCGTGGTGCGGTTCACTACATTTTTTTAAATAAATCTGCCACACGGCATGCGAAACAAGGGTTCTGTGAACAATTTTTTATGTGGTTGTGTAGGGTTTATATGTATCTAGAGGGGCAAGCCCGAACCGGTTCAAGCACTGGAAGTTAGTATTGAAGAATTTATTTGTGAGACACGAATAAGACCCGACGTATGAACTATTTGAGACGTAGCCGAGATCAATCATCTTTAAATATTGAATTTTCACATCGATTATCGACTCAAATAAAAAGTTCATACATTTTTCTACATTTTATGTGCTCTTCTTTTATAAATCAAATCCGAAAGCGCTCAAAAAACCACCCATTACTGTTCTGATAATATACTCAATATAATATATAAAACTATACAAATTTCGATACTCGATATTTTGATATGCAGGCGAACAAATTAACCAATCGAGACTTCACATTAATGAAAGTTTATATAATCATGAAAGAGATCAAAAAATATCATCAAAACGTTTAAAAAAAATTATTTTTATTGAGATTTTCAAACGGCTATTAGCATCAAGCATTCAATTCCACAAATAATGAAAAGCAACTCTCACAGCAGGCATTTAATTTTTCAATTAAAGTTCGACAGGAATGCTAAAAGCATCTGGCGCAGGAGTGGACATGCTTGTTTTTTATTTTATTTATTTTTTTGTTATTTTAATTTTGTTAAACAACATGCTGCACAATAAAATAACTAAACGTGTAAATCATAGAGCAGAAAGTTTCCAAATTATATGTGCCGCCGCTCAAAGAGCAACTAAAAATATTTCAAATTTCGGTTACCTGGCTAATTTACATGGTTTTATTTTAATGGAACTGGGAAAAATTTTGAATTATCGCGATATTGAATTTAATGAATTTCCAGTTATCCAGAGTCGTCTGTATGTACAGCCACATGCATAAAATAAACTTGGCGTGAAGTGATGAATTGGACTAGATCTTTTTATTTTAATTGAACTGGGAAAAATTTTGAATTATGGCGATATTGAATTTAATGAATTTTCATTTATCAAGAGTCGTCTGCATGCACAGCTACATGCATAAAATAAACTTGGCGTAAAATGATGAAATTGAACTAGAACTTAGCGAATTTTCCCATGCAACATTTACCTCAAAAATATCCCAAAGCACGTTTCATTTCCTCTAAAGAACAATTTTAAAGCTTCTTATACAAGACTTCCCACTCAATAGCTGTTCAATGCGGACTCATTTTACAAGATTCTGATAAAATCATGACAGAAAATTTGTTAGCAAGAATTTTACAACGAATTATCCTTGAAAATTCGTATATTTAAATTTTAAATTGCGAACATCAAATTATCTCCTCTTAGGCCTGAACGCATACTTATATTCATTCCCAACAGTTTCCACACATGTGTATACACACATATGCGTGTATGTATGAATATGTGAATGTGTTTTTGTGTATATGTATACAGTGTGTATGTATGCTCACGTACACACGAGTATATGAAATGTTGATGTCATATCCAGCTGTTGTATAATGGAGGAACAGTATAACCTTTAAATATATAGTATATTTATTTGTTTTACATATTTTTCAAAAAAAAATATAAAAAAATAACACCCAAAGAAACTTTATTCATTGTTTTTGTCACAAAAATATTCATAAAATCAACTACAATAGAATGCAAACATCGATGTAAAAATTTATTATATTTGACATGATAGACTAGCAGTGAGTGGTTTTCGTGCTGAATTCCATAAATTTAAATATTGGTAAATATTTACACACAGCCATGAGCAGAAAATACTATTTATAAATTCTTATACGTTTAAAAGGCTTCTTTTTTTTTGTTTTGTTCTTGTATTATATTTTATATAGATCCCTTTTTTATACCCTCCAAAAAAGAATTGGAGGGTATATTCATTTTGTCATTCCATTTGTTACGCAAAGAAATATCCAACTGAGACCCCATAAAGTATATATAATCTTTATCAGTGATGTAATATAAAACGATCTGGCCATATCCATCCGTCCGTCCGTCTGTGGAAATCACGATTCAGTCCAAAGGAAAAGAGCCAGATCCTTGAAACTAGGTATAAATACATCTTGAAACACAGGTCAAGTTCGTAAATGGGTTGAATCGGACCAGAGGGAAAAAAGTTCCTCTAAGAAGAACTAAACCAACCTCTAAAAAACAACATAATTTTTTAAATTTTCTTTGTAATTTTGTTAAGCAAATGATATATTTTTATGTCGAAGAAGGGCCAATGCGTAGACTCCACCCCCTTAAGTGGGCGTTATTATATGCAAAAATAGCTTAAAAATTTAACAAATTGTTTTACTTCCTTAAAAATAACATTTTTAAGCTTTAATGAAAAGGCTGAGACGTAACCTGGTACTCCTCTGCCCTAACCCCTCCTTCACCTTTGGCCCCTAAATGATCCTATAAAAAAAATTAAATAAAATAAAAATTAATTTTACTTTTAATTATCCCAAACATTTATTTTTAGTGTTTTATAACAAAGGTGAAATGTCTCCCCACAGCACTTGCCAGAGCGACCCCGCTAAAATACAGTTTTAATACCCTCCAAAGAGAATGGGACCCCATAAAGTATATATTTTTTTGATCATTAATGAAGTCTAAGACTGTCTAGCAATGGCCATACGTTCGTCTGTGGAAAACATGATATAGTCTATTTTTGGACCCCGCCCCTTTAGTGGGCGTTTACGATATTATATGCAAAAATAGTGTAAATATTGAACAATTTGTATTCCTTAAACCTATAAGAAGCTGAGATATTCTCTGATCTTGCAGAGGTGAAACGTCTCCCCCACTGCCCTTCTCGAATGACTCTGTCAAAGTAGAGATTTAAAATTGGGTACAGAGATGTCTTAAAAGAACTCTGTCCCACCAAGTTAAATACCTTAAATTCACTTATTAAATATTTGGAGGGTATTTAAAATTCGATCCGGTCGAATATAACGTTTTTACTTGTTTGTATTTCCTTCTGCTGTAGGCTGTCATGGTGGATTGTTATAAACGATTTAACCAAACGAAATTATTTAATAACAAAATTGCCAATAGTTTTCGGTATGCGTGTCTATTAAAGAAAAATTGTGTGGTTTACATTTGCCAGGGATCACCACATTTCCATCACCAGATGCCATAGTGCTTCCTATATTTGACTCTTGTGTCATTTTACGTTTGCTTGCTAAATGTAATAATTTTATATATTATTAATATCATGTTTGTGCCACGAATTTGTATACATAAACTTTAATTGCAAAGTACTGTTTATATAGATATCATTATTTATCAATAACCACACCGGTTTACTGTACTTGTACATGAGATTAAAAACAAACAAAACGAAAAAAAATATGTGACCTAACAAACTTTATACCGGAAAACTAATACTAAGAAAATTTATTTTAAAATATGCACATACAAATAATGATGTTAAAAGCTAAATTTTTGTGAAAATTTTAATAACACAAAAATTAAAAACAGCAAGTCAAATCATGTTGCTGTGCATTTATTTATTTGCTATAGATAAAATTTTTACATGGCATTATATAGACGGGTGAATTTACATATTTTGCCCATCGCTAATATTTTTAGACATTCTATGGTTATTTTGCTAGAAAAGCAGCAGATGGGTAGTCAAATCTGTGGCTTGTTGACATTTGAAATTTGACAGCACATCAAGGAGTGCTTTAAAAGCGTGAATTTGTAATGCGTCATACATGAGAAAATATTTGCATATGATATATATGGAACAGAAAACTTTGTTTTAATATATAATTTTAATGATGTATTCTAAAGGACACAAAAGGTCATTCTGTCTTCAGTAAAAGAAATATGCAATGATATCTATTGCTTTCTTAAAAGAAGTCATATTTTAGTTTATATGGATATTTAAATATGAAGTGCAGTATTTGCATTAAAGTTTATTTTGTTAATGAATTTATGTCACAATTATGTACACAAAAATACCAGCGTGCGCCAAAACAAGGTGAACCAGGTAGTCTTAATAGCCTCCTTAATCATCAGTTGTACCAGGGCTATTTAAACCTCAACTGTCAAAAACTGTTTTATTAATTTATTGTATCATTTATTAAGGTCGGGGTCATTTTTTATATAAAATTAGTTCAGTTTTCTTTTAGTATTCAATATTTCGTTAACAATTTGTTAACATCATCAGGATAGGAATAAGTCGAGGAAAAAACGACCTCGAGCTTAATAAATAATACAATAAATTACCAAAATAAAGATCAAAAAGTTAACAGCAAAAACTGTTTGAAGTATTTTACATGTTAGATTTTTAGAACTTTATTAAAACAATTTTTGTTCAGTAGGCTAACAATTTTATAAAATTCTGAAGTTTTCCATTTTTTAAATAGTATTTTATTTGCTTCTGTATTTTTTTTTTTTTTCTAAAATTATTAAAGAAATAATGTACACAATTTCTTCTCTTCAAAAATTAAATTAAGTTATAAATTCAGAGGGTGCTGTTGGCTGAAGTAGTTAACACAAGACTATAAAGCGGAGGATTTAGAGTTCAACTTCGCGCTCAGCTATGAATATTCACCATTATCGTGGAATTTTTGTTCACGTGAAATTTTTAATCCACCCAAAGGGAAAAATGATGTCGTGAATCTCCCGTGAGAAATTATTCCCGCTGTCAATTCTCAGTGAATGTAAAACAAGTAAAAACGTTATATTTGACCGGGTCGAATCTTAAATACCCTCCAAATATTTAATAATTAAATTTAAAATGTTAAATTTGGTGGGTCAGGGTTCCTTTAAGACATCTCTGTACCCATTTCTCTATTTTGACAGAGTCATTTAGTTAAGGCCGTGGGGAGACGTTTCTCCTCTGCAAGATCAGAGAACATCTCAGCTTCTTATAGGTTTAAGGAATACAAATTGTTCAATATTTACAATATTTTTGCATATAATATCGTATGTCAACGCCCAATAAAGGGGGCGGGGTCCAATAATAGACCATATCATGTTTTCCACAGGCGGACGTATGGGCATTGATAAATAGATCGTGTTAGACTTCATCACTGATCAAGACTATACTCGTATATACTTTATGGAGTCCAATTCTTTTTGGAGGGTATTAAAACTGTATTTTGTCCGGGACTCTCTTGCAAGGGCCGCGGGGGAGATATTTCACCTTTGCTATAAAACTCTAAAAATAAATGTTTGGGATAACCAAGTGTAAAATTAATTTTAATTTTTTGTTTAAAGGGTCATTTAGGGGGCAAAGGGGGAGGAGGGGTAGGGCAGAGGAGTACCAGGTTACGTCTCAGGTTCATCATTAAAGCTTAAAAATGATATTTTTAAGAGATGTAGGCTTAAGTAAAACACTTTGTTACATTTTTGTACTATTTTTGCATATAATAACGTCCACTAATGGGGGCGGGGTCCAAAAATTATTTTTTTAATTTTATGGCTCCAAGTTTAACGCGTTGGAGCCTCTTTGACATAAAAATATATCATTTGCTTAACAAAATTACAAAGAAAATTTTAAAAATCATGTTGTTTTTAGAAATTGGTTTAGCTCTTAGGGGAACTTTTTTGCCTCTTGCCCGGTTCAGACCATTTACAAACTTGACCTGTACTATCCTGCAGGATATATTTATACCAAGTTTCAAGGATCTGGCTCTTTTCGGAGGGACGGACGGACGGACTTGTTCAGATCGTCTTATATTTTATGGCTAATCAAGAATATATATATTTTATGGGGTCTTAGAGGGACATTTCTCTGAGTTACACACGGAATGACAAAGTGAATATACCCTCCAATTCTTTTTTGGAGGGTATAAAACATACTCACCCCAATTATAAATATTCCCGGGGAAAAGAGTTCCCGGGGAATTCATTTTCCCGGGAATAAAACTCCCTTATTCTAAACAGACGGGGAGAACAGTATTATGGGAAAGGGAATTTCGAATTTTCGCAGTCAACTGTTTTGCTTTCAGTTGTTTTGTTTTGACTTAAAAAGTGAAAAATATTTTTTTCAGCACAACTCCCTTGCAATTTTTTGAAGGAATTATTTTCTAAATTTATTATCAAATTCTCCCTTTAAGTTACATTCATAATACCTACTTTTTCCCGGGGAAGAGTCTCCCATTTTCGAAGTTTATTTAGAATAAGGGAAAAGGGAGAAGGGAAAAATCTCCCGGGGAGATTCTATTTAGAATAAGGGAAAAGGGAAAAGAGAGAAAATTCCCGGGGAGTTGTTATTCATAATTGGGCTGACTGTGAAATAACGTATTCATTAGTATGGATGTATGTACTCGTACATTAGGATTTTTGTGAATATGCAATTGCAAGCTCCAAAATCGTGTAGGGATGATAACAAAGCAAGAACACCTTTTTTACGATGGCGAAAAAAGCTATAAAAATATTGTTAAAAATTTCACCGCTTGCTTTAAAATTTTCCTTATACAGAATTGGCTAAAATGTTATTTTATGCATCGAAATTCTCTTCAATTACCAGCTCAAGATAAACTCCAATCGAAGTTTTTCTGTGTAACGCTACGGCTGTGTATACGTAATCGCCTGTTCAGCTTCGCCAGAATGTATGCAAGTGCGGTAGAGTCAGTGAGGGAAAAAAGTGTTCAATTCCAATGAAAACATTATCAACAAAGAAATTTTAAGTTTGAAATTCTCAGAAAACAGACTGGCATCGGAGTAATGAGTTCGTGTGACCTGCAAGCGTTTTTTAAAATACACCAGCAAAAACCGAGATGAAATTGCGCGTTTATTTGAGGATTAATTGAGGTTTTCCATTGAACATTTCATCGCTGTGAGATGTACTTACAAACAAGCACTTGTCCACAAATACACACACACACATTCAAACATTCTTCTGATTGAAAAATCATTTAAAAGATTTGGTTGTTAGATTGCGTTTAAGTGCTCTTTGAAACAATAGAATTTAATTTTTCCATCGTCCTTCTCCTAAAATCCCTTTATATGTCTACGTGTGCGGTTGAAGTGTGAGTCTTTTTGTTTCGCGTATATTCAACGTTGTGGTAAAATATTGTAATGAGCTTTTGTTGTAAGATTTCCTTTTCACCAAAAGCCTATTTGCTGCTTAAAGGCTTACACTTTGCTGAGGTTTCTGTTTTTCAATTCGCCCTTAAAAACAAAATGATTTAAAATTTTAAGCTCATTGATTGTTTGAAAACTACATAGTGTTTGAAGATACTTAATATAGAAATTTAATGTGAACAAATAGTTTCAATTATAATCTAATGAATTTGAATTCGAAATTAAAATAAAAATGCGTGATAAGTTTAATATGTTCTTGTAATACCCTTGAAATTATTACAAAATATATTGGATGTCCGGGAAAATTTGTTTGAATCATTGTGACTATTCTAGACTATGAATGAATTACAAGGTCGAGCTGTTTTTGAAAATCACTACATTTTTATCGTCAGTACTGAGTTGAATATTAAATTGATTTTGACTTTTACCAGGGAATATTTACCATGCCCTTGCGTACTAAAACACGTTACGAGCAATTGTCTGTAAATTTGAATTGAATTTAATTGGAAATCTTTACTTTATTTTTAATAAAATAAATATTTGAATAAACATAAATTTAATACTTGCATACTTAACATAAATTGCAAAGCAGTTAAAAATTCCATTAATATTTAATAACGTTTTTAGAAATATTGGTGATACCATAATTCTGTGGCAATAATGAAAAGTATCCCAAACTTTTAAGTTTTCAAATGTGTATTTAGGAATTTACACACTTTGTTGTTAGGATTGATAAGTAAGCTCTTCTATAAACATTCGTTTAATTTAATGTTCAATAAATTTTAAATTAATTAATGTAGTAAATTTGAAAAAAAAAGAAAAATATGCTGTATAAAGTTTAAGCACTTATGCTTCATTGCCTTAGAATAATTTCTTTAAGCTTTAATTAATATTATTTAAAAGGACTAATGTAACACATTTTACTGGTTAATAAAATAAAGCCAATGAACAATAACACGTTTGCCGAGACAATAATTTAAACATTTATTTAATAGATATAATAAACCTCCAGTCAAGCCTGCTGCTTGCTGTCTTACCTGAAGGACAAATAAAACTTAAGACCTTTAAATTTATTGATAATAAATATTATTTATTGTAATAATGAATATTTTAAGCATAGAATAATAGTTAAAATATTCCGACCTTATGTCAAAAAAGAAAAAGGAATTAAACTAGAAATACTATGCAAGACATACGCTGTCTAGCTTCATTGTCTATACATCCTTACATGTGTATGTAAGTATGTACATACTTATTTTGTAGCACCTCATTTAACAGAAGGCCTAAAGAGAAAAACTAACATTATGGCTGCTTATAAAACACTGAACAATTTCAAATGGGTGGTTGGGTGGCAGGCATGGTTAGGGCGATGATAACGATAATGGCAGCTGTGGCAAACGGTAATGTTCAGGAAAATAATAAATAAGAAATACTAATGTGAACAAGAAATACCAGAAAAAAAATCAAGGATCATAAATAAATAAGCTAAGAATTTTCTGTTTACAATATATTATTATCAGCAAAAATGGAAAAATGAAAAAAACTTGTACAACAATATAAATAATTTATGTTACAAATGGAAATTTTGTGGTCCGATGCCAACATACTCATCCATTTTACAAACACGAAAGGCCAAACACATGTCTTGTGGGCGTCAGATAAGAAGACAGGAGATTTTAATTGTAGGCAATGTGTTTGTTGGATGATGGAGCGTAATAGTTATTGAATCGGTATGAATGTACGAGTACACAGCTTTTGTCCTTCTTCTTACGATGAGACCATTTCCACAATGTACAATTTATGAGATATAGTAAATTTTAGCTAGTAAATTTAATTAATTTAATTAATTGAATTCAAGCATATACATTTTCATAACAATTTTTCTATTTTTGTTTTTTGTTTTTTTTTTGCTTACAGCAAAATGTTGTAAGCTGGTAATTAATTACTGCTCTTTAGTTCTTGTTTGTATATTTTGTTTGTACTGTATCTAACAAAAACTATTTGCGAGAATTGGATTAAAGTCTAAGTTTTACTAAAATTATTTATACACAGTTCTATATTTACTTCCAACTTTTCAACTTGAAGAGTATTATTATATTTAATCATTTGGACAAATTATTAAGAAATTTTAGTAAATTTCATTTAAAATATAAAGGCATAACCAATACTTTGCTATTCGTTTAGTGGTTTCAAAACCGCCGTCAGCATCGTTTCATAACCGCGGAATAATAAGAAAATTTTGACATATTTGCAAATATTGTGATTCAAGCGCGGCCCGCTTTTCGAGCATTACGGTCGTCATAATCTTTAAACACTTACCAAGGAATTGGAGAAATTATAGGGAAGAAATTTGAAAAAATGAGAAGAATTGCGTATCATTTTAATGAAAATATGGCGGACCATCAGGGCTGCCAGAAATTTTTCGTGGAAAATCAGCAAATTTCCCAAAAAAAATCGGCATTATCGGCACTATCATTTCTTTAAATCCGCAAAAAATCGGCATTAATTAAAAAACTTATTTTGACATATAAACAAAAACAATTCAATATAATTTATTAAATATTATACATAAAACAGCATTTATATAAGAAATTATTTTGGGGTTTCCTTTAATCTCCCAATTGGCAATTTAAAAGAAACGATTTGTTATTTTATTCATTTAGAATGACTTTTACTTACTTGCTTTTTATAAAACAGTATAAAATAATTAAAAAAGATGTGTGGTGTCGTGAGACACCGGATAGGAACACAGTTCCTTATTAAAAAATATTAATTTTAAGTTCTATTCGGGGTATAAAGAAAATAATTATTCGGGTATACATTTTTGTTCCCAAACGAAATTGAATTCTGTGACGGCCCGGCTGCGTATGATTAATATTTGTTTGTATGGAATTGTATTACTCATACGTCTTAAACATTGAGTTAGAAACAAAATATCTTACGTTACGGACGTTTCTTCCCGGTTAGGGTACCCCTCCGCAACGTCTCATAAGGAACTTCGTTCCAATTAAAATATATACGTCTTTTCCAATAGTATTTCAAAATTTTGCTATTATATTTCAGAATTTCCTAAAAATTAACTCTACTCGTAGGTTCTAAAATGGGAGTTACAAAATACTATTAAAAATTTAGAATATTATCTAATATGTAACTGTAAATCCTAAAATTTTTGAACAAAATTCGTAAATATAATACAAAAATTGGAAATAATGTGGTTTTCATAAATCAATTATAAATATTTGATTTTGACATTTTTATTAAATCGTTATTTATTTCGCAATTAGAGTTTTTCATTTTCAAATAATCTTTAGAATAAAAAATTCCTTCTTTTAAAGTTTTATTTTCTAAGGAACATCGGAATTTCGTGCACACCTACAACAAGGCAATTGAATTGTTATTAAAAGAAGAATTATATAATAAAAGATGTTCCACACTATTATTAAAAAATCGGCATTTTTTAGGGGTAAAATCGGCAAATCGGCATATTAAAATTTTTGAAGTAAAAAATCGTCAAAATGCCGATAAATCGGCATTTCTGGCAGCCCTGCGGACAATCCCAATTTGTCGATTCCACCTTCTTCTCAGCAATTCGCTTTTTTCTACAATTTAATATTATAAAATGGACGAAATGTGTATGGACGATGCCATCAGTCACCTAAAATGACTGATTTTTGCTTTATTATGTGGAAACTTTACTTATTGTTTAATTGCACATTTTCATGATGCCAATTCGCTGTCAAAGGCAGACGATTTTACGCCGTTCGAATTTTTTGTGATGCTACGTTAAAAATCATATCTACACCGATAATCCTCTAACGAAGGAACATTTGAAAGCCAACATTTGATCAGATATTGGAAATATACCGACCGATATGTGCGAAGTAGGAGTTTCTATTTTTACATATTTTGCTATTTTCTTTATTTCTTGTAAATAGTTTCAATTATTATATTAAAATTTGCATTCACTAGGCTGAAAGTTATTACACAAGTTCAAGTTCAAATCTGCGAATTTACATAATACTTTTCATTTTTCAAAAGTTTTTTTATTTTGGACCAGCACTCAGGGGATGAGCCCTATATATGCAATGCATTGCACCTGAACTGAAAACGAGGGTATAGTTTTGAGAGGACAGATTAGGAAAGATGAGAAGATAGACAGTTTTTTTTTTTGTAGCTATTTCAACCTTTTTTTTTATTTCGCCGGCTAATTTTTGCTACAGGGCCGACGGTGGGTGCTATCACTCTGTTTTTAGTACATGATAGTGTCAGTCGCTGCCAATTATGTTCAGTGACCAGTGACTATGCCTTCATCATTGAAACAGGCTGGCAACAACTAACACAACCACGCACTAATGCTGATTAGAAGAATTCAACACAATATTTCATGACTCAGCGCGGGCACGAACTCAGGACCCTACGCTTCATAGTCTCCTGTTCTACTACTTCAGCCAACAGCACCCACAACAAATTCAAGTACAGTATTTACAGACTAATTTATTTAAAAAAATTTTTTGTTAATAACAGGCTTATAAAACAAATTTTTGGGTGAAAATTGTGTCCTTGTAACCTGTAAAAAATCAGAACATATTTTTAATAAATTAGGCTTTTAGAATATTTTTTTGTCATTTTGCGTTTAATTAACGATATTTTAAGTTGATCGAAATTTTCTCTGAGTGCTGTAAAAACGACTATTCCTCGAAAGGCTAATGTTCTCAAATATTTTCTGTTGTTGTGTTCTTTTTTTTTTAATTTACTTTTTGTTAAAAGCCACAGAAGTTCACAAATTTTGCAAGCAGAGCTAAGGAAAGACACATAAATATTTTGGCATAAAATACCAAAGAAAAAACACTAGAAGAAGTCATAGTTTTTACTGCCAAAAGTTAACAAAACTGTGACAAAAATAATAACCACAAACCATTTAAAATTTCTCTGGTTGAAAATTTGAATTATAGAATTTCTAAACATAATTTTCAAATGAATGTATTTGGAGAAGTAGAGCAGTTGTTGGCTTTTAAGAAATAAATTAAAACCGCAAGAAGAAAATAGCATCTTAAAGTTGCATCGTCCAACAAGTCTGAAGATTGCTTGTTTTAGAAATTTTATTTAAGTTAAAGTTTTATAAAAGTTATAGGACAGTTGCTGTTTATTATTTAGGAAAAAACACATTATTAGGTATATACGTGAACACACATACATATACATGCTTATGTAAGTATATAATGTAATTCTATCTATATAAATTCACTTTGATGAAGTAATTTACAAAATGAAAATAAAATGATCGAATTCGTTACATTTTGGAAATTATCTTCTTTAAAAACATTAACGTATATAAAGTTTGAGAGCTTTATGAGTTAAAACTAACACAATCAAAATTATTGCATTTAAGTTAATACAAAGAGATACCCCTATTTATAAAGCCATCGCATTGAACTTTTTCAAAAACTTCTTTCAATACGTAATTTTTAGAAATAAAAAAGTTTTGTTTAAAATAAAAAATTGGTAAAAATCTGTTGCTGTTTATATGCATATGCTTAAAGCTTCTTTAGCTTTTAATCTTCTTTCAATACTTATTTTTTAGAAATAAACACTTGTTGGATAAAATTGTATAACAAACAAAAAATCGATTTTTGCAAAAAAAATTGGTAAAAATTTGTTTTTGTTTATATGCATATCTATGCTTTAAGCTTCTTCAGATGCTTATTTAGTTTTTAATCTCCTTTCAATATAAATTTTTTTAGAAATAAACACTTTTTGGATAAAATTGTGTTACAACCAAAAAATCGATTTTGGAAAAAAAATTGGTAAAAATCTGTTTTTGTTTATATGCATATGCTTTAAGCTTCTTCAAAAGCTTATTTAGTTGTTGATCTCCTTTCAATAATTTTTTTTTTTTAATAAACACGTTTTGAATCAAATTGTGTTACAACCAAAAAAATAATTTTGCAAAGGACTACACCTTTCAGAATCTTCCTTATCTTTGAAAGTCCTTTCAATATAAATTTAGTATAAATAAGTACGTTTTGAGTAAAATTGTATTACAACCAAAAAATTAATTTTTGCACATCATTATTTACTATATAAATACATACATATGTACGTCCTTATGGAAGTATATAGTGTAAATTTATCTATTTAAATTCACTTTGGTGAAGTGATTTACAAAATGAAAATAAAAATATTGAATTCGTTACATTGTGGAAATTTTCTTATATAAAAACATTAAAGTATATAAAGTTTTAAAGCTTTATGAGCTAAGCCTAATACAATAAAAATTATTGCGCTTAAATTTACACTGAAATAAAAGCAGTCGTCACTTATGTGACGTGCTAACATAAAAATTGTTGTGTTAATCTCTTTAAACAGCTTGATTGATGTTAAAATAAGTTACTGAATTCCATTAGTGGCATCATTTTGACTTCCATCAACATATCCTGTGTGATGAAGTTAACGGATTTAAATTTTGTAAATAAAAAATCTGTCCAAATTTAGAGACAAATTCTCAATACTGACAGCTTTGCTTGACACGTACAACTCGTACGTGTTAAGCAGAGCTCAATTATGTGTAAATAAATATATAAATAAATGGTTTCTTTTAAATAGCTTTGCACTCCATTTTAAAATACTAAATGGTTAGTAATTTAAAAAAAAAAATACTTGTGAATTTACCATCAGAAATATATTACATACAACGCAGGAAAGTGCTTCTATACGTATACGTTATATGCATGTGTTGGTGGTTAGAAGCAAACCCATGAGCAGCCAGTGTCAACATTCCTTTCAAAAAAATACATTATAAAGTATGCGGCAAGCAAATATGTCAAACACTGACAAACAATACGGAGAAAAATAACCAAAAATTTCTGACAAAGATTAATCGTTTCACAGCCTCTACATACGAGTATTATTGAAGGAAGAAAGCATAGTAAATACCAAAAAAAAATATTTAAAAAATAAATTGTGAATAGGGCTGTGTAAATCTGTGAAATGCCTTAAATATTACATGCTAACAAATTCTGTGACTGATGATGTGTTTTGATTTTGTATTTCCCATTTAAGCTTTCAAGAGCTGAAATCGTTAACACAAGCAACAAATTGCTTTTGCTCTTATTTCGTTTTATTTTTCTCTTCTACTTTCGCTTTAAAAAACCTCCTGCACTTTTTTCTTCAAGCCTGATTGCAGTAAAATACTTGAATCAATACACTGATAACAACTGCAAATGAAATAGAGAATGTGAAAAATAAAACTAGAAAAGAAAAGTCCAATAGCAAATAGAAATTGAAAGGTTTATTTATTCAGGGAGCAAGCAACATAAGCAGTGCAGTGAATTTAGTGGACTTTTTTTGTAGATTTCGGAGATTTTTTCCACTTGGTTTGTGAGTTTTGGCAGTTAACTTGTCTATAGGAAAATTTGTGGTCTTTATAATTAAAGTATTGTATATTTTATTTCAAATCTATTAAAAGTAACTTTTCTATATTAACCACAGCACAAAATAAATTAAAAAGGGGAAATTTAAAAAAAAATTTGAAGGCCTTCAATGAAAAAATGTTTTCATCTTAAAAATAATCAAAGGACTGTATAAATAAAGTTGTTTTAATATATTGGAAATTTATTTTAAAAATCTAAAATTATGACTGAAAGAATGGAACACACACATCCTGTTCTCTTTTAGTAAAATATGTATATGTATATTTTGTATTGATTCATAATTTCGAATAGAAAAAGTTTGTCCATTTTTTATTCTAATTATAAAATACAAAGAACGCTATAGAATATATTTTATTCTAGTGCAAATATTGGAACTTTTATGACATCATTGCCTGCAAAAACTTCTGCCACTGCTTTCATTTCCGTGAGCTAATCAATTATTTAATGCTTTCTTTTCAATTATTTAATGCAAAGTTCTTCAAATTACCCATATCTTAGAAATAATAATAAATTTTCAAATTTCGTATTAAACAATACAACAAAAAATTCTCCTAACTTTCGGTGCTCAAATCCGAAATCTGGCATTCTTTCACTTGCAGAGTACTTGAGAATAACGAATATAACTGTACGTATGGTTTTGGTCTTTGTTAACACGATGACTGTGAGACTGTATGCGAATCATGGTGAAAGCAAACAACACAAAAATAAATCGAAGTGTCAATATTATTTGACCTGGAATAAGATTTTATGTTATATTTCATTTACAAAAACCAACACAAACAAAAAATGCTGTACAGAAAAAAAATTCTATTATATGCAAACAAGAATGTATTAGCAATCGCAATGCAAGCATGACCGAACTTGAATAAAGAAAAAAAAAACTGGAGATAAAACGTAAATCTTGCTAATGATAAACTTGACTTGGAAAGCTTTCAATTTTCTTCTGATAACAGATAAAAGACAATTCAAATATTTTATTTATAAAAGAATATTGATTGTTAAAAATGTTTTCTTCATTTGGCACAAATGCATAGAGGCAGGGCTTTGCAGAAATCGAATTTAAGTTGTTACACGCAGAGAGATAAAATGGTATGCCTTAAAGATCTTTACCCAATATGAATAACGATTTGAAGATTAATTCTCGCGTTATTAGATCAACAATCAAAATAAACAATTTTTACTTAAATTAAATCAAGGTGAATTATGGGTGAATTCCCTGCAAGTTGAAATGTCAAAATCGTTTGGAAGTATATAGAAAAAAAGTTTTGACAGACAAACTTGCTAAAAGAAAAGCAGCACTAAGTAACAACAAATTCGGAAAACAGCTGTCGAGTTCAGCTTATATGAATTCGCCTTGGATTAAATGGAACAAGATTTTGAAAAATGGAAAATGAAGAGATAATCAAACGGTAATGCAGGAATTTGTATATATAAAAACTATTAGGAAATCCAATCAAGCCAACGAACAAACAGTGCAGCGACAATCGAAAACAGCTGGTGTTGATATTTTTTGTTCTTATTATGTGTTTCACAATACAATACGTTACGAATAATATTCTAGGTCATTCCCAAAGTGGTCCTTTGTGTCACTGTTCGATTTTTTTTTTATAAACAATAATAAAATTCTATAGTGTAAACAATATTTCAAAGTCTCTTTTATAAATGAAAATGTTTATGTAATGAATTTTTTGAAAAAGAGTGGGGGAAAGTGAATAAAAAAAACAACGTGAGCACTCGCTATCCATTTTCTTGAATGTAATAATATAATTATGGTTAAAACTTCATTCCAAAAATCAATACTAGGAATGAATCATTTTTCTGTTTGCCACCATTTTATTAAGACAGATCGAAAAATTTTGACTCATATTTATGATTTCGCTGAGTGCGGGATCAAACCCATGACTCGCGGCTTCATAACTACTTCGCGACAATACCTACTTCAGTGCATGGTGAATACATAATAACCACCAGGTCCAATTTAATACGCTCTTTACAATAATAATGTAATATAAATTGCTTAAACCGTTTTATTGGCTTTTATTATAGACTACAAATATTCCCTTATTTTCGATACCCCATGAAAAATATGCGTTATTGTCAGAGTTTTTATTTTCAAAACATATTTTAAATTTTTATAAAATGTTTTAACTGACTTATGAAACTCTCTATCGTTTTTAGCACTCCAAAGGGTCTGGAAGATGTTTCCTCCTATCCCACACTTTTTGCCGAGCTATTGGGCGTAGGCTGGTCGATTGAAGATTTAACAAAATTGGCCGGTGGAAATTTTCTGCGCGTGATGCAAAAAGTTGAAAAAGTACGCGACGAAAAGAAAGCCGCTGGTGTAAAACCTTATGAAGATCATCCAAATTTTCGTGCCGAAGATCCTTACAATTGTACATCCAGTTAATCGTACGTGGGTATTTAGACTCGTTAAATCAAGGTTGTTTTTTTAGTAGCAGTCGATTTCTTATAATTATAACATTTTATATATATTAAAGTAAATTATTATTTTTTGATAATGAAAGATCATCTGGATGATCTCAACAAGTCTGGGCGTTAAAAAATATTATTGTATTTTGTATTTTAGGCACAAGAAAAATTATTATTATTATATATAAAGGATCTATTATAATATTGACATTAGATTAATTGTGTAATTTTTAAGAACTATTTAAATATATTAAAGAAAGAAAGGTTTAAATTAAATTCAATAAAGACGAGCTCTAACTTTTTTTAATATAAAACATGAAACCAAAACTGAAATTTCTTAGATATTTTATCCAGATTTTTCAATACTTTCTTGCAAACATGTTATGAAATGAAAATTATGTCAGCGAGCAATCTGTAATTTCTTAAAAAATAATATGAAACTGAATTTGTACGCCTGATGATATGCGTTTGTTGACTTTTATATAAGCGCAAGTTTTTATTATTGTTCCAATATTTACTGGATAATTATTAATGGATACGCAAACACACCCAAATGGCATCCATCTGTACAACAGCATCTATTTTCCATATGTAGAATGACTCGTCTTAATTATTGGATTACGTTGCCTATCAAAAGCCAAATATAATATAACAACTTATGATTTTTTTTTGTAGAAATGCACTGCCTATGTTACTGTCTGAATTGTTTATCCTCCCTTTTTCAATAAATATGTCTGCATCATTATGAGGTATTTTCTAACAGCCTTACCATAAAAATCCTTCACATGGAAATCTGTTTCATAAACCTTTTATAAATCAAAAATATTTTCTATGAATAATACGTAATATAAATGGGTGTTGATTAAAAAAATATGTTTCTTATTAAACAAAAAAAATTATTTAACAAAGTGATAGCGCACAGTGGGAATGTTGAAAAAAAATTAAATAATCTCGCAGTTTCTAAATGGGAAATCGAAATGTAATAAAATTTCACATTGTATTGAAGGAGATGATAAGTTTAGATTTCCAGCTTGGACTTTATATCTTTAAATGGTCATCCCAAGTCTATCAAAAATTCAAAACTAAGTCTGCTTTGTTTATGGCTATGGTCTTATATTCGAATAAACAATTCAAATGTTAGCTTTTGACTTCCCTGAGTCAACTGTTTTTCCTTTACAGAAATCAAATCTTAATCGATTACCAAAAGTTTAATTTTTTGTACATTAAAAACAGTGGCAATATTTTGAAATTGCGTTACTTAGTCAAAAGTTTTATATTAAAATATGTATAAAGCATTGAATTTGTCTATTTTTTTTTTTTTCTTTTACCGAAAATAGTGCTTTAATCAATTTCTATGTATTAAGCAATTACTACAACACTAACGGACTGTTTTCTTAAATCTCAGGGCAGCAAATAAAAAAAATTGCAAAGCACCATAAGACCTATTTCCAAACTCAGATATATATGGCGAAAATACTGAAAATCCCTATTATGGGAATTTGAAAATTCCCTTTGGGATTTACGGGGATCTCAGTTATTCTTTCCTACGCATTAACTACATCATTTTCCACATACGTGTAAATTTCCATTGAAATACAATTAAAATTGTATTTTACTAAAATCTTAGTAGAAGAAAAATCGGAACAGACATTTTAGTCGCATATCTCTTAAGCTATAAAAGAAAAACCATGCGCATATCAATCTGTTATGAGCTTGTCGCTAGACAATCTGTCCTTTTGCTTAAAATTAAAAAATTTAAGCGGCTGTTTTTTATATATTCCGAATAATAACAACCATAAAAATTAAGCAATTTTCATTTACGCTTTGTAGTTCCGATTTCACTCTTGCGCAATTTTAAAACCCAACTCTTGTTAGGTTCTTTGAAATAAACAAATAAATTAAAGGCTAAAACGATTTATAGAAATTTAGTTGAAAACCATAACTTGCCGCTTAATAATTGACAAAAAATAATTTTCATTTCATGCAGCAAATGAACTTTTTTTTTATTTCTATAAAACTCTGTACACCAAAATGATATACACGCACAATAATATATGAATTTGACACAATCAATCAATTTTTTTAAAACACATTTAATGATACACTTTCTCTTTAAAGTTCAAAAATATTATATTTTCTTTTTACAATAAACAAAAGTAGCTTGGACCAAATAAACTAACAACAAAAATAATAATACCAAGAAAAAAAATATGTATTAAACTTTATATATAATAAGTTTTATTATATAAGAGTACATATATATTTCGTTATCACCATCACAAATAAATGCAATAAAATACCCAGGAAAATCATAAAGGAAATATTAATTCAAGTTAAACAAAATTATGGACGAAGGGAACTTTGAACACAACTGCCTAGTCCACAATGTCGGAAATTATTGTTCCGTCTCACAAATAAAATTTAAAACAAAAACAATATTTGTGTAAATTTTTAATTTTATTTGTGCAACAGAACTATAGCCTGCGACATCGTGGAACTGGCAGTGGCAATGAAATTTTCAAAACCATTTTTAGCAGCACAATTACTTATATTCATATATTATATAAAACAAATTTGAACATAAAATGCAATCAGGAATGCAATCAGGATTTTTATGCATTTTTGCTAAATGTAATTTTTTTTGTGGAATATGATCAAATCAAGTTGTCTCTTGATCTTTACACAATGAAAATTTCTTTCCGGTCTATAGATATTATCTTTTAATATATATGGTTTTATATAAACTCAAGTAAGAAGAAAAACTTTTAATATTTTCAAAAATATTTTTCTGGGCAATACTATTATTTTCTATACATCCAACTAAAGGTCATTAACATAAACTTCCCAAAAAAAAAATAATAATAATAAAATAAAGCAAAAAAAATATACTAAACAAAAACTGACATACATATCAAACTTTAAGTGAAAACTCAATTTCATTTTAATTTAAAACTAATTTACATTTTTAATACAACAAAATATTTATTATAATTTACTCTTAATTTAAACTATTAAATTTATATTAAACAAACCAAAACAAAGAAGCAAATAAAAAGGGAAATGATTACACTTAAATATATAAATAAAAGGGAATAAAAAATGTTTGTAAATACATATGTATATGTATGTACTAAATATATAAAAGTATATACAAATATTATGAAAAAAATTTAAATAATATTAGTTATAAAAAGGAAATTAATACAAATAGGCCAATGGTTTTTTATAGTTTTAATCAAATGAACTCTTGAAACTTTAGTTTTTAAGTCAAATAGATTTTAGCCAAATATTTCTTTAGACAATTTGTATATTTCTAAATACTCGTACATATTTAGTAAGAAAACACTCAAAAGATCGATATGGCGTAACGTTCTACTAAAATTCGTCTATAAGCAACAAATTGAAAATGAAGACAAAAAATTTCCAACTTTGTTTTGCATCTCTTATGTGTCTTTCTCCCTGTTCCCCCGTACCACCACCACCACCAATAAAAATTATATATACATACATATATATAAAAGTACATGTGAAGCAAAGTTTTTCGGAGAAAATTGTAATATAAAACGTCTTCGTTTAGCATGTAGTTTAAAATAAGTTAGATATTAGAGTATCTCCATTTATGGTAAAATAAAATATAAACTAAATAAGTTTTCCAGTACTAAGTACATACAGCAATATATAAGAGTACGTACATACATACACACATTACAATAAAATGGAAAACTAAACCTACATGCACAGTGGCGCATCTGCATATACATAAATAATTTGATTGCCAAAACTACATTTAGAGCAAAAAAAAATCTCAAAGTGCTAATTTTCCTACAGGACTTAAATCTAAAATAATACAAATATAGTCTTAAATTTTCCCGAAACTATCAAATTTTCATCTACCTCTTGTGGTCCATCTTTTATATATATATTTTTTTTTATTTTCGCAAATATGGCAAATATTCTAAACAAAAATTTTCTAGGAACTCAACTTCCAAATATTTTTAAATTTTTCAAAAGGACTGTAAACAGTGTAGGAATTAGTCCTGCTGCCGCCCTATATCCTGCCTTTCTGCTTTACAAAATTCTATTTATTTTGATTCAATATCATTTATGAGTTCTGTTCAAAGACTAAGTTAGATTTAAAGTTTTCTCAAAATATATTGATTTATTCGCCATTTTTTATTTTATTCCCTTCAAAGTAGTACCCCTCAGATATAATATATTTGTGCCAGAGCTTTTTCCAATCTTTGAAGCAGTTCTGAATTTTAGTTTTAAGTTTGTCATTGAACACTCAGTCATTCACTTTTTATTTCTTTATTTTTTTCCACTTTTCATGTGTCTCTTCAATATTGGGAAGAGAAACAGGGCACAGGGACCAAATTCGATGAATGCGATGCATGATTACGGTGCTGTGTTTGGCAAAAATATTGCGAAAATGCGACGGGTTTTTATCAAAACTTTCCATGGAACTTCTTTACCTTGGAGATCTTCAAGTCATTCTAAATATTCTGTCGATTCAAATGTCGACTTATTGTGAGTATATATATCTTGAATTCTAAAATTCTAAAATGTGAAAAATTTGCCGACCTCTATAACTATTGAGTAAATAGACACCTGTTACCTGTGTAATATGTAATAATACATTTGGAAAAGACCGTAATTGAGGTGCATAAATTTCACTATGCTTGCGAAGAGTTATTTTCGTTTACAATAATTGAATACATTTGAAATAAATTGCAATAAACTTAAGTCCCAAACAAACAAACTCCAGGCGGTCGTGGAATAAAAATTGATTGTTTTCCGGATAATTCCCGAGAATGAAAGCCTACTCATGCTTAACACTATATAACGTTAACTAAATCCTACAATTTTAAAATTAACATAACTAGACTTTTATTCACTTTTTTACTTATATAACACCACTGTGCATAAATATGGTATTTAAGTATGTAGTACTTATGGAAAGTTTTCACAAAAAGATAAAATAGAAACTTAGCACTTAACAATGAAAAATAGCTGTTATAATCGAACAAATTAATTAATATACACTCTGTCAGTATCTCTGTACCTTCATAAAAAGAAAAACCTTAATTGCAACTACTAAAAAACTTTGTTATATTTTTATTTTTCTGTTTTTGTTTTTAATATTAGATCTATATACATATATAAAGCCATGAAAAAGTGGGCTAAAACCTTGTTTAAAGTAAACGAAAAAAAATCTCTATATGCCAAAGAAATAAAATATCTTTAGAACATTGTTGAGTTTATAAGTATTCAAAAAAAATTATTATTTCTAAACTAATTTCCTGTTATGAAAAATAAATAAACTTTTAAAGTTATTTTAAAAATGTACTATGAAGTAAAAAAAATGTTTGTTATATATAAGAAATAATTTTCCTTTATTTACAATAACTGAAACTGGTTAAGAATAGAAATTTAATTGTTTAATCATCGTTTGAATAAGTAGACAAATAAAAAAAAACACACACAAACTCATACGTTATACAAAACCTAATAAAAGAAAAGCATCTTATCATGTAGATATTAAATATCTGTAAAATAAAAGAAAAAGATAAACTAATAAATGTACTATTTAAGAAAGTTAAGAATTAAATTCTAAGAAGTGAAAAATATATTAGAATTGAATAACAAATCTTGCATATTTTAATGCAAAATAAAAGAAATTGTCATAAATTTAGTTAATTTATATAAAAAGCATATATTCAAAACATCAACAAAAATATATGCAAAAATATATATACACACACATAAATACAAAGCAAAATAAAATTTTGAAAGAAATTATAAACAGAAAGAGTATTCATACTAGTATTATAAATTTATAATAAACAATTTTTAGAGAATGGACACTAAAAAATATTTAACTATAATTTTGAATATTTAAAAACAACTCTTTATAACGTACACTTCAAAAACAAGATATGGAAGTAACTTTAAATAATACACATTACAATAACACATACTCGTACATACATACATACATATATTCAAAACGGAGCATTTGTTTACTTATTTCTTCCCCACTTTTTTACCAACAACAACAAATCCTAAACAAAACAAAAAGAACAATTTCTACATAGTTAATTGAAGAAAGAAAATTTAATTATACATAAAATAAAAAACAAATATTTAGAGAAAAATAAAAACATACTATGTAAAATTTTATGATATACAAACGATTTTTATTTATATTAGACTGGGAAGAATTAGAACCGGCAGCCTGGTTATCAGAGGGGTTACTCTGTCATGCGATGCGAATGAACGCATTTGTACGCCATTTACATTGAAATTCGAAAGCAATTCCTTTCGCATCGCATTACAGGATAACCCATCAGATTTTACAAACATTTCAGTGCATACAAAAAGGGAAGTAGCTAAGGCTTCCTAAATTTTATATACCCTTCACCGAAGTACGTCTGGACAATAATATGCACCTACATTCATTCCAAAACCAAATATTTATATACAGATGAATGTAGTTTCAAAAATATTTACATTAATATGCAATCAGTTAATTTTCGAACCCTTGTAATGTTTTTAGAACATCTTCGCAAAAGGGAAAAACTTTTGTACCACTGTGGCTGCTTCAAGCAATTCGGTCGGACACCTTTTGCTTGGTGTCTCGAATAAGTTAACTAAATACTTCATACACAGAGTACTGGTTTATTAGCCAAGGCACTAACCCATTAGCTTTTAAGTGTACCCAGAGCAAATTCCACTATCGTCAATACTTGACGGGTTTTTACTGACAGCACTGTTAACCAACAGCTGATTATCATATATATTGTTAAATTTTTTGTCTCGGATCCACATATTGCAACACAATAAGCAACTGCAGGAAAAATTTAATAAATTTACTTTCCAAAGTCAATTGTTTTCAAAATGCCACAAACCAAACGCAAGACTCCATTTAGTGGCAAGAAGAAGAAGGACCAGTTATTGCAAAAAAGGCAATTAAAAGGTGAATTCCTTATGAAAATAATATGATGGACGGGAATGAGTGTGTTGTGAAAAGCACGATATGATTTATTTAATCTCTAATGAATTCACTATCGAAAAAATTCTTCTAGGTTCACAAAAGTATTTAAGAACTTGCAAAGAAAATGAAGACGGGGAAACTACCGAAGACAATGAGTTTATTGCACGCAAATTAATGATGCGGTCTCAATCAAGTGGCAGTCAAGGAGCGCGCAATAAAAATGTTAATCGTTACAATTTGTGCTTTTATCAGGAATCTAAAAAGGAAATGGAACGGTTAAAGTTGGACGGCCTAAAGCCTTACAATCCGGCCACACCAGAGCAAAGAGAAATTGATGCTAGCTTCTATGAAGGCTACGATTTCCCCATACGTCCCGAATGGAGTTATGACATGGATAAAGTGACGCTGGATCAGAATGAAAACAAATATTTTCGCGTAAGTTTTAACATATACTGCAAATAGCGGACAATTTCAGAAATATAATTAAGTAAATTCATAAAGGAATATGTGGAAAGTGTGCAAGATAAACAAAAATCGGAAAATAAAGATTTATCGCTGTTTGAACTAAATCTGGAAACTTGGCGTCAGCTGTGGCGTGTCTTGGAACTGTCAGATATTTTATTGATTGTTGTAGATGTTCGTTATTCAGTAAGAAACTGAAATCTGTATCCGTTTCAGTATTACTATTTATTTCTTCTTTGGTAGGCTTTAATGTTTCCACCTGCATTAAACGACTATATTGTTAATAAGCTAGGTAAGCATGCAATTTTAATATTAAATAAAGTAGATTTGGTTGCACCTGAAGTGGTAGTGGCGTGGCGAGAATACTTCAAGTCAACTTATCCCGGTATGCCAGTGGTTATATTTGCATCGAATCCAGCTCACAACAAAACAGGTATTTTACTAATAATTACGAATATTATACATACATATTTATATTAAAAACTCCAAATGTAATTAAAGGCACACAACAACGTCGCTGTTTAAATTATAAACGTAGCATTGAAGGTGTTTACAACATCTTCAAAGAATGTCAAAAGATTGTACAATCTGAAATTGATCTCTCAAGTTGGGAACAAAAAATCCTCGAAGACCTTAATGTTGACAATGTTTGTATCGATAATGAAATCGAAACTGTAGAAAAGTATACAGATGAAGTTGAAAGTACCATGCCGCATGGCGATGGTGAAAAACGTGAAAAATTTCACAAAGGAATTCTAACCTTAGGCTGTGTAGGTTTTCCTAATGTGGGAAAATCGTCGCTAATCAATGCTCTTAAAGGCCGAAAAGTAGTAAGTGTTAGCCGTACACCAGGCCACACTAAGCATTTCCAAACTATTTTTCTTACAAATCTCGTACGTCTCTGTGATTGCCCCGGCTTGGTATTTCCGTCGTCAACTTCCAAATACTTGCAAGTTTTGTTAGGTAGTTTTCCCATAGCGCAATTGCAAGTGCCCTATCGTTCTATACAATTGTTAGCCGAACACTTGGATATACCGAAAATTTTGAAAATACATTTACCCGAAGATTTTGATGAATGGTCTCCTATAGCTATAGCAGATGCTTGGGCATATAAACGAGGTTTTATTGTAGCAAAATCAGGTAGGCCAGACCGTTATAGAGCAGCAAATCATCTGTTGCGTGCGTGCGTGGCTGGACAATTGCAATTGATACTACAATTCTATCCACCTCAGTTTAATGAACGGTCCGAAATGTGGCAACAACATCCAGATATAAAAGATGTCAAAAAATATCAAAACTTATCCGGTGATAATGAAAACGACGTAAAAAGTAATTTTGATAATGAATATGCTTCATCGGTGAATTCGGAAAGTAATATTTTGAAATAAACAGATGTTGTTCAAAATTCAATACGTTATCGTTTTTCTTAAATTTCAGGTGCATATGACACAGACGAACTTAGCAGTTCCAATGATGAAACAAATGCCGACGAGGATGATGACTCCAAAGATCCTGATTTAACTCCGCCTACATCACGTAATGCATTTGCTTTACTCGAAGATGATTAATTTTTGGAAAAACAAGACACTACAATACAAAAACAATCTATTTTATTTATTTATTTTCCTATTTATTGTGGTTCTTTATTTTATATCTAATTACATTGCTAATGTATTTAAAGTTTTGTTATGAGTCAACAATTGTCTTCATCATCCAAAGATGGAAACACATCTTCATAATCGCCTCTGTCGTCCAAGGATAGCAACAATTGTATTGCCCTGAAAACGTTTTTAACAAATTAGTATTTAATATGCATTTTTAAGAACAAACAATAAATAACAAAATTATAACGTAAATTGTCACCTTTCAACACAGATGTATTTTATAAATTTTAAAATAAATAATTCTTGCAAATAAAAATCATATAAATTATGAAAATTGTACCAATGTAAACTATAACATTCCAAATAAAAACTTGTTTTTCATATCAGTTTATATATAAATGTATATAGCGACGTACAAAGTGAAATTTAGTCAAACATTATTTTATTGTGAAATATAATTTAAAATATAAGATTTGACTTTAGGAGCAGTTTTTGTGTATAAAACATATTTCAGTATAAGTTTGTAAGTTTTATGGGTACGAAAGCTTGACTCTATATAGTCATAAAAATAACATCAAGCCATGTAGTAATCAACGAAGTAATACAACTAAAAAGAAGCTGATAGATAACTAGCCGGCTATTACAATTTTTATCAAACTAGGAATTAATATTGATTCAGTCATTTTTAATTTTACTGTGTTATGAAATAATCATAACTTAAACGTCTGGATAGGTTTTCATGAAACTAAAACAATTTGTCTGTGATACACACACACATTTTCGTTATTGATTAGAAGGTATAACAAAAAAAATGGTCGAATCTGGAATTATATCCCTCAATTAAATTCAAAATTGGTATATAAATGGCAGAGCTCTAATGTAATAACAAACCAGGAGAGAATGGACAGGAATAAATTAGTCATTACTTTTTACAATGCCTAAAAACGTATTTTCTGATTGTTTGAATAAACCACAAATGCAGTAAATTTGTATAAATATAAGTTTCCAAATTATAAAAAAAGAGCTAATGTTTAAAACATCTTGTCATTAGCGTTATTTTTTACCTTTTTGTTTAACTAATTACTTACATTATAAGTTTTTCATCCTTGCTATTGCCTTTAATAGGAGAAGGATACAAGGCTTTCTTTTGCAGCAGTATTTGAAATTTGTCCCTCAATCTCAATATGAATAATGCAGAATTTTCATCACATTTAAAACTAAGAAAAAATAAACAATTTGAACAAGTTCTTATAACATAAAAAGAGTAAACTTACAAGTACGTATTAGCAACACTGATATACAATTCGTTTTCATCAGTTTTACCTTGCTTAACACCATCTCCGAAAATTAGCAGAGCCATGGGGTATACCATAGTAGAATCCAACAGGTATACTACATTTGTTTTTTGCTTTTGCAAATAAACAAAATAACTAAAAGAAAAATTATTTGAAATTGTAGATAAAAGTAAATAATAACTCACTTAGAATCAAATGAAGGCTGCCCACAGTTAATGGACGAACGATGGAAATTAACACGATTATCTTCAGGTGTTGAAATTTGATGGATGGCTTGACATTTATTCCCTCTCTGTTTAATTCGTCTTAATTGAAAATAAATAGGTAAATGTTAGATTACAATAAATTTTTTTGGTATGTGCAATGTATTACCTCATATATGCTATGTTTGGATAAAGGCCAGCAGCTATAATAGCCCTTAACAGTGGCAAATTAGCTGAATTAAAATTTGAAGTTTCATCGCAGCAGTCCGAAGTTTCTATAAAACTGGAATTTTTTAATAAAGTAGTGAATTGGTTTTTCATATTTTCAATTTGTTTTAGCGTGGAATAGCTAAGAAAATTTTTGCGGAGAAATTTTGTACTATCGTCAGTATCTTTGACTTCACGATAACCCTGAATAACAGAGTGTATTAATAGATGATCGCTTTTTGAATTACTAGATAGATTTCGTTTAATAGCATCAACTTTTTTTTCTGCCCCAATGGGTGTATAAAATGGACTTTTATGCGACAATCCAGCTGCAGCCGACGTTATAGGATCTATACATCGAAATAGGGCAGACATTAAAATCATTTTACCCATTTGAGGATCTATGGGCAATCGAGCTAAATGTACGCCAAGTGGTGTTAAATTCTCTTTATCATCCAAGGCTTCAATTCTAAAAACAAAATGAAAAATTGATTTTATAAATGATAACAGTTGTTTGAACTTTTTATTTTAATTGCTATTAATTTTAGAGTCAAACACCCAAAAAAAATTGTTTAATATACTATGAAACACCAAGTACTTTTTGTTGCCAATTTTCCGCTGCCAACAACACTGATATCTTCTTCTGAGACATATAAAGATATTAATTTAAAAAAATATATCTATATATATATATATATATATATATATATATATATATATATATATATATATATATATAGGGTCCGCCAAATAACTTTGTTTTTTTTTTTGAAAATGCTATAAAAAAACTACTGAATATTTTCTCAAATTTCTTTTTTTATTTGAAAGTACAATTCTTCCGGTTAATAATGGAAAATAATTTCATTCAAAAGGCTGCATGGCCAGATAACGATCGCCATTGACTGTAACGGCCACTCCTTGCTCATTTTCGAACAAAAATAGCACAATTATGCCTCTGGACCAAAATCCGCTTTTCAATGTACGCGTGCGGGGTTTCTGTGCCCCAAATGCGACAATTTTGCTTGTTTACATACCCGCCAATATCAAAATGACCTTCATCTGAAAAGATGATTTTTTTGGCAAAATCAGCATCTTCTGTAAGTCGATCGCAGGCCCACATAGCGAAGCGAAAACGCATTGGATGGTCAACCATATTCGTTCAGCGGAAGGATAAAACTAATTATCTGTCAAATCAGACATGAGCTAAGTGTTACCATTCACAAAATAAACACTAGTTGAAAAAAAACGTTAGATTGCGGACCCTATATACATATATACATACATAAATACTAAGAAAAAACGGCAAATCAAAAAGTAAGTATGAAAAAATATATTTAAAATACAGTACAATATTTTATTTAATACAGAAATAATAATAGCTGGTTTTTATTGTCTAAATAATTCTGTGATAGTTTTATAATCTGTAACTCTTCTAGAATTAACAAACGTCTGCTATTATTTTTCCGTAGTCAAAATTTAAAACTTTTTAAATTTTTTATATAAATTTTATTGAAAAAAATAAACATGGAGAACTAACCGTTTAAGTAAGCCTAATCCATTACTGACAGCTTTTTCATCTGGCGAACTTATAAGACTTTTAAAAAATTCGTAAGGATCGGTTATGTGCAAAAGTTTCAGATTTAATATAACCGATTCCAATTTGCTGCACAATATTTCCGGGAGAGGCACATCAAGCATCAAACTTTCTCGAACCCTAGAAATATTTGTATAAACATAATCATACTGGATTATTTTTTATGTGTATATATTACCTGGTGAATAAATTGTAGCATATACCAGGTTGCACGCGTCCAGCACGACCTTTTCGTTGCTGTGTATTAGCTTTACTTACCCATGAGTCTTCTAACGACTGCATATTTTGCAACACATCATAGCCTTTCATTTTAGTTCTGCCGGTATTTATAACATAAACTACATCATCTATTGTTACCGAAGTTTCTGCCAATATTGTAGATAATATAATTTTTCGCATGTCCTTTGACGCTGGCTTAAATATACTTTTCTGATTAACAGTTGGCATCATAGAGTGCAAAGGATATACTACAATATGTTTAGATAATAATTTATGCTTATAATTTGACGGATCCTGTAGTTGACCAGCCAGCTTAGAAATTCTTTCATAACCTGGTAGAAATACTAATATTGCTCCTGGCGGTTTATTTGCACAGATATAAAAAATCAAATATTCCAAAAAGTCCAAATTTTCACAACCTTCACTATCTTGGTATCTACTTAAAGTGTTAATAACTTGACGATTGTATTTTCCATGTAGTGAGGGCAAGTATGATGATATCATTTTATTATACTGATGGTTTCGATCACTTGCAGCTTTCCGATTTTTTGTACAAGGATTCTTAGTATTGTCGAAAGCAGTGAAACCTGTCTCTTGTAAAATATCTTCAAGATAAAGAACTTCAACGGGAAAAAGTGTTCCCTCAATACGTAGTGTAAAGCAATTGTTGAAATAGTTGGAAAAAGTTTCTTCTGATACGGTGGCACTCATTAAAATCACTTTCAAATCAGGACGATGAGGTAAAATCTACAAATATTATATATCGATGGCTTAATATAAAAAAAGCCTAACTCGATTTTTTGTTACTTTACAATAGAAGGAAAAAACTTAGTAGAATTCGTAAAATTTCTGATACAAGAAAAATGTTGACGCAATTATTAAAAAAAAAGATGCAACATATTTTATTAAAAAGTTTTCAAAACTAAGTTTAAGTTAAGTTTTTTCCTTCTCCTTACATATTGGGTCTACAAGTTAATAATGTCGATTTTTTTGCTTGAAAAATGCATTTATTATAATAACAAAATGGGTTTATACATTATTCAAAGTATTGTCCATCATTAGCCACTACTTTTTCCCATCTTTCTGGTAGCGTATGGATTCCGCACCAAAAGAACTGCTCCGGTTTGGAGGTAAAGAAGGAATCAAGCCAATTTCTGATACCCTGTTCTGAAGTGAAACGTATTCCTGTAAGGGCGTTCTGCATCGATCGAAACAAATGGAAGTCAGAAGGGGCAAGGTCTGGGCTATAAGGCGGGTGAGCCAAAACTTCCCATCCACTGTTTTCCAAATAGTTTTTGACCGGTCTTGCAACATGTGGCCGAGCATTGTCATGATGGAAGATTATAGCCTCGTGTCTGGTCGAATATTCTGGTCGTTTTTCGTTGATTGCTCTCTTCAAACGAATCAATTGTCTTCGGTACAGGTCCGCATTAATTGTCTGACCCGATTTCAACAGCTCATAATACAAAACACCCTTCTGATCCCACCAAATACAGAGCATTACCTTGGCGTCGTGGATATTCTGCTTCGGCGTTGATTTGGCTGGTTCGCCGGGCTTTACATATGACTTTTTGCGCTTGGGGTTATCGTAATGTATCCATTTTTCATCACCAGTAACAATACGATGCAAAAATGACTTCTTTTTATAGCGTTCAAGCAACATTTCCGACATGCAAAATCGCCTTTCAACGTCCCTCGGCTTCAATTCATATGGGACCCAATTGCCTTGCTTTTGAATGAATCCCAATGCCTTTAAACGTAGGGAAATGGCTTGTTGTGTAACTCCCAATGATAGAGCAAGTTCTTCTTGCGTTTGACAACAATCTCCGTCAAGTAATGCTTCCAACGCCTCATCTTCAAACTTTTTCGGCTGACCAGCCCTCTCCTTGTCTTCTGTGTCGAAATCACCGCTTTTGAATCGAGCGAACCATCGTTCACAAGTTTTTTGAGTTGGTGCATGTTGACCGTAAGCTTCTACCAATAATCGATAACGTTCAGCAGCCGTTTTCTTCAGATGAAAGAAGGTTATCAGACTTCCCCGCAAAACATCCTTTTTAGGCACAAAATTCGACATTATTATAGCGATTTAAAAAATGTGTGTTTATACTTTGGCGTCTATCGAATACTGAATTATAATGACAGATGTTTACCCTCCAAAATACCATATTGGTTATTATTGGCACAAACCAAATGTGACAGTTATGCCATATGTTGTGCAAATCGACATTATTAACTTGTAGACCCAATATATATATATATATATATATATATATATATATATATATATATATATATATATATATATACATATATATATATATATATATATATATATATATACATATATGTATATATATATATATATATATATATATATATATATATATATATATTTACATGTACAAACTCATCTACATGCGTACATGTACAAACTCATCTACATGCGTACATGTACAAACTCATCTACATACATATATACATGTGCATACATTCGACCAAATATATTCACTTTGTAAAAATGTTTATGGATTTGCTTATTCAAGCGACAATTATATAATTTTTAATACCTTTTTAAGTAAAGCCATTAGAAGATCTGTTTCCACACTGCGTTCATGAATTTCATCCAAGATTATATGATTTGTACCCAGTATTAGAGGATTTGACTGCATTTTTTGAAGCAGTATTCCACTGGTGCAATACAAGATTGATCCATAATCTCGTGGTGAACGACTGAAATAATAATTCACTACTTAGCATGTTACTTATTAATTCTGCAAATTTTGTATTTTCAAACTATACATATGCATACCATACTTTTTTAAACTACATATGTATGTAGATCATCTAACATTAAATTATGGTTTATTGAGTGTAGCATAAATAGCTAGTTCTTTGAATATACGTAAGTATATATAAAACTCACCCTTCCAAACGTATCTTATAACCAACCGACATGCCTAATGATTCATTCCTCTCATATGCAACACGTTCCGCAACAGAAATGGCAGATATTCTTCTAGGTTGTGTACATATGATGCTACATTCGGCTCCGCGTCCACTATTGATATAATCATCGAGCAATATTTGTGGGACTTGTGTTGTCTTACCACAACCTGTACTACCAACAATAAGGACGACTTGATTATCCTGAATAGCCTTAAGAATGTCATCTTTATGCTTTGTGGCAGGTAAACGTTGCTGCATTTCGTATATATTACGAGTTTCGTTCAATTCTTCTTTCTCAAGTGATGAAGCTCTTAAACGCTCACTGCATTCCTTAATGTTAATGTGCCCCAGTGTGTTTCTAACCGATGTCTTCGATTTCTCAAGAAATTCCTCGAAATTAATCTCAAGAATATTACGAAAATGTTCTGCAAATTCACTACAAACACGTTCGTTATCATCCCCTTCATATACATTTAAATGTTTTTCTAGTCCTGCGAGTACGCCAGGAGGTATATTAACAGAAGAATGGAGTTTTATGCGTTTATTAGTTGCTAAATCTGCTGAAGGATTAATATCGTTGCATCCTCCATTTTCTTCAGAATTTTTAATTTGAGCTGCTTTAGCTTCTTCAGCAATTTTACGTTGACGTAAATTGCGATAAAACAATCCAATTTCTTTGCCCCGTAATCCTGGGGGATGAATACCAGGCCTTCCTCTACGACTTTCACTAACATGATTGAGCAAAGCAGCATCCCCGTAAAATGGGTTTTCAGCCATTTCACTGAGTTAGAAGAAACAACGTTCTAATATAACGTAACGTTTGGATGATAAAAGAGTATAGAATGTCTTCAATGTTGACTATGAGTGCAGAGATTACTATTTTTAGAAATTCGACATTACTCCAAAACAAGGTACAGATATATTTGGACTTACTCGGTTGTATGAAGACAAATGAATGAGCTTCTTTGTTTAGTCTGCTTTTACACACATCAGTTTTTCTTGAAGCAAGTCTGAGTTTATGGGAGAGAGAGGAAAGAAGCAAGAAGAGGGGTACATACTTGATTGTACCGGAAAGTTACTTCAATTCTCTTTTGTTATTTTATTCTCATTAATGGCGTCATATTAAGTTTTGACATTAGAAATTGAACACAGACTGTCTGTGTGTAAACAAACGGGCAGTTTTAAAAGAGAACTGTAGAGAACTGCTTCAAGAAAAACTGATGTGTGTAAAAGCAGACTTATACACGCATTTAATAATAATAAACAAAATACCTATGAAGATAACAAACTTTTTCAACATTACTTTTTACTCAACTCGTTTTCTCCGAGAGTGGTAAACATATGATCTCTTATGGAGAAACATTTGCTCTTCATGGTGAAATATATATATAGTATATATATATATATATATATATATATATATATATATATATATATATATATATATATATAGTATATATTATATACGGTGGCAGCGCTACGGCAGATGACAACCCATGGTGAGTCTCGATTGATGTCAAATTCTTGTGTACAACTAGTGATGCTTATGTTTTATATTGAGCGATGTTAGTACTTGTGCATGTCTGCAGCAATACAATGTGTTTTGTTGCAATAATTTTGACGTAGGCCACGACTTCACACAAACAAAATACCAATTGGTTGTTGTAATGTTGTATTTGTTGCCGTAGCACTGCCACCATATATTTATTTCACCATGGCACTTTGGCTTTGCAGACTAGCTACACCGAATGCTGCCAGGTTAATAGCAAAAATTATACGGCAACAATCTAAACTTAAGGCCAATTTTAACAGCGACTTATCTATGTAACAAACTTTTTGCATATTATCTAGTTTTTGGGCTATAACTCTTATAAACCGGGCAAGATAAATAACAACTATGTTACACCATCTGAAGAGAAAAAATTACACATATTGTAATCATTAATATTTTTATCAAAGATATTGTTTCTAACAACATATTTCGAAAAACATTTTATGGCCTATAACTCCCAAACCTTACCATGTGCCATCAATGACTTAGGGCTGACCTAGGGCGTAAAAAGGCCTACAATTTGGCAGCATTCGATTTTTTCCTCCTCAGCTATTGTTTCAAACAGAATTTTCAAAAAACTTTCGACAAAAAGCTTTCGAACAGAAAATATACGAACACTGCAGTTCACTTTTGAAATAACGGCAACTCTGGCATGTACCGGTAACAGCTGTAGTTTTTTGACTTTTCCTTATCAGTAGATTCACAATGTCCGTGAACTTAACAAACTCTTTAACAAACTTTTTTTTCCATTCCTCTTTGATCCCCATTCCGCTCAATGAGAGCTGAAAAAATCCTCTCTTGAGCACAAATAAATGAGTATATCTGTGAATGCTGCCAAGTTAATGAATGCGATTGGTTGCTTATTTAAGGAAGATTTCATAAATTGGTTGGTTATTTAAGGAATTATTTACGAATATGACCATCAACAAAGAAGCAAAAACAAAATTTCAACAAACTTTTTGCTTAGTTGTAAACAATTGAATATCCAACAAACTATTTGGTTAGTTTTTTTAAAATAAAAGTTAAACCAAATAAAATTCAATAAAAAAATGTTCTACAAAGTGAAAGGTGGTCTAAAATAACATAAGTGACTATCATTGTTTTTTCTCAAACAGTTGTTTTTTCATATAAAATTTTTAATAAAGTTTTTTTAAAAAACACTTTTTGACCTATAACTTTGATATCTGACTTTGAGCCAAAAATTGAATTATACCATCTTAAAGGGCATGAAAAGGGCTACAATTTGGCATCATTAGATTTTTGATTTACAGTTACTACTTCGAACAAATTTTTCAAAAAACTGTTCACTAACATGAATTTTTTGAGTTTTTCACCTATAACTCCCATACCTGACTTTGAGCCAAAAATAGTAATATACCACCTTAAAGGGCATGAAAAGGGCTACAATTTGGCATCATTAGATTTTTGATTTACAGTTACTACTTCAAACAAATTTTTCAAAAAACTGTTTTTACTAACATTCTCACTAACATGAATTTTTGGAGTTTTTCACCTATAACTCCCATACCTGACTTTGAGCCAAAAATTGCAATATACCATCTTAAAGGGCATGAAAAGGGCTACAATTTGGCATCATTAGATTTTTGATTTACAGTTACTACTTCGAACAAATTTTTCAAAAAACTGTTTTTACTAACATTCTCTCTAACATGAATTTTTTGAGTTTTTCACCTATAACTCCCATACCTGACTTTGAGCCAAAAATAGTAATATACCATCTTAAAAGGCATGAAAAGGGCTACAATTTAGCATCATTAGATTTTTGATTTACAGTTACTACTTCGAACAAATTTTTCATAAAACTGTTCACTAACATGAATTTTTTGAGTTTTTCACCTATAACTCCCATACCTGACTTTGAGCCAAAAATTGCAATATACCATCTTAAAGGGCATGAAAAGGGCTACAATTTGGCATCATTAGATTTTTGATTTACAGTTACTACTTCGAACAAATTTTTCAAAAAACTGTTTTTACTAACATTCTCTCTAACATGAATTTTTTGAGTTTTTCACCTATACCTCCCATACCTGACTTTGAGCCAAAAATAGTAATATACCATCTTAAAGGGCATGAAAAGGGCTACAATTTAGCATCATTAGATTTTTGATTTACAGTTACTACTTCGAACAAATTTTTCAAAAAACTGTTTTTACTAACATTCTCTCTAACATGAATTTTTTGAGTTTTTCACCTATACCTCCCATACCTGACTTTGAGCCAAAAATAGTAATATACCATCTTAAAGGGCATGAAAAGGGCTACAATTTAGCATCATTAGATTTTTGATTTACAGTTACTACTTCGAACAAATTTTTCAAAAAACTGTTCACTAACATGAATTTTTTGAGTTTTTCATCTATAACTCCCATACCTGGCTTTGAGCCAAAAATAGTAATATACCACCTTAAAGGGCATGAAAAGGGCTACAATTTGGCATCATTAGATTTTTGATTTACAGTTACTACTTCAAACAAATTTTTCAAAAAACTGTTTTTACTAACATTCTCACTAACATGAATTTTTGGAGTTTTTCACCTATAACTCCCATACCTGACTTTGAGCCAAAAATTGCAATATACCATCTTAAAGGGCATGAAAAGGGCTACAATTTGGCATCATTAGATTTTTGATTTACAGTTACTACTTCGAACAAATTTTTCAAAAAACTGTTTTTACTAACATTCTCTCTAACATGAATTTTTTGTGTTTTTCACCTATAACTCCCATACCTGACTTTGAGCCAAAAATAGTAATATACCATCTTAAAGGGCATGAAAAGGGCTACAATTTGGCATCATTAGATTTTTGATTTACAGTTACTACTTCGAACAAATTTTTCAAAAAACTGTTTTTACTAACATTCTCACTGACATGAGTTTTTTTAATTTTTCACCTATAACTCCCATACCTGACTTTGAGCCAAAAATTGCAATATACCATCTTAAAGGGCATGAAAAGGGCTACAATTTGGCATCATTAGATTTTTGATTTACAGTTACTACTTCGAACAAATTTTTCAAAAAACTGTTTTTACTAACATTCTCTCTAACATGAATTTTTTGAGTTTTTCACCTATAACTCCCATACCTGACTTTGAGCCAAAAATAGTAATATACCATCTTAAAAGGCATGAAAAGGGCTACAATTTAGCATCATTAGATTTTTGATTTACAGTTACTACTTCGAACAAATTTTTCAAAAAACTGTTCACTAACATGAATTTTTTGAGTTTTTCACCTATAACTCCCATACCTGACTTTGAGCCAAAAATTGCAATATACCATCTTAAAGGGCATGAAAAGGGCTACAATTTGGCATCATTAGATTTTTGATTTACAGTTACTACTTCGAACAAATTTTTCAAAAAACTGTTTTTACTAACATTCTCTCTAACATGAATTTTTTGAGTTTTTCACCTATACCTCCCATACCTGACTTTGAGCCAAAAATAGTAATATACCATCTTAAAGGGCATGAAAAGGGCTACAATTTAGCATCATTAGATTTTTGATTTACAGTTACTACTTCGAACAAATTTTTCAAAAAACTGTTCACTAACATGAATTTTTTGAGTTTTTCATCTATAACTCCCATACCTGGCTTTGAGCCAAAAATAGTAATATACCACCTTAAAGGGCATGAAAAGGGCTACAATTTGGCATCATTAGATTTTTGATTTACAGTTACTACTTCAAACAAATTTTTCAAAAAACTGTTTTTACTAACATTCTCACTAACATGAATTTTTGGAGTTTTTCACCTATAACTCCCATACCTGACTTTGAGCCAAAAATTGCAATATACCATCTTAAAGGGCATGAAAAGGGCTACAATTTGGCATCATTAGATTTTTGATTTACAGTTACTACTTCGAACAAATTTTTCAAAAAACTGTTTTTACTAACATTCTCTCTAACATGAATTTTTTGTGTTTTTCACCTATAACTCCCATACCTGACTTTGAGCCAAAAATAGTAATATACCATCTTAAAGGGCATGAAAAGGGCTACAATTTGGCATCATTAGATTTTTGGTTTACAGTTACTACTTCGAACAAATTTTTCAAAAAACTGTTTTTACTAACATTCTCTAACATGAATTTTTTGAGTTTTTCACCTATAACTACCATACCTGACTTTGTTAGTAAAAACAGTTTTTTGAAAAATTTGTTCGAAGTAGTAACTGTAAATCAAAAATCTAATGATGCTAAATTGTAGCCCTTTTCATGCCCTTTAAGATGGTATATTGCAATTTTTGGCTCAAAGTCAGGTATGGGAGTTATAGGTGAAAAATTAAAAAAACTCATGTCAGTGA
This sequence comes from Linnaemya tessellans, assembly GCA_951800035.1. Lineage (NCBI taxonomy): Eukaryota > Metazoa > Arthropoda > Insecta > Diptera > Tachinidae > Linnaemya > Linnaemya tessellans. The sequence goes on along the minus strand of OX637533.1, from coordinate 100,804,854 downwards.
GAATGTTAGTAAAAACAGTTTTTTGAAAAATTTGTTCGAAGTAGTAACTGTAAACCAAAAATCTAATGATGCTAAATTGTAGCCCTTTTCATGCCCTTTAAGATGGTATATTGCAATTTTTGGCTCAAAGTCAGGTATGGGAGTTATAGGTGAAAAACTCCAAAAATTCATGTTAGTGAGAATGTTAGTAAAAACAGTTTTTTGAAAAATTTGTTCGAAGTAGTAACTGTAAATCAAAAATCTAATGATGCCAAATTGTAGCCCTTTTCATGGCCTTTAAGGTGGTATATTGGAATTTTTGGCTCAAAGTCAGGTATGGGAGTTATAGGTGAAAAATTAAAAAAACTCATGTTAGTGAGAATGTTAGTAAAAACAGTTTTTTGAAAAATTTGTTCGAAGTAGTAACTGTAAACCAAAAATCTAATGATGCCAAATTGTAGCCCTTTTCATGCCCTTTAAGATGGTATATTGCAATTTTTGGCTTAAAGTCAGGTATGGGAGTTATAGGTCGAAAGCTGAAAAAAATTAATTTGAGTGAAAACAGTTTTTTGAAAAATTTGTTCGAAGTAGTAACTGTAAATCAAAAATCTAATGATGCCAAATTGTAGCCCTTTTCATGCCCTTTAAGATGGTATATTGCAATTTTTGGCTTAAAGTCAGGTATGGGAGTTATAGGTGAAAAACTCAAAAAATTCATGTTAGAGAGAATGTTAGTAAAAACAGTTTTTTGAAAAATTTGTTCGAAGTAGTAACTGTAAATCAAAAATCTAATGATGCCAAATTGTAGCCCTTTTCATGCCCTTTAAGATGGTATATTGCAATTTTTGGCTCAAAGTCAGGTATGGGAGTTATAGGTGAAAAACTCAAAAAATTCATGTTAGTGAACAGTTTTTTGAAAAATTTGTTCGAAGTAGTAACTGTAAATCAAAAATCTAATGATGCTAAATTGTAGCCCTTTTCATGCCCTTTAAGATGGTATATTACTATTTTTGGCTCAAAGTCAGGTATGGGAGTTATAGGTGAAAAACTCCAAAAATTCATGTCAGTGAGAATGTTAGTAAAAACAGTTTTTTGAAAAATTTGTTCGAAGTAGTAACTGTAAATCAAAAATCTAATGATGCCAAATTGTAGCCCTTTTCATGCCCTTTAAGGTGGTATATTACTATTTTTGGCTCAAAGTCAGGTATGGGAGTTATAGGTCGAAAGCTGAAAAAAATTAATTTGAGTGAAAACAGTTTTTTGAAAAATTTGTTCGAAGTAGTAACTGTAAATCAAAAATCTAATGATGCCAAATTGTAGCCCTTTTCATGCCCTTTAAGATGGTATATTGCAATTTTTGGCTTAAAGTCAGGTATGGGAGTTATAGGTGAAAAACTCAAAAAATTCATGTTAGAGAGAATGTTAGTAAAAACAGTTTTTTGAAAAATTTGTTCGAAGTAGTAACTGTAAATCAAAAATCTAATGATGCCAAATTGTAGCCCTTTTCATGCCCTTTAAGATGGTATATTACTATTTTTGGCTCAAAGCCAGGTATGGGAGTTATAGATGAAAAACTCAAAAAATTCATGTTAGTGAACAGTTTTTTGAAAAATTTGTTCGAAGTAGTAACTGTAAATCAAAAATCTAATGATGCTAAATTGTAGCCCTTTTCATGCCCTTTAAGATGGTATATTACTATTTTTGGCTCAAAGTCAGGTATGGGAGTTATAGGTGAAAAACTCCAAAAATTCATGTCAGTGAGAATGTTAGTAAAAACAGTTTTTTGAAAAATTTGTTCGAAGTAGTAACTGTAAATCAAAAATCTAATGATGCCAAATTGTAGCCCTTTTCATGCCCTTTAAGGTGGTATATTACTATTTTTGGCTCAAAGTCAGGTATGGGAGTTATAGGTCGAAAGCTGAAAAAAATTAATTTGAGTGAAAACAGTTTTTTGAAAAATTTGTTCGAAGTAGTAACTGTAAATCAAAAATCTAATGATGCCAAATTGTAGCCCTTTTCATGCCCTTTAAGATGGTATATTGCAATTTTTGGCTTAAAGTCAGGTATGGGAGTTATAGGTGAAAAACTCAAAAAATTCATGTTAGAGAGAATGTTAGTAAAAACAGTTTTTTGAAAAATTTGTTCGAAGTAGTAACTGTAAATCAAAAATCTAATGATGCCAAATTGTAGCCCTTTTCATGCCCTTTAAGATGGTATATTACTATTTTTGGCTCAAAGCCAGGTATGGGAGTTATAGATGAAAAACTCAAAAAATTCATGTTAGTGAACAGTTTTTTGAAAAATTTGTTCGAAGTAGTAACTGTAAATCAAAAATCTAATGATGCTAAATTGTAGCCCTTTTCATGCCCTTTAAGATGGTATATTACTATTTTTGGCTCAAAGTCAGGTATGGGAGGTATAGGTGAAAAACTCAAAAAATTCATGTTAGAGAGAATGTTAGTAAAAACAGTTTTTTGAAAAATTTGTTCGAAGTAGTAACTGTAAATCAAAAATCTAATGATGCCAAATTGTAGCCCTTTTCATGCCCTTTAAGATGGTATATTGCAATTTTTGGCTCAAAGTCAGGTATGGGAGTTATAGGTGAAAAACTCAAAAAATTCATGTTAGTGAACAGTTTTTTGAAAAATTTGTTCGAAGTAGTAACTGTAAATCAAAAATCTAATGATGCTAAATTGTAGCCCTTTTCATGCCTTTTAAGATGGTATATTACTATTTTTGGCTCAAAGTCAGGTATGGGAGTTATAGGTGAAAAACTCCAAAAATTCATGTCAGTGAGAATGTTAGTAAAAACAGTTTTTTGAAAAATTTGTTCGAAGTAGTAACTGTAAATCAAAAATCTAATGATGCCAAATTGTAGCCCTTTTCATGCCCTTTAAGATGGTATATTGCAATTTTTGGCTTAAAGTCAGGTATGGGAGTTATAGGTCGAAAGCTGAAAAAAATTAATTTGAGTGAAAACAGTTTTTTGAAAAATTTGTTCGAAGTAGTAACTGTAAATCAAAAATCTAATGATGCCAAATTGTAGCCCTTTTCATGCCCTTTAAGATGGTATATTGCAATTTTTGGCTTAAAGTCAGGTATGGGAGTTATAGGTCGAAAGCTGAAAAAAATTAATTTGAGTGAAAACAGTTTTTTGAAAAATTTGTTCGAAGTAGTAACTGTAAATCAAAAATCTAATGATGCCAAATTGTAGCCCTTTTCATGGCCTTTAAAATGGTTTATTGGAATTTTTGGCTCAAAGTCAGGTATGGGAGTTATGGGTGAAAAACTCAAAAAATTCATGTTAGTGAGAATTTTAGTAAAAACAGTTTTTTGAAAAATTTGTTCGAAGTAGTAACTGTAAATCAAAAATCTAATGATGCCAAATTGTAGCCCTTTTCATGCCCTTTAAGATGGTATATTGCAATTTTTGGCTCAAAGTCAGGTATGGGAGTTATAGGTCGAAAGCTAAAAAAAAATTAATTTGAGTGAAAACAGTTTTTTGAAAAATTTGTTCGAAGTAGTAACTGTAAATCAAAAATCGAATGATGCCAAATTGTAGCCCTTTTCATGCCCTTTAAGATGGTATAATTCAATTTTTGGCTCAAAGTCAGGTATGGGAGTTATAGTTCAAAAAGTGTTTTTTGAAAAATTTTTATTCAAAATTTTGACCAAAAAATATACTGTCGGAGAAAAACTAATGATGGCCGATTATGTAATTTTAGCTAATCTTTCAGATTGTTTAATATTTGTTTTTTGTATTTTGCCTGGTTTTAGTGTTATTCCTCAAAAACTAAGCAAAAAGTTTGTTGAAAATGCAAAAAGTTTGTTGAAGTGCTAAAATTCTACCAAAATGTGCCTTTAGTAATCAACCAAGTAATTTTGTTGCCGTATTCCTTTGATTTATTGTGCATGCAATATTTGGCATCACTTTTATGTTTTATCTGCATAACATAACATATATGTTTCGTGGCAATTGTGTAAAAGTGTTGAATAATAACAATATATATATAAATAATTGAAAGAAATACTTATTATATGAACATTTTTAAAAGATAGGTAATTAGTTTACAAAATATTACAAAAAATATGTTGATCACTTCAACGCTAATATAAAAGTAGTTAAGTGCTGCCATTTTACATATATTTGAGTCTGGCAACTCACTTTCTCAAACTCAAGAGAGCGCAACTCTGTTTTTAAAAATAACTCACTCAATTTGCATTCTGGGAAAAAAGTTTGTTGAAAAGTTTGTTATCTTCTCGCGGGTAGATTCACACATACATTTTGCTATTCGTTGTGTGTTTTCTGCTGGCATTCTGTTATTGGTAGTTGTATTTGTTTCTCATAATCAATTGCAACTTGTGCATTTCCTAATTTAATTAGTTTTTAATAATACATTTACAAATTTTTTGGGTTACTATATATATTTAAAATTCTGTAACAAAATGAATTACCTTTGCTTGGCATTGAATGGTGTAATATCTGCGGGTGCTTATTTAATGGCTGTACGCATAATACCGCGATTCCGAGATATGTTTATCAAGGCTAATCTCTTCGGTAAGGATTTGTGCAAAAAAGACCTAAACCAAGTGTAAGTAAGATCTACACATGGACGTAGATATAATCAACCCTTAATATACATATTTAGGCCTGAGTCCATGGGTGTGTTAATTGGTTGCGTGTTCTTGGTGGCAATGTTTTTATTTATACCAGTACCTTTTACACTGGAAGAAGCTGCTGCTATGGATGTTACCACTGGTGGGAAACCCTCAACATTTCCCCACGAAGCATTTGTTGAGCTCATTGTCGCTTTGTTGTCGATTTGTTGTATGATATTACTTGGGTTTGCTGATGACGTATTAGATTTGAGATGGCGCCATAAGTTAATGCTACCCACGATAGCGACCCTTCCTTTACTTATGGTGTATTATGTAAACCACAATTCCACCACTATAATGATGCCGAAATTAGTACGTTCGATTTTAGGTGAATCGCTGGACATAGGTAGGCTTTTTGACATTCAACTAATAACAATGTAATCTTAATGATCGCGTATTTGCTTGCTTAGGTGCTTTGTACTATATCTATATGGGCATGCTTGCAGTTTTTTGCACAAATGCTATTAATATATTGGCTGGTATAAATGGTTTGGAGGTGGGCCAATCTCTCATAATTGCTGTTTCCATATTAGCTTTCAATATCATTGAACTGTATTTGGGCCATCAACTTGACAGCCATAAATTTAGCATTTATCTTTTGCTACCATTTCTTGGAGTCACTGCAGCGCTATGGAAATATAACAAGTGAGTCGAAAAAATGTATATTTTGTATTTGTATATATATATATATATATATATATATATATATATATATGTATATATATATATATATATATATATATATATATATATATATATATATATGTATATATATATATGTATATATATATATATATATATATATATATATATATATATATATATATATATATATATATATATATATATATATATATGTATCTATAAGTGTGTACATTAACTAAAAAAGTTAATTTGACTGCAACCAATTCTAATCATTCCTGCTCTATTAGAAAATAAAAAATTAACAATTTACGTTACAAAATTCATACATAATTTATAATAACACATATTTTATAATATTTTTATAATAACACATATTTTATAATGTTTTTTAGAAGTTTCTACTATCTAAATTAAACTACTAGATAGAAACTCATTTAAAATGGCAATGCAAGTCACTTGCAGTTTGTTGTCAATTTTCTTTTTATAGTATGGAAGAGCCAAAAGGAGAAGTGGTAAATATTTCTAGTTCACCACTCTCATGAAACAAAATCTGTGATATCTTAATTATAGGTATTAAACATTGTAGCATAAGTGGTGTATTGGAGATATGTAAATTAAATTACCGTTGGTTAAACGACTTTACGTTATAAAACCTGAAGTTATGGTCACATTTATACCTAAATAAAAGTATTGACATGTGTAAGAAAATTTTATGAAAATAATAGAAAAAATCACTGTATGAAATTGTTAATGAAAAAAAAAATTAATACCGGTTGCAAAAAGTTAAGCTTGTTAAACTTAGTATAGTGTTTGTTACACAAAAGGAAACAAAAAGTAATGGGGGAAGTAAACAGCTGCTTAGAAACCAGCTGTAGAAGCAATAAAAAGAATCCTCCCCTACTGACCCCATCAACATCGACCACATTGCAACCACCAAAAACAAAAAACTAAAACACATCAAATCAAGATACCTTGACTAAAAAACAACAAAATCAATGACAACAAACAGACTGTGAATACAATAACGTAAAACATGGCAAATACAAAGAGGAAAGTAATCTAAAGAACAAGGCATACAAACCGTATAAAGTAAAAAGTATTTTTTGTAGTATCTTTACTTGGGTGTGTGCAGAAAAATTAAAATTTCCTCGGAAAATACCTACCTGAGATAAAATGAAGAATTGAATAGCAAAAGTTTTGTATCAGACACAAATGCATTTACGTTTCAGTTCAACACAGCACAATGGAAGAGATTTGCATGATGGCATCACAGAGATGATGCAATTGTTAAAACCTGACACACCATCCGATATTAATCAGCACCTGCAAAATTATGAGATCAACCATCACCATCAGCAGGTATTTACAAAAGGGACCTGGACTAAGAGATTTATTTTGTGGTCAATATTACTTATACAATTTGGATTCATACTATGCTTCTGGTTAATTCAATTGGGCTTAAGTGATAAGCTCAATGATAGGTCTGGTGCAAACCATCAATTGGATGATAATAGAATTAATTTTGTACAATCAAAAGCTTTGAAATTTTCAAAGCAGGCAAAAGTAGAAAAAGGCAAATTCCTGCAAAATACGCGTTTTCAATGGCCTTCAAGAGATCTTAAATTTCAAAATGATTTCTTGCTACATCAAAATAATTTCAATCTGTCAGAAGCAGAGAAAATTATGTTTGGAGAAACATCTCTGTGGTGCTTTAGAGAGGGCACTATAAACGAAACTAGACTTGCAAGCATAGAATGGAATGAATCAAATCCCTGGCAAGAAAACTGCGAATGTTTACCGGAGTGGCATGGTAGGGATTGTGGTCAACCAGAAGTTATTTGGAGAGCTTTATTAACAGCAAAAATCCCTTTCAAACTTAAAGATCCTGCCCGAGATGAAGCCCACCGTTTGGTATATATGTTAGAAGGACTTTTTTTAAATTTAGATTTAATGGAACTACAGGTCAAATCTGTCGCTAAGGTTGTGGACTATTTTATAGTATATTTAAAAAGAAATCCCATAAATATCAAGGATCTTAAAGCAATTAAATTTCGATTAAAACAAATGTTGCCCTTGAAAAACTATTTTTTGTATCACTGTAAATTGCCATCATTCAGTAATTGCTCTTCGGCCGAAGCTTATCGGTTGTTTAGGCAGCAACATTTGCCTACAAATGCCATTAAACCTACAGACATGTTTATTTTTACAAATGACAAAACCATTCTGGGCCATCGGGCTTTGAATTTTCTAAAATACTATAGCTCCGATACGGCACCTGTCATACAATTTCGCTTAAAGTTTAACGTTTATGGATTTTATTGGCAACATCCTAAACAAACTCATCTCAGTGGTCTTATCAGTTCCTTTCAAAATATCGATAATTCAGATGGTAATCCAACGCTAATGAAAACGCAAATTACAACTGAACACCAACAAAAGCCTTCTTTGGTAATAGGAGATTTGAATCATTTTGGTGGCTGGCTTTGCAAATATTGCCAGGAAACTGATGAAATCATTATAGAATTACAATTGTCACAAAGTTCCTTAAACACCCCTGTGACATCGCCTACAATGTCACCATCATCATCCTCAAAGTCAATTCAACAAACTGTGGTATTTCCTTTGGACAAAAAACATTCATCTTCTATAGATACTGCCTATGTTCAGCAACTCATCGCAACGGGCACCTACCTGACAGATGGAAAAACTCAACTACAAAAAGTTCGACGTTTTACAGATAAATACTATGCTCCAAGTTATGCCGCAGAACGCAGCTGGAAGTATGGCCATTTGTTAATTAATATTTATGAATCCTTAGAAGACTTACTGACCGGCGATAACGAAGATGAAATGTTCTAAACACAAGGATGTAAATATTAAATTATATACATATGTAATTAAAATTAACAAAATTAGTTTGTTCAAGTTGTACTATTTTATTAAAATTTTTGATCTTAAGAAGTGAAAATATTGAAGCAAAATAGCTTAACTGGAGCAAACATAATAACATTTAAAATACGTATAACTTAAAACGCCAAATTTTGAAGACATTAAGAAAATATTAAATTCAGAAATGATATATTTGTAAACAGAGGGGTTTTAAAGTGTTTATATACAAAATGTATGTATGTATGAAGCGAATTCAAAATTTTATGTGACATACTCGAAGTCATTCATTCATTCGTGTTGGGCAAACCCCTCTTACCAAACCGGCGTAATTTAAATGGTTTCGTAGTTTTGGTAGTTTTTTTTCTTGTAAAACGAATGAATGATTTCGACCTAGTACAGAAATTTTTGAAGCTTTGAAAAGATTCTCTAGCAACAAAGCGAAAAAAAAATTTATTATAAGAAAATCTGGCTACTAACTACATTACTATTACATCATTATATAAACACTTACAAGACCTGCTCGTAATAAACATTTTCTTCCAGGTGATATAAAGCAAATGTTCCTTTTTGTAATTATAAAAATTATATCATGTCTCACTTATCATTAACTGTAATTTATTAATTGTGCCTACTAATCCCATTAATGATTTATAAAAATAAGAATTTAAAATTTTAAAATATTCAATTTGTGCCGGATATTGTTAAAATACTGACAGCCATCTGTTGATCGAGTTCGATCTAAGTCTATTAAAATTTTCATATCGTTACGCAAAATGCAAACCGTTCGATAATACAGTTTGCAGGTCTTTTATTAAATTTATTTGTGATATTGTGTAAAATTTGTGCTTTTCATTAAAATACTAATACCGTATATTTAAAATGGAAGATTGCAAAAATCGTTCACTTGAAATTTTTAAGGTTAAACGTCGTCTTATGCAATATTTTTATTCGTTTTCGTTTGAGTTACTTTGTTAATGTTTTCCCAATAAAAAACTCTAACGGATTTGCGAAAATGTCGAGGTATTAATTAGTGCAAATACGTATTTATTCATAATAAAAATAATTTTAAATAATTTTTATAATCTAATCCCAAACTGGAAAAATACATTGTAAGTTTAGCTACAAATTTTATTTCAGATATTTTTTCAATTAATTTTTAACAAACGCTTTATGTATTTTTAGTGAATAGAGCAGAATCAATTAAATTTGTATGGGACGATTTGCATTTTTCGTAACAATTTGGGTCTGTATTTTAAAATTTATGAGTATAAATATCGCTGCAGCAAATGTAACTAATTGTCTATTGCAAAATCTTGGAAATATTTTATATTTATCATAACTGAATAATACAATTTGCTCCTTTTTTCGTTAAGTCCTGTTATTATACGGAACCGGACAAAACTTGGTTTATTTTGATGAAATGATATATAAAATATTCACTCCCCTATCGCTAATAAAATCCCAAAGCTTCTGACTTACTATCATAATTGTTTCCCATAACAATTTATTTGGGAACAAATTCCCGGGAATTATTTTATGAAATAAATTCACAAAAGTTATCAATGAGAAAGAGAAGTCGTAATTAATTTATATTTATTTTTCTTTATTTATGGAAGCAATGCCTATGCCTCGCCATAAGTAAAATCGACAAATTACAAAATATTTTATCGTCATATATGAAATAATAATTGCATTAATTTTATTTCTCAGAAAAAATACAACAAATTATGGTACTTTATTAATAGAGCATTATTATCAATCAAGGCAATTAATTGAATATCGTAAGGAGTGAATTTATTTGTCAAATTGATTCTGGTAGACAATTAGTCACAAATATCATGCATTTAACATTAATGCTACCTGCATTTTTCGCAACTTTTATTTTACTTATGTATATGACAAGTTTTAAATTTCGGTTGTTATTTAAATATAAAAAAAAGGTTTTTCACTCACTCATAAAAACAATAAATAGCTTATGTCGCTTTAATTCAAAATCACATATCACATAAAGACACAAAAATTTACTAATATTAGTAATAAATCCTGAATTTAATATTAGTAATAAATCCAGAATTTTTTATATTATAAGAAACTATTAATAATATTAATTAATTTATATCTCATAACATGCCACATCTCCCATTAATCACCCTTATTACAGGGGGGCTACTGCGTAATTCGATTCGATTGGGTGCTGTTGGCTGAAGTAGTAGAACACGAGACTATGAGGCGGAGGGTCCTGAGTTCGAGCCCGCGCTGTGTCATGAAATATTGTGTTGAATTCTTCTAATCAGCATTAGTGCGTGGTTGTGTTAGTTGTTGCCAACCTGTTTCAATGATGAAGGCATAGTCACTTGTCACTGAATATAATTGGCAGCGACTGACACTATCGTGTACCTAAAGCACAGCACCCACCTTCGTCGGCACTGTAGCAAAAATTAGCCGGCGAAGTAAAAGGTTGAAATAGCTACAAAAAAACTGTCTATCTTCTCTCTCATCTTTCCTAATCTGTCCCCTCAATACTATCCCCTCGTTTTCAGTTCCGGCGCAATGCATTGCATATACAGGGGTGATCCCCTAAGTGCTGGTCCAAGATAAAACAAAATAAATAAAATAAAATGCTTTCGAACTGCCATGTTAATAGCATACAGCTTCGAACAGTTTTCTATTCGAATGGCATTACGCAGTAACCCCCCAGTTGTCGTAGTCGTGATGAACTTAATGCAATGTGTATATCAAAACTTGTTTGGTAATACAAATTGAAAATGTTTAATATTGACTACGAGTAAAGGTATGTTCACGCTTGACAAATATTTGCCCAAAAAAGCGTAACCACTAAATATAATCATCATTATGTGGGGTGCCGACGTTTACGCCGAATGTTTTTTTTTTGTGAAAGATTCAAAAAACGGCCAAGCAATTTTCTTTAATCTACTACGAAAAACGACTGAGGAGTAAATACCAACGCCTTACACAATCAGGGGAAATATAATGATATGAAAAATCTTTGAACTCAGATTTATATATGCAACTGTTTTACTTAATAAATACAAATCTGAATCAAAATATTTTTCATTAGTATTAAGTGGTTTCGCTTTTTTGGGCAAATATTTGGCAAGTGTGACGGCACCTTAACACAATAAAAAATACTGTAATATGTATTATTAAATGTTAATTGTATTTGTCAAAAAATAATATTGAATAATAACCGATATAAATATAATACCAACCCCATGATCTGCCTTAAGTTATATTATTAAATTTAAAAAATTATAAATTAAATCTATGTACGTAGAAAACAATAATTTGTGTCTTTAGCATACCAAAACCTCTATTTCTTAAAACCACATACCATCACTCAATCTTGAAAAAAAACAAAACTGAAACAAGTTTTTAATTGTTTATAATTTCTGGAAAATAAACCGAATAATAAATGCTGTGATACAAAAAATAAACAAAACATTTAAAATGAAATTTCTGTCACAATTTGATTGCAATTAAATATGAATTATTTTTATTTTTGGTCTTATTACAAACACTTGTATTCAGCTCCTTTACAATTTAATTAAAATGAAGATATTATTTACTTTATTAAAAGCATTTGTTAATTTAAACACAACACTAATTATCTACGAATAAATAATATGTAATTATTAGCAAATTATTTTAGTTAATAATAGTTTATCGTTTAAATTTTTTTAGAATCACTTTGTTTCTTTAAATAAAATTATATGTATTATAAAATATATAAAAATGAAATTTATTTATTTTATAAATTTTATTCTCAGATGGTTTTCGGAAGTATATGCATAAGATAAGAGGTTTTTAACTTTTCAAAACTGTGGTTAAAGTCTACTGACGATTTGGTAAAGCACCAATGAAATGCATATAGACATTGCTTAACCACCACCAAATAAATTTCATTTATATATAATAGTATTGTGACAACAATGTGTCAAATAAAAAAATTTCATAAAATATATAAATTTTCGTTAAAATTCAAAAAGTATACTTTTGGAATGTCTATAAAGTGAAAATATGATTTATGTACAACATGCACTGGCTAGTACACGGCGAAAGAGAAATTAAGTTCTTCTAGGGCTTAGGTAACCCTCTTTCCACTTTGTAGTGCTTCAAAGAAGTGTTCAGTATTAATTCTCTCTCTAAGTAGCTACCGAATAGAGGGGAATAAGTTTTCATGTCTGAATTTCGGTTTTGTGAAATAACTTGCATTTATTTTTAATTTCACTTATTTCTCTTTATTTTCAGATATCCTTCACAGGTTTTTGTCGGCGATACGTTTTGTTATTTTGCCGGCATGACGTTTGCAGTTGTTGGCATTATCGGTCACTTCAGTAAAACCTTAATTCTGTTCTTTTTGCCACAAATTATAAATTTTCTCTACTCTATACCACAATTGTTTAAGTTTGTGCCCTGTCCCAGGCACCGTTTACCAAAATATGATCCAAAATCTGACCTTCTTCACATAAGTACAACGGAGTTCCATATGACTGAACTCAACATATTGGGAAAGATAATGGTGACTATGTTAAAGTCTTTTAAATTAATCACCTGGCAAGAAATGCCCGATGGACGTGTAATTACAAATAATTTCACTTTAATCAATTTTGTACTGGTAGTGTTTGGGCCAGTACATGAAAAAGTTTTAACCCAAATGCTGATGTCAGTACAACTGTGTTGTACGATGTTAGCGTTTGTGATACGATATCCGCTGGCAAGTTACTTCTACGATTCATAGTGAAAAGCAGATCGCAGAGCACTAGTGATTTCTTTTATTTTTAAATTATCAAAACAAAAAAGCAAACCAAAATTATAGTCTTGTAAGTATTTTAAATATTAATATTTCTTTAGATAGACAACATAAAATATTACTTAAATAAATTTCGAGATACAATGTAAATGTGCATTTTCAAATTAATTTACAGCTGTGTTTTTTAACTAAACAGGTCACAAATAAAATACAAAAATATTTAATTAAAACACTCAACAAAAGTTGTCAATGTCACATGGATTATTAGCGGGAGAACAATTTTTCCTAGATGATTCAACACCAGTCGAGGAACATTCACAAGTAAAACATTCCAAGTCAGCTTCTTCTCCTACTTCATGTTCGCCATCAGTTGGAAAAGATTTCTTAATAGACATTTTAGTTGTCGTAGTTGATAGCGAACATACAGAAATATCAGAATCCGACAATGGCAATGGCACCGGTTCCTGAGGCAGTAGTGATACATCGTACGTACACATATCTTGAGCACACCATAACGTTGGTTCAGTCGACCACATGTCTATTTTCGCCAGCTGACTTTCTTCCAAATCAGACATGTCTTCTGCAAAATGGTCCCGCTCCTGAAGTCCTGCTTTAGGCCAGTCATCTCTACTGGCAATTTGAAAGTAACCCAGGAGCAAATATCGGTTGTTGAAACTAAAAACACAAGGTCCTTTTGGATACAGAAGGGACCAAGTTCCATGTAAAGTAGTACTCTTGTCTTCACTGCCAAAGTTCAACTGAAAAGGTCCAACGCGAAAACCCTGATGCCAAGTGCCAGTAAAACGTAAGCAGCCATTTACGTTTTCGCAGGTATAAATACCAAGGCCATGTCTTTGATTGCGGTACCAACTACCACAATATGTGTCACCATTTGTATAAATATAGCGGCCCTTGCCATGTTTTCGGTTTCTTCGCCAATTACCTTCATAAAAACTTCCATCCGGATAAATGAATATTCCTCTGCCAGATCTTATACCTTGAACGATTTTACATTAAGCACAATACAACTGCTTTCCTCTCAACTCACCACAGCGATATTGGCCAAAATATCTTGAACCATCTTTAAATACATACAGTCCAATGCCGTGCCTTTGCCCTTTGCTGTATTGACCATCATATTGGTCTCCATTTGGTAATATGGCCCAACCTCGCCCATTTCGTTCTCCTTTACTATTGCGTCCGCCAATGTAGAGCTAAATTTTACGTCACTTTGTAAGAACACAAATCTACATATTGCACAGAACTATTAACTTACTCCAATGCTAATATGTTCTACATCTTCGTCAGCAAAACTTTTTTCTTCATCAATTAATTCACTAGCGGTGCTCATGCTCATCTTGTTCTAATCTCGGCATGAAAGTTATAAATAAAATATTTTCTTTATTATTTATTAACAAATTTAAATAAGTGTGAAGGAAAAATAATTGAAAATTTGATTACATGAATAGTATGCTACGTTCAGACAATGCAAATCTTATTTATTCATCTGTGTACCCTCCATACAAATCTTATTGTTGACCTCTTCTAATCTTCCTCTCAACACTAGGTTATTTGCAATGCAACGCATATGCAGGAGTCCTTTCCTGGGTGCTGGCCCTATTAAAAAAAGGTGATAAAAAGGGTTTTAAAAACCACTTTGATGTGAAATATGGCGAGTTGAGTTTGATGTGCGGCTGCGCCCAGCACATCTGGAAATTATCAAACACATACAAAAAGTTGAAGAGCCAGACTGTCGTGTTGTCATGGCGTAACTTAAATTCCCCTTGGCCAATTCAAAAGCAGGGTAACTGATTATTACAGCAACATGTTTGCAAAATTAATTCAAGATTCTTTCTATGTTGAATTCAACAGATTGTTTAAAAGTTTACTTTTTTTTTGTTTGTATTGGGTATCAATATAGTAACCAGTAGATCACCAGATGATCAACGGCCCTAATCTCGATCTGCCTTCTTGTCTAAAGTCTCGTTTCATATTTCATACTAAAAGTGATTTTTGCAAAATTATTTCATCCTAGCACACTAAATTTTTTATAGAAAACAAAACAACAACAAAAAAATCAATCTTTACATTATTGTTAACATTAATTATTGCTTATTATTCAGAGGATATCAAAATTTCGATAAAAAACCCATCCAGCTAACATTTGTGACAGAAATATTTGATATATTTTCAATAATTTAGAAAATATATGAATATTACTAATACGCACCTTGAATTATCCAAAATAGTATACTACAGTTTTTGCGCAATAGCGTCTGATAATTGGGTTTTTCTAATATTGCTCATTCGCACTTATTACCATCCCCAAAGTATGCAGCAGTTCATCAACAAAACATTTACGTATGAGTAACATTGCAGGAAATCATACTGTATATTATTCATACGTTTTTAGTTTGTAAAGGAGCTTGTCTACACGCGACTCCAGTATCCACGCGCAATCAAGTGTTGGTGCAAGCGGTTTTGTCGTTTTTATTTATTTTGTGATTGTACGCTTTGCTCTGAGTAGAGATCAGGGTACTGTAGATTAAAAAACATTTGCTGTCACACAAGTTTCAATGCCTTATTATTGCCACATTGTGTGCTTTACAAAATTTAATCAAAATAGCACGAATTTAAAAACACGTCCGTAAAAAAATATTTAAATTTATAAATTTATTAAATGTTCTGTTATAATTTGAGCTAAGAATAAGCCAGTGCAAAATTTCGTCGAAATACGCAAATTGGTTTTCGAGATATAAAACGTACAACTTCTTTGCTCAAAAAATTCAACTTTACGTCCAGTTCATCTTGCTATAGCATTAAAAATTGGGCCACAACGCCTTAAATTTTTATCGGACGGAAATTATATTTCTTCAGAAAATTTTTTCTTATTTCTTCAGAAAAAATTGTTTCTCTATTTTCAAAAGGCATAGTCCATCCATCTGTAAAGAACCAACAATCGAAGTCACTTAAATCTGGATTATTTTCACTTTTTGTTCGATAAATATTGAACAAGAAAATGTTGCTGTTTATTCTATGTTATTATCTGCTTTTTTCACATGTACAACACTAATATAACAAATTTGAAAAGCAGATTTTATAAACACTCCACGGGTGCCCAGTTTAGAGTAAAGGAACGGACCTAATAACTTATGCCAGCTAGATTTACAAATATAGGGAAGTTCAGTAAGAAACCAAAACTTTTGATACGAGAACGCTGCTAATAAAAAAATAAGATTTATTTTTATTCTTTCTTTTTTTAACTAGTGCAGTAATGTATGGAAAAAGTAGATGTTCAAACAATTCTTTTAAATATTAAAATCTTATGCAAACGAATAAATTCAGATTTATTCTTTTGAAATATAGCAATAAAACATAGGGAAAGGATATAATAATTTTTTTTTAATTTTCTTTATATACATATAAATAATGTATGTACCTGTTAATGGCGTCTTTTCCATTTGCATTGAAATTTTTACATGCTTTTGTTTGTATTCAGCTTTTTAATTGTAATTGGAAATTGTTTTAATATTTCTTGTTTTTTTTTCTTTCTTATACACTTCATTCATAATAACGAATTATAAAAGCAAAACTTAAATATATCTTAATTTAACATTATAATTAACTTAAATTAATAAAATAACTATATATATATATATATATATATATATATATATATATATATATATATATATATATATATATATATATATATATATATATATGTGTGTATATATATATATGTATATATATATATATACATATATATATATATATATATATATATACATATATACATATGTATGTATGTATGTATTATATAAGCAAATATATATATTGTAACAAAATTATTTTATAAACAATTTCCAATTTAGTTTAATCATAGTTGTGTTTGTTGTGGGGGTTATTGTATTTGTTTCAGCAGTTGTAGTGATGTTATTATTGATCTGCTTGTTATGGGTAGTAGACTATAAATATTTGTTATTTTTATGCATCCGCGACTTTCCAGGGTTCACTTTACATTTAAGCTGTTGTATTAAATCGTAAATTTTCAATGCCGGCCCCACTTTCATACCCAACAATGTAATAATTTCATCTTTTGATAATTGCAATAAACGTTTGCCATCGATTTTGTTACGACTCAGTGTATCACAATGTGCCGTACAGTCGTTTACACGTAAAAACTGTGAAACATCATAGACATTCCAGGTATCTGGCATAAGGTCGGCAATGTTATCACTATCCGTGCAATCACTTAAACGTGGTATATACTTAGTACTGCTAACGGCGGAGTTCTAAAACAGATTCAACAAAAGCTTGTGTTAGTTAATTTATGAAAATTTATAATAATTTCAATGCATATTGAGCATTTTACATAATTGGGATGTGTTTGGTGGTAATGATCCAATAACAGTGCGTTTAAATAAAAAAAATCATAATAAATGACTTAAAGAATTTTGCTAGGACGATTTTAAATATGAATATTTATGTATATTGACGACGGTCTGACATCTCCCATATTGAGCAAATATGACTACTCTGTTAAGACGATCTTACACACAATAGGCCAGATTCACAAAAAATGTATGTTTTTATTTGACAAATTTTTTATAGAAAATTCTCAAATAAGAATATTATAAATATAAATCAATTTTTATGTATTTCACAATGGTTTTGACATTTTGCCAATTTATTTGTAATTGCGTGTGTCTATTTGATATGAATCTATTTTATTTTTCTACCTTCACACAATTGGTCTACAATTTGTAAATATAATAAATTATTACGGTCAAAAATACTAACGGAACGTCGGATATGTAAATATAATAAAAATTTCTTTTTTTTTTGCATTTGAATTCAATTCTATGATAGAATTACTTTCTTAAAAATAACAATAATACAAAAAAGAAATGGTCGAAAAATCATGCATGTGAATTGATTTTTATTTCTGCTTGTAGAACGAAAACGTGTTTAAGTATATATAGTATGTATGTATGCATGTATATGTATGTACGTACTTAAATGTTGTTCTAATTTATTGGATTTTTGTAAAGACAATTAATGTTATTTAATGTAATCTTTTAGATATATTCACACCTATCATTAATAATTTTTCCCTCGAAAACTTTGCCTTTTCCTAAAATTGCAATCATGAAAAAATTCGCCGTGAGAGATTTCATGCCAAAATAAATTCTCCGTATCGTAACTGAGTTTTTTCACTTTTCCTTTTAATTTGTTCACTTAGTTTTTGGTGGGGAATAGAGAAGAAAATTTAAGTATTTTCTATTATAATTCGAATATAGAGTTTACAAATTTAATTTTAGGAGCAAGGTCCGTTAATAGGACAAAAACTGATATTTTTGCCTGCGTCTTTGTAAAACTTGTTGCTCCAATTCTAAACATTAAGAATATTTTTAATTTGTTTTGTTCCGTTTCCAAAATGTATTCAAATTATTTTACTACTAAATATTTTGTCATACTTTTATTTAATTTTTTTTTTTAATTATTACATAAATGCAGATTTTTCAACACAAACTTCTTTGGTTTTACATTTTTCAGCTCCGTCTATTTTTTCTTCTTTCTATATTCACTGAGAACTGATAGCAGAAATAATTTCTCACGGGAGATTCACGATACCATTTTTCCCTTCGAGTGGAATAAAAATTTCACGTGAACGAAAATTCCGCTTGTTTTGCACGATAGGGGTGATTGTCTCACTAATATATTAAACATATGCTTTGTTTTTGAGCTAAATACGTCTATATGCCAGCATTTTCTTAAATAATTTATATTGATATCTTGTAAAGCGTTCAAACGGTGAGTAATAATTGCTATACAAAAAATATAAGAATATAATATTTAACAGCATGTGGAATTTAACTGTTGTAACATGAACTTCATCAATTTGCGAAGAATATTTATTCCAAAAATTTTTCGATAAAAGTATCACCGGTTTCAATCGCAACATTTTGAGTAAAAGTTGCAATTCGTAATATTTTATATTTGAATAGATTTTTTAGAAACGGCTCTTATATCCCTGACAGACATAGGATTTGTATACCATGATATAAATACTATGGTTTTTGATACTACTTGGGCATGACAGACATGTGGTATATATACTAATATTTTTGTTTTTATTTTCGTGTAATAAAAAAAATGAAAAAAGAAAAACTTTTTAGCATAATTGTTAATAATAACAACAAAATTGCATATATTATGCGAAAAAAGAAATTGTGTTTTCGCTATTCGTTAATTATGTACAATCGCCTTAAAAGAAGAATATGCTTTTTTCATTCTAAAATAATAAAAAAGAAGTACAGGCGTTTTTGGACACGTGTAAGTCTTTATGGTTTATAAATCTATTATAACTATACATATTCATGGACATTTTTCTTAATAAGGTTGAGGCGTCGAACTTCTCGAAAGTTGAAGTGGCGAAATTGGACGATGACTCATTCTCAATGCAATTGAACAAAGCTAAAGGGTGTAAAATGGGTTAATATATTAGTATACTACGTATATTTTCGTAGTATTGAAACCAGATATAAACCACATTATTTTGTGGTTTAATTGTAGTATAGGCTGACACACATGTAGTATAGAATACTAATGTGGTATAGAAATCCTATGTCTGTCAGCGGTATTAGGGTCTGGCCTCTACTGATGTAATAATATGCGCCAGAACTATACACAAGCAGGTATAGTATTGCCATTACAGATAATGAAACTTGGAAAGATAGAATTTGTAGTAGCTACTTTGTTGTTTATTTAGTAGTTCCTAACATCTGATTTAATAGAAAAATTATAGTTTAAAAGCGTACATGCGATTGTGAATGACACATATACATATACTGTGAAAAAATATATATACATATTTTTCTTGGGAGGCTGCTACAACCTTTAAACAATTGCTCCTTCATAACATATGAAATTTTAATATAATAACATTCTTATTTAATTGCTTCATTTGTTTGTAGTAATAATCTACTATTAAGTGATATATTTGTTGCATGAGGTGGAGAGGGAAAATAGAAAGTTTATCTTAATGGATTTTATTGCTTAGATATTTGGTGACGCACTATTACGGGGTTTAACTACCACTTACCCCAATGTAACTAGTTGCTTTTCGTGTAGCTATAGGTGGAGCAGGTGATTGTGTTTTCTTAACGGTACATTTGTTGTATTTACGTACTTTATCATTAGACGAAGCAACAGCAGCCGCCGGATTTACCAGTAAAACAGACGATGCTGATGAAGCTGCAAGATTTCCAGTTGTAGTGCCAGCTGTTAATGGATCATTTTGTAAAGATTGATTCGACAGAAGGCTATTGCTGTCTTCATCATATTCTTCGCATTCATCACCTTCGCCATCTTCGTCCGCCAAGACGTCCGTTGCATGCGAGACGTTTGGGTTATCATAAAAGGCAGGATTGTGATGTTCTGGTTTCAATTCCAATTTTATGCTTAGCTTAGGCAGATGGGGTGTTGTCTTTAAAGCTATTGTACGAGATTTACCTGAAATTTATGAAAAGTTATGAGAAATTAGAATATATACGCGGTTATTAAAAGTACCTTGAGGTTGAGTGTCTTGAGGTGTAAAGGTTTGATTATTTTTATTTGCAGTCGCTATTGCATTTGGTCCCTTCTTTTTACGTTTCTTTTGTGGTTTGGATTTAGCAGCTGCTTTTGTTGGTGCTGGTGCCGGCGTTGGAGGCCCTTCCAGTTTATGATTTACTAAAATACACCAGCCTACTGGATATATATCTGCCGATTCACAATCTAACCATTGATCATATTCATCGGTCCAACCATCAAAATGAATTTTCAAAAGACGTTCCACTATACGCGATACTGTCGCCACACACACTAACCGAGGATCCATAAGATCGGCACATTCTAAACTCATGCCCACCTTATACAAATATAATTAATACAAAATATATATAAATTCAAAATATATTCTTTCAAACATATCAATACATACCTCGAAACCATGATTAGGCACATCACGATGAAACAAATGTTCGCCGGCAGGTATGGCATTCGTATCTCGCAAATAAGTCTCCCATGTAAAATTAGTAGCAGTGTAACCGTTGGGAGGTGTTAAAGTGATATTATTAGCTGCACAAAAACCGACTGGGAAAATATTAGGCGACTTCTCATGATAACAAAACCTTTTTTTATAATAGAAATAATGTAGGAAACACCGTTTAAAAACACTATTATTATTACACTTCCAGCACTTACCAATCGGAACCTGTAGCATCCGGTTGATACGAATCAATACGTATCATCATATAGCCAAATTTCAAAACAGCCATTACAGTGGCCACACAGATCGAGGAGAGATTCAATGGATCAACAGCTTCAAGTTTCATGCCTTCAACAAATGTCTTGGTTTTACCTTCAATAAAGTATTCTTCAAAAGTAAAATTCATTTTAAACAATTCTATAGTAGCGTCATCTTCATGGACCTCAATCATGGCTTCACGACCAGCTTAACATTAAATAATAATAAAATTGTT
Organism: Linnaemya tessellans; assembly: GCA_951800035.1. Taxonomy (NCBI): domain Eukaryota; kingdom Metazoa; phylum Arthropoda; class Insecta; order Diptera; family Tachinidae; genus Linnaemya; species Linnaemya tessellans. The sequence continues at coordinate 100,783,383 of OX637533.1, read as the reverse complement.
TAAATGTAAAGGTTAACAAAAAATATGCACTTATTTACCCAACATTCTTTCTAAATAGTCTTGTGGTGCTGCCAAATTATGCCCCACTGTTGTAGCCCAACCCACTGGGTGTATAATGGGTGAATCCTCATGACACCAAAATCCATCATCGGAATCAAAATACCGCAGAAACAGACGTTTGCCCACAATTTTTGTAACTGTCGCTAGGCGTACTTGTGATATACGGTCCTTATCAACACATTCCAGATTAAGGCCCAGCCGAAAACGTGACTGCATACTTTCATTGATTTTATTATAGAAACTAGAAGGTAGCGTTCTAGCACCTGACAAACGACTCACTAAAAAATCTTTCCAATCTTTGTATTTATTTTCAATTGTACGTGGTGGTATTAAAGGTTTGCCACGTGTTGCACACCAACCGACAGCATGAACTTCTGCGTTGCATAAATTCACCCAAAAATCATGGGTCTCGTCGTCAAAACCTGTTTAAAAAAGCAAATAATTTTCTTCTGAAATATGTGTCTCACTTTTTTTCAAATAGCAAGTCTAGCAAATTTAATTTGTGGGCAATGGCCATTTATACATATTCACACATGGTCATTATACATAAACTCCCAAAAATTAATTGAGAATTAAACAAGCAAAGCCATAGGATTTGAAATTTCAGAAAACACAGCAAACAAATTTTATTCGATGATGATTTTTACTTGATGATTAGGTGTACGAACCAATGAAATGCAGGCATATAGACATACATGACCACATAACAAACAAGCAGCACTAATTTAATTGAGATAATATGTCGAATAAGCGACTTTAAAAAAATTTTTATTTTCTCTTTAAAAAAAAAATTATTTCAACATTACCTTTTCTTTAATTTTAGTTAATTTTTTGTAAAAAATAAAATATATGGCAAGATTAAGCTTGATATCAAATGAACCTTTTTTTTGCATATGCAGATTGTCTAAAAGAGCACTTATTTAAATATCTAAAAATTTAAATTTTTTTTAGATAAATAAAGGACCGATATGTAAAACATTTGTACACACACAAGCAACTTAAAATTTTATTTTATTAAACTATGCACGATAGTTTTGAGAGATTATGGTTGAAGTCAACTGATGATTTGGTAAAGCACCAATGAAATGCATATAGACACTGCTTAACCACCAACAAATAATATTTCATTTAAATATGTATATAAAATAGTAAACTAACCTTCGTATCTCATGAGCGCTTTATAACCCTGTATATCCAATATTGTTGCTACCCAAAATGAGTGCGGCGTTTGACCCGGCTGTATCACCTCAAGCTGATCACAATCTGTATTCTCAACTTCTACCTTCATGTCGATGCCCAAATTATCCCAGACATCAAAGCCAGGTGCATGATGAAAACATGTTACTGGTGCCGCATAAAAGTCTTCGCGAGCCAAACGTGGCGTCCAATCATACGAGTGCGTTGGATCATACAATTTTCTACGTACACTAATTATTTTCTCCATTTGAGGACAGGCTGAGGGAAGACGTTCATATTTTGGTATTTGCGGCAATTCATCTTGAGGCATTACATCTCGATACATACGCAGAGCTTTAGGTGTTTGAGTCATTTCCGTTATTTGTTGATTATCTGTGGTATAGATACCACTTGATAAGGTTAATGTTGTTATTGGTGCATTTGATGGATCTAATGGTGCGGCATTTGCTGCTGAGCCAATAACAAGATTATCATTATTGGTGCCTCCATTAGCCGTTACATTATTTTCGGTATTTAATTCATTATTATTTTTATTATTTACTGGCTCTCCGAAACCATTAATTTGTGTAATTTTAGATTGATCTGTTATGCGAAAACGATAATTTGAATTTTTGATATGTGCAACGCGTAACGCTAATTCTATATCATTTTGTTGCTGTTGTTGTGCTTCTTGCTGCTGCTGCTGTTGTTGTTGTTGCAACTGATTTTCACTTAAATTATTTTCCATAGTTTGAATTTGTTGTTGCTGTTGCTGCTGCTGCTGACTTGTTCCTCCTGTTGTTTTATTATTTACCACTAACGAATATAATTCACCACGTGCACATGCCATGCTACAAAAACGGCGGGATTTTGTATAAAACGTGTGCTTTACACCAATGGCTCCACAGCGTTCACAAACGGCTGAAATGGGGAGAATGTAAACGTACTTATATATTTATATTATAAAGGTTAAAAATGCTAGTTTCCTTATAAATCAGATTTATTGGTTTGGCGACTTGATTTCAGAGTTTTCTCCCAAGCAAAGCAGTTTTGAATTAGAACTGAATAAGGCCTTTATTAGAACTTGAACATAACGAAAATAAGGATGATATCATTATTATAAGCAAGTTATAAGCCAAACATGGAATTGAAGGGTGGATCAATTTCAAAATTAAATGTTATTTTTAAAAACGCAATGAAATAGTTTTGGGGTTGGCTGGGGCCAAGAAATATATATTTACTAAATTAGCTTTCTGTATTAAAAATACTTCAAAGCTGCGTCTTAAGTTAGTGATAAGTATTTCAAAGATTAAATTGTAATTAACAAGGAAGTTCTAATAACAAAAATATTTACTCGGTACTAAAATTACCGTTTAGAGCGAGTTTTTAAGATTGAGATCAACACAAAATGACAATTTTTTTAATGTTCAAGGTTCTTATCAAATAAACATGGTTTTTTAAAGAATTCGTGCGAATTTACTATTATTCATAATGTTGTGAAATTACATTTTATTGATTTGGTTTAGCAGCTGTTAATTTTACACATGTATGTATATGCTGACAGTTTTATTTTAGATTAAAGCACCGCCACAACAATATAAAATACCTAATCTAAATTCTAAAAACTCGGCCTAGAGTGAACATTTAATTTTTTCATAATATTTTAACTTAGTTTAAACATATTTTTATTTAATTTTTTTATTTTTATTTAAAAACGATTGTTTTTGTGTCTTTTTTTTAGTTTGCTTTGTAAATAAAAATACTGCAGGGGCCAAATTACGGCAATCGATATCGATCGAAATTTCAATACAATTTAAATGGAATTTTCGATCGATATCGAAAGCCGTAATTTGCCCCCAGGTATTTCTTTTTAACAACTTCAACTGAAAATATTTATACATGTAGCAAAAATTAAGAAAATTTGCAAATATATTTTTATAAACACGTACAAAAACTAAAAACTGTCCAAAAAGTTTCAAAATTTTAATTTAATAATCTTAAAAAATTATTTGCATACTTGTAACTTTGTACCTGAGCATGAATAAAAATGTTTTGCTTAATAATTATACTAAAAAAATTACAAATATTGCTAGATATAGAAAAGCAAAAAATTGTTAGATATAGAAATGCGTCGATGATTTGATAAATAACGTTGCTAAAATTGTTTTCTTTTATAATCAGGAACCGACCGCAACACCGGCTACTAGTTTTATTTTACTAATCACATTTTAATTATTATTTCTTGAGTTATTTTTCAAAATAAAAGTTAATTTCTGAGTTTCATTTATTCCTCAGAAAATAAGTTATTTTATATTTTTATTTATTCCTCAGAAAATAAGTTATTTCCTGCTTTTTATTTATTATTAAAGTTAATTGTTATTATTATTAAAAATACACCAGAATAAGTATAGTAGGCCTTGCAACTCATACAAAACTTATTGTGGTGTGATTTTTGAAAATAATTTGCAATTTGCAAATTGTGAATTCTCAAATGGTTTTCAGAAGTATGTGCATAAGATAAGAGGTTTCTAACTTTTCAAAACTGTGGTTAAAGTCTACTGATGATTTGGTAAAGCACCAATGAAATGCATATAGACATTGCTTGACCACCAACAAATAAATTTCATTTAAAATAGAATTGTGACGACTATATGTCAAATAAAAATTTCACAAAAATTTATTTTATGAGAAATAGCTAAAAATCAGAAACATCTTTTATTTTCTGAGGAATAAAAATCAAAAAATAACTCTTGCTTTTCGATATTTTGAAACAGATTAGGCACAACCAGTTATAATAATAATATAAGTTTAATCTAAAACAAAACATCGAACTTGAATTGAAAAAAATAAAAACCCAAACACAGTGAGGATGATAATTTATAGTTTATCGCCATTTATTTTGATAAATTTAAACGCTTTTTATATCAACGCATAGTAACTTACTTTAAGAAATGTTCGGCCTAATTTGTATCTAGAACTTTATTTTTATCAGTAATATAGTTTAAATGAAAAACGTAATAGTAAAGTAATTAATAAAATAAAAGAATGAAATAAAAGGAAAACCTACCCATGCCATCTTTTTGTATTGGTATAACAGAAGGATCAATGTTGCCCTTGTAGGCAATTGGTGTTTTCAACACTAAACCAGGACGATTTACCGGTTCGATTTTACGAGTTTTGCGTTGAGAACGCAAATTACCACCACCACCACCACTGTGTGTAGTTGAAGCAACACCACCACCACGGGAAGATAAAGCGTTTGTCGATGTAGAAGCCGCTTGTGCAGCAGCTAAAAGATTGCGATTTGCTGCAGCAGCAGCTTCACTTAGTATTTTGTGTTCATCACTCATAGGCACTAAAAGATCGTGTTCATGAACCTCATGCGGCTGTGTTATATCGATAGCAGCTGCAGATTTATCGTCACTGTTAATAAAATCTGTGCCATCGTATGAATTTGAATCAGTCATCATGACAAAATCATCTATATTAATGATTTCTTGTTTGGGTGTTAGACATGATATGCCATCTTCATAACCATCATCCATTTGGTCATAGATCTGTTGATTGTTTTGTTGCTGCAGATTATGCTGTTGCCCTTCATCTGTTGTTATATATTGTGTTGTCGTAATAGGTTTACCATTACTGTTAACCAACAGACCACCAGCCGCTGCAGCAGCATTTAAAGCATTATTTAGGCTTGTGGTATTATCATCCTCATCCATTGATGTATAATTTTGAAAAGCAGCTGCTGCTGATTGCTGCAACAATTGTTGGTGAAAACCACCCATATGGGCTAAGCCATAAATATCGTTTGGATTTGCAGCCAATAGAGTTGAAGATTGTAATGCAACAGCAGCTGATGAAGCTGCACATGCTGCTGCCGCAGCAGCTGCTGCTGATGCATTTGAAGCTGCTACTGCAGCGGCTGCAGCCGCAGCCTGATTATTGAAATCCCCCCCAACTAAACTCATCATTGGATTCAAGTCCTGCTTTAGTGGTATTTTGTGTATATTTTGTTTTGTAAATAGTCCAACACAATAATGAAAATTGTATTTGTATTTAAGTTAGATCAGTTTATCGATTTTGATATCATAAAATAAAATTATGTTTTTATGGGGGAAAGAGTGTACATACATATACATATATTTTTATACATTAATTAAACAGCCAAGTTGAAATAAACGTAGATATTTTTGAACCAAATATGAAAAGAAAAAAAGAAAAAAACATAGAGAAATAAAATTTTGAAATAAAAGTATCTAGTTTTAAAATATATAGTAGATACAATTCGCTAGGCTTGTTGTATCGTTTATTGTTGAACTTCAGTCTCATTTTACACATAATTAGTTTTTGTTTTGGGAAATTATGTTTGAAAATGCTTTTTCAAATACAATGATACACGATACGACAAGGATTGTGAATTGAGCAAATATTTTCAGTTCAATTTTATTCAAAGATATAAAGTAATTGAGAGAGGAAATCATATATAAAAATTAAGTGTAATTTTACTAAATCTACTTAATGTAAATATTACAATTGCATTTGCGTCGCAGAAAGCTTGAGAATGAACGGAAGTGGTATTAAGAATATTCTACCTACGACTAAAAAAATGTTTATGTTATTGGTTTGTTTCGCCCTTACCATAGTTTGTTGTGTTAAATCATCCATTACAGAAAGTCCAACGTTTGGAAAATATGTAGACGCATCTTCCAGGGAAATACGTTCTGGATTGTATTGACTCATCCACATCATTCTTAATTCTGAGGGATTCATTTTATATTGTTATGTCCTCTATATAAAGTCTCATATATTTCTTTTCTTCTTAATTAACTAGATATCAATGGAAATGTAAAATAATAACTTAGAATTACTTTGATTAACATCAATCTGAAAGAAAAATAAAAATTAAAAAACAGATTCACTGTTATTTTTACAATTAAATGAAAAAATACGCATGTTATTATTTTTAAATAATTGCACCACATCTTTTTAATATTCAACATCTGATCAAATATTTGCTAATTCTGAATAAAGCTCAGGCGACAAAGGAAAAGTTTGTTGGGGAATTCAAAACTTTAACAGCTCTGGTTTTTTAACAGTGAAAAAGAAAAACAATTAGTTAAGCAAAGTATCTATATATGTATATATACATGTACATAATTGCAAAAGTAATAAACAAATTTAAAAAAATTTAAAAATAAAACAAAATTTTACTAAGGCAATAATAAGGTGAAATAAGATGCAAATAGACTACGCACATATGCACACGCACCTTGCACATTTTTCTCACAACTTGCGAGTGCTGCTTTCATATTTTTTGCTGTTGTTTAAACTTCAACATATGTTATTTTTAATTTATTTACGTAAATATACATACATACATACTTGTTTTGAAGCTTGCATACAGAAAAAATATATTTCAACAAATCTCCAAAACGAAAAATTTCTCGTCACACACTATATTCGTTTTAGCTAAAGGAACACACAACCACAGAATTCTCGTGTATATTGTGTACCTCACAGAGAAAATTTTCACACATTCGCAACGGCACAATTGACCAAGACGACTATTGGAAAACAATATTTTTCCGTGCGAATTTTGAAACTTTACTCACCAACTTCACTTTAAAACTATTTAAAATATTGTTAATTATACTTTTGTTTACACATTTCTTAATCTTTTGTTAATTTTAATGCATATTTTATTGGAAAAATACTTAGGAATATATTCCGATAACCCGAATATAAAGAAGCAAGCAAATCGCCAGCCAAAAACTTGTAATTTAATGTTAGTGTACAGGGATGCCATGTGTTTCGACACGATATATAATTTTGGAATTTTTTTGTACATGCGGCATAGAATTTATTAAACTTAGTACTAGTTTGACAATTTCATACTTGTGTTTAATGGTAGACTTAGCTATTATAAAAAACAATTACTTAAACATCTAGATAAAATTTTTATAGCAATTGCTGTTGTCTGGTAGCTCTAAGATGCAGATTAAGTCACCTCATTTTTGTTTACAACAAAGTTGACATTACAATTCACCACAGTGGCGGGCACATAATGGCGTTTTCACACCAGATCAGTTTTGTACAATACATTCGAATACTCTAAAGTTCGAATTGCTATAAGCAGGGTGCCAAAACTAATAATAAATAGAATTTAACAATACACCTTTTTACCTGGGTATAGAATGTATAGAACTATGTGCGTATAGATGCGTGTACTATATCTGTGTGCAAGGCTTAACAATATGTTCGACACGATGTTTCCATCCAGACAGAATATCAAAGAAGAAAATAAGAGATCTCTTTTGTACATCCTCAAATATATTTGAGCATGAAAGAACATGAATACGCTAAGATTGGCGCTGTCAGCGTCACACAACTTCGTAAACCAACGTGTTGTACTAACCGTCGCAAGGTCTGAGACTTGCTTTAAGACATAGTGTTACTGCTAATTAAATAAAGTTTGAATTCAGGATACAATAATATAACATACAACCTTATAAAAGTGTATGAATAATGTGTTCTGGGCTTCCCGACAGCTCTTCCACTTTCGGACGCATGATGCAAAAACTGCATCACTACCAAGGCAGATTTACCTTGATCAGTACAAAAACTACTGATATGACGAACATATGTAAACAAATGAAACTTAAGGCATTACTGCTCACTATTATGTAAAAGTAGGCCAGCAGTGTTAATTACGGCACCTTCAAATATAGTCTGAGCTAAGATTAGTCTGGCATCATTATGCAGTATAAGTTTTTTTTTAAGTTTTCAGTCTACTGGAATTGCATTTAATTCCCTAAACAAATAATAGTAAAGTATTCTAAAATGCCTACAATAATAGCTTTAGATACGTCGCTGTCTATGCAACGAACAATACCAGGACGCAGTGAAGAGAATGCATTAACCTACCATCAATTGGCTCTTAAAGGTATATCTCAACTTTTAGAACATTTGGCTACCACATCTAAATTGGAATTTGCTGCTTTACTAACTTTTAGTAGTACATGCGAGTTGAAAGTCGATTTCACTCGCGATTATGATCAAATCAAACAGACTGTAAAAAAAGTGGAGTCAGGTGATAAATTATGTCTCATGTCGTTAATGAAAAGCGTCGCTTCAATATTTACCACTAACTGGGGTACGCAGTCCTATTGTCAAGTTGTAGTATTTACTGATTGTGGCTTAGGTTTCGGATCGACATCACTTAAAACATTCCTACAGAACTATGTGGGTAAAGAACATGAAACTGAAAATTCTTGGGTAAAAGTATTGAAACCAGTTAAGTTTAACTTCATATGCCTAGGAGTGCATGGAGATTCGTATTTTACGCGAGCTGTCACAGTTTATCAACAACTGCTGGATTTTACGGGAATAAAAGGTACATTTTAATATAAGATATAATATGAAAAGTAATAATGACTTTGTAGGCCAGCTTTATATGACGAAAGCTCCAAAAGATTATGATAACGAATCATCTGTAAACGAGTCACAGAAATCCACAATGCCAGGCCACAAAAGTGAACTGGGACGTACGGCAATGTTCGAAATGATTGAGAAATTATGCGAGGCTAATTTCAAACCACATGAAGTGCTACTGAAATGTGGAGGATACTTCCGTTTGGAATGTCCAGTTTTACTGTGGCCTCCGCCGCAGCCATATAAAGCGACTAATATTGAAAACAAACCAGGTGCAAATGTATTAACTCTAGCTAATAAATTGGAAATCTGTGGATATTTATCACTAACGGACATTGGGTCGCCCTCATCTCTAAGCCGACATCTTGTTATTCCTAAAATAGAAAGGGAAAAGATTATCCGCCGTTCATCAGATAAGTCAGGGGCAGCAGCAAAATTATCAACAGAAAAAAACACAAAATTAGATGTAAATAATGCTAATTATGAGTTTGAAAAATTGGAACAAGACATAAGGGAATTTTATACTAAGGAGATCAAAGATACGGAAAGTGAGGCAACAACAGAGGAGAATGATAAAACTATTTCAGTTGCTCCATCAGTTCTAAACGAAATGCAAAAAGAATCTATATGTGTTTTGTTGCATGGTGCGTTAAAAGTTGAAAATTTGGCTGCATTGGTTTTACTGAATGATAACTGGTACGGTTTTATTTACTCATATGCCGACACCAAAAAGAAATCAAATTTGATGCTTAATATCCTACCACCCGGTAATAATGTTATACCCTGGCTGGGTGATTTACAAATGTTAGGATTTGCGGAAGATCTTCTACCTGGGGAGACAGCTGCATTTCCCGTAAAGGCCGATAAACGTTCATACTCCCAAAGTTGTGTTGTTTGGATAAACCGTATCAGTTTGCAATCAGACATACAAAAAGTTTTAAGACATGCTAAGAAAATGCCAGAGAAGACTCAACATTTTTACAAAGAACTAAATCGCATACGAAGAGCTGCCTTGTCTATAGGATTTGTAGAACTGTTGGAAGCTATGGCTACCCTGTTTGATAGAGAAGCAATAAATTTTGCCGGCCTAAATGCCAATCCTGAATGTACAATACAACTAAAACATGCATCCTTGGAGTTGAGAAAACCTTCTAACAGAGACTTGAAAATATCTATTGTTCCAGTGCCTGTTCAAACTGTTAATCCGACAGCACAAGGTGTGGCGGCAACAAATGCTACCAATTTTGTTTATTGATTTACATTTTCAAAAACTTTGATTCGACATATTGTCTGCATTAATATTAGTGCTGTTTTTTATGTGAAATGCGCGTATATAGGCATATGTACTTGACCACATACGAACAAAAAACACCACTCATATTAATTTACATAATTTTGAAAATTGTATTGTGTAGATTTAGATATTTGAACATGAATATGCTATGTTATACTTAAGTTATAACTTAAAGAATTTATTAAAATAAGTTCGCATCCAATTCGAATTCAGGCATGGAAGATCAATTTCATATGGGAAACATATTCAAAATATTTTTGATAAGATTTTACACAGACTAATTTATAAGACTAAAATAGGAGAATTACTATAGTCCGTTATTAGAGAAAAATTGTATAAAAGCATTGTTTATGACAAAACATTTTTCGCATATCATCATGACTGAAATTGTTTGCTGGGCAAATATTCTGGAAAAAAAATATAAACAAATTCGTAAGCATCCGCCTGATATTCATTCGTCGCTGTCTCATCGACGACTAAATTAAAGAGAGTAAGAATACGTGTGAATGATCTCCGCACAATTGTGCTATGAAACGCCCGTATCTGATTTATAGTAATAAGAGCAGGACAAACTGATACAGGTAGGAGCGGTTCTACAACAAGTACAGCAATACAAAAACTAGACATTTTGGTTTTGTGAAATCTTATTCAAATGTCACAATTCCATGTGTAGAACAATACAAATGAAAAAGTACAAAAACAAATATACATGTATGTTTTGACATTTGCACTTAAGTTTTGTATATATGCAACAAAACAATTAACTACGCTATCGCTCCTACCTGTATTAGTGCGCCCGGAATAAAACATTAAAGTTCTCCCCTCATGCACAATTTCCAAGGCGAATTCATAACAGGTGGGTTTAGTTCAGAAATTGGTGATCAGCTGTTACCGAGGCAAAATTATTGTACTGTCAAAGTGTTTTTCTGGTTTTTATTTTTTGTGTTTGGCCATTGTTTTTTCAAAGCAGTTCAATAAATTTTACACAGAGTTGCATAAGTGAGTTCACCTTGTATGAATTCGCCTTGCACAATTACTTGCAACCTCACATAACGAACACAAGGAGCACTTGTTCGCAAAAACTTGACATCAATGTATCCAAGCAATGGTTGAGGAAAAAACTGTCATATGCCGTATTGCTGCCACCTTATACATATATGTTTCACCATATTTATACTTAATATATATATATTTTTTCAATTAAAGTCTAGTTTAAAATGTATTCGCCTTGAGTACAATAAAAAAATCGAGGGCTATCAATTATAAAGTGCTTTCAATCCCACAGCTGTCTGCCAATATTCCCTCATCTACGTCACACACCACACGAGGAGTGTGCTATCGCTGTCAAAGACCACAAGAAATGTATATTCTAGAGTTCCCATAAACTTAATAATTAAATAGCCTTTATATAAGACATCCACATGCGTGAAATGAATAATACAATTTGCGTATTTGATGCCTTATGAGTTTATTTGAAGAATTAACTCCTTTGAACATTCCAGTAAACCAGCTGAGCTGTCAACCAACAGATGCTTATAGTTTTCGAATAATCAAAATGCAAGTTTGAAACCCCTGATTTTTGGAGAACACCTGCCAACAATTTATTTTGTTAACTGCCATGCAAAAACAACAACCAGTTTTAAAACAACACCAGTTCTTTGTTATATATTTTCCTCAAAATACAAGTGAGAACTGAAATTTTATTGTTTGAAGAACTCCTGTTAACAAATCGATAAATATGGGAGGTCCTGAACTGCCTAACGATCCTGGAGACGACGATTTGCGTGCTACGCATATCGTGCATCATCCCCCAGCTCCTAGTGACGACAGTGATAATGAATCACTAGATGGTGGTGAGTATGAGGGCTACCAACCATTGCCAATGGACGACCATCAAGCTGATGTGGGACACATGCCTTTAGATGATGATGATAACGATAATACTGGCTACAATAGGATACAAGAGAATAGAAATTTTGACTTAATAGAATCACCAAATCCTCTTGATGATCCAAATTTGCTGCGAATTGAAACTGCGGATGTTCAAATCGAAAGGGAGGTTTGGAATCTACCACGGCCACAAGAATTGCAGATTGAATTAGATAGCAATAGGACTCAACAGGTAAACAATGAAATACTGTTGATAATACAAATCACAAAGATGCCTTTCCCTAATAAATTAATTTTACAGATTTTAAGCGCCATGGCCAATTTCCATTTACCAAATTTAGCTGTGCCCGATTGGGCTGCTGGAGTACCGGAAGAGCGGTGGAAAGAAGAGTTGTTACAGCGTATCAGACAGAGAAAACCCTCTGATGATAATACAAAAATGGCGGTAGACAAGGAATCGAAATAAGTTATGCTCGCAAGTCGGGGTTCATATAACATTTTCTTGAGCGTGATGATTCTGTTACACACTAGCTTCAAGCAGATGCATTTTGTTCGATCATTACATATTTTAAAATGTACAGCGACACATTTACGCAAAAGTATAAAATTTTCCGTAATAAACATTTCTGTGAAACGGTGACTAGCTATCTTAGTGATAATAGCAATACATTTATGTTATTAACTAAAAATAATTAACGAATACAGAAAGTTTAAACATAGTTTTTATTTATTTTACTTTTGTATAATCGAAGTTAATAAGATTATTGGTATTAAATATAGGTATACTTAACCAATGAAAAAACATTAAAAAAGCTGTTGCCACAATTATTTTTTTTCATTTGTATTGTTAAATACTTAAAATGCCTTTAGCAATGCGGAGCCAATTAAATTAATCTTACCAAAAACACCAGCCTGTGGTGTATTTGTCAGTTCTCTTAATCTGTCCATAACATAATCTACAGAAACTACTAAAGCCGTTATCTCTTGTCCATAAGGCGTAGTGGTCAGATTACCTATCGCTTGCATTGAGCGGTAACAGGCCTCTAAATCTACGGCCCATTTTAAAAACTCAATTAAACCTACAGCGACAATACGACATTTTTCGCCATTTGGAACACCAGTGGTTTGTGCTACGGTCTCATTCAAATAAAATGTTGCAATAGCGATTTGTAGGTTATTACTTCCAGATTTTATGCCATCAATATGCTCGACCAATGATGCTAAACGATTATTTACTTGTTGTCTTCCTGCTTCATGTTTCATAATGTTGGCTAAACAACGTATAATCATTAGTTGGTTTGGAGTTGAACTGTTTATATGTGGTAGCAAAGAGTCTAAGAATCTCATGGAATTCAGAACAGTAAACACAGTTTCACATCGCACGGCCAGTCGCACAATGTCAATAACGGGGAAGAGGAAATCTGATATTTAAAGAATCAAATTTATATGTAATTACGAGAAGTTATTTGATTTCTAATTGAATATTAAATCATCCTCAATCTTATAGACGATTTTTAAAAGTTCAAGTTAACTTGACAATCACAAATATTTAATGACTGAACTTTTTTTTAATACTTTTACTTACCACATGGCCACCTTAATAATATTTGCAAAGCTTCTATAGCAGTCTGATCCACATCTGGCGTTGCATTGGCAAGTCTTACTACGGATTCCAATAAATTATCCGACACTTTAATGTTGGTTGAGGGCAGTTTACTATTAAATTCTCTGGTAAAAACAGTACACATAGTTAAATTTAACGTATTATTGGTGCTAAAATAATATTTACTTAAGCTTTTCTAAAATTTTAGCAGGATCGCAATTATCAAATGACATATAGTTGGTTACTGGAAAATGTTTGCCATCTTAAATTAAACAAATAAAATAGTAAAGAATTATAACAAAGTATAGATTATAAAAACCTTTTGAAAAATTGACATCTATTTTAGGCGCAGTTTGATTAGCTGCTGCAGTTGTATAACTGGAACTACCGGTAAATGGATCTGCATTAGCAGCCGTTCGTATGTTGGTATTATTCGATCCGGGTACATAACGATTTCCGCCTGTAAAAGGATCCTGGTATGCACTGCATGCAAAGATAGAAAATTTATTATTATTAATACTGTAAGCCTTCGTGGAAATTTTTAGCTTCCTAAATACAACTCCAGACATTAAAGTTTTAAACACAACACCCGCTTGGTAGGTATTAAGGTAAAGAAGTTGAAGATTTTCATTTATAAACTCCAGCCCTAGAGGTAAGGATTGTATTCGAGTCTCTCTATGGGACATCTTAACTTCATGCCAAGATGTAAACACTTCGCAACTTACCCAGTAGTAGCTGAAGTATGTACGGGAGCTTTATTAGCATTTTTGACGATGAAATTTGCAACCTGGTCTAAATAAACTTGAGGTAAGTTGTTGCGATGTATAAAAGCTTGAGCAGCTTGCCAAGGATCATCATTGCGGTTATATGGCAGTTTTATTGGGGGTTCTGTGTCCGAAATGTCTACAGAAAAGACAAAATCATACTCCTAGCAAAATAAAATGGTATGAAGATATTTGGTATCATCTCTATTAATAACAAACCTTGCCCTCAAACAAAGATTTCCCTGACGAAGCTTGAGATCCACCCGATGCTCCAGTAACATCGCCTACCAAATTCCATTTACCCAGTTCCCACATGTAGCACTTCACGGAACCATCAGGATGTCTTATCATTTTAGTTTGGCCTTCTCGTGCACCATTTGTAAGCAGAGCTTCAGGTCCTGGAAGACTAATTTTTATTTTAGCAGGGGTATATTAATTGTTATAAGTTGTTTATACTCAGTCTTTTTTACGCCCCCTAAATCCTCGGACATTTGCTGTTTTCTTGTCTCCACAGCCAATTGATAAGTTTGCAATACGCTTTCACCGGCCATACGTTGGGGATCTCTTGTAAAAACTCTTACTATGCCATCACTGCTACCAGTGACAATATCACCATTTTTGAGACACGCCACTGACCATATTGATTGGGCCGGGTGTACTAAAGGTTCACCGACCTCAGTTCCAGTTGAAATATTCCACATACGCAAGGTGCTATCTTCGCCGCATGATACTATACAATTACTTGATATCGACTTGTTCAAAGCCAGAGAATATATATAGTTGGTATGACCGCTCATTTCCTGAATACATTCTCCATCTTCATTCCACACTCTTACAATTGCGTCGTTGGCGCATGAAACCAAGCCACCATTACTTAAAGTCAATATACCTCTAACACAATCAGTATGCCCTTTAAGCAGCCGCAACTTATCTCCCTTTGCATTCCAATAATATATATTTTTATCAGCTGACCCCGTAACCAATTTCTTCGTTTCAGTCATTGAAGCTACTGCCCAAACGGCAGCTTCATGACCTTTCAACTCGACATATTCAACACCGAAATTTCCATCGATTGACCAAACTCGAGCTGTTGTGTCCCAACTCCCAGTAATTATACTGCGAGGTTCAACACCGGCTGATATGGAGCAAACAGTAGACCCATGCCCTTTTAAGGTTAGAATAGGTAGCAAACCATCTTCCAGATATATACAAACAGTAGCATCATTACTGCCCGTGCACAACCAGCCTTCGCGTTCATAATAATAAACGCAAGAAACAAAATTCTTATGGTCCTGTAGTGTAACCGCTTCAATGTAGCAGTCTTCTAATGGTTTCCATAATTTTGTTGTTTTATCTCTGGAACCTGAAACAATCATTTGACCTCCCCCAGCAGCATTTGCTCCAGCAGCTACAGATCGTACATCCATACTGTGGCCTACAACCTCACAGCTCAACTTGTAGTTGTCGAGAGTAAAAGACATTTTAGTTATTTAGATATACAACTATAACAAGATCTTCCAAGCTTAATTAATAAATCTAGCAAATAGCAAAAATTTTCACAAGACGCAGCGGCAATTTGTCGGTGATAAATGTGAAACACAGAATATAGAATGTGAAATGCGTTTAGTCACTAAACAACATGGTGCAACACTACAACAACAATTAAAAAAACAACGGTCATTTTGTTTATGTCTAAATATCTTTATTTTGTCAAAGCCAGCTGACTACAAAATTAGAAAAACGTATTTGTAGTTCCGCAATAAAGTTTTTATCAACAACAATATATGTAATAGTTAATAAATGTCGATGAAACCACCGTACATTTTCTTTGTGTAAAATTCTAATCTTATGTCAGAAATTTTCTTTTATAATATAGATATTTTGTTCACAATTATTTCTAAAAATTTAAATACTTTTCGCATAGAACTTTTTTAAAACAATTTCTTTTTGTTACTTTTTTAAACAATATTCACAAAAATCTTTACCACAACAATTCGTTTTTGCTACTTTTGTTGAATTAATAACGTTTTTCACAATTTTACAAAATTATTTTTTCAACGGAATAAACAAATATGGCTCGCTACAAAAGTAAACAAATTTTGACATACGTTCAGGTAAAAACAAACAAAAATTTTAGTCAGCTGGGCTCTTGCATATACTTGATGTAGATATACTTTGGTTAGATTGATATCAAGGCAGATTTACCAGGTACTCTCACTAGTACAACAATTAACAACACCAAAAACCACACGTATTTTATTGGTAGATTTGGTAGAGCTAATGTCAAAATTACGATAGAAGAAGCATGATTAACAAGGCATTTTTAACAAAAAAAAAACATCTTATGTAGCTTGTAAATAAACTTTTGACAGTAGTTCGACATGTACCAAGCCAAATATCATAGACAGCTGCGCTAGTAAGAGTACCTGGTAAATCTGCCTTGATTGATATCAAGTTTTTGTGTACAACAAGGGCTCCTTGTGTTTCTATTATATGTGAGCGTTGCTAGTAATTGCAGCACTTTAATGTGTTTTAGTACTATATATTGAGTATGACACTACCCTTGTCAAAAGTTTATTTACAAGGTATATAATTGGGGAATTCACACTGTAGTCAAAATCATAAGTCAAAAAATAGTAGCACGAAAAATATGACTTCTGTGAACAACCCGTCATAACTTATATGCTATTACAAAAATCGATCAGCTGATAAGAAAACAACACATTTGTAATGAGATGTTATCAAAGCAAAAGATAATTATAATAAAGTTGTTTGAAAATGCCAAAAAGTCTAAACACTCCATTTCTATGTAAGATTATTAAATGTGCCTTCTGGTGCAGAATAATATATAAATGAATGTGTATGTATAACATAAAGCAGCTGCTGCCTTGATATGAGCTGAATAATTTTTTTTGCGGCGGCATACGGAAAAACGTTCAGTGGCTGCCACCGACGTAAGTTAAACGAGAATATATATGTATTCACGTGTACATACATATTTACCCCGGTATTCATAAAATTTAAAATGAGTTTGAAATGTATTTTAATCAAATTTTTCCATACAAAATTTTCTTAAAACAGATTTCAAATACGTTTTATTTTTTTATGAATATCGGGATTAGTTTTTTGCGATTTAGTTCTCTTTTAATATTTTTTATGTTATAAAAATGTGATTTAATGTACAGACGTATAGGTATGAATAATTTTTTAGCCGTTTTTTAGTCGTGAATTATATATAAGTAACGGCGGCAAACATAAACTTTCGCCGTCTCGCCTAAAGATCTTCAGCCGTTCGACTCAGATCTCTAGATCTATTCTGTGACAAAACAAAAAGATACCTGAAAGAGTACTATTATTTTATGACATTTTTGTATGCGGTATAACAACAACTTTTTTAAACTGGACTAATATATTATGACTTTATGACAATATGACTAAATAGCACAAAGTGTGAATACTCCAAATATGTGCCTATTAAATCTGCATTGCTATTGGTTGAGCAAAAAACTGTCATCTGGCATAGCGCAGCCACCTTATATTTATTTCACTAGGACGGAAGCAGTTGCTTGGATGTACAGAGCTCATTGGGTTTTGGCGCTTTTGCAGCACTACTGCTGGGAAACTTCTTATAATATATAAAAACACTGGGTGACATTTTGTTTTTAACTAACTCAGGCCAACATAACGCCAAGATTTTGCTCAAATCCGATCACGAATTTAAAATTTTTCATCTCCGAAATCCTATGAAAGTTTATGTTTATTTTAAAAATTTGTTTTTGTTTTAGTGCGACAATATATGTACGTCAATTATAATTAATTATTCAATATGATTTTATAGAAATCAGTTTAGAAAATCGTGTATAAAAATTTTATACTAAAGTTAAGTAAACAACAGAATTAAAAATATAAAATAATAATAAGATTAACAAATTTTTTTGGCGATTGAGGAGGGTTTAAAATGTCTTCACTTTTACAGTGACCGTGGCCAACTGAGTAGAGCATTGTTTCCATTAAAACAATCCCTCCTTTTTTTTTGATGTGGCTGTCATCACGGGAGCGCTTTCTATATTTGGATGCTAAGAGATTTGGTTCCAATGAGAAAACCAATTATTTGGAAGTAAAAAATTGGAAAAACGCTGAACTAAATGTATTAATTAAAAAAAAAGAATTGAAAACTAAATATCTTATTTGTAAATTTTTTTTTATTATACCCTCCAAAAAAGAATTTGGAGGGTATATTCACTTTGTCATTCCGTTTGTAACGCATTGAAATATCCATCTCAGACCCCATAAAGTATATATATTCTTGATCAGTGATGAAATCTAAGACGAACTGAGCATGTCCGTCCGTCCGTCTGTGGAAATCACGATTCAGTCCAAACGAAAAGAGCTAGACTCTTGAAATTTGGCATATATATATTTTGAAAAGTAGAAAGTTCGAAGATGGGCTAAATCGGGCAAGAGGGGAAAAAGTTCCCCTAAGAAGAACTAAACCAACCCAGAAAAAACAACATAATTTTTAAAGTTTTTTGGTTATTTTGTTAAGCAAATGATATATTTTTATGTCAAATACGGTCCAACGCCTTAAACTTGAAGCCATTAAATAAAATAAAAATATTTTTTGACCCCGCCCAATTTAGTGGGCGTTATTATAGGCAAAAATAGCATAAAAATTTAACAAATTATTTTACTTAAGCCTACATTCCTTAAAAATAACATTTTTAAGCTTTAATGACGAAGCTGAGACGAAACCTGGTACTTCTCTGCCCTACACCCTCCTCCCCCTTCGCCCCCTAAATGACCGTACCAAAAAAATTTTTTAAATTTTGTATATAATCATCCTAAGCATTTATCTTTAGAGTTTTATGACTGCCTGTTGCTGCCCTACCCCCTCCTCCCCCTTTGACCGCTAAATGAGCCTATTAAAAATAAATACATTTTTTTTTTAATTTTGTGTATAATCATCCCAAGCATCTATTTTTAAAGTTTTATGTCTACTTGTTTCTGCCCTACCCCCTCTCCCCCTTTGCAAACTAAATGACCTTATCAAAAAAAAAAAGAAATTTTAATTTTGTATATAATTATCCCAAGCATTTATTTTTAGAGTTTTATGACAAAGGTGAAATGTTTCCCCCACAGCCCTTGCCAGAGCAACCCGCCAAAATACAGTTTTCATACCCTCGAAAGAGAATTGGACCCCATAAAGTATATATATTCTTGATCAGTGATGAAGTCTAAGACGGTCTAGCAATGCCCATACGTTCGTCTGTGGAAAACATGATATTGTATATTTTTTGAACCCCGCCCCCTTTAATGGGCGTTGACGTACGATATTATATAAAGGAACTCTGTCCCACCAAGTTAAACATTTTAAATTCACTTACTAAATATTTGGAGGGTATTTAAGATTCGACCCGGGCGAATATAACGTTTTTACTTGTTAAATAATTCCATTTGTTATTCACGATAGGGATGAATGTAAAATTTTGTATTAGAGTTATAAAAGCAAGTGATTCAGTTCATATTTTTGTTATTATTACAAGATTTATTTGTCTTTTATTTTATTTTTAACAGTCCTTTAGACTTCTGCAAATATTTTCGTACAATTAAGTAATTGTTGCGTTTTCAGCAGTAACAACTATTCCTTGTTATTAGTCTCCTGTTGCTTTCTTCTTATTGTGACTTTCTTTTGCGTGTTCTTAATGTTTCTTTTCAGGATTTGAAAATTACCATTTAGTGTATATGAAAAAGAATATTTTCACATGATAACAACTCCTACTAATTTACCAATCATATAAGGTAATAAAATAGATATCTTAATATAATGTACAAATGATCAATTATTTAGTGTTTACAAATAAGACTGACAAAAACATTGTCATGATGAAGGATAATATGTATCATTATTTGTCATGATAAACAAGGTAATTTCAAGTTGATTAATATAATTAAGTAATTGTCTAAACTGGTTAAGGGCAGCATATGTACATTAATATAAAGTCTGCCAAAAATAAAGATATTAAAAGCAAGTCTATTTTAGGCAGGGACCGGAAATAAGAGTTATTTTTCAATTTTTGAAGAAATAAATCACACATAAATGAACATCGTAGAAAACTTTTAATTACACCATCATGATTTTTAGGCGAAATGCATCCAACATATTGCATGATTTTTAAATTTTTGATTTTAATTTTAACAATCAAGAGTAAGAGTTATTTTTGATATATATTTTTTAAATGAAAGAGAAGAGTTATATTTGATTTTTATTTTTTTAAATGAAAAATAAGAGTTATTTTTGATTTTTATTTTTTTAAATGAAAAATAAAAGTTATTTTTGATTTTTATATTTTTATATCAATAATAAAAATCAATTCAAAACTGTTATTTATTTGTTGATGCCGTATGTATTATAATATGCTGCTTCATTCAGATTTCTATATGAATATAATATATTCTGTGGCTTATCCATTATCAGCTATAAAAACATGAATGCATAGAAATAGCTTATAAGTTTTGGCTGCCATTCCAGTCAGTGTTAAGAGGTCGTTTTCAGGTGTTCAATTTTACCATCATAATTGATTTTGAATGTTCCTCAGATAAATTATATCTCAAATCTCTCAATATTAATCTGAGTGCTTTCTACACTGACTTGAGTGGCAGGTAGAGAATGAACAATTAAAGCTAATTTTCGAAGCCATGGAAACACAAACATATTATCTATGTCACGAATTTTGAATTGATTTTTATTATTGATATAAATATATAAAAATCAAAAATAACTTTTATAATTGATATAAAAATATAAAAATCGAAAATAACTTTCATTTTTCATTTAAAAATATAAAAATCAAAAATAACTTTTATTTTTCATTTAAATATATAAAAATCAAAAATAACTTTTATTTTTCATTTAAAATAATAAATATCAAAAATAACTCTTATTTTCTATCTAAAAATATAAAAATCAAAAATAACTCTTATTTCTTGATTTTTTTGATAAAAGTCATAACAGTTACGGCCCCTGATTTTAGGATATTATGGTTATGTGTAAAAGACTCAATCAAAAATATTAATGTTCAAAAGGTTGAATATTAATAGTGATGCAGCTGAAATAGCATGTTTATTAATAATGAAAGTGTTTTGATATTTTATTCGCATAATATTATTGGAAAAATTTTATTTGAATAATTTTATTCGAATAATTTTTTATTCCAAAAACGATTACAGTAAAAAATCAAAGTGATGATTCCTGTTTTATTTTTTATATTTTGCGGGATGACCCCTATATATGCAATGCATTGCGCCGGAAACGAGGAGATAGTATTGAGGGGACAGATTAGGAAACGTGAGAAGATAGACAGTTTTTTTGTAGCTATTTGAACCTTTCTTACTTCGCCGGCCAATTTTTGCTACAGGGCCGACGAAGGTGGGTGCTGTTAATCTGCTTTTAGTACATGATAGCGTCAGTCGCTGCCAATTATGTTCAGTGACTATGCCTTCATCATTAAAACAGGCTGGCAACAACTAACACAACCACGCACTAATGCTGATCAGAAAAATTCAACACAATATTTCATGACAGCGCGGGCTCGAACTCAGGACCCTCCGCTTCATAGTCTCGTGTTCTACTACTTCAGCCAACAGCACCCTTGGAATATTTATCATGCCCTTCTGAATGAGAGCATTATTCCAAGAATTTTAATTTAATTAAAACAATATAAACTAAAAATATTCGAATATTTTTAATAATTTTGATCTATTAAATTTTGTTTGAATAATTTCAATCGAATAATATTATTTTAATAATTTCATTTAAATAATTCCATTCGAGTAATTTTATTCGTACAATATAATATTAATAATTTTATTTGATTAAGTTTTATTGATATATTTCTTTTAAATAAATGAATTTTGCTTAGAGTTTTTTACTAAAAATTTTATTACCTACCACCAATTTATCTGAAAGCGCATATATCGCACTCTAAATACAAAAGGGTCACAACTCAAAAGTTTCCAAAACTGACTTTTTTTGCATAAATTAATTCAGAGTACACATCTCTAACTACTGCAAAAATTTCTTTCACATCACTATCTTCCTTAACTGGAAAAATACTGTTGTCTATTTTTATATTAAGTGTGTTGCTTCTGCACGATGAACAGTTTTTTGTCTCTCCTGAAAATTTTAGTATTTTGAGTTGTGACCCTTTTGTATTTAGGGTCGAATAATTCTTTACAATAGTTCACAAATATTTTACATACGAATAATTTTATTCTAACAATTTCATTCGAATAATATTATATGATTAATTTTATTCGATTAATTTTCATTGATTTTACTTTTTTCAAATAAAGTGTTGCTTATTAAAACTGTTATTAGACGCTCTCATACTTATGCAAATTTTTCATTCGAAAAGTTTTCATTCTATTGATATAAAAATGTTTCTAAAATAAATTTTAATGCAGATATTATTCTCATAAATTTAATTGTGGAATTTTTGTTACAAAACTAAGAAATACACAGATCTCCTTCACCAGGTATTCCAATTTAGTATACGGAATTCTGTTTTACGAACAAAAAAAAATCTGAAATTCGCTTAGAAGCGGATGGTTTATTTATTCTCAGGTGTATTTTGGTCTTTTCGAACTTTGTAGGCTAGTGCAGCAATACATTGTCGAAAGCAATACTAGAGAAAATTTAAATGATGTCACTTATGCTAGTTTTAACCGAATGGCGTATGTATTACTGAACAGCAACTCGAACTTCAAAATCACGATAATGAGACTTGAATATTTTACTATACAATCATATGAAATAATTGAAAAAAATAATTTATTGATCGCTAATACTCTATTCTCTTAGTTTTTATTTGAAAACAACATTCACTTTTCTTTCTAATTGACAAATACATAAAACTTTTTCATTCAACGAATTTCTTTCGGTTTCTACTGAAACACACTGCCCATGCAGACGTTTGTAAATATACTGTGTTCTTCTTGTAAAATGTAAATTAATTACCAACTGCAAACAACTCGATTAAAAATCTGTTCAAATTTGCTTAAGAACTCATCTTAAAGTTAGCTTGCTTACAACAACAATATCTATTTTATTAGATATTCGCATGGCAAATTTTAAAATATTTAGGATTGCTGCACCAACACGGAAGTCACTTGCACTATTTGCCACAACTACAATGGCAGCAATTTCCCAAGTCTGCATGAATTAAAGAGGAAATGAAACAAATAGACACAAGTCAAATAAAATTTTTTTTATTCTGTTCTTTTCTAACCAAAAGCAGGGGGTGAAAAAGGATGATGAAAAGCGATGATGATTGTGAGTATAATGATGATAGAAAAGTCCTTTCAGTTTCATATCAGAGTCACAAGTGACAGTGTTTTGCTGGTCATTACCTCATTTGTAAATAGAAGAATACAAAAGTGAAACTTTATGTGGCCGGTCAGCTAGCGAGTTAATATTTATGTAACAGGAAGCAAAACTTTGTTAATGTAAATATTTGCTTATTTTCTTTCATCAGCAAAAACAGCCTGATATATTTCCAAACTAGTTTTGCAATATAAGCAGCTTTTATGTTGAAAGTCAACCTAATAAACATATATGTATAATCGCTTTATACTAGTGCTGCAAGTAGGATTGAAATATTCGAATAATTTTTTTCTTCTTGTTTATACAATGATCAATCATTTGAAAGCCATATCCCATATGCTCTGTTATCCCTGTTCTCATAACATAAAATGATATTTATAAGAAATTAAGATAATAATTCCTTATTTAGACTCAAGCTCAAATCTGCACTCTGTAAATTGTAATTTTTATTTGGAATAATAATCGTCAGGCTTGGGGAATTTCGTGCTAACCAAAAGTGATTTAACTTAAAAATGGATACCAGAAGTTCTCATATTCTATTTTGTTAAAAACATTGGTTAAATAGTTGATATTCCTAATGAGTAGTACCGCTATGGAAAGTGGAAAAAAGTGGAACAAAGAATGCTGATGAGATGCTGTACCGGCATCGAAATCAGTTCTGATCCGTTCTGTTAGTTTCATGATTATGAAAATATTCTAATAAAATAACTTGAATTTAATGAGAATTCGTAAAAAAATAATTTGCAGATTTGAACTTGAGTTTGATGAATAAAAAATTCTTATCTTAATAATAAAATTAATAAGTTCGATAAATAAAATTTACTTTCATTTATAAGAAATTTAATAATTTATTTAAGTCCTCATTGATCAAATGTATTTAATGTTTATAAACTGTTTACTGAGAAGATCACTGAGAGGAAATAAAACAGTGAATTAATAGGTTTATCAGAAAATGCTAATTTTTTAATTTCATTTTTATTTAAATGTTTGCGCACGAGAAAATGTTTAAAATTTATTTTATTTATAGTAGAACAGGTCAGATTAGTGGATAAGAAATACATATTTAATAAAATTTTAGCAAATTTTGCGACAAAGAAATTTTATAATCCACCAACAATATCTGGATAATAACTGTACATTGAACGTTGATATTTTGATAAAATGTTGATGTTGTTGCACAGTATTATTGTATCACAAAAATTAGTTATTTTTGTTATAAAATAACTAAGTCGACTTCATTAATATTTTATAAAATTATTTTTGTATAAAAAATGTCTCCATATTCTTCTTTCACATATTCATTCATAGAAAAACTCAAAATTATCTGATTATTCGCATAAATTGAAAACGATTTTAAACTCTTAGTCAAGAATAATTTCAAACTCGATTAAATTCACAACATAATTTTCCACCAACCGGAGTGGATTTATTATCATAACAATGACATATTTTGAAATGCCGTCGTAGAAAACAACACGAACAAGGATTTCGTACAACAACAATGAAGAAAACATTCTGCATGTTGTGGTGGAAGTTAGTAACGTATGCTTAACATGTGGCATGGCATTAATGAGCATAAAGGTACTCTACCAAACGCATTTCATATATTTGCTACAGTTTGTTAAGATACTGCTGGCACCCTTCAATATACTGCCATGCCTCAGAAAACGTAATAAGAAAAAAATTTTTTGCAATGAAATCTCTTTCATATTATTAGCTAATTCCTATCATGCTGTTAAAAAAGATTTCTATACAAAAAACTGTTTCGTTTGCTGAGGAACCAAAAAAAAAAAAAAACGGAATAAAATCTGTTTCCGAACGGCATGGAACTCTTTCACATGGGTGATAAATGTGAAACATGTCGGCAGATGTTTTTAAAAAAGCCTTAAGTTACATTGAAAATATTTTCCAGGACTTGCCCAATAAAATTCCATAAAAATGACGATATATAAAATTCCATAAAAATTGTAAAAATTTTTATAAATAAAATTAAAAGATATTTATACTCTCCTAAGACCAACTCGTCTTTGCCATTCCGTGTACAACACAGCGATATACATATATTCTTTATGAGTAAGTGATGAAATCTAAGATGACCAGTTATTTCCGTCCGTCCGTCTGTGGAAATCACGATTAAGTCCAAACGAAATGAACCAGACCCTAGATATTTGGCATAGATAAATTTTGAAGGATAGTGCAAATCAAGGTCGTAAGTAGGCTGAATCGGGCCAGAAGGAAAAAAGTTCCCCTAAGAGGAACTAAACCAACCTCTAAAAAACATAATTTAAAATTTTTTTTTGCAATTTTGTTAGGCAAATGATATATACATATTTGTATGTCAGAGAAAGTTCAAAGCGTTGAACTTGGAGCTAAAAAAATTAGTAAAGTCCACTTTTGAACCCCGCCTCCTTTAGTGGGCGTTGGCATAAGATATTATATCCAAAAATAGTTTAAATATTTAATAAATGGTATTACTTAAGCCCACATTCCTTAAAAATTAAATTTTTAAACTTTTACAACAAAGGTAAGATGTTCTCTAATTTTCCCCCGCCCTGCACCTTTACTTACTTTTACCCTCTAATAATCTTATCAAAACAATTTATTTTTCTACACTTAATTAGCCCAAAAATTTTACTCCTTAAATTTTTACGACAAAGGTGCGATGCCTCTCCCACGACCCTTCCCGGAGTGACCCTGTCAAAATAGAGTTTTAAAATTGGGCACAGAAATGTTCTAAAGGACTTCTGACCCGGCAGGTTAAACATTTTTAATATATTTACTAAATATTTGGAGGGTATTTAATATTCTATTCGGTCGATCAGGATATTATTTTGCAACTTCGAGCTTTTTGAAAAATATCACGATGTGTTCGTGTAAGTGTAAAAAAAATATTATATATATGTAATTCCCATGTATTACTGAAGAGTATAAAAGATTCGGCGTAGCCGATTCAGTGTTCCCAGCTTGTTTTCCTTAAGTTAAAATTCGTATTGAGCAATTTAAGAGAAAATATTTATTTGAACAAAAACTGACTTTAAAATGACATCATATGAATAAATGTAGTACAAGCATATTACAAAAGTCGACTTGATTCAATGGATTTGAATCAATCGCTAGAAAATATTCACTCAGTTATTCAAATATTTAACTGTATATTTAACTGTATTGCGTCCAGAGCTTTTCACAGTCACATATACACAAATGCAAGAGTAAAAGAAAACAAATAAAACATCAACTAAGAACGAAAGTAAATGTCGTCGAATGTAATAAATGGCAAAACCATTAAAATGTACAAATAAAATGCGGTTTCAGGTAACGTGTGTTTTCCATTTTATGCTCACAAAAACTGAATGCGGTAATTCTTAATTTCCATTAATATTATTTTCCCTTCATGGTTTTATGTAACCTTGAATTATTAACTGAGGAAAAAAAACTAAAATTTATATGTTTGTTGAATTTATGGTTATTTAATGCTTTTAGCAAAAAAAAAATATATATAAAATAAAAAATGAAAAATATATATAGAAGAGAAACAAGTAAAAACGTTATATTCGACCGGGTCGAATCTTAAATACCCTCCAAATATTTAGTAAGTGAATTTAAAATGTTTAACTTGGTGGCCCAGAGTTCCATTATATAATATCGTACGTCACGCCTACTGAAGGGGGCGGGTTTAAAAATAGACAATATCATGTTTTCCACAGACGAACGTATGGGCATTGCTAGACAGTCTTAAACTTCATCACTAATCAAGGCCTAATTCTCTTTGGAGGGTATAAAAACTGTATTTTGGCGGGGTCGCTCTGGCAAGGGCTGTGGGGGAAATATTTCACCTTTGTCATAAAACTCTAAAAATAAATGCTTGGGATAATTATATACAAAATTAAAATTTCTTTTTTTTTTGATAGGGTCATTTAGTTTGCAAAGGGGGAGAGGGGGTAGGGCAGAAACAGGTAGACATAAAACTTTAAAAATAGATGCTTGGAATGATTATACACAAAATTAAAAAAAAATTTTATTTATTTTTAATAGGGTCATTTAGCGGGCAAAGGGGGAGTAGGTGGAGGGCAGCAACAGGCGGTCATAAAACTCTAAAGACAAATGCTTGGGATGATTATATACAAAATTTAAAAAATTTTTTTTTTGGTAGGGTCATTTAGAGGGCGAAGCTTAAAAATTTTATTTTTAAGGAATGTAGGCTTAAGTAAAACAATTTGTTAAATTTTTATGCTATTTTGACTTTTGGAAAGAAAATAGATTAAGAATAAGTGGGACTAGGACTCAGCCTTGGACAGAAGAAATTTTATGTATAGGAATGCGGCAGACTAACACTGAGATTGAGACTAAAATTAGGACTAAGTAAGGTTAAGATTAGAACTGAGACTAATGGAGTGTTCTTTTCTGGAAACATGTAACACGCGTTTGCTTTTTCTCCAAAAGACAAACTGAGTTTTAAACCAAAAGTTTATTTTGTTACAAATTCGTAATAAATTCACTGCCTTCAAAAGAGATAATATGGTATTTTTTTTAAGTGCAAAAAATATTGCACTATTTTTTACAAAAGAAAACGATATAAAACTAGGACTAACTCTAACTGCCATACCTGAATAAAAGCGTTGCATTTTTTTCACTTAGCCGTTTCAATATATTTTACTTTTATTATTTGCTTGCTATAATTGAAGAATTTAATTCTAATATTAATTACACTTTTCCGGCAATTATTAAATTATGAGTAGCAATTAATTAATGTTTGTGTTTGTTTATCTGATTTTGTTCTCTTATTTGCTTAACTCATGCTAATTAAAGGATTTGTGTTTTATCATTCAAATATTTGTCAGTCATTTTAGAGCAAATATGTACATTAATATTTACACTTTGGGGAATAAGCATAATCGGTGATTTAATTTATGTGACTTGACAATGAATTTCGTGGAATGATTATAATTTGGTTGAATATCTATCTATTGATTTGTTAGTGTTGTTGTATTTTAATAACATAAGATATTTAAGGTAGCAAAACCGGCAATTAGGACATGGTCCCCACTCCTGCAATGCATATGGCCGTAACTAAGGAAAAAGTGGGCAGATGGCGAAAGAAGATAAGAGAGAATTTGTTGTAGCTTATTTTTTTTACTTCGCTGCCAATGCCTATGTCTGTGTCAATCGCTGTTGTTAGTGTTAAGTGATCTTTGCTACCTATGACTTTGTCATTGAAACAGACCGACAAAAATCAAGACAATGTAATAGTCGATCTCATTTTTGTGGCTGAGTGTGGAATCGTAACCGCTACCTTCGTCCTCGTAGACTACTTCAGATAATAGCTGAAAAAATTTTATTTCTTTATTTAATTAGTCTTAGAATAATTTTGATTCGAATATTATTCGAAATACTTTTTTTAAATAGAACCATTCGAACAATTTTTCTTTCAATAAGAATATACAAATAATAGTATTTCTTTATATAAATATTAGAATAATATTCATTCGAATAATAATGTTTGAATAATTTTTATTCGAATATTATTCGAACTAATTTTTTTTAAATAGTACCATTCGAGCTATTTTTATTTCAAAATAATATTTGAATAATTTTTATTCGAATAATATTATTTGAATAGTGTTTGTTCGAATAAATTTAATGTAAATAATTTTTATTAAATAATAATATTCTAATAATATATTAACCTAACAAATTTATTCGAATAATTTTTATTCGACTAATTTTTATCCGAAATTTTTTTTATTAGAGTAAAATTATTCAAATAATATAATCCAAATAATATATATTCGAATAATGCCCTTCGATTACTATTTTTTTTAAGTTTAAACAAGTAATTTTTATTCGAATAATACTATTTATATACGTATCATTGAAATGTTACCTAATTATTTTTATTATATGATTTGTTTTTATAGTTTAACGTGTATTAAAATAAATTTTATTCGAATAATTGTTGTGCAATCATATTACTATATACATATACATATTATAATAATCTTTATTAATTTTTAAGCTTAAGATCTCTTTATTTAATATATAAATTTAAGTTATTTTGCAATATTTCGCTACTGCTTTTTGTGGCTTCTGCAGGAAAATATTTTTATTAGATTTCATAAAATAGTTTCGATAAAAATATTTTTCTTAAGAAGCTACACATAAAACGAAAATAAATTGAATTTATATATTAAATAAAGAGAACTTAAACTTGAAACCTTGAGAGATTATTAAAGTTCTAAAAGAAGTAAAAATGACTCTAACGATTGTAGTCTGCTTGATGTAATAATTATGGCTTCGAATGTACATGCTATTAAAATTGCGATTAAAAAATTTATATACATAACAGGCCTCGCATGATTTTACAAAGCATAAAATCTAAAATGACTAAGAAAATTTATTTACTACTTTATTACATATTTTTTCCCTGCTGCATAGCTAAACATGGAAATCGCGTTTATGCATTTATGAGTACAAATTGTTATTGTGTTTTCCAAAAATTTTATTTCTGCATATATTTTTCGGTATTTTATGCTCTACTTAACCCTGTAAAATTGTGGCAAATGCTGGTTGTTTAATTACGATATCAAAGTTTTCATGTATAAACAGGAAATTAGAACGTATTTAATAATACCATTATAGCACATACAAACACATATATACATAAGTGCGCTTGTATGTAATTCTACTAATTTAAACAATTATTTCGATACAAGAACAAATCATTGCTAAAGACAAAACAAAAACATGTTAAAAAAATTAGGTGGTTAAACAGGTCACTGTGGCGTATGAAAGTTTTATTTCAATATAATTACATATAGAGCATACGCACTGTATAACACAGAATATTTTTTGTTCTATGTGGTTGTTATGAGGTAAAAATAGAAGAACAAATAATTATATTTTTATTTGAATTCATAACAAAACGTATACGTTATTAGAAAAGAATAGATTCCTTGAAGGTTATTGCTTAGTTTTCTGGTTGACAGTTTAAGGATGTTTTGCTAGTAACAAAAAATTAGGTTAATTAGAGATTTGGTTTTTCGAAATTGAAGGTTCTAAGCAAAATGGAGTGACATGTTAAAAAGAAAAAAATTTTATAATATATCCAGAATTGGACTTTTAAATTAGAAGAGCCAGACGTGAGGTAATCAATTACTTTCAATGGTTTAAAAACTTGTTTAGAAAGATATTAGATTAAACATGAAATCAAATCCCATAGTACTAATGAGAAGTACTCCGAAATATTAACTAGTAATTTAGTTCTTTTTCCAAATTCTTTCAATTTTATATCCTCATTAAAGGAAAGTTCTTTACACCTTTCAAACAAATCAATAAAGAGATTAACACAGCGAAGAGTTGCAGGGTTAGAGTCACATATTTTCCTAGCAGAATTTTACATAAAACAAGAATATTTGAAATGTAAGGACTGGACGATTTCCGATCAGGGGCCAAATTTCCGCATTCGATATCGATCGAAATTTGTATTTAAATTGTATTGAAATTTCCATCGATATCGAATGCGGTAATTTGGTCCCAGGGTTTATAATCTATGGATCTAAATCAAAAAGTTTATTCATAGTATACGAGTATGTATGCAAATGAAGTTTAAATTGCTCCAAAAACTAATGTAAAACTAATGAAATTAAAAAAAAAAAGAAATCACCTTTGCCTTGTAAGCAAATTGATTGCGTGTGTTTTCTTTACTACTTTTTTAATCCTGGAAAGGGGAAGGTAAATTTATAAAGTCCCTGTCAAGGAACTCTACTGAAAGAGTTATGAAAACATGTCAGAAAATGACTTGAAAAGTAGATTGAAAAAATCAACTTTATATCCATGGCAAGCATTACTAAAACCAACATAAACATATTAATTTCATAAAATAATATATTTAGTGTAAAACTTTAACACTAATACGTCACTTAAGTTTTGCCAACAACAACATGTTATGAAAGCAAGTTTTATAACATGTGAATACAAGAGCGAAATGAGCCTTTTTGATTTTTATGAAAAACAAGCCGTGCAAGGTACACAATTAAAAGGAATTTCATGTTGAAGAAATAAAATTCTTGCAAAATCCTTAAGCATAAGTACAAGCATGAAAATAAAAATAAAAATAAATGTGTAGGCAAAAAGCAAAAACAACGTTCATTTCGTTGCGTCATCCTTAAAGGTGGCAGTATGTGAAATATTAATTGCATTTTTTAAATATAATTCATACGCTCAAGAGAGCTTTGCTCAAGTAAGCGAAATAAAAATAATTTGCTTAAAAATTATTAAAGGTAAAAATATGTAGCACAGTGGGTCTGTTAAAAAATTAATTGTACAAAAAGTTTTTGAGGAGGATGTATGTATCTAAGATTGCACAACTAGGCAATTGTAAATATTTTCCACGAGCTGGGAACGACCATTTTTGATTTAGTTTAAAGATAGCAAATGCCGTTATGAGTAAAAAGTAAACGATGACGTCATCGTTTGCAAGGAATTCTCGAAAATCTCGAAAAAATACTTAACGTGAAAATTAACGAATTTTGCATACAAATCACAAAATTCTTCTTGTTATTAAAAGATTTGAAATTTTCTGTTTCTAAATTTGTTTTGGACCTGATTTGCAATACATTGCAAATATTTTTGCGACTCTATCAGCAAACTTATTCTATTATTTTTATGCATTCAATAATTTCTTTGAAATATAGTGTAAATTTTTAGCAAAATTTTGCAATTATATTATTGGTTTCAGTGCGATATATTGCAAATTTTTGCAATACAATGCAATTTTTCCGAAATGGTGGCATATATAACTGCTTCTTTATTATTTTCCTATATGCAATAATATGTTTGTAATATATTGCACATTTTTGCAATATTTTGCAAATTTTTGCAAGATATAGTAAACTTTTTTCAAATATAGCAGAAAACTCTTCTTGTATAGTTGTTATAAATTCAATGTGTTTTTTCCAATATATTGTAAATATTTGCAATATCTGTATAGAAATTTTTTTAAATTCTAGTAGTAAGCACGGTTGCCACTGAGTAAATAAATGTCTACCAGAATTTTCCGAAAATGTTACCAAAATTTTACCAAAATTTTTTTTTATAAAAACAAAAATCTCTAGTATTATTATAATAAAAACAACAACTTTTATTAATAAAAAACATAACATAAAACGTTTTAATTCATTTTAGAACATAAATAAATATTTCAATTCATTATGCCTACGAAATCCGTATTTAATTTAAATAAATTATTTAATATTGCAGTCATTTAAAATAATCTTTTGCTGACCAAACATAATGACATTTGCATATTACGCCGTTGAACAATTTAGAGCACATTCACACAGTTGTTTTTAATGATTTTTTTTCTCAGTGTTGAGTAATGCGGAAAAATGATAAAAGAAAAGCAATAATTTGATAGCTTGTCAAGCCTTAAAAACAAAGTTACCAAGTACCAACCCTAAAAAAAATTACCAATTTTGGTAGAATGTTACCAACTATGGCAACTGTGGTAGTAAGCTGTAATTATAATAATTTTTAAACTTTTTAAAATTGTTCTAAGAAACTGTTGTTGTATTATTAGCTTCATTGCAAGATGTTGGACATCTATGCAATACACACATAGCAATTTTTTTGTAATCGTAGCAAATAACTGTTCGTTTATTTTTTCCTTATATTCAATAGCTTATTCGAAATATATGGCAAATTTTTGCAAGACATTGTAAATAGTTTGCACTTCTAGCAACAAACTACTCTTGTACTACTTTTATATATACTATAGTTTGCAACGTATTGCAAATTTTTGCAAATGATTGCAATACTAGCAAATATTGTTCTAATATTATATAAAATATTCATGGGATTTTGGGACCTATAGCCAGCTTGAAGCATTCATTTTTCACAATATTGTAACGTTTTTATTTTCTTGCAACAAGATTTTAAAATTCTTATAAAATAATACTTAAAATGCTTGTAAAAATATCAACACACGGTGTATCACTGTGCCACTGCAGGCTTGTGTATTCATAACTTATTTAAATGAGGATGACTAAATATGAACGCGAGGGCAAGAGGGTGGGAGGGAATATTTGTTAAATACCAAACAATATTGTTTTCTACATCTCAATTTAGGTCTGGCTAAAAGTCTGCATCTACACTTCATATCAGCTGCTGTGTAAATGAAACAAAATTTTATATTTTAATTGACTTTAAGGAATAATTAATGGTTATTTCTGGCGACTAGACCTTTGCTACAACACCATAGCTTCCTAATTAGTTTAAGTAACATTTTAATAATTAATCATGATATTTTGATGGAGTAATTTTGCTAAATGGATTTGCCAGATGAAAATTATAACATACAAAAACATATGCAGTATGAGGTTATGTCTTTTGATATTAATAATAATATTACAAGATATTGGTATTTAAGTTGTTTAAATGCTTATGCTTACCCTGAAAGAAAACACTTTGTATTTATAAAGTAAATGGTAGTAGAATTAATTACTTTTATTTGGCTCTTGGTTTCGTTATTCTTTCTTAATTTTTATAATAAATATAAATGATTTTTTTCTGTCCCACAGATAAATAACGGGTCTTCGACCATGGCCTTTCATCGATTCATATATCTTTAAGAATGACGGTGACTATCAACGGCGATCGCTGTAAGTCGATGATTACCAACTTCTTTTAGACTGAATTCGAGACACTCGAGTACCACTTGTGCTACTGTCCAGCTTTTAGCCAAGTCAGAAGACAAAAATTAAATCAGGTGATTATACGGGAGATGGAATTTCTTAGGGGTTCTAATTCGAGAGACTTAAAGAAGTACATTGAAGAAACTCGGTTCTTGACGTAATCGAACTCAGAGGTTTCCATGGTGTCGGTAGAGGCTCCCTACAGTAGAATGGGAACTGCTTATTATAGAGCGCACAACAGGCCTATGAGGCCTAAGTGTAATCCTGGACGGATTGGGATAGCTTATGCCCCTCTCTTCAACCTAAAATAACCTAGTCTCAATTAAATGATTAATTTATGAACAGACCTCGTATATACAATTTTTTTTAATGTATTTATAGTTTCAACATATTTTAATTAATTTTACAATGAGTTTCCAATTATAAAAATATTCAAAATATTATAAAAATATTTTCAAACTAGTCTTAAATATGATGATATTATGTTAAAATATAAAGTAGCACAACATTTGAATAAACCAAATGTATTGTTCAAAGAAATTTTTCGTTTTGCTAATACATACTTGCATATTGTATCTATATGTAAAGGATTATTTTATCTGTTGGGCTGTTATTAATTTTCAAACTTATATATAAGTATAAGAATATAAAATATGTATTTGCCTCACCTGAAAAAATGTCTGGCTACATAAATTTGGATTTTATAATTTTATATGTAGTAAAATAATAATACATAATAGAAAATTGTATTAAACATCTCTGCCATTTAAAAGTCTTAAAATAGTTTAGCATCATATTTTAAAGAAAAATTGCAAATGAGATTCTTTTTGGACGTTTCTTTTTTTCCATTTAGTCTTCATTATTTAAATGATACGTATGAATGCACACCCATACTTACAGACATACATCCACCTGTATATACATACATATCTTATGAAAAGTACCCACTACCCAAGTGAAAATATTCGTATTATTATCTCACCCATAATGATGTGAAATGCTGTAAAAATGACTCGTCACAATGAATAAAATTCATTCCCTGAATGTTTCATATAAAACTCAATTGTTTTTGTAATTTTGAGTGTTTATCTTGTGTGCACTCAATTTATGTGAACATGTTCTCTTTTATTTACTTACAATCAAAACGTGAGCACGAACGTTCGTGTTACAAATAGCGGGTGGTTGAACTCATGAAATGAAAATGCCAAGAAATAAGAAAACTGTGCTAATGTGTTGCCAGACTAAAGGAAATTCGAAATATTTTCCCAGTTTATTTCATTTAACAACACAAAAGAGGGCAGATATAAGGGCATAATACTAAAAAACCTAAATTACTTACAATACATATATAAAAGTATTTTATTAAATACATGGAAGTGTTCGTTTCAATTGAAATTTTATTTACAATATATATTTACATAAATACATCTGTATACATACACAGTAAAACAAAAACTGTTTGTTAGCAGTCTAGGAACAATGATTTCAATGTATTTGTATGCGAGTACTTTTTTTCTCATCTTTCCTCATTTGTCCCTTAATACTATCCCCTCCTTTCTAGTGCCGGCGCAATGCAATGCATATGTAGGGGTCATCGCCTGAGTGCTGGACCGAGCTAAAAACAAGAAAAGAAATAGAATCAGGTGCAATCTTTTTAAAGTCGAATGTCTCCTAAATTATAGGAGATAGGAAGATGTCTTTTAGAGGAATTTTTTGTTTATAAAGTGCTCTACAGAATGCCAAAATGTTTGTTTGAACTATGAAAATCAAAAAGCTGTTCCAATTAAGTCCCGTTTTACACTATGCAACTTTTGTTGCAGCGATTCCTATTTTGTGTGCGAGGGCTGATATATGAATATATACCATTTGTATTTCATTCTCACTCTTCCTCACTAAATACTCAAGAGTTGCTGCAACCAAAATTGCAAGTGTAAACGGGTACTAAATCGGCGTACAGATCAATCAAGTCTTTGAAAAACATTCGCATATCCGAAGCAATTGACCATTATGAGGTAACATTATGAAACTTCTATAATATAAGAATTTTGACAGACTTATGTTGCCACGCGACAAGTAAATGATTAAAAATCATTGATCTTTTATTAATAAGATCAGTAAACTGAGGCTACCGCTTGCGCTTGAAGATTTACTTGCACTAATTGATCTCTAACCCTCATGTCTAGAATTTCTATCAACTTATTTACGAAAATCTCTCATTCTCTGCCCTTGATAAAAATATTCAACGTTTATATTGTTGTTGTAAAATTTTTACAACTTAAGCAGAAGCATTCCCTGCTTATCGCACTGTTTTCCATTTAAGTTTTAAAATTATTATTATGTAGATTGCATAAGTTGTTGTTGCTTCTTAATCTATTTAAACAAATTCTTTTATTTTCCCTACTCCCTCTTATTCTATTCATTTCGTCATTTTCATTTGTTGGTATAATATTAATGATTTAATATTTTCATTGAATGCGTTACATGGTGTAACATCAGTTTGTGTGCAAACTGGTCTAGCTACATACACCTTTTTGTTGTTGTAAATGATGATTTATTATTGATAACTAATAAGAAAATTATTATTGTGGAAATATTTTCATAAAAAAGAATTTGTTCGGTTTTGTTGTTGTTGATTCAGCTGTGATATTTTCGAATGAGCATGCCAAGGGCTCTCTTTAAAATTTTTCAATTATTTATTTAGCCTGGCATAGTTTAATTATATAATTTAATTTTTAACAAGGATAATTTTCAAGTGCAACTGTTGCTAATGTAAGCATTAATCATTTTGAAAAATGTTCTGAAATCTAAAAAACTTCCGGTATCTTTTCATGTGTGGCATTGCCTTGCAAAGTGATTACCCATTTTATGTTG
Source organism: Linnaemya tessellans (assembly GCA_951800035.1). Classification (NCBI taxonomy): domain Eukaryota; kingdom Metazoa; phylum Arthropoda; class Insecta; order Diptera; family Tachinidae; genus Linnaemya; species Linnaemya tessellans. The sequence goes on along the minus strand of OX637533.1, from coordinate 100,746,221 downwards.
ATGGTGGTCGAAACAATTTGGAACATATAAAAATTACCACAAAGTGACAACAAAAGAAGTGCCAAATTGTGCACAAAACTTTAGTGCGATTATGTGCGCACAATTAAATCATATTTACAAATTGCTGAAGAAACATGTTTTTGAAATTTGCTAACTACTGATATTAAAAGCTTTTATTCCAACCGATACGTTAAACTGGCGATTATACAGACTGCAAGGTTTTCATCGTCAGCTACAGCTATATTGTGATGTGACATATGATTATAAATAATAAAACCCTGCTACTGAAAATAGGCATAAATAGGCCTGAGATGAAGTCAGACTTTTTTCAGTGTTCATAAAAAAATTATATATTTTAATACCTAAATCTTTTTTATAATATATTTTAACAAAACACTACCTCAAAAAAATCGACGTCAATTTGATTAATTTAAAATAGTATGCTGGCAGCATTCTTTTTGTTTTTGGCTTCACAAAAACAATAACAAACTAAAAAATTCCACTCAACTCTGTGGCTGGCAAAATGTTCTTCTGTTTATTGGTGTCGCAACCTCACAACAGATGAGAAATAAAAACAGCTCCATAATTGATGTTCGTTCGATGTATAGTATTTAATTCACTCAGTAAGAAAGTAAAATGAAAATGAATTGTAAATGTGAGGCAGAGCCAAACAAACAGTTGTTCAGAAGCACCACATATGATTAGACGATAGACGTGCTTACACTTTGCGAAAATTTTGTGCCGATGTGAACGGTAAAAGATTGAACGATATTATATATGAATTAAGGCATTTCCTCGTAAGAAATTAAAGTGATGTGCGATATGCAAAACCCTTTTTTTTAACATACAAACATATAATATCTGTTAAGTTGTGTATATTTCCATTTTTACTTACTTGTGCATTAATTTACTAAAGTATTTGCAACATTAAACTTTTAAAAAAGTCAAAGAGTGTAAGTGAAGAAAAATAAATAAAATAAATATATAAAATAAAATAATACCAGCAGGGCAATAGAGTGCTAATAATGATGTTGTCAGTGATGAAGATGATTGTGATTTCTTAACAAGTTGCGAATTATAAGTTCAATTGATAAAATTGAGATAAAAAATATATACATATTTACAAACAAATAAACATTTATCAAATTTAAATGTGTGCTGAAAAATTTCTCATATTAGGAAATACTCATATGGATTCGAAAGTTGACATAAAAAAAATTATATACTGAAATACAAAAGATCTAATGATTGGTTACTATATAATTATTTAGTTTGAAAGAACAATATGTTCTTTTGTACATATATGAACTTACTTAAATTTATTTACTAATAATTCTATCACGCCCGCATATTTTTGGTAGAAACAATTGGGGTATTCACACGGTTTGCTATTTAGTCATGTTGTCATACAATTTTAGAACGGTTAAAAAAATTATTGTTCTGCTGCATACAAAAAAGTCATAAAATGATGCGACTTTTACCGTAAAATATCCATAGACTTCTGAGCCGAGCAGCTAAAACTCCTTAGTCGGGAGAGAGAGGGTACGTGAGACGCCGTTACTTATATATGATACAAAAATGAAAAACTGTTTAAAAATGATTTACAATTTTATATCTGCACATTATATTTTAATAATATAAAAATAAGTAAAAAAGAATTAAATGCGGAGTGAAAAATGTTGCTTGTTGAACTTATTTTACTGGCAGCTACTGAACGATTTTCCACTTTCCGCCGCTCATATCACCGCCAGCAGCTGTTTTTATACCTTCCAAAAAAGAATTGGAGGGTCATGTCATTCCGTGTGTAACGCAGCGAAATATCCATCTGAGACCCAATAAAGTATATATGTATATTCTTGGTCAGTGATGAAATCGAAGACGATCTGACCATGTCCGTCCGTCCGTCCGTTTGTCCAAATGAAAAGAACCAGACTCTTGAAATTTGGTATAAATATATCTTCAAGGATAGTACAGGCCAAGTTCGTAAATGGGCTGAACTTAATCAACCACTAAGCGAAAGCATAATTTGAAAAGTTTTTTTTTGTAATTTTGTTAAGCAAATGATATATTTTTATGTCAAAGATAAGCCTACATTCCTTAAAATAAAATTTATACGCTTTTATTACGAAGCTGAAACGTAACCTGATCCTCCTCTGCCCTATTCCTTCCTCCCCCTTTGCCCTCCAAATGACCCTGTCAAAAAAAATTTTGTTTACACTTAACCCAAATATAAATTTTTAGTGCTTTATGACGAGGGTGAGATGTGTCCCCCACCTGGAGTGACCACTGGAAAATTGAATTTTTATTTAATAAATTTTGGAGGGTATTTGAGAATCGACCCGGTCGAATATAACGTTTTTACTTGATTTGGACAATTACAAAATTTGTTATTTTCTTATCAGCTGGCTGAATGTTGAAATATCACACTAAATTATGATTGATTGTTGCCAGCAGTCATATATTCTCTTGTTTTTATTTAATGATATGTGACTTTAAGACAGCCATGTGAGTCCCCCAATTTTACTTTTTATTTTTTCTAACACGTATTATATTATTATTATAAATATTTAAATATTAAAATCTGCTACGCTTTATTGCCAGCCCATTTATATGCATGTGAGTGCTGGAGTTCGTTCTATGCTCTGCTGCGAGTTTGACAGTTGTGTGAAAAATAAATGTGTTTAGAAAGTGATGTGTTAGCAAAAACTTTTTTTATAAAAACAATTATGAAATAACAAATTTAAATTGACACTAGGAGCATATTATATAAAAGTAAGTATATTCCAAAGTTACAGGATTTACAGAAAAAACTGAAACAGAAACAGAAGATCTTAAATATTTGTTTCTTGCTAGATGCATTAGCAAACATCGATTTAAGATTATTTCATTACACTGTTTCGATTGTTATCTACTTACTACTAAATTATTTTATTGTTACTCTAATATAGCTTAGTTTTAGTAAAATCAATAATACATATTCAATGAAAAAACATCCAACAGAACTAATAAAAAGCAAAATAAAATAATAAAATAAATGACGGTTTTTTAAATTTATTTCATCGTTATTTGCTGCATTGTTATGGAACTGCCTTTCCAAAATATTTTTTTTGCATAACATTTTCATTCCTTTAGACAGAGTATTTGCATTGTGAAGTCGTGCTATCAGTGCGTAGTGAATTCAATATAATAAAGAAGAACAAATAAACAGGGAATAAGAACTCTGTAATGTTGCAAGCTGTAGTTCGATCGTATACTATGTAAAATAAAAAATATGTTTTAAAGTTTTTATTTTTCGAATTAGTAACATTTTGAATACTTTGGGAATTACAATCTTGTTTTTGGGAAATTAATTCATATTTCGGATAATATCTAAAAAGTTTGGTAATATATCCTTCTTTCTTTTGGGTATTATTTACTTCTTTTCGATAATTTATTTTTCAAATTAATTAATATACATTTTCATTTAATTTTATTTTATGTTATTCTTTATATAACCGATCCTATAAAAAGTAATAAAAATAATATTCTTAATTGTTATTTGCTGCTTTATTAAAAGCAAGTTATTTATGCAGGACTTAGATAAAATATCTAAAGAGTTGAAAATCCTTAAGCATTTTCGAAGATCGACAATATTAAATTCTTACATAAGCGATGTAGGTTTCAGAAATACCTGAGAAGAATATCATTTAACGCAGTGAAAAACCATCTATGCAGAAATTATATAATTAGCCCATGATATGAATTCTTTGGGATGAGCCCAAGACCAGCTTTATTTCCTCCATAAGATTCGAGTTATTGGACATCGAACGAATGTATAGTGGTATAAAGGGCCCACATAAAATTCCGAGTTGGCTGATGTAGTTAACACCAGACTAAGGACTCGAAAATCCCGGATTCGATTCCGCTCTCAGTCATGAATGTGGTGTCGAATTTGTCTGATCTCCATAATTGTTGTTAGCCTGTTTCATTAAGCTTTACTGGCACCGATTGTTGCTGTCATGTAATAAAGGCCCTGTAGCAACATTCGACTTGAAAATAAAGATTAAATTTTCTATCCCCTAATCATTCTTCTTCTGTCCTCTCAGCACGATCCCCTGATTACTAGTTTTGGCGCAATGCACTGCTCCTGTAGGGGTCATCCTTTGAGGGCTGCTCCTACCAAATAATAAAAAAGCTTTCTTCAGGTGCAATAATTGTATTGTGTGGCTCGTGAAACAGTCACTTTTTCCATACTGCGATCATGCAAAGGCCTGACATAATCAGGGGTAATACATTCGTAGATGAAGATTTTTATAAAGTTTGTCATTGTGTTTTTTATTTATTATTTTATTTTTGCTCTTCTTGTTATGTATAAAAAGAGTACGTTAATTTTGTGCCATGATAAATAAAGGGATTGTGATTTTGTTACGCCGTGATGACGACAATAACAGATAATAGTGACGGTGACGATGGTGATGTTTTATGTTTATGGTGATTATAATTATGATGCCGATGCTGATGTTGATAATGAGGCTTTATTGTGATAACATATGCTATTGTGGTGGCTTCCAATCAGAGCTGCAAAAGAGTGATGTATATTTATTTTATCATATATCATACATAAAATAATAAATGATTTTATTTTGTTAATTAAATGTTATTTAAAAGCGTTTAGTAGTTGCCAGCTACATAAGTTCAACAAGCAACATTTTTTACTTTTTTTTTAACAAATATTATACAAATTTAAATTAATATGCAAATATAAAAGTTTAAATGAGTTTTAAAGAGTTTTTTACTCTTATATCATATATAAGTTAAGGCGGCTAACATTCAGCTGATCGGCTCAGATGTCTCCAGATATTTTATAGCAAATGCCTTAGCATTTTATGATTTTTTTTATGTAGCACAACCACAATTTCTTAAACTGTTCCAAAATTGTATGACACTTTAGCCACACAGACAAGAATTGAATCATAAATACATATGTATGTATATATTAATATATCTCGATGTCTATGTACCGTTAACGCAAGCACATACCCAAATACATTTAATGTTTGTTTATGACCATAAATTTCGAGTATTTGTCACATTCGCATTACTGCCACTCACGTATCAAGTGTCTATCCACAAGATACTTACAGCAAATTATACACTTGAACATGTACATACATACATACATACATAAATATATTTACACATATGAAAAACAAAAAACGAAAGCACTAATTACAATAACAAAAAGTAGCACTATTAATTATACCAAAGAAGCTTTCAGAATAAAAATAAATAAAAATGTAATCCAATAAAATTAAATAAAATCGACAATAAAGATGAATTGTGTGAACGAAATAAAATGTAAACAATTAATTTGTTTATTCTTAAAAAAACAAAAAAAAAAAAAAAGACAACCATAACAAGACAGAAATATGTACTATATATAACAAAAAAATAATTAAAAATAACAAACAGTAACGTGCGAAAGAAAAGAGATAAAAAATTGTTTATACTGCCGCAGACAAGCAGATCATTAGGAATTTGATAAGAAATATTTGGCATTTCTTTTGTTTAGCACCTACAAGAAAATGTATAAAATTAGAAACAGACAAAGAAATGAATACATTTAATGACTGTGACTTCCGTTTAATTGTTCTACCTGTTGCTGATCGTGCCATACTCAGCTCCCACAATTGCTGAGAAGCGAAAAAAACAAGCAGACTTGATAAATTACAGCAAATTTAGAATATGAAACATAATAATTTTCGTTATAATCCAATGCCCATCACCACTCGTCATGATGTTTAGGTCAGAAAGAATGTTACACTCAAAGAAACACTATATTTAAACGTAAAAAACAAAGAAATTGTATGTGAACGAATTGATGGCGGCAATTAAATATTTATGGCTAAATTAATTATTTTTATAGCTAAATTAATTGAAATCACCTTTTTATTTTGATTATCGTGTATGTGCTGTGAATCGCACGATTGTCGAATCACATGCGACTTGAAAAACGCCAATTTCTTTTGAACGATTTTGAGCGATTGCGAACTCCAGCACAACAATTTTGTGACTTCAAATCGAAAACGCTTTATTTCATGCGATAAGCGATTTCCATCACATGGCCGAATAACTATTGAAAGCTTTTTAGAATTTTTATTAAATTTATAAAACAATTCAAAAAAATAAATATATTTATAAGTGATAATTATATACATATTTTTTATGAACTATGCCTATAATCATTTTGGCTAATTATTGAATTAATAAACAATTATATCAATAACGAAATTAAAAAAAATAGAAAAGCTATATTCGACCGTGCCGCATGTTATACACCCTTCGCCGAGGTACGCCTGGAGTATAGGCAACATTTATGCCAAGTCTGGAATCATCTTTTTGATCTTTCTGATTTTCAATATTAATTTCTTTTTCTCTAAAATAGAAAATATGTCCGAAAGACACAAATTTGTGCTATTTAGCAACTTTAACATTAAAAAAAGGGGGAAAAATTAATTATGCAGCTTCTCTAACTTCAAATACCAGAAAATTTCATCAAATATGTTTAACATCTAAAAAATTTTTTGTAGTTGATTACGTTTATGTACCAAAAAAGTTTCAATTGTCCAACCCTGGAATCATCAGTTTTGTTGTTATTAATTTATAATCCGAAAATAGGTTTAATTAGCAAAAAAGAAAAATTAGTTTTAGCTAGCTACTTTAATATGCCAAAAATAAGTTTGAATTTTCCAGCTCTGGAACAGTATTTTGGATTTTGTTGATTTTCTATAGCTGCACCACAAACCTTCTTAAATATTGAAATTATCGTATATTATTTATTGAAATGAAAAGCAAATTAACATAAATATTACAAATATTCCATCGGATTATAATAAAAATTTATTCAAAAATTTAATAAAAACTTTTCCCTAAAGCTAATAAATATATTTCTGACTTTCATGTTCTTCGTGTGTAACAATACCAAGATGTTAGTGTGTGTTAACGAGAAGTATTGCCAATACAAAAAATAAGAAAAAAACATAAATAATAATATTTTCTAACTCAAGTTCTCTTAAGTTGTTGACACAGGAGGAGAAGAGATATTATTGCTACATAAAAACAAATACATATGTAATATATGAAACGGAAATTTTTTAATGTCAATAAAAGCTACTTTTTGCCAAATCCTTTGATTCATACATCCTTTCCCCATATGACCTCAATATATTTTTGGCAGCCGGAATTATAACGTATAACGATTTTCATAGTTCTATGGAATACTTCTCAAGCCACTACTGCCCTGTGATTTTCTTCTTATTTATATATTTTAAATCTTAGTTTCATCGTTGCATGCTGTTTTTCATTTGTATTACAAAAAGAAAAAGAAAGAAAGAAAGAAAGAAAAAACGGGTGGAATGTCTTTGTTCTTTTACTTTTTTCTTTACTAAAGTCCAAGAATTAACTTGCGTATTTTTTGCTGAAGCTGCAAGAATGTATTGACGAAAACATAAAAATATTGAAACTTAAAACGTTATTGCTGCTGAGGGCCATTCAACGGAATTCACAATTCTACGAAATGCATTCAGTTTATTTGCTCAAACAGTCGGGGAGAACAATTCATATAAGAAAATAGTTCCAAGCATATGGATTTTTATTTAAAGCATGCAGAGTGGAGCATTTTTGTTTTCCCTAAATACTCTGCATTAATAACGAACAACTTTACTCACTTCTTGCTTTAATATATGTATGTATGGAATGAAAAGTACAAAGTTTAATGGTAAAAACCTCATCTTTATAAAAGGTTAGCTGGGAAATCTTCCCAGAATATTTTTTTATACCCTTCAAAAAAGAATATGGAGGGTATATTCACTTTGTCATTCCGTTTGTAACGCAGAGAAATATCCATCTGAGTATATATATATATATATATATATATATATATATATATATATAAATATATATATATATATATATATATATATGTATATATATATATATATATATATATATATATATATATATATATATATATATATATATTCTTGATCAGTGATGAAATCTAAGACGATCTGAGCATGTCTGTCCGTCCGTCTGTGGAAATCACGATTCAGTCCAAACGAAAAGAGCTAGACTCTTGAAATTTGGTATAAAGATATTTTGAAGTATAGCATAGGTTAAGTTCGGAGATGGACTAAATCGGGCAAGAGGGAAAAAATGTCCCCTAAGAAGAACTACACCAACTTCTGAAAAACAACATAATTTCTAAGGTTTTTTTTTTGTAATTTTCTTAAGCAAATGACATATTTTTATATTAAATAAGGTCCAACGTATTAAACTTGGAGCCATAAAATAAAAAAAAAATAATTTTTAGACCCCACCCCTTTAGTGGGCGTTATTATATGCAAAAGTAGTGTAAAAATTTAACAAATTCTTTTACTTAAGCCTACATTCCTTAAAAATAACATCTTTAAGCTTTAATGACGAAGCTGAGACGTAACCTGGTACTACTCGGCCCTAACCCCTCCTCCACCTTTGCCCCTAATTTTTTTTTGTAATTTTATATATACATAATTATCCCAAGCATTTATTTTTAAGAGTTTTATGACAAAGGTGAAATGTCTCCCCACTGCCCTTGCCAAAGCGACCCCGCCAAAAAAACAGTTAAACATTTTAAATTTACTTGTTAAATATTTGAAGGGTATTTAAGATTCGATCAGGTCGAATATAAATTTTTTTATTAGGAAATTGTATACGAGAACTGTATCATATTTTACTAAAATTTTTATATTTGGAAAGAGAAATATTTCTAGGGAAAAAAAAGAAAAACAAATGCATTGCGAATAACTACTTTTTCCCTTCCCTTTACAATAAAAAACTGAGAAATCTCCCAAGAAAAATTCATTCACAATACAAGGAATGGGAAAAGGGAAAAATCTCAAAGGAATTATTGTGCATGAATGTTAAATTGAAATAGTTGGGAAAGTTATCGATAATTTTGTTTTGTTATGCGACAGCAAACAAAAATCATTTCAGCAAAATAAACTTCATAATTGTCAAGTTTTGCTTTTACTTACCACTCATTGATTCATGTGTATTAAATAAGTGATAAAAATAAATTATTATTAATAAAAAAAGAAAACAAAAGTATGCATGAAGGATATCTAAAAATAACTTTAACTGACTGAATGATAATCGATTTTGCTGCAATGGTGTTCATATCGTTCAAACAATTAGATATTACAAATATTCACACACACTGATTACACTGTGACAATACAATTATGCCAACATATCGCTCCTGCACTGGAACATAGTAATAAACATATAAAGTTGAATTTGGGAAAATACTTTTAAAGTAGACAGTTGCTTGTTATAATAATCTTGTGATATATTCTAATATTTTTTATTTAGCTAAAGCTGGTATGAAGAAGAGCATGACAAACCTTTTCAGCCTCTTTGGCTTATCAAAATATTGCATTGTGTACAACCATATTTTATGACACAAATAATAGCAAATTGTTATTGATGCCGGTGGCCATTGACACCTACGAGTATATACACACACACACTTTCTAATAGATTAATAGATAACATCTAAGCTTAAACGATAATTAATTGTAGTTTATTATATTAAAAGGTTACCGCGTCAAATTATAGTACAAACTTGAACTCACATATGAGGCAGAATTTGTGAAGCGAAAAATGCATTAACAATTTTTTTTTTACTGAAATTGCTTAATATTTGCCAGAAATTTATTTGCATTAAATATAAATGTGAATAGAGAATTTGTATATTTGCTAGATTTTTTTTTGTATTGAGTTACAGGGTTGCTGAAGTGTTGCCGCCTTGGAAATTTTGTTGTTATTTTATATCATATTTTTGGGGTTTAAGAATAAAATAATAATAATAAAATAAATCAAAAATATAAATAAAAGATTTTAACTATGAATTTCTTTAATATCCACGGCCGGAATATGCTGACAAGGATATGTTTGTTCTTGTTTATTTTTTTGACTATAATTATTTAAAATACGTCAATGTGTCCATTACTGAGTTTTGAAAAAAATTTAATAACAAAAATAAAAATTTACTAGTATACGATTTACTGAAGAGGGTCGATTATTACTATAGATATATTGCAACTATTAAGTTAAATTAAATAAAAATATATAATATTAAGAACCTGCATACTTTTCCTGTCCTGATTTCATAAGATGGTATAGTTGCTTTACTTCATGTGCACAGTGGTATCAAAACATAATAGAAGAAAAGTTAATATGAGGTTTTTAAGTCTAAGGCCTGTTTTCTTAAATCGCAAGACGCTATAAAATGTTTCTTTAACAATACATTCGTTTGAATCTTTTCACGTAAGTGGAACATGTTATAAGATGAGAAAGAAGATGAGATGTATTTAGGAGATCCCCGTAATTCCCAAAGAAATTTTACAAATCCCAGAGTTAGGTATTTTTAATATTTTCTATGTATTTTATTTTTTTGTTTTTTTTTTTTAAATATTTAAGAGCACAAACTGATTTTGATTGAAGCTGTGCGGTGTGAGAAAACATTCTTTAAGCTTACGAAATGCATATTACTTTTTCTTCTATTAATTTTTGATACCACAGTGCAGACAAAACTATGGTTTCTAATCAGGTTAGAAAAAATAGTTCTTTTTTTGTATGGGAAAGTCTACTATAATCGGACAAATCAAACAGAGATTGCAGAATTATTCCAAATAATTTTTTTTGAAAATTCCCCATTGTGCGATTTTGAGAGGAGTTTCTAACAACAAAAACTTCAATATAAGGGCATCATTCCATAATATTTTACAAACAGCGTGTTTAAATTCTTTCTAAATGCTGTAGAATAAATGCTAGTCCTGGTAATAATCTTATGCGGGTATATATTTTAATTAAACCCGCAATTGTTGAATTCAATAAATTTCCCTGTTCAGGTGAGCAACTCGAGTTGCTAGAAACCCAGTTCTTTTTAATACTTTTACTTTCATTCCATACACTCCAATTTGAAACGATTATGGTTGTGCTAAAAGCTCACAGCTTCATTGAAATGGTGTTTATATCACAGAGAAGAGAAATATTTTGCTGCTGTGTGTGTGTGGCTGTGTGTAAGATAATCCTTTGGTCCTACTGATCTAGATTTTACTTTGGAGAAAAACAAGCAAAATATCTGCACTTCGATGTATTCCACTTGGATTTAAAGAAAAAAAAACTTTTATACTCGTTTACGCACTATTTAGTCGTGGTGTTAAAGATGATATAGAAACGGTTTTTCATTATTATTTATGGCTTTTTTATAAAACGTTGCTTACCTCAATACGTTTTTACCTTTTATTACACAGGGGAAGGCTTTTGTTTAATCAACTGTATGAATGTAGGTTTTTGCAGTTGTTTTTCTTGTTAAACTTAAAGATTTTTTTAATGTATTTGGCATGAGGACATCTTAAGCTGTGAGGCAATATATGCCGAGTGTTTTTATAAATGCATTTTCAATATTTCTTAAAATCTTAATTTCCTGCTTAAAGAAGTTTTTATTTCTAAATGTGAATTTAGAAAATTTTTAAATATTTGTGTCCAGACTTCCTATCTTTCTATACGCTAATATAAAAATTATACAGAGATTTTTGTTTAAGTTGTTGTGTTTGTAAGTACAAATCAAATTGAAAATAATGACTTTGTTATTGATTTTCAAGCAAATTTAAAATTAGTTTTTGTGCTCAGAATTTAAATATTTACATTGTACATATCTGCATAAAAATGCTTTTTATTTTATTTTTTATTCATTAATATTGGTGAACAATAAGACATTTTAAAGTGTACCACAAATAAAGGTATGACATTTGTATATATAAGATTACAGAACAATACTGATTCTATTCATAAACCACACTGTACGCGTTGTTATGGAAAGGATGTCATTTTACATGCTTTCATGATTAATGAAGGAATGTCGCAGGGCTGTGTTCTATATTCTTCTTTTTGCCTCAGTTTTATTACTTCAATTTTATTTATTATTTCGTTGATATGCTACCATTTTCCTTAAATTTTAATTTGTAATATTAACAGCATAGAGGACTATATTTTTTTGGTATCATGTGTAGTGGAAAATTGCCTTGTGCAATTATTTTTCTTATTTTCTATTATTCATAAATAAAACAATTACATTTGATATATTATGTAATTTCATTTTTGATATTATCTAAGTAAATTCAACCACATATGCGCGAGGTTGAACTCAGGACTCTCCGCTTCATAGTCTCGTGTTCTACTACTTCAGCCAACAGCACCCACAATTTATTAAACATAGGCATTGTTTATTTTAAAATATGAATTAACCAAATCAGATCATTTAAAATCGAACATAAAATATATATTAAAAACTTATATTATTCCGCCGGCCACCTTTAGACCATACCGAAGACAGTGGTCGAAAGGTTATAAAATTTTGTAGTACTCATGAATGTAAATTTTATTTTTCGAACTTATTAATTTTATTATTAAGATAAAAATTCTAATATTGAACTCTTAATAAAAATAACTTGAATTTAATAAAAATTCATTAAAACAATAATTTACAGATTGCAGATTTGAACTTGAGTCCAATAAAGGAATTCTCATCGTCGTAATTTTGTATTACTTTAACCAAACTTTCTGCACTCGATATTGACTTTTGAGCTTGAACAGTCCAGGAATTAAAAGAGTTTTGAACTTTGCACTGTAACTACTTGTCGGCATCACGTCAATGCAATATCCCTTATTCTGTAATTATTTGCCAACGTCACGTCAAGACAATATCAAAGCGGAGAGGTCTGCATAATTATTTTCTTCTGCTCTTAATTACCTTCAACAACCTCTTCTGATTTTGTAAGCCTTAGAAAATAGTCTGTTTGTGTTGTTCACAACCAGAATCTAACTGCCCTGTTTTAGATATTGACTTGGAGTGACATTGACAAAGAGTTACAGAATAGGGGGAATATCAAAAACACAACACTGGCCTACTTTTTTTGGGCAGCAACTACTTTTGACAGTCTGCGGCTAGTCTCTAAGACCTTGAATATAGAAAAACACTTTTAAAAAGTGTGCCAGTTCCCGGAGAAAAGAAGTACAGAAGTATATTATTTTTATATATTTATATATTCTTGATGTGACGTCGACAAGTAGGAATACGAACAAGGAGGAATACGACAATGAAAAATATCTCTCCATATATGTCCGACTATTTTGTATTTGTTACGCTGCATTTCTAGAACCAGCCTCGTAATCCTTGTATGGCAGCTTCAAATAACAAACAACATATAACATTAAAGTATTTAGGATTTAAAAATTTACATTTATGCAGAGTTTTACGAGAATCTTTTTTTGTTGTTGTTTTTGCTCAGACATAAACAAACATAAGAACAGCAAATGCTTTTCACCTGCCGTAGATGAGTTTAAATGGGGGTTTCGTTCGAATGAGAACTCATGCCACATAAAGAAATTTTGCATTTATGATGATGACATATTTACAGACAGCAGGAACACATTTGTGGACATAAAAAATGTATGAATGTTGAAACATGTTTTACTTTATAAATCCTTTTTACTTCAATGTACATACGAGGACTATTATACTCATGCCACATACGTGATACACGTAGCAATAATACATGTGTATGTACATACGTACACAAATACACACTGGTGAGCAAAATAGTAATAGCGCTTTTATAATAATATTTGACTGGAATATACCTTAGGGAAATACTTAGCCTCTGCTCATGGAAGCTCACTTTCACTCTCACTCTCCTTATCTTTGTACTTTGAAGGTTCCACTAGGATTAGTTCACCAGAAAAAAGATAATACCAATATTAATAATAATAAACAATTTTCCTAGCTCCAGTTCTCACGGGCTATTAGCTGAGCTTCATTCGTAATAAAAAAGAAGAAGAAAAAAAACAAATTGCAATTCAACCCAGCAACTCTTTACTAAACGGCACGACATTCTGTATACAACCCATTATAATTATGCTTTATTAAACTAAAATGGCACATAGAAAATTAAATATCTAGATGCATTTCTAGGTTTTAGTATTACGCTGGCGTTCATATAAAATGGTTGTCAATATGACACTTTTAGTGTCCACTGTATTTACATGTGAATGCTAATTTGTGGTTTATGTGAAAAGAACAGAAGTGCACTTTCATTTTTAATATCTTCTTTTTTTGCAATTCTTTGTGAACATTTCTCACTCTTACTCTCGTTATTCAAACGTGGATGGATGGGTTAATAGATGTTTCTTTTTTGTGTCCTTTATCTTTGTGTGTGTTTATGCCAGAGTGACATGAATATATAACATACAGCCGTCATATCGCCCACATATTTTTTTCTCAATATAAAGTGTTAAAGATTGAGAAATATATATGATCTGTGCATTAGAAATATGTATGTATACAAATAAATCGGGAAAAAGTGTGCCGGGAAACACCTGCTTAAGAGATAAGTGTTCTCGAATTAATACTTAAATTGTGTATTTGCACGTATTTAAATTGAACTGGGTAAATGCGACGACGACGATGATGATGATGATGATGTTGGTTTATGCATTCAAAGATTTATTTTTTATATATGTTTGGCATAGAAATTAAGTTCTAAAAAATTGCATGAACGCTGAAGGAAAAATATGTGAGGGTATATTGAATAAACAGCCCCTTTGTTGTTTCTTTTTTACCACTTTGTGCTTATTTCGAATCAACCGCTATTGTGAATATTATGGGAATTAGTTATTTGGGAACAAATTAATATTTCCATTCCCATCAAATAGGTATTGAGAATGTTTTGGGTTTCAAAGTATCTATTGTGAATTATTTGTTATTAATAATATCTATTGTGAAGTATTTGTCAGTATTTTATAAATAATTAGTGCAAAAGGCGATTGTGCAAATTATAAAGAAATGACCAATGCTTATATCCATTTTTTAGTGCTGGAAGAGAAGAAGAAATATGTATATAGAAAGATTGCGGTGAAGATATATACTCACGATAAATCGGCTCTGTAATCGCTAAAAGAAGCTAGAGTAAAAATAATACAGATTTGATTGCTTTGCGTGCTAGAGTTATCATGGTAATCGACACCAAATAAGAGAATTCAAAATAAAATCGGACTTTCGATTGAATAGATACGTTATTATGCGTGTGGCGGAATTACCCTCCAGGATGCTTACTTTACGCGGAATTGCAAATAACCAATATAAAGTATACGCCCTAGTGGAAACATATAAATATTAGCAGCTAAAGCCGAAAACACTTCAGAGGGGTTACTGCGTAATTCGTTTCGAATAGAAAACTGCTCGAAACTCTATGCTTTTAACATAGAAATTCGAAAGCATTTTCTTTCGAATCGAATTACAAAGTAGACCCCCAGGTATTTTTTTGACATTGCCTTTAAAAAAAAGGAAAATTAAAAAATGTAATCGAATTTGGAATTAAGCATTTTTGCCTTGCTTTTAAATCCAAGTGGTGACTTCAATGCCGCAAAACTTCTATCTTCAGCTGTTCCAAATCTTAGATTCATCGACATATGTCTGGTTTATATTCATTCCAGCCCTGAAATCATATTTTTTACCCTTCTGATTATCAACACTAATATATATTTTTTTTCTAAAATATAATTTGGACTACCAAATAAAACAATTTGTTTCATTTAGTTACTTTAACATACCAAAAAAGTTTAAAGTCTCCAGCTCTGGAGTTGTATTTTTGAATATGAATGAATTTCTTTTCGAAAACATGAAATATGTTTAATATATAGAGAAAATTGAAAAATAATTTTCATTTGGTTACTTTTATATAGCAAGGACGTTTCAATTGTCCAACCCTGGAATCGTCTTTTGGATTTTGTGTGATTTTTAAAACCAATTTAATTCTTACTGAAGTATAAAATAGTTTTGTTGATCTTAGCAACAAACATTTATTTTACATTTCAAAAATAAATTTAAAATTTCCAGCTCTGCAATTATTTGGAACTACTTCCAATATATCAGGTAAAGGCCCTTAGTTTTTCTGGGTGCTTCGAAGAATCAATTTGATGTACAGAATGACGCTCATTGCTTATTCGATTTCCCTATTCCGAAGGGCTCAGAATTTATATATTTTAATATTAATATTGTGGAAATTAACGACGGAAGGAAAAACCCTCTCACCATTTTCCGTCAAGAGTATAATAAAATATCTACCAGAAATTCCGTTTCTTCTTATTTTTCTCTATTTGTCCTTTTAACTCTATGTCCTCTATTCCGCCCGCAGGACCACTAATAAATTTTTTATCAATGCACTTATTTCTTCACATATGCTGTGGAATATCTGAAGAAAGAAAGAAAAGTTTTAATCCATAGAGATTAGATTTGACTCCATAAATATTAGAACTAACTCACAGCAACTAAAAAATTTGTGAAATAAAAAACCTTAAATTAAATTCATTCCAAATGATAAATTTGAATAATAGTCAAAGAATTTGACAACAATATGACACAGTTATCTTACAATATGTTACATAAGTTTGCAAAATTTACTTAAATCTTTAATGAACATGGCACTCGTACATGTATTGATTGAGAGCATTAAAATAAAATCGAATTTGCCACTAATCATCATACATCCAAGTTTATGTTGCGCCCCAAAAAGTGTACGTGGCAAGATATACTTAATTCTTATAATCACACATATGCCACTTTGTCCACTTTTCGTCTAACAAGTTAATCTAACTGTAGTAAATATATAAATTTATAGCAGACCTTCAATTACACTATAGCAATATTTAATAAGCAATCGTTGTTGTGTGTGTCATAATCTTTTATTTAATTTATAATAATGGGTGCTAACTACACTCGTAAATTATTAAGAAAGTAACACTTTAATTAACTAGTGTTTATTAAATAGATGGCAAATGAAATATAAAACTTTTAAAATGTTAATAATAATGTGATACTATAAAGCAGCTGTTTTCAATGCGATTAGGAACCACTTAACATCTGGAGTAAAATTTGATTAAGTTTATTTAGAAGCCAAAATCTAGGAACTGGAGCCACTTCTGCCCAAACTAGTACTTAATAAATATATACTTAAGGGATGTACTGAAAATATAAAATATTGTAAAAACATTCATTTGAAAAAATATATTTTCCTGGAGATTTTTTCGGTCATTGTAAAAAAAGGGGATGGGTACACATGTGCCACTATATACAAATGGTGGCCCAAAGAGTCCTTTATGTTGGCACAGCTATTCAAAAAAATTATTGGAACAAAAATATATAGAAAACAAATTATTCGAATAAAAAAATTGTTCAAAAAAGTAGTCGAGCAAAAATTGTGTGCATAATATTTAACCAAATAAAAATTAATCGTAAAATATTATTCGTTTACATTATTCGAATAAAAATTAATCGGTTGCAAATCGTGAAAACAAAAATTGGTCGAATAAAATTATGCGAATAATAACTAAAGTATAAATAAAGTATAAATAAAAGTTGTTGTGCGAATATATGTTCGAATAAAATTATTCGAACAAAAATTATTCGTGTGAATATTATTTATATATAAATTATTCGAATAACTTATTCAATAAAAATGATTCTAATACAAGCTGTGCGAATAAAATTAAGCGAACAAAATTTTTTGCAAAAAAATTTTTCGTATGAATACTATTTGAAAAATATATTCGAATACACATTATTCGAGCTAAAGATATTTGAATAAAAATTTTTTGAAAATAGTAAATTATTTGAATAAAAATTATTCGAATAAAATTTATATATATATATATATATATATATATATATATATATATAACAATTAACCGAATAAAATTGAGCGAACAAAATTATTTCGTATAAAAATGATTCAAACTAAAACTACTCGAATAAGATTTAGTTGAAGAGAATAAATTATTCGAATTAAAAATTTGTAATAAATTTGTGAAATAAAATTGTAATAGAAATGAATTTATCAACCAAAATTTAATCCAACAAAAAATATGAGAATAAAATTGTTCGAACCAAAATTATTCGTATAAAAATCATTCGGACAATAAATATTCGAGTACTTTTTGTTCAAATTAAAAACTAATTGAGTAAAATCTGTTCGAACAAAAACTAAGCGATTAAAAATTATGCGAATAAAATTTAAGTGAATAATATTATTCGAACAATAATTATTCGAATAAGAAATATTAAATATTGGAAGAAAATAAATGTAAAATTAAAAAGGAAACGGTTTAATTTTATTTACTATTAAAAAGACCTCAAGCCGAAAAAATAGTTAACCAACAGAAATATTAAAATATATACATATATTACTGCATAAGTGGAGGTAGTGCATTAATGGTGAAATAAAGCCAAAGATAGTTGTCAGCAATTCAGAAATACATATTTATATATTTTGCTCTCGCACAAACAAAGCATCAAATAATGACGTCAATAAAATTAAAAAACATTGAAAATAAGAAACAAATTTATTTAATCTCAATATTTATTGATGCTGTAGCGTTGCTTCTCACTAAGATACAGAACAAATATAAATACAAAATACCATGATATATAAATAAATAAAAGTGGACGCTTTATTTAACTAAGGCAAATAAATAAATTGTATTTTATAAATAACAGTAGCAGATAACACACAATAATTAAGTCGACAAATAATATGATTCAAATCCATGACCCCAGCTGAGCGGCAGTTGGTATTGCAGGGCGAGGAAGAAGATCAGATGGTGATAAAATGATGTTGGCATTTCCACAAAAAATTTTATGATGAAACTTTCTAAAAAATTTTCAGGCCACAATATGACTGGCCCGCCTTTTCTGCATTTATGCTAATGCGTTCACACATAATCACTGAAACCTGATTGTACGCTGCTTGCTGTTTGAATTAGCTGACAAATGAATTGTACTGATGAAAATGTGGCTATAAATTGGAAGGCGTATTGGGACTCATATTTTTCATTTTAATGTCTGTTTTAATTTTAATGTGTGTTAATTAAAGTTGTGTCACTTTATGGCAGCAGCATCGTTCAGTTGTGTGAACGTGATCTGTGGCCTCTTGACAAAACAAATTATGTACAAATTTGCCAATTTTCAATAGAGAAATTACACTATTATTGTGATGAACATAATTTGTACATATCGTATTGTTTTTATTTATTCTAAGTGGTTGTTCGATGCAGTGATGTTAACCGTACGGTAATTAAATTGTACGGTAATGTAGCCCTCATAAGGGTAAGCAGGTACTTGCTATATTTGTACGGTAATTTTAAAAAGTTTTACTTTTTAATTGTTAGACTCCAAACATTTTTTTCATAATGTGTCTACAAGGGCGAATTCATAACTGTGTTAATAGATCAGTTTTGTGATATCCCAAATACTCGTATAAATTCTTCACTGCAAATTCTCTTGCGACTTTTTCTCAGTAAAAACATAAAAAAGTACGGTTTCATTACAACTATGCAAAATAATGCCAATTGTAGTTAAATTCTATAGTTTTCTTATTATTAATTTTGTACCAGACTTTGCGTACGGCTGTTTTACCTAAAAAACGGTAACTTTTTTAGAGCTGTACGGAAATCGAATTAAGAAAGTTAACATCACTGGTTCGATGTGATGTAAATGTTTGACAGTCGATATGTGCAATATGTGTTTATAAAATTGTTGGTAACAAGTTTGTAAGTGAAAGAAAATTACTTCTATGCAACTGAAATGAGGATGAGTACAGCAAAAATATTAAAAAATAGGTTATGAAACCATATACCCTAGGTTCGATTCCTCATTCAGTCATGAATATAACTAAAGAGCGCAACAAACAAAATTTCACCGTCGATGAAAAATAAAACGTTCACATGCACTTAAGTATAAAAAAAATTAAAATCATACAAATACAATGGAACAGAAAGTTCAGGAAATGGGACATGAAAAAAATAAGCAAGCGGCAACACAGGAATTAAGAGTGTGCTGCCATCGATTTGATACAATTCTCGTATGTAATTTTGTAACGAAAACTGTAATCAGATTCAGCTAAAGCTAAATTCATAGCTATCACATATTTGACGAAGTAAGCGTAACCACTGTTTTTTCACAAACGTTTCTTTAATATTTCGTGTGATAACACCGATTGTGTATCGAATTTTTTACCAAAATAAATCTGTTTCTAAAATTAAAAAAAGGTAAATCAGAAATTATTGGTTCCGCTTATTTCATCAAATATCTGACAGATGTGAATATACTTAGCTAAAAACACACCTAATAAGAGGTGACAAGCAAAATCAAAAGTGTAGCGGCCTTCAGAAACAGTTCTTCTGATGTTGATTTCCCTTGTAATTTTAATTAAGAAGCACATAAAATAGCTACAAGAAATTCCCTATCTTCTCTTCTTTCTCCTTGTGTTCTCTTAACACTCTCCAGCCTTTCATAGTTCCGGCAAAATGCATGAATAGGTTTCAGTTTCGAATGCCGGAACATCTAAAAGAATTCCTGAACTTGCTCCCACTTTGCTTGTTTTATTTTATCAAATTCATTTAATCCTATTTGTGTACTTAACACAACTTTTTTTCTTTTATAAAATATCACTTTTGCTAAAACCCTTAAATTTTTTATTCAATTTTCTATCCAGCATCACAAAAGTTTATAAAGATGTGGCACATAATTTATGTTGGTAAATGTGTGCACATACACAAGCATATGCAGCATGAAGTGTTTATTATATGTGCATTGACGCCAGAAAGTCCGAAAGAAAATAAGACAAAATTTTGTAAAATCTTTCTTTTTTTGTATTAAATTTATAGAAACTTTTAGCAGCAGAAAGACCAGAAGCTGAACCAGCATATTACGAAATCTTTTGCTGTAATTTAACTTTTAAAAAATATTAACTGTTTAGGAGCTCAAGAGGGTGGATGTTACAACGTCCAACTTAAGCGAAAAAAGAGAATACAAAATAAAGCGCAAGTGGCCACTAAATATTTTATTATACGTTAAAACTAAAATAAGTATATAAAAACTCAAGTATTAAGACTTTAATAAATGAAGTAAATTAATCACCTTTTTCTTTGTTTTTCAACAGAAAACTTCTCATTCTTTGCCCTCCTCTGTTGCGTGTAAATATTTGAATATATATTTTTAATGCTAAAGATAAATTATTAAGGATATGATTAAAACGACTTTGGTATGATTGAATAAATCCTGCAAAATTTAATTATAGCCTTAAAACCAAGAAAGAGACATATTTTGTGTATTGATTGTTATCCTTGTTTCTAAAGTAGTTTAAAGATATGCGAAATTAAGTTAAAATTACAATATTCGTATGATTCGAAAAGTTCTGGGAAAATTTCATTTCATCCTTATAATCAGGAAAGAGACTTATTTTGTGAATTGACTGTTACCCTGGCTTCCACAAATTTTTAAAGATATGAAAAAGTTAAATAAATACTACAATTGTATTCGTATGATAAAATGAATCCTAGAAATTTTTGTGTTAGGCTTAAAATAAGAAAGAAGGCATAATTTGCGTATTGACTGTTACTTAGTTTCTAAAGTATATTTATTCTTTAACCACAAAAGGTAAGGACCGCAAATCCTTTTTATCATATACAAATTCTAACACAATGTTATACAATACCATTTTTAAGAGTAACGTTCAATACATTTTTTTTGTAATGAATTCCATACTTGATTTAAACAAAAAAAAAAAAAAAAATGAGCCCTCAATTATGTAAAAGATATTTATATGGGAACAAAAACAAATTTGCGCAAATTTAAAAAAATTGGTTTTTATTTTCCGCTCAATAGTTTCGCGGAATAAACGCATCACAAGTCGGATGGTGAAACTTTTTCAATATATTCTTATATACATTTATTTGATAAATGTATAAAACTCCTATACATTTAAAAGTTTTAATGGAGTTTCAGTAATATTTTTTAAAGTATATTAACAAACAGTAACGTTCAATACATAAAAATCCGTGCTAAAACTAAAAATAATCTGTTGTTGTCTGTTGCCTCCATATTTACAAACCTTTAAAGGTTTGTAACTTTTAGGAAAATAATAAGAATTTCTCAAATTTTAACTGATACCGGAGTGACACATGCGACGTCTGTTCCAAAGTTAAAGTGAATTTTAAAATTTCTCGGGCTGCTTACATTCGTTTAGTATATTCTTTCTTTTTATGTTGGTACACACGTCTCGAACATCATAAAAGATAACAAAGTAAAGCATACGAGGTCTGTTAAAAAATTAAAGCGAATTTTGAAACTTCGCTGGTGACATACATTCGATTAGTGCACCAAAGTATTTGCTTAAAAACATGTGCAAAATCAATTTAATCAAGTGCTCAAAAGCACCTACTCTGACCTGAAATGAATCCCAGACTTGGGCTTTCAATACGCCGATACTCATATATACGTATATATGTATTTTTTCTGAATCCTTGATTACAAAATTTG
This sequence comes from Linnaemya tessellans, assembly GCA_951800035.1. NCBI lineage: Eukaryota > Metazoa > Arthropoda > Insecta > Diptera > Tachinidae > Linnaemya > Linnaemya tessellans. Next base: position 100,723,765 of record OX637533.1, on the reverse strand, counting down.
TTTTTCAGCCCAACCATATCAGAGCGTTGACCGTAGCCTTAGCAGCAATATGCATATTTACTCTAGATTCAAAGTATATTTTCCCTTGCGTTGTTCAGAGGAATTCAAACACCTAAGAAAATTATATTTTGTTCAATGTTTTTCACTTGTTTCTTAACAATTGAGCTGTGAGAATAAAATGCTACAGAAATTGTTTTATTGTGTGATTTGAAATGTTCTGTTCCACTTTTTTTATTTGTTAGCGAATGATACTTGTACGCTTTTTTAGTTTGCTTATTGTATTTCTTTTTAATTTCCACAGTTGTTTTTTTCCAACTTTTTTCTCTGTTTATTTGCTCTGAATGAGTTTTTATAAAATTTTATATAAAGAAATTGCTTAGTTTTAAATAAAAGTGCCAGGTACAACGCAACTGGCATGTAGGTTTTTTCACCCATCTGAATAAAATATTTATTTTAATATGAAGGCGTCGCTGTTTTAAAAACCACTGATACTTGTATTTAATAACTATTTATTGGAAATGAAATTTAAAGCTTTGATTACCTTTAACATGTTTTATTTAGTATTTTTTTTTATTTAGTGATTGGTGTGAATACACATTTCAGATTCCATGTTTCAAACCAAATGATTTTTGTGAAAAAGCCAGAATCACAGAGAAAGTTCTATAACTGAATGAAAAGAAAAGATTTTAAATCAAAATATGTCACATAAATATTTATAAACATAAGAAGCAGAAACATATTAATTAATTTTAATAAATATTTTTTAAACTATTTTTTGCCATATTTATATTGCATTACTGATAAGTGCTGCTAAACCAAAATACACATGTGTAGGAATGATGGGAGTATAGCAACTTCCGAAAACAGCATCGTTCTGCTTTGCAGCGTACTTTTTAAATTGAAATGATGTGAATCTTTCTTTAAGTTATCATGCCTTTTTGGATATAACCCAGTACGAGCCTTAAGCTGATAATCTTAATTGAATTTAAAATAAAATATTGGAACAATTTTAATGATTTTGTTCAAATAACTTCCACCTATTAATTTTGTTCGAATAATTTTTATAGAAATTTTTCGACCGAATAATTTATATTTTAGTCGAATAGTTTTATTCGAACAATTTGATTCGAATAATTTCATTCGAGTGCTTTTAATCGAATGATGTTATCCGAACAATATAATTGGATGAAATATTTTTTATAATATTAATGGAAAATTTTTAGTAAAATAATACTATTCGAATAATGAAAATAAGCAGTCATATACATTTTATTCGAATAATTTTATTCGACTAATTTTATTCGAGTAATTTTATTCGAATAATTTCATTCGAGTATTTTCAATCGAATGATGTTATTCCCATAATTCAATTCGAATAAATTTTTTTAATAATTTTTTTGGAATAATTTTAGTAAAATAGTATTATTCGAATAATGATAATAAGCTAAACGGTATATGTATTTTATTCGAATAATTCTATTCTAACAATTTTTTCGAATAAGTTTATTCGAATAATATTTCCGAATAATTTTATTCGAGTAATTTTATTCGAATAATTCTTCACATGTCTTTCCGAATATAATCCTATGCGAATCGCAGCCTAACAATCTTAATTCAATTTAAATATGACAACAGTTATCTACTTCGAAAGAAAAATTCACAGTGATAACGAGTGATATTTTCTAGCTGCATGAGAAACACAGAAATATTGTTTTTTTTATCTCGGACCAGTGCTCAGGGATTACCCCTATATATGCAGTGCATTGTGCCGGATCTAGAAAGGAGGGGATAGTATTAAGGAGACAGATGAAGAAAGATGAGAAGTTAGAGAATTTTTGTAGCTATTTCAACCTTTTTATGTCGCCGGCTAATTTTTGCTACAGAAGCGAAATTTTTTCTCTTCCGCACGCACATTTCTTTGCCTGCTGATGGTTTTAAATCGAGAAGAGTAAAATTGGTGTGAACACGATCTATAACTGCACGAATTGCTTACTCATGTTGGCTTAGCGAACATTTTTTTTCAAGAAAATTTCCAAAATTATTAATTCTTTTTCTGCTGTTAAGTGAATTTTGTTTTTATCGGTATTTAATTTATTTTGAGTTCTATTATATTTCTAAGGTCTTACGTCTGTTTGGGTGACTTTTTATTTCTAAAAGTTTGCCAGTGTTAAAGTTTTTATTTTTCCTTAACACACGTTTCTGTTTAATTTAATTTCAATTTTAAGCGCTTGTTCACTTTTGTTGCTTAGATTTTCTTTTTATGCTTTTCGCATGTTTCTTTATCTCTGATTAAATACTTTTTGTAGTGCGTGTCGTGTGAAAGGGTTGTTCTGTTTGTTATTTGCTTCATGTTGTACATACAATACGAGTGTATTATGTATTTTATTATTTTCAAATGCCATAAACAATTCACAGCGAAAAAAGTGAACAGAATTTTATAATTTCCTTTTAAAGATTTCTATCAACAGAGTGGTTGGCTGCAAGTTTAACGCTTTCTTTTGCCATAACTTATTGTACCGTGGAAACCCTGTTTTTGTTATAGAATTTTATTCATTTGCAATGTAATAAAAAACTATGTATTTGAATTTGTTAGCGTTGCACGTTGACAAGCTGTAACGATGTCTGCGCGTCCGTATACGAGTGTGCGTTTAATAGTTGAAAGGTGCTTTCGCAACATCCCAGTTAATCATTTCTTACACAATTCGAGCACGATATATATTGCCATTTAAAAGTGGAAAAAATTATAACGACATATATTAAGTTTATATTCAATCTATTTACAAATATAAAAGTGTAACGTTACTGATCCGTTCCAAACGACCACAGCTCGATCCACTAAAAGGGATTTTTTGAAAATTCGAATGTGAAGGGGAAAAAAAGGGATAGAAAGGGGTAAAACTGATATCTTCTCAGAAAGTATGTGAGATATACTCAAAATAAGCATACGAATTCTGCTAAGAAATAACACAACACTTGTTTGGTACTTTTAGGAGTGAAAATTTAATTTTGGTATCTTTTCCGTATTCTATAAACCTTTTAAAGCATTGAATATAGCAGAATGCCTTTTGGCGGGCTGTTTTCTTCTAAAAAGAATCGACTAAATGTGCACAGGTCAGGATAATGTTGACTTCCTACCGTTTAATTAAGGCTAAAATACAGGGTAAATAAGGGAAAATGATGACTTAAAAATGTAAAATTCTATCAACTTCTTGTAACTGAAACATATTAAATATTCTTAGCTGATGAAGAGAATTCTTAAAAATGGCATTAAGAGGTACTATGAAGATAAATATAGTACAATACCTTTTTGAAAAGTACTTTTCGGAAAATGTACTTTTTGAAAAAGTACTGTTTTCTCAAACATATTTTTTTCGGAAACATTAATTTTTGGGAAAGCGTACTTTTGGGAAATGGTACTTTTTAGAAAATGTAATTTTTTAAAAAGGCATGTTTGGAAAGAAGTACTTTATGAGGATTTACGATATAAAAAAATACTCTTTCATAAAATCGATTTTTACGAAAAGTTATTTATTTGCTTAAGAGGCTAGTTTGCAGAAAAAGCTTTTGTTTTTGAGAAGGTACTTAATATTAATATTATTTTGTCTATTGTTGTAATAAACATTAAACATTTTGTTTTTATTTAATCTTTATTTAATTTTAATATTTATTGCTGATCATCCCAATATTTCGAATAGCTTCGCTATTCATCTTCAGGGGAAACACTGTATTATTGAAAAAGGTACTATATTAATATTTAGTTTTTTAAAAAGAAACTTTTAAGGAAGGTCCATTATCAAAAGGTGATGTTAGGAAAAGATACTTTTTTCGTCAAAGTACTTTTTAGAAAAACGACTTTTTACAAAAAGTACTTTTGGAAAATAGACTTTATGGAAAAGTTAGCTTTTAAAAAAGTACTTTTAAGAAAAGTATTTAAAAAAATATCTTTTTAATTAGAAATGTTTCTTATTATGAGAAAAAAGATTTTCCTAAAACGAATTTTTGGAAAAAGTTTTATATAAAAAAGTTCCTTTTAGAAAAAGTATTTTATTATTTATGAATAAAGAAACTGATATTGGTATTAGAAAATTTATCAAAGTCTATTTAAAAAAGCTGGTATTACTATTATCATAATTTTTATTATTACTTAAGGGTTTTTAGTAAGATACGTTGATTTAAAACAATTTTTATACTTTTACTCTTCTAATAACCTTAAAATAACCTCCTAGGAAGTATTTATACTCCTGTACCATTTAGAAGATGTTTGATTTATGTTACAGCTGAGGTTTAGCCATGAAAATTATTGTACGAACAATTTTACACTTGGGTTGCAAAATCTGGAAAATATTTGAAACCACCAAGCAGTTTTTTTTTGTCCAAAAACTATTTCCAAATTGATATTTAGATGCAGGCGTCTGACCCTCCTGCTTTTTTATGTTTTCCTCTTTCTAAATAAGCATTTTTATAATGAAATTAAGTATAAAAAAGTAATTGCCACAACGCTTCGTAACGCTTTTTTTATTACACCTTTTTAAAGCTGAAGGTAGAATAAAAAGACATAAAAAAATAAAATAAAAATAATATAAACCTCTTACTAAAGCTATTATATCAGAAGTAACATTCGAATAATGACTTTCGTTTTCCTGCTTTTGAAAGGAAATAAAAGAGAAAAATTAAAAGCTCATGTTGGACATGTAATTGGCGTATTAAAAAAAATGCCTGGTCTTTAAATTTATTTGAAAAAAAGAAAGAAAATAAACTAAACATTTTATAACACTTTTTCAATGCGGCATATATTTTACAACGAAAACAAATATCAAGATACCGCTGGCAATTATTTGTAAGAACTTGATTTTGCACAATATAATTTCAAGACACTTTCTAAAATACCAAACTAATTTTTAAGCAAAACTGAATGCAAAATAGGGTTAATTCAAAAAATCATGCAAGAATTAAAATAATTTGATTGCTTATTCGTCGACCTTTTAGATTTTTAATTATCTGTTTTTATTATCACGCCTTAGGCTACTTTTTTTATAAAAGAAATCGAAATTTTTTATTAGTCGATATTTCGATGTCCTTTGGATATCATCGTCAGGATATCATAATATTGCATAATAAAAAAATTTAATTTTTTTTATAAAAAGTGACCTAAGGCTTGATAATAAAAACACATAATTTATTTTTTATAAAAAAACAATTATTTCAACAACCTGGTCTCTAAAGGGTTAATGGTAGCACTTGTACTAACAAATACCTTAATAAGAATTTTGCGTGTATAAATATTTATTTAATTTAATTTGGTTTAGTTTACTAATTTCTTTCCAAGTGTTTACTAATTCTTTCTTATATTTCTATCTTTCTCTTGTTTTTTCTTTTTTCTATATATGTAATTGTTGTTTTTGTTCAAAGTTTATAAGAAAAATGTCATTAACTTGTATGTTCATATAAATTTTATGGTCGTTATATCTTGATTATAAATCTATAGGTGGGAGAAAAAAATTATTAGTTGACGGTAACAAGTCATTTTTATTTCAGGGGATGATAAACTCAAGTAATTGTAAGCCAGCCAAAGAAAAAAAATGTATTTTTTTCGGAATAATTGTTGATTACCCAATACTTAGGAATTGTTAAATATATATAATTTGTTAAGTTTCATTTATAGGAAGTTATTATAAATAAATTATCAATGTTTTCTTTTCATATATTAAATGAACAGAACAGATTTTATTTATATTGCATGGGCAGTTGTTATTAGAGAAACTTAAAGTGTTTGAAAATTATTCGTTTTAGGCATGTTTAAGTTTGGATCTCTTCATTATGTCTATTTAAAATCTTTTCACATCTATTACTTTCAGTTTATTTCCTAACAAACGTGTTTTCTCAATTAACATGATCTTTTCAGTAGATGAATAAAGAATAGTTTGTGCGAATAGATTTATTTTCAGTGCAGCAGTGTGTGTTATAATCACAAGTACACTAGACTCGACTGGGTACTTTAAAATTATATTGATTAATTTTTGTCATCATATAGACTTATTTTGCAATATTAATATTATAATTGAACCATTTATAAAAAACAATCTGAACATGATGAGTATAATTTTGGACAGTGCAAAATAATTTTCTTTATAGAAAACAATTCATTCCACCTTTTTCCATACATGCCTGTGTTATGTGATGATCGATATAACGTCTGTCTTTTCAGCAAAAGAAATTAAGGGATCAAACTGCGAGCAAACGCTTTAAAAAATTATTTTTAAATGCTGCTGAATATTAAAAAGAAATAAATTAAAAAAAACCACTAATATAAAAACGTTTTGTGTAGATTTTGTTTTTCATTGTGCTTTTTTATATAATTTTATTGTTTGCCAACGGCAGACTAATTGTATGAAGGTGGAAAAACAAAATAGATTTGTATCGAATAAAATTAGTTTGTTGTGTTTTCTTGAATTTCAAATCCTATGGTTTTGCTTGTGTAATTCTCAATTAATTTTTGGGAGTTTATGTAGAAGCTAAGAGGTTTTGTTATTTTGAAATTAGGTTAAAGTCTACTGATGATTTGGTGTAAGAACCAATGAAATGCAGGCATATAGACATACTTGACCACACAACAAACAAAAAGCACTGAAATAAAATAAATTAAAAAATAATTATAATAAACAGACTGCAAAAAAGGCAACATTTTAACTTGAACTTGAATTAAGTGCAAAGCATGTTGCCGTTTTTAGTGCTGTTTTGTGGTTTTTTGAAATTTGAATTTAATTTAAATGAAATTTATTTGTTGATGGTCAAGCAATGTCTACATGCATTTCATTGGTGCCTTACCAAATCATCAGTAGACTTTGAAAAATTAAAAACCTCTTATCTTATGCATATACTTCTGAAAACCATCTGAGAACTCACAATTTGTAAATTACAAATTATTTTCAAAAATCACATCAGAATAAGCATAATAACCAATTAACCCAAGAAATAAATAAATTTCATTTAAAATAGAATTGTGACAATATGTCAAATAAAAAATTTCATAACAGTTTGAATTTAATTAAAATTCGTAAAAAATAACATTTTCCTAGTTGCAGATTTGAACTTAAGTCCGCATAAAAAATTTTTATTTTCATAATAAAATTAATAAGTCCGAAAACTAAAGTTTAATTCGAATAAATTTTTTTTTATAATATAAATGGCAATTTTTTAGTAAAATAATATTATTCGAATAGGCAGGCATATGCATTTTATTCGAATAATTTTTCGAATAATTTTATTCGATAAATGTTATTCGACTAATTATATTGCAATAATTTCATTCGATTACTTTTAATTGAATGATGTTATTCGCACAATATAATTCGAATAAATTTTTTTAAATAATATTTTTTGAATAATTTTATTAAAATAATATTATTCGAATAATGATGATAAGCAGGCATATGTATTTTATTCGAATAGTATCTGTCGAATAATTTTATTCGAATACTATTATTCGAGTAATTTCAATTCGAATGATATTATTCGAACAATATCATTCGAATTGAAACAATGAATAAATTTTTCTTTAAAGTCATCGGCCCTGTAACAAAAAATTAGGCGTCGATTAAAAGGTTGAAATAGCTACAAAAAATTCTTTATATTCTCATCTTACTTCATCTGCCCTCTCAGTACTATCCCCTCCCCTAACCTCCCATCCATCCTAGTTCTGGCACAATGCACTTCATATGGCACCTACATATCCCCTAAGTGCTGGTCCGAATTAATAAAGGAAATATACAAGGTGGGCCAAAAGAATTCATCCGATCCAAAAGAAATCATCCATCTTGGGGAGTGTGTCGCTCTATGGCTTGTTCACTTGTATTCTACATCTGTATAGTTTACAAATGTCAAAACAGATTTGACATTGGCCGCCATTTACAAACATAAGCATCTTCCAATAGGGTGATTTCTTTTGGACCACCTTGTATATATATGAATTCCACACAAACGTTTATAAATATGTTATTTTTCATATGTATATTGATCTTTCGAATAAAATTGTTTTTTTTTAAATATAATACATATTTAATACAATTTAGAGTTCCCTCGGTCTTAAAGAACAGCCTTTATGTGTTATTTATTTTTCTAATTAAATCATAAAATATTATTAAAATGCTTAACCTCGTCTTATTCTGAATTTCCATCTCAGTGATTTTGTTTGTTATCAAAAGCAATTCTAGAACTATTTCCCTCACTGTTTACATAAGTTTTTGCTGTAACTCGGTCGTTACTTGAAGTATAAGTTTATTGTATCACGTGAATTAATGTAAATAGAGATAAGAATGTTTATGTGGTTGCAAAAAAAAAAAAAAATAAATAATAATAATAATAAATAAATAAAAAACTTACACAATAGTAAAAGTAAAATGGGAAAAAATAAAACACTTTTACACTTGTTTGTCTCGATGTTTGAAAATTTTTGTAAATTAAGAAAACAAAATGAGGGAAATTTATTTATTTACATAAATTGTGCTGTTGCTTTGTCTCCTTAGGTTTTGCAAGTGTGTCTGTACAAACATTTTATTTAATGTTATTTTGGTTATTGCAAGCATTAGGGTGGTACTGTTTTTAGAAACGTAGTCTACAAACTCTAGCTTGCACATGCAGAAAAATACAAATTAAAAGTAATTCAAGAAAGTTTTTAAAAATGTTTTAGGAAAATAATTTGGTCCATCTTTAACATAAAGTTTTATTGATAAAATAAATATTCATTAAGAGTAGATGAATGTGAAAATCAGACTTGGAACTTTGTACAGCTTAGGAAATTAATATTTTGTTTGTTTATTTGTTTTACTGAGCTTTAAAAAATTTAAGTTGAACGAACTTAATGTGTGATTAAGTTGATATGTCAACTGATAAGTTAAGCTCTCACAAAGTTTAAGTTTATATAAAATTAGAAACATACAATTGTTGACTCTTCTACTTATTTCCGACAAATAATTAATTATTTTTTTATTTCAGGTCTGCTGGAAGCTGCTGTTTAAAATAAATTCCCGTTTACTAAATACATCTTTCGGTAAGTTAACATCTTCTAACAAAACTCTAAAATATATTTATTTTATTGGACTTTTAAGTTTTAATTTTACAGTTTTTATTTTTAAATCTTAGTACAGTGAAACTCCGATATAAAAATACTTCGTTATAGCCACTGCTTCGCTATAAATATACAGGTATGTCACAGAAATCAATTCCGATCGAAAGTGGAATTAATTCCGTATTTTGCTTCTCTAGAAAACGAAAAACTAAATTATTTTTCGGAATGAAACCACTTTTGTTTCTATGAGTGGAAGTGCAGTTTTTTTAATAAAATTCGTAACAAAATTTATTTTAAACAACTTTATTTAAAAGAAAAATTTTTTTTAACAATGTGATGGCTTATTAAGCTTAATGTGGGTGCCATCAATGCATCCTATGACACCTGGGATTTGATATTTTTGAAAAAAATGAGCTTTAGAATCATTCTTTTCATTTGATGCCATTTGCAATTTTATCCATTGTGGGCAAATGATGTTTTCCATTGCATGTAAAACTCTCCACATTACTTTTGACACTGTGCTTCTCCCCAATGAAATATCAACATCCTTGGCTGCAATTTTATTATTCATTAAAAGTTAATAGAAAATACTAATTAATGTTTACCTATTACTCCTTGGTAAGCACCAGTAGCTAAAAACCGGAGTGTGGTGGATAATTGTATTGCTGGAGGTATTGAGGAACATGACAGATGTGGGCTGATCTTGTCCAATATAATAATAAAACCTTTCTTGTTAAGCCGGTAGTAACTAATAAAACTGAAACAAAAAATTATTTTTGTAAATCATGTTAGTTATTGTACTTACACTGCATTGGGATAAGACAATGGACCTGAAGCATCTCTTAAAGCCCGTCGACGTAATTTTTCCGCGGCGTGTCGGCCACTTTGCTCTTCAATCGCTGCTACTATTGAAACTCCTGGCATTTCTTCACAAATTATATTTTGTTTTCCTTTTTTGATAAAATTTTATTTAATCTGATTATTTTAATATTCTTTTCTACACACTCTTTCGAAAAACATATGGCTTTTGTTTTGATTTGTGTAATGTAGCCACATAAAGACAAAAAAGGTATTTTCTTACAAATTTCGGAATTAACCAAATCGTTCGGAATCCAGAGAAGCTAAAACAAATTCGATCGGAATGTAACTACGGAATTGAAACCATTCCGATCGGAATGCGTGACATGCCTGATAGTCAGCAAAGCCTTGATATAACGAAATATGAATATATACGAAAAAAATTCGTTATAACTATAGTTTTCTTTATTAAATTTTTCATTATTCAATTTCATGAGATAAATAAAAAATAAAACATGTTGCTGTAATTTTATTCGTTGTATAGAGGCTTTTATACGAGTACTTCGTTGTATAGAGGCTTTAGAAATGCGCTTGTCAATACATTTAGAATTCGCTGTTTTATAACGGGACCTTACCATTTAGGATTTATTCTGATTTCGTTATATTGAGTCATTTGAAGGAATATTTCGTTATAGAGAGGCTTTTTTGCTCAGATTTTGTTCCTTATAGCTATAGTGTATTTTTGTAAGAAAAACTTTCTCAAGGGACTCAATAAAACATACGTTATATTAAGTTTTTCGTTATAACGAAGTTCGTTATATCGAAGTTTAACTGTACTATATTTTTTTTGTTACGTTATAATCTCCGTAACCATTCAGCTTTAGTTAAAATTGAAAATATTTGCAAATTGAACAATTTTCATATGAGAGTAAATGTCAGTATTACACAATTTGTTGGGAGACCCTTTGCATTTAAAATTTCACTGCTTTTTAGTATTTATTATTGTAGTATTTGTGCCAGTATAATGAATTTCAAGAGTGTGTTTATATAAATATTAAGAATGAGAACATACATTCAATGTCAATGTGGCGTTGTTTGCTCTGAAATATCCTGCAAGTCCTCAGTTTTATTCTTGTACCGGAAAAATGTCAGATCTGTAGAGAGGAGTGCGTTGCATTGAAAATGATATTGTTGCTTTCTCAATGCAATTCGATCATCATATTAATAATGACCGAATGAATTGTAAAATATTACTCTGCTTCCCTGTGTCATGGTAACTAAAATTTGGAATTATCAAGGCAACAAGTTTGATTTAATAACAATAAAGATACTAACAATAATAAAAAAGATAAAAACAAAAACAAAAACAAAAACAATAGCAACAACAAGTGCAAATGATAAATTAACCTGAAATCTATGAAATGAAATTCGCACTTATTTATAAATTCAAATTCAATTGTTTACGCCTGAAGTATTTTGTTCACATGTTGGCATTTTTACTCGTATTGTGTAAATAACTAAAGTGAACTTCATCTAGTATTTTTATCTATTTTTTTATTGTTGTTTTCTTCCTCTGCTTCTTCTTCTTCCCTCTTATTATGAAACCTGAACAACATTTATAGCAGATACACAATGATGTTTATTAATAAATTTTTTTTTTATTATTATTATTAAATCAATAAAAGTGCTGTATGTGTGTGAGTGTGTATAGAGAGTTCAATACATAAAGAAAACACGACAACTTTTAATTGAAAATAATTTTTATTTCAATTGAACGATCAATGCAGAGTGTTTTAGTAATTTTAACAAAAGTTCAAGAAATCTATCAGAGGAACTTAATTAGTCTGTCTGTTATCATTTATTCTCATCTAATATGATTTTAAAATTTTAAATTTTAGAAATAGTCTCTCTAATATTAGAATGTGGATATATAAATTTTTGATCATTTTAAAACTTGTGGCCTTGATGATCTGCCTTAAAAAGTATTTAAACCCACGACGGTGTGAAAATCAGCGTGGGTTGAACTTTATTTAAGTGATAGGTATGAATAAAGTTATTTTCAGAGTTTAAAACAAAACATCCATCTAAAAAAAGTTATTTTTCAACGTAAAAATTAAATATTAGATTAACGGCCGTTATTACAACTTCATGTTAGTTAAAAGTAGGATTTTGTGTGTCGTTTAAAAAGTTTTCTATTATTACATACGACAGATTGACAGCAGTTTCATTCTATCTGCTAGATTTAAATATAATATTGATAAACTTCTTATTCATCCCTGCAAATCCTACTTTTAACTACCATGAAGTTGTAATAATGGCCCTTAACACTTAAAAGGAGAATTTTATTTTTCCGTCATAAAATAAAACTCGTTTCAGGAGTTTTATTTTAAATTAATTTCAGAATTTTTATTTAAAATTCATTGCCCACCATTTTGCAACAAAACTGCGCTTATCTTGTTAATGCAGCGCCGAATTTCATCTTTCAGAGCGTTAGTTGTTTGTGCTTCACGTAAACCCGATCTTTCAATTGGCCCCCGGAAAAACTAATCCAGCGGCTTGAAATCACAGGAACGGGGTGACCAATTGACATCGTCAAATGGATAAATTTTGCGACTGGGAAATTTTTCATGCAATACTGAATTGTTTGGCCGGCTGTGTGGCTTGTGGCGCCGTCTTGCTAAAACCACCGGGTAACTTATGTCAACATTAGCTGTTGCATGTATCACACTGCATGTTGCAGGCTTCTGCCAAAGACTCCAGGCTATTTTCTTATTACCACGATGGCCTAAAAGTGAGCCAACAATATTTACTTACACTCACACACGTGCCAATATCCCGCTAAGCTAAAATGGACACTGAATTGTCTTGAACTAGTGTTTGGGAGGCTGAATTTCAATACAAAATGAAATAATTTTGCATGGCCTAGACTTTCTTGGCAGATGACAACGACAATGCAAACTGTTGGCAAGAACTATAATTTATATAATTTTCTATTGCAGCTCAGTTCTATTCTTTACCAGCCTTTCAACTAAACACGAAAATGTATTTAAGTTGTATTATTAATAAAATTGCCCAGAAATATTTTGTTTGCTTTAGAAAAGTGTTCATTGCTAGAGATAACAAATTGAGGCAATGAACTGTGACTGACAGATAAAAACGAAGTAGTGCAAGTTTTGTTCACAAACACACACACACGCAGATATTTCGAAAATTCCTAGCAATTTTATTTTATATATTTTTTAAAACTAAAAGTTTTGTTGCTGTTGAGACAATAGAACGAACCTTCTAGTCTCGCAAATGCAAACTTCATTCTTGTCGTATAATAACGATATGGAAAGAATTTTCTCTTGTCATGTGGAACTTGACAAAAAAAATTGTTTTTTCAGGTTCAAATAAACTTTTGCTTGTTATTGGATTTATTTAAACATTTTTTATAATTTTTTTTTTGGTTGCATGTGCATTCTCTTCGGGTGCCAACTACAAACATTCTTTTGTAAATATATGCTAGATTTGCTTTATTTCATTTGTTTTTTATCCGATTTCAATATGTGCTATTTTGCAATATAAACAATATTGTAAAGCTTGGAACATGGAAAAAGTATTTGTCACTTGTAGCAAAATGGATTACAAGGGGCAGCAAATGGAAAAATTAAAACACTTAGGAAACAGCAAATTTTGTAACGAGTAGAAACGGTAGAGGGTGGCTGGTGGTGTATACGTTTAAATGATGGATGTTACAAAGTGTTTTCTAATTAATTCAATTATTTGCAAAAATTTTTTTGCTGGCATTACATTAGCGCCAATAGATATAAAATAATATTAAACAAGTAAAAACACTATATTCGACCGGGTAGAATCTTGAATACCCTTCAAATATTTAGTAAGTAAATTTAAAATGTTTAATTTGGTGGGACAGAGTTCCTTTAAGACATCTCTGTACCCAATTTTAAATCTCTATTTTGAGAGAGTCAATCCGGAAAGGGCCGTGACAGAGATCTTGCAGAGGTGCAAGATCAGAGAAGATGTTAGCTTCTTATAGGCTTAAGGAATAAAAATTGTTCAATATTTATACTATTTTTGCATATAATATTGTACGTCAACGCCCACTAAAGGGGGCGGGGTCTAAAACTTATTATTATTTTTATATTATGACTCCAAGTTTAATGCGTTGGACCTTCTTTGACATAAAAATATATCATTTGCTTAACAAAATTACAAACGGACGGACATACTTAGATCGTCCTAGATTTCATCACTGATCAAGAATATATGTATATACTTTATGGGGTCTCAGATGGATATTTCGCTGCCTTACAAACGGAATGACAAAGTGAATATACCCTACATATTCTTTTTTGGAGGGTATAAAAATAGCACATGCAAGCATATGCGAGGTCTGTTAAAAGAATAACGTTACATAGAGTCGATTATACCCGTCTCGATCATATTCGTATGTTGAAGACAATTTTATTCGTATGCTGATGGACAATTTCATTTAATTTTGACTGCTAAAATGGTACTTTAATTTTAAAGCTGCTATAACTTTCGAATAGATCAATTGATTTCCATGTGGTAAGCGTTAAATGATGCAGTTCTTTGATCACATATATAATTTCGGAGTGTTTTGAAAAATTCCCTATTTTCGAATTTGTCATTTACTATATCTCACGAACGTGTGAACAGAATTTGATTTGGTTGTTAGCATTCGACATTATTTTCGATCGTCAAGAACTGATTAGTTTTTGGAATCGATCGGCAAAGCCGATTGAGGGTGCTGTTGGCTGAAGTAGTAGAACACGAGACTATGAAGAGGAAGGTCCTGAGTTGAACGCCGCGCTTAGTCATGAATGTTGTGTTGAATTCTTCTGATCAACATTAGTGCGTGGTTGTATTAGTTGTTGCCAGCTTGTTTCAATGATGAAGACATATCACTGGTCACTGAACATAATTGGCAGCGACTGACACGATCCTGTACTAAAAAGAAGAGTAACAGCAGCCTCCTTCGTCGGTCCTCTAGCAAAAAACTAGTCGGCGAAGTAAAAAAGGTTGAAATAGCTAAATAATAGCTTTCTTCTTCATCTGTCCCCTCAATACCATCCCCTCCTTTCTGGTTCTGGCGCAATGCACTGCATATGTAGGGGTCATCCCCTGAGTGCTGGTCCGAGATAAAAAAGCCGTTTGAAAGTTTTTCTAAAAAATTTTTTTTTTTTCAGTTTTATTGATGTTTCAGAAAATATACTAGTCCGAACCAGTTTAAATTCACAGGAAATCTAAGTTTGAAGGAATCCTTTGAAACGCGACTGGTTTGGCTGTGTTCGCTTCAGCCGTTCAAAAGTAATAAGCGGGTCACATACTTAATCGCACACACACATACATACAGACATAGTGACGTCGTCGAGATCTGACCAAAACTCGATTTCTTCAAAACGTGGTAAAATCAGTAACTTCGCACTTTTTTGAAAACATTTGATGTTCTTAGCGGGAAGTTAAAAAAAATAAATTAAGCAATTGTTGCCGACATCAAACTTAAAGCCAGGACATCACAAATTGGAACATCACGATGTTTCCTTAACCAAAACCTAACAGTTGTTCCATAATGTTTCTGGGATTTAGCTTAGGCTGGACTTTTGAGCTTGCAGTTAAACAGGGTTTAGTTAATCTGAAAACAGATTTTGGGCCGCCATTACCAAGTTTGTATACAAAATTTTAAGGGAAAAGCTTAGTTTTTCTTAAAGAAAGTTTTAGACTACGTTAAACTGAGATTAAACTGAATCCACATCTCAAAAACGGTAGCGATATGAAGAACGACTCAAACAAAACAAAACAAAACAAAAAAACTTTTGTGAAATTAACTGTCTGGTTTATGGTGTGTCTTGATATCGTTGTGTCGCACAATTTTGGAATTTAGATAACAGAACGATATCGGGTGACATCGTGGCCAGTCAGTAAATTTTTGTCACACAAACTTTTGTTTAAAATTTGTTTTATAATCAAATTTTTTGTGTATTTTATTTTTCTGGTACCCACAATTATTTTCTGTATATATGTGCCGACAAACAGATAGACAGACAAATGGACGGACTGAAAATGCAAGAGCTAAACAATAATATATCCTCTCGATAATCTAAAGAAGTGCTATTGTTTTTATTACTACTTAAGTTTTCCTTTAAGGCAAAATGAGTAGAATTCAAATGAAAAAACCCACAATTCCACATTTATAGAATACATGTACATATTTTATTATTATTTTTTCGTTTACAAAAATTTTCAGTGGTGCCAACAGTGAAGCGTTGAGTCTATGCCACGACACCTTAAAGTAGTTCCTTGTTTTTCTGTTTACTTTGCCAAAAGTACAACAAATATTTCACTACCTGAATGTATGAGTGCATGCATTTATTTGTATGTGTGTAGGTATTTGTGTAAAATATAAGTATATAAATTCTAATAAAATTTTTTTACTGTTTCTTTATCAAAAAGCTTCGTCTTGTACTACAAATGGGTTTTAAAAATTTCTATTGTGGTCTTAATGGATGGATGCATGGTTGTAGTATGCACACATACAATTACAAACATATTTCAAGTATATAAATAAGCAGGAATGCAAATGAACACTTATTTGCATTTAAATTTAAGGACTCTATGCATGCCAATGTTTGTGTGTTGGTGTGTGAAACAGTTGCTCGCTTTTTGCAAAATATTTCAAATTAGTTGTAGTTGCCGAAGTGTGTTTTTGTAAACAACAATATTTGCATGTTCATTTAGAAGTCAAGATGGGTTAATTAAAACTCACATCGCCTCAAAAGATGTCTTGTCTTGTCAAATAGAAAGATTTGCATGCATTTAGGGGCAGTCGGCACATTTAGCTAGTTTAAAGTTTTTTTGTTTCTTTTTGGTAAAAACTTTCCTCATTTCATGGAGCTAGACAATCTTTTAATTTATTTTTTACAATAATATATAGTGATTAGAATAACGATCTATGTGCCATCAAAATATTTTTTTGGTTCTGTTGCTTTAAAAAAGAAATTCAATAGTTAATTTTTTTTAAATCGCGTGCATAAAATTTTGCATGTAAATACGGCTGTTAAAGGACATTAATTTCGCTTTCATTTTATCATTTAAAAGGAAGTTCGTTGGTGTTTTTAAATTTAAAATATATATGAAGTCCTTTAAAAATGCATGTTGTTTTTAAATTATTATTTTAATTTTGTATTGCAGAAAGAAACTTTTTCAATGTGCAAGTCACAATTTGCTGCCTTTATGGTTCCTGTAATTGTAGTTTTTGCTTATTTTGTTTTGCATTATTATTTTGTGCGGACCACCAGCTGAATTTGCACTTTTGTAGATAAACCTAACCACAACATTTGGGTGGATATAAATATTTCCAACAGAAGCGGAAATGAATAAAATCTATACTATTTTTGTCATATTCTTGAAATAAGAACATAAATTTATAAAGAAACCTATTGTGAAACACTCTTAAAGTGTACTTTAACTATTTATGAAGGCATTGATTAGTTAGGCAGCATGAACAAAGAGAGAAAGAAAGAGAGGGAGAGAGAGAGGATTCAAGATTTTTATAATTTATTATTTATGAAATTACGAAAATAAGAATAAAATTAAATCTGGGGTGCAGTTTTAATCAAATTTCATATCATTTAAAAATTAGACTGTGCAACACGAAAAAAAATTAAAGCGTTCTGAAAGCCTTTGCCGTTACAGGCAATGGCATATTCATATATGCCATAAAATATTATTCAGACAAAAACCATCCCCCTTATTCTGTACTTATTTGTCAACGTCACTTCAGGACAATATAAAAAAACAGGACAGTTACCTACTCCTTGTCGACAACAATTAACTACTTCTGACAGGCTGTAACTACTTTCTAAGGCCATGGATGTTGCAAAAGAATGTTAGAAGTTGTTAATTGCTGCAGATGTTGTCTTGACGTGACGTTGACAAATAGTTGCAGAGTAAAGGGGATTGTTTATTTGCACATTAGTTTCCATGAATCGACACATTCTGTAGTTAAAGCCAAAAAAAGTGGTTGTTGGCTAGTTTCAAGGACAATTGACACAGTTTGTCTTTTGAGTTTCTTCGGCTCAATACGAACATTAAAATATATTTTTAACTATTTGTTTTATTAACAAGCTTTAGGTAATTTTTTTATAAAAGAAATTGAATATTTTATTTTCCAATATTTCGACATCCTCCGGCAAACAATTATAATTAAAATTAATTTAACAATAGTTTTAAAAATGTTAACAGAAAAAAATATTTGTTTGCATATTTGTTTATTTTTTATACATATTTATTATATTGTTCTATTAATTAAATTTATTATTTTATAAAAACAGCAAGAAAAAATATTTTTTCTGCTAAATTTTGTAAAACTATTGTTAAATTAATTTTAATTACATATAATTATTGTCCTGAAGAAGAAAATTTGCATGGGATATCGAAATATTGGAAAATTAAAAATTTTATTTCTTCTGTAAAAAAGTGACTTAAAGCTTTTTACATAAAACAGCTAATTAAAAATCTAAACGTCGAGGAATCTACAATCAAATAATATATTTTTATTTGTGTACCACATGGTGGAAGAATGTTGTTTCAAAGCGAATATTTTATGCATCATATATTATGGGCCACCAAAATTTCTATATTTCTATTAATTTCCATCGAATAATTTTGAATCGCTCGAGTTATGGAATGGCTTAGCCATATGATATCCCGCAAATAATGCGTTACGTATACCCAAGTGGTGCTTATTTATATTCTCGAATTTTGTATAAAATTATAAAATAAATAAGGAAATATATAAAGGTTTCTAAGAGGAAACTTATTTTAAACAGGCAAATACAGTTTTTAAAAATATAATGGGCCTTATTACGGTACTCGCATCGAGTCCGTAAGATATTAAAGAAACACACGTAATTTGTTTTTAATCTATTACAAAATCTCTTGTCGATTCGAGAACGGTAATAAGGCCTGTGCTTAGCACACGTAAATATAGTTGTGGGCAATTTTGTTGCTTCATATCCCCACTGTGAAACCTCCACGTATGAGTAATATTTATTAATTGTAACAATTATACGCGAAGATGTCGATACAGTAGCCCTATTCACAATCTCGTGCAAATATGTTGGGGTTATTGCCTTAGCAAGTTGAGTGAGTATTTGAGAGCATTTGCAATGTATTTTGTTGGTGTAGAGTACAATTATTTTGCAAATGCAATGATACAAGACCATTTGCACGACATTGTGAAAAGGACTAATATATTTCTTTGTGATAGTTTTTTTTTTATAAATACATATGCTTATTTAAATTTTATGACAGAATTAAAAAGTGGGTTTTAAATTTTCCTACAAAAAATATATTTTTGAAAGTTATTAAATAAATAAATTTACTTTGATCATTTTTGATGTGACGCACAAAGAAATGCACAACAAAGAGCTTGATATTTCAAAAAGGCAAGAGTGTCAGGGCAGATTTAATAATGTAGCAACATATATACATACTCGCAACATATTATTGTAGCATTAAATTTATATTTGTGGTTTTGAAAGATTGGTTCACAACCTAATTATCAAGCACAAAATAAAAAGAGTTCTAATAGTAAAGCCATCTGCTTAAATACACCTTGGGAAATGTAATTATTATTAGGGCCTTGAATCAAAATTGTTAAACTAAGTATGATTTCAAAATAATATATAAGAAATTTAAAATACCTACTAAATAGCAATTTTATGCAAGTTTTTTCTCTATTACAATTTTAATAGAGTCTAAAATGACCGATAAGTTGACGGCAAGTTCATTTCTACCTGGCAGCTTGCGGTATCGATATGGTAATGACAAATTTTTTGTATAACCAATAAAATCCTACTTTTGATTAATACAAAATTGCACTAATCGCCTTTAAAAACATTGGCTACCGTATTTCCAAAAAAAAAAAAAAAAAAAAAAAATTATTAAAATATTTCAATTGACTATTAAGATAAGAATTTCTTATTGAGACTCAAGTTTAAATCCACAATCCGCAAGTTGGTCTGCATTGATATTCCTAATAACTAGTATTACACCGTGGAAAGTGGAAAAAGTTGAACAAAGAACGCTGATGAGATAGCGTAGCGTCCCCGAAATCACGTACGTTCTGCTAGTTTGATGATTATAAACATATTATAAATATTTCATTCTTAATAAAAAATATAAAGTAACTTGATTTTAATAAAAAGTCTTCAATTTTTAAGATTTTCACTTGATTGTTTATGAAAAACAAATCTTATCTTAATAATAAAAAAGTTAATTTGGATTTCCAATAAGCTTTCACCAAACTTTTTCCAACTAAAATAGTTCGAAAAGTTCAGAAACAAAATTAAAAGTAAAAAAAAAATTAAAAAAAAAAATTATAATAAGAAATAAAAAATATTCCCAATGTGTTAAATAAAAAGGCTGCTAAGAAAGAAATTAAATACGGAGGATATCATAATGCCGAAATTGACCGGCGATTATTTCCAAAGTTCTCAGCCACTTATACAATGAAGGTACAAATTACAAGATATCTGCAGCCTAAAAAAATTTTGCAAAAAGGTGGAGCATGATTTGTAAAAAAAAATCACTAACTTATAATCTTGCCGTTACCATTTTAACTTATGGGGCAACCCCTTTGATTATTAGAGGCTAAAATCTTTTAATTTTTGTTGTACACTATTTATTATACTTATTTTTCCTTCCTGTCAATTCCTTATTGATTATGGCCTTAGAAGCTTCTTTCTACTGTAGCCTCGTGTATCAATTCAGTTATCCATTGTTTTATTTTAGCAATCCATTAATATGATGGCCATTTATTTTTCGAACTTGTAACAAATATAAATATTTTATTGGATTTATGTCCTGTCAAATCAGTTGCCACTAATCTCGCCACTCTTTTAATATTCTGATCACATGCCACAATAAATTGCACTTTCATGAGGCATGATGTAATAAAAAAAACCACAGAAATTTATCATAACCAAACTGCACGTGACTCGAAAATAGTGAAAAATAATGTTTTATAAAACAAAACAGCGACAAAAGAAAAAAAAATCCAAATTAAATAGAAACTGCGGCTATGGAATAAAAAATATTTACAAGTTAATGCACACATTACGTGCATAAAGGACTGAAAACTCATTTTTATTCTAAATTTATAATCATTTTAAATAAATTGTCACATCAAGCGATTTATGTGCTTGAATGTTTAAACCATGTATGTGTAGCCAAACCACTTAAAGTCATATTTAAACCGTTAAAAAATCGCATGTCCCAAAACACAAAGCAAAAATTGTGGAACATTAAATATGATCTCATGTACTAGAAGTAGTCATTTGGGAAAGCATTTTATTTTTGGAATATATAAAAAATACACACACACAAACACACACACGTACACACATGTTCTAATAATAAAGATTAAATTTAGCATATCCTGTTTTATGTAAAGCAGAAGAAATTGGAGTGAGTATGCGGTTGCTCAATTAAAAACAACAGTAGCTGATAAAAAACAGTGGAGTTGTGTACTAGGAAGAAAATGAAGGGATTTTTATATGTAAATAAGTCATATACATTTTTGTAGTACACTTTTTATTTAGCTTATTATCCATTGTTATTAATCGAAAATATACGGCTAAAAGATATTTTTGTGTAGATAGGCACAATGGTAATAAAAAGTAATTTTATAGATTTTTTAATAAATTATTAGGAAAGTTAAATTGTTACATCAAAGACAATGAGTTTTATATCAGATAATTATTAATATTAGATTAATGATTTAATTTCTACACTTTTTAATTGAACTGATACATATTTTTTACATAATCTTAATGTTATAAAATTAGAAAAATATCGAAAATAATTATTGAAATTAATATTAATCTTATAAAAAAATAAACTGTAATTCATTACATGCCAATGAAATAACATAAATAAATAATACTAATATTTCTCCTTATTAAAAAAGTTTAAATAAGATCTAAAACTAACTTAAAAATTATGTTTACCTAATATAACTAAAAAAAAAAATTAAATAAATAAAAATTTAATTTCTTTGCTATGCTTTCAGTATGTTTACATGCCTGCATTCCAAGTCATCAACAGATTTCAAACTATTTCCAAAAAAAATTTCTTAGCTTAAGCAGAGTCTTTCAAAAACAAATTGAGAATTACATAAAAAATATAATATCTCAAGTAAATAAAAAAGAAATTAAATTAACAATGAAATGCATATAAAAATTGCTTAAACACCAACAAATAAATTTCATTTATATATAATAGTATTGTGACAACAATGTGTCAAATAAAAATTTCCTATCAAGTAAATAAAAATATGTTATGCAGGCTTGTTTTGAAAATCACAAAGCCTTAAAGCACATGTGATTTTAAAATTAATACTGATCATGCAGATATCTTTTCATACTTTTTTTAAATTTTCTATTACATAGAGCATCAAATATCATTTGTGAGAGAAAATTGCCGCATATGATATAAAAAATCTTTGCAACACCAGAATTGATTGTAAAATCATATGTGATTTAAAACTAAGTGATTTTCAGAAGATTCCTGATAGGAAAATTTTTCAATTGTTTAGTCTATACGAATAAATTAAACAAAATTTGGTTTAAGGTAATTTTGTAATTTTGTGGCAAAATACTTTCTTTTTGATGTGTTAACATCTATACGCGCGCCTCTAGGGCAGTAAACTATCAGTTTCAATACATACGCAAGTGTAAGTGTAAGAGTTTGTTTGTTCGTTGCTTGGCAGTCGGTATTGAAAGTGATTATTGGGCGATTTTCATATAATTTTCCCACACGATTTTCTCCGGAAATTCATAGCCGATTTTATTAATTTTTGGATTAAAACGCTAGTGCGGGTTTCGACGAAGAGTTTAGGCCAAAAATTAAGGCGATCCGATATCGGCGAGCGGAGATTTAAGTGTTTTAATTCGGAGTATTAATTTGGAGTAATATTAAAAAAGTGTTTTATGTTGATCTTCGGTTTTGTCTTATGCATAGCAAAGAGAATAGTGACGTGGTTATACGTACATATATAAAAATGAGATAGCAAGACAGCAACGTATGTTGCTTATGTACAAACATAACAATGTATGTATGTACATTTGTTTGTTGCTTTGCATTCCCTTTGTTTTTTGTGGGTTTAATATAAAATAAATAAACAAAAAGGTGTTAACACATCGCCCGTGAGTTCGAACACTTATTGATTTTTTTTTGCAAAATTGAATTTAAAAACACTAGCAAATGATAAAATTATTTTATCAAAACGTTCTGTTCTATTCGCAATTCTTCAAAAATCATCTTTAGGCCCATTTCTATATAAAAAAGGGGTACGTGAACAAACAAAAATGTCTAATTTGGGACCATACCAATCCACATGAGATCTAAGAGTGTCTAATTGATGCCGAAAAAGTCACTATTTTGCGTGGATTTTGGGCTGGCGACGTCATTGATCGATATTTCCTTGAGAACGAAGTTCTCTGGACACCAACAACATGTAGTTTAAACATGACGGGGCTAAGTGCCAAATAACCCATGCCACATTGAATATTCTGCTCCAGTAATTTGAGGTCATGGCCTGAAGGTGATGTGAACTGACCGCAAAACATTGGGGGATTTGAACGCACTAGACTCTTTCTTGTGGCGTTGGCTTAAGTTGCAGTTTAAATTCAGCCTCATTTGTGTGCTAGAGTCATGGAAAATTGGACATTTCAGATGCGTTCCAGCCAGAGAAGCATGAAGGTCTTTCAAACGAATAAAACATTTCAGTGCTATTTCAAAAACACTTTGTTTTACTTAAACTTAAAGATAAGAAGTGCTCAATGAAATGTTCTTTATATTGAAGCCTGCCCTCTTAAAAATACAAAAAGAAATGAGAAATTTTGTCAATGAATTTTATATTTAAATACTCCACACATATTTTGTGGTACTTTTTCCAGTGTCTTATTGTCCATCAATATTGATAAGGCATATACGATATCAAGGGTATTTTTATGTAGGAGTGCATAAGCAAATTTTTTTTTTGTCAGAACTAGTTGCGTAAAAGTGATGAAAGAGTGTGCGGCTTTTGAGAAGAGCTGTTATGCTCTGCTGTGCAAGTTGAATAATTAAAAGCTGATGTTCAAGAATGTATTTTTAACAATAAAAGACACCTAAAGCGAATCAAAACTAATTTATGTTTTAAGTGGTAGAAACATTAGAAAAATTTACAATTCATTTTAACCCTAGAAAGATAATCTGCATAAAATTTACGCATTCCCTTTCAAAATGTTGCAATTTCTTTTTAAATAGCGCGAATTCATCGCTGCGCCCTTTGGCCATCCCAGTCGTTGTGCAGATCTTTCGTGAGGCACATACAACGCTGCGGTACGTATAACCCACTTTGAAATATACGCGCTATATGAGTCAAAATGACGCGTGATTACATATAAGTTGCAAACAAATATGATTTCTTTGTTTAGTTGACTACTTATGAAGTTTTAAAGTTCGTGATTTTTCTCATAATCAACATTTATAAATATATTTAAGCTGTTGATATTTTTGATTCATTTATATGCAGATATAGAATTTACATAAGTCGATTCCAAATTAATATAAAAACAAGTAAAAACGTTATATTCGACCGGGTCGAATCTTAAATACCCTCCAAATATTTAGTAAGTGAATTTGAAATGTTTAACTTTGTGGGACAGAGTTCCTTTATATAATATCGTACGTCAACGCCTACTAAAGGGGGCTGGGTTCCCACAGACGAACGTATGGGCATTGCTAGACCGTCTTAGACTTCATCACAATTCTCTTTGGAGGCTATAAAAAATGTATTTTGGCGGGGTCGCTCTGGCAAGCGCTGTGGGGGAAACATTTCACCTTTGTCATAAAACTCTAAAAATAAATGCTTGGGATAATTATATACAAAATTAAAATTTCTTTATTTTGATAGGGTCATTTAGAGGGCAAAGGGGGAGAGGGGGTAGGGCAGAAACAGATACACATAAAACTGTAAAAATAAATGCTTGGGATGATTATACACAAAATAAAATAAAAATGTATATTTATTTTTAATAGGGTCATTTAGCGGGCAAAGGGGGAGGAGGGGGTAGGGCAGTAACAGGCAGTCATAAAACTCTAAAGATAAATGCTTGGGATGATTATATACAAAATTTAAAAAAACATTTTTTTTGGTAGGGTCATTTTGGTGGCAAGGGAAGAGGTGGGGGGGGGGGGTAGGGCAGAAATCGGCAGTCATAAAACTCTAAAGATAAATGCTTGGGATGATTATATAAAAAATTAAAAAAAAAAATTGTTTTTTTGGTAGGTTCAGTTAGGTGGCAAAGGAAGAGGTGGGGTGGGGGGGGAGGTAGGGCAGAAATCGGCAGTCATAAAACTCTAAAGATAAATGCTTGGGATGATTATATACAAAATTTAAAAAACCAAATTTTTTTTTTGGTAGGGTCATTTAGGGGGCGAAGGGGAAGGAGGGGGTAGGGCAGAGTAGTACCAGGTTTCGTCTCAGCTTCGTCATTAAAGCTTAAAAGTGTTATTTTTAAGGAATGTAGGCTTAAGTAAAACAATTTGTTAAATTTTTATGCTATTTTTGCCTATAACAACGCCCACTGAAGTGGGCGGGGTCAAAAAAATATTTGTATTTTATTTAATGGCTCCAAGTTTAAGGCGTTGGACCGTATTTGACATGAAAATATATCATTTGCTTAACAAAATAACCAAAAAACTTTAAAAATGATGTTGTTTTTTCTGGGTTGGTTTAGTTCTTCTTAGGGGAACTTTTTTCCCTCTTGCCCGATTTAGCCCATCTTCGAACTTAACCTGCTCTAAGCCTTAAAATATATTTATGCCAAATTTCAAGAGTCTAGCTCTTTTCGTTTGGACTGAATCGTGATTTCCACAGACGGACGGACGCACATGCTCAGTTCGTCTTAGATTTCATCACTGATCAAGAATATATATACTTTATGGGGTCTGAGATGGATATTTCGATGCGTTACAAACGGAATGACAAAGTGAATATACCCTCCAAATTCTTTTTTGGAGGGTATAATAATGAAAATATGCTCTTTGAAAAGTATGATTATCTCTAACGTATGTCAGAATATGATTATCTATCTAGGGTTAACTACAAATATATAGTGTCCTGGTGTGTATTAAACCTCATGCTGGGCAGTTGCAAGATTTAATTATTTTTTCAGATTTATTATGTATTGCAACAATACCGTGATATGATGCCACAAATTGCACGTTTTCCAGCAAATTTTTTTCTGAATAATATATTTACAATAGATATTTGTTTGATTGGCCTATAGAGTTTCTGCTTTAATAACATTTATTTTCTTCAATTTAATGCTCCATTTCACAGAAAAAAGGTGTCGATTTTATACAAACCAGAATTTTCGTTTTCCCTTATATCCAATATGCGGTTTGGATTGAATTTATTCATTCAACAGTAACACTCTGATATTTTCAATACGAATACCACAGCAAGCAGTTCCAGCAAAATGTCTCTCTGCTCCCCCGCCATTAAAAACAACAGCCTGTTACACATCCCTTCCTGCCCCTAAAATGTGTGAAATATTTACAATTATGGCAACCATTTCCGTTGTACAAGTACATCCACCCACACACACACACACACACTCATGTACATATTTTACAATCTAACATTGTTGCAGTTAAACATACAAACTGTTTTACTTACCAACTCTTCAATAATACATGGGAAATTTCTTGTACTCGTATGTCACTTGAGTGCCACCAACACTAACAAACTTTAAATGCGACGCTGAAATGAAATTTTTTATTTGAAAAACCTCCATTTTTTGGCAACATTTTCCCTATAACTGCTGTGCTATAACCATTTTTCTTTTATTATCAAAATTAAGGCATGTGGTTGGTTGTTTACCGAACAAAAAGGCTGAATTAATATTAAAATTTAAGCACTCAAAATTAAACATACGAGCCTGCCCTGGCTCACTACTCGTATTACACAACGTTCTGCCATTTAAGTAGATTATTTTTGCAACACCAAATTGGCAGCACGAGTGCTACCGGTTTGGCTTCATATTAAGAGTTTATTGGTCATTATAATCAAAATTGTTTTTCTTGTTATTATTATTTGCAGGTGTAATAATCAAAATTCAAATGGTAAGTAGAGTCTTACATCTATGCTGCGAGCACTTTGAAAGTGGAAGTGGCAGACAATAAAATCTTTCCATTTTGCTGTAGCACAAAGAGGCTGTTTGCCTCTTTCTTTTCTAAGAAAACGATGCAATATTTTTGTCACTTTTTAAAGAAAAATTATATTGGCTCTGTTCAGTGTTCGCTGCAATCAGTCCTGGATAACTGCAAATTGGGAGAGTAGTTGAGAGAATTTTTAATGGATTTTGTTTGTGTTGAATACAGATATTTTGCATTTGCACTTATGCAAGACCATTTGCAACGAACACTGAGTGGCGCTCATTCACTATGTGTTTTGGAAAACTCAGTTTAATTGGAAATTAAAAAAAAACGTCATATTCGAACGGAACGAATCTTAAATATCCTCAAAATATTTAGTAAATAAATTAAAAATGTTTAATGTTCTGGGCCAGATTTGGTTTAAGACATTTCTGTGCTTAATTTTGAAATTCTATTTTGACAGAACCAGCCCGGGAAGGGCCGTGGGGACCATGTCACCTTCGACGTAGAAACTTAAAAAGCAAATTTTTTAAATTAACTGTAGTATTTTTTTGGTAGGGTCATTAAAGGGCAAATGTGGGTGGGTGGGAGGACAGGGGAAGATCATAGGATATCTCAGCTTCATCATGAACAATTTAATTTTTAAGGAATGTAGGCTTAATAAATACAATTGCTTAAATATTTACATTATTTTTGCCCATCCACGCCCACTAAAAAAGGCGAAGTTCAAACAAATTGAATTTTTTATGATTTTCTTAGGACAATTGTTTTATTCCTGGTCCGATTTGGTACATTTACGAACTGGACCTGTGCTATTATTCAAAACTTATCTATAAAAAATTTCAGTGATATATATTTTCATTTGGACTGAATCGTGATTTCCACAGACGGACGGACATGTCTAGATCGTCTTAGATTTCATCACTTATCAAGAATATATATATATATATATATATATATATATATATATGTATATATATATATATATATATATATATATATTTTATGGGGTCTTAGAGGGATATTTCGCTGTGTTACACACGGAATGATAAACCGAATAATCTTTTGGAGGGTGTAAAAAAAAAAAAATTGGTTGTGTCTTTAAAATTTGTTGTACAAAGGAGAGCTGGAAACATGAAAATCAAATTCTCATATGTCTGACATTTCAAGAAACGTATCTACATACAAACACAAGTTTATACAGAGATTTATTTTATATATAAAACAGACGAATTTTTACCACCGAGCAAAAGCCAAGGATTCCTGTCTGCGTAATAACTTATTTCATATCGAAAATTCAATTTGCAACACATTTATTTAAATTTGCCACACATTTAAAATGGACAACAACAATACAAATATCTGTAGCTTAACGTAACGAGACTAAGCAGGTGAAATAAGATCCAGCACCTTGCAAAATCTAAATGAAATATAAAAAAATTAGAAGTTATTTACGAAATAAAGAAACTGCAAAATAATTCTTACCCTTACAACGGAGGCCAAGGAAACATTAAAGAAATTTAATCCAGTAAAATGGAAAGCTGAACGGTTAGTGACGATACACAAGTTAACAAACTTCATCAGCTTAACGTTGTCTTTGCTATTCGAAGATCGTTCTATTACGGCTTCCCATTTAGATTCGTAGTACATGGAACTTAACTGATCGGTCTGGAATTACTTTAGTAATAAGAAGATTTAAGATATAAGAAGAAAGAAACCAACCCACCGTGCTGATAATGGTGGAGCCCATTTGGCCAAAAGCCAGTGTTTCTTGAACTTTACCAATTGCCCAACAGACGAAAGTGATGCTGTTAGCCGGACTCTGGAAGATAATAAAGTTATTAAAATCTCAGCTGTTGGGCAGATGCCAAACACAACTTGCCGTATACACTTTAAAGACCAGCACACACAAGGTCACGGCACTAAATGCAAACATTATAAATATACGAAAGGAAAACTCGTCTTGCATCTCGCGCGCAAATTTATTCAGACGCAGGTTTTCTTTTAAGGTTTCCCGCAGCACCTGCTCATACTCCTCCACGATACTGCTGTTTGAGCTGCGCGTTAGGATTGTGTGGATTTTGTTATTTAACATTTCACGCATAATCAGGTAGCGACCATTGAGATGAAATACATTTATGCCTAAAGTGGTGCCCTCTCCAAACATCATGCTGGTAACTATAAGACCCGCCCAAATGTTACCGATCAAGAGGGGGAGGAAAATCTTAATATTGTTTTTATATTCCACTGGCGGTATCATTTCATAGATCAACTCCCTTCTGTTGTTCGCTAGCACATAAATCGCTGTTACAAAATAAGAGGTAATAGTGCTCAAGTACAGCAAAGAAAAAGTCAGAATTGGTAACATTTGCCGGTTGATTTTCTTAAAGATTTTAGGATTCGTGGCTCTAAGCAAAAGAAAAATGAAATCGATTAATTTTTGACTGAAACAAAGTTTCTTCCCTTCTTTCCCCTTTTCACAAAAATATAAATAAATAACAAGTTAAAAAAATTAAAAATAATATCAATTTTTAGCAAGACATCTTAATCAATTAAGAACGTGCTATAGATTTTTGAATTGGAATTTTTGTGGTATGCTGTACTGCGTGGCTGAGTTAATTGTGTTCAACTCTATCCCCAACTTATCGTAGTTCCGGCACAATGCATTGCTTGAGTAGGACTCAAAGTAGTACCTTCTTCACAAAAAGTAACGTTTACAAATATTATTATGTTGGCAAAAAAATTATCTTTGCTTAACACGTACCACTTTCACAAGAAATTGCCTTTTTCACATAAATACAGCTTTCACGAAGAGTACCTTTTAACATAAAAGTACTTTTTACATAAAAGTAGGAGGTACTATTTTTCACAAAATATACTTTTTTCACAAAAAAATATGGTTTAACAAAATATACATATTCTTCGCAAAATTATTTTTTTTATAAAAAAATGATTTTCTCAAATACATAGTACCTTTTTCACAGAAAGTGAATATTTCAAGAAATGCCTTTTTCACAAAAAAGTGCTTTTTTAACAATTACCTTTGTCAAAGAAGTACCTTTTTCAAAACAAGTACGTTTTTCCAAAAGTACTATTTCCAAAAAAGTACTTTTTCAAAAAAGTACCTTTTACAAAAAGAACCTTTTTCAAGAAAGTACCATTTTCATATAAATTATCTTTTTCTACTAAAAGTACCTTTTTCACGAGAAGTAACTTTTCCTTGAAAAAGTAACTTATTTTGCAGAAAAAAAGTAGCTGCTTTAAATAAATATAATTTTCACGAAAAAAATCCCTTTTCATTAAAAGCATATTTTCCAAAAATATTATATTTTTACATAAAAGTAAAACAAATAATATTTTTCAGAACAATTTGGCTTCAGCAAATATTACCTTTTTAAGAGAAAGTCGACCTTTTTAATAAAAGGTCTTCTTTCTCTTCTTTTACAAAAGAAAAAGTACCTTAAATAAAAAATTCTTCGTCCTCTACTCACTCTTCAATATAAATTTCGGCATAAAACTTCTTCATCAATTTCTTAAAATCATCCTTTCTCCAACCCAGTGTGAAGGCGCGCAAATGCAGTTCAATTAACACCAAATACGTTGGTACACCCGTTAACATTTCATCAAGATTGTCACTGTGCACACGCAAATAGCGAAGATCTGCATCGTTGTGTATAAGAAAAACAATAAATCCCAGGAACCACATAAACCGATCTAATAAGTAACTCCAATATGGTGCTCCATCCTCCAATGGCCAACAGATTATGTTGATCCAACGGTACAGCTTGAGAGACCAATTCAATGGCACAGGCTTGCCACTGGACAAACGTGGTCTATACAAAATGTCAAACATTCTACCAGCACGAACGAGTAGATGGCTGCAGCAGTAAAAAATTTGTGTTGAAAATTTGAAAAATTAAGAGCTTTTTATAGGAGCTCTTTTTATGTTTGTTTTGATTTGTTTGTAGCAAAAGTACGTAAATTAAAAATTTATGTTCAAGTTGTTCTATTTATTAGCACGAAGTAAGAAATTAAGTTATTAAATTGACAAAGTTTATCAATTTAGGTGTATTTGATTTAAATGGTCGTTTAAAATATAATTTTCTTAAAAAAATTAGTTATTAATAAAGTTTGTGTTGTTGCTCAAAAACAAACAAAAATAAACTTGTACTAGAGAGAATATTATCCCAGCTAACAATTAGGAGATTGTTTATGATAATATCAGCAAAATGAGTCTTTTAGGATTCCTTTAGATGATCAAAAACTGATTAATCAGTTTGGTGATCTAAAAATGTTTACAAAAAGACTCCAAGAAACGCTTAGAAAGTGACCATTTTAAAAAAGCAAAAACAAATCTTGCAAAATGTGCGCAGTCATTATAAAGGGTCCGCCATCTAACGTTTTTTCAACTAGTGCTTATTTCGTGAATGGTAACACTTAGCTCATGTCTGATTTGACAGGTAACTAGTTTTATCCTTCCGCTGAAGGAATATGGTTGAGCACCCAATGCGTTTTCGCTTCACTAAGTGGGCCTGCGATCGACTTACAGAAGATGCCAAAAAAATCATATTTTCAGATGAAGCTCATTTTGATCTTGGCGGGTATGTAAACAAGTAAAATTGTCGCATTTGGGGCACAGAAAACCCGCACGCATACATTGAAAAGCCGACACACCCAAAACGAGTCCCTGTTTGGTGCGGATTTTGGTCCAGAGGCATAATTCGGCCATTTTTCTTCGAAAATGAGCAAGAAGTGGCCGTTACAGTCAATGGCGATCGTTATCGGGCCATGTTGAACGAATTTTTGTTCACAAAAATCAAAGAGGAGGATATTGGCAACATTTGGTTTCAACAGGATGGCGTTACGTGCCACACAGCTGAAGCTACACTCGATGTTTTGCGCCCTGTTTTTGAAGATCGCATTATCAGCGGCAGAGCTGATGTCGTTTGGCCACCTCCGAGCTGCGATTTAACACCGTTGGACTATTATTTGTGGGGTGCCGTGAAAGATAAGTGTTACGCCGACAAGCCAGAGACAATTGAGGCTTTAAAGGACAACATTCGTGAAGCCATTGGTGAAATACAGCTACACACAGTCGATAATGTGCTTAAAAATTCGACCGATCGTGTAGGCTACTGCATGACCAGCCGAGGCAGCCATTTGAATGAAATTATTTTCCATTATTAACCCGAAGGATTGTACTTTCAAATAAAAAAAGAAATTTGGGAAAATATTCAGTAGTTTTTTTTATAGCATTTTCAAAAAAAAAAAAGAAAGTTATTTGGCGGAGCCTGTATAATCACGCAAATGATCTTAATATGACTCTAATATTCTGTTGTATATAAATTACTACTTTATTATTTAATTACTTTGATTATAATAACACAAGTGAGCCATGATAATTATTTCAGTTTCAAAAATGAAATTTTCTTGCCAGTCTTGAAAATAAAACATATTTTAAAGAAAACAAGTAAAAACGTTATATTCGACCGGGTCGAATCTTAAATACCCTCCAAATATTTAGTAAGTGAATTTGAAATGTTTAACTTGCTGGGACAGAGTTCCTTTATATAATATCGTACGTCAACGCCCACTAAAGGGGGCGGGGTTCAAAAATATACAATATCATATTTTCCACAGACGAACGTATGGGCATTGCTAGACCGTCTTAGACTTCATCACAATTCTCCTTGGAGGGTATAAAAACTGTGGCGGGGTCGCTCTGGCAAAGGCTGTGGGGGAAACATTTCACCTTTGTCATAAAACTCTAAAAATAAATGCTTGGGATAATTATATACAAAATTAAAATTTCTTTTTTTTTATAGGGTCATTTAGCGGGCAAAGGGGGAGGAGGGGGTACGGCAGCAACATAAATGCTTGGGATGATTATATACAAAATTTAAAAAAAACAATTTTTTTTTGGTAGGGTCATTTAGGGGGCAAAGGAACAGGTGGGTGGGGGAGGTAGGGCAGAAATCGGCAGTCATAAAACTCTAAAGATAAATGCTTGGGATGATTATATACAAAATTTAAAAAAAAATTTTTTTTTTGGTAGGGTCATTTAGGGGGCGAAGGGGAAGGAGGGGGTAGGGCAGAGTAGTACCAGGTTTCGTCTCAGCTTCGTCATTAAAGCTTAAAAGTGTTATTTTTAAGGAATGTAGGCTTAAGTAAAACAATTTGTTAAATTTTTATGCTATTTTTGCCTATAATAACGCCCACTGAAGTGGGCGGGGTCAAAAAATATTTTTATTTTATTTAATGGCTCCAAGTTTAAGGCGTTGGACCGTATTTGACATAAAAATATATCATTTGCTTAACAGAATAACCAAAAAACTTTAAAAATTATGTTGTTTTTTCTGGGTTGGTTTAGTTCTTCTTAGGGGAACTTTTTTCCCTCTTGCCCGATTTAGCCCATCTTCGAACTTAACCTGCTCTAAGTTTTAAAATATATTTATGCCAAAGTTCAAGAGTCTAGCTCTTTTCGTTTGGACTGAATCGTGATTTCCACAGACGGACGGACGGACGGACGGACGGACGGACATGCTCAGTTCGTCTTAGATTTCATCACTGATCAAGAATATATATACTTTATGGGGTCTGAGATGGATATTTCGATGCGTTACAAACGGAATAACAAAGTGAATATACCCTCCAAATTCTTTTTTGGAGGGTATAATAAAACTTAGTTGTGTCTAAAGAAAATAAAACTTAGTTGTGCGAAAGGTGTTTTCAGATGAGTTAGCTGCCCTATTTAGTTGGAAGGGAACCAGCACTAAGCCAAGCGCCGAAAACTGCTTTGTTATATCAATACTTAAAATTAAGTTCAAAGGTCAATATTAAAAAGTTATTATTATTATTATTATTGTTATTATTATTATATGTAGAGTTATACATTCTCAGCTTATGCTGGAATTGACGTACCAGGTCTAAGACCAAAGGTTACGCTCTATGGAGATATAATCCATCTTTTATATCCGTTATCTTAATGTTGCCCTCACTATCGTCGTTGCTTTTATTAGAATTGCCTTTTGCATTTCAGTTAATATTTTTACATTAAGGTCTAATATTTCAATTGCACACGTGGCATCTTTGGGTATTGTTCCCATAGAGCTTATTACTATTGGTAGGATATCTACCCTGCCTAGATTGTGCGTGTTCTTAATGTATTTGGCAGGCAGTA
The DNA here is from genome assembly GCA_951800035.1 of Linnaemya tessellans. Lineage (NCBI taxonomy): Eukaryota > Metazoa > Arthropoda > Insecta > Diptera > Tachinidae > Linnaemya > Linnaemya tessellans. Next base: position 100,689,485 of record OX637533.1, on the reverse strand, counting down.
TATATTTAGATTTTTTATGGCTAAGGTATCTTGTATATTAGTGTCATATGGTACGGCGATGATCTGGGCTATTTTTCTTTGTTTATTTATTACTATCATATCTGGTCTATTGGGTATATTCGTATCTGGCGGGCTGTTGATTAGTATTGATCTATCCCAGTAGATTATTATTAGTAGGTTATTTTCGGTTATTGGCTTAGGTTGATATTTGTAGTACTGTGTTGTTGGCTCGTTAATATTTAGCCTATTTATTATATTTATATATATTTGGGGGATTCACACTGTAGTCATAAAGTCATAAGTCATAAAATAATAGCACGAAAAATATGACTAGTGTGAACAACCCGTCATAACTAATGGTGTTTTCTTTTCTGACAAAAATGTTTCATTTATGTTACCATTTACTCGGGTTTATGTACCATTCTAAAAATATATGTAAATATGTGAAAAGTTGCCGGTTTCCTTTCTAAATATGTTGCACAAATAAATGGTAAATATGTTGCATATCTCACACCTGTTTATATTTGAGGGTGATATAATACCATTTTTTCAGCTGCGTTTAGTACTTTTTTATACAAGTGAGTATTTTGCTTATTTATTTTGCCATTTTCAATACGTCAATTACCTATACATTATTTTAAGTGCAAAGTCGATTATATATTTTGTTCCTTTATGATATTGAAAAATGGACCCCTTTGTAAGTGTGAGTGTAACAAGAAAACAATATTACATATTCAAAAGGCACATCATTTTTTTCAGAAAAGAAAACACCATTAGTGTGCTATTTCAAACATCGATCAGCTGATAAGATAACAACACATTTGTAATTAGTAGTTATCAAGGCAGAAAAAAATTAATACAATTAAAGATGAATCGTCTAAAAACTCCAGTTCTAGTTAAAATTATGAAATTTGCCTTCTGATGCACAAGAATATCTAAATGAATTTGTATGTATAAACTAAAACAGCTGCTGCTGATATGAGCTGAATACATATTTTTTTGCGGCGGCATACGGAAAAACGTTCAGTGGCTGCCAGCTACGTAAGTTAAACGAGAAAAATTTTTCACTTGTATATATATATTTTTTGCGATTTAGTTCTCTTTTAATTTTTTTTCTAATGTTATAACAATGTTATTTAATGTACAGACATATAGGTATGAATAATTTTCCTGTCGTTTTTCAGTCATGAATCATATATAAGTAACGGCGGCAAACATATACCATCGCCGTCTCGCCTAAAGATCTTCAGCCGTTCGACTCAGATCTCTAGAGCTATTTTATGACAAAACAAAAACATACCCGAAAGAGTGCTATTATTTTAGACGTTTTTGTATGCAGCAGTTTTTTGAACTGGTCTAAAATATTATGACTTTATGAGAATATGACTAAATAGCACAAAGTGTGAATACCCCAAATGTCTTTCCGATATTCTCATGTCTTTGCTTGTAATGATTTGGAAGGAGAGTAGGACAGCTATTAAGTAGGTGTTGTATGGTTTCAGGCGTATTACCGCACCTTCGGCAACTATCGTCTGTTACTGTACTGTCACGAATTATGTATTTCCTGTAATTCTTCGTTTGTATTACTCCATCCTGAATGGCTGCAATAAATCCTTCGATTTCAGCAAAGACATTGCTGTATTTAAGCCAATTGTTAGTATTTACTGTATCTACATAAGCCTGACTGATCAAATTTGGGTATTTTCCATGTAGCGGTTTTGATTTCTAGTCTTGAATGAGGTTCCCTATTTTTGTTTGCACATTGTTGCTATTGCTTTTAAGATTTAGTGGAGTTAGGTTATCGTCGGCACTTATGAGTTCTCTGCAAAGAGGAGACACTAAAGCTTTTGTTCTAAAATATTCTATTAATTTTGTTAGATGGTTATCATGTAGCATCTTTATATTTAGTATCCCTCTTCCTCATAACTTTCTTGCGATGTTTATCCGTTCTAGCGATGCTTTCGGGTGGTGATATTTAAACTGCGTTAGCGTAGTACGGATTTTCATATCGAAGTTATTTAAATCCGTATTCGATCAGGATATGATACCAAATGTAAATGTAAGAAGAGGTTTGGCGAATGTGTTTATTGACTTTATAAGATTTTTACCATTTTTAATGATTTTCTTAGGGCAATTTTTTTACTCCTGATCCGATTTAGTCCATTTACGAACTGGACCTGTGCTATTATTCAAAACTTATCTATAAAAAATTCCAATGATGTATATCTTTTCATTTGGACTGAATAGTGATTTCCACAGACGGACGAACGGACATGTCTAGATCGTCTTAGATTTCATCACTGATCAAGAATATATATATATATATATATATATATATTTTTTTTTTTTTTTTTTTTTTTTTTTTTTTGGGGTCTTAGAGGGATATTTCGCTGTGTTACACACGGAATGACAAACCGAATAATCTTTTGGAGGGTATAAAAAAAACAAAAATTGGTTGTGCCTTTAAAATTTGTTGTGCAAAGGAGAGCTGGAAACATCAAAATCAAATTCTCATATGTCTGACATTTCAGTAGCCCCAATTTGAAGGAAGAAACGCATCTACATAGAAACACAAGTTTATACAGAGATTTATTTTAAATGTAAAACAGACACAACACAAACAATTAATAACAAAAGCAAAGGATTCCTGTCTGCGTAATAACTTATTTCATATCGAAAAATTAATTTGCAACACATTTAAAATTTACAACAACAATACAAATTCCTGTAGCTTAACGTAACGAGACTAAGCAGGTGAAATAAGATCCAGCACCTTGCAAAATCTAAATGAAATATAAAAAAAAATTAGAAGTTATTTACGAAATAAAGAAACTGCAAAATAATTCTTACCCTTACAACGGAGGCCAAGGAAACATTAAAGAAATTTAGTCCAGTAAAATGGAAAGCTGAACGGTTAGTGACGATACACAAGTTAACAAACTTCATCAGCTTAACGTTGTCTTTGCTATTCGAAGATCGTTCTATTACGGCTTCCCATTTGGATTCGTAGTACATGGAACTTAACTGATCGGTCTGGAATTACTTTAGTAATAAGAAGATTTAAGATATAAGAAGAAAGAAACCAACCCACCGTGCTGATAATGGTGGAGCCCATTTGGCCAAAAGCCAGTGTTTCTTGAACTTTACCAATTGCCCAACAGACGAAAGTGATGCTGTTAGCCGGACTCTGGAAGATAATAAAGTTATTAAAATCTCAGCTGTTGGGCAGATGCTAAACACAACTTGCCGTATACACTTTAAAGACCAGCACACACAAGGTCACGGCACTAAATGCAAACATTATAAATATACGAAAGGAAAACTCGTCTTGCATCTCGCGCGCAAATTTATTCAGACGCAGGTTTTCTTTTAAGGTTTCCCGCAGCACCTGCTCATACTCCTCCACGATACTGCTGTGTGAGCTACGCCTTAGTATTGTGTTGATTTTGTTATTTAACGTATCACGCATAATCAGGTAGCGACCATTGAGATGAAATACATTTAGGCCTAAAGTGGTGCCCTCTCCAAACATCATGCTGGCAATTATAAGACCCGCCCAAATGTTACCGATCAAGAGGGGGAGGAAAATCTTAATATTGTTTTTATATTCCACTGGCGGTATCATTTCATAGATCAACTCCCTTCTGTTGTTCGCTAGCACATAAATTGCTGTTACAAAATAAGAGGTAAGAGTGACCAAGTACAGCAAAGAAAAAGTCAGAATTGGTAACATTTGCCGGTTGATTTTCTTAAAGATTTTAGGATTCGTGGCTCTAAACAAAAGAAAAATGAAATCGATTAATTGTTGACTGGAACAACGTTTTTTCCCTTCTTTCCCCTTTTCACAAAAATATAAATAAATAACAATTAAAAAAAATTAAAAATAATATAAATTTTTAACAAGACATCTTAATCAATTAAGAACGTGCTATAGAATTTTGAATTGGAATTTTTGTGGTATGCTGTACTGCGTGGCTGAGTTAATTGTGTTCAACTCTATCCCCAACTTATCGTAGTTCCGGCACAATGCATTGCTTGAGTAGGGCTCAAAGTAGTACCTTTTTCACAAAAAGTAACTTTTACAAATATTATAATTTTTACAGAAAAATTATCTTTGCTTAACACGTACTACTTTCACAAGAAATTGCCTTTTTCACATAAATACAGCTTTCACGAAGAGTACCTTTTTACATAAAAGTACCCTTATAAGGAAGTACTATTTTTCACAAAAAAATATTTTTTTCACTAAAGGTATGTTTTAACAAAATATACACATTCTTCGCAAAATTATTTTTTTCATAAAAATATAATTTTCTCAAATAGTACCTTTTTCACAGAAAGTGAATATTTCAAAAAATGCCTTTTTCACAAAAAAGTGCTTTTTGAACAATAAGTACATTTTTCACAAAAAATTACCTTTGTCAAAAAAGTGGGTGCTGTTGGCTGAAGTAGTAGAACACGAGACTATGAAGCGGAGGGTCGTGAGTTCGAGCCCGCGCTGAGTCATGAAATATTGTGTTGAATTCTTCTGATCAGCATTAGTGCGTGGTTGTGTTAGTTGTTGCCAGCCTGTTTCAATGATGAAGGCATAGTCACTGGTCACTGAACATAATTGGCAGCGACTGACACTATCATCTACTAAAAGCAGAGTAACAGCACCCACCTTCGCCGGTCCTGTAGCAAAAATTAGCCGGCGAAGTAAAAGGTTGAAATAGCTACAAAAAAAAAAAAAAAAAAAATTGTCTATCTTCTCATCTTTCCTAATCTGTCTCCTTAATACTATCCCCTCGTTTTCAGTTCCAGCGCAATGCATTGCATATATAGGGGGTCATCCCCTGAGTGCTGGTCCTACTCCTAAAAAAAAAAGTAAATTTTACAAATCAAGTACTTTTTTTCAAAAGTACCACATATTTCCAAAAAAAAATCCCTTCTATAAAAGTACCTTTTTCAGAGAAAGTGAATTTTTCACAAAAAATGCCTTTTTCACTGAATAGTACTTTTTTTTAACAAAAAGTACTTTTTTCGCAAAAAATTTTCTTTTTCAAAAATTAAATTTTTCAAGAAAAGTACTTTTTTCAAAAGTAATATTTAAAAAAAATGTACATTTTCAAAAAAGTACCTTTCTCAAACAGTATCTTTTTCAAGAAAGTGCAATTTTCTTAAAAATTGTCTGTCTACTAAAAGTACATTTTTCACGAGAATTAACTTCTTTCTTAAAAAGGTAACTTAGTTTGCACAAAAAAATGTCTTTTCACTAAAAGCATATTTTCCAAAAATATAAAATTTTTACATAAAAGTAAAACAAAAAATGTTTTTCAGAACAATTTGGCTTTAGAAACTATTACCTTTTTAAGAGAAATTCGACCTTTTTAGTAAAAGGTCTTCTTTCTCTTCTTTTACGAAAGAAAAAGTACCTTAAATAAAAAATTCTTCGTCCTCTACTCACTCTTCAATATAAATTTCGGCATAAAACTTCTTCATCAATTTCTTAAAATCATCCTTTCTCCAACCCAGTGTGAAGGCGCGCAAATGTAGTTCAATTAACACCAAATACGTTGGTACACCCGTTAACATTTCATCAAGATTGTCACTGTGCACACGCAAATAGCGAAGCTCTGCATCGTTGTGTATAAGACAAACAATAAATCCCAGGAACCACATAAACCGATCTAATAAGTAACTCCAATATGGTGCTCCATCCTCCAATGGCCAACAGATTATGTTGATCCAACGGTACAGCTTGATAGACCAATTCAATGGCACAGGCTTGCCACTGGACAAACGTGGTCTATACAAAATGTCAAACATTCTACCAGCACGAACGAGTAGATGGCTGCAGCAGTAAAAAATTTGTGTTGAAAATTTGAAAAATTATGAACTTTTTATAGGAGCTCTTTTTATGTTTGTTTTGATTTGTTTGTAACAAAAGTACGTATATTAAAAATTTATTTTCAAGTTGTTCTAAGAAGTAAGAAATTAAGTTATTAAATTGACAAAGTTTATAAATTTAGGTGTATTTGATTTAAATGGCCGTTTAAAATATAATTTTCTTAAAAAAAAATTAGTTATTAATAAAGTTTGTTGTGTTGCTCAAAAACAAACAAAAATTAACTTGTACTAGAGGGAATATTATATTCAAATAAACAAGACACACGTACACAAAAACACACAGGCACTTGCAGGAAAAACAATTAATGTTGTCAATTAAGTTTTATAACATAAACTACTCGTATTTAACATTCCCAATTTAGTGAAACTATTCAAGTATTTTGATCTAAAACTTTTGTAAAAAAGATATGAAATAAAAAATTCAACAATTCTCTGCACTTCGTAAAACTACAAAATTGATATTTTTATGGATTTTTTTATTTGTGTTATACATCTCCGCGATCAATGACAATATCATCGATCACAGTAAATTTAATAAATGAAAGTCAGCAACAATTTTAATTATCCAACTTGTAGAGCAGAGCACAACAGCTGTTTTCGAAAGCCACTACACTGTTTTTATCAGTACTCATGTTTATATTTGTTTGTCACCACTTATTAGGTGACTAAAGTTACGTTCACATCTATAAAATTTTTGACCAAATAAGCGTAACCACTATTTTTTTATAAACGTTTCTTTAATATTTCGTGTGTGAAATGATGAAAGACAATACTGATTTTGTGTATAATTTTTTTTACCAAATTGGAACAGCCATCTAAAATTACACACAATTAAACTAGGAATTATTGGTTGTGCTTATTTCGTCAAATATTTGACATATGTGAACGTAACTTTAGCTGAATTTGATTGCAGTTCATTTAGACATCTTTTATTAGGAAGTTGCAGAAGCAACATTTTACATTGATATTTCTGTGGAAATGGTGAAATGCAATTTCTACAATATTAGTAAGCAACCCCGAAAAGTATGCAATATATTCTGAGTCCTTATGAATAGGGAAGTCGGATAAGCGTTGCAGGTCTGTCCATTGGGCTTGGATTAATGTATTGTAAGTAGATTGAAAATCAGAAAATTTTCAAATTCGTTTTCAGAGCTGGAAAATTTCAACTTATTTTCGGTATATAAAAGTAACCAGCAAAAATTAATTTTTAATTATCTTTGTCTTATTTACTTCAGGATGAATGAAAGTGGGTTTCAATTAAAAAAAGGTGATTCCAGGGTTGGACCAGTGAAACTCTTTTTGGTACTTAAAAGTAACCAACTAAAACTATTTTGTTTTTTTTCTTTAGATATTAAGGATATTTGATGTTTTTGAAAGAAATTCAGTGGTATTGGAAATTAGAAAAGCCAAAAATTATTTATTATTATTTTTTTTGAAGACTAAAGTGACTAAATAAAACTAATTTTTGTGTTTGGCAATCAAACATATTTCATAGATTATATTCATTCATTGTTAAATTGTTTGGGTCGCAGACCAGTTAAAGTTTAAAATCTGTCAATTTATATTTGTAAACTTGTAAGTGATTTCATATGAAATCACTTGTGATTTTTATATCTATTTTGATTAACATCCCCTGTCATTGTGTATAAAATTGTTTATATTTTTCACTAAGAAATGGGAAGTTCTTTTTGAAATTCCGCTTAATACGCCAGTAGATTCAATTTATTTTTAAGTGCTTCCATCTGTTTTGACAAATTTGAAAAGTTTCTTTAGATGAAAAGTTCTTCAACAATAATTCCACATTTTATTGGAAAATGTACTCAAAGCTGCAACTATTTTAATGTGTAAAAGAAATGTGATACACATTCCATTTCAAGTAACTGCTTAAGAAGCTTTTCAAAACACCAACAACAACAAAAAGGTTTCAATAAAAAAGTTTCTCAAGTGTCTGATTTGATACATTCAGTAAATATCTTTTATTGCACTAAAAGATTAAAAAAGAAACAGCAACAACCACAAGAAATGTTGTAAAATGTGTTCAGTTAGATATTAGAATGTTTCAAGAACATTTTCTCTCTCTCTCACTCTCTATTCGTTTCAATTAAAATGATTGATTTTTTCCTTTTATTGCACCAAAAGTGATAATTCGCAATTCAGACTGCACAATTTGCACAAGCAGCTGTGGAACGTTTGCGGGAAAGAAAATTTGTACAACCTAAATATTGGTGATATAGTGATGCAATATTTTTAATATAGCCCAGCAAACAATTTGTTACAAACTTTAATATAGTCTACAAGTTGTTTTTTATCAAGAGTGGAATATTTAGAATAAACTTGTATATAAATTAGCTATATACTCTTTTGTAGTACACTTTTAAATATTTTATTGCTAATTTATTCCAATAAAATTTACATGGTTTTAAGGGTGATTTTCTGTAGGTATACGCACTATAAATATTTTTTGTAATATTTGGGGAAATTACAAAAGACTAGTATCGCGTGTCGTGTGTGGATATTTCAGTCCGTTAAGAGGTTTGGCAAGTGATCATAAATCGCTTAATGCGCACAAAATGCTTTTATATTGTAGAAACTCAATTTAAAAAAAGGAAATACTAAAATATTAAGTAAAACTCATTTTACGGTCATAATCAGCAAACAATTCGTGCAGTTGTTGAAAGTTCCTGCATTTCTTGAAGCATTAAATGTCAACATTAAAGACTGCAAAAATTGTACAAATGGAATTAAGCACGTAACTCGTAGCCTCGGCCATTCAAGGGTCTATAGATTTATTTTTATTAGCTGACAAATTGTCTAAAAATGGGAAACAATTCACTTAAATTTTAATTTGACATCCTGAAGCCAGCCATAAGAATTATGATTTTAGTGCAAATCAAGCAACATTTTATTTATACTTATTTAATTTTAGTTATATTTAGTTTAATTTAGATATATATAATTTTAATTTATGTATCTAGCCATTTCGAAAGTATGGCAAATTTGTTTGCTGGGCTGTAAATATTTTTATATGGCAAATAAAAATTCAACATTAAACTACTTGTTCAATTAAACTTTCATTGAATTCTCTCCAATTTTTTTTTTATAACATGCAAATAGTTTTCGTCTGTCTCACAAAATTTATGACACATGAATGGAAATTGTTTAGGAAATAGAAATTGTAACTTGTTTAAAATACAAAAAGAAAAACAACAAAAACGGAAATGAAAATTGACTGGCTGTTGTGCTCAGGCAACTTGTCTTGTCAATTAAATAAATTGAATGTTGTTGCATGCACAAAAACATCTGCAGTAGATAAGAAACTAAATTATTGATAAGCACTTACGTATGCATGTGTGTATGTATGAGTGTGTATACGTTTAGCAGAATAAAGATTTGAGAATAATTAACAGTTGGATTGACTGGCGCTATGGGTAGGTGGCAAATGGATGGGTTCTTGGAAAAACGTGTTTCGCAACAAACAAAATCGGTGGCAAAAAAGAAGCTGCGGGTCATTGTTAATGAAAAACTTGGCAAACTGATTTTATATTTATTATTTAACTGTATTTACATCGGATAGGTAAAAATGTAATCACTTAAATCCAATACGAACCACACAAAAACTAAGTGACGCCCATAAAGGAAAAGTTTGAAAAGGGTTTGAGTTATGAAATGTTCAAGGATAGATTTGATTTGGCAGCCATCATGATTATACTACTTTGATAGAGTCACAGAATTTGGAAAATTATGTATGCGAGGTCTGTTCAAAAAGTAAGTACATTTTTTTATATATCTCAAACTTTTATTATTATTAATGGATGAGGCATGACTGTGGTGTCCGTTTTGGGCTCTAAATCTAAAAATGTTTTTTTTGTTAAAATTCAGCACTTTTGGAACGAAAAAAAAAAATCCGCAGCTTCTCTAATAGTGATTCGACGATTTTCCTTAAATTTTTTTTTTCTATTTTACAAAATTTTTTTCAGTTGTTAATTGTTTTCATTAATAAATTTTCGCCCTGTTTTGAAAATATTCCTAATATTCTACTCTTAATAAAAAATTTTACTTTAATATAGATTCTTAAAATTGAAAATTTGCAGATTTCAGATTTGAATTTAAAGCGTAATAAACATTTTTAATTAATTTTTGAACAGATCTCGTACATGCCACGAATAATCGTATTTGTGGTATATGATATATATTTAAAAAAGTGCATGAAGGATGTAAGTCCTTGTTGTTATTGTACAGCAAATAAATAAAAAATTTTAAATTCAAATAATTTTTTTTTGATAACGCTAATTTTTCGAAAACGGGTTTTTGAATTCAAGAAGACATGATAAATATTCCAAGACACAAGGGAAAGTGAATATCAGTTTTGGTTATGCAACTTACACAGCAGAGCAGAACAACTGTTTACAAAGACCGCTACACTTTCGTCACCAGTACTCGTGTGTATTTTGTTTCTCACCATTTAGTAGGCGGCAGAGTTGAACATGATAACAGTTTTTATTTATAAAATTTTATTAGCAAATTGCATGCGGGAAGTGTATCAAAGCGATGGTAACACACTTTTAATCCCCGTGTTGCCGTTTGATTATTTTCTTCTTGTCCCATTTACTCTAGTTTTTGTTCTTAAGCTTTTTGTTATGCAACTAATTAATTTTAGAACTCCGTATTCAAGCTGCATGCAGAGTTATAATTAAATTTTTTTTATGTTTTTTTCCACACAAATTGCATAGTTCTAAATTAAAGAGCACAATGCTAATGGTCAATTATATAAAAAACTCCAACAATTACTTGAGTTCTTTTCTCATCGGCATAAGCAATCAAAGCAATACTGCCCGGCTAGTTGGAAGCAAGGACGTTATTTATGAAGTATCGGAAACGCTGCTAGCATCATTAAATAGGACCCTCAACTAGAGTTGGAACTAAATATTTCATTTGTAATCCCAGAAGCAATTGATTGTAGAAACTGCATTTATTTCTTAAGCAAACAAACGCAACGATGTCACTTGGTTGCAAAAATTGCAATTGTTTTGTTTTTATAAATTATTCTCATAAATTAATGTCAGAATAATAATTTTATTTTAAGGCCTGCCTGCCTGCCTGCCGGCCAGTCAGCCACTCACCGTGCAATTTCTAAAGTGTTTTCGCCTTAAAGAATTATTTTTAGTTCAGCATTTTATTTATAAAATTTTCTATTTTCTTTCACTTGCACAAACGACCTTGTGCCACTTGTTAGAAATTTTTGTTGTCACAGACAATTTCCATTTGCAACATCATGTCGTATTGCATGAAGAATATAACGAATTGTGTTTGTGTGAGTGTGCGTGTGTCTCATACTTGAATTAATTACTTTTACCGCGCTATGGAAAACTGCAGCCACCAGCGGCAAGCAAAAAAAATTTGCCGTTCGATGCAATTTGCCATTCAGTTTTTCGGCGGCTGTAAAACATTTAATTTCTTGCTCTAAATACTATTGATGTAATTTTTACAAGCATTTCTTCGTTTTTTGCTTATTACAGCGGCGCTGTTTTTAATTATGATTCATCAAACAGTTTTTAACGAGGTTCAAGTTCATATTGCCGTTTGCGTTATTAGGGAGGGAAATATTTGCAGTTGAATGTCATTTTGAGTGCAACAACATGCTGATTTGAAAATATTATGATCATGAGCCAGAAAAAATATATATTAATGTACTCGTATAAATTATACTTGTTATGTATTTTAAGTAAAACTTTCGCGTTATAGGCGGTAAAACGAATAGCAACGCAATTTACTGAACTTCACCAGGGATGTTTGATAGCTCCATGACTATTTGAAAAAAGAAGTTTTTTTGTCGGCAAATAAAGTTTTTTTTGTCATCATATTTTTCTTTCAGATTAATATATTTGGTTCAGCGTTTTTCCAATATTTTTTTTTTGCCAAATAAAATGTTATTAGATTATACAAATCGCTGTTATTATTTAAGTAATTTTTTTTCCTTTAGTTGTTAATTTCAATTTTTTTTTACTATATGGCGGTCATTGTGGACTATAAAAGAATTTATTCTTAAGATTCTACTTCTTTACTAAATAAATAAAATAAATAATAAGATTAATAAAATAGGCGCTCTTCATTCAAGTCAAATCTTTTATCTCCTAATAATTTTTTAGGTTTGGAAAAAGAAAATAATTGCAGGTGACTATATATGCAGAATATGCAGGATGGGGTAGTAATTCGTAGCCCGCCCCTTTTTATGAAGTTTTGCCTTATTAATAATAAGTTATTATCCCTCTAAAACAGTGTGCGTATGAGTAATAAATCTTAATTTAATCAGTCATCATACGCATTCATGTTAGTCATTGAAAAACTACTGCACACGTTTTAAATACATTTGCAGTCTGGACAACAACCTATTATTTAGTATGAATTGTATATGGCCTTCATTGTAGACTGTAAAAGAATATATTCTTAAGGTCCTACTTCGATAGTAAAACGAATAAATAAAATAAAATAAAATAAAATAAATAAATAGTTTTAAATAAAAAATAAAAAAAAAAGTTTTCTCAAGACCCTCAAAATAGGCGTTTGTTTCGCTTGTCACCTCTTCATTTGAGTCAAATCTCTTACCCCCAAACTATTATTTCAGGTATAAAAAAAAAATATTCGCTGGTGACAAAATGTGCACAATATGTTGAATGGAGTAGCAGTTTGTAGCCCAGTTTTATGAAGTTTTGCCGTAGTAGCTACACGCGTGAGCACGCGGGAACTGTTTTGATCGCGGACACATCTCGCGAATTATATTTGATGTCCAAATATTCGTATGAAATGTGATCTACTCGCTCCGTTGAGATGCCTAAAGTAGCAGCCACCTCACATATTTTCGTTCTATGGTCGTCCGATATAATTCCATGAATTTTATCGAAAATTTCTGTCATGATGACTACTTTTGGGCCAACTGAACATACAGCGTAATTTTTTTTAGGAGTAGCAACAGCACTCAGGGGATGACTCCTATATATGCAATGCATTGCGCCGGAACTGAAAACGAGGGGATAGTATTGAGGAGGCAGATTAGGAAAGATGAGAAGATAGACAGTTTTTTTTGTAGCTATTTCAACCTTTTACTTCGCCGGCTAATTTTTGCTACAGTGACGACGATGACGGTGCTGTCACTCTGCTTTTAGTACATGATAGTGTCAGTCGCTGCCAATTATGTTCAGTGACCAGGGACTATGCCTTCATCATTGAAACAGCCTGGCAACAACTAACACAACCACGCACTAATGCTGATTAGAAGAATTCAACACAATATTTCATGACTCAGCGCGGGCTCGAACTCACGACCCTCCGCTTCAGCCAACAGCACGATACGACCACAATGGAACTCAGTTAATAAACACTTCTCAAATTGAAAGTGATGGTGCAGAGTTCTCTTATTATCCCTCTAAACCAGCGTCTGGTAACTCCGTGCGTATGAGTAATAAATTTTAATTTACTCATTCATCATACGCACTCACCTTACGACTTGAAAAACTACAGCACACTTTTTAGGGACGTATGCAGTCTGGACAACAACCTAAATATATCTATTATAACACCAGGGGCCAAATTACGGCATTCGATTCGAAACGAAATTTCAATACAATTTATATACAAATTTCGATCGATATCGAATGCCGTAATTTGGCCCCAGGCTCTAATAATTTCTTTTGAATGTTCCACTTCTTAACAAGTGAAATTCATGCTTCAGAGTTCCCAATTCTTTTCTTGCTTGTCATCCTTTCTCAGTGCTTTTGATTTTCGCTGCTAAGCTTTATCAGTCATGTCCGGAAAAGAAAGAAGGAAAACAAGTTTTGGAATGAAATAATTTTTAACATCATGAACAGGAAAAGATTTCTTTCCAAAAAATTTTTTCTCTGTCTTGTTGACAGATAACACGATCAATAACTACAACTACGAGTACTAACTTGTTGTTCACTAGGCCGTTTATATTGACCGTAAAATGGTAGAAGTGTTCCATCGGCGTAAAGATTTTTTTAAGTGAAATTTTCACAGTTTGGTCGTAGCGTTAAGCAATTCATGATGATATTTTGGAATGTTTTAAATAGGGGTTATGTCTGTGCTAAATATTGGAAACAGCTGATAAGTCATCGCACATTTTTCGTTGAGAATATGCCTTATTTTTATATAAAATACCTATTAATTTTGTATAAGTATTTCCCTAATTTTAAAATATTTATATACAAAATTTATAATTATTTTTATTTTAGTGTGTACTCTAAACGGGTGTTGTTCGAAACAAGATAGATGTTTTATTCAAATAATGTAATAATTAATAGAATGTGAACATGAAGTTATTCACACAATTAAAATTAAATACAAAGACTTATTCAGGAAAATAACTATTGGCTGTGCCACCATGTCACCAGATATCGTTATGGCGAACAATTATATTCATATTCAAATGTAAAAACTTGTTTTTGTTTTAAATATAATCGTGCGAAAGAACGATATTTAGAGGCATCGTGGTACAGGCCGTTAATTTTGTGCTCTACATCGTGTGACACGCTGTGACAAGCATATTTCATTATTTAGAAATAGTATCTTCATTGTTATTACAAAATACTTGAAAGTAGGTATTTAATATAATTAAAGGAACCTGTGAGACACAAGGATAAAACAAAGAAAGATTAAATTTATTCGCATTCTTAAAATGTTTGCCGTTGCCATTATTATCGCTGTCATTGTCAGCATTATGTTTATATATTATTTTGACTTTTGTTGTTGTTGTATAACAATTGCTTTTAAAGTACTTAGCTGTTCGTGTTGTTGTCGTTGTCGTGGTGTTATGTCATTTGTAAAGTGTTGATACACAAAAGCAGATAAATTCTACAATTGCGGCAAGAATATAAGACTCGGCAACAGAAAGACAAATAAACTGACTGAAATGCTTAAGTAATTATTTAAAAGCGAAGCATAAGAATGTTGTAAAATAAATAGCATTCGAAGACGTTTTGAAAGTAGCGCCTTAACACTCTGGCACACTTTATTTGTTGCAAATGTTTAGCATTATGAAAATGAAAAAGCCAAATATTTTATTCGTCTTTGTTTAGTTTGTATATGAAGCGGGTCATCATCATCATCATGATCATCATCCTCTCAAGTTGTTGACACTCGTACATACTCGTTTGTGTGGAGGTAGATATTTTATAATTTTCATTGTACTTGAGTGCTTTGATATTGTTTGCATTTGGTTTTCAGTCTAGTTTATGTGCAAAAAAGCAAAAAAAGTGCAAAGTGTTGAAAACAATTCAGCAGCTATTTTCGAAAGTGGGTTAGAAGTTCCATCACCAAAAATAAATAATGTCATTAGATATTAAATTGAAATATATTGTATAATAGAGTTGTATCAAAAAGATAAACTGCTGTATTCACAAAAATTAATGTGTACTTCAAGTGTGCTTTAAAGTAAATATTTCATAGAGAATTTATTTTAAAGTGTTGATCAAGTCTACTTTATTTTTTTGTGAATTCTGCTGAAAGTGTTTGATATGCTGAAAATGTAGAATCTTGAATTTATTTATTTAAGTGTTCTAAAAAACAATAAATAAATTAGTTTTCAATTTAAAAATGTTGCCAACGAATTGTTGAGGATGCCTGATCCAGAAACATTCTTTATATAAAAAAATACACTAATCATTTGAATTCACAATCACCGCCTATCGTGAATAGTGTGAAATATTTGTTGATATGAAATTTTCATTCACTAAGAAGGGGAATTTGCTACTGTGAATTTCAGGGGGACATTTGTTTCCGCTATCAATTCGTAGTGACTGTAAAATAAAGAAAAAGAAAATAAAAATTAGAAATGAGAAACTTTAAATCTTATATGCAAATTAAAAAAATATATTAGTTAAATTTAACTGACAGTACTAAAATATTTTGTATGAAACAACAATAAAAAATATCACAAATTTTTTTTCGATTTTAACTGCCTGTTCAACGATGTCGAAAGCTGTCGTTCGATTGAATACAAAACATTTAAAAGAAAAAAAATTTTTCAAGTTTGTTTTTGTTTTAAATGTTATTTATTCGGTGGAACGATAGCTTTCGACATCGGCGAACAGGCAGTAAGTTCCACAGGAAAATTTTTATTTTATTTAAAAACCCATTTGTAAGTTTTCCAATAAATAAATAACAATTTGTACTGTAAGTAAATTATTTTTAAGTACAAATATGATGGTGTTGTCGATATTTAATTAAAAGGTGAAAATGTTTAGATTTGCTGCTAGTATTTTTTTTTGCAAAATCCATCTAACTCCTTAGAGTCTTCAGAAATGCCATCTGCGAAGACAAAAGTTGAAAGAATCTTGCAAAAATTCATGCAATGCGTCGGTTATTTTGCGTTTTATTTTATATTTTAGTTTGCATTTTATTTACTGGTTTCGTCATAATTTTAAATAATCTATACAAATGTATTCTTGTGTCTAATTTTTTTTAACCTTTTTTTTTTTAATAGTAAATAAATTTGTTTAAGCTTTTAGGTTATTTTGTATTAATAATAATTGTTCGATATTTCGCTAACCATCGGTTAGCTTCTTCAGGAAATTATTTAGTTTTGTCCAAAAAATTTAAAATTAATTGAAAAGAAAAATTTTTTTGACAAAATTAAATAATTTCCTGATGAAGCTAACCGATGGTTAACGAAATATCGAACAATTATTATTAATATAAAATAACCTAAAAGCGTAAACAAATCTATTTCTATACAAATGTATGTAATAGAAAAAATAATATTTTAAAATTTTCATTTACACAACAAAGTGAACAAACTAACACGACAAAGGAAAAAACAGCTTTAAAAAGTATTTTGGGTCATGACATTCCTCATTGAATTATTTATCAGAAAACGGGAACACATTTCAGGAATAAAATTAATCCCCATTGCGATTTTAGGAAATAGGAAAATATTTTGAAGGAAAAAATTATGGACCCTAGGCGTAATCAGAACTACCTCAGCAATATTCATGATTAGATTGAAAATTCTCTAGGATGCTAATTGTATCAGGACCCGCAGTCAGGGCATGGCTTCTAGTCGGACACTTTAGTTTAACTTAGCTTTAAGCCGGCCATTTCGTTGACAGTTTAAATATTGAAAATTGAGAACAAAAAAGTTATAGAAATTTCATTGATTTATTTTTTTGCCGCCTTTTTAATGCTTGATTGTGGTCAGTACTGTTCAGTGACAAGTTCTGTGCTTTCTTTACTTAAACGAAGTGAGTACAATTTAAACAACTAATGCAGATCAGGAAATTTCGATTCCATATAAGACTGGTTACGCGACCAAGCTTTCAACTTTTGGTAGTCTATGCGTTAACCATTTTACCCAAGAGCGTCATATTGGGTTTGCTTAAAATGTATTTCCTTATAATCTGGAAATTAAAAAGAAATATACATATGTAAAGATTTTTTAAAACTAAATTTTTTCTTCTGGAGTCATTCAATGTTTACGTTATACCAAATATAACAGGTGATCAAGTGTATTGGTTTACATAATATTACAATAGCTAACAATAAGATAAATATTCAGATAAGACTTATAGGAAATATAATCTACTACTAAATGGATACACATTTTTTAATTAACATTTAAAAAATGCGCAAAATGGAGAGATTTTAATAGATTAGCAATTTTGTTTATAAATTTGTATGCTTATTTGGCAAATTTCTATACAAAATAAATGCTCTAATTGAGTAAATAATTTTGCGTTAGTGAAATTTATAGGTTCACAAAAATAAAATTTTAAATATTTTTACCTATTTGCTTTTATTCTTCATACAAATGTAAAACATTTCGAAAGACAAAACAACGCATGAATTTCCATACGTTTGATCGTTAAATGCATTGTGTGCAAAATAAAAAATTATTTTAAAATTTATTGGAACTATTTTTGCTTGCCTATAAATTTCACTAACGCAAAATGATTTATAAAATTACGGCCAAAATATATATACTGCCTATTTGTGTAAAAAGAATAAAAATTTTCGTTTGGGTATTTATATTGAAACAAAAACAAATTTTGAATTTTCTTATTGTTGCTTCAATATAAATACCCAAATTCAAATTTTCATTCTTTTTACAAAAACGAAAATGTATTTAGTAAATTATTCATTAAAAAATAAATCCTTCTAAAGCATGGCAGCCCCGTGCGTATGAGTAATATGTCAATGTTCTCAGATATCATACGCACTTACGTTAGTTATTGAAAAACTAAAGCACACTTTTTAGGGACGTATGCAGTCTAGACAACAACCAAAACAAGTCTAAAACATTAAAGGGGTCTAAAACCGTTTTTGAAAGATTTCAAAAGAATATCATTTTGGAGCCAAAACTAACATTCTCCCCGCTGTGCTTTTTGTTGTTGGGACAGCAAACGGCAACTCCTCAAAAATCGTCATGCACAACTGAGATAATAACTTTTCAGGCGAAAGGTGCTGAAAAACTGCTAAACCTTAACGTTTTTGTTATTAATGCATGTGTTTATTTAATTTGTAGCTTAAGAATATTTGCGGTGATAAAATAAATTTTCACGTAAATTTCAAAATCAGGATTTTCTGGAATTATTGTGCTTTACAATTCTAGGCTTCTATTATCATGTGTCGGCACCTTTATAACATTTCCAAATCTTGTAAATTGTTATCAAAGATAACAAGCCAATGCACTATATCTTCTTATTAGTTATAACTTTTTTATATAATTCTGGATTTTATCAATTAATTGTTTTCGATACGCATCAAGTTTTAACAAGATTCGATTTAATCATTGTTTAATATTCAATACTAGGACACAAAGTATTTGTTGATCTGCTTGTGCAGGCATTTCATTTCTACTTACTTTGTTTTATTTATTTTTCTATTTATTTAATGAAACTCACCCCCTCCTACTATCTGCCAACATGTTCAAAGTTAATTACTTAAACAAATTAATCAAATATTAAACAAATAAAATATTATAAACATTTTTCAAACCATAAAAAGTATTCCAAGTTTCTTCTACAGTATGCCCGACTTCCCTTTGCTTTTAGTATTTCTTTGAAAACTTTTCCCTCATTCTTTTGTTTGTTGTTTTAAAAGTTTATTGGAAAAATTCCTGCCAATCAAATCATAAAAAGCATTAAAGTAAACAAAGAGTCTGTTGAATTATTATTAAGTTATTTTCTGGAAAACATTTATACACTTGCTCGCATTAAGACTTACTTGGAACAGATTGGCAATAAAAATCAAAGTTTGGCCTACCATCTCATGAATTGTAGAAATAATATATGCAAAAAGAAAACAAAATCAATTTACATATTAATTTTATTTAACTTAACACCTGTTTAGCTTTTAAAAACTCTTAAATATATATTAACCTGTGCAAAGAAAAAAGGTATTGAACCTCAACCATTTCTTTTTCCGTATGAAAAGTGATAATAATTTAACAGCCTCGTTCAAGTCCTTGTGTGTTTTCTTTTGCTGTTGCTTAGCAAATAAAAAAATAAATAAAAAAAGAGTTCATAATCCATTTCTAACCTGCGCGTGCCATCACTTTGCTTCGTTTGACACACACAACGTTCATTGCTTTCCGTTAATTTAGTTTTTCTTTATATTTATTTTCTTATTCCGTTTCACAGTAGAGCCAATAGTATATTGCAGTTAACTGTTATATATTAATAGGCTTTGAAAGAAGACAGCTTAGGCAATTTTAAATTGTTGCATGTTAATGAAAAGAAGGTTTTGCTTATTGGAAACGATTTTCCCTCAACACAAGTGAAATTTCGCTGTGTGAACGAACCAGTTTTGAGTTAATTTTCATTCCCAGAACATTGAGAGCTTTTGATTCCTCAATAGTTATGCCACTACAGACGAATCCACATGATTAGTCAGGCGTCGACTTTTAAGAGTATTAAAACCGATCCAATTCATATGAAGCCATTCTGCTAACTTTTATAGCTCGTTGTTGAGTGCAATATTTAAGTTTTCCCTCACTGCCACGATCTCGGACAATGTCTGCCTGCAATTGACTGCATATGAATGTTAAATGCTAATGTCGTCTGCAAAATAATAAATGATTTGAAGTTAGACATAGAAGGTAATTAAATAAAATAAGAAAAAAGGTAAGAAAAAGAACGGTACCTTCTTCTGAGTTGCTCTTGCTATCGTTTAATGAAGTACCGTTTGCAGAAGCTATTATAGCGCGATACCTGAAGTAGTATTTAGTAGTAGGAGAGAGAAGTCGCCATGAACCAGCAGCATTTCTTCGATCGAAAGGTTACTTCGTCTACCGGAGATTATACTTTTTTTCTAAAATATTCCTTTTTCAAAAATTATTTCTTCCAAAAAGGAATTTTTCCAAAAACTTCCTTTTATATAAAACACTTTTCCAAAAAAATGTACAGTTCTTAAAAAGTACTGTTTTTAAAAAGTACTTATTTTAAAAGGTACTTTTTTTAAAAAGTACTTTTTTTTAAAAGTACTTATTTTAAAAAAAGTATTTTTTTAAATACTTTTTGTAACAAGTATTTTTTCCAAAAGTATTTTTTTTTTAAGTTTTTTCCTTAAAGTCCTTTCTTCAAAAAGTACCTTTTCTAAAAAGTACATTTTCCAAAGAAGTATTTTTCTTAAACGTAGTTTTCCAAAAAATTACTTTTCTTAAAATTAATTTTCTTAAAAGTACTTTATTTCAAAAAGTTCTATTTTAAAAAAGCAGTAAAAGTAATTTTCCAAAAACGATTTTTTTATATTCATAATATATGACATTTTCCTTAAGAGTATTTCAGCAACTAAACTTGATTTGTTGTAATTGAGTAAAATAATCTTTATTTAAGTTATTTACAAATTAAACGAAATAAGATAGTAAAAACCCTTTTTTCCAAAAAAAATTCTATATTTTTCAAAAAGTATTTTTCCCAAAAAGTACTATTTCCAAAAAAGTATTGTAAAAAAATTAATTTTTCCAAAAAATCGTTTCCTCAAAAAGTGGCATTTCATAATAAGTACTTTTTCCAAAAAAGTACTATCTAAAAAAGGGTACTTTTTACAAAAATTAAATAAAAAGGCGAATATATTTAAATATTACACAAAAAGGCAGAAATCTTATATTAAACGGCCTAAACAGACTCCAGGTTATAATTCAGAGAATATAATTACAAGTTGTCGGGTGGATTATGTGATTCTAGTTAGTTATTTTCTTGTATCGCTTTAAGAAAATTGATGTAGCAAATTCGAACATGTCTTTTTTATCTCTATCACTGAGTTGAAGCTACAAGTTTGCTCAGATATCCTTTTTCAAACAAATGGTGGGTTGTTATTGTTATATTTGTTGTTTGGGTTGTTATTTTATAAAAGATACCACAAAAGGTTCAATTTGATTACACATTTGAAATTTTTTGGTTTCCTTAATCTTGCCCTTTGATTTACTTCTAAAAATAAACAGGATGGAAAACTTATTTGTACACCGAAAAAATTTTTTTAATAAGAAATGGAGAAACAATTGGTTGCATATTTAACTGCATGAGTTTGAAAGCCTAATTGTTCGAAAATTTTTTTAAAGACATGATAAATATTCTAAAGCACAAAGGAAACGCAAAATAATTATTTTCATTATTCAACTTACACAGCAGAACAGAACAGTTGTTTTCGAAAGCCGCTACACTCTCTTTATCAGTACTTGTGTGTATTTTTTGTTTGTCACAATTTGTTAGGTGGCTTAGAAATTAGTGTTTTGTTTGGGGCAAAATAATTTGTAATTGTGATTCAAATTGTACAAGTAGTGTGCATAATGTATTTTGTAATATCTTGTGTTAACTTTCGAACTGCTAGTGGAGAAAATTTGTTCTACTCGTTATTCTGTAGACCCGTGGCTTTGGACGCCCCATGATGTTTAAGAGGATGATAATGTTTTTAGCTGACGGTCCTACACTTCGACTTCTTCACTTTGGCCTGAAACTTTGGATTTCTGGGCGTTCTCTTTAAAAAGTCCAATACCTGTTTTCTATCTAAAATAAATGTTTAAAGTCATATTATATGGGAAAATTTTTTGGGAAACAGAAAATGCTACAATAGCATTTTTCCTATTGTAGCATTTTGCTACAATAGGTAAAATTTGACTTTAATTTGTTACTAAAAACTTCTATTACTTTTATACCATCATTCCACTCCAGTCTTTTCATTATTGTTGTTGATGGCAATTGTTTTTTAATATTTTACTTCCATATATCAAACTCCAGGTTGTGGCATTTTAAAATTTAATTTCCTATTAATTATTCCTGATAATATTAACAAGCTGTTAATGAAATATGTATTCAATGTAAATAAAATCAATTATAATTTAAAAAGAAACGACCTCAAGCTCAATAAATAAAACATAATAAATTAAAAAAGCATGTCCATTAAATTTAAAAAATTTAAATTTATTATTATGCACAATATTTGCACTCACTGAAGACTTTTCAAAAAGCTTGCTTGAGAAATTTGGCTCAATATATGCTATAATTAAGTACTAATTACTCAATTCATTAACTATTTTAATAAAATGTAAATTGAACTCTATGCAACATTTTGTGGTAATAAATTATTTACTAATTCACTTTATTACTAATTCATTGAATTTTTGTTTATACGACATAATTTTTTTCTGTGTATATATACTCGTATATACGATACCATATATAATGTTTAACAAAGATAGTGGGTAACAAAAGCTTTTATATTGTGCATTTTGTGGCTTTAATCAGGCTTTAGTGTTTAAAACACAATACATATAATGGAAAATTATGTTGTTGTAAAATGAATAACATTGATATATTTGAAGTAAAATAATTTAAAATTAAATTTGTTTAATCAAACTTAATTAAAGCTTCAAAGAAATTCTTGACCACAATATAAGCAGCTTTAAAATAATATTCTTACTTTCAAGGTTTTCATTGTATGTCCTTTTAAAGTTACGAACATGTTAAGCAACTTAATTAATTATTATTAAATTTAATTTAATAATCGCAGCCCTGGAAGGAAACTTGACTATTTTAGCATAATTTTCGTTTCGTGCATGCACGAGCAAGAATTATGTAAAAGTTGTGCACGTTAAGTGGTTACACTTTAAATTATTCAACACTTCTTAAATATTTAATTGTAGAAAAGCTTGTTAGCTTTTAAACTGGCAGCCTTAAAGCGTGTTGTTGCTTTTGCTATTTTGAAATATTTACTTGTATGTTTTGTTGTTGTATAACATTACTGCATGCATCCATAAACATGAGGCCCTTTGGGGTGGAAGGCCAACAAAAACAATTTTTTTTTGTTACGTTACACAGTGTTGCGTTTTCAAGTAACAAAGGGAGGAAAATCAAGCTGCCAAACCATGAGTTTTGGTATACAATTTAAAATTCTATTTTAATATGATTAATATATGGGAAAGGAAAATATTTTCTATAAATTTTGTTTCATCACATTAATTATTATATAATTAATCGGAGCTATACTCTTGCAACCGTCCCTCATTTACAATTCTTTGCAGTATTTTTGTTCATATTTTCTACACCCGTAACTTTGAATGTAAAGTTTGAAACTTTGCTTTTGCTTTAGCCATCACGGGCTACTATTTTTCAATATAAAAAACGGGACAGTGCTACGCCCATAAAAATTAGATATTGATTTGTAACTACTTTAAGGCAGACCAGTCGTATAAAATTTTTCAGGCACATTGAGCATCTCTAGCAAAATATATTCCGTTGATAATAAAAGTGGGCTGTGCCACACCCTTAAAAAATATAAAAATATGGTTCCAGAACTTTTACTTTCCAAATTCGTATGAAACTCTACGTACATTATAAGCATATTTAACAATAAAATATCTAGTTCAAAGAATTGGGCTAGGCCCCGCCCAGATATAAAATAAATGGTATTTTTGAAACATTTCCAATTGCCACTTTTTCACTAAACTTTGCACACTGCGCTTGTTTAACAATTTATTTGCATGATAATAAATGGTGGGCGGGTCCACGCCCATACAAAATAAACAGTATTTTGATTACATTTTCCATTATGTGTAATATAATGATAATAAAAGTGGGCAAAGCCACGCCCGCATTTAAAATAAATAGTATTTTTCAAGACCTTCTACTCTAAACGCTCTTATGAAACTTTGCTTACGCCTTGAGTACATTTAAAATTTTATCGTATTGATAATAAAAGTGGGCGGTGCCACGCCCATATAAAATAAACTGCATTATCTAATTAGCTGTAATTAAAACATTCTTATGAAACTGCACACACTTTGAGTACATTTACAAATATAATATCGTGATAATAAAAGTGGGCTGTTCTTCGCCCACGTGGAATATATTATGTTTTTGCCATATTTTAACACAATTTAAAGCTATTACACACTTATTGAACACCTCTATTAATACAAACTCTTGATAATACAAGTGGGCGGTACCACGCCCATATAAATAAATGTTGTATATTGAGACCGTCTCTAAATATTCCTATAAAACTTACCACATACTTTAAGTACATATACTTATTTCTATAATCTCTTAATAATAAAAGTGGGTGTGCCATGCCCACTTTTATTATAGTAAAATTAGTACGTTTAAAGTTATTAGTACGTTTAAAGTTATTATGTTCGTATTAAACTTTGCACACAATTTCAGCATCAGCGAAAATATTACTTTTCAACTACTTCGGCATAATAGTACTGCTGTAGAATATTGCACGCCCTGTAAGTTAGAGCTAAAATAAATTTAACTATTTTTATGAAAATTTAAAATCATACCAATTTTAATAAAGTTTTTTTTATTTTACAAATGAATTTTTTTTTAAGTTTTTTGTTTTTCATGTATCGAAACACTGTGCCTTCGTGCCTTGCGTGCGTCTCTCTCATTTTATAATGATTTCTTTCTATTTCTCCTCATAATTTCTAATTTTTTCCTTTCATAGAATAAACAATTTATGTGTTAAAGAAAAACTCATTAGTATAAAAATCTCATACATATTTTTCACATTCACGTACATTCACTTCATTTTATATAAACTTGAACGTGAATCCATTTGGCTGATGACTTTAGAGCCTGTTAACGTTGAAAAATGTTTATGGCCAACAAGATGGCTTCAAAGAAAATGAGGGCAACCAGGAAGAAAGGAAGCTACGAGATGCACGTTTTGCTACAGTTGTAAAAATATGTTTGAAGAGGAAAAAGCTGTTAAATGGACAGTTTAGCGATGCGGAAAGACAAAAAAAAAACATTTATTTTGCTCGTATGATGAAAATAAGAATTAAGTTAAAAATGGAATGCTGAATATTTTTTATTAGGCCGGTAGTAGCGCATAGCTTGTGCATTTGATTTATTATGGGAAATCATAACACATGATTCATATATCTGGGAAAATTTTCTTCAAATTTTTTGTAATTTTTTATCTCATCTCCCACAATAGATAGAAACCTGTAACATGGCCGGTATTATTCTGAGCCACCATTTAAGATAAAAGCAAGTTAAATGTTGAAGCATTTCCCAAAGTAATCAATAACCGTTAGAGGTAAACATTTGAACTGATAACAATTAGTGTTTCAATATGGCGACTGTAACAGCAACAAACATCATAAATGAAGCAAAGCTGCAACTTAAAGGGCATCGCAACAAATAAAATATTTCCTATCTTAATATTCAGATATTCTGGTTAAATATAATGGGGTGCTTACACAAGGAATGTAAATTGAAATTTAGCAAAATCTGAGATTTTTAAAAATTACAAATATAAAATATATTAAAAATTAAATTTCAAAGTCTTTATTACTTTTTATAATTGAATTTTAATAATTGACTTTTAATGATTTTTACAACCTTCATCAAAAATTGTTAAATGGTTTGTCATGGCGTGTGTAATTTCCACAATACATAATTATAGGGTGTTTTTTATTGAGGTATAGAACTTTAAGTTGGCATCACTTTTTTAACTGGCGGCCATTTTGTCAGCTGTCAAGTGATTAATATTTAGTTTGGTTTGCCATTTCATCATGAACAGGTTGACAAAAGAACAGCGCTTGCAAATCGAAAGTAATGGTTCAGTTCGCGAAGTTTACCGCAAAATTTTGTTCAGTGATGAGGCTCATTTTTGGTTGAATGGCTACGTCAACAAGCAAAATTGCCGCATTTGGAGTGAAGAGAATCCACATGAGACCCTTGAGATGCCATTACATCCACAAAAACTGACTGCTTGGTGTGCTCTATGGGCTGGTGGAGTCATTGGGCCATACTTCTTCCGAAATAATGCTGGAGAGTCAGTTACCGTTAATGGAGACCGGTATAGAGCCATGATAACCGACTATTTTGTTCCCGAATTGGATGGCATGAATGTGGATGAGTTGTGGTTCCAACAAAACGGCGCTACATGCCACACAGCGCACGTCACAATCGATTTATTGAAGGAAACATTCGATGAGCGCATAATTTCGCTGAATGGACCTGTCAATTGGCCACCAAGATCGTGTGATTTGACACCATTGGATTATTTTCTTTGGGTATATGTGAAGTCGCTCGTCTACGCCAACAAACCAGAAACGTTAGGGGACTTGGAAGCCAACATTCGTGGCGCTATTGCCAACATACGGCCCCATATGCTCGAAAAAGTGGTTGAAAATTGGACCTGTAGAATTGGCTTTATTCGAGCCAGCCGCGGCGGCCACATGCCCGAAATCATATTTAAACATTAATGGCATAAAATTATCCTTCCAATAAAGCCAAATTGATGGACATTAAAACGATTTTCTTGTGTTTTATTTCAATTCGAACCTCTATACCTCAATAAAAAACACCCTGTATATGCAATCCCATAAAGTAAATATATTCAGGGTCCTTATTTATAGGGAAGTCGAATAAGCGATGTCCAAACTATATAGTAGTTTCAGAGCTGGAACATTTTCAATTATTTTTGGTATATGAAAATAGATAGCAAAAATTAATTTTTGTTTTTTATTAATTAAAATTATTTAATACTTCAGAAAGAATTAAATTGGCATTAAAAACGAAGTAAAGGAAAAAATATGATTCCAGGGTTGGACAATTGATATATTTTTCTGGCCACCTTAAAGTAAAAAATTTTTTTTCTTTTCCTTTATAAATTACACATATTTGTTGATTTTTAAAGAAATTCATTGTTATTAGAAATAAAAAACAAACTAAAAAGATAGTTGCAGAGCTGGAAAGTTTATTACTATTACTTTTTTTTTAATTAAATATTTTTCCAAAAAAAAATTTTTCATATAAAAAGAGCTCAACTTTAAAAAATTTTACAAAAAAAAAATAAGTAGTATACAAAAACAAATGACTATAAAAAACAAGCTTAAAAAACTTTTACTAAAATTAAAAAGTTTAAAAATAAATTTTAAAGATTTTTACTAAAATTTAAAAAAAAACATTTTTACTAAAAAAATGAAATAGTATAGAAAATCAAATTGGGATAAAAAATCAAGTTAGTATAGAAAATCAGAAAGATCAAAACGATGCGTTCCAGTGCTGGAATGAATACATCACTTTTAATTGTTATTCTCCTTTCTGTGCGATATACGAAGTTATTTTCATTACTCTTACCATAATCTGAGCAAAGCAAAAATAATCTTTTTCTTTGAATTTCATTTTATATATTTTGTAAAGAATTATTCCTTTTATTTCCAGATTTTTTAATTAAAAATCACCAAAGAAAAAAAATGCCGAAAAATTTATAATAAATTTCTCTGGCGAATTTAAAAACTTAAAACTCCCAAAAGAAAAAAATATATTATTCTCGATAGATATAAAAACACAAATACATACACAAACAGTATCGCTAACATTCCTTAAGCAGTCATTCGTTGGTATCAGAGATGGTACATATTGATTTGAAATATTTTGTTCACCTTTTGCTTCTTCATTCTTCCTCTTAATGGCTGCAGAAAAAATTCTTATTGATTACCATCACTTTTTCAAACTCTTATTGCTTCCAAGAACAAAAAGAAATCATAACCATAACATTTTGCCAATAATTAAGTTGTCTGTTTCGTTGCCAGGTTTTATCATTTAATTGCAAATATTCACTTCAATGAAGACAGACAATACCGCGCTAATGATGGGTGGCCTTGATTAATAAAAAAAATATGAAAAAAGAATTACTATTTTATCTCTAACACTTTTAAGTACAATAAGCCAATTAATTTTAATTGATATATTCGTTAATTCAGTGCAATTGAGTTTGAGTTTATAAAAAGAAAATATATTTCATCTACAATCTGAATCCATAAAAACTTGTAACCATAGAAGCGAATAAAATGTAAATCAGCTTAACATCTCTGAAGTATATAAAATAACATTTTTTCTTCCCCAATTGTATGAGGGTTAATGGCGGGCCTACAATATTTAATGACTTAATATTACAAGTAATAAATTTAAAAGGCTTTTTATAAAAAGCTTAAGATTATGAATTATTAAGAGCTTTAAAATAAAACAGATTTTAATGGCTTGACTTTATTTGTAAGAAAAATGTATTAAAAAAACATATTGTATATTATTTTTATTTCTCTTTGCAGACCCATTAAATGAAGATACAAAAAAAAAATTAAACAAGAAAATACAACAAAATTAATCTTTAAAAAGATACAAGAAAAAACATAAGAATACACACAAGCAAACGGTACTGGAAGCAACAGCAGCTAAAAAAAATATATATATAATAAAAATTCAACACAAAAGCTATAAAACCAGCCAACACCTTGTTGGAGGAAATGAAATAAAAAAATATAAAAAAGTAAACAAAAACTAAAACTAAAACAAAAAGCTAAAACAGAAAAAAAGAATCATAAAAATGTATGCAAGTTTTTGTAATTGAATTCCTTTGTGTGTGTGTGCGTGCGCGCATAAAAGCAAACACAGCACAGTAGCTTGTTTAAATTTATCATAGTCTGCCTTAAGGCGTAGATAACAGGAAAACGGAAATCAACAAACAAACCCCTGCATGAATTCAACAAACATTCACAACAAATGACTGCAATTTCTATATGTGAATAAAGAAAATAATAAAACCAAATAAAACATGTGAATTTACACAAATTGAACATTTTAATTTAAGCAAATTTAGCAATTTGCTGCACAAAAAAAAAAAATAAATATATAACAAAAAATAAAAAGTAAATAATAAAAAATAACAAAAACACACCAACAATTCGGCCAACAATATTGTTTTATTTCAACTAAAAACCCCTTTTATAAAAACAAACGCCGTCGTGGATACCCACGGTGATTTTCAAGAGCCAGCGTCTGTGCCCAAGTGTGCCAATACAACACCGCCTTATCAGCGGCTTACCAAAGCTCTGCAATGCGATCCAAGATGCGGACACGAGGTAAGCATTTTCGTTTTATTTATTCGTTTCGTTCACTTATTTTAGCTGCAACAACAACTATATCAACAAATATATTTTATTCAGTTCATGTTTACACTCTTTGCGGCTGCCACTTTAAGTTGTAGTTCAAGGTTCTGGCTTTTTTGTTTTAGTTTTTATTTGTTTAGTTTTTTTTTTTAAATAAAATTGTACGAGTATTTTTTAAGTGTTTTTGTGTGCAGTTTTCTTTAGCATTTTATTGCGGTTTTGTTATATTGCTTACTTTCCACTTATTTGTGTTAAGTCATCAACCCTTTTGTTTAATTTTATTTCTAAAAAAACGTTGTTTGCTTTTTATGGTAAAAAACCTGTGCCACCTACAGAAACACACTGGCAGAAAGAAGCTCGGTTGTTAAAGGCTTAAGCAATAACATGTGAATGTATTCACTCTCCTTAATAGGAGAAAAAAAAACATTTTTTTTAGAGGTCAGCAGAAATTGTTGCAGCCAAACGGCATAGTTTTGTCTCAGTTCTGTCATTCAAGTTAAATTTTCAGCGATTTTCTATCTCAAATATTATTCAATTAAATGCTGCATGACAGCAGACGTTAAATATTTTGAACGACTTTTAAATTTATTAGTAAATTTAAATCCTAGTATTTTATTTCTATCAACACACATAAAAATCGCTGAGTTGTTATCTATTTAATCATGAATTAATTATAATAACACCCGCCAATTGTACAAATTAAATTTAACTATCTGTCATTGTGCGGCATTGCTTTTTTTTGTTAACTTTTTTTATATTTATTATATTAAATTCAACTGCTTGTTTTCAATGTAAATATTGTGGTTTTGCTGAAAATATATGAGAAAAGTCATCACAATGAAAAGTCAATAGCCCAATTCACAATCCTGTGCAAATGGTTTTGCATTATAGCATTTGCAAATTGAGAGAGTATTTGAGAGCATTTTCAATGTATTTTGTTGGTGTAGAGTACAATTATTTTGCAAATGCAAGGATGCAAGACCATTTGCACAAGATTGTGAATAGGGCTAATAGTTTTTTCTAGTCACTTCAATATTTTTGCATAAAAATAGTTAAGCCAAACTTTAAAAATAAAGGGTGTTCTTTTGCAACACGTTTTTTTTTCTTAAATTTACAATATATTTTGTTTCATTAGCGTTTTGACAGCTGACAGGATCTTTGAGTTTTTAAAGTACAAAGGAAATATTCAATTTATACAAATTAATTTATGTTTATAGACATATTTTGCATAACAATTTGTCAAATAAGAAGGTTATGAACTTGACATATTTTTTATGATTTAAACCTGAAATCAGTAGGAATAGTTGGAATTTTATGTTTTTATGCAAACAATAATAACAAAAAAAAATGGGATCTAAACAAAAGCCTGGAAGAGTTTTATCGTCATTAGAGCTTCGGGTAAATTTTTGCCCATTTTAGAAATAATTTAGTATTTTTTCCGAAAATTAGGGATATATGCTTTTGATATTTTCGGGTATTTACTTGCTGACTATTTTACTATGTTGATAAAATTATTTTTTTTTTTTTTTTTTTTTTAGGAGTAGGACCAGCATTCAGGGGATGTCCCCTATATATGCAATGCATTGCGCTGGAACTGAAAACGAGGGGATAGTATTGAGGGGACAGATTAGGAAAGATGAGAAGATAGACAGTTGTTTTTTTTTTTTTTTTTTTTTTTTTTTTCTTTAGTTTAAGTGCATTTAAAATTCAAATAAAATTTTATACTCTTTTTATTTTGAAAATTATTAGCCAGGCTGAAGTTCAAATCTGCGAGTATAGAGTTTGTATGAAATTAGAATTTTTATAGAGAATGGAATAGAGTGGAATATAGTGGAATATTTAGAATACTAATTTCAATTATCGTTTAACGGAAAAGTAACGATTTCGAGTCCGCCTTTTTTGTTCAGATTTTTTCATAGGTAAGGGTGTCGTCAGTTGGAATATCAATTATTTAAATAAGTTTTGATTTTCAAAGTAACAGGATATGATAATTATTAAAGTTGTTTACACTTTCTCTTCGTTTTATCCAGAACTCTTGTCCGCTAGTAGTTAAGTTTTTTTTTTTTATTATATATTAAATTCAGTTAAATTTATATAGAAATACGGCGTTCAGACGTACACCTTAATTGAGCTTATTGCATTTTTTTTTAACTCCAACCAGCACTCAGGGAATGATCCCTACATATGCAATGCTTTGCGCCGCAACTAGAAAGCAGGGAATGCTATGGAGAAGACAGATGAAGAAGGATGAGAAGATAGAGACTTTTTTGTAGTTATTTCTACCTATTACTTCGCTGACATATTTTTTTCTACAGAGCCGATAAAGATGGGTGCTGTTAATCTGCTCTTTAGTACATGATAGCCTCTGTGGCTGGCAATTATGTTCAGTGACTTTATCACCCAAACAGGCGAACAACGCAACCTAACGCAACCATGCTCTAATGATGATCAGAGGAAATAGTATACGAGAATTATATCAATACAAAACAAATGTTAACACAAACTACAACCCTGTGTTAGCACTTGATTATTTACTTTGTTTCTCTGAATTTTATTCTTTTTTTTTTGTTGCTTAATTAATTTATTTTTTAATAATTTGTTTAATATAATAGCATTCCTCTTGAGTCGTATAGAAAAAAAGGAAAAATGGATAAAATTATTAAGTTGTGGGTGCTGTTGACTGAAGTAGTAGAACACGAGAATATGAAGTGGAGGGTCCTGAGTTCTAGCCCGCGATGAGTCATGAAATATTGTGTTGAGTTCTTCTGATCAGCTTTGTGTTAGTTGTTGCCAGACTGTTTCAATGATGAAGGACTGGTCACTGAACATAACTGGCAGCGACTGACTCTATCATGTACTAAAAGCAGAGTAACAGCAGCATCCTCCTTTCGTCGGTCCTGTGGCAAAAATTAGCCGGCGAAGTAAAAAAGGTTGAAATAGCTACAAAACAAACTGTCTATGTTCTCATCTTTCCTAATCTGTCCCCTCAATACTATCCCCTTGTTCTCAGTTCCGGCGCAATGCATTGCATATATAGAGGTCATCCCCTGAGTGCTGGTCCAAGATAAAAAAATAAAATTCAGCATTGAATTTAATGAAAATTAACAAATAGATAAATGTTAATTAATAATTTAAAAATATTGTTTTAGCCTCAAGCAATTCCGTGTGAACAGTAAACCCAACACGCGCAGCATATAATTTAGCCAATTTAAAGTTTTCCGTCTCTGCAGAAAATACCCGTTTTAATATATTATTTATTCAATATATTTTATTGTATTATTTTCTTTATTTTTGAAGTTGCCAAATCCTGCAAACATTTTGAATAAATTATTAAATTGCTGAAATATGACATTTAAACGACTGAATTTATTATTTATGCAAATCGTAAATTATTCAAAAGCCCAAGTGACAAAAATTTATTAAATTTAATAGCCAATTTCAATTACACTAAGAAGTGAGCGAAACATGCCACTAATAAATATACGTGTGCGATTATAAAGTAAACAAAATGGCAAGCAAATTGCTATGGAACTTTGGCTAATAAATATTCCTTTTACACACGAACACACATACTACATATACCAGTATGTGTGTATGTCCATAGATCCTTTGTGACTTACGCACACGTTTATATGTTTCGCTATTAAATTTATTGCTCTTGGGATTTTTGAGTGTGTATGTGTGTTTCTACTTAAATTCTTGTGTTACTTAATGGTTGAGTTAATTTTCAAGCCACGAGGATTTTGTTAGAAAGGAAACTATAATTCAAAACGAAAAGAAAGACATCAAGGCTAAATTGATTTGGCCATGTTTGCGGAAATTCGACAGGTAAAACGTTGGAAATCATTTTCACTCAGTTGGCAATAAATTGATAAAGACATTGTATTTGATAGACGGATGTTTACATTGAGGCTTAAATGCTGTCAACTGCAAATCAATTACTTGCAATGTACTGAAATATATAAAAACGTATTATAAGAAATACTGCAGATCTGTAAGACAACGCGACTCATCTTAAACATGTCTAAACAAATAGTATCGATTTCAAGTTTTGCTTCTGTTCCCCTTCCCTGTTGAGAAGTTAGCATGCCCTTATAAATATTGTAAATTTTATTGCAAGTCTTTTTTAATTTTTATTTAGGGTGAAATAAATAAATTTCATCTAAAATATTTTTTATTATCATCAAACTAACAGAATAGATCTGCACTGATTTCGAGACCTACTCATTGATATTCCAAATAAAGAAAAAGTTCAGAAAATTGGGCCATGGAAGATAATTATCGAATGGTAACATCCGCATTTTATATGTTTCGTATTGCTATAATTCTCGTATAGCAATTTCTCGTAAAGATTGTATAAAGAAAAACTACTAATTAATTTTCCAAGTAAAGAAAAAATTCAGAAAAGTGGGCCATAAAAGACATCAATCGAATGGCAACATGCGAATTTCATATGTGTTAACACTAGTTTCGTGTTGATTCAATTCTCGTAAAGTAATTTCTCGTAAATATTTTATAAATAAAAACTATTGTTACATTCATATACGCCACCTAATAAGTGGTGCTAAACAAAAATAAATATCTGTACTGAAAATGAAAGTGTAGCGGCTTTTGAAAACAACTGGTCTGCTCTGCTAAAATGATTTTGAGTTTTCCTTGTTTCTTATGATATTTATTATGTTTTTCTGAATTTAAAATTCCGAATCAGACTCTTAAAAGAATTAAAATATACACACCAAAAAAATCGGGAAAATGTCAAAAATTAATCTAGAAAATTTTGCAGCATTGTTCAGTTCTCAACCAATTCATGATAATTTGTCAGATTCTACTATAAAAAGTAAGAGCAACTATTTCGTAAATTCTACCAAAGTTCAAAAAAATGCGCTTTACCATCTTATATGCACTGCTCTGATTTAAATGCTGCTAAAGGCTTCCTTCGCAAAAATAAAAATATAATAATTAAACCAAACTTACATTTAATTAATAAGTTAATTAAGCATAAAATTGTAACTGACCAAAAAGTTATGCTGCCAACACAACTCGGGCAAACGATGAATTTTGCTCCGAGAATATTTGTCGTCAAAAATAAAATACATATGAAATTAAATGCAATCTGGGAATTGACAATTTTCATCCTCCGCCGCGAAGTATGCAATAGATTCATATTTTTCTTATGCTGGCATATAAATATGAATATCAGGTGACCATGTTTCGTTTCAGTTTTTAAATGTTTTTCTTAAATGAAGATATTTTTAACTTTAGTATGTGTTTTATTTATATTTTATAGCTTTTCAAATAAATATACAAACTAGTTTACAGTTTTGTATTTGTTAATGTTTGTATATTGAAGCATTATATATTTTACATGGTCACACTATCAAAGGAACTGTAAACAACTTAATCAATTATAATAGTTGTCATGTTTCTGCGGTTATTTTTTTCATATGACACCTAAGCAGCTCAAACTTTTGCCAACGAACTAGTCGTTGCGTTCCTGGTATTAAGTGGATAAAAATTTTAGCAATAACTGGCTGTCCCACGAAGTCAATGGATAACATTCTGTCGAAAAATTATATTTGAAATAAAAATTTTTATTTTACGAAATTATTAATTTTATTACTAAAATAAATTTTTTTCGTTCAGACTCAAGTTCAAATCTGTGATATATATTTTAAGAATTAAATTACTTAGTTGAACATTTTTTAACAGGATCTAAGTTCGAATCTGCGTTTTGCATATTATTATTATTTTTTTGTTTGTGGAAAAATTGAACAAAGAACGCTGATCCGTTTTGCTAGTTTGATGATTATAAAATATATTCTAAGTACTCCACTTTTTATAAAATCAATTTAAATTTAATAAAATTTTATGAATGTATTTTATTAGACCTTTTTTTGTCGGATAAAATTACCAAGTTGTAAAGTATTTAACAGGCTCTAAGTTCAAATCTGCAATTGGCAAAATTATTTTTTTTATGAATTTGTTCAAAAATTTTAGTTTTTTTAACTTATTAAGAGTGGAATATTTCCAATATTTTTTTTAGTATTTTTTATTATCGTTCTGCTAATTTTATGATTATAAAATATATTCTAAATATTCCTTTTTTAATAAAAACAATATGAATTTAATTGAAATACTTTAAATAATAATTTGCAGATTTGAACTTGGGTCTGAATAAAAGAATTGTATTTTAATAATAATAATAAAATTTTGAAATTTGTTTTTGTATTCAAATAATTGTGCTACGGAGCGAAATCTAGTGACATCGTGAGACGGGCACTAAATATTTCTGAGCATTTTAAAACCATCCAAGCGAACATGAAAATTTGATGCTGCCTGTCTTCTCTTGCTTATTCCAGGTAACCATTGGCCGGCGCATTGGACTCTACAGGTTTTGTGGCGATATAGGACGTGGGAATTTTTCCAAAGTCAAATTAGCTGTACACCAGCTGACCAGAGGTGAGTAGATTTTTTTTTACAACCACTAGAATTTATTTACTTACGAGTAGATACATTTTGGATTTTTTTAATTTCTTTTGCATTAATAACAAATGAAAAAAACAACTTTTTTTTTCAATTTTCAGACAAAGTGGCCATCAAAGTAGTTGACCGTGCCGGCTTAGATGCTAAAGCATTGCGTATGCTTTCAAGTGAAATTGCTACACTTGAATGTGTTCATCATCCTAATATATTAAGGTACGGAACGGCTACCATAAACTGCTGCTCATATATTTAGTAAACAAATTATTATTTAAACTATCTCTGATGATAATTTTGTGTGTGTGTGTGTGTGAAAAGTGTAATTTTTCTAACATTTCAAATAGTAAATCCTAAACACAAGCACACGCGCGCTCTCATATGTGTACTGACACACATCCTCGTACACGTGTATTTTATTAGCAAGAATATTAAGCAGCATCCTGTTTGCTTTTTGCCACAACAGTATATGTATGTGTGCATTATATTTTTTTTATTTGTGTATGTGTTGCTGCGAAGCAGAGCACGTGTGCCGCTCTGCGTAGGTTAAAATTTTATTTATTCGATCTTTAACTTTTGCCTCGCATTTTTATTTCAACTTAATTTCTTCCCTCTAGACTTTTTGAAGTAGTCGAAACATTGGGTCGTGTTTATCTAGTCACCGAATGGATACGTGGCGGTGAATTATATAATCATATCACCCAAGGTGGTCCATTACGTGAAATACATGCGGCACCACTATTCAAACAATTGTTATTGGCTGTGAAACACATGGTAAGTTTAATTAATGACAACGTCATATGAACAAGTTGCCCATTTCCCCAGCGTATATGCTGGCATTTAACAATATTGTATCTAAACGATACAGTGGCATGTCTTATTAAAGGATTGTGCACAATAGAATGTTTTTTCGTGCGAAAATATTTATTGCAGCACACACTCCTGTTGTAAGATTTCTCGTGTGTGTTGTGTGAAAAGTTTCACAGTCATGAATTAAACCAGCATAAAGTGTTTATTAATTTGTTTGTTTTGCTATTGTTGTTGTTGTTCTTGTTGTTCATTTCACGCCTGCTGTTACTCCTGCTGCTCTGGCTGGTGTTGGTATTTATTGGAAATGTGCAAATAAACAGCACAGCTTGGGTTATGTACATCGTGATATAAAGGCTGAAAATGTGTTGCTGTTGTCAGAGGATCGTTTGAAACTGGCCGACTTTGGTTTCAGCACTCAACTTATTAATGGTGAGTATGGGGGTCTCTTGCTACCAAATTTGTTGTTGTATTCCAATTTATAACTCATACATTTACTTTTCGTGTTGGAAATATTCTAATAAAAGCTCTTGCAAAGATTGATTAATCAATTATTTAATTCACATAAATTTCAAACAGAATGTTAGGAGATTTCATTCAACTTTATGGGAGTGTAGTTGCCAATGACATTAACAAAAAAATACATTTATGTTGGAAATAAAAATAATTAAGAATATTGATGATTTATCATACATTTTATTTTACTGCATAAAATTTTTTATGCCAGCCATTACAGTCATGAGCTTAACGGCCGTTAAAAAAAAACTCTCCATGAAATTATTTACACCCAACAAACAAAAGTTCAAGAGTTGTAAAAATTGTATGTCCACCCATTGATTCCAAATCTACAGCCGTATCATAAAACACGATTCCGTAAATTATTTCTGCAGAAAACGAAAAACTAAAAATTTTTTTTAACATAAAATTTTCTTTTCTACTTTTAGTTGTTTTTCGTTTTAGAAAAGTTTTTTACTTAAGCTTCATAAATGAGGCCTAAAAATATATCATGACAGATATTAATTGTCACTCAAAGTGCATAAAATATTTGTTCAATTCTTGAAAATTTTAGGAATTCAGTTATACTTTTTTTCAGTAAAAATAAATGAAAACAATTATTTATTCCTAATGCTATAAACATTAAGATTACCAACACATTCGGAGGAAATTTTGCAATTGTGTAAGAATTTGAATTCCAAATCCCAGGCACGATTTTTTTCAAAATGCCCTAAATCCCAAAAAAACAAAAAAATCCCCTCATTGGGAATTTTAGTATTTTGTTTATATTTATCGTACCTACAGTAAAGTGCAAAATAGTTTTTTTTTTCATTCCCAATTCTCTAAGAGTTAAGAATGAGTTTTTTAATATTCTTTTTATTTAAATTTTTCTTCTGGACAAAATATCCTTTAAAGCTGAGTATAGAATATAAGCCTGATTTGACATGCTTAAAATGTTTAATATTTTATACTGCACTTTCACATTGACAAAGAAATGTTGTTCATTTTATTATAAATATTTTTCAAGAATTTATCATGATGTGGTTTTCGTATATTTTTTTAAACACACACGTCTGTTTTAAGATAACAACCGCCAGATTGCTGGGTAAATATATTACAATCATACTAAAGTGAATATAAAAATTTATTTTATGTAAATACATGACGTGTGTGTTGGATGTGCTGGCCAAACGGCAGTCATTAGTGTCCAATTAACATGGCAAACGTACCAAAATAAATAAAAAAATTGCATGATATTTTAAAACTTCTGTACAGGAAATAGGGCAGCAAAATTTTAAGAATTTAAATGTTAATAAAAAAAATTTTTGTTCATATAAAAAACAAATAAAGTAAATTTTCTGGATAATAATATAAAAAAAAATGGTTTTAACAGAAATTTATTATATCTTTTTATAATAGAATGGTAAAACCTGTCCTGGTGATTCTCATTTTGATCAAATATTTTTGACGTTCACAGATTTTAATACAATAAAAATATGATGAAGTAAAACTCAATATTTTCGGGACATTAAAATAATCCTGCTGTATTAAATGCAATTTGTGTATTGAACGTAACTTTTGCTTCTTAAGACACAGAACTCAGTCTCAGAGAATACCTTGAAACATTTTAATTGTGCTTTAAAATTTTAATTTAATTTAATCTAATATTTCACTGACAGTTATTTGTATGGTCATATAGATTTTGTATTGAACATTAGTTTTCCTTCTTAAAATATAGAATTGAGTATTTT
Source organism: Linnaemya tessellans (assembly GCA_951800035.1). Lineage (NCBI taxonomy): Eukaryota > Metazoa > Arthropoda > Insecta > Diptera > Tachinidae > Linnaemya > Linnaemya tessellans. The sequence continues at coordinate 100,650,656 of OX637533.1, read as the reverse complement.
TACAATATTTATGGCAAAACCTTGTCTTGAGTGGGCGATTCGCATATTAATTAGACTTTTTTTTGACCTTTTCAGTTTTTAATACAATAAAAATATGATGAAGTAAAAGTAAATATATAAAGTTTTCGTAAAAAAATATAATAACAGTAATAATAAATAAAAAAATAGTAATTTTTTCAACGGGCTTAAGTTCGAATCTGCATGACTGCAAATGATTTTTTATTATTTTTTATAAATAAATGAATTTGTTCAAATTTTATTTATAATTTTTTATATTAAGATTGGAATATCCGTTCTGCTGGTTTGATGATTATTGAAAATATTCTTAATATTCCAATCTTAATATAAACAAGTAAAAACGTTATATTCGACCGGGTCGAATCTTAAATACCCTCTAAATATTTAGTAAGTGAATTTGAAATGTTTAACTTGGTGGGACAGAGTTCCTTTATAAAATGTCGTACGTCAACCCCCACTAAAGGGGGCGGGGTTCAAAAATATACAATATCATGTTTTCCAAAGACGAACGTATGGGCATTGCTAGACCGTCTTAGACTTTATCACAATTCTCTTTGGAGGGCATAAAAACTGTATTTTGGCGGGGTCGTTCTGGCAAGGGCTGTGGGGGAAACATTTCACCCTTGTCATCAAACTCTAAAAATAAATGCTTGGGATAATTATATACAAAATTAAAATTTCTTTTTTTTGATATGGTCATTTATAGGGCAAAGGGGGAGAGGGGGTGGGGCAGAAACAGGTAGACATAAAACTCTAACAATAAATGCTTGGGATGATTATACACAAAATTAAAAAAAATTTTTATTTATTTTTAATAGGGTCATTTAGCGGGCAAAGGGGGAGGAGGGGGTAGGGCAGCAACAGGCAGTCATAAAACTCTAAAGATAAATGCTTGGGATGATTATATACAAAATTAAAAAAAAAAATTTTTTTTGACGGTCATTTAGGGGGCAAAGGAAGAGGGGAGGGGGGCTAGGGCAGAAATCGGCAGTCATAAAACTCTAAAGATAAATGCTTTGGGATGATTATATACAAAATTTAAAAAAAAAATTTTTTTTTGGTAGGGTCATTTAGGGGGCGAAGGGGAAGGAGGGGGTAGGGCAGAGTAGTACCAGGTTTCGTCTCAGCTTCGTCATTAAAGCTTAAAGGTGTTATTTTTAAGGAATGTAGGCTTAAGTAAAACAATTTGTTAAATTTGTATGCTATTTTTGCCTATAATAACGCCCACTGAAGTGGGCGGGGTCAAAAAATATTTTTATTTTATTTAATGGCTCCAAGTTTAAGGCGTTGGACCGTATTTGACATAAAAATATATCATTTGCTTAACAAAATAACCAAAAAACTTTAAAAATTATGATGTTTTTTCTGGGTTGGTTTAGTTCTTCTTAGGGGAACTTTTTTCCCTCTTGCCCGATTTAGCCCATCTTCGAACTTAACTTTATGGGGTCTGAGATGGATATTTCGATGCGTTACAAACGGAATGACAAAGTGAATATACCCTCCAAATTCTTTTTTGGAGGATATAAAATTATAAATACAATTTGAACAAATTCATTTATTAATAAAAAATAATAAAAAATCATTTGCAGTCATGCAGATTCGAACTTAAGCCCGTTGAAAATATTAACAATTTCATAAGAAAGTTCGACTAATAAAAATTCATACATAATTTAAAAAAAGAATACTAATGATTCTGTATAAAATTTGGTTTTTGTATTGAACGTTATATTTTTTCGTAAGAGGCAGATCATTCTCAGAACTCAAAAGATTTTATAGTTTTATATTAAATTTTCATTTTTTTAACTAAAAAATGTGTCAGTGAAATTTAGTTTTTGTATTGATGGTTACTTTTCATTTTTAAGACATAAAACTCAGTCCTTTCATAATATTTATGGAAAAATCTTGTCCTGTGTGCTTGATTTTCATTTCTGATTTTAATAGAATAAAAATATGATGAGGTAAAAATATATTAGTGCAGCGTATTGAAGGTTACTTTGTTTTTCTTAACCGACAGAACTTTGTTCTTAGGGTATTCTTCATATCATTTCACTTCTGTTTTATAGTGTTCCATTCAAATTAAATTTTTTTTCGCCGCCTCAAATTATGCTTCTAGGTGCGAATCAAAAACTGGACACATTCTGTGGTTCACCGCCATACGCAGCACCCGAATTGTTTTCCGATGATCATTATATTGGAGCACCGGTGGATGTGTGGGCTTTAGGCATTCTGCTTTACTTTATGGTGGTTGGCAATATGCCATTTCGGGCGCCGACCATACCTGGCCTGAAGGCAGCCATATTAAAGGGAGACTATTTATTGCCGGGACAACTGAGTCTGCCATGTATAAGACTATTACGTAAGTTAATTTTTTGATTGTCAGAAAAATTACATTTAAAACAGCAGCCGGTTTCCAATTAAAGCATTCGCATTAAAATCACAAAATTTATTGCTGAAATTTTTTATTTTTATTTTTGCAAATTATCTTCTTAATAATTTAATTAGCAAGACATTTGTTTGGTCGTCTGTCAACAATTAAACATTAATTGCAACAAAGTCATGCATCTGATTTAAATATTATGAAGAGGAATCATACACTTGTACGAGTAAATTATTACATATTGAAATACACGGCGTATGAGTGTTACTTAAATATTATGAAGAGGAATAATAAATACATGCCGTTGAGTGGATGGGAATGTTTATTTTTAAATCAATTAGTGATTATAGACCAAACAAATATCCATTTCGTTAAAATTAATTGCAATAATTTGCATATTATATAATTGTGATTTCTGTTTTTATTGACCCACCTTTTTTAATTAATGTTTAGAACGCATATTAATTCATATCCCAGCCCGCAGACCCACCATTGATGATATGCTCAATAGCCAATTTGTTACCCATCCGAAATTAAGCAACGACTTGATGCTACACGAAATTAATTTACGCTCAAAACCTGTTAAACGTTCCGGCTTTTGGGTGCGTTCCAAGTCGCGGCGCTTGCGCAAACAGTATTCTCTGCGGGAACGTTATATGGAACTGACAAATAAACCACCCATCAATATGAATACGAAACGTACGGATGGCTTTTTCGTTGACAACTTTTTGCAGCCGATAGAGTTGACAAATGATCTGCCTTTCGATGTGGTTAAGGAGCAGTCGAAAAATAATACGCCTAAAAGATCTTTTTTGTGCGGTACTTTGAAGAAGAAAGTGGGTCCCATGGAAACGACTGAAAAGGAAAAACAGCTGACAAACGGTTCGCTGAGCAACCACAAGTCAAAATGGAATGCAGTATTAGCACCAGATTGCCCTTTATTTAAGAATTATGATACCGAAAATGGCCATTATATTATGCTTCCCACACGCAGCGATGATTCGAACATTGTGCAGCCCTTGGAGGCAGAGGCTAGACAAATCCTGCAGGAATTGGGCATAACAACTGAAATGTTAAACAGCGCTTCACAAAATGCTCCACGTAGCGATATAATAGGAGCCTATCGTATCGTTATTAACCGTTTGCAGAAACAGTCTTGGCTGGCCCGAAAACATGTGGAAATGGCCTTGCAAGAGATGCCGAGCAAAACGGAAAGAAAAATCGAACGATCTTGTTGCATACTGTAGGGGGTGAGATCAATCGAGTAGGACTGGGGCGGGAGGGGATCAGTAATATAAACAATCAGAATTTTGAACACAGTTTTTAAATACGAGAATTCCTTGAAAAATTTACTTTTTGAACACATTTCTCTATATTCATAAAAAATAAATTATATTTGAAATTTATTTAAAAAAATGTTTTAATGAAAAATTTCAAACTCATTTTAAAATTTTCCGGCCGCATTTATAAAAAATATTTCAGGCTTGAAGTTTTCTTTAAAACATAATTTTAATACGTAATTTATTTTAAAGTATAAAATATTTTCTATAAATGAAACGGTTTGAATATGGTTTTTAATATTATTAGAATTATTTTTCATAAGGTTCTTTTTTAAAATATGTTGGGAGGTGATACATACTAGAAATACTGCTGTTACTTTAAATTTCTTTAAGTTACGGTTAAAAGAAATAAGTGTTTTTAAAAAAATTTCTTTTCAAAACCGAACTTTTTAACAAGAATGTCTTTCCAAAAAGTACTTTTTTCAAAAATGCATTTTAAAAACAAATATATTTTTATTTTTTTACATACTTTAATAACAAATATCTCTTTTTAAAGTACTTTTCTAAACAAGTATCATGTTAAAAAAGTGTGTTTCCTTACTAAAGAAGTACCTTTTTAATAAAGTGTGTTTCTGAAAAAGTACTTTCTTAAACAAAGTGTCTTTTCGAATAAGTACCTCCTTAAAAAAGTGCCTTTTCAAAAAATTCCTAATTATAAGGTACACTTAATACAAGTACCTTTTTTAAAAAGTACGTTTCAAAATGGTAACTGTTAAAAAATTACCTTTAAAAAAGTGTTAAATAAGTACCTTTTAAAAAAGCACCTTTTCAAAAGGTACCTTTTAAAAATTTACCTTTGAGAAAGTACATTTAAAAAAAAATATCTTTTTAAAAAATTTCCTTTTAAAAAGAGAGAATTTTTAAAGAGTTGCGTTTTTAAAATTGTACATTTTAAAAAATTACCTTTAAAAAAGTACACTTTAAATAAGTACCTTTTGAAAGAGTACCTATTAGTATAGTGCTTGTTAAATAAGTGACTTTAAAAAAGATGGCTTTTAAAAACCACCCCACCAATTTTAAAAAGTGCCCTTTTTTCAAAAGTACTTTTTGATAAAGAACCTTTTTTCAAAAGTAACTTGAAAAAAATATGTTTTATGAAAGCACCTTTTGTATAACTACCTTGGAAAACTCCTTTTAAAAGAGCAATTTTTAGAAAAGTATATTTTAGAAAAAATTTTTTTCACAAAAGGTACCTTTTAAAAAAGAAGTCTTTAAAAAAATACCTTTTAGAAAAGTACCTGTTAAAAAAGTATCTTTCAAAAATTTATTTTCATAAAGTACCATTTAAAACAGCACCTTCTAACAAAATCACCATTTAAAACAGCACCTTCTAACAAAAGTACCATTTAAAACAGCACCTTCTAACAAAAGTACCATTTAAAACAGCACCTTCTAACAAAAGTACCATTTAAAACATTACCTTTGAAAAATTTTCTTTATAAAATCGTTGTTTAAAGGTGCCTACTTTTTAAATGGTTCTTATTGTTGAAGATATTTTTTAAACATCTATTTATTAAAAGCATTATTTTTTTGGGTTAAATATTACTCGTTTTAAATTTTTCAAAGTACGGGTGTACTTTGATTTGTATTTTAACCGCCTGTTCGACGTTATCGCAAACTTTAGCTCGACCGACAGAATAACAACTAAAACAAAAACAATTTATAAAATTGGTTTTTATTTTAAACGTTTTTCATTCGATCGAACGATAGCGTAAATATTTAAAATACACCGAAATTTTGTGTTAAATCAAAAAATAATATTAATATGAAAATAAATATAAATCAGTGTATAAATTGTTATCATTGACAAAGTGCTCTCGTTAATTCTTCGTTGTTATATGAGTATTTTTATGCTGTCAGTTGTGCTAAGCCTTCACGTCGCAACGTCCTTTGTTGTGTTCCGCTGGTTAGAAAGAATTCTGTTTATTATACAACAACAATTGTGATTGTTTATTGATACCCCTCCTAGGAAAACAAACAGATAACAAATCTATAAAACTTTAATACAATTTTGAAAAGGTGCCACATTTTAAACAAGTAAATCTATATAATTAATTTAATTAAAGAAAATATATAAACAACATTTTACCAAATATTACAACAACATGGCAAAAATAGCAGATACGATTTTTAGCAAATAATATAAAAACATTTTTCGTAGATTTTTTTTAAAGAAATGATCTCTTTCAATAAATTTAAAAAAAAACAATTTATAAAGAAAAAAATAATTAAAATAATAGTAAAAATTTTTACCGTAGATTTTAAAGTTAAAAAAAAACAAAACTTAATAACAATTAAGTGAATGCTAAAGAGAAAAATTGTTGATTTTAAAGAACTTTAAATAAAGAAACAGACAAAACAGACAGCAAAACACCATTTCAAATGTTAATTAGTGCAAGAAACAATTGTGTCCTTTTTATTTATATAACAAAAGATATATATAAATTTTAAATTTTTAACTAACAATTATTACAACTTATTTTGTATAATTTAAAATTTGTTAAGATATTTTAGAAAAATATTATTATTAATATTGTTATTATTATAATTATTATTTGTAAAAAGATCAATCAGCTTTGAATATCTATAAAAATTCACTCCCATGGAGTCATTTAATAACAAGAAAAATGGTTTTAGTTCCAATTTTTATATAATTTTTAAGTGTAAATTCTTTTTTACAGTTTCTTCTGTTTTATATATAATTTATGTATGCCAATTAGTAAATATTTATTAAATGTTTTAACAATTAAATCGACAAAGAAATTATAAATTATATGCGAGTATATAAATGAGGCAAATAAAATGTTTTCAATTAAAAGTATGTCGACAAATTATTGCTATTACAAGATGATGCAGGTAAGTATGATTATATAGTTTAATTTTATAATATAAAATAATCAATTATTAAATCAAATGGGCTCAATCCATATTATGAGTATTCGGTTCTTTACCCTGAAACCCAACAATAGTACTCCTTACAATATCTGATGAATTATATATTTTTGGAAAGTCAACAAGTGGCTTTGAATCATGGCAAAAAAAGTTTCCAAAGTTTTCACCATCTTGTCATACTACAACGGAATGTGTTCTGGTGAAATAAGAGAGCTTGTGCCGGATAACCGTTTATTTCTGCGAGCTACCCGCTCTTCACATGGGGCACATCCTTTTGTGGTTGAGTTGTCAGTGAATCGCACCACGCATTACAGAGAGAATTCGTTCTTTGGCCGAACGGTTCGTATGTGGAACAAACTTCCAGCAGAGGTCTTTCCTGTCAGTTTTAACTTGGGGAGGTTCAAATCGAACGTCCACAAACACTACTCCCTCTATCCTCCTTCCCATAACCAACTTTCCTAGTTCTGGCACAATGCATCGCATATGTAGGGGTCATCCCCTGAGTGCTGGTCCAAGAAAAAAAAAAAATTTTTTAATTTGTTGCCCTAACACTATCTCTTGCCCTCATACTTCCGGGACAAGGCATTGCATCAATAGGGTTCTTGCCCTGACTGCCGGACGAAATAAAAACAATTAAAAGTGCCATATTCGACTTTGCCGAATTATAGTATAAACACTTCACCGACGTACGTCTGCACTATATAAAGGGTGGGCACATTTGAGGTTAGTTTGTAAATTGGCTGTCAAATATTGAAATGTCAAGAATTGAGCTGTCATCCTTTGACATTTATTTAGCAAAAGGTTAGCAAATGTTAACAATGGAAGGCTACACTCATGCACAAAAAGTTTTAATTGTGACCGCCAAAACTTTACTATCGAAACAAATGCAATACAAAATCATCTTTACTGCTGAGGCCAATTTTTATGTAAACAAACAAAATTGACCCAGAAAATCCACAAAGAATCCTCGAAAAATGAAAGTGACCGTATGGTCCGGTTTGTTGTCAGGCGCCATCATCGGCCCTTGTTTTTTCAAAAATGACATCAACGTGAGTGCTCTATGCTACCCAACCATGATAACCGATTTTTTTGTAGCCGCAATTAGCTTGTGTTGACATCAGTAACCCGGTGGCTTCAGCAAGACGACCAAAGAAGCCACACAGCCGTTCAAATAATTCAGTTACTCTGCGGCCACACGTTCAATTTTTGCTTTTAAGTTTTTTAGGCATACTGATTGTCGAAATTCACAAAAATTTAAAGCTGTTACGTGGGTGGCACGCAATTTGAAAGCAAATTTGTTTTCTAGATGTCGTCGATTAATTATTATTTTTAATAATTAAAACAAGCACACAAAATTGTTATGGCCGAACACTCGAGAAGAAAAACTACAAATTTGCTCATTAAATATGTTAGCTGTTTTCTTGTCTGCAAGTTGGAAAGCAAATTTGTATCAGATTTAAAAAAATGTGTGAGTGTATTAAAACTTGAAAGGTAAAACTTGATCGTGTAACCCCCAAGTTATTGCATGAGAAATTTCCCGGTTGCGTAATACCTCGATGTCATTGGCCGCCCCGTTCGTGTGATTTAACGCCGCTGGATTATTTTCTCTGGGGTCTGAAGGACCGGTCTTACACTAACAAACCACAAACAACTGGTGCTGTGAAGGACGAAATTCGACGCTGCATTGACGAGATAAGTGAAGCACTGTATTTTGCAAAATGTGGTGCAAAATGTTGTGAAAAGGGTGGACGTCTGCCGACGTGCTAGAGGTGGACATTTGCCCGATATCATATTCCACTATTAATTCCCATATTTCTACTTTACATTGCTGTCAATAAAACTGAATTTGTCCAAAAAAAAGAACACGATTAGCTAATTTACTTCCTAACCTCCAATTTACTCATCCTTTATATATACATATATACATTTATTCCATCTCTGTAGCCATTCTCAACACTAATATACATATGTATGTGTTTCTAAAATAAAAATAAAAAAATGTTTAACTGCCAAAGAAAAACATGAAAAAGACAGCTACTAAGAAGGAAAATTAACACTTTTTTTTGAAATATTAAAGTAAATAAAATGTTTAAATTTTAAAAGTTTAAATTTTCCACCTCTGGAGCTGTCATTTACGATTTTAATTTCTAATACCGAAAAAAATTTCATTCAAAAACATCAAATAACATTTAATAAATTCCTTTTAATGGTTGTGCGTTCAGAAATGCCCAGTTTATAGCTAAAATACATGTGTTCTGTATTCTGCCCCATCATCCCACTGTGCAATGCTGAGTAACAACTTTTGCCAGTTTGCACAAAATATTTTGTGATTGATATATTAATTACTTTTTGTTGCCAGATTCCAAAGAAAATTTTATTTTTTATATTTTAATCTGCATCCTCACGTCTGAGGACTGTGTGTGATGATTGCTGCATATGCGGCAATTAACTAAATAATGCCAATAACAAATATGTTAAAGCAACAATAACAACAACAAAAAAGTGCAATTTATATCGCAGGAAAAAAATCAGGAAATGAGCTAAATTTTTTACACAAAAAAGCAGCTCCCACATTTTTTTGCCAAACCAAAATGAACCCTTGCACGTGGCCCCATGAAAATAAATCACTCAATACTCACCGAGTTTGCGCTGAAAATTTCCTAGAAAATGAATTTTATAACAACAGCAAAACTCTCACAGTGAATTGGAGAGCAGCCAAAAATATAATAAACAAAAGTCTATGTTATCGGTGGGTGGGGGGAAGTCGCTCTGCTCTTCAATAACGTAATGGAGCAGTGGAACAGCAGTATCATTTACATGAGCACATACATGATTTTTGGTTTTGCATAAATTTACTAAAGAAATATGTAAATAAGAAATATACCAGGGAGCAAACAAGCTTACACACAGCCACCTACACATTCTCGTTGCTGGCATGCAACTTATTGTAGCACTTTGCTGGTTGTTGTTGTATTTGTGGACAATATAAAAGTCGTCTTAAGTTAAAACCCAAAATATGATCAATAGTAAGACCATTGGCATGCTTTAAAGTTTAAACAAAACAGATTTTGTTTGTTGTTGTTGTTGCTGGTTGTTTCAATAATGTCATATAAAAACGAAAGCAATTGAGAGCTGTGGAAGGACGTGGCAAGTTAAATATTAAAGAGGCCTGAAGCAAAGATTTCTTTTTTGTGTCAGTTAAATTTCCAAAAGATTTTTTTATTTCATCTATATTGACTTTCAAGTTGGTCAAACACAGACGGGGAGCAGCAAGATATTGATAATTTAATAATAAGACGGCTAATTACGATTGCTGAATAATTAAAATATCAATTTGGAAACAATAAAATTTTAAGGCAAATTTATGAAGCCCAAATGAGGCAATTAAAATTTTTGTTTTTCAAATTTCTGTAGAAGAAAAATTAACTTTTTTATCTGAAAAGAGATTAAAGCGATGAATGTGTAAATCACATCACCAAAATTAAATAAAGTTATAAGGAAAACAAAAACCTCAATTTCAAAGGAAGTAAAAATTTGCTTTTGTTTTCCATACGAATGCTAATTAAACATAACGCGAAGCAGAGTAACGCAGGAGTTTCTAAGCGTTTGTTCGGTGAAAAATTTTTATGAAAAACAAATGTTTGCTCTCTTTTCAAAAGTGTTTTTTGCTTTCCATAAGAATCTCATTAATGCCACAATGCTTAAAAACTTGATGCTGCAAAATTTTCAATTAACAGTTTTAGATATTTAAAACAACTTTAAATTATTTTATGTATAATTTTTTAAGATTTGTTAAATTACAATTAAGTTCAATGTTTCGCCACACCTTGGGGTGGCTACTTTTAGAAGTTGTTTAAAAATTTAATACGGGTAGAAAACCAATAGACTGTCACCAAGTCGAGGAATATATAGAATTATTTATTATTAAATTAAAAACTCAGATATCTCTGAAAGCGGACTCGGAGCGGCTTGATAAATGCTCCAAGGGACAAAGAAAAATCCATACCAAACTAAGTTTCAGAAGGAAACTTCGGAAACCGCTACACTTCCATCATCAGTACTCTTGTGTAATTTTATTGATCGTCACGTTTTTATTTACCATCATTTTTGTCTGAAAATTCTCGTTTAATTGAAACGTGATGTATATATTTTATATAAAGAAAAGAAAATCAAAAGGTCCCCGCAATTCCCAAAGGGAATTTTCAAAATCCCCCAACTGGGAATTCTTAAAATTCCAAATTCCAAATGGCATTTTTATTATATGTCGCCAAGTGCAATTGTGTATTTTGGAAATATTTAAGAGCACTGTTGCTTTGCAAAAACAATTTTTATACAAAATTATTATATTTTTAGTACAGAAAATTCTCATGCAATCCATGAGAAAGAAAAGCTCAAACAACAAGCACCTGCCTGGTGCAGATTTCGGTCAAATGGCGACAATTTGTGGTATATTTTTATTACATCAAGAAATTCTGATGTCCACTTGCCAACAAGATACTGCGATTTATTACCCTGCGACTTTTGCCTTTGGAGTTTGTGAAATCTCCAGCTTATGCGAAAAAATCAGCAACAATTCCTAAGCTTAAATCAGAGATCCAATGCCTCATCGTTGAGTTAAAGTGATACTCTGAGAAAAATTCATGTAAAATTTTTGACTATTGGATATTTTATTCCATTATCCAAAAATAAAAAGTGCTTGCTTATTATTATTAATTTTTCTTACTTCTTCTTCAATACTACCTTTTTAGTAATAGTTCTTTTAGTTCGAGGCATTTTCATATAAACAATTTTGAAATATTGTAAAAATATAAATATTTTAACATTATTTTATATACTAACTGCCTATTTCTCATTGTCGAATGAATTCTTTCTTTCGTATAAATATACTTAAAACAAAAACAAAATTTTATTAATTGTTTTTGTTTCAAATGTATTTATACGAAAGAAAGAATTCATTCGACAATGAGAAATAGGCAGTAAGACATTCGGCTAAAAGAATTATTTATTATCATTTGTTTATTTGTTTTTTAAATTTGATGTGATTGTGTTTCTAGACATAAAAATTGTCAATAATATCTTTAAAGTAAATTTTATTGTCTAGAGACTGAGGTACAAATTTTATTTCTTCTTCACTTAGTCCCGGCACACACACTTCAACTTTCGTTTATTTTGTAAGAAAAAAAACCATTGTATATGTTTTTTATTTCTTTCTGCTTCAATGCGGTTTTGATTCCAAATAAACAATTTTATGTATTTTAGATATTACGATCATATTTTCCGACTTTTATCGCATATTTAATGCGCCCAGATTGTTTTCGGTTTCCCTGCTCATTACGCTTGAAAAATATATAACACTCATCTCTGGAATTTTATTTTATTTTTCCATAATGTTATTTGATTACATACCCGTTGCACACATATACATACGAGTATTTTCTATGTTAAAGAAATTTTATGTTCAAGATAAAAGGATATAAAAAACAAACAATTTATGACGTCGTCTAAATTGCTTACAGTTGGCCTACTAAACATTTCCTTGGCAATCGATAGAACATAGAGGAATATGACAGCCACAACAAAATAAAAATAATAATAATAATAATAATAACAATATTAAATTTAGCATCATAAACAAAATGAAATCAAGAAAACACGGCATGTGAAAAAAGAAATTCTTGTAAGGTCGCAAACAGCAATGCCAAAAGGGTCTACTTGCATCCTGAAATGAAAATGAAATTATTTCAAGTTGTGTGCCACCTCCACTTAGTATATCAGTAAATATTATTATTATTACTCTTGTTGTTGTGGGGTTTTCTCTGCAACAATAACAAACGAGTAACAGCATCTCTGTGCGTATTTTACAAGGTCTTAAGACATGTTTATGCGTGTCATATAGAATTGTAAATGGAGAATAAATACACCATGAAGTCGTATAATGATTCGATTATTTAAATTATTAGATTCCTCTTGCTCGTATTTTTACAAAATCTTTAAAACTAAATAAAATTGATTCTACTTTTTTTTTGATGTTTCAAGGAATTTTGAAATTCCATTAAAAAAAAAACAACACACACATACAAGTTTGTGTTGCTGTTGTGGCGTTTGGTTCCGGTCTGTATATTTATTTCGTTTACAAAATGGCAAAATGATGAAAATTCGATTTTTTACTCTTTTTCTTCTTTGTGCTTATTTATTTAGAATATTTATTAAATTCCTTTTAACTAAAAACATTCATTTATTTAATTTTTTTTTTCAAGCTGCTACTACATGGTGGAGAATAAAATTGTATATCCTTGTTACTAAACGGGCCAAATGTTTGATGTGCTTTTGTGTTTAATGTGTTTTATACGTGGTGATGTTTATGGCAGATAATTGTAAATAGATCGGCACTAGGAAGATTTAAAATAAGAAAGTAAAAGTATTCTACTGTGCCGAATCTTAAATATCCTTCAACAATGTACGTCTGGAGTATACACACATTCATTTGAATTTTGAAAAAAGAAAAGAAGCTTCTTTTGGATCTTTCTGATTTTTCAATATTAATTGGTTTCTTCTAAAATTAGTTGCCAAAGAAAAAATAATTGTTTTATTTAGTTACTTTAACAAATAAATTTAATTTTCCAGCTCTGGAGCTGCCTTTTGTGCTTTTCTGATTTGTAATACCCATGAATTTCTTCCGCAAACAACAAATACTTTTTATATACATATAGTGAAAAAAAACTTCGTTTTAGTTGGTTGCTTTTATGTAACCAAACAATATTTAATTGTCCAACCCTGGAACCGTTTTTTTTTTTATTATTAGATTTTTAAAGCCAATTCAAATCTCCTTAAAGTATCAAATAGGTTTAATTAATAAGAAGCAAAAATTCGTTTTAACTAGTCGTTTTTATTTGCTAAATAATTTCCAGATCTGGAGCCATATTTTGGATTTTGCTGATTTTCAATAGTAATATATTTAGGACTAGTTACTGCAATATTTTAATATCAGAAAAGCAAACGCAATAATGATATATCTTACTCGATTGGCCATTTTCCATAACTAATGTTGTGTTCTTTTCTTAAAAATTGCAATATTTCTTACACTTTTTTATGAAAAATGCATATGTTAGTCATTTGGATATAGAAAATTAATGGAAATCTATTTACTATCCCCAATGAACATTAATTTCTGTTTTAAAACTCCGCGCAACTGTAACTTTTAGAAAAGAAGTGCAAAATGTTGTACATATTCTAAATATATATACATATATATATATATATATATATATATTTTTTTTTTTTTTTTTTGGATGAGCATAAGTAAAACTCTTTTTCTTGCTCCGTTAGGTGAAAACTTTTTCTTCAAAAAAGGCTTGACTAGAATTACTATCCATCCCTCGTATATTTTTTTTTTATTTAAGACAAAACTTATAAAAGCGTTATCAACTGTATTTATTGTCTAGCGGTTTAAACAAATTATCAAACCATTTATTTATAAAGTTTTAATACCTGTAAAATATTCGTAACCATTTTTAATGACAAACATTCACACGAAGCGCAATAAAAACCTTTCAACAGTTTATTTGATTAGCAGAAGTCTGCCAGCCATAGGGGCATTCGCATCATCACCCATCAGAAGCGCCAAAGAAAAAAAATTTATATTCTATTAAAGTAAAATAATACGTGTTTTTTATAAAAAAAAAAGATAAACAGAACATTATGAATTGTGGTCAATTGTTGGCGTTGTTAGCTTTTATAGCAATAGCCAGCACCGTCTGTGGTAAGTGGCTCTTAATAAGTTTTATTGCCAAAGAGATTAGAAATACAGTAAGAAAAAAAATCAAAGTTTATAACGATCTTAAGGTAAGTGACTGTATGACCGAGAAAAAAATTAAAAAAAAATGTGTCAAAAACAGTATAGTGAATTTATTTATTTATTTTTTTGAGCAAGAAATGCGGGTATTGGAAAAAACCCCGGTCTAAAAAAAAATTATTTTTAATCATATTTAACTTTCAAAGTTATTTAAGCCAAAAAATAAATAAAGTCTAACTTGCATGAGGTAAACACTAACGAAACTCATCAATTAGTCTTGAAAATGAGTATCTAATTTAATAATTCTCATTAGGTTTTAGTATCATCTATAGAAGTAACATGTTTTATGTTCATGGAATAAATATTTGTAGTAGATTTACATATTCTGTTTAAATAAAATTAATAACTCTGTTAGTAACATACGAATGTTTTATTCAGACTAAAGTTGAAATCTGCAATCTGTAAATTATATTATGCCGACTTGAATTTGAGTCTGAATAAAAAATTCTTATCTTAATAATAAAATGAATAACTTCCAAAAATAAAAATTTACATTCATGTTTAATAAATAACTCAGATTTTCATTTATATTTTTTATTATACTCTGATTTATAATTTATACCTTCTGCATACAAATTAACTAAGCAGACTTACAAAAATTTCACTATTTGAGTTACCAAGGGAAAAGGTGGACAAAAGAAACAGTAGAGCAAATTGTAAAAAGACAACACAAGCAGAATATTTTAAAGAAACCCAATTAATTCTTGGAATCTTATCAATATTTCTCATTATCTAACATTTTTAATTTCATTAAAATATACGATTGAAAATTTACTGTGACAATTCTCGATACGTTTTAATTCCACTAAACGAAAAATTGTTACCAAGTTTTATTAAAAAAAAAGAGTTATCTCTTCAATAAATATGAGAGTGGCAGATAGTGAAAGGTTGATAACTTAAGACCTACTTAAAAAAAATTATATAATTCATATAATTGAAAATGTAAGAATAAAAAAACTAGCAGTCAAATTATTTAAAAATTGCTGTAAATCATTTCTGGGATATAGTCAAAACGGTTTCAGCGCACAACAGCCGAAAAAATTGCCTTAGAAGTTTCCTACAGGATTCCCTATGAAACCATAAATATATAGCGATATAAGACAATGTCTTTATATAATTTCTTTAAAAGAAAAACCAGCAACAACAGCAAAAAATAAGGCATAAATTATTTTCTTTATTTATTTATTAAATGTTACAAATACAATTACAAATTATTATATGGCTTAAGTAATCGAGAAGAATAACAAAGAGCTCCACTCGTTGTGGTGAAACATATATGCCTCTAAAGTGGGATTGGAACCCACAACCTATACACCGATCGGCTAGCATACTGCTCAGTAGCCTATCGAGGAATCCAAAAATAATTATATAGAGACTTTGAATCTTTATACTTGTGTGTGTTTACTGTACGCCTGCTCTTACAAAACAACAACGATATTGTAAGATTTTGTACATCTTTAAAATAAAAGACTTTTTATAACTTTTATGCTAAAAACTAGACAAATACATTTAAAGTGTTCAAAGCTACATAAAAATACCTTTCAAACCATATATGTTTCACAGATATTGGTGGACGGTGAAAGGTTTAAAAGTGTACCACAAAAATAAGTATGGCATTATAAAATATAAGAACTGTCATATTGTGCACTGGTACACAATAATACCTTTTAATTAAAACATATTAAATAGATTTTGTGGATATAAAAATTTATCTAAAGATGTACCACAAAAATGTGTATGGCCATATACAATGAAAAATAAAAATTACATAAATAAAAAAATCTAAATAAAATTCTGTCACTCATTGTTTTCAGCAAAACAGGGTTACGGTGCCGGTGAACAGGATTGGGGTTTCATAGATGTTCGCAAAGGTGCTCATATGTTTTATTGGCTCTATTTCACCACAGCCAATGTAACCAACTATACAGAACGTCCCTTGGCCATTTGGTTGCAAGGTGGTCCGGGTGCTTCTTCGACGGGCTATGGAAATTTCGAAGAACTTGGTCCACTTCATACCAATGGAAATCAACGTAACTGGACTTGGGTTAAAGACATGAATGTTTTGTTTATCGACAATCCGGTGGGCAGTGGTTTTTCTTATGTTGACAATCTGCGGGACATGGCCAGAAATAACACTCAAATTGCTTTGGATTTAGTGGAACTGATGAAGGGTTTCTATAAAAGGCATCCCGAATTCAAACATGTTCCTTTGCATATTTTCTGTGAAAGTTATGGCGGTAAAATGGCACCAGAATTTGCTTTGGAATTGTACAAGGCCATACAACGAAAGGAGATTAAAAGTAATTTGTCGTCGGTGGCCTTGGGTGATCCCTGGACCTCTCCCATAGACTCGGTGTTAGCTTGGGCTCCTTTATTGCTAAATATGGTAAGGCCAAAAGTAATATATCACATTGAAAATGCACATAATAATTGCTTTGTTTTGCTCGGTGCGTTTAGGGTATCGTCGATCAAGATGGCCACGATAATATTATGGTTGTAGCTAACAAAACTTTGAAATTAGTCGAAAATGAGAAATGGACTAGTGCCACGAATCAATGGACTACTACACAATTGGTATTGTTGAGAGAATCTAAGGGAGTTGATTTCTACAATATTGAGAAACCCACTCGGGGCGATGCTTACGAGCGCATGCTGTTACGAAACAATAATTATCAAGGTAAATATTGCTGCAAAAAATTCGTTTCATTATTATTTTACTGAAGTGTTCTCGTAAAATTTTTAGAACAAATGTATCGCACCTTGGTACGTTACGATCTTGATGAGGATCAGGATCGAAACTTGGATAATTTAATGCGCGGTCCTGTCAGCAAGGCTTTGGGTATTCCTGCCAACGTTGTTTGGGGCTCCCAAAGTCAAGCTACTTTTTCATTCCTTATGGGTGATTTCATGAAACCCGTTATTCATGTTGGTAAGTCCTAGAACTTAATTTTTTTTTTAGATGTAGGGTACTATTTTAATATATCCTTTGCCCCAATTCTCTTGTGGTCGGGCAATATTACATTTGCACAAACTAGTATTTAAAAGTAATTGAGAATTACTGAAAGAAATATTTGAATTAAAAATAAATAGTTACAACGATGACACAGAAAAGCAAAGTTCTTCCACTTGAAAATGTTTGACAGGAAAAGAGATTTTTGAAATTTATTTTACACGAAAGCGTTGCCACATGCCTTAATAGAAATTTAGAAAAGTCATAAACGAACGGCTTTGGGATTAGAAATAAAATCAATGCGAACAAATTTTACTCGGTATGAATTTATAAATTGTTATTTTATAAATTCATGATTTTATTTTATTATTATTATTATTTTGGGGGTTTCTTTAATTTCAAAGTCTTTTGGTATTTTCTTCTGCAATTCTCAATTGGTTTCCGAAATTTTTTACATGAACTAAAAAGTTTTGTTAATTTTGTAATTAATTTAGTGTTTACTGATGATTTAAAATAAAAGCCAACGAAATCCTGTCATACGAGGTCCGTTCAAAACAGGAGGTGAATTTAAATTTTTCTCAAGATATAATCATTTATTCAGCAATTTCTATTTTATTTTTAATTTTTTTTGCATACCAGATCTGTTCAAAACATTAGCTTCTGATAATTGCAGAGCATATTTGTTCTAAGTAGTTTCTCTCAATTTAGCGACTGCTAAAAATATTGAGAAAACTAAGAAAATTGTTATGGAGATTCGTCGAATCACTGTTAGAAACGTTTCTGAGAATGTTGACATAAACCGGGGGTCTGACCGTGCAGAGATTTCTGAAATCTTGAGCATGAGGCATGTGTCTTAAATTAATTAATTTTAAACAAACATTGTCGTAAAAAAATTTGTTGAATTGTATTCCTGGAACTTCTACCTGTTTCAAAGATCGAAGAGACCCAGGACGGCGTTTTGCAATAATTGAGGAGATAAAAGCCGATTCGTAGAGAAACCTCAAGAGCATACCAAAAAGCGCATAACAGAACTGCTTCGATTGTTGTAATAAACGCTGGTTAAAGTGTATTGATGAATAAATAAATTTGTTCTAAAAAAAAACAATAATTCTCCATATTTTTGAACGGTCCTCGTATAGCTACATGCCAGTATTTCATTAGCTCTTACACCATATCATCAGTAGACATCAAATTATTTAAAAAAAAATTGAAATCTGTTAGCTTATGCACAAACTTTCAAAACCAATTGAGAATTACATAAGGAAAAGGGCTTTCGAAATTAAAAAGCAACAGCAAAAGCAAAAATAGATTCAAAACTAATACAAAATAATTTATTTTTAAAATATTATGACAATTTACGTAAGTGTCCAATACCCTACAAACAGAATGTGCATATAAAATAATCTGGACTTGAAGTGGGCTTTAAGTCATAATTTTTATAAAAGATTTATTTTAAATCCCTCTTTAACTTTATATTATTTTTTAAAAGCAAAAGAATATAATTGGGACATCAGCACTGCAGAAAAATTGCTTGTTAGTTACTTTAAAAATTTTGAAAATCAATTTTTGTAAATCACTTTGCGCTAGTGAAATTTGGCGTAGAGTATTTTAGTCTATATCGAACGTTGCATATATTCAGTTGACATTTCTTTGTATTTCAGTTAACAAACTATTGGATGAAACTGATCTGCAGGTGAGTGTCTTCTCTGGACAATTGGATTTGATATGTGCCACCCCCGGCACCGTTAATTGGATTGACAAACTTGAGTGGAGCTATCGCGATAAATATTTGCAGGCCCCACGAAAGGGCATAAATGTGGATGGTATTTTGGAGGGTTATGAAAAGTCATTCGGCAAGTTTACCATGTTTTGGGTAGACAGAGCTGGTCACATGGTACCAGCCGACAATCCCGCTGCTATGAACTATATTCTAAATAAACATATTAAGAGTGAAAATTAATTTTGAAATACAATAAGTATACAAGTCTGATACCGACTTAAGCTCTATTAAACTGTTTTATTTTAATTAATAATTCTTTGAAGGTAATTTAAGGCTTTTTATCGAATTTTCTTTAAATATATTTTTTACATATTTATGTGAAAAGGTTCTTCATATAAAGTGTTATTATGTTGTAAAATAATTTTCCTTTTTAAAGTGTACTTTCCTTAATTTTGTGCTATAGAACGCTTTCGTGTGGATTCCGGTACAGCCAGCTAATTTCAGATAAAAGCTCCTTGCAAATTCATATTATAGTAATAAAATTTAGGAGACAAAAAAAAATCAAAATTAGTTTTCTCCTAACCCGTTTAATATATTAAAAACTCTAATGTGACATGCATTTCTTTTCATTTCGTTGTGTCCTTCTTTTTTTTTTTGTTAAGTCGAACCTTGTAAATCTAATAAACTTTTGGTGACAACGGAAACGGGTTTTTTCTTGCCAACTTTTGCCTTTTGTTGTTTGGTTTCTTTTGTTGAATCGTAGTTTAAATTCGCTGACAATACTGTGGCTGTGAAGAGTGGGGGGCAAAGGAACCACAATTCGAATTTGACACTAGAAATTTGGAATAAGAAAAAACCCGTTGGAAAGGAAACATGAAAAGATTTTTTCTGATTCAATGGATTTTTATTAAAACGTGTTTCATGCATATAACAAAAAAATAAAACTAAATTGAATAAAAAATAAATTTTGCATTTATTTTATTAAAAATAAAAATATATCACAGTGTGCTAAATTCAGAATTTTAGTTAGAAATTTTTAGTTAGAAAATTTACTACATCATACGTTGTCTTGTCAGTTACCAGCCTTTCAACTGGGCTCGAATAATGCAAATAATTGTTTGTGTCCGCTTGGTGAAGCAATTAAATATAAAATATTATTCGATTAATCGAAAACCGCAATAACGTATGGGAATAACTAAAATCTATTTAAAAAACTTTCTAATACAAAATAAACTTCTAAAGTTAATTCATAATCTTCCCAGGCACTACTCCACAGAGAGACTTCACCAAATCGCGAATGTCGATTTGATTGCTGCTAAAATATACAGATTGTATGAAAATTTCAACACTAAGTGTTCATATTCCGAATATAATCATATAGCTGAGCTAGCCCAGCTTTAGATTAGTAATTTAAGTAGGTTTTAAGTTTTTATCGTAACACAAAATGTCAAAAGGTTTTTTCAAATTTTCTCCTTAACTTAAATACTATGTAATTAATTCACATACCATGAAACAAATTTGTATAATTAAGTAGAAAAAGGAAAAATCCTTAAACTCTTTGTAAATATGTACCATATACTTTTGTAAGTAAACTTTGTAAATATCATCTTACGCAATAAATTGAATTGAATTGAATTGAACTTTCTAATAAAAACAGTTGTTCTATTAATTGCCTTTAAAAAATGTTTTCTTCGTTATTCGAAAATCCTAATAATTATTCGAACAATAATTTGCTCAACTAGTAAATACATTTAAATTAAAAACAATATTTTCAACAATTTTTTTAATCATATTAAAAAATTAGCTTTATATTTTACAAAAAAATTTATATAGAAACATTTTTGCAGCCATTTTTAGTTGGGTTTTTACTTAATTTTTCTAACTGCTGCAGCCAGTGAATTTCAGGTGATGATCGCTTGTATGTGTGCACTTGTGCACTTAAATATATGAAATAGTTTATTATTTTAATATTTGCTTCTAACAATATTCGTTTTCATTAAATTCAAACTATTCAAACAACCATAAAAAAAACCTAAATATATGTTTTATACGAGTATATGAAAAATGTTTCACAATCACGGATTTACCAAATAGAATTGTTAAGGAGTTAATTTTTTAATAATAAAAAACTGTGTAGTTGTAAAAAATTTCAGTTTTAATATAAATTGTTTCCTCAATTTCATACAGTAGTCAGTCAGAGAAATAATCTAATTGAATAAAAAATATCGGGCAACTTTTCACTGATATATATTTTTTTTTAAATATTTTAATACATTTTTTTTGCAAAAATCATTTTATTTAAGAAAAAAAAATTTTATATTTTTTCTGGAAAGCTTTGTTGCTGTCCGAAACTCCTTTCAATACTTATTTATTAGAAAAAAACACGTTTTGGGTAAAATTGTGTTTCAACCGAAAAAATCGATTTTTGCCCTAATAAATGAGCATTGAAAGGAGTTTCGGAAGCAACAAAGCTTTTGAAAAACCACAAATCGCATGCATTTGAAGAAAGAAAATTTTTGGCCAATTTTTTTTCGGAAAGGGGTACTTCTTTGCAAAAATCGAGTTTTTGGTTAGCAAATGCGTAATGCCTAAATCGTATGCTTTTAAGAAAAAAATTTTTCTACTAACTTTTTTTGGAAATTTTTGTTTGAAACACAATTTTACCCAAAACGTTTTTACATTCTTATTTCTAATAAATACGTATTGATAGGAGTTTCAAAAGTGGAAAAGTTGAAACAAATCTTCAACAACTAACACTATGGTGCAATCATGCATAACGGAAAAACCCAATATCATTTTTCCCACACACGATTGATTTATTCATAAAAAATTTAAAATAATTTTGAAAAAAATTTCCACTAAAGTTTTTTCAGAAATCTAGTGTAATTATTTGTGGCACTTAGACTTAATCAATTTTGTACAACTTTTTAATTATGCCACATTACAGAGGGAGAACACCAGCAACAAGAAAATGTAAAAGTGGCAGGAAACAAAATATTTCATATGTGGCATGTCACATGAAACTTTAATGTCGTTGGTTGCTTGTGTAAAGAATCGTGCCAAAAAAAAAATACAGGAAAATTGAATAAAAAACCCGGAATTTCTTTAGCGAAAAGTTTAACTTTTTGTGTTTAAGTTTACAGGAAAATCCTTTTAAAACTTTCTTACGTTTATATGCATGCGAGGATCACATTTAAAATTACGAAAAATTTTACAAACACCAATGAAAATTAAGTGCTTTTTCAACAATCATGAAGTTAGCCAAATCTAAAATATTTATATATCTTTTAAAGAAATTACTTGATGCTAGAAAAATATTAATAACAAATTTTTTCAAATCTTGCTAGTTTAAAACTCGTAATATTTCGTCAACTAGAGAAAGGATGTAGAGAAAACATGAAGAGGTGATTTATTATCTGACACAGATGCTTTCTGAAAGTATGCAACAGAATTATTGCAAGTCGGATGCCTGGTTTCCTTAAAAAAAACTAATAAAGTACTTAAAGGTTCGCCCATTCGCATCGCCGCATATAATAAGTGTCTGCTTATTATATGCGTTTATGTATAGTTGATTATGCAAATTTTAGAATTTCTTCTCTTTTGTTTTATTGATTCAATACTTTCTTTTTTTTCATCTTATTTTCTTGGCATCACACGCCACGCAAGTTAATCCAGCGATGTTGAAAATCTTTCACCGAGTGGGTAAATCAGAAAAGGTTAAGCTGGAAGTAACACTGCAGATTATGATCATACTAAACAGCAGTTTGCCTACGAAGAGGTGCGAAGTAATACAATTTGGAAATTATAAATTAATTGAAAATCTGGTACTTTTTTTACTTTTGCAACGAAGAGCCAAATAACTAATTTTAATATGCCCCAAACTATATAGTACTTATTTGCAAGATGTAATTTTATTAATTTTTAGTGTCGACGATTTAAACAAATTTCTCTAAATTAAGGCAATTGTCATCCCTGCATACTGTGCCCTATAAGAAAGTATATTTGTGCCCCTTAAGTTGATCCCAAAATAAGTTTTGCGAAAGTGTTTGCTTAAAAGTACCTTAAAAACGTATACAAAGATTGTATATTAAAAATCAACTCGTTTGGAAAGTACTTTTGGAGACAAGTATGCTTAAATAAAAGTACCTTAAAAAAAAATTTTGAAAAAAGTACCGTTTGAAAAAAGTGCCTTTAGAAAAAAGTCCCGTTTAAAAAAAGTACCTTTTGAAAAAAGTGCCTTTGGAAAAAAGTACCATTTAATAAAAGTAACATATATATAGATGGTATCTTTCAATATAACAAAAAGAAAAAAGTACCTTCTTAGAAAAGTATATCTAAAGAAAATCACCTTTAAAAAAATGTTTTCAAACTAAAGTCTCTTTAAATAAAAGTACCTTTAAAGAAAAGTTCTTTTGCAGAAAAGTACCATTAAGAAACATTTATTTAGAGAAATTAAAGTTTCAATAAAATATAAACTAATATTTGGAAAAGTGCCTTTTAAAAAGTGCCACTAAAGAAAAGTACCTTTTAAGATAACTGAACTTTAAGAATATTACCTTTCAGGATAACAGTAAGGAAATAGCTGTTTTGTTAAAAACAAGTGATGTTCTTTCCTAGAAACGTTGATTTACTTAAAAGTACCATTAAAGAAACCCTACTTTCAAGAAAAGTACCTTTCAACATAGCAGCAACAAAAAAGTACTTTGTGAGAAATGTCCTTTTGAAACACAAGTGCCTTAAAAAAGGTTCTTTCTTGGAGAAGTAACCTTAAAGAAAAGTACTTTTTAAGAAAAATGTCATTTAAGAAAAGTGCTATTTAGAAAAGTACTTTTAAAAAACTTCATTTCAAAGGAAACTAAAATATATAAAGTTTATAAATATAGATAAATATTATAAAAAAATGCATTAACACTTGAAATGTAAAAATTTTTTTACAAAATATTGCATTTTAGTGGATTAAACAAGAAGAGTTTTTTGTGCAATTCGGCTTGGGGAGAAAATAATTGAAACCAATTTGAAGTGTGAAAGACTTAGATTGCTGACACAATAAAAATTCCACAACTTTTTACCTCCTTCTCGCAGGGAATCCCTTTTTGCGCTACACAATAGATTGTATGCCTGCCAGCCTGCCTGCTTGCTGTCTGCTTGACTACGTGTTCGCTAAATACAATCAGCTATTCCCACATGACACAGGCAATGCCAGTCAATTTAATTTTTGTGACATCATTAAAAATTCATTCATAGTTTCTGCAACGGTTTCCCAAATGCTGATGCAGTTGTTGTTACTTTTGCTGTTACCTGACATGTTCAAATACGGCATCATTACACGTGATGTGATTTGGGATTATCATACGCAAGTTAAACATCTATACGAAATAGACCGTAAAAATGCCTAAACTGAGCAGAATGGTCAATAGAAAGAAAAAAAAACAAAACAAAAATGTCCGCGCAAGCAGTAGATTTATATCTACATGTTTGCTTAAGTCTTCATTCAACGATTTTATCAGAAAATCATTGAGCAGATAATTAAATTACCAAAATGTAGCAACATTCATTGATTGGTAAACTGAATGGAGGATTGGATGCCGGATAACTTTTAGTGATTTCAATTATGTTGCCATGAAAACGGATGATTCAAAAAAAAAAAAAAAAATTAAACAAAATATCAAAAAAATTTGCCAAAAACTTATAAATGAATTTTATTAACTTAAGATTTTACTTAAGTGCACTTATCTAGGTATGTATGTGTAAGTAGGTTTGTACACATATTCATACTTGCTTCTGTACCTTCCTGGCTCTTGTAAACTCCGTAAATAATAACATATTTTCTTTCAACATTGTGCCGCTGCTAATTTTATTATTAGTTCAACCCTCTGAAGCAAAAATAAAAATAATGGATTTATATATATTTTATTAAGGTATTTTTTAATTTTTTCTGCAATGACAACAGCTCAGAAGAGATGCGAGTCTCATTCCCATGCGAGTTTTTTATCGGCAATTATTCTCTAGTATGTTTCAATGATTTATTTTTATTTAAAATGTTGTTAAAGTTTACTTTCCAACATTTTAAAATCTTTCATTATATTACTAAGATAATATATTTTTATTCAGACTCAAGCTCAAATCTGCAAATTACTTTTTAAGAATTTTCTTAAACTCGAACTGCTTCTTAGTAAGAGTGGAATATTTAGAATATTTTTATAATAATACAATATTTTTAAGCTTAAGGTCTTTATAATATATATATATATATATATATATATATATATATATATATATATATATATATATATATATATATTTCAATATTTCGTTAACCTTTGGTTAACTTCTTCAGGAAATTGTTATTATTATTTATGTTTTCTTTCAATGAAACAAAAAAAAAAATTTTTTTTTTCATTGAAAGAAAACTTAAAAAATAATAACAATTTCCTGAAGAAGTTAACCAAAGGTTAACGAAATATTGAAAGATAAATATATATATTTTATAAAGACCTTAAGCTTAAAAAATATTGTATTATTATATAAAAAAAAGGTCGAAAAATTAGCAAAAAATAAATATTTTTATAATCATAAAATTGCAACTCAAATGGCAACACTTAAGTCATTCATCGAAATCACAAAAATGTGTATATGCGCCGTATGATGCTTGAATATTTGAATATTACTCATTCGCCTTGACCTGGGACACGTTTACGTAAAGTCTAAAAGTATGCAATAGTTTTTCTGCAACTTATCTACGTATGATTGCTAATTTATTACATTATACATAAATATTACTCATACGACGTGTGTTCTGATTAACAAATTTACAAATTTGCCGCAAAAATAAAAAAACGTAAGAAACATAAAAAATATCTAAGAAAAAACAACTGCATCAGCGTTTATTTGCGCTAGAGATCGAAGCAAAAACTTTCATAAGCTCTGAGACGATGAGCTGACACCACGGAGATAAAGCGCATGCTCTTTGTGACCATTTGACATCAGACTTTCTTGAGATAATTTGTTTTGGAAATTTTCGCTGCGATTATGCTAAAACCTTATGCCATCCAGCCCCACGCCAGTCAGTTAAAGACGCAAGAAATCATGTCCATCATGTAACTAATGCCATTTCGTTACCACAATATCGGCATCATTTTCAAAATACACAGAAATCGTATAAATTACAGCAAACAAAACTTGTTTATTTCTGAAAAATACATATTAAAGGGAGTTTCAGAGGTGAAAAAGCCTTCCAAAAAGCATTGATTGTATATTTTTAAGAAAAACAAAATTTACTAATATTTTTGGAAAGGATTACCACTTTGCAAAAATCAATTTTTGGTTGAAACTTGCTGTGGATGCATTTATTTCCATAGATTGCACTTGGCATCCTTAATTAATTAATATTTTGTTTGTTGAAGTTGAAGATGTCTAGTTGAGCTTAAATTATGAATTTGAAAAAATATATTTTACTTCTGGGAATCCTAGAATCGCTAAAAATAAATGAAAAAAAACTCCAATATGGAACTTTTTATTAATTGATTTATTTATGTTAAGGTTTTTGCATATTTTTATTTCGATATTGATTTGTTTTATTTTAATTTTTTTGGTTTATTTTTTGATATATACATATATTTTTTTTTACTTTGGAACTAACATTTGTTTACGAATAATTAACAATATATTAAGCTTTGTGATGGTCACTTTTATTTTTTATTGTTGACTTGCGTTTGGTGGACAATGTAGCCGCTGTTGTAGTTTTTATATGTGTTTTTTAAATGAACATAAAAAACAAGCGAGTTATTGAATTATTTTATGACATTTTTTTGTGCGTGATAAAAGGTTGTATATATTGTATTTTCTATAAAAAAATTTTTATTCATTGCCGCTCACAATTCTCATGCATATTCATGACTTGTATTCATACATGGTTTTTATTAGGATGTAAAAAATATTTATTTGGGCGGAAATGGCATGCCTTTCTGCCGACAGGATACCGATACTCAACAAGAAATATCGGCGATAACGGTACCGACTGGCATATCGAATTTGAGTTAAAGTTAGCAAATCTGAACTTGAATAATTTTTTTATTACACAAAGTCACAAAGTAAAAAATTATTAATAAACAACATTAATATCAAAAAGATTGGAAACAATAAGAAATTAAAATTAAAAAAATAAGGAATTATTTCACAAAAAACAGAATTAAAATTAATGATTAAGCTAAGAATTTTTATTCACGCTCAGGATCAAATCTGCATGTTTGCAAATTTTTAAGGAATTTCTATGAAATTTGAATATAAAAACTCTTAGCGTGATAATTAAATAAATACTTTCAAATAATACAATTTACATTCAGATTTAAAATTAACTTTAACAAAGGGCTTTTTAAATGCAGTATTCTCAGCTTCTCAGAAGACAGTAAAATATCGGAGACAAATATAGCTGATGTATGGGTGCCGGTTACCTCCCTAATATTTACTGTCCGCCAGAGCTAGAGTCATTTCTAAACGTTGTTACACATATAGATTTCAAGTGCATAAATTGATTTTTTTTCTGTAGAGTGTATAAATATTTAAAAAAATTTGTATTGTATATGTTGGTAATGCTCATTCGTTTTTAGAGTTTCTATAAAAAACATGAGTTTGAAAATTTTTCTGATATGATGATTAGAAAGCCACTATATAGTTGGCTTTAATATCTACGAAATGCGGAAATTTAGATAAGAACGAAGCACAATTATTAAATATTTCTGAGAAATAAATTAATGGGATATATGAAAAAAATCATAGCAAAATGGTTTTAATTTCCAGCTTTGAAAAAATACGAGCATATAATAATGACTTCATTTGCTGAAAAACAATTTTCAGCTTATTTTCAGATTCTGTTCCACACTGAATGTCAGATGTTTTTTTTACAGTCACTCCCTTATCATTTAGTAGAACATTAGTTTCCATTAAATACTAATTAGACCAGCAATTTAATTTTCCGAACTGCATGCTAAGAATAAAACAACACTGATTTGATAAAGGGAAGTCCAAAGAGAGTTTAACTGACTTAATACGAGCAAATCAAGGTTAATGTTTTTGCCATAAAATAAGGCACAATATTAAAAGTGTCAACAAATAAATGTCTCAACATCCCAATTGGCCATATAGATGTTAACAAATCTATTTGTATTCCATTTGCTTCGAGTTCTCTAACCAGAATTTGCTAAGATTACAAACACGGGATTGAGTCTCTTACCACGTCACTCTCATGTTGTACAAAAACAACACAATTACATGCACATGCTTGCACAAAAACACAGGCAATACATTGAGTGTAAACTTGGCCAAATAAACAATCAAATGCTGTTCACACAGCCCAGACATTTGACTTAAATAGCAAATCTATATGAAATGCAATCACATTTTGCACTGATTTTCATACAAAATTTTATAGACGAGATGGCTCGTTGTTGACTTGTGTAAACAGCACTTAAGGGTATTAAGTAATTATAAAATTACAAATAAGAACGAAGGATCAATTTCGTTGGCCCCACATGAGATGGTAACGGAAACCTAATTAGAGACCAACAGCCAGCACATGCACAAACATACACGAATCTACACGCACTCTATTATAACTTAATTTAAGGCATAAATGAAAAAAAATTACTCGCAATTGCAGTCAGAAGTATAAAGCCCAGCAGTTCTCAGTACATTTTTAAGGGTCAAGATCTACCAACAACAATTTCATCAAACTTTAATAGAATTACGAATATTAACACAAATTAAAAAAAAAATTATATTTGGAATATAATTACCAAAGGAATTATTTAAAAATACAAGCCATTAAGCGATTTGCTTGACTGCGAAAAACACCCAAAGTCTGCGGCGGATGTTGCCACATATAAGACACAGTGGCCAAAAACTATGAAATAAATTTTAGACTTATTGCACTAAAAAAAAATATTTCGTGAATGCAATGAAGGCATAAATATAATATCTAATATTGAAATCTTTAATTGAAATTTATCTTCAAGTGTTCAACTTTACAAAAGAATAACTCATTGTAATTGTGGAAATTTATTACAAAAATTTTAAAATTAACCTGAAACCGCTCGATCTACAACATCAGTTTTAATTATACAACTTCAATAGCAGAAGAGAACAGCTGTTTTCGAAAGCCGCTACACTTTCGTCATATATACTCATGTGTATTTCTGTTTCTCACCACATACTAAATCGCTTAGTTGAATATGATAGCAGTTTTTATTAATAAAAATTTTATTAGGAAATTGCATACAAAAAGTGTGACACACTTTTAGTCCCTGTGTTCCTGTTTGATTATTTTTTTTCTCCCCCATTTTCTGAATTTTTTTTCATTGTACTTAGGCCAAACCTTTTAGGTTTGAATATGTGACATTATTTTCAACAAGTCACTATGAAAAGTGCAGGTCATTATAAAAAGTGCAAGTCATCATAAAAAGTGCAAGTCATTATGAAAAGTGCAAGTCATCATAAAAACTGCAACTCGTTATGAAAAGTGCAAGTCATTATGAAAAGTGCAAGTCAGCATAAAAAGTGCAAATCAGCATATAAAGTGCAAGTCATTATAAAAAGTGCAAGCCATTATAAAAAGTGCAAGTCATGATAAAAAGTGCGAGTTATCATAAACAATGCAAGTCATCATAAAAAGTGCAAGCCAGCATAAAAAGTGCAAGTCATTATAAAAAGTGCAAGTCATTACAAAAAGTGCAAGTCAGCATGAAAAGTGCAAGTCATCATAAAAAATGCAAGCCAGCATAAAAAGTGCAAGTCAGCATAAAAAGCGCAAGTCATTATAAAAAGTGCAAGTCATTACAAAAAGTGCAAGTCATTATGAAACGTGCAAGTCATCATAAAAAATGCAAGCCAGCATAAAAAGCGGAAGCTTATGCGCTCATACCAGCGTTTATGAAGTATTAAAGCAGGGTTTTTTTATTTTATTGTATATACTTTTTATTCGCGACTTTGTTCGCGAAGAATATGTGAAACTTCAGCTAATGTGTATGTTATGTCAATGACATAACATAATTTCATATATCCCTAGAAATTTTAGACCATCCTTGACCCCTGATAAAGTCATTGCCAAAGTTATTAAATCAACTGTATCAAAATTTCAAATGTTCATAGCTATCATTTTCATAACTTCATATTTCCAAGAAAAATTTCGGCCACCTAATAGGATCGTTTCCGAAAACAAAAACCACCCTATGTTATTCCTCGGATCTCAAAATATCTCCATGCTAAATTTCATATAAATCGGTTAGCGGCTTAAGCGTGAAAAGATAACCGACAGATAGACAGAGTTACTTTCATATTTATTATATTAGTAAGGATTAGACAAATCTAGTCTTAGAATTATATTCCTTAAGATTAGACACATAAATAAATAGATTTTAAAATGCAGAAGCATATTCCTACTGACACTCTTTTAAGTACTTTATCGTCCGCAAATATTAATAATAAATTATAACGGCCGGCGAAATTGCGAGATTTCATTATATTCATAACTACAAGTAAAGCTAATAAAAGCACAAGCGTACGTGTATGACAGTTATCCGAACTACAGGGTTGAAATTACTAAATAACATTGATTGGTAAAAATAGTTCAATATAGTTTTGTATTGCATCTTGCATTCCCATATTGTTAGTTGTATTAAAACAGAATCATATTATTACAAGAATTCCATACTGTTGTGCTGATACAACCACAACTCTTGCCAGGCACACACCAGCTACTTAAATATTTTTTAGAGTATTCAGCTATTCAACTTACGGTTTATTTATGGCAAATAATTAATCGATTGTAGGAGTTTAGCCTTGCTCGAATTAGACGATTATATGGAACAGGTTTTCCAAATTATAGGTCTCTCAATATCAGTGAATTTATTATGTAATTCGATTCGAAAGAAAAGGCTTTCGAATTTTTATGTTAAAATCATATACTCATATTTTCGAACAATTTTCCATTTCCAATTCCATTTAAAAATATATCTACCAGTTCCCAGCATTTTTTTACAGGGTATAATAGAACCAATTTCTGCGATTAGCCGAATCGCATTGAAATTACTGGATACTCTAATACTCATGTAGATATTATATTACAAAGGCAACAAAGCTGTCCGTGATGCTATTTTTTTATAAAACCAAGAATTACAAATCAGATCATGTTTACGGAATTTACAAGAATAATTTCAACGGATGTTACAGAGAGTGAAATACAATGAAATAACATATTGCACGTAAGCGAACAAAAGATTTGTAAACAGGAGCAAATAAATGTGTAACAAACAATAACTACAACAATAATAACATCCATGAACATTCTACATAAATACATATGTATGTATATGTACATCAAACCAAATTTGGGAACGTTTATGTCCCAAAAAACTTTTAATTTTAAAATTTTTAATACCAATTTAATTCTTCCTAAAGTATAAAATAGGTTTGATTCACTAAAAACACAAATTTTGGAATTTATGTGGGTACTTTTATATATCAAAATATTTCGATTTTCCAACTCTGGAAGCGAATTTTTATTTTTTTACCAATGCAATCCTTAGTGACGTATAACATAGTTTTACTTGACTAAGTTGACTTTGGTTACTTTTATGCATAAAAAATATTTCAATTTCCCAACCCTGGATACGAAATTTAAACTCCGGTATTCATAAAAATATAAAACGTATTTGAAACCTGTTTTAAGAAAATTTTGTATGAAAAAATTTGATTAAAATACATTTCAAACTCATTTTAAATTTTATAAATACCGGGGTAATGAAATAGGATTATTTAAGAAAAACTTACAATTTGTAGCCGTTTTGGTCACTTTCATGTACTACAAAATATTGAAGTTATCCATCTCTGGATTCGAAAGTTTGATATATATTAAATTTTTGATTCCAATTTGGTTTTTCATGAATTAACAAATAGTTTTAATTAGTAAAAAACCAAAGTTAGTTGCTTTTTTGTTTCTTTCATGTATAAAAAAATTTAAATTTTTTATTAATTAAAACTAAAAATTAAAATTTTTAAACTCTTTGGTCACTTTCATGTACCATAAAATATTTCATTTGTCCAACCCTGGAGTCGAAATTTTGATTTTTTTAAGATTTTAATACCAAATTTGTTCTTCATTTTGCAACGTCAATTGCCATTTTGGTTACTTTTATGCAGAATAAATATTTCAATTTCCCAACCCTGGAAACGAAATTTAAATTTTTTTTACCAATACAACTCTTAATGAGGCATGAAATAGTTTTATTTAAGAAAAACTTAATATTTGTGACTATTTAGGTCATTTTTATGTACCACAAAATATTGCAGTTATCCAACACTGGAATCTAAATTTTGATTCTTTTTTTTAATTTTTGATACCAATTTTGTTCTTCCTAAATTTTAAGACAGTTTTAGTTGGCAAAAAACAAAAAAAAAGACAACATCAGTTGCCTGTTTGATAACTTTCATGTATAAAAAAAATTCAATTTCCCACCCCTGGAAGCAAAATTTTTATTTGTTTTTGCCAATGCAAACCTTCATGACGTATAAAGTGGTTTGGTTTAAGAAAAACTTGTAATTTTTAACAATCTTAGTTACTACATGTACTACAAAATACGGAATAGGCCGAAAAAAAATTTTTAGTTTCCCATCCCTGGAAAAAAAATTTTATTTTTTTAGTTTTTAATAGACCATTGAGGCTCCCCAAAGCACGAAAAAGGTTTAATTTACAAACATTGAACAAAATTAATGATTTTTGGTATAAATTTTGCGTATAAATTTTGGTTCCCAGCTCTGGAACCATACTTCGGATCTTTCTGAATTTCAATAGCACTCTATTTAAGCTCATTTCCAATCCAACGGTCCAAGAACGAAGTCTCTAGCTCTTCTGGGGGCTTGGGAAACCCGATTTCACGTACAGACGGACGGGCAGACGGACATCGCTCAATTGTCATCGCTATTCATAAGGATCCAGAATATGTATACTTTATGGGTGTTACCCTGTCACTTTTTTGTGAACGGTATAAAAATCGACCTATAGCACGATATTTCTCTGATTAAAATAAATTTATTTCATGCGATAGAAAAATTTATTGTTTGAGAGAAAAATACGAATCCTCGCCAACGGATGTGATTCAGAGTTTTACTAATACAAGACTAATTAAAAAAAATATATGTATATGCATTTCATTTGGCAAATTTCTGTACAATATGTATCATATAAGCGATTTATAAACATAAAACATTTTTTCTTAACTCATAGCGAATATTAGGATACAAACTTTATCCACACATTTTTTTGTGGTACACTTTTAAGTATCGCATCGTCTATTGATGAAACATGTATTGTTTAAGAGGTATTTTAATGTACATTTTCTAAATTTTTTGTTCCCTACTTGTTAACACACACATGAACATACAAAGCTTTCTTTAATCCACTACGAAAAGCGCCTGAGGCGTAAAGGCCAACGCCTTACACAACCAGGGTGGAGGTATCTTGAATAAGATTTTTGGCGGCTGGTAGACACCGAACAAGTAGCGTCTTTTGTTATTTTCCATTCATTTGTTTCAAATGAAATTGTTTTTCCTACAAAATATATTGTTCGGAAAAAAATGTTGCCCCGACCTAACTATTTTTATATGAATAATAGCTTTATGAGCTTTGACTAAATTCCAGTTATTTTATTAAGAGTGGAATATTAAGAATATCATCCAACTAGCAGATTGTAGATTTAACTGAAGATTAGCATCTCTCCTAGTGGCAAAGAAACGTTAAGCTTCATATAAAAAAAACTGTTTGGTGAACAAATTTTTTCCGAAACAAATCCATCTTAACTTGACAAAAGAAGCGCACATATCTAATAAGCGCTTATGTTCGTAAACGGAATTGATTTCGTATTTTGGTTTCTCAGCCTTTAACCCACTCATCCACTTTTGGCTGAAACACAATTTAACCCATTTTTGGCCAAAAGGCGTTTATTTCTATTAAATAAGTATTGAAAGGAGTTTCAAATGCGCAGAAGCTTCCGAAGAAACTTAAATCGCATGCATTTAAGCAAAAAAATTTTTTGGCCATTTTTTTTGGAAAGGGGTACCTCTTTGCTAAAAATCGATTTTTTGGCTGAAACACAATTTAACCCATTTTTGGCCAAAAGGCGTTTATTT
Organism: Linnaemya tessellans; assembly: GCA_951800035.1. Classification (NCBI taxonomy): domain Eukaryota; kingdom Metazoa; phylum Arthropoda; class Insecta; order Diptera; family Tachinidae; genus Linnaemya; species Linnaemya tessellans. The sequence continues at coordinate 100,616,330 of OX637533.1, read as the reverse complement.
CTATTAAATAAGTATTGAAAGGAGTTTCAAATGCGCAGAAGCTTCCGAAGAAACTTAAATCGCATGCATTTAAGCAAAAAAATTTTTTGGCCATTTTTTTTGGAAAGGGGTACCTCTTTGCTAAAAATCGATTTTTTGGCTGAAACACAATTTAACGCATTTTTGGCCAAAAGGCGTTTATTTCTATTAAATAAGTATTGAAAGGAGTTTCAAATGCGCAGAAGCTTCCGAAGAAACTTAAATCGCATGCATTTAAGCAAAAAAATTTTTTGGCCATTTTTTTTGGAAAGGGGTACCTCTTTGCTAAAAATCGATTTTTTGGCTGAAACACAATTTAACCCATTTTTGGCCAAAAGGCGTTTATTTCTATTAAATAAGTATTGAAAGGAGTTTCAAATGCGCAGAAGCTTCCGAAGAAACTTAAATCGCATGCATTTAAGCAAAAAAATTTTTTGGCCATTTTTTTTGGAAAGGGGTACCTCTTTGCTAAAAATCGATTTTTTGGCTGAAACACAATTTAACCCATTTTTGGCCAAAAGGCGTTTATTTCTATTAAATAAGTATTGAAAGGAGTTTCAAATGCGCAGAAGCTTCCGAAAAAACTTAAATCGCATGCATTTAAGCAAAAAAATTTTTTGGCCAATTTTTTTGGAGAGGGGTACCTCTTTGCTAAAAATCGATTTTTTGGCTGAAACACAATTTAACCCATTTTTGTCCAAAAGGCGTTTATTTCTATTAAATAAGTATTGAAAGGAGTTTCAAATGCGCAGAAGCTTCCGAAGAAACTTAAATCGCATGCATTTAAGCAAAAAAATTTTTGGCCATTTTTTTTGGAAAGGGGTACCTCTTTGCTAAAAATCGATTTTTTGGCTGAAACACAATTTAACCCATTTTTGGCCAAAAGGCGTTTATTTCTATTAAATAAGTATTGAAAGGAGTTTCAAATGCGCAGAAGCTTCCGAAAAAACTTAAATCGCATGCATTTAAGCAAAAAAATTTTTTGGCCAATTTTTTTGGAAAGGGGTACCTCTTTGCTAAAAATCGATTTTTTGGCTGAAACACAATTTAACCCATTTTTGGCCAAAAGGCGTTTATTTCTATTAAATAAGTATTGAAAGGAGTTTCAAATGCGCAGAAGCTTCCGAAGAAACTTAAATCGCATGCATTTAAGCAAAAAAATTTTTTGGCCATTTTTTTTTGGAAAGGGGTACCTCTTTGCTAAAAATCGATTTTTTGGCTGAAACACAAAGGGGTACCTCTTTGCTAAAAATCGATTTTTTGGCTGAAACACAATTTAACCCATTTTTGGCCAAAAGGCGTTTATTTCTATTAAATAAGTATTGAAAGGAGTTTCAAATGCGCAGAAGCTTCCGAAAAGACTTAAATCGCATGCATTTAAGCAAAAAAATTTTTTGGCCCTTTTTTTGGAAAGGGGTACCTCTTTGCTAAAAATCGATTTTTTGGCTGAAACACAATTTAACCCATTTTTGGCCAAAAGGCGTTTATTTCTATTAAATAAGTATTGAAAGGAGTTTGAAATGCGCAAAAGCTTCCGAAAAAACTTAAATCGCATGCATTTAAGCAAAAAAATTTTTTGGCCATTTTTTTTGGAAAGGGGTACCTCTTTGCTAAAAATCGATTTTTTGGCTGAAACACAATTTAACCCATTTTTGGCCAAAAGGCGTTTATTTCTATTAAATAAGTATTGAAAGGAGTTTCAAATGCGCAGAAGCTTCCGAAAAAACTTAAATCGCATGCATTTAAGCAAAAAATTTGTTTGGCCATTTTTTTTGGAAAGGGGTACCTCTTTGCTAAAAATCGATTTTTTGGCTGAAACACAATTTAACCCATTTTTGGCCAAAAGGCGTTTATTTCTGTTAAATAAGTATTGAAAGGAGTTTGAAATGCGCAAAAGCTTCCGAAAAAACTTAAATCGCATGCATTTAAGCAAAAAAATTTTTTGGCCATTTTTTTTGGAAAGGGGTACCTCTTTGCTAAAAATCGATTTTTTGGCTGAAACACAATTTAACCCATTTTTGGCCAAAAGGCGTTTATTTCTATTAAATAAGTATTGAAAGGAGTTTGAAATGCGCAAAAGCTTCCGAAAAAACTTAAATCGCATGCATTTAAGCAAAAAAATTTTTTGGCCATTTTTTTTGGAAAGGGGTACCTCTTTGCTAAAAATCGATTTTTTGGCTGAAACACAATTTAACCCATTTTTGGCCAAAAGGCGTTTATTTCTATTAAATAAGTATTGAAAGGAGTTTCAAATGCGCAGAAGCTTCCGAAAAAACTTAAATCGCATGCATTTAAGCAAAAAATTTGTTTGGCCATTTTTTTTGGAAAGGGGTACCTCTTTGCTAAAAATCGATTTTTTGGCTGAAACACAATTTAACCCATTTTTGGCCAAAAGGCGTTTATTTCTGTTAAATAAGTATTGAAAGGAGTTTGAAATGCGCAAAAGCTTCCGAAAAAACTTAAATCGCATGCATTTAAGCAAAAAAATTTTTTGGCCATTTTTTTTGGAAAGGGGTACCTCTTTGCTAAAAATCGATTTTTTGGCTGAAACACAATTTAACCCATTTTTGGCCAAAAGGCGTTTATTTCTATTAAATAAGTATTGAAAGGAGTTTGAAATGCGCAAAAGCTTCCGAAAAAACTTAAATCGCATGCATTTAAGCAAAAAAATTTTTTGGCCATTTTTTTTGGAAAGGGGTACCTCTTTGCTAAAAATCGATTTTTTGGCTGAAACACAATTTAACCCATTTTTGGCCAAAAGGCGTTTATTTCTGTTAAATAAGTATTGAAAGGAGTTTGAAATGCGCAAAAGCTTCCGAAAAAACTTAAATCGCATGCATTTAAGCAAAAAAATTTTTTGGCCATTTTTTTTGGAAAGGGGTACCTCTTTGCTAAAAATCGATTTTTTGGCTGAAACACAATTTAACCCATTTTTGGCCAAAAGGCGTTTATTTCTACTAAATAAGTATTGAAAGGAGTTTCAAATGCGCAGAAGCTTCCGAAAAAACTTAAATCGCATGCATTTAAGCAAAAAAATTTTTTGGCCATTTTTTTTGGAAAGGGGTACGTACCTCTTTGCTAAAAATCGATTTTTTGGCTGAAACACAATTTAACCCATTTTTGGCCAAAAGGCGTTTATTTCTATTATATAAGTATTGAAAGGAGTTTCAAATGCGCAGAAGTTTCCGAAAACACTTAAATCGCATGCATTTAAGCAAAAAATTTGTTTGGCCATTTTTTTTGGAAAGGGGTACCTCTTTGCTAAAAATCGATTTTTTGGCTGAAACACAATTTAACCCATTTTTGGCCAAAAGGCGTTTATTTCTACTAAATAAGTATTGAAAGGAGTTTCAAATGCGCAGAAGCTTCCCAAGAAACTTAAATCGCATGCATTTAAGCAAAAAAATTTTTTGGCCATTTTTTTTGGAAAGGGGTACCTCTTTGCTAAAAATCGATTTTTTGGCTGAAACACAATTTAACCCATTTTTGGCCAAAAAATCGATTTTTAGCAAAGAGGTACCCCTTTCCAAAAAAAATGGCCAACAAATTTTTTTGCTTAAATGCATGCGATTTTAGTTTTTTCGGAAGCTACTGCGCATTTGAAACTCCTTTCAATACTTATTTAATAGAAATAAACGCCTTTTGGCCATAAATGGGTTAAATTGTGTTTCAGCCAAAAAATCGATTTTTAGCAAAGAGGTACCCCTTTCCAAAAAAAATGGCCAAAAAATTTTTTTGCTTAAATGCATGCGATTTAAGTTTCTTGGGAAGCTTCTGCGCATCTGAAACTCCTTTCAATACTTATTTAATAGAAATAAACGCCTTTTGGCCAAAAATGGGTTAAATTGTGTTTCAGCCAAAAAATCGATTTTTAGCAAAGAGGTACCCCTTTCCAAAAAAAATGGCCAAAAATTTTTTTTGCTTAAATGCATGCGATTTAAGTTTCTTGGGAAGCTTCTGCGCATTTGAAACTCCTTTCAATACTTATTTAATAGAAATAAACGCCTTTTGGCCAAAAATGGGTTAAATTGTGTTTCAGCCAAAAAATCGATTTTTAGCAAAGAGGTACCCCTTTCCATAAAAAATGGCCAAAAATTTTTTTGCTTAAATGCATGCGATTTAAGTTTTTTCGGAAGCTTCTGCGCATTTGAAACTCCTTTCAATACTTATTTATTAGAAATAAACGCCTTTTGGCCAAAAATGGGTTAAATTGTGGTTCAGCCAAGAAATCGATTTTTAGCAAAGAGGTACCCCTTTCCAAAAAAATGGCCAAAAAATTTTTTGTTTAAATGCATGCGATTTAAGTTTTTTCGGAAGCTTCTGCGCATTTGAAACTCCTTTCAATACTTATTTATTAGAAATAAACGCCTTTTGGCCAAAAATGGGTTAAATTGTGTTTCAGCCAAAAAATCGATTTTTAGCAAAGAGGTACCCCTTTCCAAAAAAAATGGCCAAACAATTTTTTTGCTTAAATGCATGCGATTTAAGTTTTTTTCGGAAGCTTCTGCGTATTTGAAACTAATTTCAATACTCAGTTATTAGAAATAAACGCCTTTTGGCCAAAAATGGGTAAAATTGTGTTTCAGCCAAGAAATCGATTTTTAGCAAAGAGGTACCCCTTTCCAAAAAAAATGGCCAAAAAATTTTTTGTTTAAATGCATGCGATTTAAGTTTCTTCGGAAGCTTCTGCGCATTTGAAACTCCTTTCAATACTTATTTAATAGAAATAAACGCCTTTTGGCCAAAAATGGGTTAAATTGCGTTTCAGCCAAAAAATCGATTTTTAGCAAAGAGGTACCCCTTTCCAAAAAAAATGGCCAAAACATTTTTTTGCTTAAATGCATGCGATTTAAGTTTTTTTCGGAAGCTTCTGCGTATTTGAAACTCCTTTCAATACTTATTTAATAGAAATAAACGCCTTTTGGCCAAAAATGGGTAAAATTGTGTTTCAGCCAAAAAATCGATTTTTAGCAAAGAGGTACTCCTTTCCAAAAAAAAATGGCCAAAAAATTTTTTTGCTTAAATGCATGCGATTTAAGTTTTTTTCGGAAGCTTCTGCGTATTTGAAACTCCTTTCAATACTTATTTAATAAAAATAAAAGCCTTTTGGCCAAAAATGGGTTAAATTGTGTTTCAGCCAAAAAATCGATTTTTAGCAAAGAGGTTCCCCTTTCCAAAAAAAATGGCCAAAAAATTTTTTTGCTTAAATGCATGCGATTTAAGATTTTTCGGAAGCTTCTGCGTATTTGAAACTCCTTTCAATATTTATTTAATAGAAATAAACGCCTTTTGGCCAAAAATTGGTTAAATTGTGTTTCAGCCAAAAAATCGATTTTTAGCAAAGAGGTACCCCTTTCCAAAAAAAATGGCCAACAAATTTTTTTGCTTAAATGCATGCGATTTAAGTTTTTTTCGGAAGCTTCTGCGTATTTGAAACTCCTTTCAATACTTATTTAATAGAAATAAACGCCTTTTGGCCAAAAATGGGTTAAATTGTGTTTCAGCCAAAAAATCGATTTTTAGCAAAGAGGTACCCCTTTCCAAAAAAAATGGCCAAAAAATTTTTTTGCTTAAATGCATGCGATTTAAGTTTTTTTCGGAAGCTTCTGCGTATTTGAAACTCCTTTCAATACTTATTTAATAGAAATAAACGCCTTTTGGCCAAAAATGGGTTAAATTGTGTTTCAGCCAAAAAATCGATTTTTAGCAAACAGGTACCCCTTTCCAAAAAAAATGGCCAAAAAATTTTTTTGCTTAAATGCATGCGATTTAAGTTTTTTCGGAAGCTTCTGCGTATTTGAAACTCCTTTCAATACTTATTTAATAGAAATAAACGCCTTTTGGCCAAAAATGGGTTAAATTGTGTTTCAGCCAAAAAATCGATTTTTAGCAAAGAGGTACCCCTTTCCAAAAAAATGGCCAAAAAATTTTTTTGCTTAAATGCATGCGATTTAAGTTTTTTCGGAAGCTTCGCGCATTTGAAACTCCTTTCAATACTTATTTAATAGAAATAAACGCCTTTTGGCCAAAAATGGGTTAAATTGTGTTTCAGCCAAAAAATCGATTTTTAGCAAAAAGGTACCCCTTTCCAAAAAAATGGCCAAACAATTTTTTTGCTTAAATGCATGCGATTTAAGTTTTTTCGGAAGCTTCTGCGCATTTGAAACTCCTTTCAATACTTATTTAATAGAAATAAACGCCTTTTGGCCAAAAATGGGTTAAATTGTGTTTCAGCCAAAAAATCGATTTTTAGCAAAAAGGTACCCTTTCCAAAAAAAATGGCCAAACAATTTTTTTGCTTAAATGCATGCGATTTAAGTTTTTTCGGAAGCTTCGCGCATTTGAAACTCCTTTCAATACTTATTTAATAGAAATAAACGCCTTTTGGCCAAAAATGGGTTAAATTGTGTTTCAGCCAAAAAATCGATTTTTAGCAAAAAGGTACCCCTTTCCAAAAAAATGGCCAAACAAATTTTTTGCTTAAATGCATGCGATTTAAGTTTTTTCGGAAGCTTCGCGCATTTGAAACTCCTTTCAATACTTATTTAATAGAAATAAACGCCTTTTGGCCAAAAATGGGTTAAATTGCGTTTCAGCCAAAAAATCGATTTTTAGCAAAGAGGTACCCCTTTCCAAAAAAATGGCCAAAAAATTTTTTTGCTTAAATGCATGCGATTTAAGTTTTTTCGGAAGCTTCTGCGCATTTGAAACTCCTTTCAATACTTATTTAATAGAAATAAACGCCTTTTGGCCAAAAATGGGTTAAATTGTGTTTCAGCCAAAAAATCGATTTTTAGCAAAGAGGTACCCCTTTCCAAAAAAATGGCCAAAAAATTTTTTTGCTTAAATGCATGCGATTTAAGTTTTTCGGAAGCTTCTGCGCATTTGAAACTCCTTTCAATACTTATTTAATAGAAATAAACGCCTTTTGGCCAAAAATGGGTTAAATTGTGTTTCAGCCAAAAAATCGATTTTTAGCAAAGAGGTACCCCTTTCCAAAAAAATGGCCAAACAATTTTTTTGCTTAAATGCATGCGATTTAAGTTTTTTCGGAAGCTTCGCGCATTTGAAACTCCTTTCAATACTTATTTAATAGAAATAAACGCCTTTTGGCCAAAAATGGGTTAAATTGTGTTTCAGCCAAAAAATCGATTTTTAGCAAAAAGGTACCCCTTTCCAAAAAAATGGCCAAACAATTTTTTTGCTTAAATGCATGCGATTTAAGTTTTTTCGGAGCTTCTGCGCATTTGAAACTCCTTTCAATACTTATTTAATAGAAATAAACGCCTTTTGGCCAAAAATGGGTTAAATTGTGTTTCAGCCAAAAAATCGATTTTCAGCAAAGAGGTACCCCTTTCCAAAAAAAAAATGGCAAACAATTTTTTTGCTTAAATGCATGCGATTTAAGTTTTTCGGAAGCTTCTGCGCATTTGAAACTCCTTTGAATACTTATTTAATAGAAATAAACGCCTTTTGGCCAAAAATGGGTTAAATTGCGTTTCAGCCAAAAAACGATTTTTAGCAAAGAGGTACCCCTTTCCAAAAAAATGGCCAAAAAATTTTTTTGCTTAAATGCATGCGATTTAAGTTTTTTCGGAAGCTTCTGCGCATTTGAAACTCCTTTCAATACTTATTTAATAGAAATAAACGCCTTTTGGCCAAAAATGGGTTAAATTGCGTTTCAGCCAAAAAATCGATTTTTAGCAAAGAGGTACCCCTTTCCAAAAAAATGGCCAAAAAATTTTTTTGCTTAAATGCATGCGATTTAAGTTTTTTCGGAAGCTTCGCGCATTTGAAACTCCTTTCAATACTTATTTAATAAAAATAAACGCCTTTTGGCCAAAAATGGGTTAAATTGTGTTTCAGCCAAAAAATCGATTTTGGCCAAAAAATTTTTTTGCTTAAATGCATGCGATTTAAGTTTTTTCGGAAGCTTCTGCGCATTTGAAACTCCTTTCAATACTTATTTAATAGAAATAAACGCCTTTTGGCCAAAAATGGGTTAAATTGTGTTTCAGCCAAAAAATAGATTTTTAGCAAAGAGGTACCCCTTTCCAAAAAAATGGCCAAAAAATTTTTTTGCTTAAATGCATGCGATTTAAGTTTTTCGGAAGCTTCTGCGCATTTGAAACTCCTTTCAATACTTATTTAATAGAAATAAACGCCTTTTGGCCAAAAATGGGTTAAATTGTGTTTCAGCCAAAAAATCGATTTTTAGCAAAGAGGTACCCCTTTCCAAAAAAAATGGCCAAAAAATTTTTTTGCTTAAATGCATGCGATTTAAGTTTTTTTGGTAGCTTCTGCGCATTTGAAACTCCTTTCAATACTTATTTAATAGAAATAAACGCCTTTTGGCCAAAAATGGGTTAAATTGTGTTTCAGCCAAAAAATCGATTTTTAGCAAAGAGGTACCCCTTTCCAAAAAAATGGCCAAAAAATTTTTTTGCTTAAATGCATGCGATTTAAGTTTTTTCGGAAGCTTCTGCGCATTTGAAACTCCTTTCAATACTTATTTAATAGAAATAAACGCCTTTTGGCCAAAAATGGGTTAAATTGCGTTTCAGCCAAAAAATCGATTTTTAGCAAAGAGGTACCCCTTTCCAAAAAAATGGCCAAAAAATTTTTTTGCTTAAATGCATGCGATTTAAGTTTTTTCGGAAGCTTCGCGCATTTGAAACTCCTTTCAATACTTATTTAATAAAAATAAACGCCTTTTGGCCAAAAATGGGTTAAATTGTGTTTCAGCCAAAAAATCGATTTTGGCCAAAAAATTTTTTTGCTTAAATGCATGCGATTTAAGTTTTTTCGGAAGCTTCTGCGCATTTGAAACTCCTTTCAATACTTATTTAATAGAAATAAACGCCTTTTGGCCAAAAATGGGTTAAATTGTGTTTCAGCCAAAAAATAGATTTTTAGCAAAGAGGTACCCCTTTCCAAAAAAATGGCCAAAAAATTTTTTTGCTTAAATGCATGCGATTTAAGTTTTTCGGAAGCTTCTGCGCATTTGAAACTCCTTTCAATACTTATTTAATAGAAATAAACGCCTTTTGGCCAAAAATGGGTTAAATTGTGTTTCAGCCAAAAAATCGATTTTTAGCAAAGAGGTACCCCTTTCCAAAAAAAATGGCCAAAAAATTTTTTTGCTTAAATGCATGCGATTTAAGTTTTTTCGGTAGCTTCTGCGCATTTGAAACTCCTTTCAATACTTATTTAATAGAAATAAACGCCTTTTGGCCAAAAATGGGTTAAATTGTGTTTCAGCCAAAAAATCGATTTTTAGCAAAGAGGTACCCCTTTCCAAAAAAATGGCCAAACAATTTTTTTGCTTAAATGCATGCGATTTAAGTTTTTCGGAAGCTTCTGCGCATTTGAAACTCCTTTCAATACTTATTTAATAGAAATAAACGCCTTTTGGCCAAAAATGGGTTAAATTGTGTTTCAGCCAAAAAATCGATTTTTAGCAAAGAGGTACCCCTTTCCAAAAAAATGGCCAAAAAATTTTTTTGCTTAAATGCATGCGATTTAAATTTCTTCGGAAGCTTCTGCGCATTTGAAACTCCTTTCAATACTTATTTAATAGAAATAAACGCCTTTTGGCCAAAAATGGGTAAAATTGTGTTTCAGCCAAAAAATCGATTTTTAGCAAAGAGGTACCCCTTTCCAAAAAAAATGGCCAAAAAATTTTTTTGCTTAAATGAATGCGATTTAAGTTTTTTCGGAAGCTTCTGCGCATTTGAAACTCCTTTCAATACTTATTTATTAGAAATAAACGCCTTTTGGTCAAAAATGGGTAAAATTGTGTTTCAGCCAAAAAATCGATTTTTAGCAAAGAGGTACCCCTTTCCAAAAAAAATGGCCAAAAAATTTTTTTGCTTAAATGCATGCGATTTAAGTTTTTTCGGAAGCTTCTGCGCATTTGAAACTCCTTTCAATACTTATTTAATAGAAATAAACGCCTTTTGGCCAAAAATGGGTTAAATTGTGTTTCAGCCAAAAAATCGATTTTTAGCAAAGAGGTACCCTTTCCAAAAAAAATGGCCAAAAAATTTTTTTGCTTAAATGCATGCGATTTAAGTTTTTTCGGAAGCTTCTGCGCATTTGAAACTCCTTTCAATACTTATTTAATAGAAATAAACGCCTTTTGGCCAAAAATGGGTTAAATTGTGTTTCAGCCAAAAAATCGATTTTTAGCAAAGAGGTACCCCTTTCCAAAAAAATGGCCAAAATATTTTTTTGCTTAAATGCACACGATTTAAGTTTTTTCGGAAGCTTCTGCGCATTTGAAACTCCTTTCAATACTTATTTAATAGAAATAAACGCCTTTTGGCCAAAAATGGGTTAAATTGTGTTTCAGCCAAAAAATCGATTTTTAGCAAAGAGGTACCCCTTTCCAAAAAAATGGCCAAAATATTTTTTTGCTTAAATGCATGCGATTTAAGTTTTTTCGGAAGCTTCTGCGCATTTGAAACTCCTTTCAATACTTATTTAATAGAAATAAACGCCTTTTGGCCAAAAATGGGTTAAATTGTGTTTCAGCCAAAAAATCGACTTTTAGCAAAGAGGTACCCCTTTCCAAAAAAAATGGCCAAAATATTTTTTTGCTTAAATGCATGCGATTTAAGTTTTTTCGGAAGCTTCTGCGCATTTGAAACTCCTTTCAATACTTATTTAATAGAAATAAACGCCTTTTGGCCAAAAATGGGTTAAATTTTGTTTCAGCCAAAAAATCGATTTTTAGCAAAGAGGTACCCCTTTCCAAAAAAAATGGCCAAAATATTTTTTTGCTTAAATGCATGCGATTTAAGTTTTTTCGGAAGCTTCTGCGCATTTGAAACTCCTTTCAATACTTATTTAATAGAAATAAACGCCTTTTGGCCAAAAATGGGTTAAATTGTGTTTCAGCCAAAAAATCGATTTTTAGCAAAGAGGTACCCCTTTCCAAAAAAATGGCCAAAATATTTTTTTGCTTAAATGCATACGATTTAAGTTTTTTCGGAAGCTTCTGCGCATTTGAAACTCCTTTCAATACTTATTTAATAGAAATAAACGCCTTTTGGCCAAAAATGGGTTAAATTGTGTTTCAGCCAAAAAATCGATTTTTAGCACAGAGGTACCCCTTTCCAAAAAAAATGGCCAAAATATTTTTTTGCTTAAATGCATGCGATTTAAGTTTTTTCGGAAGCTTCTGCGCATTTGAAACTCCTTTCAATACTTATTTAATAGAAATAAACGCCTTTTGGCCAAAAATGGGTTAAATTGCGTTTCAGCCAAAAAATCGATTTTTAGCAAAAAAAATGGCCAAAATATTTTTTTGCTTAAATGCATGCGATTTAAGTTTTTTCGGAAGCTTCTGCGCATTTGAAACTCCTTTCAATACTTATTTAATAGAAATAAACGCCTTTTGGCCAAAAATGGGTTAAATTGTGTTTCAGCCAAAAAATCGATTTTTAGCAAAGAGGTACCCCTTTCCAAAAAAAATGGCCAAAATATTTTTTTGCTTAAATGCATGCGATTTAAGTTTTTTCGGAAGCTTCTGCGCATTTGAAACTCCTTTCAATACTTATTTAATAGAAATAAACGCCTTTTGGCCAAAAATGGGTTAAATTGTGTTTCAGCCAAAAAATAGATTTTTAGCAAAGAGGTACCCCTTTCCAAAAAAAATGGCCAAAATATTTTTTTGCTTAAATGCATGCGATTTAAGTTTTTTCGGAAGCTTCTGCGCATTTGAAACTCCTTTCAATACTTATTTAATAGAAATAAACGCCTTTTGGCCAAAAATGGGTTAAATTGTGTTTCAGCCAAAAAATCGATTTTTAGCAAAGAGGTACCCCTTTCCAAAAAAAATGGCCAAAATATTTTTTTGCTTAAATGCATGCGATTTAAGTTTTCTCGGAAGCTTCTGCGCATTTGAAACTCCTTTCAATACTTATTTAATAGAAATAAACGCCTTTTGGCCAAAAATGGGTTAAATTGTGTTTCAGCCAAAAAATCGATTTTTAGCAAAGAGGTACCCCTTTCCAAAAAAAATGGCCAAAATATTTTTTTGCTTAAATGCATGCGATTTAAGTTTTTTCGGAAGCTTCTGCGCATTTGAAACTCCTTTCAATACTTATTTAATAGAAATAAACGCCTTTTGGCCAAAAATGGGTTAAATTGTGTTTCAGCCAAAAAATCGATTTTTAGCAAAAAAAATGGCCAAAATATTTTTTTGCTTAAATGCATGCGATTTAAGTTTTTTCGGAAGCTTCTGCGCATTTGAAACTCCTTTCAATACTTATTTAATAGAAATAAACGCCTTTTGGCCAAAAATGGGTTAAATTGTGTTTCAGCCAAAAAATCGATTTTTAGCAAAGAGGTACCCCTTTCCAAAAAAAATGGCCAAAATATTTTTTTGCTTAAATGCATGCGATTTAAGTTTTTTCGGAAGCTTCTGCGCATTTGAAACTCCTTTCAATACTTATTTAATAGAAATAAACGCCTTTTGGCCAAAAATGGGTTAAATTGTGTTTCAGCCAAAAAATCGATTTTTAGCAAAAAAAATGGCCAAAATATTTTTTTGCTTAAATGCATGCGATTTAAGTTTTTTCGGAAGCTTCTGCGCATTTGAAACTCCTTTCAATACTTATTTAATAGAAATAAACGCCTTTTGGCCAAAAATGGGTTAAATTGTGTTTCAGCCAAAAAATCGATTTTTAGCAAAGAGGTACCCCTTTCCAAAAAAAATGGCCAAAAAATTTTTTTGCTTAAATGCATGCGATTTAAGTTTTTTCGGTAGCTTCTGCGCATTTGAAACTCCTTTCAATACTTATTTAATAGAAATAAACGCCTTTTGGCCAAAAATGGGTTAAATTGTGTTTCAGCCAAAAAATCGATTTTTAGCAAAGAGGTACCCCTTTCCAAAAAAATGGCCAAACAATTTTTTTGCTTAAATGCATGCGATTTAAGTTTTTCGGAAGCTTCTGCGCATTTGAAACTCCTTTCAATACTTATTTAATAGAAATAAACGCCTTTTGGCCAAAAATGGGTTAAATTGTGTTTCAGCCAAAAAATCGATTTTTAGCAAAGAGGTACCCCTTTCCAAAAAAATGGCCAAAAAATTTTTTTGCTTAAATGCATGCGATTTAAATTTCTTCGGAAGCTTCTGCGCATTTGAAACTCCTTTCAATACTTATTTAATAGAAATAAACGCCTTTTGGCCAAAAATGGGTAAAATTGTGTTTCAGCCAAAAAATCGATTTTTAGCAAAGAGGTACCCCTTTCCAAAAAAAATGGCCAAAAAATTTTTTTGCTTAAATGAATGCGATTTAAGTTTTTTCGGAAGCTTCTGCGCATTTGAAACTCCTTTCAATACTTATTTATTAGAAATAAACGCCTTTTGGTCAAAAATGGGTAAAATTGTGTTTCAGCCAAAAAATCGATTTTTAGCAAAGAGGTACCCCTTTCCAAAAAAAATGGCCAAAAAATTTTTTTGCTTAAATGCATGCGATTTAAGTTTTTTCGGAAGCTTCTGCGCATTTGAAACTCCTTTCAATACTTATTTAATAGAAATAAACGCCTTTTGGCCAAAAATGGGTTAAATTGTGTTTCAGCCAAAAAATCGATTTTTAGCAAAGAGGTACCCTTTCCAAAAAAAATGGCCAAAAAATTTTTTTGCTTAAATGCATGCGATTTAAGTTTTTTCGGAAGCTTCTGCGCATTTGAAACTCCTTTCAATACTTATTTAATAGAAATAAACGCCTTTTGGCCAAAAATGGGTTAAATTGTGTTTCAGCCAAAAAATCGATTTTTAGCAAAGAGGTACCCCTTTCCAAAAAAAATGGCCAAACAATTTTTTTGCTTAAATGCATGCGATTTAAGTTTTTTCGGAAGCTTCTGCGCATTTGAAACTCCTTTCAATACTTATTTAATAGAAATAAACGCCTTTTGGCCAAAAATGGGTTAAATTGTGTTTCAGCCAAAAAATCGATTTTTAGCAAAGAGGTACCCCTTTCCAAAAAAATGGCCAAAATATTTTTTTGCTTAAATGCACACGATTTAAGTTTTTTCGGAAGCTTCTGCGCATTTGAAACTCCTTTCAATACTTATTTAATAGAAATAAACGCCTTTTGGCCAAAAATGGGTTAAATTGTGTTTCAGCCAAAAAATCGATTTTTAGCAAAGAGGTACCCCTTTCCAAAAAAATGGCCAAAATATTTTTTTGCTTAAATGCATGCGATTTAAGTTTTTTCGGAAGCTTCTGCGCATTTGAAACTCCTTTCAATACTTATTTAATAGAAATAAACGCCTTTTGGCCAAAAATGGGTTAAATTGTGTTTCAGCCAAAAAATCGACTTTTAGCAAAGAGGTACCCCTTTCCAAAAAAAATGGCCAAAATATTTTTTTGCTTAAATGCATGCGATTTAAGTTTTTTCGGAAGCTTCTGCGCATTTGAAACTCCTTTCAATACTTATTTAATAGAAATAAACGCCTTTTGGCCAAAAATGGGTTAAATTTTGTTTCAGCCAAAAAATCGATTTTTAGCAAAGAGGTACCCCTTTCCAAAAAAAATGGCCAAAATATTTTTTTGCTTAAATGCATGCGATTTAAGTTTTTTCGGAAGCTTCTGCGCATTTGAAACTCCTTTCAATACTTATTTAATAGAAATAAACGCCTTTTGGCCAAAAATGGGTTAAATTGTGTTTCAGCCAAAAAATCGATTTTTAGCAAAGAGGTACCCCTTTCCAAAAAAATGGCCAAAATATTTTTTTGCTTAAATGCATACGATTTAAGTTTTTTCGGAAGCTTCTGCGCATTTGAAACTCCTTTCAATACTTATTTAATAGAAATAAACGCCTTTTGGCCAAAAATGGGTTATTTTGTGTTTCAGCCAAAAAATCGATTTTTAGCACAGAGGTACCCCTTTCCAAAAAAAATGGCCAAAATATTTTTTTGCTTAAATGCATGCGATTTAAGTTTTTTCGGAAGCTTCTGCGCATTTGAAACTCCTTTCAATACTTATTTAATAGAAATAAACGCCTTTTGGCCAAAAATGGGTTAAATTGTGTTTCAGCCAAAAAATCGATTTTTAGCAAAAAAAATGGCCAAAATATTTTTTTGCTTAAATGCATGCGATTTAAGTTTTTTCGGAAGCTTCTGCGCATTTGAAACTCCTTTCAATACTTATTTAATAGAAATAAACGCCTTTTGGCCAAAAATGGGTTAAATTGTGTTTCAGCCAAAAAATCGATTTTTAGCAAAGAGGTACCCCTTTCCAAAAAAAATGGCCAAAATATTTTTTTGCTTAAATGCATGCGATTTAAGTTTTTTCGGAAGCTTCTGCGCATTTGAAACTCCTTTCAATACTTATTTAATAGAAATAAACGCCTTTTGGCCAAAAATGGGTTAAATTGTGTTTCAGCCAAAAAATAGATTTTTAGCAAAGAGGTACCCCTTTCCAAAAAAAATGGCCAAAATATTTTTTTGCTTAAATGCATGCGATTTAAGTTTTTTCGGAAGCTTCTGCGCATTTGAAACTCCTTTCAATACTTATTTAATAGAAATAAACGCCTTTTGGCCAAAAATGGGTTAAATTGTGTTTCAGCCAAAAAATCGATTTTTAGCAAAGAGGTACCCCTTTCCAAAAAAAATGGCCAAAATATTTTTTTGCTTAAATGCATGCGATTTAAGTTTTTTCGGAAGCTTCTGCGCATTTGAAACTCCTTTCAATACTTATTTAATAGAAATAAACGCCTTTTGGCCAAAAATGGGTTAAATTGTGTTTCAGCCAAAAAATCGATTTTTAGCAAAGAGGTACCCCTTTCCAAAAAAAATGGCCAAAATATTTTTTTGCTTAAATGCATGCGATTTAAGTTTTTTCGGAAGCTTCTGCGCATTTGAAACTCCTTTCAATACTTATTTAATAGAAATAAACGCCTTTTGGCCAAAAATGGGTTAAATTGTGTTTCAGCCAAAAAATCGATTTTTAGCAAAAAAAATGGCCAAAATATTTTTTTGCTTAAATGCATGCGATTTAAGTTTTTTCGGAAGCTTCTGCGCATTTGAAACTCCTTTCAATACTTATTTAATAGAAATAAACGCCTTTTGGCCAAAAATGGGTTAAATTGTGTTTCAGCCAAAAAATCGATTTTTAGCAAAGAGGTACCCCTTTCCAAAAAAAATGGCCAAAATATTTTTTTGCTTAAATGCATGCGATTTAAGTTTTTTCGGAAGCTTCTGCGCATTTGAAACTCCTTTCAATACTTATTTAATAGAAATAAACGCCTTTTGGCCAAAAATGGGTTAAATTTTGTTTCAGCCAAAAAATCGATTTTTAGCAAAGAGGTACCCCTTTCCAAAAAAAATGGCCAAAATATTTTTTTGCTTAAATGCATGCGATTTAAGTTTTTTCGGAAGCTTCTGCGCATTTGAAACTCCTTTCAATACTTATTTAATAGAAATAAACGCCTTTTGGCCAAAAATGGGTTAAATTGTGTTTCAGCCAAAAAATCGATTTTTAGCAAAGAGGTACCCCTTTCCAAAAGAAAAAAGCCAAAATATTTTTTTGCTTAAATGCATGCGATTTAAGTTTTTTCGGAAGCTTCTGCGCATTTGAAACTCCTTTCAATACTTATTTAATAGAAATAAACGCCTTTTGGCCAAAAATGGGTTAAATTGTGTTTCAGCCAAAAAATCGATTTTTAGCAAAGAGGTACCCCTTTCCAAAATAAATTGCCTAAATATTTTTTTGCTTAAATGCATGCGATTTAAGTTTTTTTCGGAAGCTTCTGCGCATTTGAAACTCCTTTCAGTACTTATTTAATAGAAATAAACGCCTTTTGGCCAGAAATGGGTTAAATTGTGTTTCAGCCAAAAAATCGATTTTTAGCAAAGAGGTACCCCTTTCCAAAAAAAAGGCCAAAAAATTTTTTTGCTTAAATGCATGCGATTTAAGTTTTTTCGGAAGCTTCTGCGCATTTGAAACTCCTTTCAATACTTATTTAATAGAAATAAACGCCTTTTGGCCAAAAATGGGTTAAATTGTGTTTCAGCCAAAAAATCGATTTTTAGCAAAGAGGTACCCCTTTCCAAAAAAAATGGCCAAAATATTTTTTTTTTTGCTTAAATGCATGCGATTTAACTTTTTTCGGAAGCTTCTGCGCATTTGAAACTCCTTTCAATACTTATTTAATAGAAATAAACGCCTTTTGGCCAAAAATGGGTTAAATTGTGTTTCAGCCAAAAAATCGATTTTTAGCAAAGAGGTACCCCTTTCCAAAAAAAATGGCCAAAACATTTTTTTGCTTAAATGCATGCGATTTAAGTTTCTTCGGAAGCTTCTGCGCATTTGAAACTCCTTTCAATACTTATTTAATAGAAATAAACGCCTTTTGGCCAAAAATGGGTTAAATTGTGTTTCAGCCAAAAAATCGATTTTTAGCAAAGAGGTACCCCTTTCCAAAAAAAATGGCCAAACAATTTTTTTGCTTAAATGCATGCGATTTAAGTTTCTTCGGAAGCTTCTGCGCATTTGAAACTCCTTTCAATACTTATTTATTAGAAATAAACGCCTTTTGGCCAAAAATGGGTTAAATTGTGTTTCAGCCAAAAAATCGAGTTTTAGCAAAGAGGTACCCCTTTCCAAAAAAAATGGCCAAAAAATTTTTTTGCTTAAATGCATGCGATTTAAGTTTTTTCGGAAGCTTCTGCGCATTTGAAACTCCTTTCAATACTTATTTAATAGAAATAAACGCCTCTTGGCCAAAAATGGGTTAAATTGTGTTTCAGCCAAAAAATCGATTTTTAGCAAAGAGGTACCCCTTTCCAAAAAAAATGGCCAAAATATTTTTTTGCTTAAATGCATGCGATTTAAGTTTTTTCGGAAGCTTCTGCGCATTTGAAACTCCTTTCAATACTTATTTAATAGAAATAAACGCCTTTTGGCCAAAAATGGGTTAAATTGTGTTTCAGCCAAAAAATCGATTTTTAGCAAAGAGGTACCCCTTTCCAAAAAAAATGGCCAAAATATTTATTTGCTTAAATGCATGCGATTTAAGTTTTTTCGGAAGCTTCTGCGCATTTGAAACTCCTTTCAATACTTATTTAATAGAAATAAACGCCTTTTAGCCAAAAATGGGTTAAATTGTGTTTCAGCCAAAAAATCGATTTTTAGCAAAGAGGTACCCCTTTCCAAAAAAAAAATGGCCAAAATATTTTTTTGCTTAAATGCATGCGATTTAAGTTTTTTCGGAAGCTTCTGCGCATTTGAAACTCCTTTCAATACTTATTTAATAGAAATAAACGCCTCTTGGCCAAAAATGGGTTAAATTGTGTTTCAGCCAAAAAATCGAGTTTTAGCAAAGAGGTACCCCTTTCCAAAAAAAATGGCCAAAAAATTTTTTTGCTTAAATGCATGCGATTTAAGTTTTTTCGGAAGCTTCTGCGCATTTGAAACTCCTTTCAATACTTATTTAATAGAAATAAACGCCTCTTGGCCAAAAATGGGTTAAATTGTGTTTCAGCCAAAAAATCGATTTTTAGCAAAGAGGTACCCCTTTCCAAAAAAAATGGCCAAAAAATTTTTTTTGCTTAAATGCATGCGATTTAAGTTTTTTCGGAAGCTTCTGCGCATTTGAAACTCCTTTCAATACTTATTTAATAGAAATAAACGCCTTTTGGCCAAAAATGGGTTAAATTGTGTTTCAGCCAAAAAATCGATTTTTAGCAAAGAGGTACCCCTTTCCAAAAAAAATGGCCAAAAAATTTGTTTGCTTAAATGCATGCGATTTAAGTTTTTTCGGAGCTTCTGCGCATTTGAAACTCCTTTCAATACTTATTTAATAGAAATAAACGCCTTTTGGCCAAAAATGGGTTAAATTGTGTTTCAGCCAAAAAATAGATTTTTAGCAAAGAGGTACCCCTTTCCAAAAAAAGGCCAAACAATTTTTTTGCTTAAATGCATGCGATTTAAGTTTTTTCGGAAGCTTCTGCGCATTTGAAACTCCTTTCAATACTTATTTAATAGAAATAAACGCCTTTTGGCCAAAAATGGGTTAAATTGTGTTTCAGCCAAAAAATCGATTTTTAGCAAAGAGGTACCCCTTTCCAAAAAAAATGGCCAAAAAATTTGTTTGCTTAAATTCATGCGAATTAAGTTTTTTCGGAAGCTTCTGCGCATTTGAAACTCCTTTCAATACTTATTTAATAGAAATAAACGCCTTTTGGCCAAAAATGGGTTAAATTGTGTTTCAGCCAAAAAATCGATTTTTAGCAAAGAGGTACCCCTTTCCAAAAAAAATGGCCAAAAAATTTGTTTGCTTAAATTCATGCGAATTAAGTTTTTTCGGAAGCTTCTGCGCATTTGAAACTCCTTTCAATACTTATTTAATAGAAATAAACGCCTTTTGGCCAAAAATGGGTTAAATTGTGTTTCAGCCAAAAAATCGATTTTTAGCAAAGAGGTACCCCTTTCCAAAAAAAATGGCCAAAATATTTTTTTGCTTAAATGCATGCGATTTAAGTTTTTTCGGAAGCTTCTGCGCATTTGAAACTCCTTTCAATACTTACTTAATAGAAATAAACGCCTTTTGGCCAAAAATGGGTTAAATTGTGTTTCAGCCAAAAAATCGATTTTTAGCAAAGAGGTACCCCTTTCCAAAAAAAATGGCCAAAAAATTTGTTTGCTTAAATGCATGCGATTTAAGTTTTTTCGGAGCTTCTGCGCATTTGAAACTCCTTTCAATACTTATTTAATAGAAATAAACGCCTTTTGGCCAAAAATGGGTTAAATTGTGTTTCAGCCAAAAAATCGATTTTTAGCAAAGAGGTACTACCCCTTTCCAAAAAAAATGGCCAAAAATGGGTTAAATTGTGTTTCAGCCAAAAAATCGATTTTTAGCAAAGAGGTACCCCTTTCCAAAAAAAATGGCCAAAATATTTTTTTGCTTAAATGCATGCGATTTAAGTTTTTTCGGAAGCTTCTGCGCATTTGAAACTCCTTTCAATACTTACTTAATAGAAATAAACGCCTTTTGGCCAAAAATGGGTTAAATTGTGTTTCAGCCAAAAAATCGATTTTTAGCAAAGAGGTACCCCTTTCCAAAAAAAATGGCCAAACAATTTTTTTGCTTAAATGCATGCGATTTAAGTTTCTTCGGAAGCTTCTGCGCATTTGAAACTCCTTTCAATACTTATTTAATAGAAATAAACGCCTTTTGGCCAAAAATGGGTTAAATTGTGTTTCAGCCAAAAAATCAATTTTTAGCAAAGAGGTACCCCTTTCCAAAAAAAATGGCCAAACAATTTTTTTGCTTAAATGCATGCGATTTAAGTTTCTTCGGAAGCTTCTGCGCATTTGAAACTCCTTTCAATACTTATTTAATAGAAATAAACGCCTCTTGGCCAAAAATGGGTTAAATTGTGTTTCAGCCAAAAATCGATTTTTAGCAAAGAAAATGGCCAAAACATTTTTTTGCTTAAATGCATGCGATTTAAGTTTCTTCGGAAGCTTCTGCGCATTTGAAACTCCTTTCAATACTTATTTAATAGAAATAAACGCCTTTTGGCCAAAAATGGAGCTTCTGCGCATTTGAAACTCCTTTCAATACTTATTTAATAGAAATAAACGCTCTTTGGCCAAAAATGGGTTAAATTGTGTTTCAGCCAAAAAATCGGTTTTTAGCAAAGAGGTACCCCTTTCCAAAAAAAATGGTCAAAAAATTTGTTTGCTTAAATCCATGCGATTTAAGTTTTTTCGGAGCTTCTGCGCATTTGAAACTCCTTTCAATACTTATTTATTAGAAATAAACGCCTTTTGGCCAAAAATGGGATTAATTGTGTTTCAGCCAAAAAATCGATTTTTAGCAAAGAGGTACCCCTTTCCAAAAAAAAAATGGCCAAAATATTTTTTTGCTTAAATGCATGCGATTTAAGTTTTTACGGAAGCTTCTGCGCATTTGAAACTCCTTTCAATACTTATTTAATAGAAATAAACGCCTTTTGGCCAAAAATGGGTTAAATTGTGATTCAGCCAAAAAATCGATTTTTAGCAAAGAGGTACCCCTTTCCAAAAAAAATGGCCAAAAAATTTTTTTGCTTAAATGCATGCGATTTAAGTTTTTTCGGAAGCTTCTGCGCATTTGAAACTCCTTTCAATACTTATTTAATAGAAATAAACGCCTTTTGGCCACAAATGGGTTAAATTGTGTTTCAGCCAAAAATTCGATTTTTAGCAAAGAGGTACCCCTTTCCAAAAAAAATGGCCAAAAAATTTTTTTGCTTAAATGCATGCGATTTAAGTTTCTTCGGAAGCTTCTGCGCATTTGAAACTCCTTTCAATACTTATTTAATAGAAATAAACGCCTTTTGGCCAAAAATGGGTTGAATTGTGTTTCAGCCAAAAAATCGATTTTTAGCAAAGAGGTACCCCTTTCCAAAAAAAATGGCCAAAAAATTTTTTTGCTTAAATGCATGCGATTTAAGTTTTTTCGGAAGCTTCTGAGCATTTGAAACTCCTTTCAATACTTATTTAATAGAAATAAACGCCTTTTGGCCACAAATGGGTTAAATTGTGTTTCAGCCAAAAAATCGATTTTTAGCAAAGAGGTACCCCTTTCCAAAAAAAATGGCCAAAAAATTTTTTTGCTTAAGTGCATGCGATTTAAGTTTTTTCGGAGCTTCTGCGCATTTGAAACTCCTTTCAATACTTATTTATTACAAATAAACGCCTTTTGGCCAAAAATGGGTTAAATTGTGTTTCAAAAAAATCGATTTTTAACAAAGGGGTACCCCTTTCCAAAAAAAATGGCAAAAAAATTTTTTTGCTTAAATGCATGCGATTTAAGTTTTTTCGGAAGCATCTGCGCATTTGAAACTCCTTTCAATACTTATTTAATAGAAATAAACGCCTTTTGGCCAAAAATGGGTTAAATTGTGTTTCAGCCAAAAAAAATGGCCAAAAAATTTGTTTGCTTAAATGCATGCGATTTAAGTTTTTTCGGAAGCTTCTGCGCATTTGAAACTCCTTTCAATACTTATTTAATAGAAATAAACGCCTTTTGGCCAAAAATGGGTTAAATTGTGTTTCAGCCAAAAAATCGATTTTTAGCAAAGAGGTACCCCTTTCCAAAAAAAATGGCCAAAAAATTTTTTTGCTTAAATGCATGCGATTTAAGTTTTTTCGGAAGCTTCTGCGCATTTGAAACTCCTTTCAATACTTATTTAATAGAAATAAACGCCTTTTGGCCAAAAATGGGTTAAATTGTGTTTCAGCCAAAAAATCGATTTTTAGCAGAGGTACCCCTTTCCAAAAAAAAATGGCCAAAATATTTTTTTGCTTAAATGCATGCGATTTAAGTTTTTTCGGAAGCTTCTGCGCATTTGAAACTCCTTTCAATACTTATTTAATAGAAATAAACGCCTTTTGGCCAAAAATGGGTTAAATTGTGTTTCAGCCAAAAAATCGATTTTTAGCAAAGAGGTACCCCTTTCCAAAAAAATGGCCAAAAAATATTTTTGCTTAAATGCATGCGATTTAAGTTTTGTTCGGAAGCTTCTGCGCATTTGAAACTCCTTTCAATACTTATTTATTAGAAATAAACGCCTTTTGGCCAAAAATGGGTTAAATTGTGTTTCAGCCAAAAAATCGATTTTTAGCAAAGAGGTACCCCTTTCCAAAAAAATGGCCAAAAAATTTTTTTGCTTAAATGCATGCGATTTAAGTTTTTTCGGAAGCTTCTGAGCATTTGAAACTCCTTTCAATACTTATTTAATAGAAATAAACGCCTTTTGGCCAAAAATGGGTTAAATTGTGTTTCAGCCAAAAAATCGATTTTTAGCAAAAAGGTACCCCTTTCCAAAAAAAATGGCCAAAAAATTTTTTTGCTTAAATGCATGCGATTTAAGTTTTTTCGGAAGCTTCTGCGCATTTGAAACTCCTTTCAATACTTATTTAATAGAAATAAACGCCTTTTGGCCACAAATGGGTTAAATTGTGTTTCAGCCAAAAAATCGATTTTTAGCAAAGAGGTACCCCTTTCCAAAAAAAATGGCCAAAAAATTTTTTTGCTTAAGTGCATGCGATTTAAGTTTTTTCGGAGCTTCTGCGCATTTGAAACTCCTTTCAATACTTATTTATTAGAAATAAACGCCTTTTGGCCAAAAATGGGTTAAATTGTGTTTCAAAAAAATCGATTTTTAACAAAGGGGTACCCCTTTCCAAAAAAAATGGTCAAAAAATTTTTTTGCTTAAGTGCATGCGATTTAAGTTTTTTCGGAGCTTCTGCGCATTTGAAACTCCTTTCAATACTTATTTATTAGAAATAAACGCCTTTTGGCCAAAAATGGGTTAAATTGTGTTTCAGCCAAAAAATCGATTTTTAGCAAAGAGGTACCCCTTTCCAAATAAAATGGCCAAAAAATATTGTTGCTTAAATGCATGCGATTTAAGTTTTTTCGGAAGCTTCTGCACATTTGAAACTCCTTTCAATACTTATTTATTAGAAATAAACGCCTTTTGGCCAAAAATGGGTTAAATTGTGTTTCAGCCAAAAAATCGATTTTTAGCAAAAAAAATGGCCAAAAAATTTTTTTGCTTAAATGCATGCGATTTAAGTTTTTTCGGAGCTTCTGCGCATTTGAAACTCCTTTCAATACTTATTTATTAGAAATAAACGCCTTTTGGCCAAAAATGGAGCTTCTGCGCATTTGAAACTCCTTTCAATACTTATTTATTAGAAATAAACGCCTTTTGGCCAAAAATGGGTTAAATTGTGTTTCAGCCAAAAAATCTATTTTTAGCAAAGAGGTACCCCTTTCCCAAAAAAATGGCCAAACAATTTTTTTGCTTAAGTGCATGCGATTTAAGTTTTTTCGGAGCTTCTGCGCATTTGAAACTCCTTTCAATACTTATTTATTAGAAATAAACGCCTTTTGGCCAAAAATGAGTTAAATTGTGTTTCAGCCAAAAAATCGATTTTTAGCAAAGAGGTATCTACCCCTTTCCAAAAAAATGTCCAAAAAATTATTTTGCTTAAATGCATGCGATTTAAGTTTTTTCGGAAGCTTCTGCGCATTTGAAACTCCTTTCAATACTTATTTATTAGAAATAAACGCCTTTTGGCCAAAAATGGGTTAAACTGTGTTTCAGCCAAAAAATCGATTTTTAGCAAAGGGGTACCCCTTTCCAAAAAAATTGGCCAAACATTTTTTTTTGCTTAAATGCATGCGATTGAAGTTTTTTCGGAAGCTTCTGCGCATTTGAAACTCCTTTCAATACTTATTTAATAGCAATAAACGCCTTTTGGCCAAAAATGGGTTAAATTGTGTTTCAGCCAAAAAATCTATTTTTAGCAAAGAGGTACCCCTTTCCCAAAAAAATGGCCAAACAATTTTTTTGCTTAAGTGCATGCGATTTAAGTTTTTTCGGAGCTTCTGCGCATTTGAAACTCCTTTCAATACTTATTTATTAGAAATAAACGCCTTTTGGCCAAAAATGAGTTAAATTGTGTTTCAGCCAAAAAATCGATTTTTAGCAAAGAGGTATCTACCCCTTTCCAAAAAAATGTCCAAAAAATTATTTTGCTTAAATGCATGCGATTTAAGTTTTTTCGGAAGCTTCTGCGCATTTGAAACTCCTTTCAATACTTATTTATTAGAAATAAACGCCTTTTGGCCAAAAATGGGTTAAACTGTGTTTCAGCCAAAAAATCGATTTTTAGCAAAGGGGTACCCCTTTCCAAAAAAATTGGCCAAACATTTTTTTTTGCTTAAATGCATGCGATTGAAGTTTTTTCGGAAGCTTGTGCGCATTTGAAGCTCCTTTCAATACTTATTTATTAGAAATAAACGCCTTTTGGCCAAAAATGTGTTAAATTTTTTAAAACTGAAATATACAAAACCGGCACCACTGGCCCATGTAAACATTTCTACTATAAAAAATAACTACAACTCATTATTGTTTTGGTGGTGTCGTTTTCAATAAAATTCAGTAGCTGGCTACACAACGACAGTTGCTGCCTAGAGCTTTATGATTAATTTGTATACGAGAATTGCAACACAATTGTTGTATATGAGAATTGCCTAGTAAGTTTTGCATTCTGGCACACATTTTAGTAACACTTGGAACATCGTTTTTAAATGAAAGAGTATAAACGGAGAACCTTATAATTAAGACAATTCCACGATGAACAATTTTCAATAGTTTGTGTTATTTGTAACATCCAATAGCTTGCATTTATTTTTCCGTTTTAGCGAAAAAAAACAACATTAAAAGAACAGAGATAATAAAGAAAATACTTACAAAATAATCTAAAGTTGATAAATTACAAAGAAGTAAATTGTAATGTAGGATTTATATTTAAAATTGATTATATAATAAAAAAAGTAATGAAAAGAAAAATATTTATTAAATACAATGAAGCGAATCCTTATAGTACGTTGTTAAACTTAAGCCAAATGCAGCAGACTTGGACTTATTCGTCCTTCCTGGTAGGCTTTGTGGGTTTTGTTTCGGGTCGTTTAGGCGTCACATCGTCATCACTACTCTGACTAGACGAACTCGAGGAGATGGTCTTACCCGCAGGGGCTTTCTTTTCGGGTATGGTATAGGGGAATTCTTTCTTTTCTGTTTCCAGCACAGATTTTAGACGTTGTAGTGCCGTGCGATTGATGTGCTCCAAGCAAACATCTTTAATTGCAGTGTTTAGGGTGTCTAAAGCCTTGTCAGTGTTACCCTTAGAGATTTGTATATCAATTAAGCAAGAGTAAGCATTACCAATAGCGCCTTCGGATATCTTCGAACCCCTTAGCTGGCTAATGACAGTTTGAGCCAATTTATCATCGTTTTGCTCGCGAGCTGTTTGCAAAATCCTTTGGAACATTAGACGTGGAGCACTAGAGAGATGCTTATCCCAGATCTTTTTCGAAGCAGCTTCATTGCCACTTGAAACATAATGAATCCATAAGACATTCATTGGCCCCAGCTGATTATGTTTTACATAATCTTCCGCTAATTTTTCAACTAAATCAAAAATTAATTAAATTGTTAATTAGATTGAAATTAGTAGCTAATGCACAGGTACTTACATTGGCCAACTAATTCCGGATGTGCTTCTAAAATGCCTATAGCTCCACCTCTGGGGAATTTGTCAGCCACTTTTAAAACCTCTTCAGAAGACTTGGCGGCTGCCAGTTCGTCACTCAAATTCTTGAAATACTGCTCAGCTTTGCCGGCTTTTATGTTGGCATGACAAAAACGATTATCGAAACTCACAACACGTTTCTGTTCCTCACTTAGTTGATCGCCCACGGCTTTCATAGTTTCCAAATCGCCAGAATTGGCCACACGATTTAGATAGAATTTAAAGATCTTTGGTATCGGGTGGGTGTTGTGGGCCAACATCTCATTCACGTATTTGGTAGCATCGTTCAAACGATCAGCTCTTACCAGCTGTTCAATCAAATGCGACATATCCGTAATAGAAGGTTGTTCCGTAGGCTTTAATTTATTTTTAAAGTTGATTGCAGCATCTAAATCATTATTGTTTAATGCTTTGCGTAATAGAGACAAATTGGCTAAGGTTTTAGCTGCAACATATGGCTGCTTGACCTGGTCCTGTGCCTTCTTTTCTACAGTTTCAATGTTTGATCCTCCTGTTCTTGGCTTCTCCACTTGGGGCACCACAAATGGCACAGTCATGCCTTTGGCCGTCAAAAGTTCTGCCAATTTAATAAGAAAATTATCATCTGGAGCTACATCTTCCTCTTGCATTTTGGTCCACAAGCCCAGAGCTTTTTCTGCATCGCCTGACTTTCTGTAGCTTTGCAAAAGGCTAAAGTAAATCTTATTGCGATCAATGTGAGACAAGTCTCGCGTAGCTTCCGCTAAGCCTTCTAACGACTCAACCATGCCCTCATTTTTGTAACGTTCGCAAGCTGTATCAATACGATGAGCCCTGGTGCGCAAGCCGGGAGTCTCTAAGATCTTGCGTGCCTGTCTTATGCGTCCACATTCCACAAAAGAGAATACCAAATCGTACAAACTGTTTATTTCGCCATGAATATTTGTGCTGAGATCAGTGATCTTTTGCAAATTGGCAGCGTCTTCTGCTTCTATAAGACGACGGGCCAACTCATTTTTCCAAGGTGTAGATTTATATTCAGCACAGATCTTTTCGAACACTTCAATGGCTTTGACAACGTTATCCTTAACCAGGTGAACTTTTATCAAACAACCTAAGATTACATTGTTGGGTATAATATAATTTCCTTGGACAAAAGCATCAAAAATCTTCTGCAATTTTTCAGCGTCACCGGATTCGGCCACAGAGTTCAAAATACGCCACATCTTAGACGTGTAATTAAAATTATTATCATTTTCAGCAACTTCGGTTTTTTTGTTCTTTTCCAAGAAATTTAAAGCTTCATCAAAGCGTTCTTCTTTAAGTAACAGCTCAACAATGGTCGCGGTCTTGAAATTGTCTAAATTGAATTCAGGGTCCTTAGATTTTGCCTTTTCATATGTTGCCAGAGCGTCCGATAGACGATCACTACTTGCGTACAAGTCAACAAGTTGAGCATAAGCTCCAGAGCCAAGAACATGCTTATCACTTTCCAGACGATCAATTACTTCTAGAGTTTTTTCCAAATTCTTACTGCGAAAACAGGCTGCCAGCAAGTGGCGTTTAAGATTGTTTGAGTTTTCTCCTTTAGCTTCAACATTAGTAATAAAACGCTCCAGTTCTGAGGACAAAACACTTTTTAAAATTGAATTACTACAAATACAAAGCACACATACCTTCAACCGTCAAGCTGTCAACACTCCTCTTTTTGCTGCTATTATCTAAAGCACTTAGTTCCAGTTCACCAGAACTTAATTTGCCCAAAAGCTCTGAAATATATGGAGTCATATCAGAGCCAATTTTGTCCGACAGTTTTGTGGCATATTGACTGCTGAGAGTGAAACCTTCTTTCACCAATCCAGGCAGTAATTTTTCCAAGACTTGAATGCCATCGGCACGGAAGTATGAAATTACATCCCATAAAATCTCCCCCACAATATCAACGTGACCGCTTTTTGTTTTAATAGTCTCTTCCGTGTCGGCGCCAGCTTCAACTTCCTCGTTGACCTGCTCGGACTTTTCGCCAGCATTGGCAGCAATATCGTTATTAGACTGAGCATTTCTCTTTCGGCCACTTTCATACAACTGGCGAACACATCGCACAAAGGCTTCATAGTTCTGTGTCTTTGAAAATGCTTGTATCAAAGGTTGGCGGAAGGTTTGATAGTTGTAAATGGCACCGTAGTTCTCCATAATATTTGCCGCCTCTTTTATTTGGTTGTTCGTCAATGCGGTATAACTGGCAGCTGCAGCTGCAGTGCCATTTGGTACCCCGGCATCACGCAATGAAGTGACGATTTTATCCCAATTTTTCTCCTTGAGATTTGGTATAACATAATCTCGAATGGTTTCGGCAGATGGTTGCACATTGAAATCCTCTTGCATTTTGCGTAGAATATTGAAAATTTGATTGTGTTCCACGGAGTTAATTATGGGCCAAAAATAATGTTGCCTGATGGGTAGACCGGCGTTTTTCATTTCGCTTAGCAACGGCAAAGTACTATTGACCAAACCATGAGTTAAGCCAGCCTCAGTGGCTATTAACAAACCCTTGGAATTCAAACCTTAAAAATAAGAAATTATTATTTGTAGGGAATCCGCAGAAGCGTTTTTTAACAACAGTATTTTTTTCACGTACCTTCATTGTCCAAAGTCTTGCATATGGACAATATCTTTTCCACTGGCCTATTGGCCTTAACCAATTGCCTAATGAAGAATACTCCCACATCAGCAGGCATGCCATCCGGACGTATACTTCTAGGCATGATGCGTAACAATTTCAAGCAAACATCTTCAAATCCTTTATTGGTCAATCTCAAAATTGTATTCACACAATCCTGATTGAAGCCTGTTGAGAAATGGAATTTTCCCAATAAACCATCAATCTTATCACCATGACCATTGACGGTCAACTGATATATAACATCTAAGATATCTTTGTCTAGCAAAAAGATTTCTTTTTTCTCACATTCCGCCAATGTGGCATTAATGCTTTCAATATCACCGTGCCTGCCGTAACAGCACAGCAGGGTGGTGTATGTATCGGCACTGGGCTCCAAGCCAGCTTGTTTCATAACACCCAAAATGCCTTTGGCTGATTCCATATCATTGGCCTGGAAAAATATTTTTTATTTACTGTCTGTTCCAAAAAACAAATTTAATTTTTTTTCTTTATTCTTATATGTATAATTATTCGACAGAACGATATCGAGTTGAATTGTCCATTTCACGGAATTGCCAATTTCATTACAACATTTCATGATGCTATTACCATAATCCTATAATGTTGCTAAATTGCGGCGTTTTCAATCAATATTATAAGTTAGGAAATTTTACAAATATTTTCGCTATTTCCCGAAAGTTCTGCTTTTATTTCTTACTTCCATTCTAGAAATTCTGATAAAATTTGTATCATAATCTAATGGTACAAACAATAACTTTGAATAAACTCTTATATTTGAAAATACCATAGATAATATTGCAAATATTCATTAAAAAGAACAAAATATATTAAAATATGCACAGAAAATACAAAACAACAAAAGATACTGCAATTTTTCTATAAAAGGCCATTAGACTTAAATTTCATTCTCGTATTAGAAACTTCACCATTTTCACATTTTCTACAATATCGGCTTCTTTTAAGCTAGTTTTGGAGTTTTGTTTTAAATATCACAACTTTTCGCCAGTTACAGGGAACACGATTTTCATTTAATGATCTTCTAATGATCGCTTTAAGATTACGGTCTTTATAGATCATTTTATGTTACAAAAGTTTAATAATAATTTATCCTCACCTGAGAATGTCCCAAGATCAGTGAATTAAACACCGCTTCGTTTACAGGCAAATTTTTAGCTCTCATATGTTCCAGAACCCTGGTAGCACCATCAATATCCCCTTGTTGACAATAGCAGGTAATCAAACGTTGATACGTTACACGATTCGGTTCAATTGACTTTGATTCGATTTCAGCCAAAAAGTCTGTGGGTGAAAACTGATGTTCATTTTCCAAATAGACACGCAACAAGGCATTATAATGTGATATATCCATTGGTACATTTAGAGAATTTAAAGTCTTCCAAATTTCTTGCACTAACGCTGTACGAACTTCGGGCATTTCTTCGGGTACCAAATTTCCACAACATCTAATAACCATCAATGATTGTGAACTGGTTGCTGATCGTGTAACACGTATTTCCTCTAAGACATCCTCAATGTCTCGTCTAGATATGCGTCCAATGCGACGTACGTCTTTATCCAGACGCTTAATTTGATTATCCAAGGATAAATCTGTCTTTTGAGCCGTTGTGCCATTAGCAAACCCACTAAAGAAAACAATAAAAACAACAACAATGAATGAGGTTATGTCATCACAACTATTTAAATTGTTTAAAATTTTGTATAAAACTCCAAGAAAATTCTAACTATATACAACTAAATATCATTAGTTTATTAATTTATTCAAGAATTACTCATAATATATAACAACTGTTCTCGTATTAAATTTAAAAACATTGTGTTATATTGCGTAAGCTTTTCGTTGCTGTCAATGAAGAATTTCCATTTGACCGGAGCACCTCCCGCAAACTTACTTGTGAAATTGAGTGCACATGCATGTTGTGTTCTGTAAAAGCGAGCTGCCTTCCGTATCGCGTACACTGTTAACCACTACATTACGTGTGAAACCAGCAAAATAACGCAAAAATTTGCCGGTTCTTAATATTGAAGCCATGTTTCTAATTCTTCAAAAATTTATTGTATTCTTATTGCTTCGAACAAGCACGTTAGGCAAGACTGAAAATCGAAAAACAAGTGAAAAGAGAACTGTCAGAATTTCATGTAATCATATTTCAAGCGCTGCCAACCAGAGAGTAGAATCATATATTAGTGAGTTACCAATCATAGAAAACAGCTGTGATTATTTACAAAGCAGACTAAACAGTAAGATGGCTGCAACACTAAATCATCTGGATGTATTGTTGCTGTATTGAAGTCAGAACCACAAATTATTTTATTCCATATGTCTGTGGTGACAACTATCAAACAGTAAGAGGAAACACAAGGCACGTGTTATTATATATATATATATTAAATGTTTTTATCTGTAAGCAAATTATAACATAAAACTTACAAAGTTAATCGAATTTTCTGATATCTACAAGATGACAGACCATATATATTCTGCGGAGTTAACGAAAGCTCTGTCATTAGCGTTCCACCGTTACAGTTTATGTTATTTAAACGCAATTCAATTTTTTATAACAAATTTACCATCCGATTATCAAAAGGACATTATAAATATTACACTATTGTATAAAGTTTCTATACGTCGGTTTAAAATTAAAAGGAAAAACTGCTTTTTTAACTTATTCATTGTTTTTTCTAGGAATTTTAAATGGCTATCGTACATCTGTAATTTTTCAACAGTTTCATCACTTGAAATCCAAGTTTCCAAATTAGTTCGGATTAAATTTAAAGCGATTTGAAGGAAATTTGATTCGATTTCCGTCAGGAGCTCATACATACCTATATCTATTCCAAGACTGGAACCATTTTTGCTGTCTTTCTGATTTTCAATATGTAATAACTTATTTTTTTCTAAAATGTAACATTTGCTTAATTGCCACGTAAAACACGTACGTTTTGTTTCCATTAATATAAAAAATAATTAACTATATAAATAAAATTTTTCCAGCTCTGGAACTTTTTTTTTTGGCTTTTATGATTTTTTATACCAATGAATTCCTTTCAAAAATATCCAATATGCATAATGTATAAAGAAACATATTTGATTTACTTCTATTTACCAAAAAAAAAATTTCAATTGTCCAACCCTGGAATCATATATTTGATTTTGTTTGATTTTTAATACCGATTCAAATCTCCCTGAAATATAATATAAGATTAATTTAAAAAGGAGAAAATTTCGTTTTAACTAATCACTTTTATTTACAAAAATAAGTTAAAATTTTCCATCTCCGTAACCGTATTTTTCTGATTTTCAGTTTGCTACAATAGTTCACGCGAGAATAAGAAGCCGAAAATACCGAGTTCGGCTCCGCACTCAGTCATGAACATGGTGTGGAATTTTTTTGATTTGCATTTAACGCATGATTGTGTGTGTTAGTTGTTGTCGGTCTGTTTCAGCGCGGTGATTGAAAGAAACCTCAATTTAAAATTTACAGAAGCGTACAGGCAGACGGACATCGCTTATTCGACTTTCCTATTCAACCCAGAATATAGTGTACAAAAAAGCCCCGCAACTAGTGCGAAACGGTCATAAAGAGTCAAAACACCGCTTTAGTTGCGCAACGGTAGCGCTAGTTAAGATATATAGTTTTGATATTATTTTACACAATCAAATTCTTTAATAGAATATTTGAATTTTTTAATAGAATATTTGATATAATTTCATATACATACGTACAATTTGTTAATCCTATAGAAGGTTTATTCCCATAATGAAAGTGTACAAAATTTGTTTTTTCGATCTCTCTGTGCCTCACATTTAAGTGCTTTGTGGCTATTTCTCATAGAATGTTTTTGTTATCAGCATACAACAACTATAAAAATACAGAAAGAAATAAAAAACGAAAAGCATTTCGAAAATTCCTAAAACAACACACACAACATCATGTATAGAACTAAATGAAGCAGCATGCTTTAATTAAATCAACCATATAAACCTGACCTTACCTAATATATTTTTATGTATGCAAGTTTTTATGCACATACACACTCATGCATACATAGATATGTATGTACGTACGAGTATGTAGTGCGAAACAGCAAATAATATTTTTTCACAGCGAAACAGGTAAATAAAAAATATAACCAATGTTTTCTCAGCCTAATACCCTAATTAGTTAACCGATTAACTTTATCTTAAAAAAATTTGTATGTATGTATATGTGGTTATATAAATATTCATATAATAGAAAATAAGTTTAAAAAACAGTGTACATATACATATGTATGTATCTTTGTTTGTATGTGCATACTTAGAAAAGTAGTTTCGCACATACAGAACTATTAAGATACAGTATGAAAATATGTATGTACTATAGTATTTTTATCAGAATTAATTAAATATTTATATAAAATACACATGCGTTTAAGTATATACTATATGAGCATATACCTATATTTATGTATATAACATGTTCATGCACACAGATACATGCATAAACATGTTCATACAATTGCCTGTACACCAAATGCATTTTATATAAAAGCTTTAGGGAACAAGTTATGTACTCGTAGGTATAAGATACATAATAAAAACTCCTTTTTCATATAAAAACCTGTATGTATAAAATATATTTATGCATGAATACGTATATGATAATATATACGCGTTTATAGCACATATTATTTAAAGAGCTGTAGAGCAAGCAGAATATGAATAAAATGCACTCATTGCAGTGCGCATAACTGCACAACGAAGGAGAACTTCTGCCATAGAGATGACAAGATATTTTGTCTTTCACAAAATTTACTTCATTTGGTACTAAAGAGCTTCTAAAGAAATGCATTTTTTGCATACATGTAAATACATATAAACACACACGTACAATAGGATGCGCCGAATGTGAGACTAATGAATGGAAAATAAAATACATATATTGTTAAAGTGTGTTACCATCGTTTTGATACAATTCTCGTATGCAATTTCCTAATAAAATGTTTAAAAATATCATATTCAACTAAATCACCTAATAAGTACATGTTCTGGACTTAAGCTGTGCTTCCTTACAACCATTCCATCCACGATATTAAGTTTTGAAGGGGAAATCATCAGCGTAATAATTCCAATTGTAAGAGCAAAAATAAGTAGAAAAGAATTATTTTTAAGAGAAATTAGTTGCAAACAAAAGAGTGAAATTGTATGTGTGTATATGCGCGAAAGTTTTAAGAGTACAGTTGCAAGTTCTTGTTGATTTCTGCATTGAGTAATAATGAAATGCAAAAAGAGCATATTAACCATATTTACATACATACATGCAGGAAAAATATATGTATGTATTTTCGTACATTTCTATATATACATGAGTTTGTATGTGCATAAAAGAAGTGCAAAGAAAGATCGCGATATATAAAAATTTTAAATGTTGGTTTTATAAAATAAACCACTAGGGAGGGAAGTTTTTTCTTGCAATGTTGTTGGTGTTGTGTGTATGTGTATATGTATGCATTTGGGTATGTGCAAGAGAGCTTTGAACTCAAGATTGTTGTTGTAGTATTTGGATGTGGTTATTATATGCATGTGTGTATATGAAGTATATGCACATGCATGTGCATGAATGTTTGTTTGTTTATTTTTGCATTATTCTTGTTCTTGTTGTTTTCTTTTCATATTACATTACAGTTGTTGTTTTCTGCTGTATATATTTTCTGTTTGCTTGTAATTTTTTATAAAATATTTTTTAAACTTGATGATATATGTACTTCGCATTCATCACAATTACCGCATACGTTTCAGGTCGTTGTTCGACAACTACGTTGATGATAAAACCAAAAATCATCAAACCTTTCGGGTCGTGTTTAAAAAACGTTCTTTTTGCCGCCGCCGCCACCATCATCTTCATCGTTTTTGGAAGTTTATTTATTTTCCGTCGGTTTTGCACTTTTACTCTGTGTGTGTGTTTTTTTTTGTGTTTTTTAGTTGAAGTTTAAATAAGGTAGGAAGAACTTGCGATAGTTGTACACTTTTTTGTTGTTGCTTGATTTTTACTATTGCTAGTGTCGGGAGCTATTGTTGTTGTTATTAAATAAATACTAGCGTGAAAAAAGTTTTTGTTGCTGAGCATTACGTAGTGTGTGCCGAGTACAAAGTGCGTGTTTTTTTTCTAGATGCGCCAAGTCATTGTCAAGTCTCCTCTGTTAAGTTAAATAATATTTGCAAAAGGCTCCCAATACAGAATAAAATAAAAATGGAAAAATAAAACAAAAAACTTGAAAAAATATATAATTGAAAAAAAGAAGAAATATGTGTATAAACAGGAGTAAAACTATTCGTTTGATGTTCTCCTAGTTAGTTCGTTAAATAATTGTCGTCGGGTTTCATCATTATTGTCATCTTTATCGTGATAATCTATTTACATTAGCACATATGTACATACATGCATACATACATGACAAGTCACATTATTATTATTATCGTCTTCATCACTTTCATCCGCCATCATTGCCAATGCATTTAATGCTTCATGCGCTTGTTGTCGTTGTTGTTGGCATTTTAATTCAGTGCTGCCACATGCATGAAGACTTTGGCTGTGCAATGGCAAGAGTTTAAGCAGGTATTTACCTATTTGATTTTATTTATTTTATTTTGTAACAATATGAAACTTTTTTATATCACACAAGTACACATTTCAATTGGTGTTATTTAATAAAGTTCTATGAATTTATATGTATGTCTTTATGGTTTTTGTAAAATATTTGAGTTTTGAAAATGCTTCGCCATTGATTTCATAATAACATCTTATTAAATTTTTTTTGATAACATACATATACCACCACACAACTTGATTAGTGCAAATAATAATAATGCAAATCTCAATAATAGCAAAGTCTATAGATTTGGAGTTATTTGCTGAATAAATCACAGTCAGACAAAGTTAATATGTACACATTTTTAGAATATGTGAAAGAAATTTATATTTCTATAGCTGTTTATTAAAAATTATTACTGTGTAATGAAATAAATTAAGATTTCGTAAATTATAAGAGGCTGAGGACTCTCTTTTATAAAGAATATTTTATTTCCAACAAAAAATATTTTTGCAATTAACTAACCTGAATCCTTAATAATTTACAAAATGTATGTAAATAAAAAGATCGTAATACATTAAGATCTTTTTCCATGAAAATTGTTGAATAACTGTATTTTATTACGACTTGACAAGCACTCCCTCGTCCTTAAGAAACTGTTTCTATTATCTAAAAGAGCATCGAGTTTTATAAGTAATACATAATACAATAATTAACATAATTTTTGTCTTCTATTTAGAAAAAATTAATTATGTTATGTAGGAATTTCTATTTTATTAGTCGAACTTTCTTATGTAAATTATATTACAGGATGTTAATTTTTTCAACGGGCTTAAGTTCACATGATTTGCAGCTTCGCAGATTTGAACTTAAGCACGTTGATTATGTTAAAAACTCAAAATAATAATAATAACAATTTCAAATTTATATATTTGGGAAATTTTGTTAAAAAGTACAGTTTTTAATTTTAAACTTACTAATTATTTTTTCTCAAAAATTAAAATATCTTAAACATTTTTAAGGAAAAAAACCACTGTGATCAAAATTAAAATTTGCAGTGTTTGACAATCATTAGAAGTCAACAAACTACTTGTATTTCAATGACAGTGTGCTATTGTTGTAGCAGAAAATGCCTTGTTATGTTACTTAATCTTAACGCTGCTCTAAATTCCAAACGTATTCCAGGCATAGTCCCTCATTACATCTGGTACAAGATTTGATAATTCCAACAAAATTGTTTTTGAACTGTTTTTCCGAAAGATAATAAATAAATAAATTTGTTAATACGCAGGTCTATTTCTTTACAGACACAATAATATCTCGTTGCCACACATCAAAAGAATTTCCCTAAAGCTCTAGTTTTCAAATGAGGTTCTTTCGCATTAGAAAGAACATTTTCTTCCACTGCAGGTCTGATTGAAGAACGATTTGTTTTTTTATAAATAAAAAAATTATTAATATTATATTTGGTTATTAATAAGCTTTCAGACTGAAGTTTTGTATAATTTTATACTTATATAAATACGGCGCATTACAATTTTTTTATAGAAAAGCCAAAAATTCAGAATATATTTTAGACATGATAAATTTTAATATTTTCGTATTAAAACAATCAAAGAAGGATTTTAGATAAATCTTACATGAACTTCTCTGAAGCTGATGCAGAATAATATTCACATTCTCACATAAATTTTAACATATTTAATTATTATTAAATATTATTTTGATACGGAAGTTAATTTTGTAAGATTATGTTGGCTAGACTTTGATACACTTTGCAGTAAATTTAAAGCATAATCAGATCCCACTGAACGTGGCGATGTACCGCAACGCATACTTAATAAATAATCTATTATATCGTATATAACGCATACGCCAAAGCAATAATAAGTATATTTACACTAGAACAAACAGCAGGCGTACTCCAAAATAAATTTATTTATTTATTGATTAAAGGCTTAATTCATACAAATTGTTTTTCATTGTTTTTAACGCTGTTATACTGTTGTCAGGCTACGTCAAAGACCATGTCTACCACGATAACCTGCGAAAAGGCGATGGAAAACTATCTCTAAAGAATAGACTGCTGCGGCCAATCTAGAGGCACACATAATAT
Source organism: Linnaemya tessellans (assembly GCA_951800035.1). NCBI lineage: Eukaryota > Metazoa > Arthropoda > Insecta > Diptera > Tachinidae > Linnaemya > Linnaemya tessellans. The sequence goes on along the minus strand of OX637533.1, from coordinate 100,578,829 downwards.
TTATTATTATTTGTTACTTATTTACTTTTCTAACAAATCACGACTACTGGACTAACGGGCCAGCGTTGTCAGCAAGGGCCAAGCATTAAAATGAACTCATAGCTCTATGTGAGCTTTATTAAACTCTACTTTTGAAATCGAGAAACGAAGAATCCCTTATTAAAAAAGTATTTTAAAGAAACTGTTATTCGCTGATATGTGAAATAATAAAGAAAAATGTTATATCGTAGATAAATAAATTTTTATGTAGGGGAATTTTGGGATTTATGTTACTTGCTATTAGGTCTTTTATAATTGGCCATCATTAAATCCGGAGTAGATTCCAAATATCAATAGGTACATGCGAACTCTTCCGATTTATGTTTGAATGTATGTGTCTATGCATGTGTGTGAGTCATTTTCGTGTGTATCTATCCCAACACTAGCAACAATATCATCATCATCATCATCGTCATCCACATCATGGCAGTCATGGATTTTCATCTACTACTCACTCTAGTTACAAATCAGCCATTATAGCTTTTGTTGTTGCTGTTGTTGTTATTGTGTGTTGGTTTTGTACACCAAAGTCTTCTTTGTCTGTTGAATGTGCATGCATTCTCTACAATTGCATTCCAATGTCTAAGACTACCTCGACGCCCTTTCTAGCCGCCCGCTCTGTTCACAACTTCTCCTACTTGTTCTCTTTATTTTTAACATTTCGTACGTCAATTTCCAATTTTTTATTTTGCTTTTGCTATTTTACCGCCCACCATTACCTAGCCCTCCCTGGCCTATCCTGGCCTGAGCTGTGCTGTCTACGCCAAAGAGTTCGTAGACAAATGCTGTCTCAGCCAGCAGAGGCAATGGCTTCGTTTGCTGCAGTGGCAAGAACTTATGTCAGGCAGCATCCTCTTGCACGATTCTCCAGAATTTTAGCGAAGCAAATATTTTGTGGAGCCTTTCACGGTCTATATGAATGTCTCTTTGTCAGATGGGGCAGGTATATGCATTGGTGTACATACTCTCATGTCTATACCTATTTAAGTGCGTGTGTATGTAAATATGTAAGCATGGTGATGCAAAATGTGAGTACTTTTTCATCCAAAAAAATAATAAATTAATAAAAGAAATAAAAAGGGCTTGCAGCGGAAATGAAAGTACCGAGTACTCGCAGCATGTGAACTTTTGTTTTTAAAAATTTCATCAATATTTAATTTTCATAATTAGTGAATTTATTTTATAAAATAATTCCATTCTACTGTGCTCGCGCTGGCAAGCTTCAGCTGCTTTATGGGTATTAAAATTGCTCTAAAAGTACTTTTCCAGTTGTATTGTATTTCGCATGAGTTTGGACCGAATTTGAAGCGACTTTGTATATGATGCAAAACCGGTCTGTTTATTGTTTTTTTTCGGTCTGGGCAATGTTTGGACTTGATTGTTTTTGTATACAAAACTATGGAAGTTAAATAGTTTTCCTGGCGCAATAGGAACAGTGTTGCCTTATCGTTTTTTTGGCAACAAATTTTTGAACCATAATTTTTTCTTATAAATAAAAATGGAAGCTGAAGAACTAAATAACAACTTACAAATTTATAGCCCTTCATATTTTTCCTGTCATATATGTATGTTGATAATAGAAGCAGTGCTGCCATATAATTTTTTTATCAAATAATTTTGCACTAGAATTTTTTGTATAAAAAAATGTGGAAGCTGAAAAACTCAAATAGCAACTGGAAAATTTAAAGCTAAGCAAATTTTTCATGGAACATATATGTATGATAGAAGAAATATTGCCATATGTCTGTTTTGCAAAATTATAATTGAACTACAATTTTTTAAAGTAAAAACATGGCAGCTGAAGACCTTAAACAACAACTTAAAAATCTAAAGTCATGAGTATATTTCCTTACATAAATATTCATAATAGAAACAGTGTTGCCAAATAGTTTTTTGTAAAAAAATTTGTGAACTAGAATTTTTTGTATAAAAAAAATGGAAGCTGAAAAATTTAAATAAAAAATTGAAAAATTTAAAGCCATGGATATTTTACCTGTCATTAAAATTCATAATATGGGAAATGTTGCCATATAGTTTTTTTTCGCAAAATTATGTTTGCACTATAATATTTCCGTGTAAAAATATGGCAGCTGAAGACCTCTAATAAGAACTTCAATATATAAAGCGATACAAATTTTTCCTGGCATAAATATTCACAATAGAATCAGTGTTGCAATATAGTTTTTTTTTGTCAAATAATGTTTGGACTAGAATTTTTTTTCTAGAAAAGTATGAAGCTGAAGGACATAGTTTTTATATTAATAAAATAAACATGTAAAGCCATTAACATTTTTTCTATAAAAAAATCATAATAGCAGCGGTGCTGCCATATAGTTTTTTTCTTCTAAAAACATCAAAATAGAGATATCTTTCATTTCAAATTTAATTTAATACTATAGATAGCTGAAGGACTAAAATAACACCTTGACAATTTAAACCATGAAGTGTTTCGTAAAAACTCGTAATATAAACAGTGTTGCCATATAATTCTTATTGCCAAAAAATATTTTAGTTTGCTTTTAAAATTCTTCTCAGAGTTCAAATTTAATTCAATAAGTGCAAGACAGTTGCACCAATAACTGTACTTTAGTGCCCGTTACTTTATCTCTGCTGAACGTTGAGTGTTGTCGGTCGTTTGCTTGAAGTTCTTGGCCGTTTGGTGTACATTTTTACAAACTTTTTCATTTTACTATTGCTTTAGCTGTACGACTGTATGTTTATTTGTATGCAGGCATGGATATGTGTCTATGTATGTGTGTCTGACGTTGTTGGTAGCAATGCACTTTGATTTTAGATGTCATTTCCTCTAACGTTCTTAAGCAGTGAACAACAGAAAATATTACAGAAAATTAAAACATTAAAAACGCTTTTTTTCGCGACCAAGACAGAACATAAATAAACGAGGCTGTTGTTCTCTTCTTATTGTTTTTTATTATTTAAACAATGAAATTGATAAAATTTTGATAAACCCATCATCATACAATTGATAAAGAAAACGAAAGAAAGAAGGAATGCAAAATAAATTAATTCAGATTTCTTGCATTTTGCAATAAGAAACTGCCGAGTATTACAAATTAAAAAAATAATAATAAAAAAAACAGATTATTGGACCGCCTGCGTAACACTGTGTTGTGTTGTTTTTGTTGTTGTTGGTGCTGTTGCCGTTTGTAGCTGTTTTTAATCTCCCATTTATGTTTATAAATGAATGTGTGCATGTGTTTGTATAAAACTCACACACACGCAGTGTGTCTGCTAAATATTGGCTTAAGAAATGAATTTTTATACAATAAAAAATGTGTTTTTCTCGCGATGTTTTATGTTTTTTTTTTTTGGATTATTTGTGTTTTATTCGCATTCATTATTAATTTCTGCCTACGTTATAAATCTTTCATCAGCAGACGTTGAAGTTGTTGGATTTTTTTGTTAATAAATTTATAATAAAAAAAATATTTACTAAAAGAAAAGCTTAATATATATTTATTATCTTATTGAAAAATATGCAAAAACAACAACGTGCGCGCATACTTGCTGGCATTCATGTAAGAAGTTGTCCAAAAAAGGAAATAAGTGAACAATTACAATTCCGTGCAGATGATTTACAACAATCACTTTTTCTTTCCGCCTTAAGGCCACAACCAGGCCTCTGTGGGTAAGTAAGTTGTTGCCGTACATTTTTTTCAATGACTTTTCGAAATCTTAAATATATTGGAATTTGCCGACGGCTCTTTGAGTGGGTTTTTGCAGAAATTTTTTTTTTGCGAATAAAGTGTGTGTTAAGTAAAGTGTCACTAATACATTTAAAAAAACTGGAAGGGGTACAAAAAATATGTATATAATTTTTTAAAAATGATGTCAAATAAAAAATATTTATTTGCTATATTTTTTATTTAATTACATGTCATAATGTCCTATAGCGTAATGGACATGAAAAAGGGCACAATGTTCTTTAATGGAATGTCATTTGATGCAAAGTTTGTAAAGTGGTGTGTTTGGCGAAGACTTTATATTATAAATTAAGGCAAAACCTGGCCAGGCATAACATCTTTTAACCAGCAAATCCAATCCCCTACCAACTTGGAAATAAAAACTCGTATAATGCATTCATATCCGTACGAAATTTAATAGATTTCAAATAAAATCTTTAAAAAAACCAAACCGTTTACCCCAACATTTTTAAATATAAGAAGTTTATTCACAAAAAGAGTGAATTTTAGCAATTAAATATTAAATAATTATTTACTCATCAATTTTTTATTTTCTTGTCGCCTCTAAAGTAGAGCCCTCAGATATAATGGGAGTGCAATTGTGCCAGCATTTCTTTCAATTCCCGAAGCAGTTTTGATATAGTCAAGGATATGCCAATTAGTGAGCACTCTCAGCGACTCAGTTTTTATCTCCCCAATCGTGGCAAAGCACTGTTCTTACATGGGGACTCTTCTCCTTTGCTTCTCTAATAGAAGTAACCTCTTCTACATTTTCATCAAAAATTTATTACGATCGTGTCATTCACATCTTCTCGATTCTCTTTCAAAAGCTTGTACCACTAGTAAACATTTATCTGACTCAGAGCACACTCGCCATAAGTCACCGCCAACATTTTAAGTGGTTTTGAACACTTGAGGATGCTGTTTTCTAAAGTAGCTAACGCGAGGCTAAGACCTCGAATGTTGTGGAATTTGTGTGATCAGCTTTAGTGCATGAATTTTTTTTTTTAGAAAGAACAATGATTTTATTCTGATGGAAGATCGATGAAAAACGGCTCAAAATCAGACAAAACATTGTTGAATTTGAAAAGTAATAGTGCTTTTTTTGAACCCCATGGTAAAAAAAATTATTCACGGTAAAAAATATTGAATTAAATAAAATAATTTTTTTGAAAATCAGTATATTTAAAATTGAATTATCGTAAAAGTTTTAATGAAAATGAACTAGTGAAAAACTCTTAGACGTCTTATATACTGAAAATAAAACTTTTTGTTAATGTCTTTACTGCAGATAAAAAGATCAGAATTAAACTATAAATAAATTACAAAAATATTTTATTAAATAACAAACAAAAAAATTAAATTAAATAAACAAGTAAAAACGTTATATTCAACCGGGTCGAATCTTAAATACCCTCCAAATATTTAGTAAGTAAATTTAAAATGTTTAACTTGGTGGGAAAGAGTTCCTTTCAGACATCTCTGTACCCAATTTTAACCCCGATATTCATAAAATTTAAAATGAGTTTGAAATGTATTTTAATCAAATTTTTCCATGCAAAATTTTCTTAAAACAGATTTGAAATACGTTTTATCTTTTTATGAATGTGGGGGTAAATCTCTATTTTGACAGAGTCATTCCGGTACGGGCATTGGGGCAGACGTTTCACCTCTGCAAGATCAAAGAACATCTCAGTTTCTTATAGGCTTAAGGAATACAAATTGTTCAATATTTACATCATTTTTGCATATAATATTGTACGTTAACGCCCACTAAAGAGGGCGGGGTCCAAAAATAGACTATATCATGTTTTCCACAGACGAACATATTGCTATATCGTCTCAGACTTCATCACTGATCAAGAATATATATACTTTATGGGGTCCAATTCTTTTTGGAGGGTATTAAAACTGTAATTTTTCGAAGCCTCTCTGGAAAGGGCCGTAGGGGAGACATTTTACCTTTAACATAACACTATATAAAAATAAATGTTTGGAATAATTAAGTGTAAAATTTATTCTTAATATATATTTTTTTGATAGGGTCATTTAGGGAGCAAAAGGGGAGGAGGAGGTAGGGCAGAGGAGTACCATGTCTCAGCTTCGTTATTAAAGCTTATAAATGTTATTTTTAAGGAATGCTGGCTTAAGTAAAACAATTTGTTATATTTTTAAATTATTTTTGCATATAATAACGCCCACTAAAGGGGGCGGGGTTCAAAACATAATATTTTTGATTTAACGCGTTGGACCTTCTTTGCCATAAAAATATATCATTTGCTTAATAAAATTACAAAAAAAAACTAAAAAAATTATGTTGTTTTTTCTGGGTTGGTTTAGTTTTTTTTAGGGGAACATTTTCCCTTATAACCGCTTTAGCCCATTTCCGAACTTAACCTGTGCTATCCTTCAAAATATATTTATACCAAATTTCAAGAGTCTGGCTCTTTTCGTTTGGACTGAATCGTGATTTCCACAGACGGACGGGCGAACGGAAGCACGGACGGACATGCTCAGATCGTCTTAGATTTCATCACTGATCAAGAATATATATACTTTATGGGGTCTGAGATGGATATTTCGATGCGTTACAAACGGAATAACAAAGTGAATATACCCTCCAAATTCTTTTTTGGAGGGTATAAAAATTAATTAAGATTGATATACTCAGTAAGATATAGATAATAAATATTCCAAGCAAAAAAGAGAAGAGATCAGTATCAATTTAGTTATTCAATTTTATCAGTACTCATGTGTAATTTTGTGCGCCACAGTTTATTAGGGGACTTAAAAAAATTTAAAACATCTAATATTTTCAAACTTAAAAAATATCTTATCTTTTCTTATTTTAAAAAACTATTTTTTTATATTTTATGCCAGGAATTGAAAAAATGTTTTCGATTTTGCATATCTCTATTAAAATACTTTTTAAATCATATATTCTTTATTAGCACTGGAGGACGATAACATACTGAAAAATGTATGTACTACAATATATGTATATAATCGTATGTATGAAAAAATTTAATTATTTGGTTAATGCAGAAGCCCTGTTGTATAGTTTAAAGTTAAAATAATAATTCCCTTGAAACGAAAATATTTTATAAATAATTTGTTTAAATTTTTTATTATTATTCGTACATGTGATGGAAATCGCTTATCGCATGAAATAAAGCGTTTTCGATTTGAAGTCACAAAATTGGTGTGCTGGAGTTCGTAATCGCTCAAAATTGTTCAAAAGAAATTGGCGTTTTTCAAGTCGCATGTGATTCGACAATCGTGCGATTCATAGCACATGCATGATTATTTTTTAATTGCATTTTCCGATATAAGTTTTTATGATATTTACAAATTAACGCCTTTAAGTGAATTAGAAAGACTTAAACTTGTATCTGCGTACGAGGTCCGTTCAAAAAGTAATTTTCTTCGTATAATTGAATATTTTTATGTCGATGCACTTCTCTAGAACGTACTCTTATGCTTCTTTAAGAGAGTAAAAAGTTTAAAAGTATTTTGTATATTCGATGATTTTCTGCTGTTAAAAAATATGGATCAAAGCATTTGCTTAAAATTTTGTGAAAAACGAAAAACAAAGCACTTGAATTGTTGGCAGTGTTACACGGTGATTGTGTTCTGATTCAGAAAAATTTTTACAAGTTAGACAAGCTATTCCAAGAAGGTCGAGGAGACGTGAATGACGACGCTCGTCCTGGACCCCCAGAACGATCAGCAATTAGGGAAAACAAAAGCTTTTTGTAAAATATTTTTGTTATAAAATTTTTTTTTAAATTCCTTATTCAAATAGAATTTTAAACAAGTAAAAGAGCTGAATTTTATATACCCTTCTCTGAAGCGCGTCCAATCCAACCCTGGCACCATCGTTTTCATCTTTCTAATTTTCAATTCTAATTTATTTCTTTCTAAAATCTAAAATATGTTTGATTACCAAAGAAAAACGAATGGTATAATTTAGTTACTACATTTTCCAGTTCTGGAGCTGCATTTTGGCTTTTCTGCTTCCAATGCAAATAAATTTCTTAAAAATATATTAAATATGTTTAATACGTAAGGAAAAGGAAAACATTTGTTTTAGTTCGTTACTTTTATGCATCAATATAAGTTTCAATTGGCCAACCCTGGACTATTAGATGTTTTTTTTTGCTTTTACTACCATTTTAAATATTTCTGAAAAATAAAATTGGTTTAATTAACAAGCAAACAAAAAACAAAAATAGTTTTGTCAGTCGCCGACGAAATGAAAGTTTTTAGCCTAGAAACAATTTTTCTATATTTTCAAACTTCTTCATCTATTATTTCAATGCTATCCCCTCTCTTTTAGTTCCGGCGCAATGCACAGCAAATACATGCGCCATTCTCGGAGTGCAGTTCTTACCAAAAAATAGAAACAAGTGTAAATTTGCTTATTAGATGATTTTCAATATCAGTCTATTTAGGACAATTTCCAATACTTTAGTCCAAGTCTGAAGTATCTAGCTTTTCTGGGGGCTGGAGTCTTCTTGGGACGGACAGCCTAGGATCCAAAGGGGTCATATATTAATTTAGTGGAAGTACACTCACAATGGCAAACTTATGCCACCATTTTTCGTGAAGGATAAAATGATATAACAGGGGCTAGTGAATTAAACAAACATGTAATTTCTAAAAATCACCAGCGAAAAACCCGAATTTTTCTTAAAAAAGTCTTCTAGGTATTTACTTAAAAATTGTATCCTCAATCACTAAAAGAAATCCCTCAAGAGAACGCTGATGTAAAAGTATATCACTATGAGTATAGGAAAGTTTATCAAAACCCATTTCCAAGGCCCCTTTTTTCTATTCAAACAAATATTTAATAATAGAGTTTGTTTTATGTTCAAGCACACCTTCACAAAAAAACGGGGGAAAAAAACAAACAACAATGATGCAACGCTAAATAAAGAAATCTATCCTGTGAAAATAAAATATCGTTTTTTCTTCATTTTGAATTCTTCCCATAAAATCTTTCTTCATTTTGCTCTTTTATATATTTTTCTTTTATCTTCTTTAATTGAATAGTTTACAGATGCATTCCACCATTTTGAAAATTTTATAAAATGTTGCTTCTATTTTTGTTGTTGTTGTTGTTGCAATCTTCTTTCTCTTCAGGAAATTCTTAGATACGCTGCTTGTTTTCTTTACTGTCTGTCTGTTGTTGTTGCGATTTTGCAAGTAAAATCAGTTGTTGTTGTTGTTGTTGTCGTTGTAGCTACTTAAAACAACATTAGTTTTATTCTATTCAATGCTGGTGCTAGTGCTGCTGCTGCTGCTGTTTCCGAGCTTGTTGTTGCTGCTATTGCAGTTGCCATTGTTTGTTTGTTTGTTTGCAATGCATCGCACAAATAAATCATTGTGTTGTGCTTTGTTGTCTATAATCCTCAATTACGACGTTCTTTATCTATCTTATTCTGCGTCTTCGTTTTCTTATTCTTCGGCATACCTAAAGATACTATTTATTAACTATTTTATAGGTACACACAGCAAGTCGCCAACAGATAGATTACGAACGAGTGCATCAATATGTATAAGCAGAAGAAAAAGAAGAAGCACCTCATCAAACAAATACTCTTTGCAATTGAACCCGCAAACTTGTTCCCACTTAAGTTTGGACAAGAGCAAACTTTTTCATTTTTTTTTTATGGAAAAGAAAGTCTTGAATAGATCACGTTGAAATTCAATTGAATATTAAGTGGATTCAGCTTTATTCCATTCGAATGCGAATGATGTAGCATCTGGATGAGCTATTGATGCAGGCTGGTATTCTGTTTCTTTAATGAATAGTTAATCTGTATGTTAAGTACAAGATGGCTAAGGGGAAATGGGCAGTGATCGTGGCCATGCTGGCATATAACATGAATATCATTGTATTCCTAGAGCTGCTTGTTTGTAAAGCATTTAATGTTAATTATTTGAAATGTTGGCTCAACTACTCTGACAATGAAATCTTTCTATTTCAAAATTAGATTGAAGTCTACTGATGATTTGGTGTAGGAGCCAATCAAGATCCAAGCGTATAGACTCACTTAGGCCCCTTTTAGATTAGGCAACTTTAATTGCGCAAGTATAATTTTCATCTTTATTTATTTTCTTTTGAACTTGCTTTTATGTTCACATTCAGCAACTTTGTTGAGCAAGTTTAAACTTCTTATAATCGAATTTTCTTAATTTGTTGACGTTTTGTTTCATTTCTTCCATGGTTATAGTGCTGTCTGTCTTTTTCATACCATTTAAAATTTCATTAAATGATTCCGCCTTTTTATTGCGGTCTAAATATGAGAATAAACAAACATTAAAAATGCATTATTTGTTCTGTTTCATTTCGCTTCCAATTCCTCATAATTTTTTTAACTTTTTATTCACTTATTAACAAATATGAAATTTTCTTAACACAAAATTAGACAACACACCGAAGAAGAAATGAAAGACAATGTCAAAAACAAATAAATATCCCAAGACAAGAATGGCAACAGAAACAGAATTGCCAAGTACAAACAAGTCTGTACTCAAATCTCGGCAATTCTTTCTCCTTCAAACCGACCTTTCCTCTCACACCCACAAACACAAGACTTGCGCAAGTAAAGTTGCCTAATCTGAAAGGGGCCTTAATAAATAAACTTTTATTTTAGTTTTTGATTTTAACTAGTTTTGCAAAATAAAAATTTATTATAATTTTTTCTAGGGTAAAATATTCTTTTTTCTTAAGGTAATCCGGTAATCCAGGATCCAAATTACCGTATGCGATATCAATCGAAATTTCAATTCATTTTAAATACGATATTCGTTCGATAAAGAGTAGCGTAATTTACCCCACCATTCGAGAGATGACCCCTACATATGCGCTGCATTGCGCCGGAACTAGAAAAGGGGGAATAATATTGAGAACACGGATGTAGAAAAATGAGAAGATAGAGAATTTTCTTTTAACTTTTTTAATCTCCACTCGCTAGCCAATTTTTGGCCACCGAATCGACGACATTTCTGTGCTTAATTTTAAGAATCTATTTTGACAGGGTTACCCCTGGAAGGACCGCGGAAGACCTCACGCCTTCGACGTAAAAACCTAAAAAGTATATCTTCAGGGTAATTAAGTGTAGAAAAACATTTTTTTTGATAGGGCCATTAAAGAGTGGGGGAGGATCAGAGAACATCTAAGCCTCATTATTAAGGACAAGAAAAATTTAATTTTTAAGGCATGTAGACTTAAGAAATACAATAGGTTAAATATTTACATTATTTTTGCACATAATATCTGAACTACTTGAGCCAACGGCATCCTTTTTTCTTTAAATTTTGCCGATACGATGACGATACTCAATGTGAAATATCAGCGATAACGAAACGAATATTGTAAAGGGTGTTTTTTTTATAGAGTGATACAACTTTGAGTTGGCATCACTGCTTTATTTGACCGCCCATTTAACAGCTGATGGTTGCTTTTTGTTTAGTTTGCTTTGACATTTCATTATGGATCGACTTACACCAGAGCAACGCGTGCAAATTGTGAAATTTTTAATGAAAATAATGGTTCTATTCGTCAAACTCATCGTGCACTTCTTCCATTTTATGGCGTACACAATCGTCCTTCGAAGAACAATAGACAACATTTACTGTTACTGATAATGTGCATCGCGTGAGACGCCAAACAGTGAGCACTGAAGAAGCTGAAGCCTCTGTCCAGGAAACCATTGAAGATAATCCTCATCAATCAACTCGTCGCCGTCCTCAGCAACTGGGACTGTGTCGTTCCTCTTTATGGACGATTTTTTTAGTTGTTGAAAATTGCTGTTCCAGATTGCGCCTTGTACGCGCCAGCCGTGGCGGCCACATGACCGAAATCATATTTAAACATTAATGTCATAAAATTTTCTATCCAATAAAGACCGTTTCATTGATATCAAAAATATATTACTGTGTTTTATTATGATTTAAGCTTGTATCACTCTATAAAAAACACCCGTTATTTGATTAAAAAATTAATATTAATAAAACTAGTTGAAAACATATATGTATATGTATTGAAAATCAGCAAAATTCAAAATACAGTTCCAGAGCTGGAAACTAAAAAGCTTTTTTTCTGTATGTAAAAGCAATTAAATAAAACAAATTTTTGTGTTCTATTTTTATTTATTATTTTAATTTTATTTTAAACGAAATTTATTTGCTGGTGGTCATGAAATGTCTACATGCATTTCTTTGGTGCTTTACCAAATCATCAGTAGACTTTAACCACAGTTTTGAAAAGTTAAAAACCTCTTACCTTATGCACATACTTCCGAAAACCATCTGAGAATTCACAATTTGTAAATTACAAACATTTTTATTTTATTTATTTATTTTTTGTTGATTAAACACATTTTATTCTTCAGGAAGAATTAAATTTGGTATTAAAAATCAAACAAAACCCAAAACACGATGCCAGGGTTGGACAATTGAACCTTTTTTGGTACATAAGAGTAACCAACTAAAACAATTTGTTCCTTTTTATTTATAAATTAAACATATTTTATCTGCTTGAAAGAAATCGATTGGTATTAGAAAACAGAAAAGTCAAAAAGACAGATTCAGAGCTGGAAAATTTACACTTTGTTTGGAATATTAATAAATAACTTAGTAAGCAAATAAAGGAGAATATTTGCAACGGATTGGGGCTGCGGACGACAAAGAATTTAGGGACTGCCGGGAAGACACAGAGACGTGGCAGGAGTTCCTTTGTCAATCTTCTTTCTGCTTTCGCCCAACTTAGATCTCAGTTTTTTGTGGATGACATTCTACCAAATATTAAGCGGCTTAGACAATGCTTGATTTGGCTCCCCTTGAGATATACATCAAATACATATCTGCCAGATCTGCCCTCAGGCTCATGGAGTCGGGCTGTTTCAGCCATGACCGTACGGGACATGGCATTATCCTACAAAAGGTAGGAGGGCAGGTCCTGGGGGGACGGACTGATTATATGACTCCGGTCATGTGCTTCGACAAATCCTTCTCAGTCGCATTCCCGGAGAGGAAGGACAGGATGGAGAACTCCGCGACTCGTAGTAATGCAACTTTGGTTTTTACGGACGGCTCGTAGATGGACACTGGCACTGGTTCGGGGGTATTTTCAGAGGGTCTCGGCCTTTCGGTATCGCTCAGGCTACCCGATACCTCGACAGTTTTCCAAGCAGAGATTTATGCCATTACCGAGGCAGCATTAAGGATTGATGGGCTCAATTTGGAGGCAAGAACTATTGACATCTGTGTAGATAGTCTGGCAGCAATTAAAGCCCTGGGCTCGGGGATGATAAAGTCGAGATGTGTACCGGCATGCGTTCAATCTCTGTCCAGACTTAGGGGGCATGATGTCAATGTGGTTTGGGTTCCAGGGCATGAAGGCATTCAGGGGAATGAGATGGCGGACGAATCCGCGAGAGCGGGTTCGGCCTTGGATGAAGCAGTATCGCGTAGCGACATTGACATTCCCTCAGTTGAACTGCTGGGCAGATTTGCGGGGTGGGCAAGGAGGGAGGTGACAAGCAGGTGGTCAAGTATTACTACCTGTAGGGTCTCCAAAACTCTATGGCCCTCGCTTAGCAGAGCTAGGACTAGGCAACTTCTGTTTTTTTGGGAAACAGCCGTTGGCACTCCTGGTAGGCGTCTTGACGGGGCACTGTGCAATTGGCCACATGTCGTAGCGTTTGGGCTTTCCCCATGATGGCCGCTGCAGGAGCTGCTTCGATGAAGAGGAGGAGGAGTCAGTACAGCATTTCCTTTGTGACTGTCCGGCCCTGCAGGAGCGTAGGCTTAGGCTCTCGTTTCCTGCGAGATCTTGACTGCCTCAGGGATGCACCGCTGGCTGCCCTGGCGGGCTTTGCGGGCTTAGTGTATTATTAAAAAATGGGAAAATATTTCTATTTTTAAAACCATTTGATCAAGGAATTATGTGATCTTTTAAGGCCCAACAGCGATGAGTCATCACCTTGTACTTCTAGAAGGTACACATTCTCTTAAAGAAGTTTTTTCTTAAATATTGTCATTTTGGAGGTTTGAAGATGGTCAAAATAGCGTAATCGAATGTAAGTGGAGAAAAATAAACTAGAAATTGCCTTTGGAAAGTCGGCATAATTCTTGGTGATCTGAGTCCTTACGAGATCACATTCACCATCTGTTTGATATTAATAATAATCCCCTTTATTACGTAACTATTTGTCACGTCAAGACTATATCAAATATATATCAGGCCAGTATATCTTTTCTCTAGTACTTTAATAATTTCTCACAGTCTATTGCAATACCCAAGGCCTTAGAGGGTAGTCACTGCCTATCAGATTTACTTAATTGTTGTCCTATATTTAATATCGTCTTGATGCGACAATGAAAAATAGTTCCAGAATAAAGAAGAATATTTAATATTATGAAGAGTTTTCTGATGTGTTATTTTACTTTATATATTTTACACTTTTAATAGATTTGCAGGGTGAGTCATGTACGTTCAATATATTATTATAAGGATCGCCCTGCATTATTATTTTCTTTCCTTAATATGAAAACACTTCGTTAATTACACAATATCCGCACCAGAGATTATAAAGGAGTTGCAGCATATAGAACAACAAGATTAAAATATGCAGTTTAGTGATGAGGATCTCATATAAAATTTCGTCTAGTCCACTATAGAGGAAGTAATGTAATTTCATACTTAATCGGCACATGTCTTCCTTACAATCCTATAAGAAAATTACAATTATCTTAAAAGATAGAAGTTTTTTTAATATAAAGCGAGCAAGTGCTTTCTTACTAAGGCACCCACCCACCCATTCATTGTTTTCCGAAATTTGTACACAAAAAATAGATTTTACTCTTTATATTCAACCGCATAATGAGATTTTGTTTGGCAAAACTTGCTGAATGCGATTAAAAATATTTTCATTACATCATTTAAGATTTCAAGCAAATAAATTTATTTCTTGAAATTCTAAAAATCGAAACCACTGAATTGCAAAAATATGATGAATACGATTATCGTGTTGTCCCAATTAATTGCCCTTAACAAACGATCCGCAGTGGAAATGCTATGCAATTTCTTGTTGCACTCTGTCATCTTTTAAATTTTGCAATTACCGACGGGAAACTTGTAAATTCCAAACTGAGAAAGAGAACAACAACAACAACAACAACAACAACAAAGAGTTGTTAAATAAAATTATTTTACAATAAAATCTATAGAGGAAAAGGCATACAAAGACGATGAAAATGCAACAGAAAAAAAAACAAGATAATTGTAAAATAAAAGTTGTTGTTGCTGGTGTTGTTGGTATTGTTATAAGAAGATACAACAACAATGTCTAGATATTACGGCAGCGACTTTTAACGAAGAGTAACTCAATGTTCATTTGCTTGTTTTTATATTTTTTATTTATGTATTTTTTTTTATTTTTTTGCTGAAATACATTTTTTACTTAAACCCACCGACCGACAACAACTACGTCGGGGTTTCTACTCTATATTTCCATATAATTTCAATGTGCAAGTATCGCTGACGACGACTCCGACAACGGCAACGGCAACAACGTCACTCTGAATAATAATAATAGCAACAGCAACAATAAATTCAAAAAAAGTGCAATGAAAAGTAGGAGAATATCATGGACACATCAACTTACACGGCGCATTTTATATATTTCATGGTTACAGTCTGCGATGACAATATGAAGGACGAGATTTGGGATCTATGTATTATGTAAATCGATATGAAAGCAGAACCTTTCGAAAGTCAATGTTAAGAGCACAGATATTCGAACAGTTTGGTTGCTTCTTTATGAAAATATGATAATAGAACGTGTTTTTAATGACATTTGAGTTTTTTTGTGGAAATGCCCATATGAATCCATTTATTTTTTTCTTTTCCTGATCATAAGCTATTGAAAAAAACCGGTTATTAAGCCCTGTTTTTAAATATATATTTCAAAATGATTTTACTGTTTAGCAAATTTTCATACTCGATTTTTTTTTTGCCCATAAAACTAATATAGCACTCGTGTGCATAAAACTTTCATCTAATGTCGCCATCTAATAAATATTGCTTCTCTGTCCCTAATAACTTGCCACCTACTGTTTATAACTACTCGTATCGCTTGTTTGCTTGCTTGTACCACAATGACATCTCAAATGCACAAGTATGAATAAAAAGTGTGTAGAAACTGTAAATACCGAGTACTTGTATTTGCACTCACTTCATCCTAAAAAAGCAACAACAAAAAAACACAGAAATTATAACAACAACAATAGCCAATGGAATGGCAAAATATGGGAAGTCAGAGAGGAAGCTGAATTACATTTTGAGTCTACATGGGAGTGCATGCACAACATTGTCTTCGGAGCACTCGTATTAACCAAAATAAATGCAGGCACTGTTACTCAAAACACTCTGGGAACCCATTAAGAAAAAACTTCTGGAACTCGTTCAGACGTACTACTCTACTCTATAATATTCTACACTAGCGAATTGTCAGCACCATCATCGCTCCTGTCATGCCATTTGTCTTTGGGAGCACAATCTACATGGAAGTTTACTCGTTCTGTATGCGCAAAGTGACTCCAATGAGTCGTTACCAATATTTAAGTTGTACTTTTTTGCTCTTCAACGTCATATATTCTGGAATGGAGAGCAGGGAGTACAGAAAAAAAGTAAAAATTAAATTGAAGAAGAGGAAATGCAAAAGCAAAAAAAAAAAAAAATTTACATATATTTTTGCAAGTACTTTTCCACATTTAAATATGTAACAATGCTCGTGTGTAATTTATGTAGGGTCGTTCGTTGAATGGTCTTACTGCTTGTGTGTGCTTGTGTGTGTGTGTTTTTTTAATTCCATAAAACAATGATTTTTTTTGTGGGCCAACAGAAACATTTTGAAGTTGATAATAATTTGAAAGTAAATTTTTATTTTTTGAACCTCTCAATTTTATTATTAACATAAGAATTTTTTGTTCAGACTCGGGTTCAAATCTACATTCTCCAGATTATTTCTTTAAGAATTTTTATTATATGATAATAAATTTTTAAAATTTTTAATGGTCTCAATATTATAATATTAGATTCTATGCTTCATTATATCGGGCTTTAAAATGCATGAGAACTATAGAACTCACCGATTATGGTCTGACAGCTGGCACTATCAATTTTAGTCATCTTGAATAGTTTAATGCCAAACAATACTTTCCAATTGTGGAAATTTACTTAAATTTTTAATTAAAAAAAGTTAAGAAAATATTTTTTACGTAATCACTGAGGGGTTTCTAGTGACTTCTGATGCCTAATTTTTTTGGATCTAATGCACAGCATCAGGGAACTTTTACCCTAAATTTCTTAAAGCGTGTTCTTTTCTACAAACATGTAACATAACACATTTTTGGTTCTTTTTTTCCTAAGAACTTCCAGTTCAGCTCAGTTTTAAATCAAAAATATATTTTCTGAAGACAAAATTTCTAATAAATTCACTGTTCTTAAAACATATAATACATATTAATTTTTCTTTGGAAAGTGCAAAAGCTCTTTTTTGTAGAAAAAACACCATTAGAATAACTAAAGATATTATTTCAAATTTCTACTCAAACGAATGAGAAGTGTAAGCCAATATCAAAGTCATAAAAAGAATGCAAATTTACTTAAAAAAACAAATGTGTGTATAAGTTCATTTAATGGCCTAGTTATTCCGCAATTCGGGCAGTTATTGATCGTTTTTTCACAAATTTTAGTCTGCTCGATTTAATACCTAAAGAAGCAGGGGCAACGAAGATAATATTGCCCCTGTAGCATGAAGTATTGAAGAAGATGCCGAAACTATCTTTTATCGTACGCTTTCCTCTTCTTCTAGTTCCAAAATTGGTGTACAAATTGCACTCTGTTGTAGCAATTACCCCACATCAAACTTAACGATCTCCACTCGTGTAGCAATTTTAATAATTGCCTTGTGTTGGGGGGTATCCTTCCCCAAATATAGAAAAAAGTAACCTACTTGAAATTCCTGCTTACAAAAAAAGAAGCTTCATTAACTATTATCTAGTAGATAATTTCATGGAAATTTATTTTTTAAAATTAAATTCCCCGCACATGTCCGCCGCTGCAATGAGTCACAAAGTCCATTCGGTGAGTGTAATTTTTGTACAGGACATGTCCGTAAATTTTAATATATAAGTGTATTTCTCCATTTTTTCGATTCTTTAGAGCTGCTTAATGTGTTAACCAAAAAATTTCTTTTCCCCACACACACACACACTAACACACACATTCATACATACAATAGCGTAATACCATTTAACGTGTGCATCTCTCATTTTCTGTATACTAACAAATTCGATTTGCAGCGCAGAGTTTGAGGTTTTAAGCAGCTTTACAACCAAATGCAAACCGTCAATAGGTGCAAAGCCTCTACAGCAGAACACTGCCACAAAAGTGGAATGACCAAAATCGGTATATGGCAGGCAGCAAAAACCTACACGATTCCCAAACGAAGCTACAACATTTAATGGGAGTCATAGAACTTAAAGCCTCCAATTTAATAACCTTAAAATATCACTAATACAATTGCACACATTCCAGGCATCCGCATACATGCATGGATATTATATCATAATAAATATACATCCCCACACACACACACACACACTCTTACGTACATACGATTATTTGAAAAAGAAAGAAGAAAAAAGAAAGGAAATAGAACCGAAGAAAATAGAAACTATAATGGAGAAGATTCGCTACATCATTCTCCTACGATGAGTAGTAAAGTATTTTTTTTGTTGTTGTCATTATTATGGCATACGAGTAGTTGCTATAATAAATACTCTGTCGTGTTATTAGCAAAAGCAATAAAAATATAATAAGCAAAAATACGTACAAACTAACAACAACAATTATGGGTAAATGCTGTTACTTAAACTGAGTTTCTGGGAGCTGAGATGACAGAACTGATTTTTTAATTTACCACAGTGGCACCGTTTGACGAAAATTGTAATTAAATACCAAAAAGAAGCCATCTTAATTATACAATTTTAATTTGTTTAGCAGGTGTAATTAAAATTTGTTTCTATACAAACGGAGATAAAAAAATATAAAAAACGGTTGACCCTAAAGGCCATCTCTGCAACTTCAAGCTAATTTCAGCCGCCAAAAATATCCTGTCATTTCCATTTTCAAACTGCTTTAACTTTTGAATGTATCAACCGATTTACACATGAATAGCGGTGATTGGGGCAGTTTTTCAAGTACCATGAAAAATCGGGAACATTAATTGATCGCGTATATAATTTTAAAATGTTTTAAAAAATTCACTTTTTTCGAATTTTAATCGTGCACTCGGTTAATGATTTTAAATATCAGCGGCTGATAAATTTTCTTAGTGTTTTTAATATTCCTCGAAATCTGCTAGTCCGAATCGAATCCAATTCACAGGTGATCTAAATACAACTCTTTAAAAAGTGACTATTTTGTTTTGATTCGATCCACCCGTTCAAAACACACACACACACACACACACATACAGCGACGGCTTCTTTAGGAGCAGTCCGAAAAGCTTCCTATGAACTCAAAACAAAACATCTGGAAAAACCAATAACTTCCCGATATTTTTTAAATGTTAAATTTTCTTAGCTGGAAGTTGGAAATATAATACCAAAAAAAATTTCCATTTACTCCTATGCATTTCGACCTCTAAACAGATTTTCAAATTTACGAATTTACAAATTACTTTTTATTATTTTTATTGAGTTTGAAATATATTGTAATCATTTGCATTACAACGTTTATTTAAGTTGACATCAAACAACTTTTATGAATTTGGTGAAAGTAATTAGACTTCAATTAAAAAAGTCCCACAATCCAAAAAAATTTTTAAAAATAAATTAAATTTAAATAATTATAGTCAACAATTTCTGGGTTCACTTTTAGGACTGACAATCTAGAAGTTAATTTTATTCGCTTTGTGGCCAAAAAGGTTTTAAAGCGGCGCCTAAAACACGTGAAGTTGTTGTTTAACAATTTTTTTATAGAAAATTTTGAAAACGCTATGAATTAAAAAATATTTATACTTATATTCACTTTTTTACAAATTTTGTGACTGATCTGAATATATGGGTTAAAAATCAATTTAAATAAAACAAAAAACAAAGTGCAGGTATCTTTATTTTTTATCCCCAAAACTTAATTCACTAAAATATCAAGTAGAAGAGCGCTCGCTGCAAGTGCAAAACGCTTAAGGAGAACTTTGAAAGTTCGTTGTGTTTATTTTAAGTTTTTTTTTTGTTTTGCACTAACTGAGTGTATTTGCTACATTGCACTCATCATTTATATGTACTCGTAGTTTCCATATAGTTTTCTTTGTTGCTGTTGTTGTTATTATTGCAGTTTTGGAAAGCAAAGTGTGAGTAATTGACTCTGATGGTTGACTCGATGTACGATATTGTAGTTGCAAATAGTCATAAAAAACAAATAAAGAAAAAGGAAAAAAAGAAATAACTAAACCAGCCAGTCAGCCAACCAGTTAACTTTGCAAAACCAATTCTGGAGGCGAAAAAATGCACAGAAAATGGAAAATAAAATATTAAATATATATTCGCTTTTCTCTACCCTTTTATTTTTGTTGCTACTAAATGCAGTCAGTATAGAGCGCGTCTTTGATATGAACGTTTGTAAAGGCAGAGAAATAAAAAAAAAAAATAAATTATAATATAAAAAATGCCATATAGAAATAAATAAGTAAAAAAAACAATGTGCACAATAACAATAAAACATTTTAATTAGTTTAAAAAAAACTTGCACTGCAATGGAAAATTATACATAATTTTTGTGTAAATCAAATGTTTCTAAATAAATGTAAATTAAAAATTTGTACATCTCATATACTTAAGTGTGGGGTTTTAATAAGAATAGAATATATTAAGCAACTGCTGCTTTCTATTTTCGCCAAACTTTTTTCTTTCCAACCATAAATAAAATTTTGTATACGAAAACAGACAAAAATGCTTGTATATTGACCTACGACAAAGGAAATGTAATCAAAATGCAATGGCAGCAACAACAACAACAAAAACATGAAAGAGCAGAGAGAAAAAACAAATAAAATAAAAATTTCCTACCACTACCACGACCAAATACTTTTGCAAAAACATGTAGGGAAATTAAGCACAGACACTCTATTACTAATACTAGCAAAAATAGGTATGTGTTTTTTTTGTGAGAACGAATGCTGAGAGAGAGACAGAGAAGTGTTTATATTAGTGACAGTATTGCCAGTGGGGTATGTTCAACACAGTGTTAATTCCTTAATTCTGATCTATTTAAAATTTTAAATTGACATAATACATGTTTCTGAAAAAAATATTAATAATAATAATTATAAATGATTGATTGCATAGTGATTTCTGTATATGAGACATATTTTACAAACATGTGTACAAACAGCCATAAATTGGGGCATGTAAATGTTTCTTTGTGTTTTGCATGAATAACTTTTTAATATAAACTTTAAGGAATTAAAAGAAGAAGCGTTATATGTGTGTGTTTATTTATCCCAAATATCAAAAAGTCATATGGTTAAATATTCCACAGAATTTCATGTGTGTACAGAAAATATTGCAGGTGCAGCTGCAAAATGATTTCGAAAAATTATAAAAAAAAATTTCTTTGGATACGCAGTGTTGTCATATTGGTTTTTTTTATAGATTTTTTAATATCGGAAAAAACTATATTTTTGCCAAAATAATTTTTTAACATATAAAAAAGCACCAAAATCAACAAAATTGAATTAAAGTATCACAGATGAAAAAATTGGCTAAAATTAAAATTTATTTATTAATAAAATAAACATAGTGAAGCTTAATTTTAACCAAATTATACCCAAACTTATTTAAACAACTAAATCACTAAGTTGAAAACTACTCAACAAGCTCTAAGTTCAAAAATACTATCTGGAAATTATTTTTATGAATTTATTCAAACTGTAATTTTCATTAAGAAGGAAATGTTTTCAAAATTTGTTATAATCATCAAACTAGCAGAACGACAATATAAATATATAAAAAAATATTCAAAATATACCACTCTTAATAAAAATAAAAATATGAAAAAAGTAATAATAACTTCCAGAGCCCAGATTCGAGTTCATATTTTGCATAATAAACAATTTTCAACTTATTAATTTACTTTACAAAATTTTCGACTAATAAAATACATTCATAAGTAATTAAGCAAAATTTACAAATCTCTTCTTGTTGAAAAAAATTAATGGACGATTTTGTTTATAAAAAATTGCTAAAACAGATGTCTCACGATATGACAACACTGTGGACACAATAATAAAATATCAATTGCTTTGAACAAGCACGTTAATTAAAAAAACATATTTTGATAGGTCGAAATTTTCAAAATTTCATTTTTTTAATGAAATCAACTAGCAACAATAAATCTCTTTCCACTCTTTCATTTCCAAAAACATCGCTGAGACCGGCTGCGTGATATTTGTATACCCTTTCACAACATTAATATGTGACCCCATAATACATAGATATATATTTTTTGGGATATTTATGAATAAGGAAGACTATTAAGCGATATGGCTCTGTCCGTCTGTCTGTAAGCGAAACCGGTTTTACGAGCTCTGCAATAACATCTAGAGACTTCCATCTTGGATTCATGTATTTGGAAATAATCCTCATAGATTGCTATTTAAAATCAGCAGAATTCAAAATATGGCTCCAGAGCTGGAAAACATAGTCTTGGTATATTAAAGTAAATAGCTAAAACTAATTTTATTTTATTTTTTGTTCGTGAATTAAACGTTTTTTATACTTGAGAAAGAATTAAATTAGCGACGAAAATCAAACAAAATCAAAAATACGTTTCCAGGGTTGGACAATGGAATTTTATATTTTTTTTGTACATAGAAAAACGTTTTTTCTTTCTTTATAAATTGAACATATTTGATGTGTATGAAAGAACTTCATTCACAAAAACCAAAAAGACAGCTCCAGAGCTGAAAAATCTACATTTTTTTCTCGAATATTAAAGTAACTAAATAAAACCAATTTTTTCTTTGCTAATCAAACATATGCTCTATTTTAGAAAAAAAAATTGTATTGAAAATCAGAGAGATCAAAAACATGGTTCCTGACTTGGAGTAAATCCGAGTATTTATTTGAGCATCAGTGAAGGGTGTATAAGATTAGGTGCAGCCGAATATAGCACTTTTGCTTGTTTTCAAAACAAATACTTCATAATCAGCTGTATTATGTTTAAGATTTTCATTAATTGAATTAATTTTATCCAATTTTAATTTCCAATTCTAAAATGTATACAAGACTTTTATGCCAAATATTTTGTAGGACAGTTTTGTTCGCTATATCGCTACTTTTGCTTCATTTTTTCATGTTGTTGTTGTTTTTCTTCTATCACAATGTGTATACTATTTCTGGAAAAATAAACAAAAATTAAACTCAAGCTTTTCTCACGTTCAGCATATAAATAATAACTGAAAATAATTATGTTTAAATTTTACTTTAAATATATTATTATGTATTAAATAGTAAAACGTTCAAAAAAATTCTTCTAAGCTAATAAACATTATTGTAAATATTACAAAATGGCAATGGCATTACAACAACAACAAAAAACATGCCATCACTTAGTCACTCGCTAGTTGCCAATGTTTTCAGTGCATTCAAATGTTTCTCACACTCTCCTTCTGACTCACTACAATGTGCTGTGCTTTGCTGTGCTGTCACTCACTGCCATGACATTCAGAACCTAGCCTAACATTATGGAGTTTCTTTTTTGCCTGTTTTGTTATTTCCCTTTTTAATTTATTTCTTGCAAATTGCATATTTTTGTAAAGGGCGCATGTGTTTTCAACACCATCAAACTCAAATACTTACTCGCTCTTCTACTAAAAACTTTACACACACACACTCACAGTCGTGGGCAAAATAGTTGCCCATCATCTAGTTTGAGTGTATAAGTGAGAATCGTTGCTTTTCCTCCATTTCACGTATAATTATTGGAATTCTTTGCTTGCTGGTATGCGTAACTGCGTTCAATTTCATAGTATTTTTTAATTGTTTTTTGTTTTTTTTTTGTTTTATGTTTCATTTTTTTTCTAGTTAAAAGCAAGAGCACAGATATAATCCATGTAAATACTTAATTATTTACTAAATAATTAAAATAAACAAATAATTTATTAATATATACTTCTGTTATAAATTAACAAACGTCAAATAAATGTTTAGTATTTCGTTTGTTCAACAAGATGAAAAGATTTTATAACAAAAAAATTAAAGTTAATGTAAAAATAGAGCGATTTCATTGAAAACCGTCCCTACAATTAAATGCATTTATTTATTTTTTTATTAAAACGAAAAACTCATTTGCTTACTGTTTATTATTAATTGTGGTGAAATTCAGTGACTTTTTGTTTAAATTATTTTAAAGTTATGTAACAGTTTTCAGTTTTGGAGCTGAAATTGTTTTATTTTAAATTTATTAGGCATTTTTCTTAAATGAAAATAAATAGCTTTTTATAAAAAAATAAATAAATAATTGAAAATAAATACTTATGCTAGAGTTAATGTCGACGTCGTCGACGGCGTCAAATGTCAAAAAAAAAGTTGAATCATATGAAATTGTATGAAAGCAGTTAATCTCAAGGCGTTGCAACGCCGTAAAAGTTCAATGTATTTCAACTTTTTCGGCGTTGAAACGCCGTCAACGGCGTCGACATTAACTCTAGCATTAAGGCCAAATTCATAAAAAATATTTGAAGTTTATTAAATGTTTATTTGAAATATTTCTATGTCAAATTTGTCAAATATGTTCTTTTTTAACAAACAAAAGTAAAAACGTTATACTATTCGACCGGGTCGAATTTTAAATACCCTCCAAATATTTAGTAAATAAATTTAAAATGTTTAACTTGGTGGGACAGAGTTACTTTATATAAAATCGTACGTTAACACCCACTAAAGAGGGCGGGGTCCAAAAAGAGACTATATCATGTTTCCGCAGACGAACGTATGGGCATTTGTAGACCGTCTTAGACTTCATCACTGATCAAAAATATATATATTTTATGGGGTCCAATTCTGTTTGGAGGGTATTAAAACAATGTATTTAAGAGGGGTTGCTCTGGTAAGGGCTGTGGGGGAGACATTTCACCTTTTTCATAAAACTCTAAACATAATTGTTTGGGATAATTATATACAAAATTTAATTTATTTTTTTATATAGAGACATTTAGAGGGTAAACGGGGAGGAGGGGGTAGGGCAGAGTAGTACCGGGTTACGTCTTAGCTTCGTCATTAAAGCTTAAAAATGTTATTTTTAAGGAATGTAGGCTCAAGTAAAACAATTTTTGCATATAAAAACGCCCACTAAAGGGAGCGGATTCCAAAAATTATTTTTTATTTATATTATGGCTCCAAGTTTAACGCGTTGGACTTTCTTTGACATAAAAATATATCATTCGCTTAACAAAATTACAAAAAAAAATTAAAAATTATGTTGTTTTTTAGAGGTTGGTTTGGTTCTTCTTAGGGGAACTTTTAGCCCATTTCCAAACTTAACCTATGCTATGCTTGAAAATATATATATATCAAATTTCAAGAGTCTAGCTTTTCTGGTTTGGACTGAATCGTGATTTCCCCTGACGGACGGACAGACATGCTCAGATCGTCTTAAATTTCATCAATGATCTAGAATATATGTACTTTATGGGGTCTCAGATGGATATTTCGCTGCGTTGCAAACGGAATGACAAAGTGCGTATACCCAACATATTCTTTTTTTGGAGGGTTAAAAAATGACTCTACTTGAGTATAGGAGTAACTGAACTCAAGTAGAGTAATTTTTTTAATTTAAAAAACTTGAATTGAAATCAAATGGTAGCGCATATCGGTACAGTGTTGGCATATATTACGTTATTGTCAACATAAAAATCAGTTAAATTTTTTATTTTTAACGTATTTATTCTTTTTTTCAAAATATTTAAAAAAACCTAATGGGGTCTTTAAAGGGTTAAGCAACACTTTCCAAATATACAAATTTAGCTAAGAATCAGTTTTGTTTTGACTTTGTTTTCGCTTTATAAATGGGCTAATTTAGATCAATAAGTTTTTTGCCAAAATAAGTCGTCACGTTCGACACCATGGATATGACCATACCTTATAATATACATATTTTAATATTATTTAAAAAAAAATTTGAATATATTATAATTTTAGCATATATTGAAATTCAATTCATTGGTTTTTAAATCTTTTTATTATGAATATTAAATGCTTAATTTATAAATAATATTTTAAGTTATTAAACTGCTTACATATGTATATAACAAATGTTGCATAATAATATCTTGAGCCGTAATTTAGTGTAATGAAAGTGTAACTCTATTTGAGTTTTCTTAATCCTGACTGGAATCCAATTAAAATATATTTATCGGCATCGGTACCGTCTATATATTTTTTCGTTATTAGTACCGAATTGGCTTCGGGTACTTTTATTCTCAAAATAAAAATACGTTTTATTTTATCTGTTTTTTCGCTTTATATATTCATATGTATGTGCAATAGTCACGTTCGACATCATGGAAATACCCATATTTGTAATATACTTTGATGTTATTTTGAATAATAATATTTTTATTATTAAGTTTATAATTTTTTATTCAGACTCAAGTTCAAATCTGCAATCTACAAACTAAAACAAAAAAAAAAAAACAAAAAATAAAAAAAAAAATATATATATATATATATATATATATATATATATATATATATATATATATATATATATATATATGTATATATACTAATAATAATAATTTGCAGATTTGAACTTGAGTGTAAATATAAAATAAAAATCAGATTAGGAAAGATGAGAAGATAGAATTGGTTCAAATTCTATTTATTTGATAATAATTAATTATTATTAAGTTCATAATTAAATAAATATGTAAATAAATATTTTGTGAAAGAAGTCGCAGATTTGAACTTAGGCCCGACTAATAATTTTCCTCTTAGTTTAACTTAAACCTCTGTTCTTTGTTCTTTTGTAATACCAATTTAAAGTTGTTCTCTAAATTATTTAACACTGAGGTCAATTTTCTAAGGAAAGTTTTTTAAATTATGCATGAATTTTTATTAGTCGAACTTTCTTATGTAAATTATTAATTTTTTCAACGGGCTTAAGTTCGAATCTGCATGACTGCAATGTTTTCTTTATTATTTTATTAATAAATGAATTTGTTCAAATTCTATTTTTATTATTTTATATTAAGATTGGAATATTAAGAATATTTTCAATAATCATCAAACCAGCAGAACGGATCAGTACTGATTTCGAGGCCGCTACGCCATCTCATCAGCGTTCTTTGTTTTTTTTTTTTTTTAAACTGACCTCAGTGCTTAATAAATTACTGAAAAATTATTCATAAAAAAGTCATTATAACAAAAAAACGTTTTTATTGTAATTTATTCGAGATATTGTCTCTGTTAATTTATTTTGTTGTATTATTAAATATGTCTATCTGCCTGCTTTGGTTGTGTAATTCTCAATTAGTTTTCTCGAATTTAGAATTATTTATGCTTGTCGATGATATTTCTTTTTGATTATCGATATTCGTTTTAATTAGTTTTTTCCATATTTTGTACAGATGACATTTAACTTGCCAAAATTTTTACATGTATCTATTCTATTATCCTTGATCTTAAATTACTTTATATGTTCTTATAAAATCAGTTAAAGATCAATAACTTAAGCAGTGAACAGGCGCCTATGATTCATTCATTGCCTTTAAATGTATTAACAAAATCATTATTGTTGCTCCTTAATTCAATTGGAACATGGAAAGCATTTGCTTTGCAAATAATTATTTCGGCCATTTGCAGGACCCACAAACAGCTTAAAATTAAATAAAAACAAAAAACGAAAAAAAAGCAAAAAAACAATGAATTTATTGCATGAAAACTACTCTCCTGTGAAGTAAAAAAAAAAACACAGTGATTGTGCTGATGGTGGTGGTGGTTGTGCTATAAACAGAAACGGAACCAGTGCACTCATATGTTATCCTCATTTTAGTCGAGGCAATACATTGGAAAATTTCAGAATATAAGAGTGC
This sequence comes from Linnaemya tessellans, assembly GCA_951800035.1. Classification (NCBI taxonomy): domain Eukaryota; kingdom Metazoa; phylum Arthropoda; class Insecta; order Diptera; family Tachinidae; genus Linnaemya; species Linnaemya tessellans. The sequence continues at coordinate 100,550,910 of OX637533.1, read as the reverse complement.
GTGTGAGTGTGTGTTTGGTTTTATGAAATACTTTTCGGTGGTGCCGTGAGTCTTGGTGTAGGTTGTTGTTGCCAGTATTATTGCAATGCTTTCTTCTATTGCCGTGAAGGTGTATGAGTATGTGCATGTGTGTGTGTGTGCTGCTGTATGAATACATAATAACGTTTGATTGTGTTACTAGTGTTGGTGGGAAACAGTTATTTTTGTTGTGTATTCACTTGCACTTGAACTGTTTGCGTTGTCCTTAAGCGCCAGCCATCCTTTTTGCGTAAACTCCATCATGTGATATAATACGAATACTATAACGTAATAAACAAATACTATGGCATACGCATACTATGACATACACACACTCGTAGCTAAACATTTGCGTTGAAGTTGTATGGCTGTATATGCACTTTTTATATAATAATATAAGAAGACATGTCTGTGTGTCTGTGTGTGTTTTTGTGGCATAAATGCAATTTTAAGGATGAAAAATCCCCTTTTTTTTTCTTTCCAATTTTATTTATATTTAATTCTTGTTTTTTTTTGTATTTTCCTAATATTCTTTTGAAATGGATTTTAAAAGTATGATTTTAAGGAAAACTTTTGCATTTTCGTTTCTATTCTTACATGCAATTTTAAATTTAACACAACTTGTACGTGATTTAGTGCATAGGTATTTATTGCATCCGTATTGGTGTAGCTTTATTTGTTGTTGTATTATTTTGGAAATGCGCATGTTTATAGTTTCTGTGTAGCAAGATTATTGCGTATTTATATACACACGATTAAAAACTGTTCAGGTAAAAAAGATAAACAAAGAAAAGTTGCTTTAAATTAATTTTAAGTTTTTGTTCGAGGAAGATGATGTATTGAAGTGAGCCAGCCTTTCGTGGTCCTTTTAGCCTATAAAAATAAAATTCGGAGAATATTTATTTTCACAAATCTTGCAGGAAGTCAAGGAAAATATAATAAAACGGTCATAAGAGTGTGTCAACACTGCCAGCAGCCACTGGACGAATTTGGATAATTTCGTGGTATTAAAAAATTGCTTTTCCCAAAATTTATTTTTCAATATAATTTGCTTTTAGATCAATACTTTTAGTCCAGCGCTCTTTTTCAATTTTATTTATTTTTTCCAAATAATTAATTTTTGCAAGGTCCTAAAAATAGGCGTTTGTTGCAGTTATGACCCCTTCATTTAACTTAAATCTCTTACCTCCGACCCATTTTTTTAGGTGCTCATTTTAAAATCGTGCAATATTATTCCTTGTATTTATCAAATATTTCCCTAGTGTCACAGATGGTATTTTTATGCAAAAGACAATAGCCCAGTTCACAATCTCGAGCAAGTAGTCTAGCATCGTAGCATGAGCAAAATAATTGTACTCTACACCAACAAAATACATTGAAAATGCTCTCAAATACTCTCTTAATTTGCAAATGCTATAATGCAATACCATTTGCACAGGATTGTGAATTGGGCTAATACGAAATTCACTTTTTTCATTCTTGTTTTAATTCACGAGGTTATCTGCCTTTAATGGCTGTCGAACACAAACTTAAACTTGATATTTTAGTCTGTTAGTAGATGGTGCTTGACGGCAGCAAAGGAAATTTAAGACGTCTCGGAGTTATCAAACAGTCCTCCATCATCTTTTCGAATTAACAGACAATATTGTAAAGGTTCAACTACCGTAATGGCCTAACCCGGCGGTGCTCTTAACACCGTGCCAAGTTGAGTATCCACTACCACTCCTATACGATTAAGAGGCCACACATAAATGACGCTCGGAATGTTTCATATAAACAAATGTATTCTATTCCTGTAGTCATGTAGTCGGTAGCCTTCTGTCATGAATGTGTTTAATGCTTAAGACAAATGGCTACAAAGGCAGATGAGAGCAAACAGGAACTGCTACTATCGGTTTAATGGAGATCCAGCACTGCCCAAGCATTAATCAGTACCTGAGATTCCTTAAAGAGACTTTGGGTAACACACCATAGCCACCTTGTGCATTCCCCAAGTAGATCTCACTAATGTCCAGCAACAGAATCAAGCAACACTAAAGAGAAAGAAACGAACTTTGAAACACGATGTGTATACGTGCACAACGCTGATGTTTCTGACAAACAACATCAGTTTACCCTCTTGAAGGCATTTCTTCTGGGAAATATAACGGATCCCGTGGCATCACTTTAGGTTACTTTCTATCGACTTTGGCTCTGTGAGGAACCGTAGGTGTCAGTATGAGTTTTTACAAACTATTGTAGGTGAGCCTACTTCCTTTTATTATTCTTATATGAACTTGCAGGTGCTGTGCTATTTCAAAAAAAGGACTTATTGGTAAAGCTCAAGGTTAGGAAAAGCCGAGTAACCCTATTCAGATTATTGTATTCCCTTTTTATTACTTATTTGCACGCCCATTGCGTGCATAATCAGAGATTGGGTAGGTACACTTAAGTGTTATGGGCAACTAGCCAAACGTCTTGATCTGGAAAGGCTGTGTTACCCTAAACCCCGATTTGCCCTGCAACAAGATATAAGAATCCCCCAAATGCCTAACGTGTCCCCAGAGGGTATTGTAAATGTGTGAATAAAAATTTCCATTTCCAAAAATCATTTGCTTATTATTTAGCAAAAAACTAACTCAAAAGAGAAAAGGGGATGATTAAAGTTGTATTATAAAACAAAATTTTTATTTTACTTTTATAGATTCTTTTACTTCCGTTCAAGAACAAAAATATTATGCAAATGAATAAATAATGTTTAATGCACACGATATGTGGGAGCCTACTGTACACACTAGTTCCAATCATGGGACGTGTATGTACAGGATTAAAGAAATACATATCCTGCACTGAAGGTGGTCTTTAGGATAAGCGGCCATAGAAAAGCTTATTTTGAGTTCTTAAAAATTTTCGAGATTCACAGAATACATTTAATCGTCTTATTAGAAGATTATTGAAGAAGAAAAACTTAAAAAAAAAATTGAGCATGTCTAAACAGGTTTAAACATGTTTCTGCATGGAGTAAAAGAGGTTCCTAAAACATGCACTTGGTCAGAATAACTTGAATTTCCTTTTACTTGTCTACAATAAAACAAAAATGTATTCATGTTTTCTTGATCTAGTTAATGGATTACTTAAACTATTTTTATTTCTTTTTGTTTAACATTTAAATTATCATTTCCTGTCACACAATAGATATAAATTCACACACATACGCACTCACACACATATGCAAATTTATTTAGTTCTTTCCCAGTCAGCACGTGGAAGATTGTTTCACCAAACTGAGTCTTTTTCGAGTACCTTAGATGATCAAAAACTGATTGATCAGTTCTGCGCTTAAAATAAGACTCGAAAATCATTCCCAGAAATACTTAGAAAGTAATTAAAAAAAAACAAACACAAACAGCAAGCTCGTGCAGTAAAATCAAAAAATATATATAAAGAACTACCACAAACAAACTGTCTCGAAAATGAGTCGAAATTGATTAGAAGCGCGAATCATAAAAGACTCTTTTAGAAAAGTCGCGGCTAGGGTCCAATTTTCTCCCGAATGAACAGTAATTTTCGACTCGAAAACGAGCGCATAAATGCTTATTTTAATCGTAAAATTCATAAAATGCTGACTGGGTTAATCTTCATAGAGTAGGACAAGTCAAAAGTCAATCAAATTACAACACACACACACATAAACATCGACATTTGAAATTCTATTTTTGTTTTTTTTTTAATTTATTTCTCATGCAATTTTCATTTGCTATAGTTTGTTCAATAAAACTGAAAAAAAAACTACAAGTGAAGTGTCTAACATGAATTTCAATTTACTAAAATATTTCCGTTTTCATTAGTTATTACCATAAAAATCAAAATATTTTATATTATTTTTCAATTAAATAAATTAAAATCAAATAAATAAACAACTACATGTTGTGGTAAAGCAAAGGAAAAATCCAGCTAAAAAAGTTCGAGTAATAAAAATAATAAAGAAAAATATAAAAATGCAGTTGTAAATAATGAATTTATAGAAAAGCCGTCCATGGAAACTGTACCCATGACATCAGAGGAGAAGCATTTTGTACATGGCAACAACTTGCAACTTACAATGCAACATAGCAAGCAGCCAGCAACAAAGTGTGGCAGTACAACAACAACAGCAACTCTGATATTACAATGAGTATTATCAGACTCAGCTTCAGCATCATCATCATCATCATCATCACTATCGTCATGCACATTATCATCTGTAAAACTTAATTATTACTTTGATGAAATTGATAAATTTTTCTATTTTTTTGCGTTAATCGTTATTCTCGATCGCGGATAAAATCTTTTTATTTTAAAGTACTGATTCATGTGCAACAATGAAATCAGTAAGCAAATATACTGATCTCTGTGACATGATCAATTCGGTTCGAACTTGCAATTCATTGTGTATTTTCGTTTTAAAAAATTCCCAAAAATAAAAAACTTCTTGCAATGAAATCAGTTTTAATGCCATTGAATAACTCCGTTTATAAAATTAAAGTTTATAAAATTATCTTAGAACAAAAATTTGTAATCAATGTTTTGGCCTGATGTCTCTTTAGATCGGTTTTTGTTTTTAAATTTTAAACTGAAAGTGATCAAAAAACTTTCTTAAAATAACCTTTTGCATGTTTTTATACCAAAATTAAAACCAAAAAAAAAAAAAATAAATAATAGCCAAAATTGTTAAAAGAATCTGGAAACTCATTTCATTTGCAAAAATTTCTCTTGTAATTTATTTATTAAATATTTGCTTTTCTATTGCATTTTCTTGAATGATTTTCGCTGTTTGAAAATAATATTTTTCTTGCTAAAATAGATGAAATTGTTCAAGTCAAGTTTTGGGTATCCAATTGCTTTTATTGCTGCAGAAATTGCAAAAAGTTCACGTCATATTTACGTTTTTGTTTTATTTTTGTTTTTGTATGAGTCCCTGTTCGGTTTGTTGTGAAATTCAATATATTTTTACTACTCTAGTGGTAGCAGAGTAGAATATATTTTTCAACGATATTCATGTTTGAATACACAAAATGCAGCAGCACCAGCAGCGGAAACAGTATATTTATATATAGGGTATTTTTTTAGCAGCTTGAAAACTAAAATTTTTTGGAAAATTATAGGACTAAAATATTGTTGGAATGAATTTCTTTATTGGAATCTGATAGCTCATGGCATTTATTTTTTAAAATATGCTTTCCACTGCGAGTTAAATGGTCAATTGGGTTAGTCCAATTTTAATGTTGGCCTGGCTATTGACTACGAAAGTTTTAGGAGTTGCTGGCTTGTCACAATCACTGAATATTAAACTAAAACTGTCCATTTCCATAGATCCCATGGAGTTAAAAAAGCACCCTATAAAAGTTCAAAGTTAATGTTGTATTGGTCGCATGCACCATCCAAAGGGAGAAAATTATTTTGAACAACAATTTTAAGTTCAAATAAAATATGCATGTAAATTTTTTTTTTTTTTTGTTCAAAAATATTTGGCATTGAGAAAATAAACAGTTTATCAGGTATGTGTATGCACAAAGATGAAAATAAAAATTTTTTTTAATAATATTTCATAAATTTCTATGGTTTGTTTTACTTTTTCTATTACAAACTGTCAAAACTTCTAAAAATGTTTCATTTATTATGGAAATAAAATCAAAAAATAAAAATAGTAAATAAATAAATAAAATCATTTACGATGACATGAAAAAAATTTAGACTACGAGGTCAGTTTTATTTTTCTATGAAAGTATTTCATCAATTTCTATTTTGTGTCCTTGAAAATAGTTCCTCTCAGCTGTAATACGATTACAGTTGGACCATTTTATTTTATTCTATTTTATTTCATTTCTGTTGACAATTCCCGAAACACTTCTGATATGCAGTTTTTGCTGTCTTTGAAATTCAACGAAACAAATTTTTATCTCCTCAATCCCTCCAAAACATCGTGCCTTCATGGCTGTTTTCAATCTCAGTGGCAGCTAGAAGTTACAGAGGGCCAAATGTAATGAAAACGGGGGGCCGAAACATGATTCAACAATTCCCAAGTGATAATCATGCGATGGCAATTTTGGAACAAACTTCGCTGCCACATGCTGCATATTAAAAAATTTCCGACTGACGCAATCACCGCATGCCGTTGTCAACATTTCAAGTGCTTTTAATTATATATTTCCACTTTTTTACACGAAATTTTTTTCAAATTCGCAGAAAATAGCTTCGACAGTAGAAAATTGTGGAACATGCAGCAGATGCCGCGTTTGCTGGCAATAGCATAAATTGCCCTAGTGTGTACTCAGGGGGCAAATTACAGAATCGCATTTAAAATGTATTAAAATTTTGATCGATGTCGAATGCGGTAATTTGGCTCCTGCTTAACTTTCTATGTTCTAGCATCTATTCACACAGGGGCGTATACTTTATGTAATTGTGCCATGTAAATCATCCGCCGTGGTAAGCAAGTTGATATCTGGAGAATACGAATGAAAATAGTATCGGGTGTTTTTTATAGAGTGATACAAGTTTAAATCATAATAATATATTTTTGATATCAATGAAACGGTCTTTATTGGATAGAAAGTTTTATGACATTAAAGTTTAAATATGATTTCGGCCATGTGGCCGCCACGGCTGGCGCGTACAAGGCGCAATCTGGAACACCAATTTTTAACAACTAAAAAAAACGTCCAAAAAGGACACAATTCCAGTTGCTGAGGACGGCGACGAATTGATTGATGAGGATTATCTTCAATGGTTTCCTGGACAGAGGCTACAGCTTCTTCAGTGCTCACTGTTTGGCGTCTCACGCGATGCACATTATCAGTAACAGCAAATGTGGTCCGAAAACGCTCTATTGTTCTTCGAAGGACGATTATGTACGCCATAAAATGGAAGAAGTGCACGATGAGTTTGACGAATAGAACCATTATTTTGATTAAAAATTTCCACAATTTGCACGAATTGCTCCGGTGTAAGTCGATCCATAATGAAATGTCGAAGCAAACTAAACAAAAAGCAACGATCAGCTGTTGCTGATCAAATAAAGTAGTGATGCCAACTCAAAGTATAAAACACACCATTTACATAACTTTTTTTACTCCATTTTCCTTAATAATTTTAACCAGCTGAAATATATTTTCGTTACATAAATATTGACCTTGAACAAGATTTATAAAAAAAAATATCTTTAAAATACGACCACTTTGATTTTGAAAAAATATTTTAACTAGCGAAAAACATAATTAAATTGAAATATAGTTTTAAACAACATTTTCCAACAAAAATTTTTATTTAAAATCAACTAAAAATGCTATTTTCGGTTGTGCCGAACCTTATATACTCTTCACTGACGTACGTCTGGGTCCAGACCTGGAACCATCCTTTTGATCTTTCTGATTTTCAAAACTAATTTATTTCTTCTAAAATATAAAAAATGTTTGATTAACAAAGAAAACATATGTTTTAAGTAGTTTCTTATTATCTAAAAAAAAAGTTTTCCAACTCTGGAGCTTTTTTTGGCTTTTTTGATTTCTAATTCCAATAAAATTCTTTGAAAAGCATCCATCATGTTCAGTTTATAAAGAAAGTGTATATTTTAGTTGACTACTTTTATGTATGAAAAAGGTTTCAATTGTCCAGCCTTGGAATTACATTTCTTGATTTTGTTTGATTTTTAATACCAATTTAATTCTTGCTGAAGTACGAGTATGAAATAGGTTTAATCAAAAAAATATATTTTTTTTTTTATCTTGGACCAGCACTCAGGGCATGACCCCTATATATGCAATGCATTGCGCCGGAACTGAAAACGAGGGGATAGTATTGAGGGGACAGATTAGGAAAGATGAGAAGATAGACAGTTGTTTTTGTAGCTATTTGAACCTTTTCCTTCGCCGGCTAATTTTTGCTACAGGGCCGACGAAGGTGGGTGCTGTTACTCTGCTTTTAGTACATGATAGTGTCAGTCGCTGCCAATTATGTTCAGTGATCAGTGACTATGCCTTCATCATTGAAACAGGCTGGCAACAACGAACACAACCACGCACTAATGCTGTTCAGAAGAATTCAACACAATATTTCTATAAGAAATATAAGTTTAAATTTTGCAGTTGCAGAATTTTTTGTTCTTCTGATCTTCAATAGCTTTTCTGGGATTACGAAAAAACGATATCACGTACAGTCAGACAAACATCCCATATGCGATGTCCCTATTCATAAGGGCACAGAATATATGCACTTTATGGGGTGGCATATTAGTATTACAGATATTAGACACGGAATGATGAAACTATAAATACCCTCTCAACATTTTTGATGAAGGGTACACAAATTGATTTGAGCAAAAGCCACCATCGACACCATGCTCCAAGATAAATAGTCAGAACATTGACTGATGCCATTGATCATGTAACTCGTAGAGAAGGCAGACACTTGCCGGAAATCATATCTAAATAATAGATTCTATGAAATTGTCCACCAGGTTAAAATAAAAGAAAAAATCAATTCCAGCAATATTTCTTCTTTATTATTTTATGTTGTCATGCAACTAAAAAAAATGCTTGATATAAAAATGTAATAGTCAATTTTTTTTAAAAAGGACTTGGAAACTGAAACCGCATTTATTTTCATACGGCCTCTGATATTTCAAACGTTTTCAACTTTAGTTGTCACTGTAGCACCCATCGATTTGTTTAATTAAATTTATAAAAAAAAATTTTAATATCTTAATGTTTGTAGAATTTTGAAAAAGTTACAAAACTTCCTACTAACGTTTTCACATCACCACCAACTTGATCAAAGTTTAACAAAATGATCTTGTGAATAATCTGTTAGGAATTTTAAATCGTGCAGCTGAAGATGACTATTTGCGTTGTTAGTTTCTTTTTCTTTTATTCGTGCATTAAAAGAACTCTTGTTGCTAAGCAGAAAAGAAACCGGCTGGATTTATAAACACAAGCTGTAATATTTTTCCCGCAGTATCTCTCATGTCTTGCTGTCGTGGCATCCAAGTGTCTACATTTTTGTACAGGTTTTCAAAGCAAAACTATCATGTCTTGAGGATTGCATAGAAACAAACTGAATTTTAAATTGAATTTACTGCAATGTTTAGCAAACATACGAACGGTGGGCTTAATAGCTAAAAAATATCAACAAAAAATAAATAAATAATAAAAATAAAAAAAGACAATAATGGTGTCAGTTAGTTTCCCAATTTGCAATTGCATTATGCAACACATGAGAGGAAATAATAGAAAGAACAAACTACAGGCTGACAATTTTTTTAAATGTTATATTAAATGGGTTTATTATTAAATATTTTCTTTTTAAAAGCACAATTTTTCAAAACAATGGCTTACAGTCAGTGGGAAGCAAACATCCGCCGTTTCGAAAATTTGTGACGTAAAAAATATGTCTTTTTAAATATCGCTGAGAAAAGTATTAATTTAAAAATTATAAATTTTCAAACCATAAAGATTTGACTTGAGTGAAAATTGCACAAAATTCAGAAAATAGGGCATGAAGAAAATAATCACAAGACAACAATTCTCGTATACTATTTCATAATAAAATTTATCACGTTCAAATCAGCCATGTAATAATTGACGATAAGCAAAAATACACAGAAACACTGATAATGATAGTGTAGCGACTTTCGAAAACAGCGCTGTTCTGGTTTGCTGTGTAAATTGGATAAATAAATTGCAGTTGACTTTCCGTTGTAACTTGTATATATTTTTATATACGAGGCCTGTTCAAAAAATTTAGTGAATTTTATTTTTCTTAAAAACTTATAAATATTATTTCAAAAATTATGCATGTTAATAAATTTTATATATATTTTTATATACGAGGCCTGTTAAAAAAATTTAGTGAATTTTATTTTTCTTAAAATACTTATAAATACTATTTCAAAAATTATGCATTTTAATAAATTTTATATATACGAGGTCTGTTCAAACAATAAAGTGAATTTTCATTTTTGTTATCAAATATTATTTTAAAAATTAAGCATTTTATTGAATTGTATTATATACTAGGTGTGTTCAAAAAATTAAGTGAATTTTCGTTATTCCCAATAAATATTAATAATAAAAATATTTGATGCATCAATTTCTATTTTTTCCCCTTTCAAAGTAATCCTCATCAGTTATAGCACGGCTCCATTTGGTATGATCTAGAGCTCTCTCAGCGATTCCGATTTTATCTCATCAATCGTTACATAATGTCTTCCTCTGAAAGGTTTCTTTCAAGAACTTGCATATTGATCCATTTTTTTCCTCAGCTGAAAATTGCCGAACAGCCAAAACTCTTCTAACTTTTCAAACTCCAACAAAAAAAAAAAAAATATATAAATATGTAGCTGAAATTATGTTCAAAACTCGTGTGCTCGAGACGCATGTAAAAACATCAATCGGGATATTTTAAAATTAATCAAGTTTATGGTCGTTTTTTATAAAATATTATTTCTTATAATTTTTATTCGATATTCCGTTAACAGCTTGTTAACATCTTTGTATTTGAAATAGAAATATTTTGAATAATTTTTCATGTCATGTTCCAAAACCATTTTTCTATAAAATTTTAATAATTTTTTTTCCCTGAAGATGCTAACAAACTGTTAACTAAATATCGAATAGTAAATAGAAATAGAATAGAAATATCTATAGTAATAGAAGTAATATTTTATAAAAAAAAAGACCACAAGCTTGATTAATATTACAATAAACTGATAAGGTCAATAAAAATAAATGAACATCAATCGGGATTCGAAAATTCACCTTAATTTTTCAACACACATCGTACAAGATCTCGCAATAAATTACCTCGCCAGTTAAAAACTCACAGCAACAATTATTTATGCAAAAAATTTTTTTAAGCTCTTTATTTTTAAATGCATTGAAATACTTTTTTTGTCTTGAAACTTTCCCAGAGCAACAATTTAAAAGTTTTAATAATTAAAATCATAATAGAAAAAGATATGCACTTCCAGAGTGAAATATTAACAAAGCAGCTCATTAAAACATCTGAAAAGACTTTAAATAAAAAATATTACAAAAAAAAACTTAAACTCTTTCAGAATGTTTAACAATAGAAAATAAGTCAGTCATTTGACTATCTAATGATTGTCATCCGTTAATTTAAATTATGTCATTTGCTACTCGTATTTTGCATCTTGTTGCACCAACACACATGAGCTTTCTATGGCAATTATGTTTTTTTGTTATTGTTGTCTTTTTATTTGTTTAAGTCAGTCGCATGCATTTTATTTGAAGTGCCACACATTTCACTACAGCAACGGGCTGGTGAGTGTGGCTGTCCGTCCGTGTGTGCACTTTTTTAATGAATGATCTAAGTGTTTGTTTGTATGTGTGTGCATGTATTTAAGTTTATAACCCTGTTTAATGTTGCATTTCATTTAGTTTTATTTTGTATTTCCATTTATTTCCGTTTTTGTTGCAATTTTGTTTTCTTTTAAGCATAAATTTTCTATTGTCTACAAATTCTCTTTGATATAAAAGTTAATGGCTGCCACATATTTAGTTAATACGATGGCTGCTGCTGCAGTTGCAAATGCTGCAGCAGTTTTAGTTTGTGATTATTGTTGTGGCTTTTCAATGCAGCATACATATGGTTTGACCTGCAATAATTAACACAGTTTTATGAAAAAAAAAAAATATGTAACACTTTGTTGTTTTAAAGAAACATCTGTGTATTACTAAGTGACTAGAATTGTGTTTGCTAAGGGAAGTACACCCAATATGACAAATGATGTCCATACGAGCATGAGAGGAATGTTTGTTAATTACAGGCAGGCAGAGGAAAATCCTTTGAAGCGATAAAACGTGGTGTCTCAGTTAGAATGCACTTTTTTAATTTTGTGCTAATTTCTTAAATTCTTTTTTTTTGTGTGCAATTGGCAGCTCTGGAATTCGGTCAGCTGTGGCATTTTTATTTCAGTTCAATTGAATTATAAAACGTTCGAATTATAAAACAAATACATAAATAAAATAAATGTAACGTTCCAACCAATTCATACAAATCAGCAGGCAAATTGCGGCACTCGATATCGACCGAAATTCGTATTTAAATTGTATTGAAATTTTGCTCGTTATCGAAAGCAGTAATTCATTACAGAAAATCAATTTTTTTGCATTTCTACAAAAATGTTGAAAAGGTATTAATAGGTTTGTTATTGCATAGTTCGTAAATTCCACAATTTTAATATTATACAAAGTATACAATATATTCTGAATAGGGAAGTCGAATAAGCGTCTGTCGGTCTGTACGTGAAATAGCGATTTTCCGAAGCCTGCAGAAAAATTACAGACTTTCTTGAAAATATTCCCAAATGGATTGCTGTTGAAAACCAGCAAAATCCAAAACACAGTTCCAGAGCTGGAAAATTAAAGCTCATTAAATATGATATAAAAATATATATGTATTTATGTAGTGCACATCTACATAAAAATACCTTTCCAATCATATATATTTCATTATTATTGGTGGAAGATAATATGTCAAAAAGTGTACAACATTAAAATGTGTGTTGTACTTATCCATCTATACTAATACACTATATAACAAAAGTAATTATATTATTCACATCTACATGAAAATAGCATTTATGCTATAAATTTTTCATCAATATATTTAGAGGATAAAATACTTAAAAGTGTACCGCAAAAAATATGTATTTGTGTGTATAAAGTAACCAGCTAAAATTAATTTATGTTTTCTTGTTAATTAAACCTGTTTTACACTGTGGCAAGAATTTAATTGGAAATAACAAAAATACGATTCCAGAGACGGATATATGAAAATGCTTCAATATCTTGAACTATTTTATATTCCAAGTAAGCACGGGCCTAATAATTTAAATAAAATATATATTCAGTACATACCAATATTTTAAATTCATGGCGGGCAATAAATTGTAAAGCGGAGAAATGTTTTAAAAAGTTGCAACTGGCACATGGAAAAACTCAAACACTGAATATTAACCAACACATGCCTTTTAAAGCCATTCTGCTGTTTTTATAGCCAAATTATAGCTGAATGTATGACAAGCACAAATACAATTACAAAATTTTGTACTTAAAATCTCCCTGCACTAACAAATTAATTAGTACCGCTGTGCAGTTTTTTATGGTCTCACTTTTGTTAATTGTGTTCAATAGTTAACTGTTAAACACAGTAGCCCTATTCACAATCTTGTGCAAATGGTCGTGCATCATTGCATTTGCAAAATAATTGTACTCTACACTAACAAAATACATTGAAAATGCTCTCAAATACTCTCTCAATTTGCAAATGCTATAATGCAAGACCATTTGCACAGGATTGTGAATTGGGCTAGTGTTTTAAATAAAAAAAAAAAACAACGAGCAAATATTTTAAATATATTAAAACTAAAAATGACTCATGAATCATGTTTAACATCTTGTTGTCATCGTGTTAACACCTTCAGTACAGCAGTATTTTCTTTATTTTAGTACAAAAAAAATGTGTAGCAATAAAAATGAATGAGATGAAATCTGAGCCACAATATCCATTATCATGAGCTTTTCAAGTATACGAGAATTACAAAAATATCAAATACACAATTAATCATTTTTATTAACCAATAGAAGTTGCAAACAAAGTAATTGCATAAACGGTCCCGTTTTATCAAGCGAATGCTAGCAAATTTTTTAACTTACTTCCAAAAACAAATATTTTCCCCTTTGATGTTATTTAAGTCATATATGACAAATTAATTTCATATATAATATTTTAAGCTACAAGAAATACGAAAGTGCTTTCGTGAAGAGCTACTTCCTATGAGAAGTCATAGGTCGTGTACAGTCAGTCACAACAACAACATCATCGACATATGGTCTGAGTCACCCTGTCGGCATATGAGCACCAATACGTTGCAAATTTACTTTATGAAGCAATTTTCAATTAATAAATATTAGTTCTGTTGCATGAGAAATATATATAAATTTATATTTATAAACAATATTTTATGTGTTGTTCAATTAATCAATTAATTTCTTGTTAGCAAATAGTTTACTGGCTCCTATTAGTTTAATCTTATTTACAATTTCTTTTGTTTGTTTGTTTGTTTGTTTTTGCAGAATACTTCTCCCTTTTACAATTTCATTACTTTTTACTGCGCTGGACTGGCATTTAGTTTTCATATTGAACTGAAATGATGTGAAAATGTGAGTATAAAATTAACATGCAAAAAAATTTTATTTGACCTAAATTTCAACGCTTGAATAGATTTGCATCAAACATCGTTAATTAAACATTTTCGTACAAGTATTTGTGTTTGCACGAGTGTGTGTGTTTACCGAGTTTTTATGAGTAACTGAATATTATAATTATTTTTCTATATTTATTTTCTTCTTTAAACATATTTTCCACTTTAAGTAGAACTTAAATAAGGCAAAACCTCTTCTCAAATAATAAAATAGAAAATGCCGGGAAGGAGCATAAAATTCTAATATGATGGTTATTTGAATAGTTTCATTGATAAAATAATGGGGTAAAAATAGTAAAAATACTGAAAGTCAATAAATTTTTTTGCAAAGAGCAAAATAATTTTAATTTGCTTCACATGGCGAACTGTTTTTTTATGTTCTATGAAATGATATTCGAATGAAAATTCTTCTAATATGAAAATTTCGTTTTGAGAAAATGTACTCTCTCTTGGTAGCATATTTGCAATGTTAGCATAGACACTGCCACAAAGAGTGAATAGCTTTTATAAACGTATTGCAAATGATTTATAAGAAAATTCTCAAGATTAAATCAATATAATTTTTTATCCTTCTTTGGATCGGTACTGAGGGAAAGAACCCTGCTCAAGCAATGCATTGTAGTAGAGTATATTGTTTTTTTACTGCTACAAAATTTTTTTTTTATATATTTTGCAATTCTCTTTTAAAATTGCTACTAATTTCATGCCTTATTTTCTTTAAATATTGCCATTTTCATGCATAAAATTTCTATAATTATCGAACAACACATATGTGTATGTAAACGATTGGAATGTACGAGGGCTGTTTATTAAGTTTGTGACGTACCCTTTTTAAATGCAACACTGCTGACATCTATTAGCAGACTACTGTGCAATTTCAATCACGCTGCGTCATTTAGATTGTTTTTAAAATTTAAAAAATATATAAAAATATAGAAAAAAACAATGTCGTAACTTGATTCATTTTGGCGTTAAAAAACCGTCACCGAATTTAGGAAAGACTTGATAAATATTATGGCAACTCTGTGCCATCAATTTTTATGGTTAAGAAGTAATTTACCGAGTTCCATTGCGGTCGTACCAGCACTAGCGGCACCGTACGTTCAGTTCGCCCAAAGTCATCATGCCAGATATCGTTGATAAATTTCATGGACAATCAAAGAATGAAAATGCATGAGGTGGCTGAGGCTGTAGGCATCTCAACTGTGCGCGTACCTCACATTTTATATGAACAGTTGGCATGAAAAAGGTGTCTGCGGGTTGGCAGCCACGAGTGCGCACGTGTGTGTGTCAGTATAGCAATATAAATAAGTTGAAGCTTCGAGCCTGTATCTCATACAGTACAGGTTTAGATTTAGCAGGTTTACAGATTTAGCCCCCTACCACCACTTCAGTAAAAGATTTGGGTGGAATGCAGAGGTAAAACGCCTATTTTGAGGGCCTTGAACGCCTATTTTGAGGGCCTTGCTCCTTCCTATTATTTGGAAAGACCAAAAAAAAAGTATTGAAAAGCGCTGGAATAAATGTACTGATCTAAAAGGAAACAAGTAAAAAGCTTTTTTAAATAAAAAAATTTTTTACCTTCGGGTTGATACAATTCTCGTATGAAATTGCCTAATAAAATTTTTCTAAATAAAAATTGTTTCCACATTCAACTAAGCCACCAAATAAATGATGGCAAACAAAAAATACACACGAGTTTTGAGGTTGAAAGTGTAGCGGCTAGCAAAAACAGCTGTTCTGCTCGGCTGTGTAAGTTGGATAATTAAAACTGATGTTGACTTTCCTTAGTGCTTTGGAATATTTTTATCAAATCTTTCTGTTAAAAAAATTCTTTTTAATTGAATTTAAAAAGAATTTTATTCAAATATTCACGGAGTTATCAAATAGCCCTCGTATAGCAAGATATCAAGAGCATGCAGGCCGTTCGCTTCTCTGCAGTTGTGGCTAACGAACGTCATGTTTCCAATTTTACTGATTCAATTTCAGCGTGTAAATTCACTTAATGGCATATTTATTTTATCGGCATTTTTTCTACTTTAAATAACAAAATAAATAAATAGTTTTTTTAAATTTTCAGTCTCTACTGAAATTATTACGGACATGTGACTGAAAAGTAATTGAAGTTTTTGAAACCAGAAATTTTCAAACTCCCTGGCGATTTAAATTTGATCATTTACATGATGTAAATAAATACAGCAGATCGCACCGCTCTGTTGCCTCACATTTTACCATTGACTTTCAAGTGTGTGTTGTTGCCATGTAACATGAAACAAACCCTGTTTTGATCATGGGATATCATGAGCCGTTGAAATAAATTAAAATGACGTTTTACTCTCGCCTACATTGTTTGAAAGTTCGAAAAAAATAAAAAATAAAAACAAGAGAATTTGAGGCATAAAAGAAACTAAAGAATTAAATATGTACAGATAATATCACAACACATCGACGGCAACAGCAAACAGCAGCATAATGATGTTGATCAGGTCTTGACATCCTTTTCCGTTCTCAAATTTTTCTTTTATATTTTTTGTTCATTTGGGCTGTTTTGACTTTTAAATACTTGAAGGCCCTTGAGCTTGATAAACGTTGACTGGTGATGGCGACGACCACGCATAATTTACACAAAATAAATTCTTCAAGTCCGCTGCAATAACAAAAAAAAAAGTCTCCTTGTTGTTGCTGTTTTGTAAAGTACAGTTATTGTGAGCACAAACTGACACAAATATTCGCACAACTGGCGAAAATATATGAAAAGTAAACGTGTGTGCAAAGAAAACAAATAAATAAGATCGGTTTAAAGACCGTCTGCTTTTTAGTCGGTCAATAACGGGAATAAACTATTTGTATTGAAAAAAAATTCAAAAAAAATACTTAAAAGAAAAAAGACACGTTTGAAGAAGCAGCCAAGAAACAAACAAGCTAAATAAAAAGCGACCAGACTGACAGACAGACTTGACTGACTGATACCACAAAACCATTATGAATACTGCCACCGTTATGAGTACGGCCACAATCATTCACATGTTTTACGTGGCTGCAGACATCTGTATGTGTGTGTGTGTGTCTTGTATTTTATTTGAATATTTGCCAGCATTTTGCGAGAATGAAAGCACTAACAGTTTGTTCAGGAAGTTCCCTGTGAAGTAGGCCTGCCTGCCTGCCTGCATGCACCTACAGTTATTGTGTAATTGAATGTGCGAGGGTAGTAGAAAAACTGCCCACGCAGCCAACTCGTTCTCTTGAGTAGTGTAGCTGTCAAACGGACAAGCCTGGGGCCATATTACGGCATTTAACAGCGAAATTTATATGTACAAATTGTATTGAAATTTCGATCATTATCGAATGCGGCCTCTGATCATGCAGACGGTCAGATCTTTTGGAGAAAACGGAAATTATTTGTTGAAGAAAAATAAAGTTATATCATGGATTGCAAATAAATACTCGTATTTGCAAGACTTCAACAATATATATATTTTTTATCTTGGACCAGCACTCAGGGGATGACCCCTATATATTCAATGCATTGCGCCGGAACTGAAAACGAGGGGATAGTATTGAGGGGACAGATTGGGAAAGATGAGTGTTTTTTTATTTTGTAGCTATTTCAACTTTTTTTACTTCGCCGGCTAATTTTTGCTAAAGGCCCGATGAAGGTGGGTGCTGTTACTCTGCTTTTGGTCCCGTTTTATAAAGCGAATGCTAGCAAATTTTTTAACTTTCTTCCAAAAACAAATATTTTCCCCTTTGAAGTTATTTAAGTCATATATGACAAATTAATTTCATATATAATATTTTAAGCTGCAAGAAATACGAAAGTGCTTTCGTAATTTCGAAAGTGTTACTCTGCTTTTAGTACATGATAGTGTCAGTCGCTGCCAATTACGTTCAGTGACCAGTGACTACGACATCATCATTGAAACAGGCTGGCAACAACTAACACAACCACGTACTAATGCTGATCAGAAGAATTCAACACAATATTTCATGACTCAGCCCGGACTCGAACTCAGGACCCTCCGCTTCATAGTCTCGTGTTCTACTACTTCAACCAACAGCATAATATTTCACTCAAATGGCTAGTCAGAGCGGACAGCCACGTCATCCAGCTAACGTGTATAGAATGAAGATTGTAATGCTGATCAAAAGCAAAATGGCTGGCTGCGCACTACTCGCAGTCATTCAAGTAGCATCCAGATGATTCCCCAAGTCCACAGAACCGCATCTAGTCATTTATACTAGATCCACTCCGTCACTGTGGATTCGGTTTTTTCAAGGTGGTTAACATCTTGACTACGAAGTCGAAGGTCGTGCTTTCGATCCCGTACTCAACCAAATGGTATCGAATTTTTTTGATCTGCATTACGTCGTTGTTGCGTTTAAATGTAGTCGGCCGGCATTGGCCACTGACTGATATTGATGCCAGCATATACCAAAAAGCATACTGTAGCATCCACCTTTGCCAGTGTTACCGTCAATCCTTTAGCAAAATAAATTTTTATGTATCAATACGTCACTTAATTTTTTGTGGTACACTTACGAGCGTCTTGGTGCTCACAAGTATAAATTTAATTTATATTATTTAAAAAGTATTTTTGCATAGATTTGCAAAATATATATTCTTCTTTAAATTTTTTAAAACAAAAAATAAATAAATTCTTAAGTACAAATAAGCACAGAGTTTTTTGTGGTACACTTATAGGCACCTCGGTATTCACAAACATAATTTTCAGTCATGCTGTTTAAAAGATATTTTTAAGTAGATTTGCAAAATGTGTAAATATATTTTTCTAAATATATTTTAAAACAAAAATCTTGAAAGATCTTTAATATATAGTAAGAATTTTAACGAACAACTGATGTTGACTTTCCTTTGTGCCTTGAAATATTTATCATGTCTTTCTGAGATTTAAAAAAACAAATTTCGAACAATTAGCCTACGAGTCTTAATTCAATTTAATATAGCGATCTTTAATATAGTTTAAAAAAAATTAAAATTATTTTTGCTTTGTAATTGTGTTGTTTAACGAATAGAAATTAATAAGTAAAGTTGTTTGTTATTTTTCTAAATTTTCAATAGTCCTGCCTTGAAGAAAGATTCCTGTGTACATACATACATACATGATTGTTTTTGTGTGCTTTCCGTCAAGTCTGCACGAACAGTTCGTTTCGAAGATTTTTACACAATGGGCCTTTTCATGGCTTCCGAGTGTTTTTATCGCTTACTGCGGGCAGCACTTTTAACCGAACCTTTTTTTTACATACATACATATGTAATTATGGATGTAAGTATGTACAATAAAGATTTATTTTAAGTGTGAAGCTCAAGTGGTGATCTAAGTAAGAAATAAATTGGCTACATGAAATACTAGGCTTTCATCACTATTCCCTCACTACCAAATATCTAACACAATGCATGTGCAGATCGTCCATCCTCTGAGTGCGGGTATTAACAAACAACAAATAAATAAAATTGAAAGGTGTTGCCACCTGAAGGCCATCGCAAAGCTATCGTTAGTTATTTTCTTGTGCTTTTCTATGCTTTCAAGTCCTACGGGGTCAAAAGTCAAATACAAGTTTGATGAAAAACTATTATTTTAATTTTCATAAAAACTAAAACTATTATTTTAATTTTCATAATGTTACAACTTTTGAATGCATCCCACGTGATTAGCGGTGATTGAGGTAGTGTTTCAAGTCCCATAAAAGAGTAGGGAACACTAATTCATCAGATATATAATTTCGGAGTTTTTCGAATTTTTTTCGTTCACAATATCTCACGAAGGTATCAACCGATTTTGAACCGGTTAGTGGCGATCGACGTGGTTTTTTAGCGTCAAAAGCTGATTGGTCTGTATAGTCGAGGGGTAAAGCTGTTTAAAAGTTATTCCATGAAAACTGTATTAAACAAAATGTATTCTTCTGAAATCTATGGATCCGAGTCGGTTCCAATTCACAGGAAACCCAGGTTGAATGTTGAAAAAGAGGGGCATGAGCATCCCAAGCCGTCCTGGATTACAGGAAACTAAGTGTGAAAAAAATTTTTAAACTACGAGTTTGGCTCGATTCGGTAAAGCCGTTCAAAAGTCATAGGAGCTTAACAAACACATACGGACACAGAAACACTCTCTCAGGAGTAGTCAGGGAAGCTTCCAAGGAATTCAGAAAGTCAAAATCTGGTGAAATTTAGATTTTAGAAAAAACTGTTATCGCCAACAACTTTTTGATTTTTTGGAAATGACAAAATTTCTTAGCTGGAATGTAAATAAAAAAAATCATATGACCAGCTTAATTCATATTCCGATATTGTAAGACGAAATATGGTAATGATCATGCACAGAAAGGATCCAAACTACTCACCCAGGAGTGCCTGGTCAAATGCAAGATTAAAATAAAATTTTGTAGTCGACAATGCTGAGCTCAAGCAAATCGCAGTGCTGGCTGTGATGTGCTAAGAAAAGTGGTCATTTTGGTGTAGCCATACATTTGTTGATCACTGTACTTAAAATTAAGCTTAATATGCTCGCCTTAAGTGCTTCTCCAAAATTCAGCAAGGCTTTGACACTCTTTTAATATTTTTTTTATATATATTTTTTTTTACTTGTTCAATATATTTTGAAATCTTATCGGAATTTCTGTGCCATCCTGCGAAAATGTGCAATAATTTTTTTTTAAATAATTTTTTTTTTTTTGCAATATTCTTTTTTTTTCATATTAAACGTACGATTATCATTTTGCTCTTGTGCATATTTTATGGAATTTTTGTTTTCTTTGTATTTCTTGTTGCCTTCAATTTCACTTTTGTTCGTGCTGCTTTTTCTTCTTCGGTAGATATTGAAAACAATTCATTCATTTATGCAGACAGCAATGAGTACTTAAACTGTCCAGGCAGGCGTACAAGCATTCTTGCATGCCTCAATGCGCAAGTGGTTTTCATTTTAGTATTTTTTATACAGAAATTTGCCTGCTTTAATTAAAATAAAAATTTATAAAGAAAAATGCATGACCGACAACAATGTTTCTTCGTTATCGTTACGCAAAAAGCAAGAAAGGAAAAGAAAATAACAACAACAAAAAATGTAATAAATTTATTCAGAGATACAATTAATTAGCCAGCTTAGCTTTTCTTTTCTTTTGTATATTTTTCTGGCGAGGTGCACAAAACGGGTGGGGCTGTAAACAAAACAAGTCGAAGTCGTACCGTTTAAGATAATATTGAGCTGCCGGTAAAGTTGATTGTAAATTTATTTATTTTAAATGTGACCTTCATTTTAATACTTATTGTCATGCCAAAAGCAAAAATGCCATATAACAATTTACATAATGTTACGGAGGATATTGCAAGTTTAATTCAAAAACTAGCAGGCCATAATTTCAAAAGGCACCTAAAGCAAAACGTTTCAACATTTTTATTTTCAAATGCATTAAAAGTCATATATACGATGGATACCGCTTCCACGATATTTGTGTGTCATGCATGATCACGCATGCTCTGTTTTAATTTAAATAATTTGAGTGTTCTCGGATTTAACTTTTAAAACCTTTTAGACAATTTTTTTAGTTGCTTATTATGCCAGCCCAACAAAAAAATTACATTGAAATTTTTAATAAAATTTTTTGCCAACTAAATGAGAAGTAGATCAGTGTAACAGCAAATCTTTAAGAAATAGGCATGAGTCTTGTTCAAAAAAATCATAAAAAACTTGTTTGACCATCCTAGGATTATGCCAAAAGAATATTCGACAGCATTCCGTGCGATTAAAAATTGTCTCTGCCGAAATGTCACTTAAATATCCGTCTCAAATGAATTTCCTGTATTGCGTGGTCATTATTTTATGCAGAAACCAAGGAAAGACTTGATAAATTCTAAAAGAACTCTTCTCATCAATTCAATCTTATCATCAATTTCAATGGTTAAGAAGAGGATTTACTGTGATCCATTATGGTCGTATCAGGAAAAGTGTCACAATACGTGCAGATCGTCCTAAAAATATCATCGCGCTCGAAATCGTCAATAAAATTCATAAAGTGATCGAAAGATTATCGGACAATGAAAATACATGGGGTGTCTGATTTTGTAGTCATCTTGGCCGATAAAGTCCATCATGTTTTACTTGAATATTT
The DNA here is from genome assembly GCA_951800035.1 of Linnaemya tessellans. Taxonomy (NCBI): domain Eukaryota; kingdom Metazoa; phylum Arthropoda; class Insecta; order Diptera; family Tachinidae; genus Linnaemya; species Linnaemya tessellans. Next base: position 100,528,526 of record OX637533.1, on the reverse strand, counting down.
AGACATGAAAATTATATCCGCGTGATGAGTGCCGTGATTGCTCACACATCCAGACAATGTACGAGTGCACATGCGCGTGTGACTGCTTGGCAAGAATATATAAACTATGCTACGAATTACAAACCCATTTAGCATATTTTCCCGGTTTATTCCCTTGCGGCAATTTTCTTTTTCCAGATCTGAAGGAATGACTGCGTGGTAAGAGATTTTCATCAAATGAAGAGGCTATAACCAAAAAAAAAACCCCCTATTTTGAGGGCCTTTAGAATACGCATCATTTAAAAGGAATAAAAAAAATATAGGATCAATGCTGGACTACATGTATTCATTTAAAAGAAGTTTATATTAAAAAATTGCTTATTTGGAGAGAAATAGTTTATTTTAATACTCAATAACGTTATCAAACATCCCTCGTACTTTTTATCTTCAATACAGATTTCATCATTTCGATTTTGGTTTCTGAATATTTAAAAAAAAATATTTAAAAAAAATGAGCGGGAAACTTAACTTCCCCTTGAATTAAGCTGAAACTTAAACTTCCAGGAGGAATAATACACGAGCTTTTTAGTTTTTAATTTTTTTTACGTTTTATTAGAGTCATGTCCCAACACTCTGTTGTTTATTTTGTGTTGTCCAGTGTAATTAATTTACCCCAAATCAGTAGCCGAGTTTGTTGCACAACAGCGATTTCCTCAAACTGCTATTTAATTGCAAATGCACGCAGTCTGATATGAACAACTAAAACCACAAATACAATTGAAACTGTTTTCAATCTCAACGAGAGCTTCAGTTGATTGGCGGTCCTGCTACACGATTTATTTTTAAATATTAATGACAAAATTATTTAAAGCAAAAATTTCTATGGTTATGGAATGATAAGTTCCTGTTTTTTTTATATTTATATTTTTTTTTTTGGTTTGCGTGCCTCATTTAGTGGCCAGTTAATGTGTTTTGGATAAATATTTTTAAGTGAAGGTTATAGTGTGTGTGTTTGCGCGTGTGTGTGTGTGTGTTTATAGTATAGTTTAATATGAGATTTTATAGCCAAAAAAAAAGCAAAACATCATCTCATGCCACTTGTCAATTTAACAACAGCTGCAGGATACGTCGTGCAGCATGTAGGAAACTACAATTTCACATTATTTATTGATTTATCTTTGGCATCGTCGTCATCTTCATCATCTTCATCATCGTCATCATCATCATCATGATTATCTTTATTATAGGGTTTAAATGTACTCATTATTCTGTTAAGAAATATTATAATTTGTGTTGTATTTTTGTAAATATTTTAAATGGACTCAATCGTATGCTACAATCATAAGAAATTTTGCCACAAAATCTACATGAAATATCAATAGGGCTATTCACAGTCTTGTGCAAATGGTCTTGTATTATTGCATTTGCAAATTGAGAGAGGATTTGAGGGCATTTTCAATGTATTTTGTTGGTGTAGAGTATAATTATTTTCCCATTGCATTGATGCAAGATCATTTGCACAAGACTGTGAATAGCCCTATTGACTATCCGTTGTTAAGATGCATTTATGATAATCAGGCGTTTAAGGCGAATTATGTAGAATTTATATATAAATGTATGTGAGTGTGTGGCATGAAAAGAAGCATGATAGCATATACGAGGTCTGTTTATCAAATAAGGTGAATGCTGCTGCACTAACTTCAATTAACGTTGATAAATTACTGTTCGTAACGTGTTTTTAAATTCGAAAGGAAAATTAATTTCATCAATTTGATTATCAAATTTACACACCAAAGGAGCACAGAACTGTTTTGAAAAGCCGCTGCACTTTCATCATCAGTACTCATATGCAATGTTGTTTGTCACCTGTTATTAGGCAGCTTGGGTGACGACGATAAAAGTTTTTATATTTGAAAATTTTATAATAAAATATGATACGAGAATTATATCAAAATGAAACACATATTAAATCCCTGTGTTTCCATTTGATTAGTTTCTGCATGTTCTATTTTCTGGATTTTTATTACCTAAGCCAAACTTCTATGGTTTGAAATTAGTTTTATACATAATTAACGAGGGCTGTTTGATACCTCCCTGAGTAATTGAATACAATTTCTTTACAAATACGCGTTTTTTTCAACATAATTTCTTTTTAGATCAATACATTTAGTTCAGCGTTTTCTTTTATTTTTTATTCCTTCCAAATAATAGTATTTCCCTAGCCCGTTGAAGGCGGCGTTTGTTTCTGCTATGAACTTTTCATTCGAGCCAAATTTCTTACCATGCGGCTGTTTCATTTAAGTGCTTTTGTGCTCTTAATTCTCTTTTTTATAACCGATCTGAATAAAATATTTCGATGCATTTTATTTTGACGGCAGAAAATCGTCGCACACGCAAAACGCTTGTAAACCGTCAATAGCCTTAGCTATAAGATTATTTTGAATGTGGCATTAAGTTTTCGGCCCCGAACAATGCCCTTCGACACTAAAGCACCCAGAAAAACTGTAGTTAAAAGTGTTTCAATATTTATAATTCCACAAGCTCTATAATTTTCTTTTTTTGCTGGATCCATAAATTCGCATATCAGTAAGGAATCATGGAAAACACACCCGCTTGTTATGTAATTGTCCCAATTTGTTTGTAAAAAATTTCTACATTTCATTCAGTTTGTCTTCTTGCATAATAACACCAACAACAAAAATTATCTTATTATTTAATTACTAAAATTTGTAGAGACCTGAAAGCAATAAAAATTTCTCTTACAAACTTTTTTTGCTGCCTGCATATTTTAAACAAGTGCAACGGCGTTACGTGCAGTTGACGTTAATAAAAGTTTTGGAAACCGGCTGCCGCTGTTGTTGTTGCTGCTGTTTTGCTGTTGCTGGTGTTAATGATTAATGCAAAACCGTCGCTTAGCTGAATATTCGTCTGTCCTTCTGTCGTTTGTCCGGTTTTTCATAAATTTTTAATACTCTACACATTCTTCCGTTTATTTTTTTTTATATTTATTTTCACTGAAGGTTTCTTTACTCGTTCTTTTGGTATCGGGGAATAAAATGTTTTTGTATTCGCCTTCATTTGTGTTGGTAAATGGCCGGCTTTTTTTTTATTATTTATTTCTCTTGCTAAAATGTATTTTGCGAGTGCGATGGCTCATGTTGATGCATTACATTGGCTTCATGTTTTATAATTTTTTTCTTTCCTTTTTTTTAGTATCTTTAGTTTTAGCTTCATCTTGTCTTTTATGTGTTTCAAATACTGAAACTTTCTTTTAGTTGGCTGTTTTACTATAAAAAATAATACGGGTGCTGGTTATACCATTTCCAAAGATATAATTTTTGCCATCAATTTGATGGAATTTGGAAAATAAATTATTCCTTTAGTTCATTTTAATCCATTTCCGTTCATTTTGATTCGTTTTCACTCATTTTAGTTCATTAAAATTCGTTTCACTTATTTTAATTCACTGAGATTGTTCTAATTCATTCCTGTTATTCCAATTCATTTCAATTCCTTGCAATTCATTTTAGTTCATTTTAAATCATTCAATTCGTTTTAACTAATTTTAATTCATTAAAATTTTCTCAACTTATTTTAATTCAATGAAATTGTTTTAATTCATTTCAATTATTCCAATTCCTTGCAATTAATTTCCGTTCATTTTAGTTCGTTGCTCTTCACTTCAATTCGTTTTAACTAATTTTAATTCATTAAAATTTTTTCGACTTATTTTAATTCATTAAAATTGTTTTAATTCACTTCAGTTATTCCAATTCATTTCAATTACTCCAATTCATTTCAATTATTCCAATTCATTTCCACTCATTGCAATTAATTTCCGTTCACTTTAGTTCATTTCTCTTCACTTCAATTCGTTTTAACTTAGTTTAATTCATTAAAAGTTTTTTCGACTTATTTTAATTCATTGAAATTGTTCTAATTCATTTCGGTTATTCCATTTCATTTGAATTATTCCAATTCATTTCAACTCATTGCAATTGATTTCCGTTCATTTTAGATCATTTCCATTCACTTCAATTCGTTTTAACTAATTTGAATTCGTTAAAGATCGTTTGAATTCAGTTTATTTCATTGAAATTCTCTTAATTCATTTGAATTTTTTTAATGCATTTGATTTAATTACTATTCATTTCGATTTGCTTCAGTTCCTTTTAACACATTTTAATTTATTTGTGTTCATTTCAATTAATATTATTACGTTTTAGCTCTTTTCAAATCATTTAATGCATTTCAGTTTGTATGAACTCATTTCATTTATTTTAATTCATTCAGTTATTTTCAATTCCATTACTGTCGAATCATGTCATTTCATTCCATTTCAATTCCTTTTCATTCACATCAGATCATTTTACATTAAGCATAAAAGCTTTCAAATTTCTTTGAAGTCTTTTAAGAAATGGCTTATAAGGCCGATGCAATAATATCAGTGAAGGCTAATTCCAATTTAAAATTTTGATAGGAAATGGTGTAGCATTTACTTGTTAAAAAAAGGAATGTTTACTGGATGTCCGTATTACAACAACTAAATGCACTTGTGTTTGTATAAACACATGTATTTAACTATGCACGTGTGTGTGTGTGTGTGCTAGTGCATTAAAGTGCTTGCATTGTTGATAATACCGTTATTACCAAGAGTAAGTTGTTGTTTAGGTAAAAAACGGTAAAGTGCAATTTGACCAAGAAAAAAAATGCACAAGTAAAATTAAAAAAATTAATGCTGAATGAGAAACACTCGGCGACATGCGATGTACAGTTTGTGAATTTATGAAAGCAGAAAAAATGGAAGAGAAAATCGTGTAAATAAATGTTGCCAGTGTCAAAACGGTGCAGCACGTTTTCAGTTTGTTAAATTTTTAGAGGCAGCTATAAACGCTGCAGCAGCAACCCACAAGTCAATTCGACAGTCAGAACTGTGGCCCCGTCCATTCATAAGCCAGTCAGTCAATCAGTCATAATTTTTCCTGAGTGCACCGATCTAAAACGTGAGAGGTGGAGTTGCTTGTTATGTCAATGGCTTTTTTTAGGAGAAAGCAAAATAACAACAACAACAGCAATAGCAACAATGCAACTAAATTAGCAGCTTAAGTTAATGCCGGCCAGGTATAATTCTTTTTTTCGCCTTTTATTGTTTTGCAGCCATCTTTTTCAGTTAAGAAAATTATTAAATTGAAACTACAAATTGATTTATGTGTTGCGATAATTTGCATGGGAATATTTGTGAAAAAAACTATTAAAAGTTTTATGTCATAATTTTAGCAATTTGCTGTAATTTAGCATGATTTGCAACAATATGAAGTGGTACGTTTGTCATGAGGAACGGAAAGTGGCAAGTAGCAGGTGATTTTTTAATCATTTAATTGGTATCTTAAGGTTTTACTTTTTCCCCTTCAAGTAGAAGTTTACAAAAAAAAAACTTTTCACATCTTAATTAAAATTTATTCCTAAAGACAATCTTGTAGCAAAATGTCTTCTCTGATTATAGAAAAATACAAATTAAGTAATTAAATACATTTTTTTTCTTTGAATTGCTTAACCCAAAAATTATGTATGAATTTTTATTAGTCGAACTTTCTTATGTAAATTGTTAATTTAAAAATTAACAATTAACCCAAAAATGTTCATTTTAATCCTGCTCATTCCTTTTTAGCAACAAATTAAAAAATATATCTGTAAATACGTGCAACGCTTATGAATCTTGAACTGAAGCCGTCCGAATCGAGCCAAAGTGGCTTTTCAAAGGGTTCTATTAAATATCGATCTCCCGTAAATTTAAATCTATTCGGACTAGTCGATGTTGCAAAAAACTAAGAAATAGTTTCTTTCAAAAGCAGTTTTTTGGAATAACTTTTAAACACCTTTACCAACCGTTTACACAGACCAATCAAATTTTAACAATGAAAAAGCATGTCGATCGATTATAATCGATGGATGAGCTTGTGGGGTATAGGAAAAGAAAATTCGAATAAACTGAATTTTTTAAACATCTATCATGCACTGGCGTGCACTGGCATGCACTGTCATGCAGAAAAAGGGCAGAGTAATAGCCTCCCTCATCGGCCCTGTAGCCAAAATACACTAGCGTAGTAAAGATAAAAATGGCTACAAAAAATTCTCTATCTTCACATATTTCTACATCTGTCTTCTCAATACTATATTCTCCTTTTCAGTTGCGGTGCAATGCACTGCATTTGTAGGGGTCATCCCCTGAGTGCTGGTCCTACTAAAAAGAAGTTATAGCCGTTTGAAAATTAAAATAATAGTATTTTATCAAAATCTTTTTAGACTTTTGAGCTTGAAGAACTTAAAAGCATAGAACAGCACAACAAACGAAAACTTTGGGCTTAAAATTAACGGAAAATTGCAGGGATGGGCTTTTTCGAAATTTTTGGTTAAATAAATCATTCATATTGCAGAGCAATAATTATTGAAAATATGAAAAATATATTACCATAACAAATTTCTTTTAATACATCCACATATGTATGTATGTACGAGGTCAGTTCAAAAATTAATTTCAATTAATTTTTTTCAAAATATATTTATTTATTCTTAAATTTCTCTTTTGCCCCCTTCCAAGTACAACCCATTGCATATTATTGATATTTAAAAAAGAAATAATTAAATTACCAGACACATTTTTCACCCACAAATCATTGATGTATCATTTTTAAAGGTAATTTTATCTTTAATAACATAAATGAATCATTAACTTATTAATCGCCACAACAGCAGCTACAAAACACTATTATTTGAGGTTTATTTTATTCCCATAAAAACACATACACATGCATTTGAACATTTCTCTTAGTATATTAAACATTAATTTATAAATACTGAAGCCTTTAATGATTTTATCTGCGTAAAAAAGTTAAAACCGCAACACGACTCATCTATTGAATAACAAATAATATGCCAATCATTTGTAACAATTGCTGATGCGGCGGCGGCTGTCCACTGTTTTCTATACTTAAACCACACAAATTACACTTGGCAAAAAGGTTGCACAGAAATTATTAAAACGAAATATTAAGGCATTTGCTTAAAATTAATGCAACAAAATTAAGATTATTTAAGACATGAGGAAAAAAATTCAACCCGCATTTCTAGAACGAGAAACTTTCCATACGAAATGGGATTAAACAAAGACAACTCTGGTGTCTTATTATTTATAAAATTAAATGTATAAATAATATTTAAAATTGATTCATAAAATATAATATAAAAAAATAATCAAACAGCAAACGTAGCCATTTAAATTCTGTTAACATCAGTTTACTACCGATACACTTCTCGTATGCAATTTTTTCATAAAATTTGCGTAACTTAAAAACATTTTCCCGTTTAATTCAGCCACCTGAAAAGTGATGATAAACACCACTACATGTGAGTACTGATGATGGGAGAGCAACGACTTTCGAAAATATTGTAGTTCACCTGTGCTGTATAGATTAGTAATAATTAAATTTATATTGACATTCTCTGGTTGCTGGGAATATTAAACAAGTCGAATGCTTTCACCATTTAACGTTATGAACCGTAGGGCAATTACTTTGGAATTAAAGGAATATCATATATTTTTATTTATTCTCTTGCTGCAGAAATAAAAGAAAATTAAAACTATTATTAAGATGGGAAATTTTTGTTCAGACTCAAGTTTAAATCCGCAAACTGCAAATTGTATTCTTAAGAATTTTTATTAAGTTCAAGGTATTTTATTAAGAGTGGAATATATAAAATATTTTTATAATCATAAAATTCTAAATATTCCGCTCTTAATAGAATAATTTTAATTTTATAAAAGTTCTTAAAAAAATAATTTGCAGTTTGCGGATTTCAACTTCAGTCAGAGTAAAAAAGTCTTATATTAAAAATAAAATTAATTAATTCGAAAAAAAATTAAATTTATGTTTAGAAAATTAAATTTTTATAAACAATTTTAATAACAAATTTTTAAACTTGAGTTTTTTTTATAAAAACTTTATTACTTTTCATATGTTTAATATTAAAGTGGCAAATATAGCAAGAAATTAAAAATACAATGTTTTCGGAGTTGTTGAGAACAAGATAATAAAATATATATTTTTACTTTTATGAAAAACTTAAAATTACAATATTGTAAAATTTTATTTAAAAAAAGTGCAAAAGGTAGTGCTCTCATTGCTGTATTGAATAAAATTATTTCCTTGAAACGACTTGCGACTGCCTCGCATCATAATCGGTTTGTAAACAGACCGGTTTCGGCTATCTAACATATTCCGTATTTTCTTTTTATGGCAGCAGAAAAATAAATATTAATTTTGTAAATTTTACATTCACATGATTAATATTCCAAGGAATAACCGAAAAGTATAAATAATTTTTTTTTTTAAATTCCTTAATAAAAAAATTTTGTAATATTTCGTCAAGGCACGTTAAGACTGTAATTACAACAAAACTAATGCCGTGCATTTGTATAATAAAGAATACAAATACCGTGAAAAATTGTTACATGGAAAAATGGTATGCAAGTTACAACTCTGAAAAAAAAACGAAATAGATTTACAACAACAACAATGCGCTGGAAAACTAGATAAATGATTTATTTTGCATGTGGAAGACGGACAAGATCTATAACGAGGATTTAATAAATGAAATAAACAAACGAGTGCCTGGATTCTGCTACTGTTGTCATCGGTATTGTTGATTGTATATTACTTTTTAATTTTTTTGTTGTTGCTTTGCAACAGCTTTAATGCATGACGTTTCAATAACAATAATGCTCACATGTTTTATTGTTTGCTGTACGAGTAAAACTTGATTGTGTTTGAAACAAAAACATAAAAAAATGCGAACAAACACAAAAGCGAAACATAAAATATTGTTAAGTAAGGTTAGGGTTTTACCACGTCTGCACTGCTTTCAGTTCTTTGCTAAAATTTGCTGGCGCTGCAGTCAGTCTATCACTCAGACAGACGGACAGACAAACATTTGGTTACACATAAAAAGCACTCGCATACATTCATGCCTACTACATAATGGAAAGTTCAAAATCCTAAGCAACACTAATTCTATGTGTGATTTAATTTCTCCCAGTGTTTGTGTGTGCGAGAGAGGATAACATTCGATTTTATGTGTAATAAATCGGGGTTATAAATTTCAATGCTCTAATATATTTCTTTCCCTTTGATTTACGAAATGCTGCAGTACTCGCACAATATGAAAAGTAGTTTTTGTTGTGTGTTAAAAAAAATTAAGTCAAATATATAATTATTTAAAAAACCCACCAAAATAATTTCTTACTGTTTTTCAAACGCCAAGTACGAAATTGATTTTGAACTCTACGATTCCAGTTCATTCAAAAGTATTGACTTTACCCCAGAGCTAAAAATATTTATTTTGGTGTTCATAGAAATGCAAAAGCAACGTCAAACTGAAGAGTCCCAACTGACTACATTTTTTTGTGGTACAGTTTTAAATATTTTATTGTTCAGTGATATTAATAAATTACTTATAAAATAAAAGGTTATTTTATGTATATCTGCACAACGTAAATAATTCTTTAAATATTTGGAGTTCAAGTATTAAAAAAAACTTTTCAAGTTTGCTTGTAAGGCTTTCAGAAACTCCTTCTATGTCGCTTTTGTTTGGGGAATTTTACGGATATTTTTTTTATTGCTTGGAGGTAAAGGAGCTTTTTTTTAGAATCTGTGTTGTCACGAATAAAAGAAAATGTTTAAAACCTTACATTGAAAAATTAATCGAATACATGCGCATACATGTGTGATCGAATTTTGAACCACGCTGGTTCTAGTTTCCAGAAAAAATAAATTTACAAGTGCTATATTCGGTAGTGTCGCATCTTATATGCCCTCCACTGACATGCAACTGGAGTATATACAGACATTCATTCCAGCTCTGGAACCATATTTTTGATCTTCTGCTTTCCAATACTAATTTATTTCCTTCTAAAATATAAAATATGTTTTATTAACAAGTAAAAAATTAGTTTAATTTGGTTACTTCAATATTCGAAAAAAGGGTTTACATTTTCCAGCTCTGCAGCTGTCTTTTTGGCTTTTCTGATTTCTAATACCAACTAATTGTTTTGAAAAACATCAAATTAGTTTAATTTATAAAGAAAAAAGAACAAAATTGTTTTTGGCTACCAAAAAAAAAAAAGATTGTTCAACCCTGGAATTGTCTTCTTGATTTTATTCCATTTTTAACATATCATATATTAACTAATTTTAATTAACAAAAAAAAAAACATAGTTTTAGTTAGTTAGTTTTATGTGCCAAAACTAAGTTTAAATTTTCCAGCTCTGGAACTGTTTTTTGTTTGCATTTTCCTTGTTTCTCATGCATTTCTTTCAAAAACATCAAATGAGTTTAATTTAGAAAAAAATGGTGCTTTTATAGCTGGTTAGATAAATTTGAAATGTCCAACCCCGGAATCGTATTTTTCATTTTGCTTGATTTCTAATACCAATTTAATTCTTGCTGAAGTGTAAAATAGGTTTAATTAACCACAGAAAAGCATGAACAGGTTTCTTTTGTATACAAAAAAGGGCTGAAGTTTTCCAGTCCTGGATTTTGAATTTTTCGGATTTTCAATAGCCATTTATTTAGGACTATTTTCAATACAGCATTCCAAGACTCAAAGTTGTAGCTTTTCTGGAGACTTCAAAAAACCGATTTCACATACAGAGAGACAGACGGATATCGCTTATTCGACTTCCCTATACAAAAGCACCCAGAAAATATTGCATACTTTATGGGGGTCGCCTATTAATATTGTGGAAATTCCACAAGGAATGGCAAAGTCTTTCATCATTTTTGTTGAAGGGTCCTAACTAAAAACAGTTTATGGTAAAAAGTTTTACTCAGTTGTGCCACAACTTTTAGGGAAACTTCTTCTTCGGTTCAGAGTTTGTGCTTGTCCATGTGCATTTTGCCAAGACACAGACTAGTGCGCTGTTTTTTTGTAAAAAATCCATGCAAAGTTGCATTGTGTAAAAACTGCATATGCATTATGTATTTTGCATTGTATTGTATTTGTGCATTAATGCTGAAATGAAAAAAAATAATAAAAAAGGAATTAAACCCGAACAAGGAAGAAACAAGTTTTCCTGTTTATGTGCATGTTTGTGCCTATGTGTGTGTGTTTTGCGGATTTTGCATAAGAATGTCTGAAATCCTTTGAGTTGGGTTTCGTTGAAATAAAACTGAATTCTTTTCACAAATTTATGCAAGTGTTGCAACATGCAAACGAATAAAAATAAATATATTTCAAAATGTTTTCATTGCTCTTTAATGCCAGTGATGTTTGTTTTTGTTTTTCTTTTCTTACAACTTGTTTTATTGTTGCAGATCTTTTGTTAAGAATTTTCTCACTTGAGTAAAATGTAATAATTCTTTTTTTTTATGAGAAATTGTTGATTTATTTGGTTTGGTTTTTGTTTAACAAGTATTTGTGGTCTGTTGCTGTTATTAATTTAATTTTAACAAGGATTCCATATGAGAAGGTGAGTGCCATGATTACTGGAATAGCAGGAAGAAACTAGTTTTAATGTTTGCTGCCTCGTTTGGTTTTGTTGTTACTGTGTTGGTCACAAGTTTTCTGTCAAATTAATTTCGTGTCATTTTAAATTGCTTAGGTTTTTTGGTGATATTTTATTTGGGGAGTCAATTTTGGTTAAAATGATTTTTAACTTTTCAAAAACAAGGAGTGTGAGCGAAATTCAAATAATTACTCTTAATAATGAATGATTGTCAAAGCACACTAGCGAAATTAAGAAATTAAAATTGACCATATTTAAAAAGGAATACACACCGCATGTTCTTAAGGTCATAGAAATTTAAATTTTATAAATTGAGGTACAATTACTTTGACAATTTACTCTGGTATTCGTAACTAAATGATTTGTGTTTAACACACACTTTATAAAAATATCAAACCAGAATTATTTTTTATAAATATATCAGTTATTTTTAAACTGAACGAGTAGGTAATTTTGCAAGTTGCTATTTAAACCTTAATTCATGTAAAGATCGTTGTAATTCGTATATGTATGTCACAGAGTTTGACTTCGTGAATTCATTCTACACTTTGGTTCCTCGGAAAGAGAACAGGTTTAAGCGTTTCATTTCATTTTTTTTTGCCAAAGAAATATGTTATTAATATGTCACAGTAATTGCATGTAATTGTTAAACTATTTTAAGTATAAAGTTTTGGTGAAAGTGGAGAAAAGGTTTGCTAATCTTCCCATAAAAATTTCTTTCGAAATTCAGCTTTATGGTCTTTGGCAGAAAAAAAAATATTTTCATTAAAATTAATATGTAAGAGATTTCCAACAGAAATGCATTTATTTCTTTTATGAGGCATTCTAAGCCGCATGTACTCGATTGATCAAGTTTCATTCATGATTTTTAAAAAATAAAAAAATATAGACATACAGAGCTTCGGGATCTAATAATTATTTATAATTTTTCGCACAATTTCGTCCTCAAAATGTTTCACTGCCCCGTAAACTTAATGTGTGCGTAATCATAGTAATGGTTTAAGCAAAGGTAGCGGAGGAAATATATATTTATATTTGAAATAACCTAAAGTGACAGCACCCTATATTTTTCATTACTAAAATAATATTATCAGGTGAAGCCATCAAAAGTCGACATTTCCATAGAAACTGGCTGCCAAACAATTATTTATTTCAACGGGCGTGACACTGCCCACATTATTCAAAAACTGTATTTTGTGAGCAATTTTTATAAGAAATTCAATGTGATTAGTTAATAACAAACAATTGCAAATAAATTTATATTATGTAGGCATGGCACGGCCCACTTTTTTAATAAATAAATGCTGTTATGACAAAAATTCAATATGTGAGTAATAATTCCTTTGAAATATTTGAGTAGAAATTGTGTAAAATTATTTATATTAATGAGCGTGGCACCAGCCAGCCCTATTTTTAATACACAGATGATATTATAGGGAAAAGTAAATACGTGGGCTATAGTTAACTTAAATTATTTTAGTAGAAATTTTTTTATATTTACTTTTTATGGGCGTGGCACTGTCCACTTTTTTGATAAATAAATATTTTTATGGGAGAAACTGAATACGTGGGTAATAATTCCTTGGAATTATTTGGGTAGAAATTGTTTAAATTAGTTTGACTCTTTATGGGCGTGGCACCGGCCCTTTTTTTAGTAAATAAATAGTTTTATAGGAAAAACTAAATATGTGGGTTATACTTAATTTAAATTACTTGAGTAGAAATTCTTTAAAATATTTTTACTTTTTATGGGCGTGGCACTAGCCCCCTTTTTTATATAAATAAATGTTGTTATGGCATAAATTGAATTCGTGGGTAATAATTCCTTGGAAGTATTTGAGTAGAAATTGTTTAAAATAGTTTTATTTTTTATGGGCGTGGCACCGGCCCCCTTTTTAGTAAATAAATTTTATTATAGGAAAAAATAAATACGTGGGTTATAATTGATTTAAATTACTTGGGTAGAAATTCCTTAAAATATTTTTACTTTTTATGGGCGTGGCACCAGCCTCCTTCTTTATAAATAAATGTTGTTATGGCATAAATTGAATTCGTGGGTAATAATTCCTTGGAAGTATTTGAGTAGAAATTGTTTAAAATAGTTTTACTTTTTATGGGCGTGGCAACGGCCCCCTTTTTAGTAATTAAATAGTATTATAGGAAAAACTAAATACGTGGGCTATAATTAATTTAAATTACTTGAGTAGAAATTCTTTAAAATATTTTTACTTTTTATGGGCGTGGCACTAGCCCCCCTTTTTTATAAATATATGTTGTTATAGCATAAACTGAATACGTGGGTAATAATTCCTTGGAAGTATTTGAGTAGAAATTGTTTAAAATAGTTTTATTTTTTATGGGCGTGGCACCGGCCCCCTTTTTAGTAAATAAATTTTATTATAGGAAAAAATAAATACGTGGGTTATAATTGATTTAAATTACTTGGGTAGAAATTCCTTAAAATATTTTTACTTTTTATGGGCGTGGCACCAGCCCCCTTCTTTATAAATATATGTTGCTATGGCAGAAACTGAATACGTGGGTAACAATTCTTTGGAATTGATTGACTAGAAATTGTTTTAAATAATTTTACTTTTTGTGGGCGTGGTACCGGCCCCCTTTATTTTTGGCAAATTCTTTTGTCAGGTGTATTTAAGAGGCGGGAAAGTTCTTATAAATAAAGTGCCCACAGATATCGGCTATGATAGAGCACTGTTAGATTTACTTAGTATGGGAGTGGCACTGCCCACTTTTCTAATAAATAAGTTCCTTCGTCATTTAAACAGATCGACTATATAATTATCACAGTCACGCAATTAGGCAGAAATAAAAAGCTCGGTATCATATTTATGACCGAGTGGGGAATTGAACCCACAATCTTCGTTTTCGTAGTTTACCTGCCACATGCTTTTTTAACAGCAACCATGTTCCTTGTTTTTTAAAAATTCCTATTTATGCCGCTCGGAAAGAATTTAAAAAATATTTTTGGGTATTAGAAACTCTGCCGAAATTATTCTTTCTATTTTCTTTTAAGAACCCATCGGTAGCCCAAAACTTTGACTATGATGTAACCAAAAACAAAAGGCACTTCTTATTGCTTGCGTAGTTGAGTCTTCGTAAATGAATCTATGTGCTCCAAATAGAAATCCTAATCCCCGAAAATGTTTAAGTGAAGCCAGCATCTGTCGCCAAATGTGGAGTAGCCAAATACTTTGATTGTCAATTAACTTGCAGTTAATTTGATGTTACTTTTATTAATTTATACAAATAAAATTAATAATATTCCAAAAAATTAATGTTAATTAATTCCTATTTGCACGACCGTTTTATGTTCTTCATGTATCACAAAGCGATATTTAATCGACAACCCTCTGATTTCATTGCATTGGAAATTTTTCTACAATAAATTTCTTACAACGATTTTGTGTTTTATATTAAACCGAAGTTCTGTGCCCTCACAAAAGCCCTTGATATACATTTTCACATATATCAATTACTGCTGTTCATACAAAATCTATAAATATTCCAACACATTCTTTCTACAGGACAAAAAGTACAGATTAAAAAAATTTTATTTAAAAGGTAATTTTCAGAGCTCTTCTGTAAAATATTAATCATCAATCTTTTTAATTAAAAATTCCTTTGAAAATATAGAAATCCAACATTCGTTTTAGCCCTTTAATCTCCTCATCTTCCGCATGTTTTTCTTTTTTTTTCTAGAAAACAAAAGCAATTGAAAGCATTAAATTAATTAAATAATTTCTTTGTTGTGTTCTGCTGTTCGTATCGTTTTTGCTTAATTTTGTGTTTCTGTATTTTATTAACAAATTTATTTATTTATGCAAATGTTGAAACGCAATTTTGTTTCATTATAAACCAACTGCACTAAAAATAACAATAGAAATGCAAAATAAAAGAAAACAAAAATGTACGAGTAGAATATAATGAAAGCACATGTGGAATAAACAAAATAAAAATTAATTTCAAAAAATTATTCACTGCAAAAATTATTATGAAGAACAAGTGAGCAGGCGAGAATGCAAAGTATGTCAAATGAATAAGCCACGCCCATTCAAATTACTGGAATTCTGGGTAGGAGTATTAGCGGAAATTTAAGTGGCAGAATAACGTAAATAATAGGGGTATTCAGTGAAGACAGCAAAAGTTTTGGTAAACAACAGCACAGATTTTTTGTGATATTTAATAATAAAGTGCTTTAGTTTTTTATTTGAAATATCCCTGTTGATTTGCCATACACAGAGCTGGATAGATTTTTTGCGTCTTAATAAGCAATTTTTACGAAAATTAATATATGTATAATGTTTCGATGAATTAAAACTGCATGAGTACTATCGATATCCGTAACATTCTCAGCTCTTAAAACGTATTGACAGCTCTGTTCAATAAAATGTTTGGCCAGCAACAATGATTCGTTTAATACTACAACGCCGTCGAATTGTGGAAATTTACTTTTAAAAAAGAAAATCTGTTCGTGAAGTTCATACACGAGTTCAATCTTATTATGTGTAGTGCTGAAGCTCATTTCTGGTTAAATATATACGTCAGAAGTTAAAGGGCTATATTCGGCTGCACCGAATCTTATATATCCTTCATCAACGTACTTCTATTGTATATACAGCCATTCATTCCAACCCTGGAACCATAGTTCTGATTTTTAATTCAAAATTATTTCTTTCAAAAATATAAAATATGTTTTATTATCAAAGAAGTTTTATTTAGTTATTTAATATTCCAAAAAATATTAGATTTTCCAGCTCTGAATTTTTCCTTTTGCCCTTTCTGATTTCTTATACTAATAAATTTCTTTCAAATATATCAAATATGTTTCATTTATAAAGAAAAATAAATTATTTGTTTCAGTTGGCTACTTTTGAGTACCAAAAAAGTTTCAATTGTCCAACCCTGGAAACGTCTTTTTGATATTCTTTAATTTGTACTGCCAATTTAACTCTTCCTGAAGTATGAAATGGGTTTAATTAACAAAAAAATATCAAAAATTGGTTTTATTTAGTTGCTTTTATATACCAAAAATAAGTTTAACTTCTCCAGCTCTGGAAGTGTATTTTGTTGATTTTCATTAGCAATCTATTTAGGACTATTTGCAATACATCAATCCAACACTAAAATCTGTAGGGGCTTCCGAAAACTGATTTATTGTACAGACAGGCGGGCAGACGACGTCACTTATTGGACTTCACTATTTAATGTTGCAAAATATGATTTCGCATATTAATATTGAGGAAATTACACACGGAATGGCGAATTCTGTCACAAGTTTTGGTAAGAGACATAAACATAGAAGCCATTAAATGGTTTACCAGATTATAATAGATATAGTTTCTCCCCAGCAATATTTCAGTGTTTATATCATCAGTTTAAATCCTCATGCAGGTGAAAAAATACGTTATTTATTTCAGGAAATATTTAGTTAATTTTTGAGTAAATGACATAGAAAAATCATTTTACATATTTTTTATTAGCCTATTCACAGTCTTGGGCAAATAGTGTTGCAATATTGAGAGAGTATTTTGAGAGTATTTTGAGAGTATTTTCAATATATTTTGTGAGTGTAAATGGTCCTTCGAATGCAGTGATTCAGGACCATTTACAGAACACTGTGAATAAGTCTGTACTATTTTTCAAAGAAAATCTGCACTAGGCCCATTTCCTTCGGAACGAGAATTGGTTTAGAATTGCTGTTCTTTAGAAATCGAAAAATGAATAAATTTTCCAGGAATAAAATAATTAAAAAAACGTCTTTTTCTGGTTTGTTCTTTTCTGAGGAACCAAAATACAGAACGAGTTCCGTTTCCGTGTTAAAGACTTGACTGATAGTCTGACTTTTAAATAGTAAATGAATTTAATAAGAAGGAAAATTTAAATGTGTCACTATTTTTAGCAAAAAAAAGCCGATGATTCATAAATTTCTAATAGAAAAATTCAACCTAAAACAGTTTTTCATAATTTGCTGTCTATTTCTCGATGACTTCTTTCTTTCGGCTAAATACATATGAAACAAAAACAGTTTATAAAATTTTGTTTTTGTTTCAAATATATTTTTGTAATGACTTCTTTCTTTCGGCTAAATACATATGAAACAAAAACAGTTTATAAAATTTTGTTTTTGTTTCAAATATATTTTTGTACGAAAGAACGAATTCATTCGATATTGCGAAATAGGCAGTTAAATGAATATCAAAATAATTGGTCGTAATTGTAAAGTTATGAAATGAAAAGTAGTCGCGATTTGAAGTCCCACAATTCATGCCTACTTTGCTTTGGAGTTGGTTTATGCATTTTATTTTTTTTAATTACTAAAACTGTCAAACATGAATGCCACGGAAATATGAATGTAGTACTTTTGGCATATCAATGGATTTAATTAATTTGCGTTAGCAAAAACTTGCCTTAGTTATAAATATTGTGAATATTGTGTTGAATTCTTCTGATCAGCATTAGTGCGTGGTTGTGTTAGTTGTTGCCAGCCTGTTTTCAGTGATGAAGGCATAGTACTGATCACTGGACAATTACTGGCAGCGACTGACCCAATCATGTACTAAAAAAGCAGAGTAACAGCACCCACCTTCGTCGGCCCTGTAGCAAAAATTAGCCGGCGAAGTAAAAGGTTGAAATAGCTACAAAAAAAAAAAAAAAAAAAAAAAAAAAAAAACTGTCTATCTTTTCATCTTTCCTAATCTGTCCCCTCAATACTATCCCCTCGTTTTCAGTTCCAGCGCAATGCATTCCATATATAGGGGACATCCCCTGAGTGCTGGTCCTACTCCTAAAAAAAAAAAAAAAAAAAAAAAAAAATATACGCTTAATAAAATTAATATGTATGATTACACAAATATAATTAATATGGATGTTTTTATTTGTATGTAGTATTCCAGTGCAAAAATAGAATCTGGCAAAAAAAAACTATAGTAAAAATTTTTACAAACTTTTTAATAAAAACAGTCAATTCAATACTTTTACTACTCATCACTAACACCAACATCATCTCACAACCGCAACAAAAATTCAAGCTCAATAGTAGGAGAAATGGGCCGTGTGTTTTCAGATGCATTCATATTATTTATTCTCTGCTCCTGCTTTTACTAAAAACTTGAAATTAAATTGAATTTTTGGTACGAAATCTTTTTACTTGGCAATTAAGAGAGCTAACAAAATTCAGTTGCTTACAGTCACTATCTCTCTCTCTCTCTCTCTCTCTCTGTTTCCTTTTCTCAGTATACGTGCACTTTAAAACTGGGGAAGCTCTTTAAAATGTTGTTTGTTTCCATTGATAACGGGGATGATAAATGGGAAACTGACTTTGTAGGGAAATTGCATTAAAATCATTTTTCTTTTGAACAACAACAGCGAAAATGTACACAATACGATATTAATAATTGTTTATATTAATTTATTAAAGTCATTTTTATAAACCGCAAATTTCCCCACATTCGCAAGCCGCATATTTAAAGAAAAAATTTCTCTATAATAAAACTAATAATTTTTTCAATATTTCTAATATATTCTGGGGCTTTTATTGTTATTTCCAATATACAAAATACCTTTTGTCTGTTCCTTTAAATATTTTATTATAAATGTCTCGTGTTTCTAGAACGACAAATTTTGCATACGAAATTTTATTCAACAAAGTCAACCCTAATATTTTATAATATATATGTAATTATAAATTATGTATGAATTTTTATTAGTCGAACTTTTTCTTTATGTAAATTGTTAATTTTTTTAACGGGCTTAAGTTCGAATCTTGCATGACTGCAAATTATTTTTTGTTATTTTATTAATAAATGAATTTGTTTTTTTTTAAATTCTATTTATTATTTTTATGTTAAGATTGGAATATTAAGCAGCCGATGGCTCTGGAAAAAGCAAAAGAGATATTGGAATATTTGGAATATTAATCGTCAGGGTTGGGGAATTTCGTACTAACCAAAATGTAATAACTTAATAATATGAATGTGATAACTTCTCATATTCAATTTTCGTTAAAATATTGGTTAAATAGTTGATATTCCTATTAACTAGCACCACTTGCAAAAGTGGAAAAAAATTGAACAAAGAACGCTGATGAGATGGCGTAGCGGCCTCGAAATCAGTACTGATCCGTTCTGCTGGTTTGATGATTATTAAAAAAATATTCTTAATATTCCAATCTTAACATAAAAATAATAAATAGAATTTAAAAAAAAAACAAATTCATTTATTAATAAAATAACAAAAAATAATTTGCAGTCATGCAAGATTCGAACTTAAGCCCGTTAAAAAAATTAACAATTTAAATATATAATTATGAATAAAAATAAAATGCAAATAATGTTCAATTCATACAGTTCTCGTATACAAATTTTTATAAATAAAAACTTTAAATTTTCGTAAAAAAAAGGATTTCCGAAGAGCATGTCGCTTAAGCTATTTTATAAATAACAAGAATGTGCAAAAATGGCCCACAGGAGACAATTGAGCAGTGATACTGTGTGTAATATAGCCAACGCTCTATGGGTTAATCCAGAAGAAGCACTGAGGTCAGGAAAGTTAGTCGGCGTCTTGACGGGGTACTCGAACGTGCGAGGACATTTGCCCCGGATTTGGGCCTTCGATGACAATGAATGTAGGGCAAGCAGGGAAAACACAGAGACGCTGGAGCATTTATTTTTTCACTGCACCGCTTTCGTAAAAATGAGATCCTATTTCCTGTCGATGACATTCTGCCAGACATTACCCAGCTCAGAGATATTGACTGGAAGAAATCTGGGGCTACGACATAACTTATTGGTTTTTGCTTTTTGCTACTAGAGAGCGCACAACATCCTTTTACTGTCTTAAGTGTATGTACGTCCAGGACTTGAGCCTAATGACTTCTGTCTTCAACCTAGCGTAACCTAAGCTATTTTGGCAGTTATGGTACGACATGTTGTCCCTATAAACGTATGTACTAATAAAAGAATTTCTACGTAAATTTGCCACCGTAGAAGAAATAACTTTAAAGTTATTTAGAGTTAAATTTTCTTAATTCATTCATTCGGTTTTTAAGGTTTTTAATTTTTTTTTGTTGGTATTCGCCGATTTTCTGTTCTATTTTGAGTTGCAAAAACTTATGATCACATTCATTCTCGAATAGCCTATTTTGTAAGTCCTGAGAGTTTGAATATGTCAATAGAGTTCGAAATTAGTCCCGGTTAACACTATGCAATTTTTGTAGCATCAATTCTTGATATTTAGTGAGGAAGAGCGAGAAAGGAATACAAATGGCGTATATTCCTATTTCAGGACTCTCACACAAAATAAGAATTGCGGCAACAAAAGTTGCATAGTGTAAACCGGGACTTAGTCCACTAAGCAAAACAAGAGCGATTAAAAAATGTAATTTATTTGTAAGAGAAAATCTGTCACCAACAGATGGGCCTTCAGTGGCTATCAGCAAAAGGTGATCAGTTGGGTTCTCAAGACCTCATCTTATTACATCGAATCATAAGCGCCAAAAAAGTTTAAGCGACACAATTTTTGAACCTCCATATTTTCGACAAAAATCAATTATTTAGTCAGTAATAAATATTCGTAAAAAGAAGAAGTTATAAAAATTCCTAATGAAATTGTATGAAATCGTATCGTTTTCAAGTGATGACAATGAAAATACACATGAGTACTGATGACGGAAGTGTAGCGGCTTTCGAAAACAACTGTTCCGCTATGCTGTGTAAGTAAAAAAAAACTGAGGCAAATTACGGCGTCCGATATCAATCGAAATTTGTAGTTATTTTGTGTTGAAACTTCGATCGATATCGAATGCGGTAATTTAGCCCCTGGTATTGACTTTCCTGTGGGCCTTCGAATATTTATCATGTCTTTCTGAATTTAAAAAAATTTTCGAACAATAAGCCTATTCATCTTAATTGAATTTAATATAAGAGTTTATAACTTCTATGTCACAATATATTTTTTGGCAGATATTCACCATGACAAGACGATTAAAACTAAGACATTTGGGAAAGGTATTACAAAAATCGTACTTTTGCTGTCTCAATTGTACCAAAAAATAATGGTACTATATCAGCAGCATCGCCGCCATCGTCACTCATAAGCTCTTAAAAAGTTTATTTCGTTTTTTCATACGACTCGCAAATACGATTTCGTATGAGCGTTGCAAGCGATTTTTATTCGTTTGCATTGAATCAAAGAGAGCTGCTGAAGAGTTGTGCACGAGTACATGACGACTCTGCCGTTTCCCATTTGTGTGGTGTTTTGTTTTTGTGTTTGGTTTTTTTGTGTGTTCTGTTTCTTGTTCCTCTTTCTATAGCGGGGTTTATATATATATTGTGTCATTGACCTTTCGAATTGCATCTTGGTTTGTTGTTCAGCATGACAATGCCGATGATGGTGATGATTATGTTGTTGATAATAATGAAGCAGAAAATACATTTTTTTTTTTGCTGGTTTTTGGTATGTTTTTTCATTTGCAGTTGTATGTGTGTGTATGAATTCGTTTGCTGTTTTTTATTCTGTGATAATAATTATTCGTATCAACTGTAATTGTTGTTATTAATTAGTTTTGTGCCAATCTGGCAGCATTGTTGCATTTTTTTTATATTTTATCATAATAAAATTAGACTTGTAATTTTTAAGAACTTTATTCATGGAAATTGTTGTTCAAATTTTATTTATTTTTTCAATTTTTGATGGACTTTTAAAATTAAAAAATACATTTTAAAATTAATACTCAATAATATATTCTAAAGTTATATATTTTTCGATCTTAGTTAAAAAAAGGTGAGGATATCCGAAACTAGATCGGTAATACGATATTAACTGATCTTGGTTTTGTAATATAGTGAAAGTTGTAAAAAAAATACAGGAAATGAAATTTACGTATTAGGAATTTTTTCGGAGTGTGAAAAATTTGTTAAAGTTTTACATATAACAATTCTTTTGTTTCAAATACAACGTTTATGGACTAATAATCAAAAAAAAATATTAAATATTTTTAAATATGTATATATTTTATAAATATGTATATAAATATGTATATATTGTAACTATTTTGATATACATACATATTTCTCTTAACTGCTGAAAATAGAGATATTTCTGACATTTATTTAAATTATCTTTAGAAACTTAACTCGTATGACAAAAACTTTTTAAATTAATTTCTACGTTCTTCAGTCATTCTCATGCAAGACAAACCAGCAACCCCTTTCTGCAATATGATGCAAAACAGAAAGAAAAAAGCAACAACTTAAAAATTTATGACCTTTTCCCCGATGCACAGAAAACGAAAATGCCAAAACTTTCGCACTCGCACACAAAATCAGCAAGAGACAAATAAAAAATCAGAATTAATAATAAGATGCACGCCAGTTTCATAAATTAAAAATCAAGAAACATAAATAACTCAACACCCAACTGAATTCCACCAGAAGATGTATGAGATGACAACAACAACAACAACAAAAAAGTATTTTGCACGAGTAAAAAAAAATCATATAAGAAGAAATATTGAAAAATTAAAATTAAATGCGATTAACAAAAGAAGTCATAAATACATACTTGGAGATACACTCGCTGGCTGCAGCCAACAGCACAATTAAATTTAAACAAGAACACGATAAAAACAACAAAAATATTTACAAAAAAAAAAACAAATCTGATTGTAGAATTAAAGTCAAAGGGACTAAAAAACCGAGAACTATAGCCACTTTGAAAAAAAACAACAACAACAATGGAGATAACAAGAAATGCAGCACAATGGCAACAATGTGTTTAAAAAAGGGCGAAACTGAAGTTGAAATTAATACAACAACAACAACAACAATTATTTGAATAAAAGCTAATAAAACTAAAGGAGCAGGACAAAGAAAATGTCATGGTGTGAATAGTGGTTTAGTTGTTTGTATATCTATTTGTTTTTGTTTTTGATTGCCGGCTACAAAATGTCAAGGATATGGAGCTGTTTAAAAGGACGTTACAATATGTTGGCAAAAACCTTTTTTTCCTCGTCTAAAGAGGTTTTATTGTTAAAGAACTTGTAGGCCACACCACGAAAAATTTACCAAGGAAATTTATTTCGTTCGGTGTCATTGACCTCTTTGTGGGTCAGGCGAGAGGAAAGAGAACATGTAGCTCTATTTCATTTCTATTACGCTGCTAAAAGTTTATTGTTAAGCTGATGTGATTTATTTTTAATTTTTGATAAGCTGTTTTTCACTAAAACCAATTTATTTTTGGTACTCGTACTTAACAAAAAAAAGGGTGGACTCTTAACTACAATTAATGGCGATTTCTTTTCTGGAAAATATGTAACATTTTGTCACTTTTTATTCTAAAAAAACCGCAATTAGGAGCAATTTTCAATTTCCAATAAATTCACTATTTTCAAATGCCATAATGTTCCCTTTTTTCATTGAAAAGTGCAAAAAATGTTGCATTTTTTTTAGAAAAGAAAACAACATAATACTGATGAATGTTTGACGACTTTTTTTACTCAAACATTTAAATTTACTGCCTGTTCACCGATGTCGAAAGCTATCGTTCGATCGAATAAATAACATTTAAAAAAAAAACAATTTTTTAAATTTGTTTTTGTTATAAACAAATAGGCAGATATTTAAAAAAATTTTAAATGCATAATATCGAGCCATAACCACCGAAACAGCTTAAGCGACATACTCTTCGAAAATGGTTTTTTGACGAAACTCTATTATTTACGATAATTTCGATAATTAAAAAATACTTCGTCTGTCAGATTCACTTTTTATCGCTCAATCTTTTTGGGCGGTAAGGGGACGATATTTTATTTATTTAATTTGTAATTTAGCCAACTTCTTCTAAGAAAATAGAACATTTTCAAAAAAGTGGAAATTTACCCGTTTTGAATAAATCGAGTTTCCACCAGATCTCGATGTTTTGATTCCCTGAAATTTTTCTGACTACTCCTGAAAGGCCGTCACCATGGCTGTTTGTATGTACTCGTATGTATGTGTGTGTGTCAAGCCAAACTAGTCGCGCTTAAAAGGGCTTAAACTTAAATTTCATGAATTGAAACCGGTTCGGACCGGTGCATCTTGAGAAATACAACAAAAAAAAACTATAAAAATGGTTTTTCAAAAGTGTTTTTTTAGATTAACTTTTAAACGGCTTTACTGACCGATTCCAAGTAATGAAATTCAAAAACCATGTCGACCGCTAGTAAACGGGCCGACCGGTTGATGCATTCGAGGGATATTGTGAACAAAGAAAAAACTATTATATTTAAAACTCTGCACTCTTTAAAACTATTTATATTTAAAAATCTGCATCGTTACGGTGCACATTGGTTCAAGAGTGGCCGAAATTCATTTTTTCATGTTCGCCGATTTGGATAATTTTTTGGTATTTTGTTGTCAGATAGTTGAATATTATGATTCCGTAATATTAGGCTGATATATTTAGTATTTCTTTGGACAGACACGCTCCAAGTTCATATATGTTCGCTTGTTTAAAATGGCATGCAAATTTACTGTATATTCAATCTTTTGGTACAATCACAGTAAACTTATCATTTGACTTTGTTGTATATTTTCGTAAATGGCAATTGTCATAGATGAGATTTGCATTAAAAAAAGTTGGAAAAAGTGCCACATAAAAAATTTTGCATAAGATTCTGGTGCATGGTAGCAAAATTATAGCAGAAGCTATTCTGCCAATAGGTATGTCTCTATTTAAAGGCCCTTATTCAATGATTTAATTTTCATTTTTTACATTTTAATTGATTGTTTGTATCAGGTATGCTGTCCGAAGAAGCTCAGGAAGCGAGGAATAAAGATTATAGAGCCTATAGATTACATCATTCGCGAAGAATTGGACGTGTAGCCACTAATGAAGATGTAATGCATAACCTTTTATTGTCTTCAGACCCATTTATAAATAGATTTCGCTCAAAGCTGCAAATCAAAAAATTGGAGTACGATAATGATGTTAAAAAATTATTAAAAGACTATGCTTAATTTATTTATTCATGTTTTTTCTATGGGAGGTGGGCGTAAAAGTGGGCGGATCAGGTATATATTTTCTGGAGCCCATTCTACAATTATAATAATTACTTTTTGTGAAAATTGAATTGATGCATTAAAAATCAAGGGAGTTATGCCACTTTTTCAATACAAGTTGTATGGGAAGTGGGCGTAAAAGTGGGCGGATATTTTTCAAATTTCACACAAATGATTCTGAGTGTTTAAAAATGCTATGTGCCAAAAAACAATGCCGTAGGTCAAAATTTAATTTTTACTTTGTATGGGAGGTGGGCGTAAAAGTGGGCGGATCATTTTGATTTTTCCATTTTTTCTTGATTCAAACAAAAAATGCCTATGTGCCAAGTTTCATTGTCCTTCGACAACTTCTTCTATTTTTAGCCGCTCGTTCAATGAACTTGAACCAATGTGCGGTGTGCTTAAAATTAGCTGCAAATCGCAGGGATGGTCTTTAGCGTCAACCGCTTAATGCGTTCTTAAATTTGAAATTGTTTTACTGTTTGCACAGAACAATTTGAAGGCAGCTACTTAATCATATTATGCTCTTGTCACACCTGTCACAAGCTCTGGTCTAATTTGTCACATTTATTGATTGTGTAAGAAATTATAAATTTTTTGCCCTGTTTCAACAATTTAAATACAGATACTTTTTCATTTCTCGCCAGGGACAACACCTTGTCTAGTGCGTCACAATTATTTATTTATTTTTCTATTATTTTTAGAAACGTTTATGTACATCGGATATTATTTTTATATTTTTTGGTTGCAACGATTTTTTATTTGTTTTTCTTAAATAAAATTTTTAAGCGATACAATAAGATTTGAAGAGCTGGCGAACAAAACCAGACTAGTTTACAGGATCATCAGCAATTAACTAGACCATCTGGATAGAGACTATAAAGGAATTTTTTCTTTCACACAGAAATTTTATTTAAGATAGGGTCGAACTGGTTCCGAATGAATAGATGCGTATTTGGGAAGTGCGAAAAGAAATTAAAATATACATATAATTCACTGAGTACATGTCTAGTTTTGTTCGCCAGCTCGTCCTTTTTAAATTGGGTAAATAGTTAAAATAAAAATTTAATGAAAAAATAAATGGGACATTAAGAAAAAATAAATCAAACGGTAACACGGGTATTAAAACAAAAATGTGTTAACATCAGGTTGATACAGTTCTCGTATGCAATTTCCTAACAAAATTTGTTTAAATAAGAACTGTAATCATATTCAACTAAGCCACCTAATAAGTGGTGACAAACACAATACACATGAGCACTGATGATGAAAGCGTTGCGGCTTTCGAAAACAGCTGTTCTGCTCTGCTGTGTAAGTTGAATAACTAAAAACTGATGTTGACTTTCCTTTGTGCCTTGGAATATTTATCATGTCTTTTTGAATTTAAAACAAAAAATTTGAAACAATTAGCCTATAAATCTTAATTGAATTTAAGAAAACTATTTTAATTTGAATATATTTTTCATAAAAAGTATACAAAAATTATTTTCATAAAAAGTTTCATGATTTTAATAATAGTTCTTTCTTTCACTTTTGTTTTAGTTAATTGCTGATTCTACTATTTTGCAACTGAAGGTAAGTTTTTTTGTTTTTAATTTCTTTTTTATATTCGAGTTGTTTATATAATAGTTGTTGCAAAGAACGAATGTCAATATACAGAAACATACGGACAAATGGACGCAGGGTGATAACTATTTTATTAAAATTTTTAAGTTCGTCTGAGATAAAGTGAGTGATCGAGGTCACCTAAAAATGGTGGCAGGGCTGCTGCTTAATTTTCTATTTTATAAATATTTTTAAGAGATCTTTCTGAGATCCATGCACAGGTTTAGACTTCTAGTCCGCCCTTCAATACATGTATTTCAATGGAACAAAAATACAGAAAAGTTAAACATGAATAAATAATTCAATGACAATTCAAAGATTTAATCTGAGGAAAAGTCAGTTTCTCGTATGCAATTTCCTAATCAAATTTTTATAAATAAAAACATGCAACCAATTAACCACCTAATCAAGTGGTGACAAAAAAAATACTCAATAGAACTGCTAATGGAAGTGTAGCGGCTTTCGAAAACAGTTGTTCTGCTCTTCTGCGTAACTTGCATAGATAATTGAACTTACTTGAAATATCCAACATGTTCTTCCGAATATAATGCGCTACGAATCTTAAACCATGCATCTCAATAGAATTTAATAAAAAGTAGTTCGAAATAAATTTTTTCATCATATATAATTCTATATCACATTTTAATTTGTCCCGCTATTGAAGGAGTAAAACTTCACAAAAGTCTCTTCCCTAATACTCTTATTACACACACTCCCCTACTACTCTTATTATCACAGATTCTTAACGCTTCAAGTCTTTGCTTTACTTTATTTAGCCAAATTGAATTCAATTTTGTTATTGTTGCTCGCAGTAGTTTCTTCGGTAAACTTCATTTCATACAATTCCAAAAACTGTTATCATAGAGATTAAAGATGCTTACATTGTACGCAAACAAACAGTAAAATAGTTAGCAGTAAGAGTACAATGTGTTTTTGTACGACTACAGTATGTGGGGAATGTGTTTGCACAGCAATAAGTAAAAGGGCTCATTTACGACTTGTTTGAAATAAGCGCAAGTAGTAAAAATGCGATGTTAACTACGGTGTTTCGGGCTTAATTGTTATAGGCACGTAAGCCAAGATACTTAAATAAAATTTTGGGAAGGCCAATAAGATGAAAACGTCGGCGAATGGACATTTCGGGCAAAATTAATGTGAAAACGATCAATAACTCCAGCGATTTCCTGCTCATTACTTCGATTATGTTGACCGTAAAATGGAAGAAATGCTCTATAAAGTGCGCGACCAGATCAATTTTTTCCTTCTTCAAGTA
Organism: Linnaemya tessellans; assembly: GCA_951800035.1. NCBI lineage: Eukaryota > Metazoa > Arthropoda > Insecta > Diptera > Tachinidae > Linnaemya > Linnaemya tessellans. The sequence goes on along the minus strand of OX637533.1, from coordinate 100,500,051 downwards.
AATTTCCACAATTTCGAAGTTAAGCGATTCCTGATCCTGATTGCCAAATCTTTTATTAACCAGAAATTTCAGCACAGTTCGACCTTCTCAGCTGTCAACCCACAGTTAAATGAATGATTATATTTTCTAAATTTGGAACGGCACTCTGGTGTTACCTATTCTGATGCCCTGCATTTTGCCAGAACTATGGAATAGTGCTAAGAGGAGTGATGGGGAAAGATGGGGAGAGAACGGTTCTCTAGTAGCCAGTTGCTATCTTTTAATATTTTACTTCTCCCACGAATTTCTGCTTCAATAGCGAGCGAAGAAACAGAGTGATTTAACGCGCTCTGAGCCGTGCACTGCCTTCTTTACTTAAACAGGCTGGTAACAATTAATACAACTCTGCATTAGTTAAGATCAAAACCTTTGATCACATATTTACGACTGAGTGAGGAATCAAACCTGCTCATTGGGTACGAGTACTTAAGCCAATTGCTTGCGTCTATTAATGATTTTCATTAAAGTAACATAAACATATATCGACAAATTATCATCCGATCAAATGAACAGCATATAAAGCTAAAATAAATTTTAGAAATTGTCGAAAATTCAATTATTGTATGCGATTCTTTCACAAATTAAATTTTTTTTAAAACACTCAATAAATTAAAATGTTTTGAATTTCTTAAATCTCATATGTTTGTAACTCCTATTTATGTGCTTGAGACTCCTGTTTATGTGTTTGGAAAAAACGTTTAGCAATATTTTTAACAACACCTGCATGTAATTAATAACTATTTTGTATCACTCGTAGAATGATAAACATATAAAATAAAAAACTATAGTGCATATAAGAAAGTTTGTTGCAAACATTTACATGACCAACTGTAAAAATTTCTGACTTTTGTAATATTTTTGATTATTAAATGCTGTGCTTTTTAAAGTTTTCTGTTTTGCAACAATAACAATGTTGCTCAATGCTGTGCGTGTGTGTGTGTGTTTGTGTAAAAGGGCTCGTTCAAAGGGATCCCGGAGAAACCGCCTCGTACCTCCAAATTATTATCCATAAGAAAAAAATCTATGTACAAAGAGCATGTAGATGTATGTGTGTATGTATGCAGGCATGTGTGTGTATGCATTTGTAATATATATTTTCATATTACATACTTCATTTTGTGGAAAGTTGAATGAACGATTTTATTCACATTGTATTCACAAAATTCTGATGTTGCACAGGCAAAAAAAAAACAGAAAACAAAAAAATGGAACTAAAACAACAGTAACAACTTCCCTCGTTCCAGTAACAAAAGCTCCAAGTTAAAGGCAATCAAATAAAATTTTTAGTGGAAGAGGGGGGGGGGGGGGGGGGGAGGTTGATAAATTATTTGGTTGTATGCGTTTTACAGTTGTTTCTTAAGCGAACAATTTATTAGAGATTACGGCTGAAAGGTGTTTTGCAATATGTGGGAGCTTAAAAATACAATTTGAAAAGGCCGTGACAAATACAGAGCAGGCATACGCGTGTGTGTGTGTGAGTGTAAAAGGGTTTAACATATTTGTTGAAAATTCATGTACTGATTTCTATTGTGTGGATGGATGTATATAAGAAAATTTATTTACATGCAAGCATATTTAGACAGATAAACATTTAGTGTTAAAAAATTCTTGCTAAATTGATTTCATATTTAGGAAAAACAGTTTTACAAAAATATTATTATTTTAAGTAATTTGATTTTTTTTACAAAGAACAAATTTATAAAATATGTGTATCCCTATTTCCTTTAAAAACAATATATATGTTAGGAAACTTCATTTTGGTTTTAAATATTGATTTTGTGACATAAAAGAAAGACTTCATAATTTTCACTACGCTGACAATTGGTCTGTTCCAAGTAATTTCGGGCAAGTTTGGGTTAATGAGAGTAAAAAGAAAATTACTCTCTCAAAGTGCAAAATCTACCCAAATTTTCTGGAACGCAAAAACCATAATTATATCTTTTGAAAAACTAGTGCTGCTTACTTTTTAAATTAATTTTTATTTTAGTGGTTTTATACACTGAATAAAGCTCAACATCATGAAATGAAAGATTAGCATCATTGTAAATGTAACATGTCGTCTTCATCAGATTCACTTGATGTGTCCATAAGTTGTTGAAAAAGCATTTTTGTATACTAAACAAAGGGGCAAATATGCGCAAATGTACTAACAACTTCAAAATTTTTTTGAAAAGTCTTCCATTTTACTTTTAACCAATTTTCAATTAACAACTTCTTTCCTTTATTTGTAAATTTTCTTTTTACTTTTTTATTTTCAAATGTAAACAAAAAACAGCTGATAATATAATTCTTGCCCAAACTTAGCCAAAGAAATAGTTCGGTCGACTTTGTACAGGAAATGAAAAAAATTACTCTCTCATTTTCTCTCAAAATTGCACAAAAATTGTTATCTGGAACGCATTTGGGTAACTTTGGGCGAGTTCGGGCTGTTTCGGGCTGCATCTGGAACACAGCTAATATTAAATATATTCCGTGTAATAAATTATTAAGATTTTTTTTAATGAAAATGTTGATAGACATTTCTAAATCTGACAGACTTGTCAAAACAATCTGTTACACTATGATAATTTTTTGCAATTTAAGTCTAATAAATTTTATTAAAAAAATTAGCTGGCGGTTTTTGTAAATGAAATTAAAATATTTATTTGCGATTTTATATTTGATTTATATTATTGTTTCGATATAAACTCCCATACGAACATATTTATATTATTTACAAAAAAAAGGCTGTAAAGGTACGTTCACACTCATCAAATATTTGCCCCGAAAAGCGTAACCACTAAATACTAATGAAAAATACTTTTGTTCAGATACGTAATTATTTATTAAAACAGTTTCATTCAAAACTGGTAACAGTATCAGGGAATCCAATATCATTGGAAACTATTTAACTCAATAAATAATTTTTTGAATTAAAAAGTTTTTTATTAATGTTTAGTGGTTATGCTTTTTTGGTCAAATATTTGATAAGTGTGAACGTACCTTTAGTCTTTCATAGAAATACGAGGGCGGATTGATATTGAAACTACTTAAGTAGAAAAAAAACATTTTTCTTATTCAAAAACCATTTATTTCTCATCGTAGTCTTCTTTTTTTTAGCTCAATACACTTAGTAAGACGATATTCCAAATTTTTTATACCATCTGACTAATACGATTTTGGGAACCCCTCAAAATACGCGTTAGTTTCGGCAGCCGCTTCTTCGTTTGAGATGAATCTTTTTCCTGCGAGCAATTTGTTCAAGTTTGGAAACAAGAACAAGTCACTAGGAGCTAAATCTGGACTATAAGGTGGATGATCAACCATCTCGATGTGTATTTCACGTAATTTTAGCATCGTACTCGTATCTAATGCTGTGTGAAGCGGTGCGTTGTCGAGAAGAAAGAGCGCTTTTTTCTTCTTTAATATGGTAATTTTTTCTTGATTGCATCAATCAATTGATCCAATAATGCACGATAATACTTTTCTGTGATTGTGGATCCTTTTTCGAGATAATCGATTAGCAATATTCCGTGTGCATCCCAAAATACAGTGCGCATAACCTTGCCAGCCGATTTCACCGTCTTCGCCTTCTTCGGAGCACTTCCACCAGCTTCCACCCATTGTTTCGATTGATTTTTAGTTTCAGGTGTGTGGTGGTGGACCCACGTTCCGTCTACAGTTATTAATCGACGCCAAAAATAAACAGGATTACGCTTTATCATGTCCAAACACTGCTTTGAAGTGGTCCGCCGAACTCGTTTTTGTTCGACACGGACCATCTTGCCGATAGCTTTTCATATGTAAATGTTGAGCACACGTTCATATGATACGTTTACCATTCCAACAATCTCACGTAACTGTGGGTGCTGTTGGCAGAAGTAGTAATATTGTGTTGAATTCTTCTGATCGGCATTATTCGGTAACTATTTGTCAATCGTCAACGTCAAGATAATAGAACAATTATTTACACTTGTCTCTCAACAGTCAGCAGAATTCAATTGTTCACCACAACATGTTGTTAAGTATCCCATTTTTGGGATATTGTCTTGACGTTGACGTTGACAAACAGTTACAGAATTAAGTCAATTGTAGGACTGCAAACGTTCTTACAATAGAGTTAAGGTAGTTTCCACTTAAATGCTTAACAACATCTTTATACAAATTTGGATTCCCAAGAGATCATGTAGGAGGGTCGTGATGACTCCTCCTATTTTCGACGACATTATGTTCCCAGCAATAGATTATGTGATATTGTGATTATGTAAAAAAATAATGCCTTAAAAATTATATATTAGCATAAAATAATCTCAGACAATTTTTATATTTAACTATTTTGTATATTTATTGAAAAAGTTGTAAAATCAAAATAAAACGCCTTTTGGTGTAAAAGTATTTCCCTTTACAGAAGTGTGTGTGTGTGTGTGGAAAATTCCTCCCACTGTTTGCTCGGTATTAACAAAGAATATTTCTTTTTATATCGATTTTTTTTCTAAAAAAAATATTTTGTAATTTAATCAAATATTAAAAAGAAAAAGAAACTTTAAATAAAGCAGTAACTAAAGAGTCATATTCCAATAAACGAGTTATATATTTAACCAAAAAATCCTCTATTTTTAAAGCAAAGCACACAATGTTAAGAATAACTCCACTTTTAATTTTCACTATGAGACAGTTTTATGAGGGCCATTAAAAGAACAGAATACAAAACAGAAAAAAAAACCTGTAGAAGGAAAATTTGCAAACAACATTTATAGTAAAGAGTAGTAAAGTAGCAAGAAAGCGACAAGAAAAAATAAAACAACAAAAACTTGTTAAAAACAAGACACAAAAATTCAATGCACGATTTTTGCAAGCAGACCATGACCCACACCAACTTTTGGCTAAAATGAAAATACATACTCCTGCATACATACATATGTATGTATGTATGCATGTATGTATGTATGTATGCACATAAAAAGTTGCAATATTTTTCTGTTTTATATTTTAAGCAAACTTTAACATGACGAAGCACAATTCTTTTTCATATACAACAACCTGACAAACCGACTGGCACTGAATACATAAAATGTGGAAGTAAAATTGTACAGGAAGAGACAAGCAAATAACACATGAACGAATACACACAAATACACACTTCTCTATGCATGTGTGTGCTGGATCGCCTTTGACGTATTGGAAGGAAATATACTAGAAATAAATATCGAGGCTTTAAGAAATGAAATTATTTCATAAAAATAAACTCAATTAAAAAAAATTTGCCCTAAAAATTTTAAATATTATTTTTAAGTTCTTCAATGATAAAGTGTATTTTGTGTGCTCTTTGAGAGCCACTCTCGCCTAAGATTTATGAACGAGTCGGTTTGTGTATAGGAAGAGCGTTGCACAAGGTTGCCAGAAGCTGTAGAGAAAAGGCGACAACTAATAAAGATTTTAATATCTCTATGGTGATAATATAAATCAAAAATGTATAAGAAATAATTAAAAGAATCAAGGCCTATGTAGTAAAAAAAAATAATTATGTTTATTAATTGAAAATTTCTAAGCAAATTTCTACATAAATTTTGTCAAACAAGCCTGAAATGGAAATAAACTATATATTTTCGAAAATTTGTTTTAAATTCAGAAAGGCATAATAATTATTCACAGGCATAAAAAAAGTCAATGAGAATTTTTAATTATTCAACCTACGCAGCAAAGCAGAACATCTATTTTCAAAGGCCGCTGCAGTTTAGTGCTCATGTGTATTTTTGTTTTTCACCACTTAATGCGTGGCTCAGTTGAATATAATAACAGTTTTCCTTTTATACAAATTTTATTCATACGAGAACTGTATCAAACCGATGGTAACACACTTTTATTTAATACCCGTGTGGCCGTTTGATTATTTTCTTCATATCCCATTTTGTGATATTTTCGAACAATTAGCCATAGAATTTCATATTTGATACAGAAGAGATAAACAGTTTAAGTTACAATTTTTAAATCAGTTTAATTTCCTGTGTTTTCTAACAAAAACGTATTTTATTCATTAAATTTGAAAATGCAAGATTTGAAAAAAAATCCTTTTTGAAGCATCTAGAACGTTTCAAAATATGGCAATTTTTATTACAATAGCAATTTAAGACATATTTTTTTTTAAACAAGACTGCACTAATAAAAAAAATCGAAACCGCAGCAAGGGCTTATGTACTTATAAATATTATAAGAAATCTACGTCTGGCGAAACATACCGCGAAAATACTAAAAACCTCAAATTATGGGATTTTGAAAATTCTCTTTAGGAATTGCAGCGACTTCCTTATTGAAATAGGACTGCTCGGCTTGACTACGCGAGGAAAGCTGTTGAACTCCCTTTGAAATATGAGGCATAAATAGTCATATGTCACTTTAAAAAAATAGTTCATGCATAATTTTATTGTAAATTTAATACAATAACATATTTAAAACTGTTCATTATGTACTCAACATATACTAGAGAGGATAAATTTTTTAAATTAAAATAAATTGCAGTTCACGATTTTCTAAAAATTTAATGATTTAATAAACATAATTTTTTAATAATAAAAATAGGTCGAATAAATTTGTGAAAAAATTTATAACATCTATTTTATCAACCTACTGGCAACGCTGATATCAAGCATGAATTTAGTTGTTGTATTTCCTACTCTCATGCAATCGACATTCTTATTTTACGAGTATTTCATGCGAATTTCCAAAGTAAAACAGAACGTTGAAAGGTTAATCAACTCTAAGCGTCTGCTGCTTTTGTAGGTTGTTGTTGATGTTGTTAATGTCGATATTATTTGCAGACGTTTGTTCATGCATAAGTGTGCAAACACTCACACACACACACACACATAGTGCATATGTACGTACGAGTACATGTGCATGCATGGTCTTGTGCATGAGCGATTTGTTGGCTAGGACGACACCATATTGTAATGCAGCAGCAACAGCACCAAAATTGTTAATAAAGAAAAAAGTAAGAAAAAAAAACACTCGTCACAAGTTTATTTTCAACCTGTTTTAGTCTCTGTCTCAGCCAGTCTTTTCGCATGTATGGCGAATGGAGTTTTTGTTTATTTTGCATGATTTTGTCCCGAACACTGCAGGCACTTAAATATTTCTATATTTCAAGTACAGTGAAGGTCAAAAAGATGTTGGCACGAAAATGAGGCTGTAGTCTTCTATTGACATACATAAATGTATGCACACATAGACAATTACTAACACATACTTGTGAGCATATGTGAGCACATAACAATTTGATTGTTGAGTCGATGTTGCCTGAAACTAAATTAATTTAAATTAAATTATTTGAATATATTGTTTAACCTGGACTTTATTCATTTTGCTATTTTTGTACGGTCTTCTGCTCTGAAAGCTCACACAATAACGAAAATAAAAAACAAGTTCTGAAAATGGAAGCTGAAGAAAATAAGCGTACGGCAACACGGGAATGAAAAGTGTTTTACAATCGGTTTGATGCAATTCTCGTATGCAAATTCCTAATAAAATTTGTATAAATAAAGACTGCTATCATATTCAACTGAGCCACCTAGGAAGTCATTAACAAATATATACATGATGATGAAAGTGTAGCGGCTTTCGAAAACAGCTGTTCCGCTCTGCTGTGTAAGGTGCGTAATTAATATTGTTGCTGACTTTCCCTTGTGCCTTAAAATATTTATCATGTCTTATTTAAATTTAAAAAACACATTTTCTCACAATTAGCCTCTCAATATTAATTGAATTTAATATAACAATAAATAGTTCGACACAAAAAAAATACTTCTAAAAAAAAGTTCAACATTTTTCGCACTTTTCAGTATTACGTAATTTGAATATAGTGAATTTATTCGTAATTAACCCACCAATCTTTATGTTAAAAATTAAATTTAATTTTATATTAAATCTGCGCCTACTTAAAAAAATTTATATAAAATATTACATGTTTTCCAGAAAAAGAGAATAGAAAATAAATAACTTCAGCTACACCCCATGCCACGTGAAATAAATAATCAATTTTAAATACTCACAATTCCAAAAATTAGCTCGCCTCTACTGATCACTCAAGTCCTATCACGATGACTATTCACAATAACGAGGCTCCTATTGGAAAGCTCAAAATAGGTATTTGAATTATTGTCTTAAAGCTTGTTAAAGAGCGCTTTATGAAAGATGAAATATAAGACTATTCAGAAAATAATACATTTCAAACCCTTTATGTGATTTGGTTCCAAAATCATTTTAAATCAACATCACCCGTATGAAGTATACGCCACTGATGTCCCAAAATAAAAATGTTCATGAGCCGGGGCAGTTTCTTAATTTCTAAGCTATTGACTGGATTTACACAAAACTTGGCCATGTCGAAAAACTTTAATACAGCAAACAATTGGGACGGAAACTAGGAATAAGTTATAAAATGCAACTAGTACTTTAGAGCTTTGGTACTGATACACAGAGCTTTAGAAATCCTCGACTGAAAAGTCGCGAACTGTCCGTATCGGCCAGCACAACATATCTTAGAGTTATACTATTATGGAAACTGAATATTTATAAAAAAAATGTACCGAAAACGAAAAATTTCCTCTGAAACTGTATGAAAACTAAAATTTCCAGTCCAAAAATAATATAAAAATAGCATCGCTAAATTAAATGAATGCAATAACTGTAATATAATAATATATAATATGAAATATTTGAGGGTGTTGTTGACTGAAATATTTAACACGATACTAAGATGACGAAAATCCTCAGTTCGACTCCGTACTAAGTCATGAATAATTGTGCCGAGCTCTTCTGATCGGCATCAGTGTTTGGTTCTGTCAGTTGTTGTCGGCCTGTTTCAGTGACGAAGGCATTGGCACTGACCACTGGCCACTTTCGTGGCAACGATTGCCACTATCATATCCTAAAAATGTGCTGAGTAACAGCAGCTACAAAAAACTCTTTCTTTCACCTCATATGTAGGGCTCATCCCTTGACTGCTGGGCCTACTAAAAAAAATGAAGTGTTATCACATTCAAGCCAGCTACTTACTGATGGTAAGCAAAGAGACACATGAACCTCTCATGACGATGATAGATAGTGTAGCGATTCTCGAAAACACCTGTTCTGCTCTACTGTGTACATTGGCTAATTACGTTGATGTTGACTTTCCCTTGTGGTTTGAAAAATTTATAATGTTTTTGTGAAGTAAAACACGCTACGAACACTAGGCTATCAATCATAAGGGAATTCACAGTTCGATAAAAATATCAAACTATTTTGCTCACCACTGTATTTGAACAAGTTTGCTCAGCATTTGCTCTGCTACTCTGATTGTGGCTGTTGTTTTTCTGGTATTTGTTGTTGCGGCTTTTGCTTGCATTTGCCATTTTAAGTACAATGACAAAAACAAAGAGCAAAAAAAAAAGAGCAAAAGAACAACTTTTGCAAATGTTCACATGGTCATATATATTTGTTGTCTTTCCTGTTTGATTTATTATTGTGCTGTTTGCTTTTTACCCTGACAATGGCATTGAGTTGAAACAGCAAAAGCTGCTGGCAGAACCAACAGAAAACAATCAAAAATAAAAAACTCAAGAAACAATTGCATACATGCACGTATAGAAACAACCGCACATCACAACTCAGGCAAACAAAAGCAAATGAAATAATTAAAGTTGCCAGAGCAAATATTTTGTTGTTATCGAATCCCCAATCAAAATCAAATCATGCTCTTAAACAGCAACACTCATTTGCTCTCTTGCATCAAAAGTCAGCTCTTTGGTTTTGTGTTTGCTTTGTTTACAAACGCATACCCGCAAGAGCACGAGTGCTACTCGTATCCATATGTGAATCGTTGAACGTCAGTGTGTATGCGCGAGTATATTTATTAAATAACTCATACGTTTTGTTTTGTGTTTGTGTGTGTGTGATTACGTTACATTCGATTTGCTTTTAAAAAAGTTGGGGTAGCTCAGGTTTTTTTGTTGTTACTGTTGGCCATGTTTTGCCATGTCGTTTTGTTTTTGTGGCAGTCATACACACGTATATTTTTTGTTGCAACAGTAGCACAGTGCAGTCACTCTGCTGCTCGTGCTGTCAAGTCCAACCAACCAAACTCTTTCATTTTGTCGTCCTGTTAGATGCTTCAGTTATATTTTTCAAAGTAGGGGAAGGCCATTGTTGTTTTCATTGCGAATATGAGGTAATTTTATTGCTGCCGTTGTTGTTGTTGCTTTTGTTTTTATTTCAAAACCAAGGTTTTTTATTACAATGAGAAAAATATAAAGAATTGTATGCAAAAATAAAGCATTCGTGTTTGAAGAAGTAAAAAATGTGTCATTTATTAGAGGTTATGACACAATTTTGATTATTTTTTTTTATATTTTTTTTAATTACGGCTTTTTGCTTTAGGTTTTTGATTTCATATTCATAATGCAAACTCTAACATGAATGCTAGAAATATTTATTAATTGATTCAATTTGTCAATAAATTGTGGGTGAGGAGAGATTTATATGCGAGTCGATACAAATTGCTTCTGAATTTTTTTTAACGTTGCAAGTGTTTCCTTAAAACTCGCAATTAGTTGTTCATGTTTTTGTACATATTTTATAATTATTTGCTCATTTCTTGATCTTTTCAGTTTCAATGGTTTATAATAATTTCTTTATATGAATTTTTGTTTCCTTTTTGGTATATTAGTTATGTTGTTTTCTTTTCTGTAAAAGAGTGCAACATTTTGTGCACTTATTATGGAAAAATGCCACTATTATATAATTTCAAAATAGTGAATATATTAGAAATTAAACTGCCATCCCTTACGAATATTAATTTGAGTCTTATAACTCCGTCTAACTGCAAATTTTAAGAAATAAAGTGAAACAATGTTACGTGTTTTCCAAAAAATAAAATACCATTAGTCTTTTTGTATACATAGAAGAAGCCAGCTAGAATCTTCGCTCTTGTCTTGACGTATCGAAAACATTCCTAAATGGACTGTTATTGAAAATCTTCAAAGTCCAAAATAATATTCCAGAGCTGGAAAATTTAAACTTACTTGTGGTTTACAAAAGTAAAAAGCTAAAACTTGATTTTTTTTCTTCATTGATTAGCTGCATATTTCACGATGTCGATAGAGTTCTTCCTTTCGAATAAAATCATTTGAAGCAAAAACAATTTACAAATTAGTTTTTGTTGTTTTAAATATATTTGTGCGAAAGGAAGAATTTATTTGACAATGTGAAACAGGCTATAAGTCTATTTTATACTTCAGAAAATATTGAATTGGTATTAAAAGTCAGACAAAATCAAAACTTTTTCTATATCTTTACAAATTGAACATATTTAATTAATATATTTGAAAGAAATTTATTGGTACTAGAAATAAAAAAAGTCAAAAATGCGGCTTCAGAGCTGGAAAGTTTAAACTTTTGGTTTGTAATTTTAAAGCAACTAACAAACAAAACTAATATTTTTCTTTGGTAATAAAAACAAAAATATTTTATATATTAGAGAAAAAGAAATTAGTGATAAAGTTCAGAAAGCTAAGCAAGATGGTTCCAGAGATGGAATAAATGTACGTAAATATATTCCAGGTGTAGGGGTGTCGTTCTTCCCGCACAAAAAAATAATTGTGGAAAAAAGTTAATAAAAGTTGTTAAGTAGAGTTGAACTCTTCTTCGAATAATAAAAAGTTGTACTCTAGACGTACGATGGTGAAGGGCACATAAAATTCGATCCAGCCCGATTTAGCACTTTTAATTGATTTTTTACCAGCAGTGGCATGTATGTAATGTTCGCCACTATAGTTTGGCAAGAAATAGCTTCTTAAGAAAACCTTTAACAACAATAGGATACATTTTTGGCAAAAACGGCATCGAATGACGCCATTATTTCTCCAGCCCTGCTTAATATTTTTAGTAAATCTAATGATTTTTCAAATCAATGTGGTAAAAATGTGTTGCAGCACTATCTACCTCTCACTGTGGTTAGTGATTAAAAAATTTCGATTGTTTTTTTTTAAATATTAACCGATTGCAGAATAAAACCATCGATAGCCACAAATAAAAAAAAACTATCGATAATATCGATAGTGCCATCGACAGTTTTCCAACTCAACCTGGCACAGATTTTTAGATGGCATATTTAAGAACAGTGATTGACTGAGTAAAAACTTTCGGCTTAAGATTTGTTATATATAAACGCTGGGGAAAATTGCCTTGTACGATATCGAATGAAATTTCAGAACATCTTAAATACAAATTTTCGATCGATATTGAATGCCGCCATTTGCCACATGTATTTAATTTTTTTTAATAATATTTGGGCCTTAATAAAATCTCTAATAATTTCAAACAACCAAAAAATACTTAAAACTTGAGTTTTAAGTATTTGCAAGAGTTGCTCTTACAATTTAATTAACATGAACCTATACAAAAATAAAAAAAGTTGACTAAATTCAATTTTCCGCATCAATTACAAACTGTTCTACGCATTTCAAGTAATGGAAATATTCAAACAACTTTGTTGCAATGCAACAAACTAAAATATGCACGTTCGTGTTGCAAAAAGAAATAAAAATTAATTTAAAGTGTACAAAATACATTGAAACGCTTTACTACAGTTTTACTCGTCGTTATTACTGCTGTCTTTATTACAATTTGCCACCAAGAAGAAGCTTGATACGATAAATTTCAAAACCAACTGCAACGAAGAACAAAAATAATAAAGGAAAAAAATCCAAGCAACTTCCGGCTGGTCTTTTGCACATGAAACCGAATTGTTAGCCCATACCAACAAACATTTTCCCTAGCACGAACATTTCGTTTAGAAAAGGGGAATATTATGAAATAGTTAAGCAACTTCCGGTTTAGAGAGCATGACCAATAGAGAGCGCATAAGTTTCAAAAGTACACACACACACACACACACACTCATATACTACAAATGACAATAGTTTGGAATAAAATAGCAACAGAGTTTTTAAGAGTATTTCTTTCAATAACACAAGAGAATTTTCGTACGAATAGAAGAAGAGTTTTGAAGTGCAATAATCAACAAATAAATTTATTATTATTGTTATTTATTGTTCTTTTACTTTACAGTTCTTTCGTGATAATTTGTTTATTTTTATTATTATTCGGCATTTACACGGGCCATTTTAGCAATTTTAGTTGCGCAATTTTCATTTGGTTTCTGTTAAATTTATTGCGGTTAATAATCTTGCGGACTAAATCTAAACAGGCTCGCAATATAAAACGAAACACTTACTCTCACAGCATTAAAATTGATATGCTGTTAAATACAATTCTCATCGTGTTTTATATGGAAAAATTATTTATGCTAAACCCTTAACTATGCAAATCACTTCACCTTATGGGTATTTATAAGGAAAGAAATATAAATATTGAAAAATAAATTAATTTTAAATATAATTTTAATAGGCCAATTGTTCGAAAATTTGTTTTTAAATTCAGAAAGGCATTACAAATACTCAACAAAGTCAATAAAGAAAAGTCAACATCAGCTCATAATTACTCAACTTTTACAACAGGGCAGAACAGATGTTTTCGAAATCCGCTATCAGTATTCATGTGTATATTTGTTTCTCACCACTCATTAGGTGGCTCAGTTGAATAGGATGATGGGAGTTTTTATTTCTTCATATTTTATTAGGAAAATGCATACGAGAACTCTATCAAACCGCTGCTGGTAACACGCTAAAATTAATAACAAACTATTGGAAGTTTTGAAATTGTCCGTTTGTTTTCCATGTAAATTTTACTTAACTGACCTGATTTACGCAATTGAGAGCTAAAAATATGTGATCGCTTTAAGGCAGTAAATTTATAGCCAAAAACAATATGACATTTTGTGATATTGTACTTGCGGTGTTATTCAGAAATTTACAGTTTAACAGGCAAGGCCACACAGCGAAATAAAAGAAAGTCGAATTCAAACAAAAAAAGTTTGTATTCAGTACAATGGACCAAAAAAAAATTAGAAAAAAAATGGACATGAAGAAAATAGTCAAACGGTAACACGACTATTAAGAAAAAGATACAGTTCTCGTATGCAATTTCCTAATGAAATTTTTATAAATAAAAAGTGTTATCGCATTCGGCTAAACCACTTAATATTTGATGACAAACAAAAATACGCATGAGTACTGATGATGAAAGTGTAGCGGCTTTCGAAAACACTTGTTCTGCTGTGTAAGTTGAATAAATAAGAAACTGATGTTGACTTTCCTTTGTCCCTTGGAATATTCATAATGTCTTTCTGAATTTAAACAAGTTTTCGAACAATTATACTATGAATCTTATATGAATTTAATATAAAATGATTTTTTTACTCAACGCTTCGTTAATTGGTCTTCAGAGGCTTTTGTCTACTTATATTAAAAAAAAACTAATCAACACTATCATGAGCACTTTTTCCATGGCAAAACTTGCAATCGTGGAAAAATTCCACGTGAATGGTTTCATGCTGAAATTAAATTTCCCTTATTGTGAATGATATTTTCCTGGCAGTTTTTTTCACTTTTCCCTTTAATTTAAGCGACTTAAGCTTTTTCGGAAACTCCTTCAATACTCAGTTATTAAAAATAAACGCCTTATGGGCAAAATTGGGTAAAATTGTGTTTCAACAAAAAATTGATTTTTTGCAAAGAGGTACCCCTTTCCAAAAAAATTGACAAAAATTTTTTTTGCTTAAATGCATGCGACTTTATTTTTGGTGGGGAATAGAGTAGGAAATGTTAGTCTGGTAAATCTGCCAGCTTCGGTGAAATCAAAACTAAGTGGCAGCCCTGTTAAGCATGTGTATGTGCAAGTATGTGTATGACCGTCCGTTCAAACGTATAAACAGAATTGGCTAAAATTTTTAAAGTAACAACAGTTACAATAACAAAATCAAGGCATACGAATTTCGAGATGGAATAAGGAAGGAAATAAAAACACCAACAAACACTCGCACACACACACACACACACCCATCTATTATGTAGATGAGTACGGCTGTTCATTTTTTTCGGTATACCATGACGTTTTGTTTTTGTTATTGTTATTCTGTGTCTACGACATGTTTCGTATAGTAGACAATAGTGTGCCGTTGACTGTTGATGCACTCGTTCCCTGTGCCAGTGTATTTGTATCATTTTTGGTTGTTTTTGCTATGAATTTGTTGAGGCAGGTCCTGAACAAACATGAAATTATTTTGTTGTTGATATACTTGTATTTTCTTGTTGTTGTTGGTTTTTTTTTGTTTTTTGCACGAAAAATATGTAGGTACAGCCAACGAACTCGAAATGGAAACTGATGATTGTAATGATGTTGGGCTGTTGTTGTTAATAATGATGCTAAAGGCGATGATGATAATGATGTTGTTGAGGGGAGCCATCAAGATGATTATTAGTTAACAAACAAGGCTTTGAGGACTGCTAATAATATTTAGAAAAATAATTTTTTAAACATTGAGTTTTCAAAATGCATACATTTTCGTTGGGACACTAACGACCGAACGTTCAGGTTTGGTTCGAGTTCAGCCGAATTTCGCAAAATTGGCCGATGTTCAGGCTCGTTATGAAAAAGTACGTTCTATCGTACACTAAATAATTTTATCTAAAATATTTTATTTTCTGACTCACCTTTAAGAACTTAATTTTGATACACGGGAGAAAGTAGTTCACGGCCATGTAATATAGTTAATTGAAGCCTTATATCTACGGATATAAATATATCCGTAGATATAAGGAATACTGCATTCTTTATAATACTGTTCATTTTATAATGCCGCCATGAGAAACTGTTGCACAGTGGGATATAAATAAGAGGGAGAGGGAATCTAGAGGTTTTAAACAAACTTCTAGATTCTGCTGAACAGAACGGAATAGGTGGTGACAAACAATACACAGATGAGTACTGAAGATGAAAGTGTAACAACTTTCGAAAACAGCTGATCTGCTCTATTATGTACATTGGATAATTGAAAAACGGATGTTGACTTTCCTCGGAATATATATGATGTCTTTCTCATTTAAAAAAAGAAGGTTTTAAACAAACCTCTAGATTCTGCTGAACAGAACGGAGTAGGTGGTGACAAACAATACACAGATGAGTACTGAAGATGAAAGTGTAACAACTTTCGAAAACAGCTGATCTGCTCTATTATGTACATTGGATAATTGAAAAACGGATGTTGACTTTCCTCGGAATATTTATTATGTCTTTCTCATTTAAAAAAAGGAATCTTAATTTAATTTAATAATTAAATTAATTTAATAATTAATAACATTGTTTTTTTTTTTTTCATTCAATAATAATAATTAATAACATAATACAGAATAACATAGTTTTCGTTGCCACAATCAAACTTTTTGTAATGTTTAGAAGTATTTTAAGGGCAGAAAAGTAATTCAACTACGAGTTTTTTTGTGGTTTCCAAAAAAAAACTTTTCATTTTCATGCATTTTAAATATCAACGTTACACTGATCGAATAATAAAAGACTGGTTAAATATGTACCCTACAACACAATTACGACATTAGTATTGAACAAGTTTTAAAAAGTTTCAATGCGAAAAGAAAACATTCTTTTGAAGTCCACACATGTTGATGATAAAATCCACAACGACTTTAAGGTGAACAATGAAGATGATGTGGCTGCTGATAATGGCCTTTAATAGCCGTTTTACATCTCTACTCGTATTCGTATATATTTTTGCGATATATATTTTAGCTAGACTATTTATGGTTAAACATCTTTTAATAAAAAGAAAAAACATTAAATTAATTTAAAAAAAAATAGCATTCCAAACCAGAACTGAAAACCTGATGCTGCCAACACTTTTAAAGCAAAAGGAATAGCAGGCGAGCAGCCACATACTCCGCTGCTGTACCGAAGAACCTAAAAGTCAGCAGGAAAGACACACACATACACACACACACATGCACCAAGAAATAGAAAATTTTTAAAACAAAACGTTGGCCTGGCTGCCTGTAACGAAATTGTTCAGTTTTCAAACTTGCAAAAAGATTTTCCTTTAACTGGATTTTCTTTCCATTTATTTATTTTTTATAAATATTTTCCTTTTACATATATTTTTGAAAACTCGTACTCGTATGCAGCAGATTTTAGAGTTTGCTAGAGTTGAAACCAGTATTAGTTTGTTGCAAGAGTTGCTTGTTGTCTATGAGTCTGTAACAATTGAGTGTGTCTGTCTGTTTATAACTCTTGTGTTCAACTCCATGTTACTCCACTTTGAGAGTATGTGGAAGTTTTAAAATCGAAACACAACAACAACAACAGCAAGTAAGGAAAACTTCATCTTTTTATGCTGAGATAGATTCAGCAACAACAACAACAACAGCAACTATTTGTACAACTATTGCCACAACAACTGACTGACTATCGACTTCAGCCACATGCGACGTGTGTGACTACGATTCATTCCCAAAGCATCTCTGAAAAATAGTGCAGAAATTATTCGCTTCTGTGTGTGTGTGTGTATACAGATGGGAAATAATAACAGCAGCATTAACAAGAAGATGCGAAATTGTTGTTGTTCCTGCTGCTGCTGCCACAATACTAGTGTACCTCATCAAATTGCTGCTATTGTTGCAGTTGTTGTTGCTGATGTTCCTGCCATTATTGCCGTAGTTCTTGCTCGTGCTGCTGCCGTTGTTGCATGTTGTACTCTTTTTCATTCCATATGATATTTATGTTGTGTGCTTGCTTGTGTGTGTGTGTGTGTGTCTTGTGTTGCCGTTGTTGCTGCTGTTTTTGTTGTTTGTTGGCTTTTGTTGCCGGTTTTATTTCATTTCATTTCGTGGTTTATACACTGGTGGTAGTGGCTGTAATATTTTGTTGTCGCGGCTGCCTGCCAGCCATCCAGCCAGACAGACACACACCGAAATAATCAACGAGCTAAACGAAACGGAGTAGACGAATTAATTCTATTTGATTTTTCATAAAAAATTCAAACAAAATAAAAATTGTTGCTTATAAAAATAATAATAAAAAAATAAAGAATAATTAATAAATTCGAACGCATTTATAAATTAATAAAAAACCAAGTGATTCAAAAACTTTGAAATTTAAAAAAAAATTTTATAAAAAATTGTGTAATATTTAAATAAATTCTGTGCTATAAAATTCTTATCTTTATAGAATTTCTAAAAGCAATAAAATTGCTTCTTAAAGTTTCAAAAATTTGTTTTTTTGCAAAATTTTACTAGTTTTTTTTAAGGAAAATTTGACAATGAAGTGCAAAGTGAAATAGTAAAATATTTAAAAGGTTATTGAACTTGAAATTGTTGTAATCAACTCCATGGCAAAGAATAGGAAAATACAAGAAACTACATAAAACTTTCAAACGTTTGCAGTCGTATAGAAGAAGAAGAAGAAGAAGTAACATCATCCAACATCATCCAACTTCATCATCATCGTCATCATCGGCACCATCTCCATAGTCGCCATTCTTGTCGTCAGCAGCTGCAACAGCCGTAGTAGCAGCAGCAACACAATCAGCACAAAAGGAGCAACATAAAATCATATGGCATAATATTGTGAAACATGAAAAAGAAATTGCAGAAAAAAAATAAACTTGAATATTCATACAGACACAGATGAAGACTAGAAAAAAATATATATGCAAAATGTGTGTATGCGTGTGTGTCTGTGTTTGTGTT
Source organism: Linnaemya tessellans (assembly GCA_951800035.1). Taxonomy (NCBI): domain Eukaryota; kingdom Metazoa; phylum Arthropoda; class Insecta; order Diptera; family Tachinidae; genus Linnaemya; species Linnaemya tessellans. The sequence continues at coordinate 100,481,344 of OX637533.1, read as the reverse complement.
ATTCGAAAATAGTAGAAAATTGCAAGTACCGAACCGAAATGAAATTAAATATTTATGGCAAAAATTACTTTTACAAGGATTTTATTCGAAATTGATATAAAATATTTCTTATAAAATTATAGCACAAAAAATATATTAATAAAATTTATTTCCTCCAATTTTAATTACAAACCGGAGCATTTAATAGTGAAAAAAAAATAAATATAAAAATTACTGTAAAAATAAGGTCGGCAAGTTAAAGCACACTTTGAAAATGCTTAAGCCTTGACCACGATCTGGTAGCATATCCCAGCAAACATATAAAGTAAATTTCAAATCGCTTAGTTGAAGGTTAAATAAAGCATTCACTAAATAAAAATGTGCTAAATCGAATGTACCATCTCTTGCGAAAAATTATTTTTATTTTAAAAATGCGCCCAATTGTAGTTTTTTAGGAACACAGTGATGAAATGTTACATATTTTTCAGAAAAGAAATCAGTTTAATGTAGTTACTGTTATATACGAAAAACAAGTTTAAACTTGTCCAGCTCTGATAGATTTTCCTGATTCTCAATAACAATCTATTTGGGACTATTTCCAATACATCAATCCAACAATGAAGTCTCTAGTTTTTCTGGGGACCTCAAAACCCCGAGTTCACGTACAGACAGTCGTGTATCGCTTATTCTACTTCCGTTCACCAGTTCAGAATATATTGCATACTTTATGGGGTGGGATATTAATATTGTGGAAGTTACACACGTAATAACAAAGCATTTTACCATTTTTGGTGAAGGATATAAAAATTATTTGGAATTGCAAAATGCTTCTAAATAATTTTTTTGTGAAAATTATTAACTCTTTTTGGCACAAAAATCGAACAACAATTTAACTCAAAGGCAAACAATTAATTGTTATTGTTTTTTTATTTACTTGCAGCCAGAAGTCCATAAACGATTAGCGGGCTTTAAGCGATCCCAAATGCTAAAAAAGATGAAGAAGGAAATCGAGCACACGTAAGCATGTACACTTTAAAATTTTTTATAAATAAATTTTAATCAACTCGTTTACAGATAGACAAGATGACTGCGATGATACCAAACAAAAATGACTGAAAAATATAAACATAAAACTGGTAACTTGAATTAAAATATTTAAAAACATCTCTCTGTTTTATTTTGTTTAACCTTTAAGCCCTGATCTCCCTTCATCCCCTTCCAAAAGTGTAAACATATATTTTGTTTTTATTTTGAAACGACAAAACAGTTTGTGCCAACGCAATAGTTGTATTTAAAAAAACAAAACAGGAAGCAGGAGAGACTCGAATCGCTGAAATGGTGCATATTTGACTATGGACCATTAACAGAAACCCGTAAATCCGAACTTGTGCTATTGAATTTAGGTTACAAGACCGGCATTATGGGAGTCTGTCAATGTAAACAACATAAAAGAAAGAAGAGAAAAGCCCGAACGAGCATGCATGAACCGGACAGCAACAAAAGAAAAGAATATCTTAAAACAAAAAACCACTTAACTCCTTGTAATTACTACTCCTGCCCGAAAGCAATATATTGTTTACCATTTTTTTTTTTATTTTATGAATTTTCAATTAAAGTCTCAATTAAAACAAAACTCAACTAATCCCTCTGGCAAATTGAGGTAGTAGGTTGTATAGTAGTATTCTTGACCAAGCAGAGAGAGAGCATTCGACATACTATACAACGTGCTAGCTTTCTTTGCTTGACTAAAAGCAGCAAGTAAGAAAATTTACCCAAAAAAAACATGCAAATGTCCTGGTGCCAAACGCAGTGAATATCCTTAATAATTATAACGTTATGCGTATGTGAGTGACTTTCAACATTCAAATCTTACACTTCTTTTTCTAGTTGGTGCTTTTATTTAATTTTAAAAGTTTGTTAATTGTGTATTTGGGCAATTCACAGTCGGTGTTGTATAATATTTTTTAAAAATATTTAACTGCTATAGATTACGCAGATGGCTTAGCTTGACTGCTAACAATTAAATATTTTTGTTGTACAATTTTTGGGGAATTCCCAAAATACATTTAAAAAATCTCACGTGTGCGTTAAATTGCCCAAATACTTTTAATGTTGTTCTGGTTGTATTTTAATTTTGTTTAAATTAATTCTTTGCTCAATTTACAAACCTTGTAGCGCTTTTGTTTGAAAAAAAAAATTTTTTTCTTAATACAAAAAAAATTTTTTTTTTGCTTATACACGCTTTCAATTGAGCAACAATTTTAATGATTTTTGTTGTGACAAATTTGTAAAAGAAATAAAACACCAATTTGTTATTCTATAAATATGTTTAAATTGTTTTTGTTAGATTTAAATGTTTGTATGGCTGATTCCCTGAGACCCTAACTTGTGACTTAATATCACAGCTTCACAAGTTTTGATCTCCGGTATTGGCCGCAAGCTTACTGTTATTGAAAACATTTATAATTGAATTGAAAATGAAAGCCAAAACAAATATATATAATTAAAACTCAGTTCCATTTTTTTGTAAATAAGTTTGCAATTTATTGAAGAATTTCCTTCTCTTTTGTGTTCCAAAGTTTAGTTAAATTACTGATTTTTGAAAGCGGTAAGTGTGCCATTATTACAATTTTGTTACATGTGCTTTTTATTATTATTAACATTAATTATAATTATAATTCAAAGCGATTTCAAAGGATTGAATTATTATAATTTTATAAACATATTTTTAAATTATAATTGTAGATGTAATATAATTATACTATAAAGTGTAATGATAATTTTAATAACAACTGTTAATTATAATTAATTTTATATTTAAAATTATAATTAAAATGATAATTATAATTAAATATTTGTAATTATAAATAATTATAATTCCAATATAATCAATTATACTTATAGTTATTATTTTATAATCATGATTAAGTAATGATAATATAATAATTATAATTACATAACAATATAATTATAATAAAATTAGATATAATTATAATAAAACTAATTATAATTATAATATAATTATAAAACCAATTACAATTATAAATTATAATTATAATATAATTATAAATTATGATTATAATATAATTGTAAATTATAATTATAATTTATAATTATAATATAATTATAAATTATAATTATAATATAATTATAAATTATAATATAATTATAAATTATAATTATAATATAATTATAATATAATTATAAATTATTATTATAATATAATTATAAATTATAATATAATTATAAATTATAATTATAAAATAATTGTAAATTATAATTATAAATTATAATTATAATATAATTATATATTATAATTATAATATAATTATAAATTATAATTATAATATAATTATAAATTATGATTATAATATAATTGTAAATTATAATCATAAATTATAATTATAATATAATTATAAATTATAATTATAATATAATTATAAATTATAATTATAATATAATTATAAATTATGATCATAATATAATTGTAAATTATAATTATATATTATAATTATAATATAATTATAAATTATAATTATAATATAATTGTAAATTATAATTATAAATTATAATGATAATATAATTATAAGTTATAATTATAATATAATTATAAATTATAATATAATTATAAATTATAATTATAATATAATTATAATATAATTATAATTATAATATAATTATAAATTATAATTATAATATAATTATAAAGTATAATTATAAATTAATTGTAAATTATAATTATAAATTATAATTATAATATAATTATAAATTATAATTATAATATAATTATAAATTATAATATAATTATAAATTATAATTATAATATAATTATAATATAATTATAAATTATTATTATAATATAATTATAAATTATAATATAATTATAAATTATAATTATAAAATAATTGTAAATTATAATTATAAATTATAATTATAATATAATTATAAATTATAATTATAATATAATTATAAATTATAATTATAATATAATTATAAATTATGATTATAATATAATTGTAAATTATAATTATAAATTATAATTATAATATAATTATAAATTATAATTATAATATAATTATAAATTATAATTATAATATAATTATAAATTATGATCATAATATAATTGTAAATTATAATTATATATTATAATTATAATATAATTATAAATTATAATTATAATATAATTGTAAATTATAATTATAAATTATAATGATAATATAATTATAAGTTATAATTATAATATAATTATAAATTATAATATAATTATAAATTATAATTATAATATAATTATAATATAATTATAATTATAATATAATTATAAATTATAATTATAATATAATTATAAAGTATAATTATAAATTAATTGTAAATTATAATTATAAATTATAATTATAATATAATTATATATATTATAATTATAATATAATTATAAATTATAATTATAATATAATTATATATTATAATTATAATATAATTATAAATTATAATATATAATTATAAATTATGATTATAATATAATTGTAAATTATAATTATAAATTATAATTATAATATAATTATAAATTATAATTACAATGCAATTTTAAATTATAATTATAGTATAATAATAAATTATAATTATAATATAATTTTAACTATACATAAATAAGTATAATTATATTTACAATTATACATAAATAATTATATATAAGAAACTGTAATTATAATTATAATATTACCGTTATAATAGCATGCACTAACGGTTTCCGGTCATGATCATTGATCGAATTGCATACTCTTATGTGTTTCTTATGCAAATAATTTATAAAACTGGCTGTTATTTTTAAATTTTAATAAAATCATTTTATTTTTTTGCAGGTTCCAAATTAACCTATTGCATTTAGCCCCAACAATAAGCAGGCTTTTAAAGAACAGACATGAATGAAGAGCACAATTCAGTCAACAATAGCCGAATCTATAATTATTATTTTTGATGTTACGACCTGAATGGATGTTAAGAAGAAAGACTTGGAATGAAATCGATGTATCGAATGTCTGTTTAGCTGCATGAATACTCTCGATATCGACAACAATTATTTGACTGCTAACAATGTCACACGGTGTTGATCTTTCTGTTCACTAGAAGGTTTTGCAAGTCACCATGAATCGTTTAAAGCCACAGGAGCATTCAAAATTGTTGACATTTACTTTGAGCAAAAAATAAGTCAACATAATCGCTCTAATTTGCAAGCAGTTCCAACCGTTACTGATCTTATACGCAGTCATTCTACCATCGTCGATTCTAAACCATCAACAAGCCAAGAAACTACCTTTCCGAAGAGAACATTGCGTCTGTCGTAAAATACTGCCGGCATTACAATTTAAAAATTATTATATAAAAATTATTGTATAGCCATGTAGACACATACTCTCATATAATGTTAAAAAGTTATGCAACAAATAAATGAAAATAAAAATTTAGAAGAAAATTTACAGAATGATGTTATTTAAAATGTAGAAGGCAAAATAATTTATGGATAAAATTGTGTTCCAACCAAAAAATCGATTTTTGCAAAGAGGTACCCCTTTCCAAAATAATTGGCCAAAAATTTTTTTTCTTCAAATGCATGCAATTAATGGTTTTTCAAAAGCTTTGTTGCTTCCGAAACTCCTTTCAATACTTATTTATCAGAAATAAACACGTTTTGGCTAAAATTGTGTTCCAACCAAAAAATCGATTTTTGCAAAGAGGTACCCCTTTCCAAAAAAAATTGGCCAAAAATTGTTTTTATTCAAATGCATGCGATTTATGGTTTTTCAAAAGCTTTGTTGCTTCCGAAACTCCTTTCAATACATATTTATCAGAAATAAACACGTTTTGGCTAAAATTGTGTTCCAACCAAAAAATCGATTTTTGCAATGAGGTACCCCTTTCCAAAAAAAATGGCCAAAAATCTTTTTTGCTTAAATGCATGCGACTTAAGCTTTTTCGGAAGCTTCTACGCATTTGAAACTCCTTTCAATACTTAGTTATTAGAAATAAACGCCTTTTGGGCAAAATTGGGTAAAATTGTGTTTCGACCAAAAAATTGATTTTTTGCAAAGAGGTACCCCTTTCCTAAAAAATTGGCCAAAAATCTTTTTTGCTTAAATGCATGCGATTGATGTTTTTTCAAAAGCTTTGTTGCTTCCGAAACTCCTTTCAATACTTATTTATTAGAAATAAACACGTTTTGGCTAAAATTGTGTTCCAACCAAAAAATCGATTTTTGCAAAGAGGTACCCCTTTCCAAAAAAATTGACCAAAAATTTTTTTTGCTTAAATGCATGCGACTTAAGCTTTTTCGGAAGCTTCTACGCATTTGAAACTCCTTTCAATACTTAGTTATTAGAAATAAACACGTTTTGGCTAAAATTGTGTTCCAACCAAAAAATCGATTTTTGCAAAGAGGTACCCCTTTCCAAAAAAATTTACCAAAAATTTTTTTTGCTTAAATGCATGCGACTTAAGCTTTTTCGGAAGCTTCTTCGCATTTGAAACTCCTTTCAATACTTAGTTATTAGAAATAAACACGTTTTGGCTAAAATTGTGTTCCAACCAAAAAATCGATTTTTGCAAAGAGGTACCCCTTTCCAAAAAAATTGACCAAAAATTTTTTTTGCTTAAATGCATGCGACTTAAGCTTTTTCGGAAGCTTCTTCGCATTTGAAACTCCTTTCAATACTTAGTTATTAGAAATAAACACGTTTTGGCTAAAATTGTGTTCCAACCAAAAAATCGATTTTTGCAAAGAGGTACCCCTTTCCAAAAAAATTTTTAAAAATTTTTTTTGCTTAAATGCATGCGACTTAAGCTTTTTCGGAAGCTTCTTCGCATTTGAAACTCCTTTCAATACTTAGTTATTAGAAATAAACGCCTTTTGGGCAAAATTGGCTAAATTGTGTTCCAACCAAAAAATCGATTTTTGCAGAGGTACGTACCCCTTTCCTAAAAAATTGGCCAAAAATCTTTTTTGCTTAAATGCATGCGATTGATGTTTTTTCAAAAGCTTTGTTGCTTCCGAAACTCCTTTCAATACTTATTTATTAGAAATAAACACGTTTTGGCTAAAATTGTGTTCCAACAAAAAAATCGATTTTTGCAAAGAGGTACCCCTTTCCAAAAAAAAATTCGCCAAAAATTTTTTTTCTTCAAATACATGCGATTTATGGTTTTTCAAAAGCTTTGTTGCTTCCGAAACTCCTTTCAATACTTATTTATTAGAAATAAACACGTTTTTGCTAAAATTGTGTTCCAACCACAAATTCGATTTTTGCAAAGAGGTACCCCATTCCAAAAAAAGGTCAAAAATTTTTTTTGTTCAAATGCATGCGATTTATGGGTTCTCAAAAGCTTCAAAAAAATCGATTTTTGCAAAGAGGTACCCCTTTCCAAAAAAATTAGTAAGAAAATATATTTTAAATGCATGCAACTTAATTTTTTTCGCCTTTAAAAGGAGTTTCAATACGTATTTAGTAGAAATATTCGAGTTTCTCATTTACAAGTAACCAGAATATATTTTATTTCAGTTTTGATATGAAATTTAATTTTGTTGCAAGGTAATAATAAGAAAAGACATTTTTCGGATTTTAAGTTTATTTATATAATTTTATTTTTATAAAGCTTAAATATTAGGAAGAAAATATTTTATAATAGATCATAGAAAATACCCTTAAATATTGAATACTTAAAGTTTTTATTTAACTCATTCTTTTTGTTTGTGAATAACACTTTTGAACAATTTTGATTTCCGTTTAATTTAAGACTAACAGTGCATGTTGCACAATATCGCAAGTTAGCCTTCAGCCGCACAATTACATTGAAAACGGAAACGGATTCTAAAATTAAGTTTTTGTGTCAAATTTAATTGGGCGACAGCAGGGATATCTTGCGCCATTGTCGAACATGCAGTAAACAATTATTTGTTTTTAAATATTTTAATAAATTAACTAACAAACATAAAAAATTAATTCTTGTTATCATAATGGGGGCAAAATAAAAACTTAACTACAGACAGATAATTATCAGAGTGCAAAATATTTCGAGTCGGTTTGTTTATACTGAAAACAAAATTTTGTAGAAAATTGAAGCGGTAACAACATGATGTGTTCCAATGCGCTCAGGGAGGAGAAGCAAGATATTTTGGATATGAAGCAGCTATTTCTATTGAAATACTTTAGATGGAATAAAATTTCACACATAGACATCAAGGGGAGGAGATATTCTGAAACTAGGGTCCTGTCCTGCTTTAGATGGAATAAAATTTCACACATAGACATCAAGGGGAGGAGTTATTCTGTGTAAATTTTGAAAACAATCATTGCAGATTGACCAGAATCGTGAAACTAGGGTCCTGTCAAATGTGCGTAACATTTTTACACCTGCCTTATGATAATTTTTAATGCGATTTTAATTTTTTTATTTCTTTAAAACATTCATTGATATTTACTGCTTGTTTTTGTAAATATGTAATATTGAATTTGAATATTTCTTAGTTCTTCACATACATTCTGCAGTTGAAATGGTCAGCCATTTTTATAAAATGATTGATTCTTTCCTACTGAAGAAAGAAAGAGATCAAAGGAACGATTTTCATATCTCTAAAGAACTATTTTTTTATTTTGTAAAAAAATGTATTTAAAAACAAATTTAACTGATTCATTTACCCCTAAAACTATAAATTCTCCGCGGCTGTGGCTGATTGCCTGTACAACACAACTTCACCTTTTCGCCTACGCTTTTCAAATAATTTTTCTTCTTACTTTACAAGTATTAGAGAAAGAGAGAGAAAGATAGAGAGAGATATTTATTTTTCCTGGACCCAAGTAGACTGCTCCTCCCCTGCTATATGCGTGTGAAATTTCATAGCGATCGGAGCATCCACTTAGAAATGTCTGACTTATTTCCAAACCGTATGATAAATTACGCGCCACTGTGCAATATATGCAAAAGAATCAAATCTTTGTTTGTGTGTGATTATTTGGGAATATATACCAGTAGACAGATATTTATGAAAGTCGGAGTATGATATAGAGTAGATATAAGTACGTGACATGGGGGATTAAATACTTTCTTATTTATGAGACTAACAATTTGTTTTGTAGTTTATAATAAATACGTATGTGTATATGTGTGTGTATGATTATATTAAATATATGTATGTATGTATGCTGCATGTTTGGGGAGCTTTCACATGCCTTATGGAGTCTTATTGATGTGTGCATTTATTGTCCTTGGTTTTCTTTTTACGATCTTCGCTAGAATTCGATCGTCTTGTACCTTGAATTGGCATATAAGGGGGAGTTGGACTGCAGCTTTGATCTGTACGCACAAAATGAAAAATAAAATTGTTTAGTATAAAAGTAATTGGCAACAAATTATGTAAATTTTATACATATATACCAAAAGCTTGGGTTTTGGAACCAGCACTCAGACGAGAGTTCAAGGAGTCATGTGAGTGTATGGAATAATTTTCGGATCTGGAAAGCAAAAGAAAACTCAAAATACAACAAACAAAGAAAGCTGAATGCTTAACCAACCTGGTCATTGAGTTCTGTGAATAGCCAGCTGGTATTTGAGTTTCGGCTCCCACACTCATTGATGCCGGTCGGGCACTGGTAACTGGGCCGGGACGGCAGCTATCCACTGGCAGTGTATATATATCATCTTCTCGATTGAGGCTGGCATGTCTGGCCTGTTGGCTGGCAATGTCTCGTGTCAAACTGCCGTTTGTTAGGCAGCCATTTTGTGTGCGTTGTGTATGTTTAAGGACATCAATGGGACTGGAATAGGCTTCTAAATCTAATGGATCTTCTTGTATTTGATCTCTTTGATATTGTGTGGTACTGCCATCATTGGATAAGGAATGGCTGTGACGTGATGAAGATGTCGACGATGATGTCATGCAGTCCTGTGGCACTGGCTGCAGGGGCCCATTGTGTGGATGTACACCATTGTTTAGATTATGTGGCTCCTTTTGTTGACTTTTACGTTGGCGGGCCTTCTCTTTGGCACGTTTTGCTTTGGCTTTTTCCTAGAAAAGAGAAAGAGTTACAAAATGTTAACATTCAAGGATCTACAAATATTGGTTGGGGTGAATTCAATGATAGTGCTACTTTATGCATGAAACAGCACAAGTCGATAATAGTAATTCTTCAAAAATAGATGAACAGATAATTGCTTTGCTATTTTTTTAAATTAAAAATATGTATTTAAAAAAAGCAATTTCCTGGAAAAACAGGATACAAAATTTACAAATAAAACACACCTAAAAATATATAGTTTTTAAAAGAACCTCTGGGACCTTTTCTCAAAACTACAAGTTAAATGTCTACAAGTAAAAATACCTACAAAGAGCCTGCTGTTGGCTGAAGTAGTTCACTTACTATATCTTAGGAAGCCGAAGGTTCGGGGTTCGATCCCGCATTAAGTCCCGGATATGAAAACTGATCCGCAATAGTGCATGATTGCCTCTTGCAATGGCAAAGGCATTTAATAAACTGACCATTAACACTTAAAAATTAACTCCTTTACAAAATGTATTTTTGTTCAACAAGTATTTTACTTGTGGGTTTGTAATCTGTATTTTATTTACATACATTTTTATATTTTTGCTAAGCAAACAGCACAAAATCAAGCTAAAAAAGAATGCTTGATGGTTCATCAAGCGTGATCATATTAAAACAACAAGCACACATTCACGACAGCAAGCATTTCGATCGTGTTTAAGCTCTTTTAGATATTTACGCTGTCAAGGACGTATATGTGACAGCAAATCAAATTGATCTTGCCTGTTGCATAATAATAAGTAGCGGCATTATCGTGCTTGACAAGCAAGGAAAATTTTTAAAAGATTTGACTGCAATAGGGGATGTTATTTCATTTATAATAAAATATTCACTGTGATAAATTAAAATGTTAATTTTTTATCAAATTAGAATAAAAAAGTCATTTAATAAGAAATTTATTTATTGAAATAAAATATCAAAAGAATTTCTTCATGTAACCTAAACAACAAGCCTACTCGTCCTCAGAACTCTTTGCTACGCAAAAACTAATAACGAAACTACGAGTAATTTGACAAGCCGCTTGCATAGTGTATTTGGGCCTTTATTACACTAAAATAAATTATTAGCTCAATTCACAATCTTGTGCAAGTAGTCTTGCATCATTGCATTTGAAAAATATTTGTACTCTACACCAACAAAATACATTAAAAATGCTCTCAAATACTCTCTCATTTTGCAAATGCAAGACCATTTGCACTACATTGTGAATATGGCTATTGTATTTTTCTATAAAATATGTGACTTGTTATAGCCGCATTTTAAGCAAATGTACAAATAAAAAATAAGATGCCACGATTATGAATAGCAAATGAATCAGGTTCACAGAATGTGAATGTGAAAATCAAATCAAGACACAACACGAACAAACCATAAGTCCATTTTTGGTAAAGCGTGGCAAGATCCCGGTAAATGTTTCTAAACGAACATCGGCTAAGACTTGACAAAAACTTGGACGTCTAGCTACACCAGGTCTTAATATATCCCACGTGGTAAAATCCATCTTTGATTGGGAAAGCGAAAGCAGAAAAGAAATGTAAGGAAGTTAAGACACAACGATATATATTTAGATTAATTTAAAAACAATTTTTTTTACTCCGACTTTAAAGCTGAAAAGTTTTTAATCGGAGTCAGCACTTTATATTCAAATACTTTTAGTACAAACGCCACAAAAATATTCAAAATTTCTGTGATGATAAATTGTATATCCTATTCTGTGTGTATCTTAATATTGAAGTACTAACTGGCGTATTCATTTATAAAAATTAATTTGAGTTCGAAAGATAATTTTTAAATACATTCCAAATTAAAATTAAATCTTCATGAAAACGACAGTAAAAATTTATGCTCTGGCCTATAATATCGACAAACAATTTCTTTCGCACAATTTACATTTCAAACGAAAATTGTTTTAAAATACTTTCCCTTGTTTTATGTATACATATATTTTCTTTTGACAGTTATACTTAATAAACAATTTATATAATATTTTTGTTATTAAGATAAACATTTTTATTCCGATTCAAATTCAAATCTGCAATCTGCAAATTATATTATGCAGATTTGAACTTTAGTCTGAATAAAAAATTAAGTGTCTTAATAATAAAATTACTAACTTCGAAAAATAAAAATTTGCATTCATATTATTTCTTTTTATAAAAAAATGTGTTTTTATTGAAAATACTTTTCTTTGGAGTTTTTTAATATCAAGGTAAATTTTTCATATCATTTTATTTTATTTCAGTTTTAATATTAAGGTAAATTATTCATATCATTTTATTGTATTTCAGTTGCCAGCTGGCAACAGAAAGTACGTGGTTGACAGAACATCAATAAATATCAACTGAAACTAACAACTTTCGATTACCATTCGATCGATTACAGTTTTAATTGAAAATAATATAATAGAATATCATACTATGGTAATCAAAATGCGATTGAAATATTTTTAAAATATCCATTGAATATTTGTTTGAATATGAAAGTATACTGATCATTTCCCACAAGAGCCCGTGAAGTTCTGAACCCACAAACAAAAAAAAAGGATATGGTTAATAAATTAACATTAAGACAATATATCAAATAAGTTACATTAATTACAGTGAAAAAACTGTTGGAATTATTAAAAACAAATATTTGTATTAATTAAGATAGTAATTGATGTTATTAAAAAATTAATTGAGTTTTCGAGTTTGAATTTTTCGATCTGTTCGTAAATTTTAAATTAATTTTCATAAGCTCTCTTATGTTTAAATACAAATTTTTTATATTTTATACTCTCGTACTCTCTTTAATATTAATTATAATTATAATTTTTATTTCCTGAAGATGTTAACAAGCTGTTAACGAAATATTGAATAAAAATTAAACGAAATATCATTTTATAAAAAACGACCACGAGCTTGATTAATATTACAATAAACTGATAAGGTCAATAAAAATAAATCGACATTCCGTTTTTTATTTATTATTATTATTTTTTTATTTTGAAGTATATAAAATCAGTTGAAAAACAAGTAAAAACGTTATATTCGACCGGGTCGAATCTTAAATACCCTCCAAATATTTGGTAAGTGAATTTAAAATGTTTAACTTGGTGGGACAGAGTTCCTTTATATAATATCGTACGTTAACGCCCACTAAAGGGGGCAGGTTCCAAAAATAAACAATATCATGTTTTCCACAGATGAACGTATCGGCATTGCTAGACCGTCTTAAACTTCATCACTAATCAAGAATATACATATTTACTTTATAGGGTCCAATTCTCTTTGGAGGGTATAAAAACTGTGTTTTGGCGGGGTCTCTCTGGCAAGGGCTGTGGGGGAAACATTTCACCTTTGTCATAAAACTCTAAAAATAAATGCCCGGGATGATTATATGCAATATTAAAAAAAAAAATTTTTTATAGGGTCATTTAGGGGGCAAAGAGGGAGGAGAGAGTAATGCAGAAGCAGGCAGTCATAAAACTCTAAAAATAAATGCTTGGGATGATTACATACAAAATTAAAAAAAAAAATTTTTTTTTTGGTAGGGTCATTTAGGGGGTGAAGGGGGGGGGGGAGAGAGTAGGGCAGAGAAGTACCAGATATCGTCTCAGCTTCGTCGTTAAAGCTTAAAAATTTTCTTTTTAAGGAATGTAGGCTTAAGTAAAACAATTTTTTAAATTTGTACGCTATTTTTGCATATAATAACGCCCACTAAAGTGGGCGGGGTCCACAAATGATTTTATTTTATGGCTCCAGATTAAGGCGTTGGACCGTATTTGATATAAAAATATATCATTTGCTTAACAAAATAACCAAAAAACTTTAAAAATTATGTTGTTTTTTCTGGGTTGGTTTAGTTCTTCTCAGCGGAACTTTTTTTCCCCCTTGCCCGGTTTAGCCCATCTCCGAACTTAACCTGCTCTAAGCTTTAAAATATATTTATACCAAATTTCAAGAGTCTAGCTCTTTCGTTTGGACTGAGTCGTGATTTCCACAGACGGACGGACGGACGGACATGCTCAGATCGTCTTAGATTTCATCACTGATCAAGAATATATGTATATACTTTATGGGGTCTGAGATGGATATTTCGATGCGTTACAAACGGAATGACAAAGTGAATATACCCTCCAAATTCTTTTTTGGAGGGTATAACAAAGTTGCTAATAATTTAAGTTTAGAAAAAAAAATTGGTTTCATTTTAAATAATATTAAAAGTATTTAGTCGAAATGTTATTTTGAATTCATATTGGAGACTAAATCCAATTACGAGAGTACGAAAAATATTTAAGTTGTAACTTTTTGGTTTAATTGATACTTAAGTATCGATCACTCAGCAGGCTGTTTTCGAAGGACGCAACACCCTCTAGCCATATGGCGGTCAGATATGAGTACCAATGAGATCGTTGAATCGTTTTTTATATAATTTGTAAATATGAAATTGTGTTTTAGGCGATTTGAGAAACTGAATTCAAAATGACAGTAGGTTTCTCCGAAGTTCTAGGTAAGGTTCCAATGGAAATGGTAAACATAACTTAAGAATGGTCAATATCATTAAAGCAAACAGTTTCATGATAAAGGAAACCAAAAAAATACCATTTAACTACCCTTTAAGCCAACAAATACTACAGTTTTTCATTCAGCGTTCCTAAACACATTCCAACTAGACTTAAATTTCCAACCACACTGAAATGGTTACCCAACAGCACTTATTCTAAGACTTACTCTTTCTTGTAACATTTTGGCTAATTCTTTGTCTTGGGCCTCGATGGCCAGCATACGATCTCTTTCTTCCAAGGACATGCCATCATGCACTTCCAGTTCTTGTAAACGACGAGCCAATAGCTGAAAAAGAATTTAATAAAATTGCAAATAAATCGGAATAATCCAGTGACCACATCTACTCACGGCATCTTTCTGTTCCTGTTTCATTTTGGCACTCATCTCTTTGATCTCCTGCATGGGCAGACCGATTTCCTTGAGACTGGCATAGTCACAGGGATCCACATATAATTCTATGTCGTCAGCATTTTCTGGCATCTGACCATCTTTGGCAATAACAACAGCTGTGGCGCCACCACCGCCGCAGCCACCAGCGGCACCGGCTCCATTCATCATGCCATTCATGTTGCCCACCATGTGGTCATACTTCTCCGGTGACAATTTCTGAAATTTTTTATCATTTTTTAAAAGATTTTCATTAGATGGCGACAAAAGACGATTGATTCGAGCGCCCGGATTGTGGGCTGGTGAGGAAGATGATGGTGATGACGTTGCAATGTGTTGTGTTAATGAATCTGGTGTATCGAGGGAGTTGGTGATGTCGTAACGTCTTATACTATCGGCTACATCCGTGTACTCAATGATCTCCTCAATGTCTGGGTGATTAGTTGTATAGGATTGTGCGATTGTTGTGGGTGGTGTTGGTGTTGTTGTTAGCGATACCGGATGATTTGGTGGCAATGGTGGTGGTGTGTGCATAAATGCGTGTGTTGTTGGTGTTTTGGGTGTGAGGGGTGTTTGGGGTGAATTGGGTGTTAGAGGGTGTGATGGCAAATTAAAACTGGTATTCATGTTTAGCTGTGAATCAAATACATTATGGCGTCTGTTGCCTGAGGCTGCCGCTGTCAATGAGGCAATTGAAGCTGATGGGGCTGATTCAAATAAACCCGGTCGATATGCGGATGATGTGTGTGGCTGTGGCTGCTGATTTGGCGATACATTATTATCTCCAACACCACCTACCACTAAATGATTATTGTGTGTTGGGGATCTGGGTTGTTGAGCACTATTCTGGTGATGCATATGATTGCGTTGTTGAGCTGGGGTAGCTTGCAGTGCCAAGCCTACGTAGCCATCGGTATTGGAGAAATGGTGTTGTTGCAAGAGTATTGGAAACGGGGAACTGTTTGGATTGCGATAACCATTGGGTGATATGGGCTGTTGTTGTTGCGGTTGCTGCTGTGGATGATGTTGTTGCTGTAAAGTAGTATTTTTGGCTGGTCTCGGCGGTGGTACCTTGTTCGATTTCTCCCTGGCTGAGGGCGGTGGTACAGGTGGCAGATTTACATAGATTTGCTGCGGAGGGAAGAAATATACATATTCGTATAAATATTTTCCATTATCATAATTTCTATACAAAAAACCCCACCTGCATTTGTTGTGCTATTTTTTCGCTTTCGCTTAATTCCATGAACTTTTGCTCCTGTAGGTCTCTTTCTAACTTATCAACTATTTCTTTGGCAACTCTTTTATCATGTTCTTCTCTGTTTTTGGAAACAGTGTAGTGCTTTAACTTATTTAATTGGCAAAAAAGACTTATTTGACTTACTGTTCTTTTAATTTTCTTCTGTATGCTTCCACTTGCTTGTCTGCGGTTTCTCTTTCTTTGATTTGCTCTTGCAAGGCTGTAGGGAAATCTTCTCTTACCACTGCATTACGTGTGCGATTGCCTTTATAAAAATCATTTACTAAAAAAAATAATTTTTAAAGAAGCTGATGGAGATTTTCATTTAAAAAATAGCTTACTTTCTTGAGACTGTAGTTTGTAGGCCAAAGCACCATCTTCGCGTACTAACCATTCTTTGCAAACTGCAATAAAAGAAAAATAACATCAAATAATTTTTATTTCAATTCGATATGAAATTATTCTATTAATCAGTTAAATAATTTCTGTATAATTAACATAAAGCGGCTGAAACTCGAGGCAACATTTCATATATGTAATTTTTTACTATAAAAGGAAGTTTTTATTAAAGATACTTTTTGTGAAAAGATCTTTTTTTTATATACAATTTTTATAAAAAAAACTTTTTGTACAAGGTACTTCTTATTAATATGCAGTACTTATTATAAAAGGTACTTTTCATACAGAATATTTTTTATACTTTTTATCAAAAGCACCTTTTTGAGAAGTATTTAAAAAAAAAATTTTTTTAAAGGTACATTTCTAAACTTTTTATTTTTTAGAAGGAAGTTTTCAAAAACGTACTTTTGAAAAGGTACCTTTTCAAAAGTAACTTTTCATAAAAGCTCTTTCTTTTAAAAGTTAATTTTTTAGAAGCTACTTTTTCAAAAGACACTTTCTTTAAAGGTCTCTTTCTTAAAAGGTGCTTTATTAAAATTTACTTTGTTAGAAGGTACTATTTGAAAAAAATTTATTCAAAAGAGTATTTTTAAAAAAGGGCATTTTTCATAACCATTACTTTATAAAACAGGTACTTTTTATATAAGGTCCTTTTTCTAAAAGGTTCGTTTAAGAAGATAATTTTTTAAAATGTGCTTTTTAAAAAGGTACTTCTTCAAAGTAACATTTTTGAAAAACAATCGTAAATTTCTAAAAGGTAATTTTTCAAACGATACCTTTTCAAAAGGTACTATTTTCAATAAGTACTATTTTCAAAGTTCCTTTTTCAATAAGGTACTTTTTAAAAATTTCCTTTTTTTAAAGGTACTTTGATAACAGGCAACTTTTTTAAACATTACTTTTTTAAAAGATACTTTTTGAATAGGTACTTTCAAAAAGGCTACAATTTTAAAAGGTTCCTTTTTTTTAAATGGTGTCTTATCATACGGAAACTTTTTTGAAATTCACTTTTGTTAAATGTACTTTCTAAAAGGAACTTTTTTAAAACGTGCTCCTTCAAAAGGTTTTTTAAAAGATACTTTTTTAAAAATAGGTAATTTTTTAAAAATAAGGTACTTTTTTTATATTAGGTACTTTTTTTAAATTAGGTACTTTTGTAAAAAGTAGGAATTTTTGTAAAAAATAGGTACTTTTTCAAAAAGTAGGCCCTTATTTAAAAGGTTCCTTTTTAACACGTACTTTTTTAAAACGTACTTTTTTACAAGGTAAATATGTATCTTTTAAAGGTTTTTTTTAATATAGTTTTTATGCAAGATTCTGTTTTAAATAGGTACATTCTGTAAAAAGTGCTTTGTTAAAATAAAGTAGTTTTCACACAATTTTATGTTATAATGAGTACTATTTTAGAAGGTGCGAGTAGTTTTTATAAAAAGTGCCTTTGGCAATGTTTTTTGTAACAAGTGTTTTTGTAAAAGGCAGTTTTTATGGAAAGTTTTATGGAAAGTCAGCCTAAATGAGGCTAGCCTGAAATGTACTTTAAAAAAATAATTTTTATAAAAAGCATTATTTGCAACATGCACCTTTTAAAAATGCTTTTCGTTTGAGAACTCCTTTTGTGGTGAGAAATATAAATCCGTAATTATCACAGAGCTGAAACGGAGTACTGCATATGCAAGTATTTATTTTTTTTTTTTTTATAAAGTACTTTTAGCTACTTTAAGAATTAAAATATTCTCCTTTTCAAGATCGATAATTTAGTGAAATTGAACATTTTGTGGTTTATAAGAAAACTCCACAAGCACTTAAATGTTAATGACTCATCACAGCATCAAACAAGCAATCGATCGTTTCAAATCATTAATTTTGATTAACGATTGTTTGAAAACTAAATTTTTTACACACACACGCACATCCAACCATTTGGCTTGCCATTTAGACTCACACACACACATACAAGTGCATTTAAATTGATTTGTATGATTTCAATAGATTTGTCTATGGATATTGAATTTCGTGAACGCCAATATTTATTCAAAGCATGTATTTCATATTTCCTTAATAGGTGGTCTTTTTGAAAAAAAAAATATTGAAAACTGTAAAGTAAAAAAAAGATCAAGGGGTAGAAACAAAAAGATTTATTTTAATTTAATGTCAAGTGTTGTTGTTAAAGAAATTAAGGCGACAGAATAAAAACACTTGAGAAGGGGAATAGAATTAATGTTCGTTCGTAATTTAAATATTAAATTTCAAATTTTTAACTAACATTATACGTATAACAGCCTCCATTTACACTATATAATTTTTGTCACTTATGCCTTTTTGGCTTTTCAGCCTCATTGCAATGGATAAACATTGTGTACATACAATTTAATGGTTTATTACTTATCTAAAAAATGTATATTCGTGACTTTTAACTGCATTTCTCATTTTCTCCGTCTTCATTTTCTACAAAATTTATTATTAATTTATTATTTTCATTTATACAATTAAATTGGCTCGTTATTTTATGTTATTCAATATTAATATTAACAATCATTTGTAATGTTTTCAAATGATTTAAATTCGGTTCGTGTAAAGGAAAATAATAAAAACAAAAAATTGTGGTTTCTGTTGGAAAATTGAACGTTATAATTTTCCAAGCCGTTTTACACGATTTAAAAATTTCAAAAGAAATTATGCCAGAAAAGAATTTGTTTAAAACTTTCAGCTACTCATTGTTAGTTATTATAAATCTATTTTTAATTAGACATTATTCATGTGTTTCTCATACAAAATTAACTAGATTCTCATGTTAATGCAGCTTTAGTTATTTTTAAATGAACATGAGTATTTATTTAAAAAAGAAACAAGAAGTGACTACTAGTCAAGGCGCGGTCAGACGGCCCAAATATTTCACACCAACATAATCCTGAACTAAAGCAATTATTTTGTGAAACAATCTGCTCGTCTGAACGCAAACTTATAAGCTGTTTAGTGTGCTATTTTTACTCGCACCATCGTGGGAACATGCTTCTGTGTTTTTGTATTCATCAATAATTTGACCCTATTTCATTCATTCCATTCTTTGAGGCTTTAGTAGCTCTTTTTGTGGAAGATTTATGTTCCGAGGGACATGTAAGAGATCAAATATTTTAAGTTAAAGCGAGACAGTTTATCATTTATCATTTTGGTGCGACACAGGCACGTGGCAACTTACATTAAATGCCCCTTTTCTAATACAACTGCTTCTTATGCTGCGATGAATTCTCTGCTTTTAAAAGCAGAGCATTTATGCATCATTTGTTAAGATTTTAAAAATAAAAATATTTATGTAATAGTCACATAAAATATCTATTATTTATATAAATTTTTATTTATTTTTACAAAATTATTAATTTTTAATTAACGACTTGGACATAAAAACTGTCTTAGCACAATGCAATTTCAATAAAAACGAAAATAAAAGAAAACTTTTATCCATAAAAAAAAAAGGTTTAATTACCCTAAAAATATATTCAGACAAGTTTCTGTATTAGTTTTTCTTTATTTCTAAGTTGCATTTAAAATTTTGTATTAATTGGCGCAGCAATGAAAGCCAATACTCGCATCAACAGCAGGTTCAACGGGGTTATTGCAACATTTTAAATTGTCTTTTGCCATAATAGCTTTTAAATAAAATAAATTAACTTTAATTTATTTTTTAGTTTTTATTAACACGTTAGACATAAATTAGGAATTGCTAAATGCTTGTGATAAAATACTTTGCACGAGTCCCATTATAAATCAGTCAGGGTGCTGTATTCCGCTTTAACGAATCTTGTGCACTCTTCACCAAAGTAAAAAAGGGGAGAGTTTTTAGAATTTTTTATTTATATTTTTTTATTTTTGGGCAACACTATTTCGAAAAAATTTACAGTGTAGTGTGGATTATGGGCCATGCTACCGACCCATAATTTTTATATAAAAATTATTTTTCTTCTGTGGAATTTTTATATTTGCATAAGATAGAATAACACTTTTCCTGCAAAAATGAATCGAATAGAGTTCATAGAAAATATTATTCGAATAAAATTAATCGATTAAAATTTTTCGGATACAAGTGTTGGAATAAAAATTTTCTGTTTTTTGTTCCTAAATTTCAATTTGAGATCATTAGACAAAATTGAGAGAAGAAATATATGATTATGCATAGTACTATTAGGCGAATACATGGATATCGTTCGGATAAAATTCTATAAAAAATTATTTTCCTCTTTTTTATATTTTTAAACTTATATTCAATCGAATAGCATTTCACATAACAAAATATATCTTGACTTGACTTGCCTTGCCTTTGCCTTTGTGCCTTGTAATATTTATCTTGTCTTTCTGAGATTTAAATTAAAATTTCGAACAATTAGCCTACAAAATCTTCAATTTAATATAGCAATATAAAATGTTCGTTAAAATTCTTATTACATATATCTAATAAAGTTCTTACAAAAAAAATTATTCGAATAAAATTATTCGAATAAAATTATTCGAATAAAATTAATCGAACAAAAATGGATTGGATGAACGTCTTTGGATGAATATCATTTTTTTTTGTAGATTTAAATTTCAGTTCAATCAATAAAAGTAAAGAAATTAAAATCATAAAAATTGTATTAGAATAAAATTCGTCGAACAAACTTTGTCTGGTTGAAATTGTTCAAAACAAAAATTATTTTTCCTTCTGCTTATTTCCAAATTTGAGTTCTATTTCATAGAAATAATTGAAGAAATCTCTTCGAAAATATTATTCGTATAAAATTACTCCAACAAATTCATAAAAAAAATTATAAAATTCTTTTTCTTCGTAGTAATTGTATATTTGCATGAAATAAATCAAATAGAGCTCATAAGAAAATATTATTCAAATAAAATTGTTCGAATAAAGTTGTTAGAACAAAAATTATTTTGTTCTATTCGCAAATTTAATCATGAAGTTGGCCAAAACTAACCGAACGAAGATCTTAGAAAAATTAGATACTATTTTGCCTTCTGTTCGTGAATTTAAATTTGAATTCGAACGATTTTAAAATTATCAGAAATTAGTAGAATAAAAATTGTTAAGAACAACTTTTTATAATATAAATAATTCCGTGGTTCAAAGTTCGGTCGAAATTAATTGAATAAAGAAAATTTGACGAATAAAAGTTGTTGAAATAAAATTCTTTAAACAGAGATTATATTTTTTTTTCCTGTTCGTAGATTTAAGTTTGAATTCCATTCGATGCTACAAAATTAATCGATTACAAATTTATTCGACTAAATTTAATCGAATAAAAAATTCTTCGCATAAAATTAGTCGACTAAAAACTTTGTGGATAAAATAGTTGGAATGAACTTTTTTTGCATGTAGATTTGCATTTCTATTCGTTCGAATGGCATTTCCGGTATAAGGTCATTTTCTTTCCCGAATACTTCGTGACTTAGATTTAGTTTCTTATTTTTTTTTTTTTTTTTTTACAAATATAACATTATAGTATTTATGTATAAAATTAGAACCATGATATGTATTCTTGATATAAGTCGGTTCATACAGATATTTTCCTTTTCGGCATGACTGTTAAAATATTATTCCAAAGTTAGAACGCTATTTTAAGGATTACAGTTAAGCTGTTGCCTATACAGACCTTTCTTATGTGTTGCTTGTCAATTAACAATTTTTTTTAAGTTTTCCAACAATAAGAAGTATAGAGTACAAAATGTTCACACACAAAACTTTTTCATTAAATTTAAGATTTACACACAAAAAGAATTTAATCTCTTAATGTATTCAATATTTTTTGTTTTTTAGTGTTTTTTTTTTTTAATAAAGCATCTTTCAAATGCATTGAAAATAGCAGCAGCAATAAAAAGGAAGCAAAATCTTTTCAAAAGGCCAATGAACGTTTAAGAAATGATGATAAAAAAATTAAAACAAAAACGTAAATTGGAAAATCAAGCAACAAGAAAATGTGGCAAAAGAAGCCAAAAAGATAGAACGAAATGGGAAGAAAAAGCACTTATTGCTGCAAGTAGAATACGTGTTGCAACATAAATGAGTAATAGACAGCTGGTTTGATACTAAATAAACTTTCCCGGCTTTGTGCGTCAATATTTAGAGTGTGTGCGTGTGTGTGTGTGTGAAGAGATGATATGATGTTCGTTGTTTTTCTAAGGAAATTGGAGTAAAATTTTAATTGGTCCCCATTATGACCCTTAACACTAACGCACACCATGTCAATTGCTCAAACACAATTTTCATTATATTGCAGCCAAATTAATGGAAAATGGATACAAATAAATATCATGGCGACATCATGATGTTACCAGTCGGTACATGTTACACGTTATTCAATGATACTCGTAATACTTATTATATAACACAGATGAGAGAGCGTGACTAAATGTTTACTCACTGCACTAACTAAATGTTTACTCACTGTAAGAATATTATAGGGTTTTTAATAGCCGAAATGTGCAATAAATATTATCAAAATTTTAGTTAGTTAGAAGATAAGTTTTATGGCTAATCCGGTAAAGGTCCAGGTCTGGACATACTAAATCAATCTACTCTAGAAAACATAGCAACAACTTATATAACCGTGCACCCTGTTTGCTGCTAATGGACACTAACTCACGATGGACGGTGCCACTTCGCAATCTTATTATGGAACAATTAGCTTAACATGATCACACGTGATAAATCATGAGTACCGTCCAATAACGCTACTCACGTGATCGTCAGCCTTCTTTAAAAAATGATGAATTCATTGGAATTATCAAATGTTCAGTTTAGATCTGTTTTGTTTTTCCGTATAATTTGATGGTAATATTGAATAATTCCTAAGCAACATGTACTCGTGTGTATGTGTGTGTCTGGCATTTTGTTGCACGCTTTATTTTCTTTTATTCAATTTCACTATATGTAAGCATATACTCACATTAGAACGACTCACAAAAGCATGTGTTTTGTTGCCGCTTAAATTATAGAATAAATTATTTTGTGACTTTGCCCGCATTTCATTGGTTCTGACACCTAAACCATCAGTAGACTTTAATCTAAATCTAAAAACAACAAGAACTTTTTGGCTGGTGCACAAATTTTTAAAAACCAATTGAGAATTATATAAAAAAAAGCATAGAAAGTTTTCCACATTTCGTTTTTACTAACGTATCGGGAATCGATATCACCAAACCTCGCTACACTTTCAGTATTCTTTTTATTTTATTTTTTTATTAGGACCGACACTCAGGGGATGCATATGCGTACATTGTGCTGGAACACTTTCAGTATTTGTCACGTGATACGCTATTTTGGTTTAAGAAAATTAATCACGTAATCAACAAATATTGCGATACTAGAACATGTTGATAATATATGAAAGCTGCATCAATGCATTTAAATATGTAACACAATGTTGTTGTGGATTGCCGAGTGTTAGTGTCCTTAATTAAACTCAAACAAAATATTAATTGAGATAGCAAAAAAAAATTATTGAAAATAGGCTCTATTGCCAACCATTTTTTGTGTTTTAGCAGTTTTGAGCAATTTTTCGCAATGATTAAAAGAACCTGTAATTTAAAAATTTATATATATATATATATATATATATATATATATATATATATATATATATTATATATATATATATATATATATATATATATATATAAATATATATATATATATATATATATATATATATATATATATTTTATCATTGCGGGTATGATGATCCCTATCGATTTAGAAATCATGAATAGGGATAACTCTGACTTATGTATGCAAAAATGGCAAGAACGGTGGTCAACCACTGAAAAGGGAAGATGGACTTATACATTAATACCCGACATCAGATTATGGCTGACTAGGAAACATGGTGATCTGAATTATTATCTAACACAGTTCTTGTCTGGACATGGTTGCTTTAGGTCATATCTATTTCGTTTTAAGCACGACAACTCTCCGTTCTGTCCACATTGTGGTGGGAATGTGGTTGAGGGTGCTGAGCATGTATTCTTTGTCTGCTCACGATTCAGCAACTGGAGGTCGTATTTAGAGGAAGGTTTGGGGCGTACGATCAGCCCGGAGAATATTATTCCGACCATGCTGGAATCCTTATTGAATTGGACCAGCGTGTGTAGTTTTGTACAGCTTGTTCTAATAGAACTTGGTAGATTAGTAGAGATTCGTAGGAGAGTTAGTACGTCTTAGGATTCGTTAGAAACTGACGATTAAATATGCGCATCAGTTCCGAACCTCCTTACCTAGGAGCTAAGGAGGACGTAGGAATAATACTGATATTACTACCCACCCTGATGAAATGCCAAAGCTGTTCCAGGGTGGTGCTAGTGAAGTTGACGTGGGACCACTATATAGTTGCTATCATTACGTCCATAAAAAAAAATACATATATATATATATATATATATATATATATATATATATATATATATATACATATATATACATACATATATACAATATATAAAGAAACATTATTTTAAAAAGAAAAATGAATTTAAAAAAATTCAAAAGTAAATAAATAAATATCAGCACGTCACTAATAATAACCACTTAAAGGAAGTGGAGTGGGCAAATTTGAGGTTAGGAAGGAAATTAGCTGTGAAAACGTGAAATTTCAGGATTTCAACTGTCATCTTTTGACATTTATTTAGTAAAAGCCGAGACACATAGAATCCGTCATACTTTATGCATCGCCCCTTTTAACTGACATGAACGTACTGACCGTGAAAATTGGCACAATGAGTACTTTGTTGGCGGACATTAAATCAGTTATTTGTTTGCCATTTCATTTATTTAACTTTTATTTTATTTACTTTATACAATTTTTTATATATTATTTACTTTTTTCCTAAACACACACAATACAAAAAAATTAATCGAAAGAATCTGAAAAACTTACTGATGTCTGTCAAAGTATTCAACGTACGTCAAAAGTTGAAGGTTGGCCAACTTTCGTACTTTGCGTTGACGCAGAAGTACTGAATGTGACAACTCAAATAAGAAAGCATGTATTTCAACTCAGTTGTCAGTTGAAAAAGGCGACGCATAATGTATGACGGATTCTATGTGTCTCGGCCTTAAAGGTTGGGAAATTTTAGCTATAAAACGCCGACCGGCCAATGTTTGCGTCGAATGTTTGTGAATTGGCTGTTTGAAAAACTGAACTAAAACAACGCATTTTTCAACAAAATCATTTTAGTGATGAGCGGTTATGTAAACAAGCAAAATTATCACATATGGGGCCCACAAAATCCACAAACAGTCCTTGAAAATCCATTACTTCTAAACAAAATTACCATATGGTGCGAGTTGTGGTCAGGCGGCATCATCGGCCCGTATTTTTTCGAAAATGGACAAGGAAACGCAGTCACCGTGAATTCGCTGCGTTACCAAACCATGATAACCGATTTTTTTGTGGCCACAATTGGCTAATGTTGACATCACTGACCTTTAGTTTCAGCAAGACTGCGCCACAAAACACACAGCCGGCCAAACAATTCAGCTATTGCACGATTCCTCGAATTGGCGGTATCAATCGGCCGAGTCGTCATTGTGATTTAACGTCGCTGGATTATTTTCTCTGAGGTAACTTGAAAGATCGGGTTTACGTGATCATACCACAAAAAACTAACGCTCTAAAAGATGAAATGCGGCGCTGCATTGACGAGTTAAATGAAGCTTTGCCTGACATCAAATTCCATTATTAATTCCCACATTTCTACTTTACATTGGTGGCAATAAAACTGAATTTGTCAAAAAGAAGTGTGTGTTTTAAGTCAATTTGCTTCCTAACCTCAAATTTGCTCAACCTTTGCAAAATTAAAGAATTTCATCTCTTTTCATGTTGATGTAGCCTAGTGTACGTACACACTTTGATCACTGCTTGCATGTTTGTTGTTGTGGTAAATGTGTGTTTATAGCAGCCGCTTCACGAAAACCCCTTTTAAAAATTTATTTATTTCATGATCAATTTAAGAAGATTTCTATAATTATGTGTTGAACACTTTTCGTGTTGTTGCTGTTGTTGTTATTGTTGTTGTTGTTGTGGCAATTGTAAATGATTACTATGTGAAATTGAAAAAAGAAATATATTGGGAAACTTGTTCGTTTATTTATTGTTCACTATATCATTTTGTTTTATTACGACAACAACAAACATAAAAGAAACTAATCGTTCGAAGGTCTTTCAACGTAAAACATCTCGTATATTGAGGTGATTAAAACCGCCTTAAAATTATATGGTTCACAATTTCATTTGCAGGTAGTAACGCAGACCCTTTATAATGAATTAGAGTGGAACACATGATCGTGTGAATTTTTTCCTTCTATGACGTGATAGTTCATGAACTTCGTCGGCCCTGTAGCAAAAATTAGACGACGAAGTAAAAAGCTACAAAAACAACTGTCTATCTTCTCATCTTTCCTAATCTGTCCCCTCAATACTATCCCCTCGTTTTCAGTTCCGCCGCAATGCATTGCATATATAGGGGGCATCCCCTGAATGCTGGTCCAAGATAAAAAAAAACTTCTATAGGAAAAAATTCGGACCTGCATTGAGTTTTCTTTGTAATTGTTTTACTTTTTTATTAATGATTTTTTTTTTTTTGTTATACAAAAATCATTAATTTGCTTCTTAAAAGGTTTTGGCCACAAATTTTTAAATGTGTGTAAAAAATTAATCAAAGAAGCCAGTTTCTTAACAAAAACGAACAGATAAACGAGTGGGAGCCAAGTCTACCACTCATGAATATGACCAGAGACAAACATTGTCACTTCTACACATTTTTTTATAAACCCTCCTGGCGATTACTTTAAGTTGTTCACTATGTCATCTCTGCTACAACTACAAACCGTATAATCTGATTTGTTGAAAGCCAGCGGATAAATATTAATATTGATTTTATTTAAAAAAACAAGTTCAAGAATAGTGGCAGCGATCGTATAATTGCTAAAAGAATTTTTTTTTGTGTTCTAAAAGTTTGCTGGTTCTAAAGCAAACAACAACAAAAAACCTGCCAAAGCCAACAACACTTATTTTTAATTACCAAAAACAACATCTAATGAAAAATATTCAACATTATGATACAAGATTAAATAAATAAATCCAACTGTTTTTGGTTGTGGTTTTTTATTTATTTCAAATACATATTCCAAAAGAGTGAGCAGAGATGGAAATTGTAGTATTTTGGTAATTTTCTGGAGTTATTAAAAACTACAAAATAGTAACACTTATGGCACAACAATTGAAAATGTCGGTGTAATTGAAAGGGAAACCCTTGAAAATACTTGTTTAAAGGTTTTGTTATATTTCATTTTATTTTCATTATATGTAACATTTTAAGCAATTAGAACAAAATATTTATGTTGTGCTTATCTACACAAAAATGCCTTTTAAACAATATATAGTTTTTTATTATTGTTAAACAATAAGATATTTAAAAGTGTACCACAAAAATAGATGGCATATTTACATGTGAAATTTCCTTTAATTCTTTACTGGAGATTTTCTTAATTCTATAATTCTTTGATATGAAATCCATAATTTAGCGAACCAATAAGTGTTTCAAAAATATTTTAGTTAATTTGTTACAATTCTTATTTCATAAAATGCATATCTGATTAATGGGAAATATTACACTTTAAAAAAAAATTGTTCTAGTTCCACGAACATAATTAAATAAATAGCGCATAAATTTGTAACATTTAGGTCGGGTTTTGGAGAGGTGGTTTAAGTTTAAACCCAGTTTAACGAAGTCTGACACTCTGATCTTTCCAGCAAACTGCGATTTTTCTTTTATTATTTCATTAAGGACACACCTTTTAAGCAAAACTAAGCTGTTCCGTCAAAATTTTGTATAAAAACTTGATAATAGCGGCAAAAATCTGTTTTCAGATTAACTAAACCTAGTTTAACTGAGATCCCACAAATCCGGCCTTAATATTTTTATTGTATTTAATGATTATAATGATTTCATTTAAACAAACGATTTGCATCTAACCAGATTTGCTTCTTGTTTTCAATATAAGGAACTAAATCCTCGGCACATTGCAAGTCGCATTTGGTTGGTAAAAAAAACACATTTGCTTTTTGACTTTAAAATAACCAAAAGAAATTTGTGCAAACTAAATACCATAGAATCATTCTCCATCACATGCACTGATTGCCTAATTAAAAACGCTGCTTACGTTGTGTTCTTTTCTAAAAACGAATGTCGATTTTTTTGCACTTTTCAATAAAAAATTCAATTCATTAAAATCACCTCTTACGAAAATTTTATTTTGTTTTAAAGCTGCGCCTGTTTGCCAATTAAAATTTATAGGCTAATTGTTCGAAATTTTGTTTTTAAATTCAGCAAGACATGATAAATACGCCAAGGCACAAGGGAGAGTCCACATCAATTTTTAATTATTGAACTCACACAGCAAATTAGAACCAATGTTTTCGAAAGCCGCTACACGTTCATCATTAGTGCTCATGTATATTTTTGTTTGTCATACCACATTTTATTAGGAAATCGCATACGAGAATTGTATCAAACCGATGGTAACACACTTTTAATCCCCGTGTTGCCGTTTGATTATTTTTTCCATACCCCATTTTGTGAATTTTTTGACTAATTGTTGTTTTTTCCAACCAAAGTGGTAAAATTTTAAATGTTTTCTAGGAAAGAAATTGCAATTAATTAGTGAAAAAAATTGTTGTATTCAAAAATTTTTAATTTAATTTAAGATTTTAAAATTATTAACTTGTAGGTAGAAAAATAAAATTTTTAAATTGATATCATGCAGAATAAAATTGTTTGTTGGCAGCCAGCCTTCTTGCGAAATGGTCCATTGTGCGGCTAGAGAACCAGCACTTTAAGCTGGTGTAGGTTACGGCACCACATGATGCCAAAAATTTTAATCGTTATTTATTTTTAACTCTTTAATCACTTACATGTAGAGTTAGAGATATTTAACTTAAAAAATTTTGAACATCTAATCGATTTTTTTCACCACGTCGCATATCCCTTAATTTTGCTGTTATGCACTCATGTTTTACTTTCATTTATTTAATTAATAATTTATTATTATAAAATTATTATAAAGTTAAATGATGGAGCACTAACAAACAAAGACCAGCAGCTCTATATGTTTTATGGGCACCGCGTTATAAGAGCGTTATCTGTACTGAGATTTCTTGTCAACTAGACTGTAACGCATGCGTTATTTTAGGCTAAATTTTGTTTAATAATTTTTCATTATTATTATAATTTTTTTTTTTTAATTTGTGTGGTTGGAAATGAATTTTTCAAATGTTGTTTTCGCTCAAATGTTGTTTTCGCTCAAATGTTGTTTGATAAAGTTTGATAATAAAAATGTTGTCAAACTGTTCGCTTTACGTGTGTTTTTTGTGTCTGTTGCGGCGGTTGTAGTATTTTTCTGGTAATTTTAGTCTTGTTGATTTTATTTTAATTCACTTCCTATTGTTGTTGTGATTATTTGAATAACCTGATTACGATTTGGATAATGGTTTTGTATCAAATTTAGACAATTCGTACGTTGTTTTTGGTATTTTATAAACAGAAATGAAAAGAAAATATTTTACGATTTGGAAATTTAGATGAACTCGTATGTGTTTGTTCGCAAACAAAAACAAAGTAAATAAAATAATCGAATCATTTTATATGAACCAGTCTGTTGGTCAATATTTACTATGGCGGCAATGAGTTATTTCGATGTTTTGTAAGATTTGATAACGAATTGTTTAAATATGAAAAATTATATGAAAGAAAATTTTAACAAAACTTTCACTGGCTATTGATTGCATTTTTTTTTTAAAGCACATGACACTTTACTGAATTTTTTTAATTATAAAGCAATTTATAAAGAAATTATAAAAGTCACATTAAGCCAAAATATTGGCTGTAAGTCACATGATATCGAAACCTAAATAATAAAAATAAAAATATTTGTTTCAGAGTTCTTACGTATGAAAATTGCAGCACAAATTATCTATTTTTTTCTAATATGTAATTTTTTTTCAGAACTAAAATTTTTTTATTAAAAGTTTTGAATTTTTTTAACTGAGGGAAGCAAAGAAAAACGCTACACCTTATATGAAAAAAATATTGTCCAAAACAAATAAATTACTATAGGGTTCATTAATTTAAAGCCGAAAAATAAATAACTAACAACAAATATATTATAACAAAACATTTTCAGTATTTTTTAAATAAAACCAACTTTATTCTTCTACTATAGTTACAGTCCATAGAGACTAATAAATTTAAAAATCACAACTGAAAACAGTTAATAACATTTTTGTAAAACGTTACAAAGAATTCCTCATAACGGAATGCAGCACTTTTTTTAATTTCATTTTTATTCCAAGAACAATAAAAAAAGGGACAATTAAAAAAAAAAAGTTCTGCAACAGTCATTTCTGGTGACCTAAATTTCATACATTCTCTTTTTGTTTTTCAGTGCTTTTTTTCTTGACAAATTATTATTGTAACCAAAACACAAATCACTTGTGTTCAATTCGCTTTAAATATTAACACATATTTAAAAAAGCAAAATGAATTTTATAAAGAAAGTCGTTGCTCAATCAAAATGATTCAGAGTGAAAATTATGAAAAAAAAGAAATATTATTTTAAGAAGGTTAATTTGAAAAGAGCAAACCTTGCAAATATTGAAATTTTATAAGGCCGGATTTTTTGGTTTTACTTGAGTTTTTATAAAAATTAAAACATAAATGATTCATACGCAAACGTTGTTCGTTTGTAAGTCGATTCATGTTTAAGTTCTAGACCAAACTGAACATGCTTAATAGTTGTATGTTACATGAAAACAGCTGAGCTGACAAAAACAGCTGAGCTGAGCTGACAAAAACAGTGTTGCCAAAAAAACGTGCTAAAAATAGATACAGTTTTGTATATGGTCCGCAATTTAACGTTTTTTTTTTCAACTAGTGCTTATTTCGTGAATAGTAACATGAGCTAGTCTGATTTGACAGATAAGTAATTTTATCATTCCGCTGAACGAATATGGTTGACCATCCAATGCGTTTTCGATTCGCAGGCCCACTGCGATCGAGTTACAGAAGATGCCAAAAAAAGCCATCTTTTCAGATGAAGCTCATTTTGATCTTGGCGGGTATGTAAACAAGCAAAATTGTCGCATTTGGGGCACAGAAAACCCGCACGCATACATTGAAAAGCCGACGCACCCAAAACGAGTAACTATTTGGTGCGGATTTTGGTCCAGAGGTATAATTAGGCTATTTTTTTCGAAAATGAGCAAGGAGTGGCCGTTACAGTCAATAGCGATCGTTATCGGGCCATGAAGCCATTTGAATGAAATTATTTTCCATTAATAACCAGAAGGATTGTACTTTTAAATAAAAAAAGAAATTTGAGAAAATATTCAGGAGTTTTTTTATAGCATTTTCAAAAAAAAAGTTATTTGGCGGACCCTATAGTTGTATGTTACATGAAAACAGCTGAGCTGACAAAAACAGTGTTGCCAAAAAAAAAAACGTGCTAAAAAAATAAGCAGTTTTGTAAAACGTTTATTTTAATTAATGATAAAAGAAATGAAATATTTTCGGAATTCGCCAAATTCACAATTTTACTAAGTGAAAAGCAGCTTGAAATACGTATTTTAATTGTTTTAAACAAATTCAGCCATTTTGTTACAAAGAGTCTGTAATAAAAATAACAATTTTTGTTTAATAAAATTCTCGTGCCAACTAATTTTATTCAAATTAACAAGCCAACACTACACGACTTTGAAAATTATTTTTGCCAACTGAATATTTTATTTACTTCTTTCAACACGATTGCTGTTTAATATTCAGAACTTTAATACGCACTCTAAAGTTAGACAATCATCTAACAATAAAATTTAAATGATTCACTCAAAATCTACGCATATTCTTTATTTTCCTACTGTTTCTTTTGCCAATTTTATTTATAATCAGCAAATTCAATCGCAAAGACTGCAAAACAACAACGCCGACGTATTTTATTTATGCCTCCTTTTTAAATGCTTCAGCAATTTTTGTTTCTTTTTTCGTTTAAGTTTAATTGTTTAAGTTGCTTCAGTCCAGCCAGAATACAAATATTTTGTAAGAAACTTTAGAAAAATAAAAAACACTAAACTCTAATTAAAATGCAAACATAAACAATAACTTGTTTATAAAATTTTGAGACTGCGAGTGAGAGACAGACGAACGACGAACGTCTTAAGCACTTAAAAATTATAACCAAAAGCTGTAAAAGTAATGGGATCTTAAAAAAATAATCAGACATTGCTGAAGGACAGACTTTGGGGAGAGAAAAAAATAATATAACTATACAAATTGCTCAGAATACTTGTAACTTAATCAAACAAATGGAAAAAGAGACAAGCGGAATACACAAAATAAAATTTAAATATCATTTCAAGTCAAAAGCTTCACCAGGAAGTCGTTCGTTACTCAACGTGATAAATTTTTTTAGAAAAAGTTAAATTGTGTAGAAAGCAAGAGTCAAAGGAATTCTTCAAATCCACTCAAAATGTTTTATTCTTAATAGAAGTTTCATAACAATATACGAGATATGTTCATAAAATTAGGTGAATTTTAAATTGAATTAAGATTTATAGGTTAATTGTTCGAATTTTTTTTGTTTTAAATTCAGAAAGACATGATAAATATTTCAAAGCACAAAGGAAAGTCAGCATCAGTTTTTAGTTATTCAACTTACACAGCAGAGCAGAACAGCTGATTTCGAAAGCCGCAACGCTTTCATCATCAGTGCTCATGTGTATTGTGTTTGTCACCACTTATTAGGTGGCTTAGTTGAATATGATAATAGTACTTATTTAAACAAATTTTATTAGGAAATTGCATATTTTTCTGAAAAAAAAAATTTCATCAGTCATTTAATGCTATTTTGTACCCTTCTAAGTAGTCCCTCTCACCTAAAATTCGAATAAACTTGAGACAGCGTTTTTTTCCAATTCTACAAACCATTCTGCCATGAACTTTTTGTTATGTCCTTGAGATCTCTCAGTATTTCGGTTTTAAGAACCTCACCCCCTTGCAAAACATATGACGACATCGTCAGCAACTTCTTTAATAATGATTCGACCATTCTCCGCAACAATTTTTTTCACTTTTTCAATATTTTTATCAGTTATTTGACGTCCAAAAGAGGTTATCATGGCACATATCGTCGATAAAATTCGTGGAATAATATTGGACGATCAGTGAATGAAAACACGTGAGATTACTGAGACTATAGGCATTTCAACTGAGCGAGCACATCATATTTTACATGAATATTTGGACCTGAGAAAGCTTTCGAGAGATGGGTAGCACGAGCAAGACAATGCACGAGTGTGCATGTCAATATAACAAAAATCCATAATTGGGCGACGAACTGCTACCCCATCAATTATATTCTCCCACTACTTTCTTTTTTCTAAACCTGAAGGAATGGCTGATTGGTGAAGTGAAGAGATCGTAATCGAAATAACCGCTGATTTTGATGTCATTGAGAAATTCTATTATTTGGAAACAATAAAAAAATGCTGGGCTATATGTGTTGAAAGGAGATGGAGTTGGAAAAAAGTTTATTTGCAGAAAAAGGTTTTACTGAAATACTAACGAAGTTATCAAACGGCCCTCGTACCTTTGATTAGCTCTTTCTGATAATACATATTGGCATCATTTCAATGAGATCCTTTCAAAACTTAATGCTTCAATATTTAAAATATATTTCTTTTTTTGTCTCAACCATAATTTTTTCCTCCATGTAAAACAATTTTAACGATTTCCATTTTCAATTACAGAAAAATGTCACGTACCGTGACTTTATTTTCTTAATTCATGACACAAACTACAATATTATTATTACTTTTTTTTAATAAATCACTATCGCATAATTCAATATCATAAACTATTATTTTCTGCAATGCATCGTAAATTTAACAGCCTTCTAATTTGAAAGTTTCTATAATTGCAATTGCAAACTTTGCAATCTGGAAGCACAACTGGAAATTGTACAACTCATTTCTTTCATCCACTTCCCACAATGACACGGAAAATGCCTTGGCATACAAACACCGGCACAAACATACAAAATTATTTAAAATTCCCAGCACAAGTCAAAACATATGGAATTGACAATGATAATGAAGCATATAAAACAAAAACAATCACAAAGAAAAAACAGAGTAATTTTCTTGTTTAAATAAGAAATAATAACAACTACCAAATCTAAGCAGATGTATGGGATTCCAGATAACAAGACATGCAATAGGAAACACTGACAACAACAAACAATTAAAATAAATATCAATGAGGAAAAATTAAATAAAAAAATCAAAACAAAAATAGCGAGTACAGCAAACAAGTCGTCATGCAATAAAAGCCAATAAAAGACAACAAAAAAAGACTATAATTTCTGAAAGTGAGTGATTTATCACTAAAACACAAGAAGAGAAAAACTGAAAACATAAACTGCGGGGCAATTCCTAGAAAGCGGATATTGCATAAAGGACTAAGCGATTGTGAAGAATGTTTCCTGCTTTGCACTTGCTTCTTTTCATATTTGAGTGCAACAAACTATAATTTAATTTAAAATTTAAAAAAACATAAATAATATTAAAAAGAAAATGCATGAGCAAAACCATTATGAGCCTCATGGTGTTCTGTTCTTGGAAGGACACTCATAGAATGACTAAGACATTTTTTATGTTATTTTAATTTTTAACTAGGATCAGGAATCACGGGAGGACTCTTGCTCATTCAATACATTCTGTCGGAAATATGGGAAGCAATCAGGGAAAGACTCATTCAATACATTGTACCGGAACTATGGGAAGGAAAAAACAGTTTGGCTAAAATATATCGTAAATAGTTCAACCCAATTTCATGCACTTATTATAATGACTTGCACATTTTATAATGACTTGCACTTTTTATAATGACTTGCACTTTTTATAATCACTTGCACTTTTTATAATGACTTGCACTTTTCATAATGACTTGCCCTTTTCATAATGACTTGCCCTTTTGATAATAACTTGCACTTTTAATGATGACTTGCACTTTTCATAATGACTTGCACTTTTTATAATGACTTGCACTTTTGATAATGACTTGCACTTTTTATAATCAGTTGCACTTTTCACAATGACTTGCACTTTTTATAATTACGTGCACTTTTCATAATGACTTGCCCTTTTTATAATGACTTGCACTTTTCATAATGACTTCCACTTTTTATAATAACTTGCAGTTTTTATAATGGCTTGCGCTTTTCATAATGACTTGCCCTTTTGATAATAACTTGCACTTTTAATGATGACTTGCACTTTTCATAATGACTTGCACTTTTTATAATGACTTGCACTTTTTATAATGACTTGCATTTTCATGACTTGAAATTTTATAATGACTTGCACTTTTTATAATGACTTGCCCTTTTGATAATGACTTGCACTTTTTATAATCAGTTGCACTTTTCACAATGACTTGCACTTTTTATAATTACGTGCACTTTTCATAATGACTTGCCCTTTTTATAATGACTTGCACTTTTCATAATGACTTCCACTTTTTATAATGACTTGCAGTTTTTATAATGGCTTGCGCTTTTCATAATGACTAACCCTTTTGATAATAACTTGCACTTTTAATGATGACTTGCACTTTTCATAATGACTTGCACTTTTTATAATGACTTGCACTTTTTATAATGACTTGCATTTTCATAATGACTTGCACTTTTTATAATGACTTGCACTTTTCATAATGACTTGCCCTTTTGATAAAGACTTGCACTTTTTATTATCAGTTGCACTTTTCGCAATGACTTGCACTTTTTATAATTACTTGCACTTTTTATAATGACTTGCACTTTTCATAATGACTTCCACTTTTTACAATGACTTGCACTTTTTATAATGACTTGCACTTTTTATGATGACTTGCACTTTTCATAATGACTTGCCCTTTTGATAATAGCTTGCACTTTTAATGATGACTTGCACTTTTCATAATGACTTGCCCTTTTGATAATGACTTGCACTTTTTATGAAGACTTGCACTTTTTATAATCAGTTGCACTTTTCATAATGACTTGCACTTTTTTCCTTACAAATATAATATATATGAAAGTAACTCTGTCTGTCTGTTACCTTTTCACGCTCAAACCGCTGAACCGATTTAGATGAAATTTGGCATAGAGATATTCTGAGATCCGAAACTGATGCTATTAAGT
The DNA here is from genome assembly GCA_951800035.1 of Linnaemya tessellans. Lineage (NCBI taxonomy): Eukaryota > Metazoa > Arthropoda > Insecta > Diptera > Tachinidae > Linnaemya > Linnaemya tessellans. Next base: position 100,444,435 of record OX637533.1, on the reverse strand, counting down.
GATCAAGGGTGTTCGAAAATTTGTATGGAGAAATGAAATCATTAAACTGATAACTATGAACATTTTAAACTTGGATAGAGTTGACTTAACACTGTCTTTGTTTTTCGCAAAGACTTTATGTGGGGTCAAGTGTGGTCTAAAGATTTTAGGGATGTATGAAATTATGAAACTGATAACTAGAACATTTTAAACTTTGATTCAGTAAAAATATAACACATCATTGACATAGCATACAGATTAGATGAAGGTTCACATATTCCTCGCGGACAAAGTCGCGGTTAAAAGCTAGTTATATTATATAATGAATATATTACTGACAAAATTCTACTCCTCCCTTCATTCCTTTTATTCATTCCTTATTATTTATTATTTTCTTTTGAAATGTAGCCAGCCTATAAGTAAATCACAAGCATATGTTTGGACATTTATTATGAATTACTAAATAAATACAAATATAGTATAAACGAGAGACAGAATACAGCAACAAAAAATCACGTCAGCAAATGAGACACGATTTTTTTTTGTCTTTTTTGTCACTAGTGAAATAAGGAAAACATAAAACTATTGATTGTGAAAAAATGGCATGGAAAATTTTTTTTCAAAGTATGTGTGTGCCTGCACAGAGAAATAATTCATTACATGTGTACTCGTATTCATTTTCCATTTGCATTGCATGCATGTAAATGGTGGAATTACTACTGCCGCAACATCTGCCTTTAATATGACAAATTAAAAAAAACATTTGCTTGCTTACATAATGACATATGTTGAAAAGTATTTCAGGATTTCAGTACATTTTTTTTTTTATTTTTTGGAAATTTTATTTTAGTAAAATATTGCAATTGTTCATACGCATGTAAAATAATATAACATCGTTCAAACATACACGGTACCCCGTAGACTAAAAGTCAGTACACTTGAGCATTAGTTTCGGGGTTAGCGTATTTGTTTCCCAATAAGTTTTCCTGCAGCAAACCCGGTAATGCCACACACATTATTTCTTAAACTATTTATTTTTCGTATCCATTAAATTATTAATTTTATATAGAAACGTGCATAACACATGAGCCATTATTTTAACTAAAATTACCCAAGACGTTAACTGATATTCTAAGATTTTTCTTAAGGTACGCGTCAAACGTATCAATTATTTGCCTAAAGAAGCGTAACCACTAAATACCAATGAACAACTTTTTAATTCAGCCAATTGATTATTCAGTTAAACAGTTTACAATAATATCACACCATCTATTAGTTTTGTATGAAACTGTTTTACTTAAGAAACACGTATTTGAACCAAAATTTTCTTCATTAATGTTTAGTGGTTACGCTTTTTGGGGTAATTATTTAATAAATGTGAACCTGCCTTTACAACTGTCTTTAGTGACAAAAAAAATATTTAAGATAATAACTATGGCGCAGTCGCAACGATTGCCATATGTTTAACCTTGAAGTCGCTGAATTTCAACAACTCCTACGACAAACGTAATAAGATCGACTAAATGTTCAACCAATAAAGACATTTTGTACTATTCGACTTAAATATAAATAATTTCGCCCTTGAAATATTTTCCACTTTCTCTTTAATAACTTTTAATCGCTCTTTTTACTTATTTTAGCTGGCAATTTTAATTTGCAAATATCAGAAATCCATTATCACATAAAATTAAAGTTTTTCAATTGAATCTAAATTATGTCGCTTAATTAGATTGAAAATACTGGCGAAACACTAAAGCTTTCGCAACTCTTTCTAAGAAATCATATGCATAAACACTACCTCAACTAATAAAGACTTTAGCAAAGTACAATTTTGTAACATACTTTTGGGTGGGTGCAAGAAATAACCATATGTTTTTTATATTTTCAAAATAGGATTTATTTTTTTCTTATTATACCCTCCAAAAAAGAATTTGGAGGGTATATTCACTTTGTCATTCCGTTTGTAACGCATCGAAATATCCATCTCAGACCCCATAAAGTATATATATTCTTGATCAGTGATGAAATCTAAGACGAACTGAGCATGTCCGTCCGTCCGTCCGTCTGTGGAAATCACGATTCAGTCCAAACGAAAAGAGCTAGACTCTTGAAATTTGGCATAAATATATTTTAAAACTTAGAGCAGGTTAAGTTCGAAGATGGGCTAAATCGGGCAAGAGGGAAAAAAGTTCCTCTAAGAAGAACTAAACCAACCCAGAAAAAACAACATAATTTTTAAAGTTTTTTGGTTATTTTGTTAAGCAAATGATATATTTTTATGTCAAATACGGTCCAACGCCTTAAACTTGGAGCCATTAAATAAAAGAAAAATATTTTTTGACCCCGCCCACTTCAGTGAGCGTTATTATAGGCAAAAATAGCATAAAAATTTAACAAATTGTTTTACTTAAGCCTACATTCCTTAAAAATAACACTTTTAAGCTTTAATGACGAAGCTGAGACGAAAGCTGGTACTACTCTGCCCTACCCCCCTCCTTCCCCTTCGCCCCCTAAATGACCCTACCAAAAAAAAAAAATTTTTTAAATTTTGTATATAATCATCCCAAGCATTTATCTTTAGAGTTTTATGACTGCCGATTTCTGCCCTACCTCCTCCCCCCACTTCTTCCGTTGCCCCCTAAATGACCCTACCAAAAAAAATGTTTTTTTAAATTTTGTATATAATCATCCCAAGAATTTATCTTTAGAGTTTTATGACTACCTGTTGCTGCCCTACCCCCCTCCTTCCCCTTTGCCCGCTAAATAACCCTATCAAAAAAAAGAAATTTTAATTTTGTATATAATTATCCCAAGCATTTATTTTTAGAGTTTAATGACAAAGGTGAAATGTTTCCCCCACAGCCCTTGCCAGAGCGACCCCGCCAAAACACAGTTTTTATAGCCTCCAAAGAGAATTGTGATGAAGTCTAAGATGGTCTAGCAATGCCCATACGTTCGTCTGTGGAAAACATGATATTGCATATTTTTGAACCCCGCCCCCTTTAGTGGGCGTTGACGTACGATATTATATAAAGGAACTCTGTCCCACCAAGTTAAACATTTCAAATTCACTTACTAAATATTTGGAGGGTATTTAAGATTCGACCCGGTCGAATATAACGTTTTTACTTGTTTTTCTCTTAAGTTGAAATTTAATTTATTAGGGCCAAAACACGATGTAATTAAGGGCAAGAATTGATATTGAAAAACTTTTAATTAAGTCAGAAATTTTAAATGCGTATAAAATGTCCTCATCTTTAGGAATTCAAGATAAGTGGCTGTTAATAATTAATTACGACTAATCAGCCGTCATTATGATGGTTTAAAAACAGGTTGTTCATCGTATTTCTAAAAATCAATTGAAATCGATATGCAACTAAGAATTAAGCGTAACAAATAATTTCTGGTTTAATTTCTTATAATTTTAAGAAAATATTTTTTAAATGGTCACGTGTTTATTTGGTAAAAAATTCAATACAAATTCAATAAATTCATTTGCCGGCCATACACACGAAATATTAAAGAAACGTTCGCCAAAAAAGAAGCGGTCACGCTTATTTCGTCAAATATTTGATATTTAACCGATCAATAACAAAATCATTCGATTAATCGGTTAATAAATCGATTAAAGCCAAAGCCCGATTAAATGAATACCCTAATACATATACAACTATTTCTGAGCCACTCCACTTTTATTTATTATACAACTTATTAAGCACTGAGGTCAATCGCTTTTATAAAAAATTATATTTATTCCTATATTTCGCCACACTTTGAGTAAGTTTTTATGGGAAAATTTTTAAACAAATTAATTTAAAAATTTTTTTACAAATATCTGCGGCATAGAAAATATTAAATATTATTTGAAATGGGATTTATTTCATTTCCACAAAATTTCTTAAGACAAATTAAAATAAAATAATGCAAATGGAAGATCAATTGCCTATGGCTTTAGCAATGAGACCTGGTTTTATTTAGTAGTCAAAGGGAATAAAATAAGTCATCGCAGAAAGATTGTGGTATTCAAAAATCAACGCAGTCGTGGATTCCTTGATGTTGTCTAGCGATCGTTGGATTAGATCGAATACTTAACAGATTTGCCTTTATGCGTTGGCAGTGAATGCAGCATTTCATTTTACACATTTTTTCCAATTTATGGGTTGTAATTTTTTTGCTTTCATATTTTTTTTATATTTTGAAAAACCAATCAGCCGTGCATGCAGCCATAAGTTCATTTTAATTCATATTTATTTTTATTTATTTTTTTTATTCATTCATCTAGTGATTGGAAACCTTTAAAATGCACTTGGCTCTTTATTTTGTCGTCCGTCTGTCTGACCGTCCATCATTAGCAGTCATTCAAAATATCCAATAGACTGTCAATGTTTTGTTGCAATTGTTGTAGTTTTAATTTATCACTTTTCGTAAGCGTGTAGAATTTCAATATTTTTTCTTTCTTTTTTTTTTGTACAATTTCAGTTGTGGTGTTTCTTTGTTTGCGATCACCGGGTTCGATTTAAAATATTTTAATCTCCTCTAAGCACCTGATTTTTTTTGTGTTTAACAATTTAAATTCTTGGTAATTATTTTTGTGTGTATGTGTGTGTGTAAATAGTTTTTGGCCTTTTTTGAAAACAAAATATGTATTTTTTTTGTTTTTTATTTGTTTGTTACCTTAAAAGCAGTGTGAATCCAATGTAATTTCGAGTTTTTAAGTGCCAGCATTTCTTTATGAAGAATTTTTTTCTCTTCTGCTTTTAAGTGATTTTTTTATTGTTGCTTTTTCTACCTTTTGCATGGGTATTTCCTGGTTTTTATGACCCACCGTTGCATTATTATTATTATTGTTTACTTTTTCTTATGTGTTCTCTTTTTATGTAATTTCTTAACCATTTATTTGGTTTTAGCCACATTTTCATTTGAAATTGTTTTCAAAGAAATAATTATGTTGATTTCATTCATGTGTATTGATTGCACTTTATTTGCTTTTTAACGATTCCTTAATTATTATAATTTTTTTTTTTTTAATTTTGTTAAGTTTTTAAAATTTCTATCGCTTTGTGGCTTCCATCATTTATTGTAAAAGCTTTATCACAGCCCATGCCATTTGCATAACTTTCCATATTTTAGTGATATCTTTTGTTTTAACAGTAAACGTCTCTGTTTATATGTATTTCAAAATTAGTTTCTTCGAATTTCAGTAATAACTTTTATTACCAAAATAATATTGAAAGGTCAAGAATAAATAGAAATCAGTTATTTAAAATTTTTGGAATAAATTAATATGTTAATTACTTAATATTCTTTATTGCCATATTAATTATTGAATATTTTAATTATTTTTAATTTTTATTTTAAATTTTATACAAAAACCTACATATCACTTTAAGTATATGATATATGGTAAAACATCCAACTCATAGGAAAAATGTAAGAAACCCCCTAAAATGATCAGTTTAATTTTGTTACTTAGGGAAAAAGCAGCACAATTAAATTAAAATTTAGTGTTAAACAATATTTTACAATAACAAATTTTATTATGTAATTTTCCAAACTTAGTAATTTTATTATTGAGACAAAAATTTGTTTACTCAGACTCAAGTTCAAATCTGCAATCTGCAAATTATGTTTTAAGAATTTTAATTGAATTGAAGTTATTTTTCAGCTAGTTTGATGATTATAAAAATATTCTAACTATTCCAATCCTAATAAAAATAACTTGAATTTAATAACAATTCAAAAATCTTTAGCAGGTTGCAGATTTGAACTTGAGTCTGAACAAAAAAATTCTTATCTTAATAATGTAACAAATTTTATTTAAATATTTTACTTAGCAAAACCAAATTTAACAAATAGTTCACGAGCGATCACACACACATTTTCCTGTTTGCCTTCACATGGTGACTTTTTATGTTTGTTGGCGTGACACTTTGTGATTTAAAACAAAACGCACGAAATGAAATTTGTGATCCTCCCAAATTTTGTTTTTTCTTTTAGACTTTTCGCACTTTTGGATATATTATTTATATATTAAAAATATCATGAGAAAAAATCATTATGTATATTGGAATGACTCTTCGTAACGGCCTGCAAGAACATTGTCAAAACCAGGCTGGCTGAAAAGGCCTAACACGAAATGGCACATGATATCAATAAAAATAGCTCGTTAAAAATCCAAGTTTTCTTTAAAAAATAAACTGTATGTACATATCGTCAGCTGAAATCTAAAAGGCCGCAAGTGACAAAATTTGGAATAAATTTTTGGATTGGAATATGATTGATTATTGTTAATTACGTCACAGTCAAACAAAATGTTTATTTTAAATACTTTTTCAAAAATCTATGAATAAATGGATAATTTTTAAGAAAAACAAAAATGTATTTTATTTTTTAAGAAAAATTAATATTTATTTCATTTTTTAAGAAAAATAAAGATTTATTTTATTTTTTAAACAAAATAAAAATGTATTTTATTTTTTAAGAAAAATAAAAATTTATTTTATTTTTTAAGAAAAATTAATATTTATTTAATTTTTTAAGAAAAATAAAGATTTATTTTATTTTTTAAGAAAAAGAAAAATTTATTTCATATTTTAAGAAAAATAAACATTTATTTTATTTTTTAAGAAAAATAAAGATTTATTAAAAAATATTTAATTTTTAAAGAAAAATAAAAATTTATTTTATTTCTTAAGAAAATAAAATTTTATTTTATTTCGCATTTCTCGTAGTGTATTTCTCTGATCTCTTACATAATCGCATGAATGCTTTAGATAATCTTATGTATTATTTAACTATTCATTTCGATTTTACAAATTAATATCTTTGTTTTTTTTTGTATTTTATCATATTTTTGATTAACGCAATACACACATACACAGGCAATGAAATTGAATAAAAACTTTATCAATGGAAATGTCACTATATGTGTTATTGTTTATTTTTTTTTTTTTACTACAAACAATAAATTAAAAAAAAGAGCTAAATTTAAAAACACACAATATTAAAAATAGTTATACAACTTCGTTTTGAATTTAAAAAAAACAGCTGTCCTCTGGCGGGAACAGTTACTGCAACATGACAGAAAACAAAAACAAATAAACATGAAGAAAAAAAATTGTCGTCATGGAAATTAGAAAGTGTTTAATGATGTCTAAATTTATTGCATGCATGTTGCTGATGCCACTCGTGCTAACAGATTGTTTTAGGAAATACGGGTATCAACGAATTTTGATCTTCACCTTATAAAAGAGGAACTGTTGCAATTGTTTTTCCTTTAACAGCATGTCTATAAACCGGAAAATCTCAAACGCCTATTGCAGTACACCACAACAACAACAACAGCAACAACGAACTCATACATATTTTTTGAAAAGCATTTGACAACGAAAGTGGAAAAACCTGATGTGCTGTTAATAATGTTGGGATGGTATTTCACAGCCAGCGATAACAATAAAGACAAGTTGAGACATTGTTCACGTTATGGATGATGATGATGATGATGATGATGATCATACAAACATTGAACTTTTCTTTTAACAAGTTTATTTATTAAGCATTTTGTAGATGCGTTTTTACTTTCCTTTCTGGCAGCAATTTGTTAATGAAAAACCTTGTGCAAATTTTCCTGCGGTTGGCTGAACTAAATGCAAATTTTTCAGTTGCAAAAGGTGTGTGGCAACCTGCGGTCAAATGCATAAAATATTTAAAACGTCTGAATATTAATATTTCTCTTTGGATAGATTTTTTAAATCAAATATATTTTTTATTTATTTTAAAGTTGTAGACGGTTTTTCTGGATGTAAGCATAATGACGAACTTTTTTGATACAAATTGTGTATATAGAAAAATCACTAGCAAATTGTAAAATATCACATAAGAAAGTTAATGGGACAGGGAATATAATAAAAGGAGAAAACATGCGCACTAGGGTGGGGCGATTTGAACATCTTAATGGGCGCTTCGCGTTTCTGATTCTTGGGATTGTACTGAGCAAAAAAGTCGACTAGACCATACGTCTACGGTGAAAATCGAGCTTCCAGATTTTGACTTGCAGTTTTTTATCAGACTTTTGTCACGTTTTCTTGGATATTTTGGCCTATAAAAGCCAAACCACTGAGATTTTCGATCCAATACTCTGACAAAAATTGTAGCCAAGATAATAGTTAAAAACTCTCTAGTACATCGCAAAAGCATTGGAACGCTTCTTCAGGCAGTTTTGGCCTTGTGAAAGTGCAAATTTTTCGTGAAAATATTGATAAATTACCATTTTCAGTTGTTCATAGCGCAAAATCATAAACATGTAATTTATCAATATTTTCACGAAAAATTTGCACTTTCATAAGGCCAAAACTGCCTGAAGGAGAGTTCCGATGCTATTACGAACGAATCGTTCGTCACGAAAGATTTTTGTTATTGCAAAAACTTATAAAGACTGTTTAGTTAAATTTAAGTACACTTTGGAAGGTTATAATATATAATATTTCTTGCAAGATTGTGTGACGTACGCTACAAAAAACGGAAATATCTTTAAATCACTTAGGATGAAAGCGTTTTTCACGAATGATTCAAATATAAGAATTTTTAAATTTTGAGAAGAGATATCTTTAATTTTTTAATGGTATAAAATATAATATTTTAACAAATAAATTGACAACTAAATTCAATTACTTGAACATAAATAACAAAGAAGTTTTAGTTATCAGCAGCCGATGGCTCTGGAAAAAGCGAAAGAGATAATGGAATATTGGGAATATTAATCGTCAGGGTTGGGGAATTTCGTACTAACCAAAATGTAATAACTTAATAATATGAATGTGATAACTTCTCATATTCAATTTTCGTTAAAATATTGGTTAAATAGTTGATATTCCTACTAACTAGCACCACTTGCAAAAGTGGAAAAATTTAACAAAGAACGCTGATGAGATGGCGTAGCGGCCTCGAAATCAGTACTGATCCGTTCTGCTGGTTTGATGATTATTGAAAAATATTCTTAATATTCCAATCTTAATATAAATTAATAAAAATAGAATTTGAACAAATTCAATTATTAATAAAATAATAAAAAATGGTTTGCAGTCTTGCAGATTCGAACTTAAGCCCGTTGATAAAATTAACAATTTTAAAAAATATTTATTGCAAAATATTTGAGGAAAAGGTTTTGTGACGGACGCTACAAAAAAACTAAAAATGCCTTTGAAATCTGAACGGCCAACTCAACATTTAGAAAACAACAGATCTGTTTAAAAAAATTGCCAAAACAAAATCGCTTAAGATGGAAGCGTACGTCACGAATGATTACAATGTAAAAGATGTTTGGTTTTTCAAAAGAGATACCTTCCATTTACACACAGTGTTTAATGGGACATAAATGCACTTTCGACTGGTATAAAATATAATATTTTAACATATATTTATTGCAAAATATTTGAGGAAAAGGTTTTGTGACGCACGCTAAAAAACACTAGAAGTACCTTTGAAAGCTGAACGGTCAACTTAATATTTAGAATATATCATATTAATGTTTAAAAAAAATTGTAAAACAAAATCGCTTAATATGCTAGCGTTCGTCACAAAGAATTAAAATGTGAAAATTTTTATTGTCCTTCAAAAGAGATACCTTTAACTTTTAAATAGTGGTTACTGGGATTTAAGTGCACTTTCGGATGGTGTAAAATATAATAATAGCAAGTATTTGATGCGATATACTTTACAACAAAGTCGTGTGACGTATGCGACGATATACGTAAATAACTTTTAAAGTTGAAGTATGAGCTAAAATAACATATACTTTGAAACTATAATACGAGTATATAATCAAACACAGACTGGAAATATATCGTTAGCTGAAACGCAAAACACCCTATCTAATATGTATTTAAAAAAATATGGCATTTCATAAAAAATTCACTTCAGAGGAAAATGAAATTTGAGCAAACGAAAATAGAGATTTTATTTATATCATTAAAGTGGACAAATTTGCACGGAAGACTTCAATATTTTGCATTTTAATAAGTTTTTTTTTCATCTCCTGTTAAATGATGAAAATTGTAGTTAGAGCATTATGCATTTCAGTTAACGATATATTACTAATTTAGCTGGCAAGTTTAAATTTCCGAAAAAAAATAAAAGACTATAGGGTCGGCCAGACGTTGTCGTGCCAAACACTGGATTGACATATACATATAAAATAACAAAACCTGCCTCAAGTCTAGTTCCAATTTTGTCATTTATTTTATGAAGAAAAGTTGAGCAAAAAATTTAAAAAAAAAATTCTAAGACCTTAATAAAAATTGCTGTAAAAGATATTATTTCTCTCAAGCCGTAATCAACCACGAACACTCACAGATTTGCATTGAAATCGCTTGAGTGGTTGTTGAAATTAGCGTGAATGAACACGGTGACACGTAATTTATGTATATTAAGAAGAAATTTAAATCTATTTAAGATTCATTATAAACAAGCCTCTATAATTTTGGTTAATATTTTTATAAATAGTATTTTAGCACGTCTGCATAAGAAATCATCCAATCGTTCGTTACAAAGTTGTTTGTATTTTAATATGAAAATTACAAACTCATTTCGTGTTACTCTAAAATTAAATATTGAAAGCGAAAATAATTAAAAAAAAACATATGCACATGATATCTATTACTTTCAAATAATATGTATCTAAAATGCTAATAATGAATGGATGGATGTTTTTAAAACTACAAAAAGAAAAGTAAAAAATCTTCAAGTCGAAACAATAAAAAACTTTCACACATTTTTCACACCTCTTTTATTGATACCAAACTAATCGTGTGTATACGTTAGATGTGTGTGTGTGTGTGTGAGTATTCGTGGAAATGATAATGAAATTTTGAATGAATATTATTTTTATTTTTCCATAAAATTCATTTTGTACTTGTTTGGCTTCAACAGCCACAAACAAAAAATACACGAAAACAAAATCATATCGAATTTTTTTAAATACAAGCCAAGCGTTATATAAATTTAAGTGAGAATATGATGGCGTTTGTGGAAAACTTAAAACGAACTACACGAACCAATTTGCTTAAAATAAAAAGCGATCGCGCTGAAATCTTCAGCATGCACAAGCAGGCAACAGTTAAAAATGCAACATTTTACAGCTGGTGCACAGCTGAATTTGATTTTTTACTTTAAATGTTATTTTTTAAAGAAACTTAATTATGACATGAGAGCAGGCTAAATATTACAGTTATTTAAAATAAATATTAAATAAACTGAATATACAGTTTGTAAATTAAATGTTGGCACAAAATAAAATTGTCGCACCAATAAAATGAATTTTTTTAAATACAAGCCAAGCGTTATATAAATTTAAGTGAGAATATGATGGCGTTTGTGGAAAACTTAAAACGAACTACACGAACCAATTTGCTTAAAATAAAAAGCGATCGCGCTGAAATCTTCAGCATGCACAAGCAGGCAACAGTTAAAAATGCAACATTTTACAGCTGGTGCACAGCTGAATTTGATTTTTTACTTTAAATGTTATTTTTTAAAGAAACTTAATTATGACATGAGAGCAGGCTAAATAAGTATTACAATTATTTAAAATAAATATTAAATAAACTGAATATACAGTTTGTCAATTAAATGTTGGCACAAAATAAAATTGTCGCACCAATAAAATGTAAAACAGAAAAAGGAGTGTTTTCACAAGCCCGAAAGAACTTTAAATTGTAAAAATAGCAACTAAAAAACTTAAGTTTTAATCCAAATACTATTTTTATGCAAACCTGATACAGGGTGTCTCAGTAAGAGTGCTGAATTGGGTCACGCTGCGTGACTGCTGTCTGTGAATTTTTTTCTCAAGAACTCCTTGAGGATTTTCTGAGCCCAAATTCGACAATTTTGTGTATTCACGAAGCCATTCAAATGGAAATCCGCTTCATGAGAGAAGATGCATTATTTTTCCAAACTTTACCTTTCACATAAAATTCATTGTGATTGCCACTTGTGCCAATTTCAGAAAACTTCAGGATGTTATTAAATCCACTGGCTCAAAAGCATAAATGAAATGTTCATTTTACAGATTTATTCCAATTTTAAAATGACATAATTTTATTTCAATCTTGCTTCATATTTAAAATATTTGAGATCTACAGACCTCAAGTTACCTCACACATTTCTCGGCATTTTTACTAATTCGCGATGATTTAATTAGTGTTTTGTGGACCGCGCATTCTTCATTTAAAAATTATTCTCCGTTTCCAGAACTCTTCACTTCACTTTATTTCATGAATCATCATTTAAAAGGATTTTTTCTTTCCTCTTTTTTGCAATAAAATGAACATAAACTGCCAGTTAAACATCAGGTTGTGTGCAAATTTCGAGTATCAACTGACTTGTGGTAAATTTAAAAAACAAAAGAAAAATGGTTTCCAAAGAACTAAAAATATGTGTAAAAGTCTGTAAAATATGAACAGAAATATGTAAAATGCACGAGTTGAATTTTCTATGCGAACAGAAAATAGTATAATTTCCAAAGAGTGCGTGTGGCTGTTGCAAACTGATGTTGTTGGCTGACTCGTAATCTTAAATATCTGTTTGCATCAGATGTAAAACATCACAAGATATATAGTGACACACAAAAACAAAAAAAAAGATTGAAATTAATTTTAAAGGAAGGATTCATGCAACAAATATTTATGTTGTTGCTGTTTGTTGCAAAATCAAAAGATAAATACAGTAGCCATATTATGCATGTTGTGTTGTCTACTGCAACGACAAGGTACATACAACGTGCAAGACAAGAATATTTCTCTTAGGAATGTACGCATGACTCCACAACCCAACAACTACAACAATGCACTGGCAGCCGACTCAACTTTAAGCATCAAATAGTTCCAATGGAAGTAATAATAAAAATTCAAGTCGGCAATAATAAAATTATTTTTTGCTAATTGCGGCGTCTGTTCAAAAATAAGATAAATTTTAATTTTTCGCAACAAATATTTATTTAGCCATAAATTTCTATTTTGTTTCTTTTACAGTTGTCCCATTCAGTGCTGCTTTTTTCCAAGACTCGAGGAAACTCTGATATGAACTTTTTGGCATGCCCCTGAGCTGGCTCAGGGATCCCGTTTCTATCGCTTGTACAATCATCGCAAAACGCCATCCTTTCCTGGGTTTCTTCAATATTGGGAACAGGGGACCTCAACGGTCATTCAAGAATTCCTGTCCTATTTATGATATTGTCTTGACGTGACTTTTTTTTTTTTATCTTGGACCAGCACTCAGGGGATGACCCCTATATATGCAATGCATTGCGCCGGAACTGAAAACGAGGGGATAGTATTGAGGGGACAGATTAGGAAAGATGAGAAGATAGACAGTTTTTTTTGTAGCTATTTCAACCTTTTACTTCGCCGACTAATTTTTGCTACAGGGCCGACGAAGGTGGGTGCTGTTACTCTGCTTTTTTTAGTACATGATAGTGTCAGTCGTTGCCAATTATGTTCAGTGACCAGTGACTATGCCTTCATCATTGAAACAGGCTGGCAACAACTAACACAACCACGCACTAATGCTGATCAGAAGAAGTCAACACAATATTTAATGACTCAGCACGGGCTCGAACTCACGACCCTCCGCTTCATAGTCTCGTGTTCTACTACTTCAGCCAACAGCACCCACAAACCAACAGCACTTTGCCAAACAGTTACAGAATAAAGGGTTATAATATTGTTGGAATAATTTTTTTATACTCTCCAAAAAAAGAATTGGAGGAAACACTCCTTTATAATAATAATTTTTAAGCTTTATGACTAAGCTGAGACGTAACCTGGTACTCCTCAGCCCCCTTTGCCCTCTAAATAACCCCATAAAAAAATTGTAATTAATTTTACATTTAATTATTCCAAATATTTATTTATGGAGTTTTATGGCAAAGGTGAAACGTCTCACCCACGGCCCTTGCCAGAAAGACCCCGACAAAGTACAGTTTTAATACCCTCCGAAAAGAGTTGGACCTCATAAAGTACTCATATTCTTGATCTGTGATGAAGTCTAAAGGTACGATCACACTTATGAAATATTTGCTCAAAAAAGCGTAACCACTAAATACTAATGAAAACCCTTTTATTTCAAACAAGTGTTTATTAAGCTAAACAGTTTCCAACAATATTAAATTCTATAACACTGTCTATTACTGCATGAAATTGTTTTAGTTAAAAAACACGAATTTGAATAATATATTTTTCATTAGCATTTAGTGGTTACGTTTTTTTGGGCAAATATTTGATAAGTGTGACCGTACCTTAAGACGATCTGGCAATGCCCATACGCTCGTCTGTAGAAAACATGACATAGTCTATTTTTGGACCCCGACCAGTTAGTGGGCGTTGTCGTACGATCTTATATGCAAAAATAGTGTAAATATTGAACAATTTGTATTCCTTAAGCCAATAAGAAGATCTCCCTCACGGCCCTTCTCGCAATAACTCTGTCAAAATACAGATTTAAAATTGGGTACAGAGATGTCTTAAAGGAACTCTGTCCCACCAAGTTAAATATTTTAAATTTACTTACTAAATATTTGGAGGGTATTTAGTTTCGATCCGGTCGAATATAACGTTTTTTAATTGTTATTATTATAATCTAGTAGATAATTCCATGACATTTATTTTTTAAATATGATTTACGGCACATTTGCGCCCAGTTACATGATCCATTCGATTAGTTAAATTTTTTTATTACTTTTCAATAAATCAGACCATTTGGCATCAATATGTCTTGAATATTAGCCTGAAATGTCTTAACATGGTCTCATAGAGAAATTCAGAGGTATTATATCATTCGAAAGAGGGAACCAGTAAACGGAATCACTTTTGAATTTAAAGTTGCCACCTAATTAATTTTGCAATAAATCGATTGTTAAGCGCTCTGTATGACAATTTGCTTTAATGTTGATGTTTAGCTGATTCATATATAATCCCAATATTTCGTTAACCATCGATTAACTTGTTCAGCAAAATTTAGAATTTTATATTTTAGCCGATGATTACGAACTAATAAACTTTTATATTTAATATAAGAAGACCTAAAGTTGGTGTTTGCTGGGTAATTTTCATTTTATATCTTAAAAGTGAATGATGTTGATACGAGTATGTAAGTGAGTACGTGTATGAGTGGCTGGATAGATGGATGAATGCCAACATGCAGGCCACTCACTTTATTTATACACTTTTTCTCTTTTCGTGTTTGCTAGGGTTACGTGCAAAATATAAAAAAAAAGTTTAAACAGAAAAACATAATTATAGAGAGAAGAAATACCATCACATGCATATTTTGCAACAAATCAAGCATCTGTTTTATTTACAGATCATTATTTTGCCTTAAAACTGAAAGCTGCAACAGTGCAGAAGTTTAAAAGTACAGGGCAATTAAATTTGAAAATATATTAAATTAACTAAGTGGGGCTGCATTCGATAGGGCCGCATGTTGTCCATTGCAGGGCTGCATTTACAGTCTTTGTGTAAATGTTCTTGCATCATTGCATATGCCAAATAATAAAAAAATTTATAAAAATAATAACAAGAAATTAAAGTCGAAAATTTGTCAGTCGCACAGTGGGACCGAAAGACTTATTTTTAGAAGATCAATTGATATCGTATAATAATTTAAAGACATTTATATCCGGCAAAATATTTTCTTAGTGTGAATCAAAGACCTCATTTTAATAATACGTTTGAAAATATTTCTTTTGTTTTAATTACATGGTCACCCTAATCATCTTAACAATTTTTGGTTTTAATGATTCAGCAGACTCTTCAGCAGCTCTTAGTTTTTAGCACAAAATAGGTTTGATAAAAAATAGAAATCTTTGCTATAGTTCCATTCCAACCTCTAATCTAGATCAAATGAAAGTAGTCGTCTACGTAACGGATCAATAAGGCTAAAGAACACAGATCTATGTACAGGCAATCTGAGTATATGGGTTTAGTTTTAGAGATATACAATCTGTTCAAAGAAAACTCACATCAGCGTGCAGCATATGGAAACAATTCTAGATAATTAATCTAGAATCAAAAGTATGTATATACTTGCATAAAACAAATGACGAAATAAAAACAAAGAAAATTTTTTGATTACAGTGCACAAGCGGGCAGTTAAAAACACAAACAACACACGAGTACAAATTTCTGTATGCAAATCTTAGCAGCCAACACCTAGTACGAGAAAAAGAAATCTAAAGACTTAGATGAACATGAACATGAACATGAACAACAACAATAATTGTTTGCGTAAATGCGTGCAAATATTTTCAGTCATATTTGCATAGGAAAAAAATGACAGCCAGTCCATGCCCAACCAGCAGCAATCAGTTTCAAAAGACTGCAGTAGCTTTTTTGTTAAGAGTCAATGCTGAACCAGAGTAATAATAATAATAATAATGTAGCTGGCAGAGTGAATGGTTGTATACGTGCAACATCAGAAACAATAATGCCAAAAAGAAAAATACACACACGCACTTACATGCATGCACATGCATGCTAGCGAACAACCTTAACAACACCAAGAGCAAAAGATCGAGTACATTATATACAATAGTTTGTTTTCTACGGTGTTGTGTTTTTATTTCCATTAAATAGTCAAGTTTTTGGTTCTATTGCCAGCAAAGGCTGTAAAGGAGTGCAGTCTTTTTACAAGAACATTTCATTTTTCTTCCTAAAAATGCTTATTCTAAAAGAAATTATTTACGGGATGAAAATAAAAATCAAGACAATACCAAAGATAGAACACATCTGTACTCCTTTTCTCCAGCAATTAACAATTTCTAACACCCTATTGATATAGCAGGAAAGTATGGGTACGAAACTAATGAGTAGGAAAGTGTTCTATTTCTGATATTGTTTTGACGTGACTTTGTCAAATAGTTACGGAATAAAGGTTTATAATACTGTTGGAATAATTTCCTGGCATTTATTTTATAAATATGATTCCCGGCACATTGCAGCCGCGTCTACGAATTACATGATCCACTCGATCAGTACAATTTTTTATTACTTTTTCCAATAAATCTGACCTTTGGAATATTGGCCTTAAATGCCTTAACATGGCCCCATAGAGATATCATGAGATATTATATCGTTCGAAAGAGGGAGCCAGTGAACGGGATCACTTTTGGATTTAAAGTTGCCACCTAATTAATTTTGCAATAAGCCGATTGTTAAGAGCGATGTATTGCAAGTTCAGCAGAACCATTTAAAAACTATTATAAAAACATATATATCTTCTGTGATCACGTCAGTGCCCACTTTTCCAATAGCTTCATCATATAGCTTGTGCATGTGTATGAGAAATTTTCATAAGGAAGTAAATGAAGACAAGTAAAAGTCCTCTATTCGGCTATGCTGAACCGACAACGACATCTGTCTGCATTCATTCCAACCCTGGAGCCATCTTTTTGATCTTTCAGCTTTTCTATACCAACTTATACCAATTATTTCTTTTTCAAATAAAAAATATCTTTGATTAGCAAAACAAATTAAATTAATATTATTTAGTTACTTAAATATTACAAAAATAAAATTAAATTAAAATTTTACAGCTCTGGATCTGTGTTTTTCTCTTTTCCGATTTCTAATGCTAATGAATTTCAAATATGTTTAATTTATAAAGAAAACCGGTTTTTTTTAATTGGTTACTTTTGTGTACCAAAAAATATTTCCATTGTCCAATCCTGGAATCGTGTTGTTTGATTTTTAATACCCATTATATATGTATGTACATATGTATGTATATATATAAATATATATATATATATATATATATATATATATATATATATATATATATATACATATATATATAAATATATATATATATATATATATATATATATATATATATATATATATATATATACATATATATGTATATATATATATATATATATATATATATATATATATATATACAAAAGTAACCAATTAAAAAGAAGTAACCAGTGCAAAATACTTTACGCAGTAAATTTGCACAGTTTTGGTGCGCAGATGGCGGCAGGGTGACTCAGACCATATGCCGGCGATGTTATTAACCCATATTTTTATCCGTTTCTGTGACTGACTGTACACTACCGATGACTTCAGACAGGAAGTAGCAACCACGAAATAATTCCAAAGAAAACCCGTAAATCTATTCAGTTATCTGAAGTGTTGAAATTAGCTAAGAGCGAGTAAACGATCGGTAGTCTGGCTTGATATTGAGTGACTCAGAGCTGCTCTGCGACTAAAAGAGAATATATAATAAATTTCTTATCTGATATCATGCAGGGATTTTTGTTTCTGAGCATTTTCCTTATGTGGGCGATAGAAAAGCTAGTATATGCCCTGCAGATAGTTTTTTTTTTAATTACTTTTTTCTGTAAGAATAGAAAGTTGTATAAAAAATAAAACTTTTCAAAATGTGTCGGAACTTTCTAGATCTTAATGATAACATTTCGTGTTTACATTGATTGATTGCAAAGATTTTCTCACAAAAACTTATTTGAATTTTCGAATTGAAGTGTTTTTAACGGTTAACTTTTCATATGAAAATCATGCCTACTGCCAGAAGGTTTGCGCAGGTCTTGTTTATCTATATACCAAAACTTCGTTATACATATATGTATGTATACATATATATTTTTTTTTAATTCCAAACTATTACTTTTTCCAACAGCAAGCAATTAAAATCTACATTTTTGTGATAATTAATTTGAATATCTTAAGCAGACCAAATCATACATATAAACTTTATTCCACTCGCCACCTTTTTATACAAATTTATGCATCGTTTAAAATTTATGCAGGCCTGACTTGCAGTCAGCTTAACTTTTTTTTTGGAACACATAAATCTTTACATGATATTCAAAAATTTGTTATGCCTCTTTAATTAACATTTTAATGTCTTAACACAAAATGCTAAGAAAAGAAATGTTACATTCACACCTACATCAAAGGTTACAGAACGCAGTTTGAATTCAACATTTCTAGTCTTGAGAAAATATTTCACAATTTACAAGCCACTAGTAGCAGTTAGTTAATTTGCGGTCAGTCAGTTTTATGATAAAAAACAAAGTTGCTGCGCCATAAACTACAATTTGTATGATTAAAACTTCCCCTAGTTCATTATACACTTTTTTAAGTTTTAATTAGTGGAATCGCTTTAAACTGGTTTTCAATTTACACGACGGCGATAAAGAAATGCTCACAAATAAGAGTACAAAACGAGGAACAATTAAAGATGTAAACAAAGAATTGAAACAAGAAAAAGTTTTTATATATTAAATTTTTTTTAGAGCGCCAGTTGCTTGCCGTCTTTCAATTTGCCCCAGTAAAACTAATCCAGCGGAGTTAAAACACAAAAACGTTCCATGGTTAAAATTTCCCAACTTTTTACTAAATAAATGTCGAAAGACATCAGATCTGTTCTTGATATTTCATCTTTTAATAGCCAATTTACTTCCTAACCTTAAATTTGCCCAGTCTTTAGGAAACACAGTGCGCCGTAAAACGAGTGTCTTGTGTACATTTCTTTGTTAATGAAAAACAAATATGTACCTTAAAGTGGAGACCAAAATTACAACTACAAAACAACAGAAAACAATACAAATAAACACAAAAACAAAAGGCTGAATTAAAACTTGAAAGAATTTAAAAAAATAACATCTAGAAAATATAAGAAAAAGTGCCTAGAAAAGTAAAAGAAAAAGAAGAAGAAAACTAAGTAATCAAACTCACCTTCAGTTACATGGCCGCTCTTGGGCAGCGTTTCAGTAGTCGTTGAGAAATTATTCATTTTTGCCATTTCGAAGGGTAAAACGGCAGCGGCAAATAACCAAAAACAATGCAGTGCGTTCAGAACAAAACAGAAGAAACAAACGCACACACACACAAACACAATCAAGTGAAAACAGGTTAACAACACCACCAGAGAGTTAAAGCTGATGAATGTCGGTGTTTAGTTTTGTATTTCAAAAAATTGTGTTGCAATAGAATGAAATATTTAACTGCTGTGCTCCGACCGCCGCCGCACTCAAGGACGATGGCAAAGATGTTGAGTTTGTTGATAAGAAAAATAAAAAAAAATTATACAAAGCAAAACAAATAATTGTGCAGCTGCTGCTTAGTTTTTGTAAAACACTTGAGTTTGTGGCGAATACCGTGAGGAATTTGGCGTTGTTCTTGTTTTATTTTTCTTATTTTTATTATTTAAGTTTTTCTGTAGCCCGTATTATTTTTATTTGTTGTTGTTGCTTACGGGTTTGTTTTGATTTGAATTGGTGTGTATTTCGTATATGACAGATACTTGTTGAAGTACCGTAATCGCTTCATATAAACGAGATACTTTATGGGCACGTAGCGGGTTCGGTTGGTTGTTCATTGAGTCGGCAAATTGTTGTTGCAATGGAAGTTTTATGTGTATCAACTTCCAGTTTGTTGTTATTTATTTTTTTATGTTGATTATTTTCCCTTGTGCATATTTTGTTTTCTTTTTTATTTAAAGTATTTCATTACATTTTTATTAAAACCTTTTTTTCTAATTTTTTGTTTGCCTGCTCTGCATGTTTGTGCTCTCGTATCAATTTCATTTGTTAATTCGAAAAAAAGGTTTCTCTTAGAGGTCGTTTTATTTGCGCACTTTACACAAGACGAGGTTGTTAGAGAAATCTAATTTGAAAAAAAAAATTATCTAAATTAAAAACACTTTAGCAAATAAAGACACAAATTTTCACGCCCGTTTTCTGTTTAACCGTTTTTTAATACTCCAGTTGCTTTCAACTCTCTTCGTAAGCTGTAAATCTTTTAACCCTTTTCTTTGCAACAATTTATTTTTTCCGATAGAAATTTATTGGAAATTGCATGCACCCAGTTAATGCCTCATTTCACAGCGACTCAGCCGCACTCAATGCATTCATTCATTCACTCCCTTCTTGCCACTCATCAATTTTTTAATTGGTTTTGGAAATAATTTCTTGTTTATAAAAATATTTCACTTCACTTTAAATTGTTTTCCTTGGCCGCTTCCAATCGATAATAAATGCTTTTGGATTTCATAAATGCACTTTTCCGTAGATGCTCTGTGCAATTCTATCGGTATAGATATTTATTTTCTAGTTTATGTTTGTTAATTAAAACTTAAAAAAAAACTATTAAAAGGCCTCAAATAAACTCAGAAATTAAGAAAACACCGCACTGCACGTCCGCATGCTTTCGCTGCTCTTTTAACAATCTTCGCTTGAATTTTGTTTTTGAGATGTTTTAGCTCAAATGTTGATTGACGCTGCCGGCAGCAGCAGAGTTTCGTCGTTTGTAAACAGTGTTGCCACAGCGCGGTTTTAAGTCAGCAATCACAAGATAAGCAGCAGTTCGTTTACTTTTATATATACATTCTTACACAAATATGGAGAAAACTTGAAGAATGGGCAACTTATATTAAACTTAATAAAGAATGTAAACTTTATTTGTAGATTTTATTATTAATGAGATAAGAATTCCTCTACTGGAATCAAGTTCAAATCTACGATCTGCAAATTATTTACATATGAATTTAAATTAGATTCAAGTTATTTTTGTTAAGAGTGAAATATTAGAATATGTTATAATCATCAAACTAAGATAATGGATCTGTACTGATTTCGTGGTTCGCTACGCCATCTCATCAGTGTGTTAAACATGAATTTGCTTTCTGTTATTCGCATCTAATATAAATATCATTATTAAATCAAGGTTCACGTACACACCTGCAAAATTTAGAAATAATTTTTCTTTATAAAGCAATTTGTGGGTGCAGTGGGTTGAAATAGTTAACACGGGACTCTGAGGCCGAAAGTCCCGAGTTCAATTCCACGCTCAGTCATGAATATGATGTCGAATTCTTCAGATCAGCATAAGGCAAAGTTGAGATAAAAATAGTAAAAAAAAATGGTTAAAATAAATTGATCCCTCTTCTTCTTGCTAGTTCCGGTGCAAGGCACTGCATATGTGGGATCATCCCTGTGTGGTAGTTCTACTTAAAAAAAAATTATTTTAATATCGAATTTTGTTTATGTGATTAACAAATGGGCTATTCCTCATCATCAAAAAATTTTAAATGAGTTTGAAAAATATTTTATATAAAAATGTTCATAGAAAATTTTCTTAAAATATATTTCAGATACATATTATTTGCTATGCATACGTAGATAATTGTTTGCTTACAGCCAACACTTTTTACTTAGCCGATAAAAATTATTGGCCTACTTCATCTAATAGAATACGCTTTGAGCTCTGACAATTCATTTCAGAAAAAAATCTACTTACTTTGAGTAATAGCTTTTGGTCTGGCAGCACTTGAAAAGACATTCATCCAATATTCGCACAGTACTTTTCAAACTTTAGCTGCTGGTGCTGCCAAGTTTGCTAGCGATAGCATATTCACAAACCTTCATTGTCATTCAAGGAAGTTATTGAAACAAAAATGTTTTAATATCTATTAGCGTTGTCCCAAAGTGGGGTAACGATTTTATACAGTGATCCCTGCTATGATTTCCTTAAATAAACTGGCCAATAATTAATAATAGTTCAGTACAGAAAACTTCGACTTTACATTCATGAATGTGTGAGGAATCAATCTTATGACCTTCGGCTTCGCAGTTTATGTGTTAACTAATTCAGAATATGGAGATTATTTCGTGTCTGGCGATTAATGTCACTACAATAATGTGTGAGTGCATTAGCATATGACTAGATCATGACGATGCCTGCACAAGCACAACATTTTTGATCCGTAAGTTGGCATGATCGTGAGTAAAAAAATTTAACACGAGGCCAGCTCTAATATGAATACATATCAGCATTTTATGATAATCAGAAAAGTAGATAGCGCTTATCAATTAAAACAATTTTAAACTATTATTTAAAATACCTTAACACAATTTCTTTAAAGCAGTAATTGTTTTCTCAAGGCCACTGTATTTTGAAATTTGGCGCTAGAGCTATGCAATTGTTTCCAAAACTATTACACTGAAAGAAATAGAATAGACAAAGGACTAGAAACCATAAATTAACTTCTTGCATTAATATAACGCAAGATTTCGTTAAACGCATGATAAATTACATTAAAGTGATGAAAACAATATAGATCATAATAAAATTTTCTCAAATACATATTTTAGAAATTGAATTTGTCTGCTATTCTCATTCGAGCAACGAATAAAACCAAGTTTAACAAAAAATTCTATATAAATAATTAATTAATTTGACTCTTCTGCACATTAAACTTTTTTAATCCATTAAATTTCTGTAATTATTAATAGCGACAAATGGCTTTAGCAAATAGTTTTCTCAGTTAGAGCTGCCTTCACCAGGGGATGTTTGTTTTATTTTTGTAAACAGTCTTTAAACTGGTTTTTATTTTGGCTGTGAAAAAAAAGAGTTATAATATTAAACAGAGCGTGGAAAAGCACAATTCACCAGCGATTGAAACTACACTTGATGGCTAAACTTCATAACGACATCCAGCGACTTTGGGGAAGTACAAAAAGTTGAAAAAAATAAAAATTTTTTGTATCATTGTATTTTTAAATATCAAAAATTGAAATAGTCAAATCAATCTAATCACTTCAACCAAGAATGGGAATTGTAATGTGATGCGAAATGGTTAATAGGTTTGTTTAATTGAAATGATTTGAAAGTTATTCTAAAATTAATTAAATATATAGTTATTATTAAGAAGAATTTAATTATTAAGCTAAGAATCATTATTCAGGCTCAAGTTCAAATCGCCGACTTATAAATTATGGTGTATATGCAATAATAATAATCAGGGTTGAGGAATTGCGTGCAAAACGAGTGGTTTAAATAAAAAGTATATGTATATAAGAATAATTAAACTTAAAGTTTCTTTAATTTAAGTAATAATATTGATCTCGAGGGTTTGTTATAAAATAATAACTTTAAAAATTTTATTCGAATATTTTTAATCGAATAATATTATTTAAAATTTTATATTCAACTAATTTTTGCCAGAAAAATATACGAAATGATACGAAAGAATAAATGTGTTCGAATAATTTTTTTATATAATATAATGCAATTATTCGAATAATTTTACTAATACATACTCGTATATTCGTTTCACAATATAATGCAAGTGATGTAACAGCTAATTGGCTACCTGTTATATCACTCGCAATTTAAAAAATATTATTCTTTGAATAATGATGTTCGAATAATATTATTCGAATAAAATTATTCGAATAAAAATATTCGAATAAAAAAGTTTGAATAATTTTGTTTGAATAATTTGAAGAGTTTTATAAAATTAATATATGTGTGAATAATTCTCAAATGTTGTTATTCGATTAAATTTTACTTGGACTATTTCATTGCAAAGTAAAATATATTCAAATAACTTTATTTTTTACACACTTATTGAAATTATTCGACTGATTGAAGAGTTATAAAATAACGAACTTTTAAATATTTAATTTAGGTAATAAGTAGTATTGAGCATGAGGCTCTTTTTTATAAAATAATAACTTTAAAAACTTTTACCCCCTTATTCATAAAAATTAAAAGAGTCTAATAACAGCGTAATAAAACAAAATTTCATATGAAATTTGCTCTATTAGACTCTTATAAGCCTCTCATAGTTTTTATGAATAAGGGGGTTAGATTTTTTTATTTTTCAATATCTCGGTATCCTCGCGATATCTTGTTCAAAATAACAATTGATAATTATCAATTAACAATAACAAAATTTTGTAAATTACGGAATATTAAATTTTTGTTGTTTAATATTTTAAAATTTTGTTATTGTTTATTAATTATTATCAATTGTTAACCTGAAGAAGATATCCAGAGAATATCGAAGTATTGAAATATAAATAAAAAAAAAATTTTAAAGATATTGTTTAATAAAAAAGGCCTCAAGCTCAATACTATTACTTAAATTATAAGTATAATTAATTTTTCATATTGTTAACAACCTCTGTTAAATAAATAGTTAAAATAAATTCTAAAATAAAAACAAATAAATCTGTAAATTCGCAGATTTAAAGATGAGCCTGAATAATAATTCTCAAATTAATGCTTAAGTATGAAAAATTAATATAATAAAATCATGTTAAAGAAGAATTTATTATGTGTTGTATTTTAAAATTTCAATCATTTAGGTTCGGTTATGGTCACCAACCACTATGCTGATCTTAATTGTACTGAAATAGATTCGCAGTAAAATCTCTAAGTAAAACAGTTTGAGTTTCACTTAAGAGAAGGAGCAAAAACACACCTGAATGTAATCGCTCTGAAAACAACAGGTAAAACGTAAATGGCCATAAAATTTGAGTTAAAAGTGAGTAATTTGTGGCGACTAGACCAGCAAAACACAAGCATCAGTTGTCAATGAAACGCTTAAAAATATTTTGTAGATACAACAACAACAACAACAACAAATTGTACAGGTAGACTGAAGAGCGTAAAACGTTATTTAACAGTTAAATATAATTTGTGATGGACTAAAACAATTTACAATAAAAATAAAGAGCTAAAAACCACAACTCAACTCAGACGGTTTGAATGGGTTTTGAGCTGTTTTAAACGCATTCAGTTGTTAAAAGATCGTGCGGCGTTTGGGTTGATCAGTGAGTTTCATGTTCAAGCGTAGACGACAACTCGAACAGAAAAAGTTTTATTCTAAATATAATGAAACAAAATTGTGGTTGCGAAATGCGAAATAATTTTAATAATACACGTACCAATTAAATAAAAATTATTGTGAATGATATACAATAAAGGAAATGCATAGTTTAAATTCAGAAATGAAAAAAATAAAATTGATTAAAAGATTCCTCCCGTATGTATAGTGAAACCTGTTTTCTACCGAGTTTGCGTCTTACAAAGTAATAAAAAACCAGTTAATGGAAGGAAGACAAACAACAACTCGAAAAAGATCGTGAAAGAGTTAAGACGAAAACACAACAACAACAACAACAACAAAACAAGACAAATATTATAGCATGAGTCATAAAATCATTGTTTTAACAGCAGCAAAAGTTACTAACAATAACTAAAAAGTAAGCCAAACTCTCTCATCAGCCAGCCGAGTTGATTTAAACGCAGACGCCTGCAAGCCAGTAAATAATTTAAATAATAAATTTTTACAAAAACTTAGTTTACTACACCTACAAAAACAGCAACAACAACAACCAAACAAACAAATATAATTAAAATAACAAAAGCAGCAAAATTCCGCTAAAATAGAAAAATATAAAAACAAAAATTTTTTTCCCTAAATAATTTAAATGCCTTAACGATCACGTACTTTTAAAACAACAACAGCACTATAACAACAAATATTTAACCATTAAAATAATAATAAAAATAAGTAGAATAAGTAACAACAACAACAACAAAGCTGCTTCCCTTAATAGTTGTTATCGTATTAATATTTAAAACAAAACAAAACAAAAATCCAGCCCGAAGATCATGGACTGCAAGTTGTTGAAGTACAGTTCAAGCGTCTTCTTGGTGGTTCAGCACCTGGCTAAAGTGGCCTTGGCAGCCAGTGAAACTACTTGTCATAGTGAAACGTGTCATCCAGTTGAAGAGTATTGCTCCCAATTCGAGCAGACCTGTTTGCCCTGCAGCAGTGCCTGTGATCCGCAGGATATAAAATATGAACCCAGTGTTTGCAGTCGAGAGTGTAGTGGTATGTGGGCAATTTTTTTTTGTAAATATAATTTTTTTAAAAAATTTTTTTGGCTGACTGTTTTCTTAAATTAAACTACAACATGCATTTGGCATTTTATACCGCAAGCAATTCGATATCGTTCGAAATTTGTATTAAAATTGTATTGGAATTTCGATCGATATCGAATGAGGTAATTTGACACCTGATTTTTTTTTATTGTTGTTTTAAATATAAAATCCCAGATGCAAATTAATATAATATTTTCTTTACAAAAACAGGCCGTTAATTACACTAGTTTTGGGTTTTTCTATGCAGACATTTTATATGCTTAAATAGGTTACAAGCAAGTCAAAGGCAGGCAGTCGTTTGCACATTTTTTGTTTCAAAAATTGTAAACGTTCAAAAATTATTCACAATAAGTGAAAACATAAAAATTGAACACGTTCAAAAATTATTCACAATAAGTGAAAGTATAAAAATTTTAAATGTTACAATACATCTATAAGTACAAGAGACCAGCTTATTTTATTAATTTCTTTTTTTTTTTGTTGCAAAAAGAGCCGATAGTTTACCGCACGTCGCATATTGACTTGAAAAAGGCATGGACATGATGCCGACAGAGCAACGGCATTTATAATATGGGGCGACTTCTAAATTGATTTTGAGGTTATGCAAAAGAGAAAAAAATCTAAGTTTTAAATTTTAAGTCCGGGTATTCGTGGCTGGACATGGCTGAGATATGGAACTTGGACCAACTTTATGTCCGGACTAATTTAATGCCTAGTGGAGACCGGCAGTTAAGTTTTTACGATCATGTTGGCAAACAAACAAAACATGATAATGCACGTCGTGTCCGATCAGTTAAGTTTCAGACTAAATATAGCCTATTTTTCTTAGACGATATCGAATATCATCGATTTGATGTAGGCTGATATTGAAAGATTTGTGCTGGGTTTGTCAAGCAGAGCTGCACAGCAAGCGCAAATTTTGCTCAAACAAACCATGGCGGCTAGTGTAAATTGTAAGAAATAAGGGAAAATAAATATCAATTTAATTAATCAATTTACACAATTTTCGTCAGGTGCTACCCTTCCATCATCAGTACTCATCTTTATCTTGGTTTATCGCCACTTTTTTTTTTTTTTTTTTTGGAGTAGGACCAGCACTCAGGGGATGACCCCTACATATGCAATGCATTGCGCCGGAACTGAAAACGAGGGGATAGTATTAAGGGGACAGATGAGAAGATAGACAGTTTTTTTGTAGCTATTTCAACGTTTTACTTCGCCGACTAATTTTTGCTACAGGGCCGACGAAGGCGGGTGATGTTATTCTGTTTTTAGTACGTGATAATGTCAGTCGCTGCCAATTATGTTCAGTGACCAGTGACTATGCCTTCATCATTGAAACAGGCTGGCAACAACTAACACAACCACGCACTAATGCTGATCAGAAGAATTCAACACAATATTCCATGACTCAGCGCGTGCTCGAACTCACGACCCTCCGCTTCATAGTCTCGTGTTCTACTACTTCAGCCAACAGCACCCACAATTAATATGGATTAATATGGAGAAAATAGTATACGAGAAGTGTATCAATACAAATGAAGTCCCTGTGTTACCGTTCGATTATTTGCTTCAAGTGACATTTCCTGACTTTTATAGTTTTCATGCAAAGTATGACACTTTTCGTCATATTTCCCCTAATTCCGTATCTACTTGACAATGCCACGTCAAGACAATCGCCTCTATTATGAATGGCGACGTCGACGTCCCATCATTATCCTTGTCTACAAGTTGTCGATAACAATTAATTACTTTTGACAAATTTCTTAACATTCTCTATATAATATCGATAGAACATGTCAATAGCAGTCACTTGCTGTCGACAAAGAGTGAACAAGCGACAATTTTTGACTGTCGTCTTGATACGGCGTCGATGTCGTCATTTATAATAGGGGTTAATATAAAAGATTGGGCATTTCTGTACTCCTTTTTTCCCCAGAAATTGACACTTTCTAACAATTTCTTACTGTATTCAAGGCATTAGAAAGTAGTTATAGGCTGTCAGAAGTAGTTATTTGATACCCACAAAGAGTAGATAATCATTTTCTGTTTATATTGTCTTGACGAGACCTTTGACAAATAGTTACAGAATAAAGGGTTAGGTTAGGTTAACTGGTCGCTGGTAAGGGGAAGTAGAGTCCAGCCCACTTAGATCCAATTATTTGATGCCTTTCTGTTACCTGCATAGGAGAAAAGGTGAAAAAAGAAGGAAAAGATAGTCGAAGTCCAGGTAGAGAAAATAGCCAGAAGATGGGACAAGAGAGAATTTTTGGTCTTGCTCGCACGTCCCAGGGGTGTCAGTTGCCGAACCAGCCACTGCTCTTAATAAAGAGGCTCAGGTTCCTCAGTTCCATAACTGACATCTCCGAAATGTATCTAAAACGTGTTCTGCCAGAGATTGTAAGCGCTGCTCCTCCAGAGCAGGACAGAAACAAAGGAAGTGTGTAATGCTTTCCTCCTCCTCCTCCTCGTCATTGCAGCTGGAGCAATAGTCGTTATAGGGGAGACACATGTGCGCCTAGCATGAACCCCAAAAGTGCAGTGACCAGTAAGTGTGACCATCATACTGCGCAAATTAGCTTTTGTTAAGTTCAAAAGATCATTTGTCCTCCTAGAGTCCAGGCGGAGCCATAAAACTCTTGACATCTCGGAGGTGGATTCTATGAACCACCTGTCCTGAGCCAATTGAAATAGTGCAGCATCAAGGCGCCTCCAGCAGGATGAGAGTGGAATCCCAATTAGTTGGTCAGTGTCGGCCTCCTGAAGTGCGGTTCCTCTCTTAGCCAGCTCATCCGCCTTAATGTTGGCTATGGTGGTCCCATGCCACCGCACCCAGTTCAAGGTTATGCGTGAAAGTCCCGCAAGTCCATCAAGGTCTTTGCGGCATTCCTGGACAAGTTGGGATGTGCTATACAACCCCGTAAGGGACCTTATTGCAGCTTGACTGTCGATAACGAATTGGATGTCGCGGTCCGAAATTCGATAAAACCTTAGCCACAGCGCTGCCCTTTTGATGGCAGATATTTCCGCCTGTAATATACTATATTCGTCCGGTAGTCTGAAGGACATCCCGATACCAAAGTCTGGAATAAAGACCTTAGAATAAAGTTTACCATGACAATTTTTTGTGTTTTAAGGTCCATGTCGATATTCGTTGTATTCCGAATCGTATGTTATCGTCAATATGTATTTGAGCGTATCGCTGGACGTCAGCATATGCAGATGGCAAATCTGTAAAACCAGCAGAGGGAGAGAGGGAATTCATTAGCGACAGACAGCGTTGTTGACTTATCATAGTTTTGAAGATTTTTTTTAAATATCTTGACGATTTTTAAACTGGTCATATATTAAATTCGATTTTTCATTATTTTTGAAATTATTTTTAAGGAAATTTTAAAGGATTTTATGAACAACGATTTGGAAATGTTAAACAAAATGAAATATAAAACATAAAAATGGGACATGAAGAAAATAATCAAACGGTAACACGGGTATTAAAACAGAAATGTGTTAACATCAGGTTGATGCAGTTCTCGTATGCAATTTTCTAATAAAATTTTTTTAAATAAAAACTGTTATCACATTCAACTAAGCCACCTAATAAGTGGTGACGAACACAATACACATGAGCACTGATGATGAAAGCGTTGCGGCTTTCTAAAACAGCTGTTCTGCTCTGCTGTGTAAATTGAATAACTAAAAACTGATGTTAACTTTCCCTTGTGCCTTGGAATATTTATCATGTCTTTCTCAATTTAAAAAAAAAAAAATCTTAATTCTAAAATCCTATAAATCTTAATTCGGAATGAAATATAATTTTATTATTGTCTTTGATACTGCATTCAATAGATATTTCTTTTAAGTTCTCATCCTAAGAGCGACACGATCATCCTCTGGTAGACACGATCATAATTCTTGTTTGATTTTTTTAAGAAAACTCTAGTTGATCAAGCAGATTAACCTGTTTTTTTATTTTTTTGTGCTCGTTATTAAAATTTAAGGTCTTTTAAAAGGATTTATTAATCGGTTTTCTAATTTCGTTATTATAACACTAAATCTATCGTACGCATGCGCTACAAAATTTACCTGTTTTGTGGAATTTATGATAAATAAAAACTCTTATCGCATTTACTGAAGCCACCCACCAAGTGGTGATAAAAAATACACATGAGTACTGAAGACGAAAGTGTAAAGTCTTCCAAAAACCGCGTTGCATAAGTAGGAAAATTAAATTGCTGTACTAAATTCAATTAAGAATTGTTCGAAAATTTTATTTTAAATTTAGCATAAGAAATATTTTAAGGCGCAAAGGAAAGTCAACATTTTAATTGTCTAACTTACACAGCAGAGCAGAACAGTTGCTTTCGAAAGCCGCTACACTTTTATCATCAGAACAGATGTTGATTGTTTCCTTCTTCCTAAGAATATTAATCATAAAATCTTTTTGAATGTAACACGTTAAGAATGTTAGCCGCTAACACTGATATGAAAACATCCATAGTTTTGCTTGAAATCTTATAATTCTCAATTGTTTTGGGTTGAAAATCGAGGTCGTAGTGTAATTATTTTCATAGCTAATACAATAAACCATAATTTCTTTTTATAACAGACCCTGGAATGTGCATTAACTTTAACTAAAACGAGTGACTTTGTAAAAGTGTAAAAAATTACTTTTCAATCTGCTTTTTGCGGTGGCTTTTAAGAATATTTTATAATTATCTCTTTTAAACAAGCCACAGAATATGTGAAGAGATCATTACATTTTTTTTTTTGTTCTAAGTGAAAAGACTCTACAGACAGTCTCAATGCACTTTTCAAGTCGTAGGAAGTAAAATGCGGAAAAATTTATCAGGTTAAAAAATCATGAATCATTTGTATTCAAGATTTCTAATAAAGTTATCTATCAGCAAAAAAATAAATAAATAACTTAAAAAAAATTAAATAAATATGTACGACGATGATGACACCTTAAAACTTATTAATCATGTGTTTTTTATTTATATTTAGATTTTATCAAATTACAACCTCTCAAGAATGAAATCCATCACATACAAATACAACAGAATATCATATTAGCGCTGCTAATTATCTTGCTGGCTATAACGGCCGGTCATTTTGTGTATAAGTTAATAAAATGTCTAAAACGGAAACGTTGTATTGGCCAGCTCATGAAAAGATTGAAATTGAAAAAAGCAGCCGCTGCACCAGCAGCAACGCACAGCAATGGCAAAGAATTGGGTGGCATCACCATAACCAACATGGGAGCGATCAATGACATTGAAAGAGCGCCATCACAAATTTATAGTTTGACAGGTAAGAGAGAGAAAATGTAGTTAATAAAACCTAAAGCTAAAGAATGCCTTAATGACTTAACCTGACAATATTTTTCAAATATATGATTTTTTAAAAAGATCCCCATTAATCTTATGGTTTCTTTTGTTTCATGTTACCAACAACAACAACATAAAAAAGGTGTTGAGGGTTCTGTTAGGACGGTGACAACACCAATTAGCTCCAGACATCCGGCTGAAAATACAACACCTTCACCCCAGCCCCACGAATATTCGTATGACAATCAGGGTTTAGTGGTGACGCCGGTGTCAGATAAACCCAATGGCACACCAGGTTTTGCCTAAAAAAATTTACTTTTTATCTCGCAAATCCCTCCATCCAATACTTCACGCTTATTTATTTTAATCCTTAAAAAAAGACAATCATTTATAAAATGATATTTGAACGCGCCGCTGTAAACACTTCAATGCGGGTGTTTTTTTTTTTTTTTTTTGTAAGACCTTATTTTATTAATCGATGTAAGAAATCATTGAGTGAATTATTTCTGCTTAGTCTTCCTTTGTATGAGAGTAAACTTTTTAAGAAAAATCTTTCAATTGGGGTTTTTTTGTGTCTCATTCTCTAACACCCATCACGTTCATCACAATTCATTTAATTCTAGTGAAAATTCGTTTAAGTCCTTTTCGTTTTAAGTTTTTAGTTTAGAAATTAATATTAAATTGTGCTTTAAATTAATGCTTGTAAAAGAATTACATATACTGATATTATATGTTGAACATTTTATATTTACATATCGTTGCCTAAAATGCAAAAGACCACAAGTAGCAAAAAATTAGCAAAAATTAGTTTGTGATTAAATATGACGTATTTTTGTTAATTTACTTCAAATAAAGCAAAAAAAAATATTCAATTAAAATTTTTAGGCCTTTTGGATTTTGGGTGACGATATGTATTTTTTAAATAAATTTCCAAAAACCTTAAATAAATAGTTAAAAATTATTTTTTTAGAACAAAAGCATTTCTGCTGGTAATAATTTTTCCAAAAATACATATTCGTCCCATCGCAGGCAGCAAAGGGTTAATAAAAAAGTTCACTGAATAAATCATTCCTTAAAAAAACACTTCCACATTTTTTAACCTTAACTGACTGTCCCACGATGTCACTAGATATGGGCTGTCGCATAAATATATTTAAAATAAAAGCGAAATTTTATATATTTTTTTTTAAATTTTCTGTTTTTTTACCTTTTTTTTTAATTCTTATTATACTATAATATTTTTAAGCTTAAGGTCTCTTTATTTTTATTTAAAATATATTAATTTTCAATGAAATTTATTTGTTGGTGGTCAAGCAATGTCTATATGCATTTCATTGGTGCTTTACCAATGAAATTTTTAAAATAGATTTAAATTTTTAAAATTAACAATTTAAAATAGATTTATTTATATTAATTTTCAATATTTCTTAACTCCTTTGTGTGACTTCTTCCGAAAATTAATTAATTTATTTTATTTTTTTAAATTTCGTGAAGAAGTCGCACGAAGGAGTGACGAAATATTGAAAATTAATATTTATTTCAAATAAAAATAAAGAGACCTTAAGCTTAAAAATATTAGAGTATAATTAGATTTTTTTTATAGTCTTAAACGTAACGATATCGAGTGGCAGGCACTAGGAAAAGAAACTTTAATTTAAAATTATTGTCATTTATTTATTAAAAAAAAAAATAATAATAATAATTTCATATATATTTAACTTAAATTAATTTAAAATATCGTTATGCGATTTAAATTAAAAAAAAAGATATTTTGAAATTCGTGAAAAAGCAACTCTAGTGCTCGTATATTTAATCGTTATCAGTTTTACGTTTTCCAACACCTGGAATAAATTTTTCCAAAATGGATTAATTTTTTTTTTAAATCCACTATTTTTCCAACCCTTAAAGTTTAGAAAGAAATTATATTATGGCAACATGAAGAAATGGCATAAATTGTATTTTAAAATAGATTTCCGTTAAAATAACTGTAAAAATGCAGTAAAATTATAAATTAGCTTAAGACGAACTATTTTACAAAAAAGAAACGAGCTCCTAAATAAATATATATGAAAACTTTTTTAATAACACTGGGCAAGAAAATGATTTCTTTGCAAGAATTACTATTTTTCTGTGAATTGTAACCGATTCGGACCGGTAGATTTCGAGATATACATATAAAAAGAATTAAAAATTTGTTTTAAGACTTTTAAACGGCTTTTTTAATCGACTCCACAAACAAAGCAGTTCTTGACATTCAAAAACCGCATCCATCGCTACTAATCGGATTAAAACCGATGAACGAAAAATTTCCAAAACTGTAGGCAAATTACCGTATTCGATATCGTTTAAAATTTCTACATAAATTGTATTGAAATTTCGCTCGATATCGAATGCCGTAATTTGTCTCCTGATATTTTTAAAACTACGAAATTATACAGCTGCTCAATTAGTATTCTCGATTACATCAATCACAATGAATCATGCTAGAACCGGTTCCGTTTGGCTTAGCAGTTTGAAAAATAAAATAATAGTGTTCTTTAGGGTCAACGGTTTTCATTTGTATATTTTTTTTTAATAACGCATCGAATTACAGTGCAACGCTTTCGTTGTTCTTCCATCGTAGTAAAAAATTCTTAAATTTACTTAGCATAAAGTTAAATGAGAATAAGTTAAGTATGTATGTATGTATGTGTGATATAAATTATGTGATAAGGCACTTTAAAAGCTCTCGTTTACAAAGAAAAAAAAAAGAAAAGAAAGCAAACGAAACATTTAATCCAAAGGACAGACAGCCATTACCGTTGCTTACACCCAATACTGGTTACGCCTTAGCAAAGGATTACTGGGCGGTGCCGATGACGGTGTGGCTGGAGAAGCTGCCGCTACTGTACTCTGTGGTAAACTCGAATAGCCACCAAAATCATTGGCCATATCACAGGAAGAGCTCCAGGTATCATTTTCCAATTGATAAGGATTATAGCGTTGCGGCAACATCATTTGCTGGGCATCACACGGATCATCGGTTTCATCTTCATCGGGATCGTAATCGGGATAGCCGTGCTTATACGATTCCACCGGTATAATCTTACAATGTGGTATATTACTGAAGCCGGGTAGCGGCGTTGAATTGCCAGTTACTGGCACTGAATCAGCTTCCGAGCTGGCATAATGATGTGGATGATGATGGTGATGATGCTGCAAATGATGTTGCGGTGAAACGGACGTCAAATCGGGCGGACAGGGCAATGAAGGTGGTTGATCTTTGGATATATTGGCCTTGTGGCGTTTCAAATAACGGAACTTCAATATCAGCATTATAATCAAAATGCACATCAGCAGTATAATGAAAGCACATATAATGGCCACGTAATTCAAAGAGAAATCCGAGTCAGCTTTCATAACCGTTTCATTGATTTCCGTAGCTTGGCGATAAACAATTTTCACCACAGCCTGAGCCGGTTGCACCGTTTTAATATGCAGCTGATAGTCAAACTGATCCTCATCTTCCAACGTGTGCTCAACCGTTTCGTAGGGTATGAAATACACAACGCCGCTCCGTAGCTCCTTGTACGAGAATGTATTGGTGGGCTTCTCAATTTGATTGTCAGCCGCCAGGCCAGAGCTGCGTATAATCTTACGAATCTGGCCGGTGAGCGGCATTTTGGTTATCAAAAATTTCGGATTAAATTTGTTAAGTTTCAAAGATAACGGATTATCGGCCACCAGCACAGACATCAATCGAATTTTCTCCCCCTCTCGTACGCCCTTCATGGAAATATCATTTATTTTGATAACCGGTTCGACTTGCACCGCCACATCTATGGTGGCCGCATAATTCGTATCCGGCACATAAGCACTGATCTGGAAGGTGTCATTCGATTTATTCAGATCGGTTTGCATGTAATTTATTTGTCCCGTCTCCAGTAGCTGCTGATTAAATCTCAAGGTGGGTTGATGTTTTAGCACAATTATGCCGTACAAAGGGGAATTGGTGATATTGTAGGCCAATCGAAACGGTTGCACATTCGTGCGCAAACCCATATGATCCAGCTTCATAACAGTCGTTGTTGAACCCTGCTGTACTTCTACGGGTATTTGATGATCGGCGGGCAGCAAGGATATCGGAGCTATTTTAATGGTGAATATTTCATAGGCTGGATTAAATTTGCCATCGGAAACGGTAAAACAGAAAGTGGTGGAAAGAGGCGTGCCAAAGTGCACATAAATAATGCGATCATTATTAATGTCGGCTTGGGTAAATTGATTGGAATATGCCAGCAGTTCCTCGGCCTCGCCGTCTTTGGACAATTTCTTTAGCACACCCAAAGTAGGGCCGCTCATCACATCGTATACAATCTCTTCCGGTGGGGTGTCTTTGTCTTCGGTTAGCAGCACATTGCGGGTTATGGTGCGATTTTCTCCTTCTACCACCGTCATTTGGGGCAAATGTGTCACCAGCTTAAATGGCTGGTCGTTGATGGGATTTATGGAAACAGGAATGGTTAGATTGCACAAGAAAATGTTGCTGCAAATACAAGAAAAAATATATATTCAAATAATTAATGCGTACACATTTCCATAACCTACCCCTGCTCCAAGTAAACCGACATCAAGATCGTGTCCTCCAAAGTGTCCGTGTGATCGTGTATATAATACACCTTCTTGGTGAAAAAATCACTGGGATGGAATTTTTGCAAACTGCGGAACTCATGACCTAAACCAATCTTGCCATGACTGGGCTTTTGAAATGCCTCTATATACAATTCGGGATTATTTAAACCAGCTCTGGTCTTCAAATAGTCCAACATTTTCGAAAAGTCCAATTTAATAGGTACCGAACCGCCCTCGTCTACCGTTAATTTGGAAACTGGCAAAAATCTCAATAGGCCACCCGACGACACCGATATTTCTATATTGAATTTCTGATCCAACAAACGATCACTTCTCTCCGCAATGACATCAAAATAAAACGAATCATTTATGCGGAATTCTATGATGACAGCCGTATGTTCATAAAATATACGGCCATTGTCTATATCATCTTGGGTAAATTCGGAAACTTCTCGAGCCTGGCCACCGCCCGTTTCCATGTACTCATTAACAATGCGACCTAAACTGGGCGGCACTGTAACATTATAACGTATTTCGCGCTCCTCATCCGAGCACTTAAAATACAAATGATCGCGTAAAATTTGTTTCTTGGTCAGCGGGAATACGTGCAGGTTCTCATTTCGTTCCGCCATTATCTCAATCGGTTTAATGGCAATATTCAGCAACTGTTCCGTGGTATTGAACAAGCCATCGCTGACAACAAACGATATTTCATTGCGTCTTGAATTGGAATCGTGTATAAAATAAATCTGTTCATTGTTTATATCATTCTGGGTAAAATATTCGATTTTCTTGTCCGGCGCAGATCGGTAAGCCAAATAACCTCCGTATATATGGTTAATGGCAAATGTCAGGTTCTCCGCTGGAGTATCATAATCTCGCGCCACTGTGCAATAAGAAAATTTATTATTTGTAGCTAAAGTTGTAACTAATATAAGAATATGTATTTAAGGGAATTTATTTTAGATAAATATTTCGTTATGTCACAGAGTTCCATTCCGTTTAAAGAGGGAATTCTCTCCACCTGTTTTTGTAGCATAATTTCAATTAGAAATATTCACCATAATTCAATAATTAGTTTTTAAATAATAATCCATTAACATTTTTTCAATAGGGGAAAAATATATAGGGTTGCTTGTGCTAGAAGAAGAAGAACATTTTTCTCCCACACGCTCTCTCACTTGAACAGACTTTGAGTGCGGAAACAGTTTTTGGTAAAAATGGGATCCCGTGGGCTCCAAATGTTGAGTATGGGATCACACCGTTTCTGTAACTATTTGTCAATTATTTATCAAAATTGTCAATTATTTATCAAAATTGTCAATTATTTATCAAAAATTGGACATTTATCTACTCCTTAGGGACCGAACAAAAATTAACCACTTTCTGCCTGTGCCTACACTGTAAAGGTGGTAAAGGTGAAATTAGTCGTGACACATGAATAACACCAGAGCCTACAACCCAAATGCATTTGGTGTCTGTGGTTATGGTTAAGTCGACAGTAATGAAATCCAGTGTTACCCATAAGGTAGACTTAAACTGCATTACCATTTTGAGGTTTGAGCCCTGAAATTGAAATTGCTAAAGGAAGTGTGTAATTTTTGATGTTGTCTTGGCTTGACGTTGACAAATAGATATAGTATTATGGACATTATTTCATTTTTGTGGATTTTGTGACATGGAGCACCCGTCTTATCTCTATGCCACGAGATTTTGTCAGGTAAAAGCGATAAAAAACGTTAAAAGAATAGATTAATTATGTACAATTACCCCCAGTTTTTGACTTCGTATTTAAGTACAAAATTAGTTAATTTTTCCATAAACTTAAGTTGTGTTTAAATACACTTTCAGTTTTTCAGTCTAAAATTAATTTTGGTATTTAATTGTGATTAAAGTATGGTAGCACAAATAAATAGTAAGAAAAATACTGAAAATGATCCAATACAAGAACCTTTTTACCGAAGCTTTGTTCCAATGGAGAGCTGCTGTACCAATTTTCAGGTTGTTGAATGTAAACAAACAATGAAAAACACATGGTTGTATGAAAAACTTAAATTGAATTTAAATGTACAATGGGGCCATTTAAATCTTATTTAAATTCGAAGTGAAAAACAAAATTTTGTATTTAAATACACTTTAAGTTTAAATAGTACTTAATTTTGAAGTTAAAAACTGGGCATTAGAATATATTATAATAAATTTTGAATACGCGGAAGAATTTATTAACTAAAATTCTTTGAAAAGTAATACATTGATTGCAGGGCCATGTTCTCGAAAATCGCATTTATGGCAGGAACCCATTCCCACAAAATCTCAAGTTGATCGAGCGAACGTTTAAAAATTTTGTGGAAATTATTTCGAAAAGTTTTTTTACTTCCTGAGTTCCAAGTAGAGATAATGAAATCATGTCAAAAACTTACTCAAATCGGTGTAGCGTATTATATATCTGCCACCATTCCACACTTGCAAACCGGTATTTGTAACCACCATGGGTTGTTCATCATTCACCGGTATTATGGAGAACTCCAATTCGAAGGGTTCACTTTCCTTATTGCGAGCTGTGGCTACTAGAGTCATCGAATCGCTCGCA
The DNA here is from genome assembly GCA_951800035.1 of Linnaemya tessellans. NCBI lineage: Eukaryota > Metazoa > Arthropoda > Insecta > Diptera > Tachinidae > Linnaemya > Linnaemya tessellans. The sequence goes on along the minus strand of OX637533.1, from coordinate 100,405,166 downwards.
TTCTCACTGCCACTGTGTATGTATTGGATGGAGCCCTGATCCAATTGTTTTTGCGTAAATCGTTTTACTTTAGAATTGCCTGCCATTATATACCCCGAACTGGGATTTATTGTTATGATATATTCCAGTATTTTGCCTCTGTAGTACTCCGAAAATGGTTGAATATCAGAGGCGCTCAATTGTATCGTTTTGCCTTCGACCACCGAAACGACATTCGAATGCATGTACAGCTTTTCAGGTATAATAACAATGCGCAGCATAAGATTCTTAAGCCACGTAATGCCATTTGTAACATCGAAAACGAAATAGTCGGTGGACTGATTAACGCCGGCTTGTATGTAAAACATTTTTTCGGTGTTAACGGCCAATTGGTCGAAAACTTTGCAGTTGTATTCGTCATCAAAAGACATTGACTGCATTTCTAAATAGCCGTGCAAAGGTGATGATGTCACCAGGAACGTAATGTCGCCGGGGGATATGTTTGGATGAACTACCTGGAAAGTGAGAGTAAAGAAATTTTTATATGCCATTTTTTTTTTTGTAACTGCTGATGGCCCACCTCTAAAATATCACGTGCAATCAAAACACTTGTTGACTCTTCCACGAATAAAGTTTGATTCTTCTTCACTTGCAATGGTTCCCAATAGGCAGAGGGGTAGATGCGAAACATAACCTCACCTTCGGCTGTTATGTTTTTTATATGAACTCGGTACCTTAAAGAGATTTCAAAAAATTATTTTATTTTTAAAGCATTAGATTGCAAACACAGTGGCTGATGTTGGTGGTGGTGGAAATTAATAACTTGTAGCGGCATACAGGGGCTGTACCAGCCATCTCTGATTGTCTTTTTTTATTTTTAGAAATTTGCAAAAGATTTTTCTAGACAAAATTTACGATGATAAAATGAAATCGCTTTCAAAAAAATTACAATATTTCCTAGATCCTTTAAAGTTTAAACGAACGCAGTTACTGATGCTTCTATATTTCAAGATTCTCTGTAGAATATATTTTTTCATATACGTTTAATCATATTATCTTTTATGCGAAAAAATTGTTTAAAAATTTATGAGGCTGTATTCGAATAAATAGTTTTATGGCAATATTATTCGAATAATTTTTATTCGAATAATATTTATTAGAATAATTTTTATTCAAATAATTTTTATTCGAATAATTTTTACTCAAATAATTTTTATTCGAATAATTTTTACTCAAATAATTTTTATTCGAATAATTTTTATTCAAATAATTTTTATTCGAACAATTTTAATTCGAATAATTTTTATTCGAATAATTTTTATTCAAATAATTTTTATTCGAACAATTTTTATTCGAATAATTTTTATTCGAATAATTTTATTAAAAGATGTTTTTTTTCCAAAAATTTTTAAGGAATTTTTTAAAATAATTTTTTTTAAATAATTTCGTATATATGTATATATTTTTCTATCCGCTTAAAACTTTTCCATATATGTACATATATGAATTCGAACGCCCAATTTTGTGCGATTATATTTTATTCGAATAAAATCATTAGAATTATTTTATTAGCATAAATTTTGTTAAAATAATACTCGTCCTGCAAATTGTTCATATTTTTATTAGTTGGATTTCAATATGAATTCTTTATATTTTTATAAAAAATATCCATGCGAACATGCTGCATATATTGTATACGATTATTTTTATTGTGCGAAAGAAATTTTTTTTTAAGAAATTTTATTCGAATAACTTTGTATAAAAAATTTTTATTCGAATGATTTCTTATAAATAAGTTTTAATGAACTAATTCCGAGACAATAATATTTTTTCCCAAAAATTTATTCGCTTAAAACAAATTCATAAAATTTTTCCCATAGTTTCTTTGTAGTATTTTTATAAAATAATAAATAAAAGTTTAATTCTTATTTTGCAAGTTACCTCACTTTATCCATGGTAGCGATTTCGGTATTCCAATACACCAAACGATCTCGTTCAATATCCAGGTGTGTAAAATTATTTAAGGAAGTCAAATTCGAGGATTTATAGTGCAACGTTGAAGATGATGAATCATCGCTGGGCCTGGGTCTTCCCAAATACATTAGAATACCGTAAGCCGGTGGCTTAATGACCTCATAATAAATCTCATCCAGTTTCATGTCCAAATTGGTTTCCAATATAAAATCCTTATTTTTTAAAATAACAAATTTACCCTCCTGCACAATGGTGGCGTTGGTCGGCAGCATGGAAACGAAAGCATCCGAGGCGTGAATCTCTAACAGTCCATTGACTTCATGTTGACGATCGGTAACTATAAACGAAGCGGTACCCACATCGGCGCCACTGTGCTGGAACATTATGCGACGATTTGTAATGTCGTCTTGAGTGAAACTGTCCACAAAGTGGCCAGACTTATAGAACGCACCATTTGTGCAGGAAACATGAATATAATGAATATCCGAATTATTGGTATTGACGTCAGCATCTAAGTAAAGTAAGGCTTCAGTGTTCAAAGTGCGTATGCCTTCTCGCATGACATGGAATATACGCTCCAACGTGCGGTAAGGGGCATTATCATTGTTCAGCTTAATTCTAACCTCAATATTGGACACAAATTGTAGATCTGTGTCACCACTGGACAAAATCAGCAAATCAAATGCATCCTCTGTGGACTCAGTGTCATCATGGCAATAGTAAATTTCATTTAGGAACAATTGTTCCAAGGTAAACTCCGTTATGGTCAAAACTTTCATGTCTTTTTCCTCGTAACGGCACAGAGTGCCATGTTCCGGCTTATGGGTCAATACAAATTTCAGGCTTTCGTAGATATTGAAACGTATTTCGAAGTGATTTTTTGTTATTAAAGCTCTTTCGCCTTCTTGCACCAGCAAAGTTTCTCGCGTCTGGTACGACAGTTTATTGGTCAATTCTTCCAACGGAGCGAACATGATTTTCAATTTCCCCACCACATCATCACACTCGGCCACGGCCACTATGAATTCCAAGTAATCGGAGAAACTTGAATAAGAGCTGTAATGTGTTTTATAACGTATACGATTCTTATCGATATCCAGTTGGGTAAAGGAGTCCATTTCCTAATTTTTATTAGAGAATAAATTTTTTAAAAAAAATTTATGTAAAAAAACCACTTACTTTGGCATATTTCCTGGATCCCTCCACATAAATGTTGCCGTACTTCGTAGGATTCGAAATTTTGTATATAATATTGCGGGGAAACGTTTCAATGGGCACTGTTTCATATGACAGCACCTCACTGGTTAAGATGAATTCCCTGGAACCATTTATAGCGATCATAGAAGGCTTGCGTGAGTTAATGCGCAGACGGGTGAAAGTGATACGAAAATCAAATGTTTGGGTAGTGACAAAACCATAAGAGGCAATAAACTGAAAAGAAATATGAATTACATTTTTATATATTTTATTTTCGAATATATAGTTCTAATTTTTTGGTCTTTAATTTTTTAATTTAAGTAATAATATTGAGCTTGAGGCTTTTTTTTATAAAATATGTAATAACTTTTAAAACTTTTATATATTATTTTTCAATATTTTAGGATAACAACTAATTGACAATAACGAAATATTAATATTATAGAATATCAAATATTTTTGTTGTTTTGTTTTTTTATATAAAATTACAAAATATTCAATATTTTATAATTATAAAATTAATTTTATATAAAAACACAAAAATATTTAATACTATATAATTTTAATATTTCGTTATTGTTAATTAATTATTATGAATTATTATCCTGAAAAAGATATCCAGACGATATCGTAATATTGAAAAATAAAAAATAAAAGTTCTTAAAGTTATTATTTTATATTATGTATGAATTGTATTAGTCGAACTTTCTTATGTAAATTGTTAATTTTGTCAACGGGCTTAAGTTCGAATCTGCAAGACTGCAAACCATTTTTTATTATTTTATTAATAAATGAATTTGTTCAAATTCTATTTTTATTAATTTATATATTAAGATTGGAATATTAAGAATATTTTTCAATTATCATCAAACCAGCAGAACGGATCAGTACTGATTTCGAGGCCGCTACGCCATCTCATCACCGTTCTTTGTACAATTTTTCCACTTTTGCAAGTGGTGCTAGTTAGTAGGAATATCAACTATTTAACCAATATTTTAACGAAAATTGAATATGAGAAGTTATCACATTTATAATTTTTTAAGTTATTACATTTTTTGGTTAGTACGAAATTCCCCAACCCTGACGATTAATATTCCCAATATTCCATGTATCTCTTTCGCTTTTTTCCAGAGCCATCGGCTGCTGATAACTAAAGCTTCTTTGTTATTTATGTTCAGGCGTAGCGGCCTCGAAATCAGTACTGATCCGTTTTGCTGGTTTGATGATAATTGAAAAATATTCTTAATATTCCAATCTTAATATATAAATTAATAAAAATAGATTTGAACAAATTCATCTATTAATAAAATAATAAAAAATGGTTTGCAGTCTTGCAGATTCGAACTTAAGCCCGTTGACAAAATTAACAAGTTATTATTTTATTTAAAAAGTCTTCCAGCTCAATATTATTATTACGTAAATTAAAACTAAATTAAACTCTTCAATCAGCCGAATAATTTCAATAAGTGTATAAAAAATAATATTATTTGAATATATTTTACTTTGCAATTAAATAATTCAAGTGAAATTTAATCGAATAACATTTCTTAATTTTCAATATGAAATTCTTCAAACATTTTTATTCAAACAAAATTATTCAAACATTTTTATTCGAACATTTTTATTCGAATATTTTTATTCGAATAATTTTATTCGAAAAATACTATTCGAACATCATTATTCAGAGAATAATATTTTTTAACTTGCGAGTGATATAACAGCTGGCAGGTTAGCTGTTATATCACTCGCACCATATTGTGAAACGAATATATCTACATATGTACTATGTATTAATAAAATTATTCGAATAATTAATTGCATTATATTATATAAAAAAATTACTGGAACACATTTATTCTTCCGTATCATGCGATTATATATTAATGCAAAAAATGTTTGAATATTAAATTTTAAATAATATTATTCGATTACAAGTATACGAATAAAAATATTCGAATAAAAGTATTTATGTAACTGCTAGCCATATTCATATCATTATAATAATATTGTGAAGAAAAAATACTTATTCAACAATGTTTATTCGAACAAAATCTTTCATTTATAAAATATTGTCGAATAATGATATAGGAATGAAATTATTGTATGCAGCTGCTGTTCGGTCCGAAGAACATGCTTTTGGCTGTGTTGGTATTTATATTAAAAAAAAGTAAAAAAAAAATTGAAGACAATACAAAAATATTTGAATATTAATATTCGAATGAAATTATTCGATTAAAATTATTCGAATAATATTATTCAAATGTTATAGCTCAAATGTTTCAAAGGTAAATGCTAAATTTTTAATTATTCGCGTTAAATGATCGAATATAAAATGACGCATAGCACTTAAAACTGTGACATGATCCCGACTAAAATCTTCCCGCCATAATTTATATTATTTTGAATGATCAACAAAAAATGCACTACTTGCTTTACTTACCTTAAACTCATCTTGCCAGGGAAATTCATGATTGTGCACGTAACGTATATGACCCAATAGCAATTGGCTATCACTAAACCAGTCCACATTAACCCAGGTAGCGTCCACTTGTCTCAACCTTTGTATGGAACCATATTGCGGTGCCTTGACAATGTCATAACGTATATCAATATTTTCGTCAACCGTATTGGTGCCAATGGACAAATTGGAAGGTGTTACGAGCAGAGAAGATTTGTGTATCATGATCAGTCCCGTATTGTTGACCAAACGCAATTCCAAAGGATGCACCGATACCGAGAGATACACTGTATCACTTGTTTCTATGCCATCTGACACTTGCATTAGCAATTGAAAGCTGAAGGCCTCTGATGTCGTGGTATTATACAGAAATGTCACTTTACCCAAATTGACATCAGCCTGGGAGAAGGTCATCGTCGACTGGCCATTGACTATAAAGCGGCCAAAAGCTTCTTGAGGATTTGTTGAGGGCAGAATGGTATACACCAAAACATTGGCCGGGCTGTCGGGGTCTTGTATATTAAACAAGTCTATATCCAAGTTCTTCTCTATGCCCTCTATGACACGCAAGATCTTGTTGGGTGGAATCTTGAGTTGGGGTGGGTCATTGATGGGTGTGATATTGGCATGTAACATAAAACGATGTTTGCCCAGCAGATTCTCGGGCACTTTGTGAATATCACCGTAGATCTGCATATCCAAAGTGGCATGATCGTTAAAATTTTCAATGCCATTGTGCACATACTTCACTCTATCCGTGGACAAATCGACCAAATTGAAAGTGCGGCAGGTGACGAAATTATTTTTTTCAGCAGAAAATTGTAAAAGTTGACCATAACGAGGCTGTTGCACTACATGGAAAACTATAGAGGTGTCGGCTATACCCGAGGTCTTGCGAGTGTCGAGAAGAACATCCAAGAAGTGAGGAGAAAGAAAAACAGTGCCGCCTTCCAGCAGCTCCATGGGGGAAACATACAACAGCTCCACAGTGGGACTTATTTCGGTAAAAATCTGCAAATAATATAATAAATGAAACGAATCGCTTTGCCTTGGCTTGACATTTCCGTTCTTACCTTGTAGGGTCCCTGAAAATCGGCTTTAATACAATACGACTGATCACAATAGCAAATAAACTCATCGACTCCATACTGATTGCAATAGCCACTCTTCAGGCACGGCTCGTGCTCCACACAAGGATATTTCCATACGCAATTCAACGACAAATGCTGCGATTTATTCATTTGTGGGAAACCCAAATCCAAATTGTTTATCTGTATGTCCCTCATGCAACCCATAAAACTCTGATCATTGATGCTCAAGCCCTTGTGCCACAAACGTCGTCTCATATCCTCTTGGACGCCACCAAAGAAAACACTTTTCTCCAAATTTATTGTAGCCTTTGTGTCATTGTCATGCGTGCCGCGATAAACTTTCTCATCCAAGATCATTTCCGCCATTAGCGCATTGTAGCGCAAAATCAATTTATGCCATTTGCCATCCGACACCGTCTCATTGGCCCTCAGTTTGATCAAACTGCCTTCTTTATTGAAATTGAAGTTCAATTGCTTATTTTCAATTTCCAGCAAAACGAAATCGAAGCCGCCATTATAAAAGATTACGCCGGTCTCCTCCATGGTGCGGAATTTTAAAATTAAGCTAAAATATATTTAGAAATAAATTCTCTCTACTCTCTCTATTCAGTTCCAAGACGACTATTTACGTTTCTCCAGTGGCTTGTGACTCCTTGGACATGAGCGCATAAGAGTCACTATTTAAAAAACTTATGCTATCCGTGGCCGTGCCCTCGAACTCCGAACTACAGGTCCATGATACTCTTTTGCTGTCGGTATGTGCGGTACCCTCTCTAGCTCTCTTGATAACATTGATGTTGTTGTAAAATACCTAAAAGAGAGAAAATCAAAAAGCTCATGGATACAATTTTTCAAAAAATTTATCTCCTCTCACATCTGATATGCAACCGCGAAAGCTGCCCAAATCATTTATAAATTCCGGTGAATATTCCCCGGGACCACCCAAAAATGTACCAAAATGTACATTCAAAGCACCCATCTCTGGCGGCAAAGTCTTCCTAATGATCGTGCCATCCACTTGCAAAGTGATATTGTTTTCATAACGTTGCACGGCCACATCATGCCAATCCAGATCATTAAGCTTCTGTTTTTTAGGAGAACGCAACTATAAAAATGGAAATAAAAGACACAAAAGCCATTTAATTGCCACCGAATAGTAAAACTCTCACTCAGTTGTTAAACATGAAAAAGAAAACGCAGTCATTTAAATCCATCTAACCTGCACCACATTGCGTTCTATTTTATAGGTGAAACTAATGGCTCCAGCCTCCAAACGCATCAGGCAATAATCTGTGCGACCATTGGCCATAAATAGAAATGAGTTCTCTTGATGTGTGCGAAATTTAACACGAATATTTGTAGACATTTTTGCCTCCTGCAGCGGCATCGATATGTAACCATCGCCAAAGAATGACACTGAAATCAGAGATGGCCAGAAAAATAAAATCCAATTATTTTTTATTATTTATGGGTAAATGGGAACTTTTACATTGCAGATATTTAATGAAGCAGATTTTTCTAAAATGACCAAGTGCAGGCATGCAAGTAATTAGATAGAGCCGGAGCGGAGCTATTTAAATATATTTGCCATTTCTGTTTGTTTTTCTCTTTTGTAATCATTTAATTGAAAATTTGTTGCTTTGGAATTTAATAAACTGATGTTTATCTTCGGCGTCAAGTGGCAAGTTAACACTGTCATAATTTGAGCTGCTACAAGCAAGAATTTAAATAAGAGGAAAGAAAGCGAAAGGACACATAAGTTACGTTATTCAATTTTATTATCAATCCTAGAAAAACTATTAATTTCTTGCAATCGGTAATTCAAGTTGCTTGTGAGGTAATTAGCACAAAATTTATAAGTAAAACAAATTTTCAGATCAATAAAAAATTTCTGGTATTAATTATTAATAAATTTATAAACAAAGTAAATGAAATTTTTAGCGCATAAAGTCTTTAAAAATATTCAAATTAAATAGTCAAATAAAATTTGTGGCAATAAAATTTTTCAGTTAATAGTTATTCCAATATTCTTATAATATTAATGTTATATATTTAATATTCAAATAAAGCATTCATTATATATTTATTCGAATAATTTTTATTCGAACTATATTATGGTTTAAACTTTATGTTCAAATAAAATTTATTCAAATTATAGTTCTCAAATAATAAAAATCGAATAAAATTTCAAGTGCAATAATTTTGGAATCAAACTATGTATTCGCATAATATTATTCGAACACAATTATTCAATTATTAATATATAAATAGTATTCGAATAAAGTAACCTAATTGCATAGAATAATATAACAAAACTATTTTCCTGGCAAATACATACGAATTTTAAACATTTGAATAAATTTATTCGAATACAGAAAGGAATGTAAAGGGATTTCAATATATGTATATAAATTTTTTATATTAACTATAAACTGTACATATTAATAAAAAATTCTTAACTCATTAATACGTTCGACAAATAAAATTTACATTCATGTCTAAAATTTACAACAAATTAAAATCCTAAATAAAATAATATATTAATTATTAATAAACTTTTTGCATTTAAAATTTATAAAAATAATTTTCTATACGAATAATTATTAATCGCAAGAAATTTATTAATACTAAAAGAATATGAACTTCAAGATAAAATACATAAGTTCGAATAATAGTATTGACATATTATTATTGAAGTGATGTTGAACGAAAATTATATTTCTTACTAAAATGTTTGAATAAAATTATTCGAATAATACTATTCGAATAATACTATTCGAATAATACTATTCGAATAATACGATTCGAATAATACCATTCGAATAATACTATTCGAATAATACCATTCGAATAATACTATTCGAATAATGCTATTCGAATAATACTATTCGAATAATACTATTCGAATAATACCATTCGAATAATACTATTCGAATAAGACTATTCGCATAATACTGTTCGATTAGAATTATTCGAATAATACTAATATAATATTTATTAGAATAATATAAAATAACATTAGAATACGAATATTCGAATAAATTTATTCGATTAACAATGTTCGAGAAAAATTATTCGAATAGACAGAAATTTATTAGAATAATAATATAAAATAACATTCGAAAAAGAACATTCGAATAAAATTACTCGATTAACAATATTCGAATAAAATTATTCGATTAACAATATTCGAATAAAATTATTCCAATAGATATATGCGAACAAAATTATTTGAATAAATCTATTCGCACAAAATTATTGTAATAAATATATTCGAATAAAGTCATTCAACAGCTAGAATAAAATTATGTACAGTCGCAAAGCAGCTCTGAGTCAGTTAACATCAAGCCTCGTTGGCAATTATTTTTTAAGTGCAGCCAGACCACTGATTGTTTACTCTCTTTCGAGAGTTTTGCGTCTCACTCGCACTAGATAATTTCAACACCTCAGATAACTGTATAGTTTTACAGTTCTTCTGAGGAATATTCCGTGGTTAACTACGTTGCTACTTCCTATGTGAAGGCATAGGTCGTGTACAGTCAGTTACAGTAACGGAAGAAAATACGGGTTAATAACATCGCCGGCATATGGTCTGAGTCACCCCGTCGGAATCTGTGCACCAAATACTTTGCAAATTTACTTTGTAAAGTATTTCAACATACAAATACAAAATTATGTACTTATTTCGTTTTTTTTTTTCATCAAATACAATGATGAATTATTTGAATAACTTTGGTCGAATGTATATCAAAAATGTGAACTAAATTGAAATGTATTGCAGATACTTTGCAGTTTAATATAACATTTTTGGTTATAGTGCATATGCACATGCTTTCTGCGAAAATAATTTTTATTCAAGCTTAAAGTTTTTAATTTCCATTAATATTTTCCATATAAAGAGTTCATTACTCAGTTCAGATTTCAGTTTTCTTTTCTTTTTTTTTTTTTTGGCCGGCAATTATGGTATCTACTCATGCAATACATTATGCCACAACTGCAGGAAACAGTGGTTACTATTGAGACGACAGATGCTGAAAGTTTGAGAAGAGAACATTTGTAATACACATACATACATACTTTAATTCCCTATCGAATATGCTAAAATATGGACTAAAGAGAGTGTAACTTCATTCAGGACGACAACAATTAATACACTCTACTGCAGACCAAAAAAAAATTCAATCCTGTATTCCATGCTTTATAGTCGCATAAATTAATTCATCGAATATATTTTCTTGTCTGAGTATTTGGTTTGATTAATATTTTTGAATTTTTCAAAATGTTTTTGAGTTTCTCATGTCTTTCGTTAGATTTTCTATCTTTTCAAAAAAGAAAAAAAAACTATTTAATTCCGTTGTTTTTACAAATTCAAAAATAAATATTAGAAATATTTTTATTTCTGGACAACTTCTTGTTTGTTTTCATAGTTTAGAAAATGATTTCGTTTCGAGCGTTTTTTTTTTTGTTTGTTTGATTGTTGTGTTCCTTTCGCAAATGTGGGTCATGAAGTGTTGTTGTCGGAAGTGTTTTGCTGTCGATCTATTTGTTGCTCTTTAACTACTTGAAGATTTTGGTTAATTGGTGCTAAAAGTCTTTAAAAACATTATGGCCAAAGATTATGTTTGACAGATTTGTGCATTTGCTGGAAATCCTAAACATCTGCTCTTTGTTTATTTGGCACTAATTGTTATTGTATTTTATTGAAGTTTTTTATGTTGAGGTACTGATTTCTAAAAGAATCACGATGACCTTTATGCGTGTGTGTGTGTTTTAGTGTGCTGTAATATATGTGAGTAATTTTCCAGTACCAATTCACACATTGTGTTCATTTGTGTTTATCTAAGACAGACACATAAGGTCACACAGTTTGCCCTAATTTAATCATGTTGCAACTTCATATACGAATTTCTGCAAATTTCCTAATCGATTTTAGTGCAATCACATCGTGTCACATTGCTAAAATTTTGTCAGCGCATATTGGCAAAAAAAAAAAAATCTTGACAATAATCGGTACAATATTTTTGAAATCAAATTACACCTTTTTAGTTTTCCTCATGAATTAATCTCAAAGAGGCGAAATTGCAGTGGCAGTGATGAAAAGAAAGAAAAAAAAGTAAAAATTAAGCATTTACGGAAATGCTTTGGCATTTTTGGCATAGGAATATTTGGAACTTTTTTTTATGGACCAATTACACTAAACTGATCATAAAAGAAAAAAACATCAATAACTGATTTCGGCTCCTGGTGATGGGCTTCATACTCTGGAGAAATATATTCGTAAATGAATTAAAAGCCTTCAATGGATTGTATTAAATGGATGATATTATATCATGCATGAAAAGAATTTTTAATATTCAAGTTCCTTATTGTTCTCTAATATTAATGCAACAGACATAGTTTAAAAGGTACTTTTATGTAGATGTGCAGCAAAATGTTAAAAAACTTCGTAAGCAGAGAGCAACAACAAAATCATTCTATTTCAAAGTCGATTTATCGATAATATTTTTACACTCTGGTAGAAAGCTAAGCTTTTTACTATTCTCTTAAAATGTATTGTACAACAATGGAAAAAAAATTAATTTGTTTTTTTTTTTCTTAGATTTAGTAGCTGCAAAGAAGAATTGCTTGTAAATATATGCATGCAGATGCATGCACGCGCAATAAATATTTATTTTAACTGCCAAACTTAAGTGATCAAATTTTTAACACGCAGCGATCCTAGTTCAAATAAATTGCCGCCAGAGAATTTGAGGTGAATGAAAAAATTTAGTTTACCCTATTCCTATTTCAGTTGTTTGCAATTACAACTACTTGATAAAAATATTACTTGATATCTGCTTCATGCAAAATTGATCTAGACTTGCAATAACTTAGTACTGCTGTATTTTAATTTGACCCTGCTGCAGTTTATTTTGCATCTGAGATTTTTTCAAATGTTAAATATCTAACAATTGTTCTCAAAGGTAATGGAATTATAATGTTTTGTAATATATTTTTTAAATGTTTGTATTTTATCTGAGAAACTGTTATTAGATCTTTAAAAGATCAATACACGACTTTCCGCGTTTAATTAAATTTATTAAAATACAAACTCCAAATTTATTCAAAAAGCTAAAAATTGTGTGTTTTTTAGTCCCCCACTTTTACCCAGTGAGCAGAAGTGTTCACGTTTTTTACATTCACCCCTATCATGAATAATTCTTCCCTGGAAATTTTTCCATTTTCCCTAAAATTGCAATCATGAAAATATTCCCTGTGAATCATTTCATGCTAAAATTAAATTCCCCTTATCGTGAATGATTTTTTCCCCCGCGAATTCAGTTAGTTTTTGGCGGGGAATAGAGTAGAAAATGTAAGTATTTTCTATTATAATTCGAATATTAGAGTTTACAAATTTTAATTTAGGGACAAGATCTACAAACTGATATTTTTTGCAACAAATCAATTGCCGGTGTCTTTGTGAAACTTGTTGCTTCAATTCTAAACATTGAAAATATCTTTAATTTATTTTGATCGGTTTCCAAAATGTATCCAAATTATTTTACTACTAAATATTTGGCCATACTTTTCTTCAATATTTTTTTTTAATTATTACTTACATAAATGTAAATTTGTCAACACAACGCTCTTTGATTTTTCATGTTGTTTTCAGCTTTTTCTCCTATTTACATTCACTGAGAACTGATACCGGGAATAATTTCTCACGGGAGATTGACGATACCATTTTTCCCTTCGAATGGAATAAAAATTTCACGTGAACCAAAATTTCGCGATAGGGGTGATTAAGTTAGTTTTGATTTTCACACCAAAGAGTCAAAGTACATGACAGCTTTTGATTTTAATTACATAAAATTTATAGATATTCAAATTTTATAAAATCCTTGGATTATATACAAAAATTACTTATAAAAGAAAATAACACATCGTATGTGTTAGAAATGCTACAGATTTTTATTCTACTCTTGGAAAATAGAATAGAACTTTAAAGCAGGTACTGTTTTGTATAATTTATGGTTTAAAAAAATACGATATTTGTTTATGAGCTTGTGAAGGGACTAATTTTGTTGCATCGCCAAACACTTCAATCGTGTACGGGAATTCTAGTTTGCTGATAAATAAATATAGGCCTAAGAGTTTTAAAACATTTAAAAATTATAGTTGCAGGTCATCTTATAATTTCACATAAGGAACAACAATATGCTGTCCTATGGATTACTGTAACCAGCAACAAATATTTTTGAAATATAAACTCTAGGGAATATCTAGGCTAAATTTAATACAACTTGAAGTTGAACATTTCAACTAATGCGTGATTTTTTAACACTTTTTTTCTTGGCAGCACTGTTTTTGGCAACACTGTTTTTGGCAACACTGTTTTTTCCAACACTGTTTTTTGCAACACTTTTTTTGCAACACTGTTTTTAGCATCACTGTTTTTGGCAACACTGTTTTTGGCAACACTGTTTTTCGCAACACTGTTTTTGGCAACACTGTTTTTGGCAACACTGTTTTTGGCAACACTGTTTTTGGCAACACTGTTTTTGGCAACACTGTTTTTGGCAACACTGTTTTTGGCAACACTGTTTTTGGCAACACTGTTTTTGGCAACACTGTTTTTCTCAGCTCAGCTGTTTTCATATGAACCATTCGAGGGGTGGATTATGTAAATCGTCCTATCGATTTCTCGAAATTTTATGTATTTTCTTTTAACCGAGTCCAAAAGCTATTAAAAATCACCCATTATAAAAATCTTGCGACTAGGCCCAGTACAGATCAAAAAAGTTACTAAATAAATGGATACACTCCGCTTTGTGCCCATCACACCTAAATGATTGCTGGGTTAAAGCTCCTTTTTTTGCCTCATATACGTGTATGCAGCTATTTTTACAAAATTTACATTTATTTTATTTTAACAAGAAGCAAAATATAATATAAAACGAAAAAAAAACTGTGTACCGAACATGATCATGTCCTCAATTCTAGTGCAGTTGCGACGGATAACGAAAAAAAAAGTGTGTGCAAGAGCGTGCTGTTGTATTTATGCCAAAAATAATATAAGGAATAAATTAATTATAAAAGACTACAAGAAAAATAGAGTCAGTCATGTTTAAATTTGGTCATAAACAAATTATGCATCAGCAAATGGCAGCACCAGAGGCGGCAAACATTCACTGCATCAACATCGTCAGTGTTGCTAACTCTGAAGATATTTTAACAGAAGGCAATTAAGTAAAGTGTTTTTTTTTGTTGCAAAGTGCAAAATATTAGTTTTAAATTCTTAGCGTCACATGTTTTGGTATTTAACGATTTTGGCAAAAGTGTAATAATGCGCCACATTATTGTGCAATTATTATTTATATTTTGTAGTTCACATTTTCGGCATCATCAGCTTTGCTGTTACATACAATTAGAAGCATAAATTCACTGCACTGGATTTACGGAAGCAGGGAAGATTTTTCCGTATAAAGATCAGTTACAAACTCACGCTTTGAACACCCCAATATTTTGCATTTTAACGGGTGTTTTTCATTTCAAGATATAGACATTTAATGATTACACACTAAAAAATCTGAAAACAAAGTACGGAACGAGTATTAAACACGCTGTAAAGAAATTAACGTGATATTTGATAAATTAGAAAATCGCCAAGTTTAGCTTGAAAAACGTCAAGTTGGTAAAACTGTTTAAAATTTATTTGAAATCTACTTAGAGCGTCCAAATTTGTGAAAAAGTGCGCACTATCTTTAAAAACTTTTTTATTATTACAATAGAACATGGTCTAGAATAATCAGCAGCACCTTCCCAATATTTGAATGATTTTGTTGGTTTCTTCTAAGAGACAAATAAAAGTTTCCAAAATAATTAGAACATTTCAAACGTTTTCCCATGCGCCTCATAAATCCCACTGCTGCAGTCTATTGCACAAAGACCCCAAATGTGGAAGTGTTAAAAAGTTTTAAGAAAAATTAAACAGCACAAAAGATATGAATAATTTTTAAATAGCTGCTGCAAAGACCACATACAGCAACAGCATTTACAAAGAAAGCAACAACAACAACAACAAATTGGTCGTACAGTCGTCTGCAACAGCAAATATTCGGTTGCTGCACTTGGTGGTGTTGGTGTCGTTATTGTTGTTGTTGTTGCTTTCCTACTGCTAGTTAAAGTGTGCAAAATGCAAGCGAATGCATCAGTGCAATCAAACACTCAACGCATTTTTCACGCTTGACATTTGACTTGTAAAAGCACATTCTAGTCATGATTATTTTCAGTTGTTTTTCTCTCTATTTTCAATTATTTATCTTTATTTTTATTTTCCAATTTTATTTTATTTTACGTTATGCTTTATTTGCCTGCAACATTAAACGTGCAACCAGAACATTGTTGATCGCATGCCGACGATAACTTGTAAATAGTATTTTCTGTGTAACACAGTGTACAAACTAGAGTGGGACAAGTTCGTGTATGTGAATTAATTCATTCATTGATGCGGAAATTTCGATAGAATTTATATTGGGTTGTTGTTCCAAATAAATTGTATCGCTATTCTGTAACTATATGTCGACATAACGTAAAGCATATATAAACAAGGAAAAGCGTTATATTCGACTGGGTCGAGTCTTAAATACCTTCCAAATATTTAGTAAGTAAATTTAGAATGTTTAACTTGGTGTTCCTTTAAGACATCTCTGCACCTAATTTTAAATCTCTATTTTGACAGAGTCATTTCGGGAAGGAGCATGGAGGAGACGTTTCA
Organism: Linnaemya tessellans; assembly: GCA_951800035.1. NCBI lineage: Eukaryota > Metazoa > Arthropoda > Insecta > Diptera > Tachinidae > Linnaemya > Linnaemya tessellans. The sequence continues at coordinate 100,388,710 of OX637533.1, read as the reverse complement.
CCTCTGCAAGGACAGAGAACATTCTCAGCTTCTTATAGGCTTAAGCAATACAATTTCTCTAAAGCGGCATGGCCACACATCAAACTGACGCTTCAAACTCTGCTTTTCTTTGATAGTGTTAGTGAAAATAACTCACACGTATGGTTTGATGTGAGTTTGAAGAATATCAAAACAATTTAGATTTTCACTCTCAAACTGAATTTTACCAACACATACACAAGTTTGAAGCATCAGTTTGATGTGTGGCCATGCCGCTTAATATTTACACTATTTCTGCATATAATATCGTACGCCAACGCCCACTAAAGGAGGCAGGTTCGGTTCCAAAAATAGACTATCAGGCATGCCACACATTCCGATCGAAATGGTTTCAATTCCGTATTTTCAAATCGACCGTTTTTGTTTTGCGTTCTCCAGATTCCGATCGATTTTGTTGATTCCGAAAAAAATATGAAATCACACGTTTTTACTTATTACAATTCTTTAATCATAAACATATCGCACCCTAAATACAAAAGAGGCACAACTAAAAATTTTCCAAAACTGACTTTTTCCCATATATTAATTCAGAATACACATCTCTAACTACTGCAAAAATTTCTTTCACATCACTATCCTCTTTAACTGGAAAAATACAGTTAAGTCAGCTGCTTCTGCACAATGAACAGTTTTTTATCTCTCCTGAAAATTTCAGTATTTTGAGTTGTGCCCCTTTTGTATTTAGGGTGCGATATGTTTTTTTATTTTGCTTTACTCTTTATTGCCTTTACCACATCTTAAGTTTCTTTCGCCATCACAAATTTTTGTTCTAGAAAATTAATGGCTTGCTCCAAAAATAATATGTGGCAACACTACGATTGAAAAAGATAAACGTTTTCTTGCTGTTCACAACTACTTTAAAAAAATTAATATTTTCAAATAAATAATAATGATATACTTCAAAAAAATTATCAAATATTTAAATTAACAATTTAGTTGTCAATATAAATAGGTAATATGAGAGTTTTTCGGTTTAAAATCACAGAAATTAACAATTCCACTTTGGAAATCTAAAGTGGTTTCATTCCGAAAAAATTTTTCGTTTTTCGTTTTCTAAAGATCCAATTTACGGAATCAAAACCACTTTCGATCGGAATTGTGCCCTGTGACATGGCCGTATATCATGTTTTCTACGGACAAACGTAAGGGCATTGCTAGATCGTCTTAAACTTCATCCGTGATCAAGAATATATATATTTTATGGGATCCAATTTTTTTTGGAGGGCATTAAAACTGTATTTTGTAAGGGCTGTGGCGGAGACATTTCACTTTTGCCATAAAACTCTAAAAATTAATGTTAGGTATAATTATATTGTAAAATTAATTAAAATTTTTTTATAGGGTCATTTAGGGGCCAAAGGTAGGACGGAGGAGTACCAGCTTATGCCTAAAGCTTAAATATGATATTTTTAAGGAATGTAGGCTTAAGTAAAACAATTTATTAAATGTGTAAATTATTTTTGCATATAGTAAAGCAAACTAAAGGGGGTGGGGTCCAAAAATTAAGTTTTTGGATTTATGGCTCCAAGTTTAGCGCGTTGGACTTTCTTTGATATAAAAATATATCATTTGCTTAGCAAAATTACAAAAAATAACTTTAGAAATTATGCATGTTGTTGAATAAGTCCTTCTTAGGGGAACTTTTTCCCTCTGGACCGACTTAGCCCATGTCCGAACTTGACCTGTGCTATCCTTCAATATATTTTTATACCAAAATTCAAGTCTGGGTCGTGATTTCCACAAACGGACGGACGGACATGCTCAGATCGTCTTAGATTTCATCACTGATCAAGAATATATATACTTTATGGGGTCTCAGATGGATATTTCGCTGCGTTACAAACAGAAGGACAAAGTGAAAATACCCTCCAATTTTTTTTTTGGAGGGTGAAATGTCTTCCCACGGCCTCTCCCGGAGTGACCGGGAAATAGAGTTTTTATTTACTAAATATTTGGATTGTATTTAAGACTCGACCCGATCGCATATAACATTTTTACTTTTTTTTCTTGTTAATGAAACCTACTTTATACCTCAGGAGGAATTTAAATAGTATTAAAAATCAAAGAGACAATTGCAGGGCTGGACAATTCATACTTTTTTTGATCCTTAAAAATAATATTTTTTTCTTTAAATATTAAACATATTTTATATATTTAAAAGAAATTCCTTGGTACTAGAAATCAGAAGAGCCGAAAAGACAGCTCCAGGGCTGGAAACTTATGTATATGTTAGAAGAAAATGGTTCCATGGTTGGAATGAATATGTGTATATACTAGCGATATGCAAATGTCGTAATTTTTTGTGTCACCGGTGAATTACGTGAATCGTGATAATAAATTGTTAAATCACTCGTGCCTGCGTGAGTGTGATACAAAAATTTAGAAACGTGCGTGATAGTGCGTGATTTTTAATACATTCACGCACTCAAAACAGAAGATAAGTTTTTTCTTTTGAATTTTTAATACTAAGTAAAATATGCATGTACATACACACATACATGTGCTATAGAGGCACATACTTTCACACAAAAGAACAATTTTAATGCGAGCCTGAGAGATTTTGAAAAAAAAATTACCATCGAGCGTGAAAATACGTGATTAAAAATAATGTTTTCGTGAGGGCGCGTAATCGTGAGCGCCGTAAACATTGACGTGCGTGAAGATAATTTTAGTTGCGTAATCGTGAGATTAATTTTACTCACGTGCACATCTCCACTATATACCCCAGATGGACGTCGGTGAAGGGAATATAAAAATTTTCCGCAGAACCGAATATACCACTTTTACTTGTTTTTATTTTTTTTTTTGCTTTTGTAATATTTAAGCCCAGCTGTATTCTCTTTAAAGTCAGCTGTATCCCCGTGGAGATGCCACAGGCTTTTATCTTGCTGTAACGATAAACGCAAGAAAAAAGAAATTGAGAATATGGACCTGGCCGATATGTGTTTCCAACAGGATGGTGCCACTTGCCACACATCCAATTAAACAATGGCTCTTTTGCGCCAGAAATTCAATGGCCATGTTATTTTCTATCGTGGCGATGTTAATTGGCCATCACAATCATGCGATTTGACAGCGTTGGTCCTGTTTATTTGGGCCAAGAACAAGCTAGGAGATAAAGGATGAGATAATTCGGAACATTAACGACATTGAACCTCAATTATTTCTCAGAGTCATTGAAACTATGGACCATCGAATAGAGATATGCCGCCGAAGAGGTGGCGAGAATTTGGCCGATATTTTGTTTCACACATAATTGTCATAGATACTTCTATCATAATAAAAAATATTAAGTTAATTTTCTAAAAAATTCGAAAAAAATTGCACCGTTTTAAAGTCCTGCGGACTACAGTTTCCCATTTTTTATTTGTACTGTAAAATTTTCTTAAATCTTTATCATTATACACATATATTTTTTTTTATAATGCTCGTCTTCACGTGACGTCATTTTCACTGCATGTGTGTTTGTGTTTGCATGTATATTTTTGTGTGCGAGTGTGTCACTGTTCAGGATGATTCATGCCCAGTTCTTCTATTTTATTTTCTTAGATTTTTCCTAGCAGTTTTCTTATTTATTTAAAAAACAAAGTTTTTTTTTTCTTCAGATCCACATGTGATAGTTATTGAACCTCGTGCGTTATTTTTTTACTTTTTGGTCACATTAATTTCGTTTTAAAAATAAAACGATTTTTTAGCAAATTAATTTTGTTATTTGGCTTTTTTTCTGTGAAACTCGATTAGTTGCCAATTTTTATTATTTGAATGTGATGTGCGTTTCAGTTTTGCTTTCAGATTTCGAACCGTCAGTTCTTTTTTCCAATCATTTTGATTTAAACGATAATTTTGCCGGCTTTTGGACAGTTTGGCTGATGTTGGGGGGTTTTTTTCTCAGAGATTGAACTTCTTAAATTAATTTTATAATTATGTATGTGGCTTTTTGTGTGTTTGCAATGGGATAAATATGAGTTCAAATATGAATTGTAATTTATTTTTTCTACTGAACTGAATTAGTTCATTGTTTTCTGTGGTATTCTCCTCTGAGGTCATGTTTTGTTTTTTAATTTAATATAAAAGTTAATGACTGCTTCAAAAGGTTCGCTTTAAATTTATTTTATATAAAATGCTGGCTTTTTAAAAAATATTAATGAAATTTATTTGAAATATCATCAGGAATTTATATTTCAAAAATCTTTGTTTGATTTAGATTCGATTTAAGGGAATATTAAAACAGACTACAAAATTTTTCTAAATATTTTTGAAAAATTAATTATATCTTTAGAAATAATTTTCAATTATTGTTGTCATTTAAAACGTATTATTTTAATTGAAGATATCTGGAAAATATTACTAATCTTTTCTAATAGCCTTAGAAACAGATATTCCAGTATTATTTACTTAATTAAATTAAATTGGACTTATTACTTAGATTCAGAATGGAACTTAAGTCATCATTTGAAAAATAATATATTAATTTTTTTTGTTGCAAAAATAAAAATTTTTGTTATGAGCAGCAACTCTGCAAATTTTGCACTTTCACTCGTTTGTAAACAAAACAGCTTTATTAAATTATTTTTCTAAATAAAAAGTTCCATAAATAGAAAGCAATTTTTATATATTTTGAACAGTGTTGCCACAACAATAAATTTTTGATAGTTAATATTGATTGAAAACTTTTTCTATTTCAGCTAAAATATTAATTGTTAAATCCATATTTTTGATCATATGAAGTTTTAAGGGTTTAGGGTAAAATATGCTCCAATTGTGTTAAAATTTGCAGCCTTTTTGTAAATAATATAATTTGGTTAAAATCTCGAAACTTTTAGCCACTTCATCATACATCTAATTTTCAAAATTCTTTTTATTATTGGCTTAGCAGTTTTTAAACTTTTCATTTCGCTATTGTATTTATAAAAGAAAAATTAAAAATTCACAACACATCATTTTCACACATTTAGGGAAATAAATAAAGCGGCAACGCTGGTTGCTACAATGTCATCATTAATGCTCCCTAAAATCTACTTTCAACGCCAGTCTGTGTATGGCTTTACGTACCAGAAAAATCTATTTGGGGTAGAAAAACCAAAACGGCAACACTGGTCGTTACACTCCCATCTCTAGTCCTCATATACATATATATCAAGTTTTATTGCTAATTAGTAGTTATATTTTCATAACAGATTAATATATTTTAATTGAAAGTAACTAAAGCGGCAACGCTGGTACACCTACGTTTTTCACCACTTTATTAAGTGGCTTCTATACGAGAATTGCATCAGCACGAAACTGATGTTTACACAATTAAATCCTAGAATACGTGCGAAAAGCTGAAGCCGGTACTTAATTATTCATAATTTTTAAAATTTTCAGTTTAACTATTTTTAATGGTGAGTTCTTTTTTTTTTGCTTTGTAAAATTTAAAAAAATTTTCCATACAACAATTTTTAAAAATTAACAACACAATATTTATGCAAATTTCAGTCTTAAGAAAAAAAAATAAAGAACATTAAAAAAATATGCATCTAAACAGAGAAGAAAAATATAACAATATTTAAATATACAAAACGGCAACATTGATCCTTACTCACCTTTCATGCCACCACATAGACGACTCAGCAGCACCAGCATTAAGATGATAAATAGTTTTTGTTGTAATAACGTCATTTTTCATTAATTTGTAATCAATCATCAACATCTACAGCGATTACAAGTAATTTGATACACAAACAGGGCTACAGGCAGCCCCTTGAAGACACTCTAAATCGGAAAATTTTAGAGTGTTTTTGATTTCTTTTTTTTTTTTGGAAATATTTTTTTATCACTTTATTATTTTGCCATGAGTGTTGATGTTGGGGTGATGGCAAGCGTATAGACAAGAAGTATTAAAATTAATATTCATCATTTTAGTTTAATACGCCAGCTGTAAGATGTCAGCATTTATGTCGCACAACGGTGGCGAGTTGGTTTTTTGTTTTTTGAAAAAATCAAATATGACTTTCTTAATTTTCGTAAAAGTTCTGTCAGTAAATTTAATGTGATTTAGTAAACTTTTGTGAATGTATTTTCCTTTTTTTTTTTTTTGTTTTTGTTTATCTCTTTGTGTTGTTTTATATCTTGTTTTAAGTATTTATAAATTTATGGCAACTTTAGTTTATTTTTTTTTTTATATCTTTTAGGATTAGCCAGGGGGAAAAATCAATTTAATTTTGTAGAGAATGCAACATAAAATTTTAATGATTATTTCCCTCAGCTTTTGTTAAATATACTGTAATAAAATTAATAAAAAGTTTTATTTATGCACCATTTTTTGCTTAATATAGATTCAGTTTTTTTAGAAACTATAGTAAAAATAATTAGTAGCTTCCAGCTGGGCAGGACTAACTTAACCCAGAGTTTCCTTGGCTATGTTGCAGGAAAATTAGTGTGGGCACTAAGCAGCTTCAGCTGTTTTCTAGTTGATTTTTTGTTATTTAGAAATATTTAAAAAATGTTTTCTTTCGGTAAAAAAATTTTGTTTTTTTTCGGTAAAAAATATGTTCCCTGTGATATTAAACACGTTGAATGTTATTAATAGACCAAAGTTTAACTTTAAGGTGTTTCCCTTAGCCAGTCCTTCATATTATGCCACTCCTTTGTTAAGCCATTGTCTTTCCCTAACATTCTTTCAAACATAAACTTCCTGTTATTTTTATAAACATCGATACATCCATCTTACACTTGCACATTGCAAGGGTCACTCACACAACTGTGTGAAGGTGTATGAAGGCAAACTCCCCGTTACACAGTGTCAAATTCAAATTATGTCTACATTTTTCTTAATTTTTATATAAAAGTTGTTATACACTTTAATCAAAATACGTACTTAATTATAGATATGCAACAACAACAACAACAACACCAGCATGTCATAAACATGCAGATGTTTATTTCGTGAGTCTAAGACACTCACACACACATACGCTCCACCACCATTAATGCGAATTAAGAACCGAACAGTTTGTCTTTGAAAAGCATAAATCTTACAAAAATAACATTTGTTTCAGTCTGGGAACAAACACACATACGGAAGTTTCCTTTTTTACAGTAAACCAAGCAACAGAGGGAAGTATACCCCACATTTATTTTCAAACTTTATGAATAGTTGGGTAACAAAGAGAATACTAACATAACCGAAACCGGTCTGTTAACAAACCACAGGGTGAATATATATTATAAACAATCTAAGGGGGACTCATAATCACATAAGGGGGAAAATTTCCCCCTAAACGAATAAATTTCCCAAAGCATTTCCACTTTAGCTCGAGAGGTATGCATATAAAGCAAATAACGAAGCAAACGCCAACTGTAACGAATCTCTCTGCTGTGGTCTGTGTGCGCGTGGCAGACTGCCGGTCATGTAGACATGCAAAGTACCGGGGTTTATCGACTAAAATTTTTATTACGGTGTCTTCTGTAAATGCTAGACTCCCCAAGTAACACGTGTTGGACTGTAGCTGCCACTATAATATTAGCCAAAGCTGGACACTTGCATACATTATAGGTTGCTGTCTCAGCTTCTTTCAGTCTGCTTCCTAAGGATATTGGAAAGTTTTTACTTAATAGGTCCATAAAAGACTGAGCTGTGAAAAAATTAATCAGCCTGATTATGGTAGGCAATTTTCCCATATACATAAATTCGACAATTAAACATAAAAAGCTAAATTTTTCTTAAAATATACTACAAATTGTACGATTCGAAAGCGAAAAACGCCAACCGTAATCAGGCTGAATAATTTGATTTTCGCAAATAATATTATAGAACTGAACTGCTAGGAAAATAAATTACTTTGAATGTTGGTTCACAAATAATGGAGTTTTGTGCAAAATGCTCTCCATTTTTTTCTATTTTATTACTTGGACATGCACTCAGGCAGGTAAAGTGAAAGGGGGAATAGTGTTGAGAAAGTTAGGACGAGAAAATAGAGAATTTCTTGCAGCCATTTTATTTTTTACTTCGTCGTCGAATTTTCGCCAGAAGTACTAATGCATTAAACACATTCACGACAGCAGGCTACAGACTACAACTTGTCAGAAATAGAATATATGTAAGGAAATGATTCTTTTCAGGGCTACACGGCAGGTTGTTGTCCGTGCTACTTTTGTGGTTGTAGTCTAATTAAACTAATTTCTATTTTTGTAGGCGACAATAAACAGGTTAGTGGTGCCAATATAGTGAAAAATTTTAACTACATAAGCGCTCAAAAATTTTTTTAGACTGGTCAAATATATAGAAATTTTTTAAAATAAAAAATGCATAAAGTAACTGCCATTTCAAGAATAAAAATGATTGTGTAATTTCTTTTATTTTTATTTATTTTTTATTATAAAATCTAGAATATAGAACAAATATAGACGATATGAGTTTAGATACCCATGGCATTCTATTGGTACATTAATTTTTAACAGCCAAGAAGCTGTGATTTTTTTTTTTTTTTTTTTTAGGAGTAGGACCAGCACTCAGGGGATGACCCCTATATATGCAATGCATTGCGCCGGAACTGAAAACGAGGGTATAGTATTGAGGGTACAGATTAGGAAAGATGAGAAGATAGACAGTTTTTTTTTTAGCTATTTCAACCTTTTACTTCGCCGGCTAATTTTTGCAATAGGGCCGACGAAGGTGGGTGCTGTTACTCTGCTTTTTTAGTACATGATGGTGTCAGTCGCTGCCAATTATATTCAGTGATCAGTGACTATGCCTTCATCATTGAAACAGGCTGGCAACAACTAACACAACCACGCACTAATGCTGTTTTAGAAGAATTCAACACAATATTTCATGACTCAGCGCGGGCTCGAACTCACGACCCTCCGCTTCATAGTCTCGTGTTCTACGTTGTGCGCCGACAAACCAGAAATAATTGAACATTTGAAGGTCAACATTCGTCATGCCATTGCCGAGATACGATCTCATACACTCGAAAAAGTGATCGAAAATTGGTTCGATCAAATGGGGTACTACGAAGCCAGACGCGGCAGTCATATGATTGAAATAATATTCCATTTCTAACCGGAACGATTTTGCGAAATGTTAAACCATTTTTGTTTAATTGCATTTTTAAATTTAAACTTTTAAACTTTATATATATATATATATATATATATATATATATATATTTATATATATATATATATATATATATATATATATATATACATATATATATATATGTATTTATATATATATATATATATATATATATATATATATATATATATATATATATATATTTAGAATAGGCGATTTTATTATATATGAAAGTGGCACCAATGAAATCTCTTCCCACAATGCAATTGCCGTGTTCAAAATAATTAAGCAGCTGGCTTTATGGCAGTATTTGTAGCCTGCTGTCATCTAACCCCGGTATTCATAAAAAAATAAAACGTATTTGAAATCTGTTTTAAGTAAATTTTGTATGAAAAAATTTGATTAAAATACATTTCAAACTCATTTTAAATTTTATGAATACCGGGGTAAGTGTTTAGAACTTAACGAAGCAAATCAACTTAAAAACTTGTTGCAAAATAACAAATATTTTGGAAAGAACGCGGTTTTTAAACTTGTGAAATCGATATATTATTTTCCAGCTATTTCCCTTAGCATACGTTCCCATTTCCCCCAACGTATTATATGAAAATTCAAATCTTCTTTAATTTTTCCTTTAGCTCCGTGTATATTTTGGATATTTTTGTAATTTTCTTTTCAGGTTTCAATTTATTTAAAGAAGTAAAAAGCACAAGATTTGTCATTTGTGTGTGTGTGTGTGTGTGCGTTTTTATAAAGATTTAGATATATTTTTAATTTTCAAATCCGTATAATTTCATGCTCACATTTTGTGACTACCGCGCGAGTACGAGTACGATTTTTTTCATTCTGCTAAATTAAAAGATTTTCAAATTGAGATTTTTATTAGTGGCGGCATTTATGGTTTAGTTTGTTACGTTTCGTATTTTTAGCATTAAATGCCTTTTTGATGTAATGCCTGCATAAAAGTGCAACACATTCAAAAGTTTACTTTTTCTATTTAACAACAACAACAACAGCAAGAGCTGCCAAATTAAGGCAAATATAAGTTTCTAGTCATAAAAGAAAGAGACTGGAGACAAAAAACAAGCCACAATTCTGTGAGTCTCAGACATGAAGTTGCAAAAAACTACTTACACTTCGACTATTGACTTGCTATACACTCAGCCAACAGGCAATAATAATATGATTATGGCTTCTTTTTTTCTTCTAACAGGCACAAAAACACACGTACTCTGCTTGTACATAAAAACTCGTGATAGGTTTTGAAAATGTTTGTTTGTACCCGTATTAAAGGTCTTATTCGAACATGGGAAATTTGATTTTTTGTATAGATTTTCTATCTGCTTTTTATAACTTTATCATGCAGTTTAATCTCATGTTAAATAATAATTGTCATAAAATATGTAAATTTTTATTCCAAACTTTTGAGCCCAATTATGAAAGTGTGATTCATAAAAAACATGTTGGCCAAGTGCTAAAACTGTAACGGTCTTTTAAAAGTTTAAATAATAAAATGACAAGAGCACAGATTGAGGAAGGGAAATTGTTTGGATGGGTTTAAAAGCATTTTATGGGATAAATGGTTTTTTGTTGATGTTTTATAAATACAAACAATTAAATTTAATTAATGTAGACTCTTCTAAACAAGCTCATTATATATATTTAATAATCAAATAGTGTTTATTAGGTCTTCCAATTTGTTTATTTATGCAGATGCTGCCCAAAAGTGATATTCGCTGTTAAGTTTTGTGTGGCCTGGCATTAAATTGTTTTCAAGTTTAAAATAAAAGATAATTTCTTTACACATTTAACTAATTAAAATTTTTAAATTGTTAAACTGGAAAATAGAAATCTCTGGGGTTCCACAGCTTTTGTGTAATACTTCGAGATAAAAAGGCAATTTGAAAGTGAATTAATTCTAAACTAAATGGAACATGTTTCAAAATATGTCACCTTTGATATGGAAAAAGTTTTAAATGGGCCAAGTGAATGTTTTTTAAAAACGATTATTGTGTTTTGAATAAATAATAAGGAAAATAAATCAAAAATAATCTTTTTTTAACTTTCATTCAACGAAAATGAAATTCTTCTAATAATTTCACACGCTTTTGAATATTCGAAATCAGTTTTGACATGGAATCAATTTTACTAAATATATTTATGAAATTTGTAAGATGTTGTTGTAATTATTCGGCTTTTGATTTCTTATTTTAACTATGTCACCTTTGATATGGAAAAATATCATAGCAAATATGATATTTTGCTAGCATTTATTTACAAATTTTTGCAGCTCTAGCAATTTTTTTGGAGTAATAAATCAACATTTTTTTTGAACAAATCTGGCCATTTAATACGCTTTTGCTTTAGTGTTGTAACACTTGTCTGTCATCTCAGTTGCTTTTAAAAATGCGGTGGATTGTCAATCACCCCATAAAGACCGTTGCACAGTGGGCAATTTAAAAAAAATAGAAATAATTCTAAAGTTTCTAAATGGGTAGCGCAATAGTAATAATACTTCGTATCATATTTAACAAATTGGTTGAGCCACGGCAACTCAAAGTGGTTTACCTCAAGCCCCAAGTTTTAAATAAAAAGATGCAAAAAAATTTTTCTTTATTAATAATTTCGACTAAAAATTCTCATTTAGGTGGAAAATAATGTAGTTAATGTAAAGAAAGGAAAAAATGGCATTGTTTCGGATATCCCCACAATTCCCAAAGAAATTTTTAAAATCCCCATAATTGGAATTTTTCATAATTTTTGCTGTATTTTTCTTATTTAATGCTAGGGGCTGACAATTGACAAACAATTAGCATGTTTCTGAGATCCCCACAATTCCCAAAAAAATTTTTAAAATCTCCTCAATTGAAATTTTCCGTTATTTTTGCTGTGTTTTTTCCTATTTTATGTCAAGAGCACAGAATTTTGAATTTGGATTTTTTTTCTAGGAGCCCAGTAGTTGTAAAGTTGTAAAGTCTTATATATTCTTATATTGCAGCCTTGTCATTTTAGAAAACCGGGCTTAAATTTGAAAATTGCAATAAGAATAAGTATATTTTAAAACTCTCTATTTCGTATTATTTTAAAGCTTGAACAAATGAGTATTATCTTGGATATAATTATATGAGCCTTAAAAGTTGTGCACGAATTAATAATGGTCTCAGGCAGTACTTCGCGGCTTCTGTTAACACTTTGTTATTGTTGTTGTCATTTTTAAGTTTTTTTTATTAGAGATGTACCAATAATATGATTTATTTAAGTCACGCATAGGACTCACTTCACTAATTTAAAAAAATTAATACTCACGCTCTGTGAATGCTTCCCAAGCTTTAGCTTCGCGTATGATTTTGGATAAATGGTATCCAAAGACATGCAATTCAGCTGAAGCGTGCGTATATTAAAAAATCATGTTTGTTAATTAATTAACAGCAATTTTGTATAGACGGTAACCGTCTGAGCCTCGTTCTGCAGATGTAAGAAAAATTTCAATTACTTTGTATGGTTGAAACCTGCTTCCCTCTTCTTATAACTCCAAACTTTGTTATAACATGCATATTGCCACATTAAATTTAGTCAGCCATGCTGTTGTAGTTATAAAAAAATATTATGTGATTTGCGAAAACAGGTCTTTTGGCCCCAGTGTGCAGTAGCAGCATAATCTTGGACAGCTCTCATATTCTGCATTTTTATATATTTATAGGCGTAGATTGCAAATAGGATTTTTAGGTTTAAAATTTTACGTAAAACTAAATTATTTCATGCACAGCTTTCGCCAGTGCTGCCAGATGGGCTAGATTCGTCTTCCTTTACATTCCGAATTATGCCTTTTCAATACTCAATCCAATAAATCATTTCTCAAGTTTACGTTTTATTCAAATATTTTATTTTCTTTTTAATGTATTTTCTCTAATTGTTAAACTTTTCCATAAGTTCGATCCGGCAACGTTTTAAATTTGAGATTTCTTTGAAAGTGGTTTTACCCCGTGGTAAATGCTAAAATAGAAATCATATTGAAAAAAAAACGAGGGAAAAATGTAAATAGTAAAATTCGATATTATCTTAATTAATATGAATATTTTAAAATGTTATACATTTTTTAGATGTTGGAATTTTTGCCGTAAAACGGGGGGTGTTTTTGTCTCACAGACTGCTGCATTTGGGGGGGAGGGGGTCTAACCCCAAATACGCTGGCATTCAATAGAGTAACGAACTAAAATTAAATGCAGCTTTCTTTGTTACAGTGCCTGCTTCAAAAAGTCTCGTTTGTTTATTTTTAGTTTAAAATCAAATTCAAACACCATGAGTCCCCCCATTATCTGAACAAAGAAACTGCACTAATGCTAACAACATTGTTCTTTTCTTCTTTTTTTTTGTAATTTTGTCTTCGTACCACAGAAAACATGATTTCTCTAGCACCAATTTCTTTTCACAAAATTTCGTTGCTTATGAATTGTATTTTGTGATCGTTTTTATTTTTTTGTGCAACATTTGTGCCCTTCTTTGAATATGTGGCATTACAGTGTTTGCTGCAATAGAAAATATATTTTTTTATTTATTTGTTGGCAACTGTTGCAGCTCCGTCCGATGTTGTTTATTCTATGGAATCGCTTTGAGTGTGAAATCGTTTGATGTTTAGGTTACAGGAATTGAGGAATAAGTGATCTGTGCAAGACATGCCATGATTTTACATTTTATCGCAGCCCAAGCACTATTTGGTGTCTCTTAGCCGCTCGTGTAAATCAGGGGTCATTTTTTAACATTTACTTTTAATTAATTTTAAAGGGCTTAAGAAACGGATGCAATTTAAACGGCATAAAATTTAAAGTAAACTGTTTGAAATGAAGTGAATTTTAGGGCAATAACAATTTCTTATTCCGTTGTCTGAATAAACTACTGTAGATTATGTTTAATTAACTACTCTTGGACTTTTCTTCCACTGGTCTTTTAATCCATATAAATCATTAAATAAAAAAATGCTCAATTTATTACACACGACTTTTTCGTGTCTATTTCAAAAATCTGTTCATAAATCTAATTTTTTATAGTGATTTCGATGTGCAGTTTGTGTCTGTGTTTGTCATTCTTTTTTATTACTTTTTTCGGCTTTTGCATATTGATACCATAAATTAATTAAAAAATCTAAATATCATGATTAGGAACAATATGTGTCATGCCACATGTTTAATAAGAATTTAATTGATTTTTTTGCTTTGATATTTTAACTTATTTTATGATTCCTTTATATAATTTATGCTTTAATGTTGTTGAAATATGGGTTTGAAAATAATTTTTTTTTCATTTTAATAAAAAATACGGCATGATGCATGATATTTCAGTTGTTTTTACTAAACCATGATTAATTTCTCTTTGTCAAGGAGTTTTCTAAAAAAAAACCAAAATTCCCAGATGTTATTTTTGAAACAGAACAATTTCTTGTTTGTAATGCTTGGTTTTCACTATGTCATTTTTGTTGTCAAATTATCCAAATTGTTGGCAATTGTATGAAAACGGATTGGCATATGGCGTCATCTATGTTTGCAGTCAGTTATGCAAACATAAATGACGCCATATGACAACCCGTTTTCATACAATTGCCAACAATTTGGACAATTTGACAACAAAAATGACATAGTGAAAACATAGTGAAAACCAAGCATAAGAATAAGAGCTGCAAGGTTTTGCAAAAAAAAAATGGAAATAATTTTGCAAATTCTAAACGGGTAGTCCAACTGTAATGAAATTTCATGCAGCATGAAAAGAGATTTTATGGAGTCCAAATATAAAGTGAGGATTTTATAGCCTTAAGGGGTTCGAAGGTACGCGACCGCAATGTGGTTTACCTCGTAGTATAGAAAAATTCAAACTGCATTAAAAAAAGTTTAAGTAATAAAAAAATATCCCCCGCGAAAATAGTGAAAAATCCCAATTTTGGGATTTTTGAAATTCCTTTTGGGAATTGTGGAAATCTCAGAAAGAAAAACCTAATTTGTTTTTTATTCCATCACATAATCATTACATACAACATTTTCCATCTGAAACAGTATTTACTGTCCAATATATTAACGGTAAAAATTTTATAAATTTTTTTTTATTTGAGAATTTTTAGTTTAATTTAAATAGAAATTTATTTTGCATATCTTCATAAACATGGCTTTCAAATTATATATCTTTTGTCAATATTGCTGGACAGTAATATATATCAAAGTGTACCACAAAAAAATGTGTGCTGTATTTATATGAAATTCAATGTATACATCTTCCAATGAAAGTAAAAATGAAAAGAAATCAGAATTTAATTAAAATTTTTTTCTACTTCGATTTTTATTTTTTTTTATCGGAAGCTTATTAATAAAATATATAAGAATCTCTAACATATAAATTTTTTTGTTAATAATTATCTTACGAAATGCCGATTATTCCTTAAGACAATATTCTGAAATATTGTTAACTCGGCTTGTTTCCTGTCGTCCGGAATATACAAAATTATTGTTAAAGATCTCAATTTTATGTATAAGAATTAAAAAAATTTTTTAATCGTTAAGTGATCGCTGAAATCCTGCGATTTAACACCTTCCGATTACTTACAGTGCAGCCAGTTGAGTTCATTGGTTCATCCTAAGCCAGCAACAGTTTACTCCCCTGAAGGCCCAAAATTGTTCATATTATTTGTGACATATGGCCGGTAATGCTAACAAAAATGGTCCTAAATTGGACAAGTAGAATGCATTGCGTCATAAACAGCCTCAGTGATCACATTCCCGTAATTATTTTCAAATCGTAGAATCATGCATTGATCTTTGAAATAATAAAATTACTTGGATTGATATATAATTTGTGTCGTACGTTTAAAGCTCTATAGGTCTAAAATATCATCTTCTCGATGTTATCATTAATTTCATTTAAATATTTTTTTATTAATTAACTACATATTTTATAGCACTGAATAAGTCAAATAATAAGTAGTTATTTGCTGTGAAAATATACGTACATTTTTAAAGACTTTTCCATAGTTTTTAGTTTCTCAAAAACATGTTAAATCATGGTAAATCATGTTAAATAGTCAAGTCAGCAACTTCATTATGAAACTATTATCAGGGATTTATGGAAAAATCCTTTTTGCATTTCTGATTTTAATAAATTATACAATTATTGTATTTCTAAATTTTTAAATTATGACTCCGAATTGTATGTCTGGCTTGCTTCATAAATTCAAGTATTTGCATCCATTTATTGTTCAAGTACTGAAAAATAATTAATTAGTCGTGACGTCGTTGAAACAAATAAAACTTTTGTTCTTCCAATGCGTTGTTCAGTGCATTCACACTTACATTCATTTAAATAAATGAGGAATTCTTATAACGAGTGTAAAATATTTTCTGTATTGTTTATAAAAAAGTGATACTTTTCAATGTTGCCAATTTCTATTTAATTGTTGAAAAATGGGAGAACATAAAATTGTTTGAATACTTTTTGGATTATAGCATTTTCATGTAACTATTGTGTAACTTGATTCAAAGTTAAAATGAATTTTCAACCACGCTACACTGTGCGACGAAGAAAATCATCATTTATTACTCCTAACAGTCATTTCAATAATAGAAGATATTCAAATATGAAAGTAAATAATATGAACGAAGTATCTACAGATGGAATTCAAATTAAAGATTTCATATGCAGTGGCAAAATACTTTACTTGTATAAAATTTATTAAGTAATGAAATATTTTTCTGGCGATTTTAAAGACTTTTTAATTATTTTTAAAAAATTTTTCATCTTAATTCTGGCAACACTGATACTTTTGTAAGGCTCTTGGTGCAAAATGTAAGACGTTAAAATTATTTCAATGTTTTAAATATTAAGAACATAAATAGACACATATGATTCATTAAAAGGGTGAGAAATTGAACATTTTGAATGGTGAAAGAAAAGAATATTTTTTTTTAAATAAACACATGCAATTGCAATGTAAAAGTTTTAGTAAATATGGTTTTTATTTTATTTTAAGTTATTATTCAAATTCTGTTCTTAATTAAATTTTTATACTTTACAAATTTCATTGAATTAGTTTTTAATAAAAATATGTTCATTGTGTTTGATTTAAAATGCTCAGAATTGACTCGAGGATCGCTGCAGTTTTAGATGAAACATTTAGCAGTTACCTGATTTGCAGTTCTTTTGAAAAGAAAGAGCCTTAAAGCTGGCTAATAAATAATTTATATAATAATTTATAATCTCATATAGTAAAAATATTTTATTATATGAGACTATAAATGTAGGAAATATTCCGCAAGATGTAGCGTAACATATTCAACTAGAAGCATTGAATAAGAAAACCAATTCCGGTATTAATTCATTTTCTTACTTTAGCCGGCGGGATATGGAATTGTAGCATAAAGAAAGGGATAACGTGATCTTGTTATTTATAAACAAGGCAAGTTTTTAAACTTTTTGTTAAAATAACAACTTAAAAGCAAGATCACTAATAATTTTAGGGCTATTGAAAACGTATTGTTACGCTATTAAGTTGTTAATAGATGTTAGAAAATCAAATTTGATTACTAGTACTCGGTGATGGCGAAATACTTAGCATTGAATCCAGTCAGTTTGTAGAAAATTCATTCACAAAACAAATAATTAAAATTTCATTTTTGTGTACAGATTTCATATACAGAAAAGTTAGTAGATCTGTGCGACCTTAATTACTCGTAGCAAAAATATATTTTCTTTTTCATTTTTCTTGTCTGACAAGTCAATCAAGAATTGTTTTGCAAAATGCTTTTAAATTTTTCTTTTTTGTTTTTCTTATTGTTTTTAATTTGAATAACTAAAAAGTTTTGTTGCTAGAAAATTTTAGAAATTGTACAATAATTTGCAAAATTTGTGATGCACTCACCGGCATAATTGGGCCCTACAATAAATGAATGAATATAGTTTCCTTAACTTAAAAAACAATGAATTCTTGTGAGCTTTGAATCTAAATGGCATCGTATATCGATCAGCATGCTTCAATACTCAGAAGTACATTAAATAATAGTCAAAGTTGAACAATAATTCTATTATTGTGTTTCATGCAATAAAAAACTGCGAAGAACTAAATAATTAAGATGATTATTCTGACTGACGGAAACGTGCAGGGTAAAGTTGGTACAGGGTGTTTATACGGTATACTACTTTGTTTATTTATTTTTTATTATATCAAATGGATCTTATATTGATAAATGTTTTATTTAATGTCGGCAATTATATATGGAATACAATATCAGAAAAATGTCCGCTTCTGTTAACCTCACAAATGCGAGGCGTTTTTCAGATATCCCCACAAAAAGAAGTCCGGTGCAGTCAAATCAGGCGACCGTAAAGGCAAATCAACATCACTATTTCCTGATATAACCTGTTGTGAATAGAGGTCTCGCAGTAATTCCATTGAAATCCTGATTGTATGCGATGTGGCATCGAATATTTTTTCATAATAAATTTGCCACGTGTCTACTTCACGACTGCCAAATATGAACTGTCAAGGTTAGTGTTTACCAAAATGGCGGCAAAACAAAGTAGTATACCTTCCCGGCGGACACCCTGTATTAGCCAGACAAAATTTCTGTTTCTAAGATCATACGCCGCTTTCTTCTTCTACCCTGTTTAGGCAGTGAAATCATGTGGTAGGCAGCATATGTGGTCTGACTGATCTTATCTTCATCTGGGATCTAACACACACACGTAAAGTAAGGGCAGATGGATTCAACGGCTCTGTTATGGCCGTTGAGATGGGAACTGCACCGTTAGGAAACAGCCTAGAACAGGTAGGCCTGTGGTGTAAAGAAGTTGGTCGAATAATTTTAATTTTTTTCGTTTTCCGATATATCCTTTTTGAGTTAAATTCTTTCTTTTATTTAATTGCTAGTTTTTGGCAAAGATTTTCAACTTTTTGCCAAAAATTATTCTTATCTTATATATAAATATGTCACACACTTTTTAGTGGTGCGCCTTTGGATCTCCTATTGTCCAGCAATATTGATAAAATATATATCGTTGGAAAGATATTTTTATATAGATATGCACAATATATTATTTTTTTAATTTATATATATATATATATATATATATATATATATATGTATATGACCTGCTCCACGAAAAGTGACCTCTGCGCCGAAAAATTTTTTTTTTACTTTTTGAGTGATTCTTCTCGCAAGTTTCTATGTCTTTTAGTTTTTTACAAATCACCTGTATAGATGAACATAATTAATGAAAAAATTTAAAATTATGATATAAACAGATAAATTAAATAATAATAAATAATAGATTCACTTCTATCGGCTTAAATCCAAAACATTGAAATAATTTTCATAGAGGCAACACTGCATAGTGAACATCGTACAAAGTACCAGAGAGTCGAAATACATCGCCAGATGATCAGGTTGAAGGAAGAGTTGCATAACCATGCGCAAAACACGGAAAAACGAAGCGCTTTTTTTAAACGCGTTTTTCTCTATAACTTCTTTTCGGCGCAGAGGTCCCTTTTCGTGGAGCAGGTCACATATACTATATATGTATATGTGACAGCGCATAGAGCAAGGGACCTAAGGGTAAAAAAAAATCAATTTTCACTTTTTTTTTGTTGATGTGGACAACATCTGAGCATCGAATGAGACCGATCCCCAAAAGTGTTCCCTCCCAGAGATATGCACGTTTTATGAAGTGATGGTACCAAAGATACACGTATTTAAATCTTTAAAATGGCTCTCCTGAACAAAAAAGGTTTTTACCACACATATATATATATATATATATATATATATATATATATATATATATATATGTGTGTGTGTGTGTTTTTCTACTTCTAACTTATGCATACACCGAAAAAAAATGTTTTTTTATCAAGACGAAACAATACTGCTATAGAATTAAGTTTGTTTTATATTCATTCTAAAAATTTCAATTATATTAATCTTTAGTCTTAAAAATACTTCGATATAAAATTAACAATGTTTCATATTAAAGGTATAATTCATAAGAAATATATTATTTTTATAAACTGCTTATTTGACAAACTTTGTATAGAAGTATGTCATATAAGAAGGTTCTAAGAACAAAATATTTTTTTATAAATTAGGTCTTAATAATATAAAATACATTCTTATTTTAATATATTATTTTTAAAAATGCAGCATTTTAAAAACTAAAGCACAAACTTCTTGCTTTAAGAATGTTTTTTTAGCTCAGTGTCGTAATAATACTAGTAGAATATAACAATAAGTTTTGTCAAAATAAAATTGTAAAAAATAACAACTATATTATTAAATTCAAAGTCCGTAACGTGTTAAGCGGCCCACCCACTTGCAATTTTTCGTATTGTATAATCATATCGCCATTGTGTATGTCATATTCAAAGGTGACACAATATATTATTGTACAAATTGAAATAAGTGCAGTATACTGTGAAATGTGTTGGCAACATTGTACAATATTGTTTTTGTTTTGCTTATGGGTTATGTTCACTTTTTATTGTAAGAAAATTGCGCCATATTTTATTTGAAAATTTTGTGCCTCGTATTGCATAATATAAGGCAAAATGCAAGTAATATCACGATTAATATTAGACTTGTATCCAGCTAGCTCATTCGCTCAGTTTTGACAAGAACCTATGATCATACCAATGTAATTTGAATGGGTTTGATCAGAGGTTCTTGTCAAAACTGAGCGAATGAGCTAGTTGGACGCAAGTCTAATTAATATATACAATTATATTGTATAACGGATGGGCCGCTTTATATCCAGAAAGAAGTGACCCAAATATGAGAATTATTTCTGCAAATTGAAAATATTTAACTTATGTTTTGTTGTTATTGCTGTTCCTGTATAAAGGAGTGGAACCAGATTAAAGCTTTTAACGATTTCAACGACTATCAAGAGCAAATTCATTTCTATCCAATTCTACAAACAATTAAACTTATAAAGATAAATTTAAGAAAACAATATTTTAAATAACTTGTTTGTGTAAGAAAAAAAACTCCATCACAGCTGACTTAACAATTATTTATTGATACATAATTTTAGCTCGATCAACCATATGATTAACTAATGGAGTAATAAATTTTACAAACTTTCTTCTTTACGATTGTATTGAAATCGAAATTTTTGTGAATAAAGTGGTCTCCGTCTATTAAATGACTGAAGTATTTAAAATATTTTGGCTGTACGGCTTTAAACGCAGACTGCCGAATTATGAGTGAATTATTTTTGAGCTCTTTAAAGACAATTATGGCCCTAATGGAGTAAATTAAGTTGCGTTAGTGTAAATTATATGGAAAGACAAAAATGTATGCTGTTAGCTGAAGTAGACACTAACAAATTGGAAATGCTGAGTTCGACGATGATTCAGTGACGATGGCCTAGCATTGGTCACTGAACATTACTGGCAGCGAATGACACCATCATGTATTAAACAGCAGAGTAACAGCAGCCTCCTTTGTCGATCCGGTAGCAAAAAATTAGACTGCGAAGTAATGGGTTGAAATCAGAGTTGCCGTTTTTGGTAGTTTCCTACCAAATTTGGTACTTTTGAAATGCGTTGGTAGGTTGGTAGGTTGTGTCGTGAATTTGGTAGTTTTTTTCAATTTCAGTTTTAATATTTTTTTCACGCTAATCAGCTTTCATCCATGCATGATTTTTAATAATCAGCTTTCATCTATGATTGCTTTTTGATTTTTAGTCATCAGTTTTTGTATGCATCATAGAGGCGACAGTAATAACAAGTGGCAACAAGTGAATAATATTATGACGTGCAAGGGAATGATAAATAAGACTGATTCGCACTATATACATATGGTCAGCAAAAAGAGACTTTAAAAAATAAACCTTTTTCCAAATAAACATTTAAGATTTTTACTTTTATTAATTTATAATGTTTGCTTAAGCAAAAGGTCAATTATTTTTTAATTTTTATATAAAAATTATGTTTTTATTCCAATATTTCGCCACTTCTTTGTGTAGCTTCTTCAGGGATATATAAAATTGTGTAATTTGATATAAAAATTAAAAAATAATTGACCTTTCGTTTCAATAAACATTATAAATTAATATAAAATAAGGTCGAAGAATTTTATAATATAAATTTTTACTTTTACTAATGAAGTCTTATTTATTTTTTTACTTAAAATATTGTTTCTTTTACAAATGAATTGTTATTTATTTTTATAAACATTGTTATGTATGAACTTGTTTTGTTTTTTTTTAATAAAGTTTATTTTTTTTATAACTGCTTATTTTATTTTTTGGTAGGTAAACATGCCATTTGGTAGTTTTTGAAATTAAATTTGGTAGGAAAAAAAAATTTTGAGTGGCAACCCTGGTTGAAATAGCTACAAAAAATTCTCTATCTTCATCTGTCCTCTCAATAATATTCACTTCTTTCTAGTTCCAGCGCAATGCACTGCACATGCCTTGATCCTAATAAAAAAATTTGTTTAATATTTGTATGAAGAAAACAAAACTCTTTAAGCCCTTGAAAGTTTATTTTTCATATAAATTTTACCAAAGTGATGTGATTTACATAATCAGGCCTCAAACTTTTGAAGACCGTGGATCTTCATTTTAACATGCATTAAGAAAATTAATTTTATATTCGATCTTTTTTATTTAATTATATACTCGTATGTCATATTTTATTATTAATTAATTTTTATATATATAATTTTACTTATTTGGAGTAACTTTTATTAATTTATTGCTTCTATTTAATAACCACTTAAAATTTCTCATAAAATTCTAGTTTTCTCTCGTTATTCACTTGAAGCACATTGTTTTCTTAAAATATTTCCATTTATTCAAAATATACCTTCTACATATTCAATAACATATGGTATTATTATTCTTTCTATTTATTCCAAAAACACATTTCAATTATTCAACAATTTCCAACAAAGAGGAGAATTTTTATTTGGCCCAACAATTGAATTTTCTTTTAAATTATCAAATATACGAACACGCGTATGTATATTTAAGGGTATTTATTATTATATTTTACAACAACACTTCAACAAACACTTGGTTGCATGTCACGTTTGGAAAAAAAATACTATTTAAGCTTTCTTTAAGATTTTGTTTCATAAATACTTTATCAAAAAACACTCATAAATTTCATATTTACTATATGAAACATAATTATTTATTTCTTTTAAATTAAAAATACATAAATTTTCTTTGCTCTTTAATAGCTGATTTTTCAAGAGCAATGAAACGCACCCCGCCGCATGTAAATAAATGAATTTTATTACGCGTCTTCCGTTTACACAAACAAACGTTATGTCCCACGTTTACTCACAGACTGAAAAGTTGGCCTCTTGAAATGAAAATTTTGTATATTCTCAGTGGTGAACATTCTTGTAAAAAAAAGCATAAATGTGTTCATACAAACTTTAAGTATTGAACACAATCGAATGAATACAGCAGACATACAGGGCGCACCCGCGAGATACTTTAATTTGATTGAGTGTGTGTGTGTGTGCCTGAGCATCTGCTGTTTGTTTGTTGCAGCCATACTGTGGCTAGCTTTCAAGCAACAATATCCATGCCGCACTGTGGCGAATGTTGTGATGAATGAATATTTTCTGCTTCTGTATAATTTCCATACGCTCTCTTTCGTATATGCCGAGTTCTGTCTTACTCTTATGCCTCTTGCACTTATCTTCTTATTTGAATTTTCCTTTAAGTGTTTTTTTAGGGAGTTTTTGTACAGCGTTACCGTTGGACTACTTATATTTCAAAGAAAAAGTACTTTGTAATGCTATAAACACTATTGGGACGAACGACGAATTTTTCCTAACGAATATTCGTCGTTGGATATAAAACACATTTAAGTAAATAAAATACACACAATATGTATGCTGTACGAAATACGTCGTGCACAACGAACTTTGCGATGGGTTAATATCTATTTCTTACGCCTACGAACGACGAACAAATCAGTATAAGGTGACCAGGTTTCATATACTCAAACTGGCTTTTTTGTTATTGTATTGTTGTATGTAACACGGAAATTTTCATACCATACCAAACATTCATTCTTTAACGTACAAAAATCTATCTCTCGAATGTGTTTTTATTAATTTTTAACACTTTATTTAACATAGTAGTTCTTCCTGTTGCTTACTTATTGATATGGTCACCCCATCAGCTGTTAAATGAAAACAATATTTTATTTCCATAGAAAATATTTTTTTTAAAAGACCACTGCTGAAATAATTATTGCGAATATGTAGCAAAATTAATGTCTGCACAATCCGGAATCAAGAGATTACAAATATGTTTACCAAATTTAAAATTCGTTTTTTTTTTCATTATATTAACTTTATCTTACAGTCCTACCTAAATTACGACGCAAAGCGCAACGTAATTTAGCGCTTAGCTTTTACGCTGAAATGAGTAACCTAAATTAAAGCGTTAACGTTGCGCCATAATCAGTAATGTTTATTCACTTTGGTTAATAAAAACTCTAATTAAAAATAAGAAATGGAGATGAACACGCTAAGTTGACCTAAAAGTAGCTAAAGTTACAACACTTAACACTTCAACAAAATAAACAAGAGTTCTTTTGCAACAAACTTCACTTCTTTACGTCCTGTCAAAATTGGATTTTCCAATTGCAAAGCGTTGACGCCGCGTTATTTCGGTTGGTCTCATACATTTTGTATGGGCATGAGAAATTTTGACAGCCAGACAACGCTTTGCGTCGTAATTTAGGTTGGTCTGTTAATAGTAAACAAATTTATTCGTCGTTATTATGTTTCGTACTACGAACTTTTTCGTCGTTCGACCCAGTTGTGTTTCTAGCATAAAACATAATAAATAGAACAGAATTTATTTGCTGCTGCGCAATCAACAAACTAAATTTAAAAAAAAAAATAAATTTTAAATGAAATTTAATTTATGCCACAGAACGAAAGTTGTTTTTACAAACTAAGAATGTAAAAAAATATATGTATGAAACATATGGATTGATTGCCTCAATCTTCATTGGGCCTCTCCTAAAGTTCTTCAAACTTCAAATACTGCAAAAAAGCAAAATCTTATAGCATTTGCACAAAGTTTCAAAAACCAATTGAAAACTATTTAAGAAAAGTATAAGATTTGTGTACTCGTATATAAATCAGCATTATTTTTTAACTCTATACAATTACTTTGCTATCGGTATAATAATAGATAAATTTTCTTATTGTGTTTGTTCCTATAGTCGGCACCAAATTTTCTAAGTTCGTCATTGTTTAATCCTATTGTCGGCGCTGAAGTAGGTCAATTAGTAATATGAATACTTATCATACTCAATTTTATATACTACATCGAGAGAAGTGAGAATTATTCGAACCAAAACAAAATTTAAAATACTTTTATTCCAAATGGCCCTTATTGTAATTTATTTCACTTTTAACTCAGAAGTGCCGACTACTGGAGCATTCCGACATTAGAAGCGTTTACCCTATACCATATTATTTGCTTTAATATATCCATTTTATTACAAATGTATACAACTTAGTAAATGCCAAATAATAAAATATGAAACATATGGGATTTAACAACAAAAAGTTGCAACAGTGCCAATGCTGTCGAAATGACCAAAATGATGTTTTAGCCGCACAACGGTAACGCTATTTGTAAGGTTACCGAATATTTAAGAATGTTTATAATTTTCTCTGTAACTGTATATTGAGAATAATAGGAAGATTAAGTTTATCATGGGCTAAGAAATGAGAGGGCGGATTATCCTCATCTACTTAAGGTGAAATCGGCGTGATGCCACATGCGGAAATTATTTGGGAAATAGAAATTATTTACGGACATATACGTATGTGTACATACAATATATTATACTACTTCGCTTGGCATTTATGCAAACTATGGTAAATAATAAGTAATTAATGCGCTTACGATCAGATTAGAGAAATACGATTTCACAATGTCTTCTATGAAAGTTCGCTCCCAAAATAGAACCTTTTTCACTAAATATACGTATTACCTCTATATATACGTATGGCTCATTTTATTTAACTGTGCAACTACGTGTGATTTAAAATCATTAAAAATTAATTAATTGATAAAATGGATACGAATTCATAATAACCAGAGCTATCGAAGTCACCTGGTGTGAATTCACCGTCCACCACTACTACAAAACAAAATGTGACATTAAAAGCTGCAGTTAATTTCAATCCCCAAATGGGAGTCATTATTTTATTGCGCATCTGGCTGCATTACAAATTTTTAGCATCATTAAAATATGTTCTCCGAAGACAACATGTGTTAATAAAACCAACAGACGTGCTTAATTTTTTTATTATTATTGTATTTTCAGGGAGCTGTTTAGTGCGTTTTGTATATGTGGCTACTCGTGATTGTTAATATGTTTAATAACGTCATGAGCTCCAAACATGTGATACCCAATAAACATTCAGATTTGACGTTGAGGTGATAGACTGTCTCTATTCCGCTTTTTTTCAAATAGTTGTTTTAGACCGAGGAACTGATAGCTACCTTGAAATACGTGCTTTCTTATGATCTTGTCAACTTCCTTACGTCGGAGTCAACGAAAAGTACGTGATTTTACACAGAATTTTTTAATACTTTCGTGCTGATTATTTTCCCAAATTTACAAAAAAAGGTTCAAAATTGATTATTGAGGGGTTTTAGCAAGTTCCTATGAGCATTTCATTGTGGCTAATGCAGATCACGAAAAGTACGTGAGTTGAGCAATTTTTAACGAACGTTGTGGATTTCGGTATATGTTATTGTTTTAA
The DNA here is from genome assembly GCA_951800035.1 of Linnaemya tessellans. NCBI lineage: Eukaryota > Metazoa > Arthropoda > Insecta > Diptera > Tachinidae > Linnaemya > Linnaemya tessellans. The sequence continues at coordinate 100,361,815 of OX637533.1, read as the reverse complement.
TTAATTGTTTTGTTTTCAGTACTTAGCAAAAATAAAATACTATATGAAGGTCTCACAATTAAGTTTACTAAATAAAATACAAAACAGACAACTGATTTAATATTCGTCAAATAACTACTTCTTGAGTCATATTTCTCTATCGGTACGTTAAAGTCAGTTAAAAAGGCGATATAGAAATTAAGCAGGATTCTATGTAACTCTGCCTTATGGTAATTTTGCGATAAATTCCACAATATAAATAATTTTCTGAGAACTCAAAATTAATTTTTTTTATTGTCTTTGATCATGCGCATCAAAATAATTTCCTAGAATAAGCTTTTAGTTTGACAAATCAGAACACTTTAATATAATGTATTGGACCGGTGATAGTTAATGAAACTAAAACTTTCAAAAGAAACTTTCATGGCCATAACAAATAATATATCCAAAACATTTTTAAATTTGAGTTGTGACTCTTTATGATTTAGCGTGCGATATGTACTTATATGAAAGTAAGCGTACCAAACTATATAGCACATATATGTACCTATTACTGTTCCTTAACAGCCTGTTTTAATAAACGAACTTATAAGTTCTTGAAATAAATGAACGAGAGGTAATTTTCGATTGTTTTTATAGGAGTAAAAAATAAGAGCTCTAAAATTGTTTGCGTTTTTGGTTATTATGTATTAGGTTGATTTTAGTAAATACTAAAATAAGATTAAGTGAATTATATACCAACATCAAATTTTATATGAGTTTAGACATATATGAAAGTACTCTTGTATGACAAAATATTGTTGATCAATTGTACAAATTTTACAAAACACTAACTGAAGTGTTTCCAAATCTACCTAGTTGCAAAATAATATTTTGAAATAACAGAAAGTCATATTTTCCCCGCCACATGCATTTTAAGACGGTTTAGAACACCTCTGCTCTTTCCACAGCTAATATTCTTATTACCGAAACAATGCACTGCAGGGGCATTACCCTGAGTGCTGAGGGCTTATTCTGCTTTACATATAAGAGCAGGTTGTCATTTCAAAATGCAAATTTGTTTACTTTTGGTATTCTCTTATTCGTTATCGAATAATATGCATTGAAATCTGTTATCATGGCACTCGATAGCGAGCGATCATTCGAACGTCATCGTACATTCGAGATTTTGCTATTATAAAAATAAGATAATGTAGGTTACAACTTTCTGTGAATAACACGCAAATATTTTATTTTATATTTCTATTGTAATATTAATCAAGCTTATAGTCGTTTCATATAAAATTTTATTTCGTCTAATTTTTGTTCAATATTTCGTTAACATCGTGTTAACATCTTCAGGAAATAAAAATTATTTTATTTCCTGATGCTAACAACCTGTTAACGAAATATTTGGGGTATTCACACTGTGTGCTATTTAGTCATATTATCATAAAGTCGTAATATATTAGACCAGTTTAAAAAAGTTGTTGTTGTGCTGCGTACAAAAAAGTCATAATATAATAGCACTCTCTCAGATCTAGAAATCTGTGTCGAACGGCTGAAAATCTTTAGGCGAGACGGCGAAAGTATATGTTTGCCGCCGTTACTTATACATATATGATTCACAACTAAAAAACGGCTAAAAAAATTATTCATACCTATACGTCTTCACATTAAATCACATTTTTATAACATAAAAAAAAAAATTTAAAGAGAACTAAATCTCAAAAACTAACTATATACAAGTGGAAAAAGTTTTCTCGTTTAACTTACGTAGCTGGCAGCCACTGAAGGTTTTTCCGTATGGCGCCGCAAAAAAAAAAATTATTCAGCTCATATCAAGGCAGCAGCTGATCGATGTTTGAAATAGCATACTAAGTTATGACGGGTTGTTCACAATAGTCATATATTTCGAGCTATTGTTTTATGACTTTATGACTATAGTGACTATGACTACAGTGTGAATCGCCCAATTGAATAAAAATTAGACGAAATAAAATTTTATAAAAAACGACCATAACCTTGATTAATATTACAATAAACTGATAAGGTCAATAAAAATAAAACAATATTATATATTTCTTTTATATTTTGACCAACAACAACAAAAGGATATACTGTGAGATTTTTCAGCTCTGCATGCAGCAATGGTTAAATAACTTACAATTGAACTTACGTATTAATTATTTATATCATACACTTTCTGCCGACTTACGAAAAATATAATGTTTGCTGGGTATTGCTGTTCTTTTGACGGTTGCGAGAGTTTGGTGTGAAGCCAAATGCAACAAAACGACAGCAATTTATGTGTGTGTATTTATGTGTGTAGCTACACAAGATGTGCCACATGTTTTGGTGCATAATGTTTTTTGTTTATTTGTTTTGCTTATCTTTTCTATACTTTTCGGTTTTAGTTTCTCAAATGTTCTCAGATTTTTATTATGATTTAGTTTCTTTTGCATTTTCTCCCAATTCTTTTTTTAAAATACTTACGTATGCATGTGCACACATACATGTACACACATGTACATATCCATATGATTTCCAGTCATGAATCGAATGACACTTTTTTTATGCAGTAAATAGTACTTGCAATGCAATTATGTAGACTTTTATTACGCTAAGAAAATTTTTTACCTCTTTTTTCGTAAAAACTGTTGAAGTCACTTGTCTAAAAATACAAAAACAAATTTATATGTATTAAATGTAATTTACAAAGTTAGATAGGCCTTTTGGCACATACTGTGACGATATGTTCATATGTAAGTGCTTTTACTGTATTTTCTTTAAGGAAGCTTTTTAATGTACTGCCGATTTCACAATGTCCGATGGAGTCCCTTCTTTCCTAAAAATACATATGAAACAAAACCAATTTATTAAATGTTGTTTTTGTTTCAAATATATAGCGCGTTTTCTTTAGAGAGTCACAATGCCAACGCAACGCGTGCGAACTGTTAAAATTTTGAATTAAAATAATAGTTCTATTCGTCAAATTCATCGTGCAGTTTTTCTATTTTATGGCGCACATAATCGTCCTTCAGAGCGGCTAATTCGAAGAACAACAGATCGTTTCGGAACACATTTTCTGTTACTCATAATGTGCATCCCGTGAGACGCCGAACAGTGCGCCCTGAAGAAGCTGTTGCCGCTGTACAAGAAAGCATTGAAGATGATTCTAATCAATCAATTCGTCAGCAACTGGGGCTCTGACCTTCCACTTTGTGTAAGATTTTTTTAGTTGTTGAAAATTCATGTTGCAGATTGCGCTTTCTAGAATTCGTATATAAAAATTAATGTCATAAAATTTTCTTTCCAATAAAGCCCTTTTCATTGACATTAAAAAAATATATTTCCTTGTTTTATTATGATTTAAATTTGTGACAGTTCATAAAAAACACCCTTTACATATTTGTACGAAAGAAAGAATTGATTCGTCATTGTGAAATAGGCAGTTGGTTTGCATAATAATCCAATTCAAAAGTACGTACTAATTATGAGATTATGTACCCATGCAATCATCTCTGATTCTTATAATCGCACGAATCGTTCTTATATAATTTCGTATTGGAATGAATCTACTCCATTGTTCGTTAATGATTGGCTGGACTGCTTGTTGTTTGATTATCATTATCCTCCATTCACTGCATGGCCGATGATGACGTTCAAAAGATGTTGTTGTGTAAACATATGGGAATTTTGATCAGGTTCTCAGAAATCGCAGTACGGAAATTCGTTTTGTTAGAATATTTTTATACAAGATGTTGTTTTATTTTTTCCTTTATTACTCAATTGATATTTATTTGAATTTATTTTATTACGTGCATACGTGTGTGTGCATACGTATATGTTTATTTTTTGTTAGCTGTTCAAGTTATTGTTTTTTGTTTTGGTATCATGTTGTATGGATGTTTAGTTGAAGAAATACGCGAGTAATACTTGTTGTTGTTGTTGTTTTTTTAAGTACTTGAAATGCATGTGTAGTTTGTGTGCGTTCTATTTTAGAAAGTTTTTAAGCACAAAAAATATTCATAGTGAATGAAAAAAATTGTTGATTTTGTTGAAGCAGTTTTTAACATAAATTGCATTGTTGTCATTTTGACGTTCTTCGAGTATTTTAGAACTTTGTTTTTATTCGTCTTTATTTTATGAATATCATATTTTAGAAAAGGGTATTTTATGACCTTTTGCTACTTTTTGAGTTGAAAATTTATAGAATTTTTTTTCATATTTCTTATCTTTAAATTTAAATAAAACAAAGAGTGTATGAGATATTATCGAAATTCTTTATTGATTCCAAAGAGCTATTGATGCCATTACGCGTAGAATATCACAACGTTTAAATGTCCGCTACGGCGTGTCTGGGTAAAGCGAATCAGAAATGTCTAATTTTCCATGACTATGGCACATAAATCAGTCTGAAGTTGACTCACAGCATGGTTTATGTTGGCGTTGAGTATCGCAGTGGTTTGTGGCTTCTTTTCATACACTCTACAAGAATACATAAGTCTTATGGAGTCAAATCGCACGATCTTGGTGGCCAGTTCACATCATCTTCACGTGAGATGGCCATGCTCGTGCAGAATATCCCATGCGGGATAAGTTGTCGGCCTATGACGCTGACCAATCAGAGTGATGGCCTGGCCAACGTTATTCTCAAAGAAATATGGAACGATGACGGCGCCAGCTCAAAATCCACACCAAACGGTGACTTTTTCGGCGTAGATTGGACGCCTTTGGCTGTCATGTGGATTGATATCGTTTTAAATTTGGCAATTTTGTTTGTTCACGTACCCATTCACCCAGAAATGGGTGTCATCTCGGTAGATGAATACGTCGCCCGAACAGAAAGCCCATTTTAAAGGAACAATTTAATTATTTCTACGTGTTGTTGCATGCTGTATCTGTTTATAATGATTTGGCAAAATAGACTGAATACATGAATTCTAGTCTGACAGATGCAGCTTCAACAAAATGGACGTTAGTTCTGAAGTTCTTTTTGGAACACCCTTTCGTTACTTATTCTTACCTATTATGTCTTATTTCGGTTCTCTAATCGACCCGAGAGTTTTTGTTAGATTAAAGAAAAGTTTCGTGTTTTTCTTTGATCTATTAAAAACTTTCGATTCGATTCGAGAACGGTAATAAGAACCATTGCGCCCTTAAATAGTTATTAAACTTTTTAGATTAAAGTCAACAATTTTAAAACCTCTAAAAAACAATATTTTTCACGAATTATTTAGCCGTATGCTAAACACTAACTTCATAGCCAATGTTGCCATATTTTTTTTTTTGCAAAAACTGACAATTCCGAAAACAAAAACTGTTTTTTTTTTCGAAAAAAATCTGCACCTCAAAACCAATTTAAAGAAAATGTAATAAAACCATATTTGTATATGTTTACTTCATTTTATTGAAGAAAAAATTTAAAACAAAATATTTAATTTGTATATTTGATGTAAAAAAATAATACGGTGTTGCTTTTAAAAGGCAGTACAAATTATAACATTGCTGTATTAGAATATATGCTCGTTAAGAACAAGGCGAATTCAATACCAGGTGGCCTCATTAGGCAATTGGCCATCAACTGTTTTAAGCAAGCTGTCAAAAATCATTAAGTTTTTTCTCTCTTTGCAGGCAGCCGATTTTGACAGCATGGTTTAATTCTTGTACTGTTGTAGGGAAAGGGCCAGCTGGTATTGAATTCGCCTTGGTTAATAATATTGTTATTAAACGCTTCTTTGTTTTATTCGAATTAAATTTAAAAAAATTGCACTGATTTAAAAAAATCTGCTTATTTTTTGAGTAAAAACCTGGAAGCCTGTTGTGCACTTAGAAAAACTGCAATAACAGATAAATCTGCACACTTGGTAACGCTGTTAATGCGCTTAATTATTTCCGATTGGAATTGCGGTTTTTCTTATAATAGCTCTTCACATCTTTAATTGGAAATAGTGTTAATCTGTAAACATATTTTTGAATAAAAATTAGCAAATTTGCATAAGATGCTATGCAGCCATCAAACGGATGTTTAAAAATAAATTATTTCCTTAACTTCGCCAAATACAATTTGACGCAAACAACCCGTCTGATTTGAAAGTCACAGTATTCTAATACATATTCTAAGAAACAATACAGTGAGTACAAAACTTAAAAATTCTATTTAAAACCAATAAATAAAGTTAAAAATTCTATTAATGCAATTAAATTAATGACGCTTTTATTGGACAGAGATACAGAGTCATTTCGAACAGGTGTTAAGCACAACAATTTAATTAATCATGATGTTTCAGATAAAAACATGACAATAAAATTTTGTTTTTTTCCTAACACAAAAACTTAGTCACTAGTGACGATAAACAATAGAGTCAAAGGCAGGGCTTATGCTATCAGACAATTTAAATTAGCACAATGTAATTCACGCCTAATACAATTTATATAATTTAGCCTAAAATTTTATGTAAAACATAATAAGTTACACATTTGAACAATTGAAAAAAAATTAATGATTTGCTATAAAATTACCAAAAATGCGCACCCATTGCTTTCATTCAGTTTTCTGTTAACAATTCGTTTGCTATTTAACTTGAAATTAATGATTAACTTGATGTGATAAGCCAAACAACCAGCAGAGAATTATTAAATATTAATTTTACGTTTAATTTGGGAACAATTTTTCCGGCCATTGACCACCCAACTGCCGCAAATGATTCAATAAATAAATGAATTCGTTACTGCTGCTGCGTCACTTTTGATTGTTGTAAATTAAGACATTGACATGATTTGTCACAACTGACAATGTGTCAATATTAATTTAGACTTGTACACATTTGCTGTAATAAGTATTTGACAGCTTGCGCTCATAATTTGTCGAAAATTTAAAATTTTTTAGTTTTAACCATCCAAATAAAAGGGTGCAGTATTTTTCATTTGCCCTTTTCAGACATTTCACTGCTGCTTGCTTTTACTACGATCATTATTTTTTTTCTGTTACTAAAATTACAAATCACCAGGAGTTTATTATTAATGCTTTTTTGTAATGGTCGTCTGCTGAATTGTTACCCGCATGGTCAGGGGTCTTGCCTTCTCTTCACTGCCTGTCAGTTAGTCAACGAAAGCCCATCGTTAGGTTTTATTTTTTTTTTCTTTAGTTACGAATGCCACGCACACATGCAATTCAATTAAAATTTTGTTTTTATATAATAAGGTTGCTGGGACTATACCCTACATTCAGTATGAATGGCTTCATATAGCTTATGTATATATACATATATATATATATATATATATATATATATATATATATATGTATATATATATATATATATATATATATATATATATATATGTATATATATATATATAAAATTTTATTACAATCGGACAACCCGTTCAGAAGTTGGAAATATATACATTTTGTTTCTAGTCCCCTACTGAGCGATGTTTTAATAGATCTTCAACCAAAATTATTTGAAAAGTTTTTAAATTCCTGTTCTTCTATATGACCTTTCAAAACTAGATAGGAAAACTGCTATAACTTTATCACATACATACATATAAAATACAAAGTATACAAAAACCACTCATTAAAAATTTCTCGTACAAAACTTCGATTTTCCTTACAATCTTTCCATAATATACATAATCTAAACAGGGATGTTAATTGAAAAAAAAATTGAAAGTTTTAAAAATATAGGGATGTTATTAGTTTTATCCCTTTTTTGCAAAAATCGGGTCTGCAATAAATCTCTACATTTTGAGTTGCTAGGAAGCTTCCCTGACTACTCCTGAGAGAGTCTCACTATCTCTGTATGTATAGTATATGTTTGCGTGTGGGTGTGTGTGTGAAATTGTAAATATGTGATCCACTTATATATTTAAAGGGGCTTCAGCAAACTAGTGGCGTTTTGCAGAGTTCTAATAAACTCAGATTTCTTCTTAATTGGAACCGATTCGGACCAGTAGATTTCAAGAAATCTCAAAAAAACTTATTTTTTTCAAAAACAGGTTTTTCGAATAAATTTGAAACGGCTTTGCCGATGGATTCCGCAGACTAATCAACTCTTAACATTGAAAATCACGTCGTTCATCACTAACTGTGTCAAAATCGGTTAATGTGTTCGTGAAATATCGTGAACGATAAAATTCGAAATAAGGGATTTATTAAAAAAAACTTCGAAATTATCAGCCATATCACAGAGTTCGATTCCGTTCGGAAACGGATTTGATTCCGTATTTTGGGTTTTCAGAAGCCCATAAACGGATCTATTTTTCGGAATGAAATCATTTTTAATATCATGAAAGAAATTAGCAAGTGAAGTTAACAACGATTTCATTCCGAAAAATTATTTTCTTCTGTGTTTTCTGAGGAATCAAAATACGAAACCATTTCCCTTGCCGAACGGAATCGGAATCTGTGACATGGCCGTATATATCTGATCAATTAGAGTTCTCGATTCAATCACCTGGGAATCGGTGAAATGATTTAAAAGTTGTAGCAATTTGTCATTAGACTTTTGAGTTCGGAAAGCTTGAAGCCATAGAACCACGTTGCGATAGTTTTGCGGCTAAAATTATAGTGAAATTGTAGGGCGGCTCTTTAGGCATTCTCCATATTTTTTTAACAATAAATATAGAAATCAAAAATTATGTTCATATAGTACCACAGTAACATTTTCGAAATGAGTTTTCAAGTAGAGGGATTTCGGCTTTGAACCGTCTTCGGTGTTCTCCTTCTGCTATCTGTCTAGAAACCAAATATAAAACAGGCAGATGCAATTTCGTTTCATTATTTCATTTATTCAAATTTTTATTTACAAAACGACTTAACCAAACTATATGCCCAAAGTCGACTTCGGCCACCTCTTCTCTTAAATTTGATTTTGCTTTAAATGGTTTTCTGTTTCAGTCACCAAATGTGGAGAAAATTTTTAGTTCTCCTCGCACAACACAAACATGAAATGAAACGGCCCGTCTTTAAGGGCATTTCTACAAAATACAATTTTTTCTACACTTTCTTAGTTTTTGTTGTTGTTACTTTCATGCTTGTACTCAAGTGGCTGGAACTGATAATATGCTCTCATCCCACGCTAAACATTTCCGCGCTTCATTGATGCATGCCAATTTCGATGTGAGTTTTTTTTTTACAAAAATATATGTTTGTTTTTGTATACTCGTGTTTACGAAGTTTCTTTTCGGCGTGTTTATCATTTTTTTATATTTGAGATTTTTGTTGTAGCTTTATTTAGAAATAATTGATGTGGAAATTATCTGTGCTAAATGATTATTATCGTATGTTTAGCAAATATAATAGATATTGAAATTGTTATTTAATAAATAAATATGTAGCTTAAAGTCGCTATTTTGTTTAAGTTTCTTTTATATTTAAACTGCAAATCAAGTTGTTTTTTTCTTTTTCTCAAAATATCTTGACAAAACGGAAGCGAAGTGAAGCCAACCACCCCCCAAACAATTGCATGTTAGAGTAATAAAATTTCATTTCATCTAATATTCTCAACTTCTCTTAGTGTTAATTATTTTTCTGTCATCATTAAGAGCACTATTAAGCAAGCACACATTTCTACATACCCATGCATAAATACGTACTATAAATTAGGGTATTCATACGAAATATTTATGCATATGTTTACTATGGATTAATCGTTCAAATAAAAGTAAGTGGCAAAAATTTATTCGAGTGGTTCAGGTTAACAAGATAAAATTTTATTATTTTTCAAATAGTGTTTTTTAAACAAAAGCTGGTATTAAGTGATATAAATTTTATAAAAATTTATTTAAACACTAAATGATCCGTGTGAAAAGCTTGACGTAGCTATCGAATAATTACTTAAACCTATATTAAAAATAATTCATACAAATCATGTCTATACGACTTTTTTCCAATCAGAGGTACCGAAATTTAAAATATATTAATTATGGATTTCCGAAATCGGTCTCATTCATCATAAAATGATTTTAAGTGAACAATCAAAAGCACTTGTCTACTGCCCATAAAATATCATACGGAGAATTTTGAGCGCTTATACATGTTTGTGTACAAAAAAAATTAATAGAAATATTTTGTTGCTACTTGTCAAGAACATTTTAAATATTGTGTTGTTACTACATACATCCTTTTAAACTAGAGACCTAAAGCCCAATTAATATAAAATATTTTATCTTCCTAATCTTCTTATTTGACAAATTCTTTCAATGCAACATCTTTCAATTAAGCAACTTATAGTCACAAAATATTTGACATGGATTATGACTTTACAAAAATTATTATATTGTGCATATCTACAGCCAAATACCTTTTGAATCATGTGTGTTTCACAAACATTCATGAATAATAAGATACTTAAAAGTGTACCAAAAATATATTTATATGCAGAGACTACGCAGTAACAAAAGTAGAAAGAAAGTACCACTATAATAAAGATTTCGGAAGCAAGAAATATTCTAGATTGTTGCTTATTAACATAAACAAGAGCAAAATGCTTGCCGATAAATTGAGTGAAGCATCCTAAAACTATATACGAGTGAGAGCAGAATGATATGATATATGTCGTTAAAAGTACTAACAAAATCAAACAGTCAAGCGATATATTTTTATTCACTGCTTTCAATTTACTCAAAGATTTGATTAGTTGAATATTATTGCTGATAATTTGAAAAGTTTTTGAATCGTAAATATTCGTGAATGTTACAGATTCCGATTCTGTTTAGCAATGGGATTGGTTTCGTATATTCATTCCTCAAAAAACAAAGAAGGAAATAATATTTCGGAATAAAATCTTTTTGACTGCAAACTACCGACTCCACGACTACAGAAATAGAACACATGTGTTTATACAAAAATAATTATTTTTAAGGCTACACGACAGGTTGTTGCCCGTGCTACTTTTCCCATATATTTACATACATCTATTTTATTTCGTAGTCGTGTAGTCGGTAGCCTGCTGCCATGAATGTGTTTAATACATAATGCATTAAGCACTTTCACGATAGCAGGCTACCGACTACAGGACTGCAGAAATAGAATACAAGTGTTTGTATGAAAAAAGTAGCAGGGACAACAACCTGTCGTGTAGCCGTGCAAATAGTCATTCCCATATAAACACATGTATTCTATTTCTGCAGCCGTATTCTGCTTAATGCATAACAATAAAGAAAGCCTAGCACAGTGTTTGAAAAATAGTTGCCACATGAAATTGTTGGCACTTATCCTTTTATCAGAATATTATTTGACTAAAAAGTTTCAATTAATCTAAAAAACTGAACACCCTAAGAACTACTTACCATTAAACTATTTGACTTATCATTATCACTCTTTTATAATCTTTTCATTTTCCTTATTTCTTTTTCTAATTTGTTTTATTACAATTCATTTGAGCGTTTAATTCAATTTATTTCATTTCATGTAAACACAATCATTTAATTGCAACAAAATAGTGGCTCTTAAGTACAACAACCATAAATCCATTAAAACCTTAACAGCACCAGCAACCCCTCAAACTTTAAAACAATATGCAACAAGGCATGTGTGTTGTGTGTCTTGCCGTTGTTGTTGTTTCTTTTCTTTGATATGCGAGTGATAATCCCCGAGTTGAAATAAACAAACATTTTATGAGTCCTTAAAAAACAACAAGAAATAACCGAACATGATAAACAAACCCATTTCAAATTGTTGGTAGAAAAAAGAATACCCCGCGTAGGTGAAGAGTGAGTTGAACTAATTTTTCGTTTGGAATATTTTAAAAGAGGCACTTTTATTTCATGCACTCCCAAGAAACGGTTCTTCAAATATTTTCATACATACGAGAACATGTGCGAGTATCGCAGCCAGCCACCCCTTGCTTGCGTAGTGGTGTGTTAGTGTGTGTTTTTAATTGTAAAGAGTGAGATAATTTAAGTTTGTGTGAGATAAAACTGGGAATATGTAACAATTGAGTTCAATTAAAAGAAATGTTGGCAGATTATAAAAGTTTAAAATTTTAACATTAAAAAAGAATTAACTTGCAATGAGAAAATGAGCAGTTTTTTTTAATAACACCGTCTGGAGAAAAGTTATCAGACGCTTAAACTAGTGTATTTGTCTGTAAAATAATATTATAAGTGGTAATTAGTACTGAAGTTTTAGAGTAATAAATGGAATTGTAGAGAAGTAATCAACTTTTTAGATTAAGGCCTTTTAAATAAAATATAACGTATCAAATACAAACTAGTGTTGTTGGGAAATTTTCGGATATGAGTTTTCTAAGGAATAATTCCTTCTTTCCTTTAGAAGTGAATATATTGAACACCAGTTTTGCTGCCGCTTGTCCTTAATTTTCTTTTATGTATATTGTTTTGCTGAAATGTATTTATGTGAATTTTAATTTGCATTTGATACACATGTAAATGAAAACTTCGAAAGTACGAAGAAAAAACCTTTGGCCTGTAAAATCAAACAAAAATATTTATAAATGTCTTTATTGCACGCATAATTTCATTTAATTTGCTCAACTGCCATTTGGCTTCCATGGTCTTGCTCATTTGTCCATTCTTTTAATGCCCAGTTGTGGTGGATGATACCGACGAACAGTGTGAAGCGTGGATTTCCGGTAGAGTCACAATTACCACTCCAAACACGCATAGATAATTTTTCGAATTCTTCGTTATTGTTTGCATGAAAAATACTTTTAGTTTTTGCTTAATTTATTTAAAGTGAAAACTAAATTAGGGCGTATTAAATGAATATTTTGTATACCTAAAGCCGCTACAGCATATTGAGTGTAGCTCAAATTTAGTCGATGTGTGTGTAACATTTAAATGTTCCGTGTGATGCAGTTTTTGCAAGCAGATATTTTTCACATGATCCATGGGAAGTGATTGATAAATGATGTGAAAACTAATTGTTATCGGTATTCAATTGTTTGTGTAATTCTACGTTATGGCGGTTATATGCCGTGTTTGTTTTTCTAACAACATTATCACTAACGCGGTTAAAGTATTTCACATTTGAGAAGCTAAATATATATGTTTTTAAAGCTAACAATAATAATAAAATACGAATATGTAACCGAAAAGTCCTTAAGAACTTACGAATATTTGGAACGCCTGGTAGGCAACATTTGATCACTTAACCTATACAGTTCCAATAAATTTCTATTAAGCAATTGCTTTTTTAAAACTAAAAAAAAACAAGTAAAAACGTTATATTCGACCCTCCAAATAAATATTTAGTTAACAAATTTAAAATGTTTAACTTGATGGGACAGAGTTCCTTTAAGACATCTGTGTACCCAATTTTAGATCTCTACTTTGACAGAGTCATTCCAGGAAGGGCCGTTTGGGAGACGTTTCCCCTCTGCAAAATCAGAGAACATCTCAGCTACTTATAGGCTTAAGGCATACAAATTGTTCAATATTTACACTATTTTTGTAAATGTAAAATTTATTTAAAATTTTTTATTATTATTTTTTTTAAAGAATCAAAATGTTATTGTTAAGGAATGTAAAACAATTTGTTAAAGTTTTAAACTATTTTTGCATATAATAACGCCCTTTAAAGGGGGCGGAGTCCAAAAATGAATTTTTTGGATTTTATAGCTCCAAGTTTAAGGCGTTGGACCTTCTCTGACATAAAAATATCTCATTTGCCCAACAAAATTACAAAAAGAACGTTAAATACTATGTTTCTTAGGGATTGTGTTAGGAGAAGTTTCTCTGGACCGATTCAGCCCATTGACCTGTCATATTCTTCAAGATATCAAAATTCAAGAGTCTTGCTCTTGTCGTTTGGACTGATCGTGGTCAGGCTCAAATCGTCTTATATATCATCACTGATCAAGAATATATATATATATATATATATATATATATATATATATACATATATATATATATATATATATATATATATATATATATTGTGGGTGCTGTTGGCTGAAGTAGTAGAACACGAGACTATGAAGCGGAGGTTCGTGAGTTCGAGCCCGCGCTGAGTCATGAAATATTGTGTTGAATTCTTCTGATCAGCGTTAGTGCGTAGTTGTTGCCAGCCTGTTTCAATGATGAAGGTATAGTCACTGGTCACTGAACATAATTGGCAGCGACTGACATTATCATGTACTAAAAGCAGAGTAACAGCACCCACCTTCGTCGGCCCTGTAGCAAAAATTAGCCGGCGAAGTACAAAAGGTTGAAATAGCTACAAAAACAACTGTCTATCTTCTCATCTTTCCTAATCTGTCCCCTCAATACTATCCCCTCGTTTTCAGTTGCGGCGCAATGCATTTGTATATAAAGGGGTCATCCCCTGAGTGCTGGTCCAAGATAAAAAAATATATATATATACTTTATGTTCTCTCAGACGGATATTTCGCTGCGTTACAAACGGAATGACAAAGTGAATATACCCTCCAATTCTTATTTGCAATTATATAACAAAAACGAAATAGAAAAATTTTGTTACTGATTTTCAAGCAAGTTTAAAATGCTATTTTAAATCTTTTATATACAGAAGTAAGAAAAAATAGTTCAATTGTGCACATTTATGTAAAAATACCTCTTAAATCGGTTGTAGCTCATTAATATTGGTGGACGGTAAGACACTTAAAAGTGTACCACAAAAAAGTTTGTGTTCTAATTATATATAAAATAATTGCAAGCAATTGGCAGATGGAGAGAAAATATCTTAAGAACCTCGCCGATTGCCAAAATTGGCCGTATTTTTTATTTTTTTTTGTGCTGCAATTATTTAGAAATTTATGGGATTTAAATAATTATTCCGGACGGAATCATAATAAAGCAAGGATATATATTTTTAATATCAATAAAACGGGTTTTATTGGAAAGAAAATGTTATGAAATTAATTTTCAAATATGTTTTCTGCCATATGGCCGCCAAGGCTGGCGCGTAGAAGGCGTAGTCTGGAGCTAAAATTTTCTACAACTAGAAAAATCTTACATAAAGTAGAAGGACACAACCCCACTTGCTGAAGAATTGATTGATTAGGATCATCTTCGATGCTTTTCTTACAGCGGCTACAGGTTTTTCAGTGCGCCCTCTTCGGTATCTCAGGGGATTTACATTATCATTAACAGTAAATGTGGCCCGAAAACGATCTATTGTTCTTCGTTAATTAGCCGCTCTGAAGGACGATCTGTAAAATGGAAGAAGTGCGTGATGAGTT
Source organism: Linnaemya tessellans (assembly GCA_951800035.1). NCBI lineage: Eukaryota > Metazoa > Arthropoda > Insecta > Diptera > Tachinidae > Linnaemya > Linnaemya tessellans. The sequence goes on along the minus strand of OX637533.1, from coordinate 100,346,678 downwards.
TGATGAAAAGAACAGTTATTTATTTTTTTTTTGGTTTGCTTTCTATAGAAAAAACTTTTCTACAGAAAAAATTTTATTTGTACAAATTGTTTTAAATACATTTTAATTTCGGCCTCAGCGCCGTAAGGCATTATTTCGACACAAAATTTCAACAATTTGCCCGCGTTGCTCTGGTGTTGTGAACTTCTAAGAAAAAAATAATAAATCTTTAACTGATTTGCCACAATTTTGCTCAGTATAGTTTGTAACTAACACATCGAATTTTATAGCATTATTTTAAAAATTTGCTATCTCCAGATAAGTTTCAATGAATAATTATTGTATTTCTGACAGGTTGTTGTAGACAGCCTGGCGCGGTCTAAGTGATTCCAACCATTTGAAAATTTACACCTTTAAATTGAACCGAAAATTTTCTCTAACCCACAAAAACAAACGCCTTTAAAATTTCAATTCCATAAAAAGTTAAAGACTTTTGAATAACTTCTTCTAAAAAGTCGCCCAGTGCAGCGCTTAAAGAGAACATCTAAAATTTTCTCATCCTTTTATAGGGCGTCACCATATTCTTCTATGCCATTCTAACCAGCGGTTACTTTCATTATGAAAACTCCTTTGGCTTCAGAAAAATTCATAAAATTATTTGTTTAACACTCTGCGGTATTGTTTTATGCCGAATATATTAAGGCTTGGCCCTCCTGATGTCATTCCATTGTGTTCAACATGTGTTTGATTCACATAAAAATGCAATTTTTCTAATTGCATAAAGGCAGAGAAAAGCCTATTGTGGTAAACGAACAGAACAAACATTTTTCAAATAGTTGCTACTGCTGCTGTACTCCCGCCATATTTACAAACACTTAATGTAAAACAAATAGAGTTGCCAACGCTAAAATTATTTATATTTTATCCCCTTTTCCGTATGAAGTTACAATGACTTTTGCTTGAAATATGATCGCGTTTCATGGCTCATATAATTTTAGAAATTAATAAAGGGGGAGGGAGGAGCAATAAAGAAAGTCATTGACCTGTGGATTATTGTTTGAGGGAAAAATTCTGAAAATATATTGTCAATAAATTTCAGCGTCAGTCGTATTTGTTATGAAATAGTTTAGATAACAATTAATTAATATATTCAAAAATTATATTGTATTGAGGTGAAAATATATTTATAAAATTAAGTAGAAAATGCATTTACTTGCATTCAGAAATATATTGTAAATTTCTTTTATGGCCAACTCTTTGGATTTATAGATCTATTACTTTGTTAAATTTTTGCTTAGAATTTGATACAATATAATAAGAATAAATAATTTTATAACAAGAAAAATATATAATTATCAAACAAATAAAAACATTTAAATATGTTACGTTACTTTTTTTTATCAGTCAAGGGCAGAGAAGTAGAGGGAAAAATGCTAGTCTAAAATAATATAAAATGGCACTTGAGATTTACTTTTATTAAGAGTATTAATTCTTTTGTTTGGAATAATTATTACAGAATGCTGATGAAATTAGTTCAGCAATTTTCAAATACAGGGACACGTGCTTTTCAGACATTAAATATTGTAGGCGACTCAACAAGCACTTAATATTTGCATAAAACAATTGTCTTCATAAACAAAATATATAAATATAATAACGGGAGACGCCAAACTTTTCTCGACATCGACCCCTAAAAAATTTCTTGTGTTTTTTTTTTTCTATCCGTAACATGTTTTTGAACAACAAAAATCGTAAAAACGTTTACAGCATATTTATTTTAGTTTAATCCCTGTAAATTCCTGGATTTTCATGTGACCAACATTATCTTCACACCGTTTCCTAGAGGAGAGTAGCATATAAGTATGAAAGGGTGTAAAATATTAGCAGAATATTAAGTTATTAAACATTTTCACATATATATAACAAAACTATTCAGGTGTGGCTTGAAAAATAAGTTTATTTGAATCACATTTTTGCTTTTGACCAGTGATCGCCAAAGTTGTCCATAGCGGTTCTCACCCCGCAGTCCAATGTTGGTACTGAGCATAAATAACAGCGTGCTGTAACGCTTCTTTAACGCAAGATAGTCATATTTCAAAAAAGTTTGAAATATGTTGAAATAAATATAACCAATTTTAAATCTCTATATTGACAGAGTCATTCCGGGAAGGGCCGTAGGGGAGACATTTCATCTTTGCGATAAAACTCTAAAATTAATGTTTGGGATTATTATATGTTAAATTTATTTAAACAAAAAAAAAATTTATTGGGTCATTTAGGGGGCAAAGTGGGAGGGGCAGAGGAGTACCAGGTTACACCTCAGCTTCGTCACTAAAGCTTAAAAATTTTATTTTTAAGGAATGTAGGCTTAATTAAAACAATTTGTTAAATTTTTACACTTCTTTTGCATACAATAACGCCCCCTAAGCAGGGCGGGGTCCAAAAATTAATTTTTTTCTTATCTTATGGTTCGAAGTCGGACCTTCTCTGACATCAAAATATATCATTTGCTTAACAAAATTACAAAAAAAAACTTTATGAATTATGTCCATTTTTTAGAGGTTGGTTTAGTTTTTCTTAGGGGAACTTTTTTCCCTCTGGCCCGATTCAGCCCATGTACCAACTTGGCCTGTGCTATCTTTCAAGATATATTTTTACCAAATTTCAAGAGTCTGACTCTTTTCGTTTGGACTGAATCGTGATTTCCGTAGACGGACGGACATGCTCAGATCGTCTTAAATTTCATCACTGATCAATAATATATATATATATATATATATATATATATATATATATATATACATATATATATATATATATATATATATATATACATATATATATATATATTTATATATATGTATATATATATATTATATGTATATATATGTATATATATATATTTATATATATGTATATATATATATATATATATATATATATATATATATACATAATTAATGGGGTCTCAGATGGATATTTCCCTGCGTTACAAAAGGAATGATAAAGTGAATATACCCTCCAATAATAAAGAATACATATTTACATAGAAGTACCTTTGACATGAGATGAGTTTGATTCGTATTGCTGTACTTCAAAATTAGTAAAAATGTACTACAAAAATATGTAACACGTATTTAGATGTAAAATTTCAAATAAAATATAGTGTGCATATCTACATAAAAATACCTTTAAAAGCGTATATATTTCATTTATATTGCTAGACGTTAAGATGATTAAAAACGTACCACAAAATTATGTAAAATGTTTTTATATATTAAATTTTAAATTAAAATATATTGTACATATTTACATAAAAATACCTTTTTAAACATATATGTTTCGTTAATATTATTGAACGATAATACAATTAAAAATGTACCACCAAAAAATTTGTGACACAACACACATTTTGTGACATCACATTTGCCATTTAAACGTTTTTTTACTGCCACATATTGAAATTTAAGAAAATGACAATCCTTGTCACTAGTACAAACTATTGTGTTTGCTTGCCATGACACAAAATTCCATAGTGTGTTCCCGGCTTAAGTTAGATAACATGGGCATTGGAATTTATTTATATATAATCTCCACATTATATTGTTCCAATTTTTTTTTGGTCTTTGATTTTTTATTTTAAGTAATAATATTGAGCTTGTTTTATATAAAAAACCAAACAATAAAAATATTTAACTTTCTATAATTTCAAAATTTTGTTATACTGTGTTCACATATGGGCATTTCCATTTTGGCGTTACGTTACTTTTGTACGACGATATGTTGAAAAAAAACGTTAAAAACCAGAATTTAAAAAAGTTTTTTTCTCACATTAGAGAAGTGATTGGATAGCTCTATATTCAGCCAAAAAATGGAAATAGTTGAGCCTAAGAATTTCAAGATATACTCCAAAAAGTGACCTGGCGTTACGTTACAAAAAACGGAAGTGCGATTTGACTTTGATAACAAAATTGTTGAACTCTGCGAATTGGGCAAGTATTTTTAATCAAATTTTTTTTGATAGGTTTTGGACCAATATACATTTATTTTCCAAGTTATAAATTGAACAAATCTTTTTTCCTTTTTTTTCTTTTATGAAAATTGGTCTGGCGTTACGTTACTGGCGTTACATTACTAAAATTTCCACTTTATTTTATTATGTTAAAAAAATGCGAAAAAGACATAAATATTAGAAAATTATATAAAAACTACAAAATACTAAATTTATTTTTTGCATTTGTTTTATGATTAAATATGTTTGTAGCAACAGTTTTGCATTAAGAGTATTATTATGAAATTGCTTTTAGGAATGTTAATTATAAAGAGAAAATGCCCTTGAAGTTAAGAAACACTTACAAAAACGGGAACTTCAAACTTGTAGCTCAGTATTTCACCATCCCAACAAAAGAAAGCTTTGAGCTCCTAAATTTAATTTATTTTAGAAGTTTCTCTTTTATAATACATTAGGAAAAAATCTGTTTGTTAACTTTTAATTTTTCGATCAAGGTGGACTTTTTTCTGGAAATGCCCATATGCATTTTTAATTGAAACAATATTCAGTTAATTGACAATATCTTTTTGGTGTTCATACATACTCAATATTGCTACGACAATTAGCATTTGACAACTGAAAAAAGAACTGGAAAAAACGGTTGTTTACATATTTTCCGTGAAAATTTTTGATTGTTTTTTATCATAAATTTTCATATAAATTTTCATGACTCAGCGCGGGTTTAAAATCAGGACCCTCCGCTTCATGGTCTCGCGTTCTATTACTTCAGCCAGCAGCATTAGTCCAATTTAAACAAAGTGCTTTTACTGAACACGAAAGCTTTTCACTGAACACAATTCTGACAGTGTTGCATTATAAATTTTACTCATTATTAAAACAATTATCACTTAATTGCCAATAAGTTAATTGTAATTTTTATATGAAAATTCAGTCTCAATAATGGCCTTAATTGTTATAATTTTAATATTGCTTTATATATAATTACAATTCAATTGTTATCCTGAAGAAGATATCCAGAAGATAGTTTTAAAGTTATTATTTTTATAAAAATAATGGTGATTTCTTTTCTCAAAAAAATGTAACATTTTATCACTGTTTTCCTAAAAAACTGGGGCGCATTTTTAAAATAAAAATAATTTTTCGCAAGATATGGTACATTCATTTGTAAGAAATTCACTATTTCGAAATGACATAATATTGAAAAGTGCAAATTTTTTATTGAAAAGTGCAAAATATGTAGCATTCTTTTTTAGAAAAGAAATCAACATAAGTCTACAATCTCACGTCATGCAAAAATAAAAGTTGCTTTTACAAATTGCATATTATAAAGATTTTTCTAAAACAGGCTTTAACACTCATGATTGTTTCGACTGTTACGATTCGTTTTCTTGCACTTTAAATGCTGGAAAACACATATTCAGCTGAAATTATTTGGCGCATCAGTTGGCCCTTAATTGCTTTCTAAGAAATTGTTTTCCGCTGGATTGATTTAGAATGAAGAAAAACAAGATAAATGCAATCAATTATTTAAATTAATGTATTACAAAATACCAGTATATAGTATTAGGTTTCATAAAACGTTTTTGTACACAACAAATTTATTCAATAAATTTTGGAGCTGGTCTTCAGCAGTCATTTTTCATAAATGCATACAGTATTTTTGTTGGGGCTGTCATTTTTCCCACAGATAACTGATAAATATTTCATTTGCATTCATTTATTTATTACTCATGCATGTATTTGCATTTCCTTAATGCGAGTCGCCCGCCATTATGTAAATGACACTTTCTCGAGTGATAAGAAAGTTTCAGCACATTTCAGTTATAATTTCACCTGCCTTCAACGGTGATAATCGAGCCTCAATACGAGTACGACTACAAAAATTATAAAAATAAAAATGCATTTAATACAAAACACACATGCCAACGGCTTGTAGCTCACATACATACATATTTATTTAAATAAATTTGACAAATAGATTCTTTTGTTATTAAGGCAATAGATATGTCTGGCGTATAAACTGATTTATAACGTGTTAAATACATTAATAATAAAGATAACTCTGGGCGTATTCGTGCAGTCGTACGTAAAAATTATTGGCTTCATATAATTATTTGAAATGAAATTATATTTATAAATTAATTTGCGTGCGGAACTTGCCTGCCGGTCAATATAACGGTGTTTTTGTTGTTGTTGTAGTTGCAGTTGTTTTTGCTGAAATGTTTAGTGTACATTTATTTTGTTTATTATTTTCTAGTTTTATTACAACAAAACATTTGACAACAATTTAGTATAAAATTAATATGCATACATACACAAAAACGTTTCATTGCCAAGGTTTCGTTTATTATTTTATTTTTTTCCTTAAAAATTGCAATTGCACGCACACAACGACGACAAATGACGGCCGTGTTGCATATCATAAACACCATTCATTAGTGATTGATTGTTATCGCTTGATTATAAATCGATTATTGCCAATGCTGACGATAAAATTCTATGAACATTCAAGCGCAGTGAAATAACTTTATTTTTCTCAAGAATGATAAAATAAAGATTACGCCAACAAGCTGAAATAAAAATACTTTTCTGCGCATGATGGAACTCTGACGTCACTCAAAATGTGTTCTGATTGGCTAATAAAATTCAGCTGGAGAACTATTATGTTATTGTAAAAACAGGACAGTGGGGCAAATTGCGATTTTTCTATTAAATTTGTTTGATAATAAACAATTTTAAAAAATTATTTTATTTTCCACCTTTTTTATTTGAAATTGTTAATTTATAGTTATTTTATATAAATGTTGAACCCAAGTACTAATTATTTTTCTTTTTTCCCCATTCAAAACAAATTTTTTTGCTTGCAAAATATCAGCCATAACTTCCTTTGAGCTTGATCTCTTGGAAAACTATAAAATGACACAGCTTTTTGAAGACAAACTAAATTTTGATAAATATATTACATTTTAACACAATTATTTCTCACTTGTTTTTTTGAAGTTACTTTGTTTGCAATTGCCCACTGCACACTTCATGCTTGCTCTTTTTGTTCTCTTTTCTCTTTAATTTAGGTTTTTTGTTTACAGTTTATGAGCTTTAAAAATCAAGTTTTAATAAGTTTTTTACACTTTAAGTTATTTAATAATTATTTTAATATATTTATTTTAAAATATAACACAGTTTATTATAAAATATAACACAAAACTTGCACTTTCATAAATCCGATTTAATTTGCTTGTTGGAAATCTCTCTGAGTAAATTAGAAATCTCTCTGAGTAAATTGGAAATCTCTCTGAGTAAATTGGAAATCTCTCTGAGTAAATTGGAAATCTCTCTGAGTAAATTGTGTGAAGAGTTGCCAAATATAGCATAAAATATTCATTTTGTATGAGGAAGTATTAGTTTTGCATATAATAAACATTTGGCAATCTCTTCGAGGGAACATATATGTACGTCATCAAACGGTAAATCATGCGCAAGGCGTAATCTTTATTTTATCATTCTTGATTTTTCTAATATGTACACATTAAGCACATTGAGTACTGCAGGCTGCCGACTACACGGCTACTGAACCTTATCGAAAAGTGTTATATATACTTATATATTATTTTTTTTTGCAAATGACGCGGCACATAAATTATACAGTGTGTCCGCCGGGAAGGTATACTTCTTTGTTTTGCCACCATTTTGGTAAACATTAGCCTTGACAGTTCATATTTGGCAGTTGAGAGGTAGACACGTGGCAAATTTATTATGGAAAAATATTTGATGCCACATCGCATACAGTCAGGATTTCAATGGAATTACTGCGACACCTCTTTCCACAACAAGTTATTTTAAGAAATGGTAATGTTGACTGGCCTCCACGGTCGCCTCATTTGACTGCTCTGGACTTCTTTTTGTGGGGATATCTGAAAAGCAAGGTTTTTGCATACAAACCAGAAACGCTTGAGCAACTCAAACAAAATATTAGTGATGAAATTAATGAAATACCGCGTAAAATGTGTGAGAATGTAAGGAAAAATGTGCTCAAAAGGGCTCTTATTTGTGAGTCTAACAGAGCCGGATATATATCTGATATTGTATTCCATATTTATTTTCCGACATTAAATAAAACATTTGTAAATATAAGATCCATAAGTAACATAGTAGCATACCTCCCCGGCGGACACGGTGTATATGAAAATTCTAGAGTAGGCAGCTAAAGTATACCAACTAATTATGCAAGACAGTGTATACATGCATTTTTGTGGTAGACCTTTAAGTATGTTATCGTTCACTTATATCAATGAAATATATATCATTTAAAAGGTATTCTTCTGTAGATGTGCACAACGTAAATAGTTTTTGTAAGTTTTTAACACAAAACTGTTAAAAAGGGGGTTTAAATTTGCTTAAAACAGCGCACAATTTTTCTGTAGTTATCTATTTGCAAACACACACTTATAAACGTTTAAATTTTATATTGTACAAATTTTTCTTATGTATAAATACTTTTTTAAGTGTTGGAATTCCGCTCAGCGTTCGCTGCAAGTAACTTTAAAACTATAACCTCAAATAGTCTTTTCCACATTATTCTCTATTTCCTTTCAAATAAAAACATATTGAATAATAAAATGAACTTGTAATAATGCTCGAGTTTAATAATAAAATAAATTACTAAAATAAAGGTAAAAAATCATAAAAACATTTTCTGTGAAATTGATTTTTTATAAAACAAGCCGCCATGCAGGTTATCGGTGTAAATAAATTCACTTAACAAAGCAAAATGGAAAATAAATTTTTTTGCAAAACAGCAAAAACAAAATGCATTTAATTTTTATTTTTCTCAACATTTAAACAATAAAAAGGTATTTTCATGAGTTTTTTTAAAACATTTGCAAGAAAAACTGCGCTAATTGCTGAACAATACAAAACGGTCGCTTGAATGAAAAAATTACGCTGAATTAAATTTGAATTAACTACGAAACTGCAATCTACAAATCGCGGCGGTTTTAGATAAATAAATATACAACTTTTTTTTCAAATAACTATTAAAATAAAAAAAAGGTGTGTGTTTGATAATTAAAAATAAAAATGAAATAAAATTGATCTTAATTAAATTGCTGTAACTGACAGAAAGTGCTATTTAATTATACTATTTGTGTAATCATGTAATCTGTAATGCATTATGAAATATTGTTTGCAATTCATAAAAGCAGCTCGAATGACGCTAAAATTCTTTTCCGTATTTGAAAACAAAATTAATCTACTCGTAATATACTTGTAATCATGTTGCATTTTGATGAAGTGTAAATATATAAAGCAGCTTTAATTTATCAAGTAAATAAATGATTACGAATGTGTACCCAGAAATAAAACAACTGCCCTGGAGACAGTGGGTATAAAATAATACCCTTGTGGGTGGCCACTAAGTGATGTTTTGAATTCGTAAAAATAAATTTAAAATTCACTACAAGCAAGAGGTGATGAGTAGTATGTGAAAAGACCTATTATCACTTTTGCCCAAGGACATTTTATCTGAAATCATGTCAAGGAATATTTAACCAGGTGGCAGCGCTGCTGCGTCTAATTATTTATTTCCTTAATTTTTTTCGTGACTTTCACTGCCAAAAGCTATAAATAAAAATTGTTATTGCATATTTTGGTATTACATAGACAATATGACAAGCACTATTTTTGGTATTAGCACTGCACAGTGGGGAAAATTAAAAAAAATTCAGCAGTTTCTAAACTACAAGGCCGACTAAGTTAAATAAAACTTTTCTTCTACTAAACTATAAGTAAATGAAAATTGTTTAATTTTTTTTTTAAATTAATATTGAAAAAGTCTTAAGCAAAAATAAGCTATGAAATATTTATTTATCAATCTTTTCGGCTGAAATCTCCTACACACGTACAAAAAATATAATTAATGCAAAGGAATGCTAACAAATTTCATGTTGTATATCATGCTGCTTTTATTTTCCAATTTTTAAAAAAATCAAAATAAGCATTGGGATTTTTTTTTAAATTGGGAACAGCATATAAAATTTAAAAAAATTTTGTTTTAAACAATTATTCCCAAAAATATAATTCTGACTAAAAATAAATTTGATTTAGATTTGTGATCCCCACAATTCCCACCTACATTTTCAAAATCCCCGAAAATGGGATTTTTTCAGTATTATTTCGGAATCTTCAAAATTATATTTTCTAGTAATTTTTTGCTGTATTTTTATTAATTGACAAATATTTTGTTAACCATAGAGTAATTTCTTCACGACATTTTTTTTTATCTTGTAATCTGACTGTTTTTAGGTCCAAAGTGGGTAAAAAATTTAACATTTCAATTGTTTTAGTCGAATAAATACCAAAATAAACCACGCATATGCTTTTTTCGCTTTTGGATAGGGAAATCTGCTGGGAAAAATTATTTTTTATTAGATCAAAATGGGTCATTTTGGATCTCGTGATTATGTGATATTTAAGCAAATGAAATCGAATTAAAGTCAAAAACACCTCCTTAAATTGCACCTGAAATTTGAGTGCAATGTTTCAAAAAGTAATAAATTATTTAAATTTCTTATTACAAAATTCTCCACTGTGCGCTGCCACCTATTGTATTAAATGCGTCTTGCATCACATTTCAATAATTAAAAATTAAATCATCTTTTGCTTATCGAAGGCCACGCGTCTGTGAGTGATATTTAAAAGAGATTTAAATGATTAATAAATATTTGAGCCTCCGATTATCGTGAAAAAAAGTATCAAAGTTTTTTTATAGCAAAATGATTTATGAAAAACAGATCATTTAGAATTTAATTGTTTGAGCGCAAAAAAAGCACGGACGGCTTATAGGTGCATTTTACACATCATGCACAGGTCATAATTTCAGGATTTTCTTATTTTCACTTAGGGATTCAAATATATAAAAACAAAATATTGCTTGTCTATGCAAACATTTAATTGTCTGTTTATTAACAGAAGAAAAAAATAGGAAAAAGGACGGAAGAGAATGCAACCTCTTTTTTTATAAAATAAATATGTCTCACGTAGTTGTAGAACAAGGGTCAGTACTTCGCCTCGTCCTAAATTTGACTGCAAGACATGATACGAGTACTTAAATATTTTCCGACATTTTCTGCAAAATATCTTGAAACACTTACATGCTGTTCTTCTTAAATGTTGCATATTTTTTTTTTAGAAAAGAACACAAAAAAATTTGAATAACAAAACGCCGGATATTTTCTGAAAATCATGTACATATAATAAAAATATGATTAATTTGCTAAATATTATTTTGTATTAAATAGCTTGACATAAGCGCCCTCTAGTTCTAATGAATAGGAGCATCATTAATAATTATATAAAATTCTATTAGACATTATTTTGTTATCTTTAAAAATATTTATAAAAGTGTACCAGTACAAAGTTCATCGCAAGTTGTTTAGATTGTTATTTTCTATTTTCGCTTAGGTGATAACGCACTGTCTATGCCCTTGTTCACTATAAAGCTTTTTACCTTATTAGCACCTCAATTAAAGAAGTTCATTAATGAATAATTATTTAAAAAAAAAATTTGCATACCGACTACAATATCAATGATTTGATTAAATAAAATTAAAGTTGAATAACCTTCAAATTACAAAAAAAAACGGTGGCATACATTTTTTAAAACTTAAAAATACATGTATAAACGATAATTATTTATTTAAATACTTAAAATCAATTTTTTTTTTGTAAAATACAATTGAAGAATAATGACGATTTATCACTTACACGCTGCCAAGTCATTGATTGGGCGAACGCCAATAAAACGGGTCGTTAGAAAATAAAAATTAAATTAAATAAAATAATACATTGCAAAAACAGTTTGTGCAACAGAATTAGATACGCTTCAATTAATTATGTGCCGTGATAATTTTTACAACGATACACTTTTGCCTGCTGTACACAATTTTTTATACTCTTGTACTCCATTTCAATCCCTTGGAGTCGTGCTGACTCAAAAGCGTTATTGGATTTTTTTTTTGCTTCACCTTATTATGCAATTAGTCTCGGTTAACACTTTAAAAATTTTCTTTTCGAAATTATGATTTTGCAGTGAGAAACAGCGAGAGAGGAATAGAAACGGTATGCTTTTTATTTCATCGCTCTTGCACAAAATAAGAATTTTTGAGGCTCTGCCTGAAATCCATATTTGTTGGCTAGTGTAATTTTCAAAGTATGTATGTATTTTTTTTTCTAAAACATGTTTCTGCTACCAAATTATTTGTTTAAACAATTAAATTATTGAGTTGAAAGTTAATAGTGCTAATTGCACAATATTTTCGTATAACTTTTTCTGTGTATAAAAATTAAAAATATGATTCTTTTTTCTAATATTTTTTTTAACCTTTTTTCTTTAAGAATAACAAATATTAATATAAATTAACCTCAAGACTCAAACAAATATATTATTTATTTAAAATTAAAAATATGTAAATTGGAATAAAAATCGTTTAAGCTATTAGAAGTCGTCTCTCTTATTAGTTTATTGCTGATATTTGAAGATAGCAACACTTGGTGTAAAAACTGATATTAGAGTATCAGTTATTGTATTAAGATAACAATGCATGTACTGCTTTTGGTGTAAAATTATTTAACTGACCATGTTCTTCATTAAAAAAGAGATAGCCTAGATTCAATGTTAGTTCGTAAGTATTAAGCAAATAAATAATTATGTGAGAGAATGTGTGAAATGCATGTAGTGTAAGCAAAAGCCATATTTTGCAAATAATAAATATATTTCAAGTGATTACTTTTCCAATCTAATTTGCTTTGGAGCTGAAGTGATTTTATTAGGCTAAATTTCGTAACTAGACAGAATCCATACCAAGCACCAAGCAACAAGGGAAATTTAACATTTAATTATACCCTTGTATGCGTCGGTTTGTGTCGTGGATTACGTTTCTGCTTGTTTGTTGTCATGGTGAAATAAATATAGTTATTTCACCATGGTTTTTGTATTAATAAAATTTGGTGAATGATTGACCCTAAAGGGCCGCTGTGTAGCTTTGCGGTAATTTCCACCGCTAAAATAAGTAATCTCAGGAGGGTTACTCTGTAATGCTATGCTTAAGGAATTATATTCGCATTTCAATGTAAATAGCATTTGTATGCGTTCAGTTTTTCATTCGCATCGCATTACAGAGTAACGCCCCAGGTCACTGTTTATATTAATTTGATTATCACGAAATAAGTTATTTGATATTAATTTTTCGTTAGTGGCTTGGACAATTAATTAAATATGTATAATATTCTATACAAAATTTCAAAAATAAATTTTTGTTTAATAAAAAACTATATATTTCTTGACATTCTTACAGATGCAAACCTTAAAATGTCTCCAGTACTTGTTACCACTCTGTATTTTGAGCTGCTGTAATTGCTACAATATCTTATTCATGGGACCATTTCCAGCCCCTAGTCATTGGATGTGGTTGGAACATTTTCAAAAGGATTTACTTAAAAGAGGTCATCATATAACCAGCGTCAACAATCATCCCACCAAAACACCACATGAGAATCTAACAGAAATTATAATTGATCCCAAATTTGATATACCGCACTATTGTAAGTTAAGAAAATGAAGCTTTTTGTAAAAAAAATTTATATATAAAATATTAATAATTTCTTTCTCCAGTTCCAAAGGAAAATGTTTTCAAAATGCGTTTTGCCAGCGATTTTGAAAATCTCCAAATGTGGTGGCATGTGGGACTATTAACTACTGAATATGCTCTGAACGATCCCAAGGTCAAGTCTTTGATAGCGAGGCATGATATGAAATTCGATTTACTCATCGTGGAACAATTTTTTCATGAGAGTTTTCTAATGTTTGCACATAAATTTAAATGTCCCGTGGTAACAATCGGTACTATGGGCTATGCTGATAATATGGATCATGCTATGGGTCTCATAACACCCTGGTCTGTGATACCGCATCTAGTTTTATCGACCACCGATCGCATGACCTTTAGCGAAAGATTCTATAATACATATTTATCGCTATACGACGCTGTTATGAGAAGATGGTTTTATATGCCGCAAATGCAAGAAATGGCTGAAAGGCATTTTGGTGCTCATATAGAGGGTAAGAATAAAAACCAATAGCGAAAAATTGAAAGGAATTTCTTTTCATAGAATTTTTCCAATCAAACTTAAGTTACTTAACCCATTTTTTTTTAAATAGTTTTAGGAATGTAATATCCTAAGGGCCATTATTACAACTTGCCTTTAATGCAGTTGATAGTAAAAGGTAATCATAGCTAAAGTAGGGAATAAAGTGAATTTTAAAATTTTTCATTATCACTACTTCCTTATAAAATAAAATTAATCTTTTCAAAAATATGGCAGTACCACAGAAAAAACCGATTACTTTTGACAAGTTGATATTACATAGTGGCATCATTAAAATGACAAAAATTCAAGAAAGCGGGCAAAAAATTATACGAATGAAGAATAGGTACTGTTTCTTTCACAGACCAGAAAATATGACAACTTCAAATTCATAAACCTTACGTTAAACATATAAGTTCAAATCGGGTTCACTTTACCTTATTAGCCACTTTTAGCTTAAAATGTACTCATGATAATGAAAAACGAATTATCTGGCCGATAACACCTTAACTTTAGCTATTAGCAAGTTGTAATAATGGCCCTAAGTGGGATATGGGATTTATTAAAATCGTGTTTCGAAGTATGAGACCGAAACCGAAAGGAATCTCTTTTAGATTAAAACATACACAAAAAACTCCCTGGTTCCGGTGTTGGCTACTTAGGCTAGACACAAAAATTCACCACTTAATAGATTGGGTATCGGTTCATTTTCCCACGTACTTCTTACTAATTTTCCTATTCATAAAATAATAAATAATACATACAATCCAAACAATTAACGTAATTAATGCTGGGGCCAAGTTACTGCATTCGATATCGAACGAAATTTCCATACATTTTAAATACAAATTTCGATGCAATAAAACTATTGCAGGCCGAAAAGTATTTAATATGTCAAAAAATTTATATCTGATTTCTTTATTAAAAGGCCCTCTACCCAATGTTAGAGATTTGGAAAGAAATATTTCCCTGATGTTAATTAACAGTCATAGAAGTGTGGACTTGCCTAGACCCAGTATGCCCGGCTTAATAAATGTGGGAGGTGCTCATATAAAGCCCGCAAAAGCTTTGCCTGCCAATATAAAGGTAACTATATATATTTTAACATCAAATAATTTACCATATACATACAATTGTTTTTAGTCCTTTATTAATAATTCCACACATGGCGTGGTTTACTTTTCCCTGGGATCCTATATGAAAAGCACTGACATGCCAGAGGATAAAATCGCCTTAATATTGCAGGCCTTTGGCAGACTGAAGCAAAATGTTTTATGGAAATATGAAAATGAAAGTCTGGGCTATTTGCCGTCGAATGTTATGATTCAAAAATGGTTGCCACAAAATGATATTTTGGCTCAGCCCAATGTCAAAGTGTTTATAACACATGGTGGCATCTTTGGCAGTCAAGAAGGTTTATACTGGGCCAAACCCATGCTTTGCATACCACTGTACGGCGATCAACATCGTAATGCCATCAAATCGGTTAGAGCCGGCTATGCTCGTGCTCTGGCATTTTCAGAACTGACAGCACAAGACCTACAAAATAATATAGAAATGCTTATCAATCAGCCACAGTACAAACAAAAAGCTTCAGAAATGTCCCAAAGATTTCGTGATAATCCCATGCATCCTTTGGACGAGGCTTCCTATTGGATTGAATATGTGATACGTTACAAAGGTGCGGAATTCCTTAAATCATATGGAGCTTTTATGCCTCTACATCAATATTTACTATTGGATATTCTATTATGTGTAGTTGTAGGTTTAGTTTTAGTTATGTGGCTGCCTTTATATTTAATTAGGGTACTTTCGAAGCGGCTATTAAAAAAGTCTTCTAAGGGAGATACTGCTAAACATAAGAAGCAAATGTAAATTATACAAAGTACAAATTCATATAAGCTTAGAAAATAAATATTGAGGACAATTGAGGAAAATATAAGAAATTAAATTACCTCATCATCATTTTGGTCAATATTGCATTGTATGGCAAAAAAGAAAGAAGAACAGAAGGACAAGTTGTTTTCTTTTATAAAGTTTAAGTTAACAACTTCTTGCTACTAAAAACAATAAATGGAAACTTTTCTCTTAGTTTTTAGTTGATGGTGATGAATTGTGATAAATGAAGGATTTTATTGCGCAAATTTCCTATTTGGGTATTTAGATGCATGTCTGAACTTAGTACTATTTTGCTAGAGGTGGTTTTATTGCTCAAACTAATTTATATTAACCACTCTGCAAAGGAGAAGCAAGAAAGTGAAGCATAGCTTTAGGCGCACTTTACCTACAAAGCTACTGTGATTGATCTTAATTTCAAAAGCATTTAGTAGAGTCTTTAATCAACTGCTATACAAAAAATAAATAACCAATTAAAATTTTCATATTGTTTATATGAACATAAAAAACACAATAAAAATAGACAACAATATGATTTTAAATGAGACATAATTAAATCACGAAACTTAACAATTCCTTAACAAACAAACACCCACAGAAATGCACGTTTATTTGTATAGAAAACAGAGAAACTTGAAAAGTGTACACTAGAGCTCGTACTTGTGGAGCAAAATAATTATTATTGCTTTTTTCGTATTTTTATGAAATATTAACTGTTAGCAAAAAGCCAAACTTCTATGTTGTCAAATTAACGTCATCTAGTTAAACTTCAAGTAATTTAAAGTTAAAGAATGTATGTGCACATGTATGAGTAATAATGTTTTAATCGAACTTTAAGAAAAAAGAAATAAGAAATAATAAGACTTGGTTGCTTCAATCAATCAACATCCGGTTGTATCATATAAAATTTGTTGTATTTGGTCTAATACACAAACATGTTCTAGGAACTTTCAGCTAAAATTTTATTGTCACAAGTCTTTAACTCGTTTTGACACACGAGTATAAGCGTACCAAGCAGCTGGTCTTTTGAGACCATTAGTTTAAAGTATTCTTATCTTAATGTTACTATTAAAGATCTCCGAAGAAATTTTGAAACGTTTGGATTTTATACTCAGCATTAAAAATTAGCATGTAACCGTTATACTTTTTCTTTAAAAAATATTGCGTATGTGATAATTTTTCTATAGAAAACTTTTTTATAGCAAAAATTTCTTCATTAATATTTTCTATATAAACAATTGTGTCCGTGATAGTTTTTCTATCGGAAAAATTTCGTCAGTGATAAGTTTTCTATAGAAATTTTTTTTTTTACCAGGCTGCCAGTTTTGATTAACAAATCCAGCACACTTGGGTTCTAGTAGATCCCTTTGTGTTACCCGAAAACATCACAAACACCCAGGGTCCTTGGTGGGAATCGAACCCACGACCTCTGTACTAATAGGCTAGCATCGCTACCAATCAGCCACAGCGGCACCCTATAGGAAACATTTCGTCAGTGATAATTTTTCTATAGGAAACATTTCGTCAGTGATAATTTTTCTATAAGAAATATTTCATCACTCATAATTTGTCTATAGAAAAATGCCATCAGTGATAATTTTTCTATAGAAAAATTTTATTAGTGATAATTTTTCTATAAACAGTTTTGTCAATGATAATCTGTCTATGGAAAAAATTTCGTCAGTAATAATTTTTCTATAAAAAATTTTGTCAGTGATAATTTTTCTATACAAGATTTTGTTAGTAATAATTTCTCTATAGAAAGAATTCGTCAGTGATAAGTTTTCTATAAAAATTGAAGTCAGTGATAACATTTCTATAGGAAAATTTCGTTATTGGAAATTTTTCTATAAAAAAGTTTGTCCGTGTTAATTTTTCTGCGGGAAAAATTTCGTCAGTGATAATTTTTCCATAAAAAATTTTGTTAGTGATAATTTTTCCGTAAAAGAATTTGTCAGTGATAATTTTTCTATAGAAAAATTTCGTTAGTGAAAATCGTTAAAATTTATAGAAATATTTCGTTAGTGAAAATTTTTCTATGAACAATTTTGTCAGTGATAATCTTTCTATAGGAAAAATTTCGTCGCTCATTATTTGTCTATAGAAAAATGTCATCAGTGATAATTTTTCTATAGAAAAATGTCATCAGTGATAATTTTTCTATAGAAAAATGTCATCAGTGATAATTTTTCTATAGAAAAATGTCATCAGTGATAATTTTTCTATAGAAAAATTTTATTAGTGAAAATTTTTCTATAAACAGTTTTGTCAGTGATAGATAATTTTGCTATATATAATATATATAATTTTGCTATATTTTGTTAGTAATAATTTCTCTATAGAAAGAATTCGTCAGTGATAAGTTCTCTATAAAAATTTTTATCAGTGATAATATTTCTATAAAAATTGTTGTCAGTAATAACTTTTCTATAGGAAAATTTCGTTATTGGAAATTTTTCTATAAAAAATTTTGTTAGTGATAATTTTTCCGTAAAATAAAATGTCAGTAATAATTTTTCTATAGAAAAAATTTTCGTTAGTGAAAATCGTGAAAATTTATAGAAATATTTTGTTAGTGAAAATTTTTCTATGAAAAATTTTGTCACTGATAGTCTTTCTATAGGAAAAATTTCGTCACTCCTTATTTGTCTATAGAAAAATGTCATCAGTGATAAATTTTCTATAAATAATTTTGTTAGTAATAATATTTCTGTAAAATATTTTGTCAGTGGTAATTTTTCTATAGAAAGAATTCGTCAGTGCTAACTTTTCTATAGAAAAATTTCTTTATTGAACATTTTTCTATAAACAAGGTTGTCAGTGATAATATTTCTACAGGAGAAATTTCGTCTGTAATAATTTTTCTATAAAAAATTTTGTCAGTGATAATTTTTCTGAAGAATAAAATTTCTGTAGAAATATTTGGATAATATTTTTGGTAAAAATTTTCAATAATTTTTCTGCAGAAAAGTTTCGTCTGTAATAATTTTCACATTGAAAATTATCGCCAGTGATAATAGTTATAAAAAAAATTTTGCCAATGTTAAATTTTCTATAAAAAAATATTGTGCGTGATAATTTTTCAGTAGAAAAATTTCATCACAATTATTTTTTCCATAGCAGAATTTAGGCAGCCCTTAGCAAACAGACTAATGAAAAATGTACGATAATTAATATTGAAATCTTATGTGAAGTCAAGTAAATTTTCGGTGTGGTGTCCTTAAATAAAAATATATTTTTAAAGATTTTATTGCATAACTATTTAATTCGTGACAAATATTCAACATCTTTTTACTTAATCGTGTTAACTTTTTGTTAAAGAAGGCATCTTAAAAATATGTAAAAACAAAAATTTCGCATTTACTTTAAGCGCCTGTCACTTAAGTCTTTTGTTTTCTCAAAAGCCCTTCTACATTTGCGAAGTTTGCATCATATTGTGTTTTTATTTTAAGACAAGTTTGTGTCTTTTGGCATTATCAGACAATTACATAATAATAAAATGATGGCTGGTATCAGGTAATTTCTTGGTCAAGCAGCTTAAATATAAGCACTTGAGACAGGGCTTAGCGTTGCTCTACCAGGCCCTTTGCTGGTTGGCTTCAGTCTGCAACACAACACGCACATTTTATTCGTGATCGGTTATCAACGAATCAGCCGGGTAGACGGGCAGACAGGCAGACAGAGAGACAGACATGTAGATGGTCAGCATTGTTACAGGTACCGACACGTTAAGATGATAGCATTGACTTTCTCTTTCAGAAAAAACAAGATGATATTCAAAAGTATTGTGCCTATTAAATATTTGTGTTAAAGTTAAGATTTTTTTATTATTATTATTATTGTTGAAGGTTCAAGTGCGCTGTTGACGCAGTAGCAGTATTGGCATTAAAATAAGCAATGACTTTACGTATTTTTTCCAGGCGACTTCTTATGCGATTTCCTTCAAAAAATGTTATAAAACAACTTGTGTTAAAACACAAAACTAGCTCAATATGAATATTGTTGTCGAAGAAGCAGACAGAAATGCTGTTGTTGTTCATGATTACGAATATGATAATGAAAATCAGGCTGCAGTAGATGGTGATTATGAGTTCGGCACTGGCGGTATCATGATGATGCGGCAGGTTTTATTTAATTTTTATTTATTTTTAGTTTTTTCCGAATCATTTTAATTGTTTTCTTATTAATGAACTGAATATTGTTTTATTCAAAAACAATATGTAACATACGAAAGTCTGCATTCGATAATCAAATCTACGATTTTCAATGACACAAGGAATTTGAAAATTATTTTTGAAGCAAATGTTTTTATGCAATAAGACATCAAGCTGAAGTTATTTTGATTAAATTATCAAACAGAAATTGCAAAAACTTTTATTTGTTAATATCGCTAACCAAGTTATGCAATTTTGAATTTTTTCAGTTCACAAAAATGCTGCTACTCGTATTTTATTTGTGTTCAAAATATTTATGTTGATGCTATTGTTAAATGGTGTTATTTGGATAAAATATTCATATGCAAATATATTTTTAATACATTTTTTCTTTTTTTTTTAACATAAAATATTTATTAATTTTGCATTCGCAAAAAAGTAAATAACAATTATTTTAGGTCACACAGAAAAGAAGCAAAACTAGTTTGATATTTAGGATTTTGATAATTGCAATAATTACCTCAAACCAAAATAGCACAGACTTTGTCAGTAAATATTTTTTATAGAAAAATTTCCCTAGTGATAATTTTTCTAGAAAATTTCTTCAGCACTATAAAGCCAGTGACAGCCACGGTTTGTCAGTGAACATTTTCTGCAGATATATTTCCTCAATGATAATTTGCCAATGATAATGTTGTTATAAAAAACTTTGCCATTGATAAGTTTTCTATAAAAAAAAATTGTTCAGTGACAACTATTACATGGAAAAATTTAATTATTGATCATTTTCCATAAAAGAATTTTGTCAGTGATAATATTTTTGTAGCACAACAACGTCAGTGATATTTTCTACACTGATAATTTTCTACGGAATAATTTCAAAAGTTCCATCAGTGATAACTTTTCTATAGAAAAATTTCATCAGTGATAATATTTCTATAGAAACATTTCATCAGTGATAATTTTTCTATAGAAACATTTCATCAGTGATAATTTTTCTATAGAAAAATTTCATCAGTAATAATTTTGCTATAGAAAAAAATTCATCAGTGATAATATTTCTATAGAAAGATTTCATCAGTAATAATTTTTCTATAGAGAAATTTCATCAGTGATAACTTTTCTATAGAAAAATTTCATCAGTGATAACTTTTCTATAGAAAAATTTCATCAGTGATAATTTCACTATAGAAAAATTTCATCATTGATAATTTTACTGTGGAAAAAATCTGTCAGCTATAATTTTTCTATGGAAAAATTCCGTCAGTTGTAATTCTTCTATGGAAAAATTCCGTCAGTTATAATTTTGCTAAAGAAAAATTTCATCAGTGATAACTTTTCTATAGACGAATTTCATCAGTGATAATTTTTCTATAGAAACATTTCATCAGGGATAATTTTTCTATTGAAAAATTTTATCAGTGATAATTTTGCTATAGAAAAAATTCATCAGTGATAATTTTTCTATAGAAACATTTCATCAGTGATAATTTTTCTATAGAAACATTTCATCAGTGATAATTTTGCTATAGAAAAACTTCATTAGTGATAATTTTGCTGTAGAAAAAATTCATCAGTAATAATTTTTCTATAGAAAGATTTCATCAGGGACAATTTTTCTATAGAAAAATTTTATCACTGACAATTTTTCTATAGAAAAATTTCATCAGTGACAATTTTTCTATAGAAAAATTTCATTAGTGATAATTTTTCTATAGAAAAATTTCATCAGTGATAGTTTTTCTATAGAAAAAATTCATCAGTAATAGTTTTTCTATGGAAAGATTTCATTAGTAATAATTTTTTTTTAGAAAAGTTTCATGAGTGACAACTTTTCTATAGAAAACTTTCATCAGTGATAGTTTTTCTATAGAAAAATTTCATCAGTGATAACTTTTCTATAGAAAAATTTCATCATGATAATTTTTCAATGGAAAAATAACGTCAGTTGTAATTTTCTATTGAAAAATTTGTTCAGTGATAATTTTTCTAAAAAAAAATGTCGGCTGTGATGGCTTTTCTGTAGCAGTGATACTTCTTCTATAGCAACATTTTATCAGTGACAATTCATTCAGTGGTAATTTTTTTCAGAAAAGTTTCTTTATTGATAATTTTTTAATAAAAAATGTTTTCAATGATTATTTTTTTATAAAAGAATTTTTTCTTTGACAGAAGTTTCATAACAAAATTTCTGTGGTTATAATTTTCTATAGAAAAATTTAGACACTGACATAATTATTATCTAGGAAAATTTCATTAGTGATAATTTTTCTATAGAAAAACTTATAGCAGAATATCGATAGCAGAATTACGGGTGAAAAAAATTATGGGAAAGTATTTTATTTAATTCTTTACAACGTGCAAATAGTTAAAGTATATCCTGTTCCGGCCAAAGTAATGAAAATATTTTAAAAATTAATTTTGATTAAACAAAGAATTAATAAATCCCTTAAAATTAGTCATTGAAATCGAACTCTAAAATAAAATCCATTGTTATTTAAATACTATTTCTCTTACACTGTCATAAATAAATATTAGTTCCTTGAGTCAAGAGTGCAGCTCGTTGTAGCGGTTGCGACAAATCCGGCATCATAAAATTTTAAGTGAAACATGTGACTTAAATTTGTAAGAAATTATAAAAAAAGTTTTTATTTATTTTTTCTTAAATTCTGCTTGTGTTCTCTTTTGTCTTTGTTTTGATAATAAATTATTATAAATATTTTTTTTTTGCTAAACTTTAATATTTGAGTTCATGTTGGTGACCACGAAAGCACATGGTCATTTGTATGTGCCAAAAATTTGTCATCCGTTTCGCCGCATTTTCAGTTTAATTGATGCGCATCAGGAATAAAGAGAATCAGTTCTGAGGTACCGAAAATAAAGTGTTTTAATTTAGTTTTACTTTGCTGAGTTTGCTGTCGTTTATGGCACTTTTTTACGAACAATCCCATAATTCATTAAACTAATTAATATTTCGTTATTAATTAAGAACATGCGATTCTTGACTTTTAGAATTTTCGACAGTAGATATTTATTTACTTGTACGTAGAAAACAAATGTTGTTTTAGGGATTTTTGATCTTTTGTGGTTTTTAAGCATTTGACTACAAAAATTCCCAGAATATATTATTGCTCATATGCATTAGGGAAATTTGGCCAATAGAATTGGAAAGAAATGTATGGGTTTAAGCTAAAACAGATTGGCAAAATTGATTTAAACACAGTGGACAGAAAGTACTTGCATCAAGCATTTGCTTTATATTTCATTCCCAAATATTTTTCCTGTAAGAGCATTGAACCAGAAAATCCAATTTTTCGAATGAAAAATTCATGTGGAGGACGAAGTAATCGGAACATTTTTATGCAAAATTGGCAGAGAAAATCATATATGTAGTTATTAAATGGTGAGCAAATAATATATTTTCAGAATTTTCATTGACAATAGAATAAGGAATAATTTTATGAAATTAATTTCTAAGAAACCTAAATAGATTCATATAGAATAAAAATCAGATAATGTATTTGGAGGATTTTTAAATTGTCCAGAACCTGTACACTTGGACATATTAATTTTCAACAGAGAAATTTAATTTTCACAGATGAAATTTGCCATAAAAAAATTATCACTGACGAAATTTTTTCTATAGAAAAATTATCACTGACGAAATTTTTTCCATAAAAATATAACCACTAACAAAATTTTTTCCATAAAAAATTATCAGTTACGAAATTATGCATAAAAAAATTATCACTGACGAAATTTTTCCTATAGAAAAATTATCACTGATGTATTTTTTCTTTAGAGGAAAATTACACTGAAATAATTTTCAATAAAAAAATGATCACTGACGAAGTTTTTCTATAGAAAAATTATCACAGACGAAATTTTCCATAAAATAAATCATCACTGATAAGACTTTTCTATAGAAAAATTAGCACTGACAAAATTCTTCTATAGAAAACTATCACCGACGAAATTTTTTCTATTAAAAAATTATCACTGACGCAGTTTTCTTATAAGCTATCACTGACAAAATTTTTATGTAGAAAATATATCACTGACAAAATTTTTCATAGAAATATTTTCACAGACGAAATTTTTTTTATAGAAAAATTATCACTAACGTAATTTTTCACTTAGATAAATTATCACTGAAAAATTTTTAGATAAAAAAATTATCACTAAAAAAATTTTTCGATAAAATATTTATCACTGACGAAATTTTAAATAGAAAAATTATCACTGACGAAATTTTCCATAACAAAATTATCACTGACAAAACTTTTCTATAGAAAAATTAGCACTGACAAAATTCTTCTATAGAAAACTATCACTGACGAGATTTTTTTCTATAGAAAAATTATCACTAACAAAATTTTTTCTATAGAAAAATGAAAAAATTTTTTCGATAGAAAAATTATCCCTGAGGAAATTTATTCTATATAATTTATAAAATTTTTCCTATAGAAAAATTATCACTGTCAAAATTTGTTCTATAGAAAAATTATAAAATTTTTTCTATAGAAAAATTATCACTGGCGAAATTTTTCAAGAGAAAACTAAATTTCTTGTATAGTAAAATTTTTTCTATTGAAAAATTTTTTCTATAGAAAAATTATCACTAACGAAATTTTTCTATAAAAAACGAATTTTTTTCTATAGAACAAATTTTTCTTGCATAGAAAACTTTTTTCTATAGAAAAATTATCATTGACAAAATTTTCAATAAAAAATTTAACACTGATGAAACTTATCTAAAGAAAAATTATCGCTGACAAAAGATTTCTATTGAAAATATGTGATATATTAATTTTTCACTGACAAGTTTTCCCTATTGGAAATATATCACTAACGAAATTTTCCATAAAATAAATATTACTGGCGAATTTTTTTTATAAAAATGCTACCAGTGACGAAATTTTTGGATAGAAAAATGATGATAGCAAACATTTTTCTATGGAAAAGTTATCACTCCAATTTGATAGCCAGCATTTGGGGAGCTCGTTGTTTTATCATGTATTTTATTTATTGCGACGAATTGTAGTTTTTTTATCAATGGAACACTTAAAGATTTAACACAGTTTGGATTGCGGAACTTGAAAATTTTATTTATGTTCGTTTATAAATAAAAGACATTGGCTAAAAATTGGGCTAACAAGTTAGCAGTCATTAAAAGATTGATCGAAAAATAACTCATAATACTTTTGATGGTGTTTTGTCATTCATTCGTTGTGTTCGATATGCAAATTTTGGTGGTATTAATTTGCTCAAGTATTTTATCAAAAGCTTATCACATGAGCGAGCTTTAATAATAATAAAAATAAAATAAAATATCGAAAATGGTGTTAAGAAATGCCACAAAAGCAGATGCGACAAGTAGAAAACAAAACAAAAATTAACACATATAAATGACAGCGGACCTTTTGCCAGGCACTCAATGGCACATTTGCAAAAAAAAAAATAATAAATAAATAAAATAAAAATATAAATGAGCAAATGACAACAACAATGAAGTAAAATAACAATAACCAAGAAAAAAAGTCTTGAAAAAGAAACTTTGAAAAAAAAGCTGTAGAAATATTACATCATCGTTAATGCTGTATCCCAAATAATGAATATGTATGTCTACTCATATGAATACATAATTATGCGAGGGTAATTTGAAAAGGCTTTCAGAACTATTATATAAAGGTTTCTATTTTAAAAGTAATATATTTTACTTTTAGGGAAAATTTCTGTTCTAAAATGATCTGCTGTTAGAAATTTTCTTAAAATTCACAAAAAATTTTTTATGTTGCTAATATTCGCTAGATATCTTAGCATTTTACTTTTGTTAATCAATTTTCTTTGCAAGATATCGAAATCAAGGAAGCAGGGGACCGAAATATTTCCTTATATATTTTACAAAATTTTCTTCCGGCAGAATATTTATTTGCAATAATTATATCGTGAAAGAAAAATTTTTATAAAATTAATAGCCAATTTTCATAAGTGCCGATTTTGTGGGTGCTTTTGGCTGAAGTAGTGAACGAGTAGATTATGAAGCTGGGAATCACGAGTTCGATTCCGCACTCAGTCATGAATTTGTCGACCTGTTTAAATGACGAAGGCGAAGTAAGAAGTAAAATGGCTACAACATCATCTCTACCTCCTCATCTTTCTTCACCTGATCCGGCGCAAAGCGTTGCATGAGTAGGGTTCATAGCCTGAGTGCCAGTCCAAGTAAAAATGAAACAAAAAAGGGCTCTCAGTTCGGCATTTTATGACCCAATTGCAATGAATTGCCTGCCGGCACTGAAGGCACAAAATATTAATTTGACTGAATCCTTTTAAGTGGGAAATAGTAAAATAACAAAATGAATCAAAATGTCTCTCGACTTTCCAAATTTCCCAGAATCCCAATATGGAAGGATACTCACAGTAGGCATCGTATAACCCGTTGTATCCAAGAATTTTTTCATTTTAGAGCACATAATAAAACTTGTTTTGGCCTCGATAAATATCTAAAGAACATTCTGGTACATTCGCCAGACACTATCAGTCTTTCCTTAGCGATTCTCTCCTCTTCACTAACTGCAAAAGGGGGATGCCATTTAAATAACACTCAACACTTCTACTTCCCACGATGACCATTCTTTCACGACTGGTAGAACTGTTTTCACTAAATGTTCAGTTTTTTATTGAAAACCTATGGAATAAACAATTCTGGAAATGGCAAATGAAGCAAATAAGAAGACACTTTTTCATCTCAGATACGAATAAAAAAAATACGAAACTTCACAAAACAATACAGATTATTACATTTGGTTTCCTAGGGCTCATAGAAACATAAATCAACAAAATGTTACAATAACAATCTGGAAAAATGTTTAAATAATTATTTAGCATCGAATTGTTTAATTTTATATTAAATTTAATTAAGATTGACAGGCTAATTGTTCGAAAATGTGCTTTTTTAAATTCAGAAAGACAGAATAAACATCTTACGGCACAAGGGGAAGTCAATATTAGTTTTTTAGTTATTCAACTTACACAGCACAGCAGAACAGCTGTTTTCGAAAGCAGCTACACTTTCATCGTTAGTGCTCATGTGTTAACACTTTTTATTTATAGAAATTTTATTTGGACATTGCATACGAGAATTGTATCAAACCGATGGTAACACATTTTGATTATTTTCTTTAAGCGCCATTTCTTATGCTGTATTTCCAGTGGTATTCAGTATCACTTTGAAATTTCTACACACGATTTTCATTAAAAACTAAATAAGAAAAATTTTAGTGGTTCAACTTTTCTGGCGTTTAAGGTTCGCATTTTATAATTGGTGTCATAAATTTAATTTAAGTAATAAACTTTTATGTTGTTTTCTTTTCTGTAAAAGAGTCCAACATTTTGTGCACTTTTTATGGAAAAATGGCACTATTATATAATTTCAAAATAGTGAATTTATTAGAAAATAAACTGCCATCCCTTAGGAATAATAATTTGTGTCTTAAAACACCGCCTAACTGCAAATTTTAAGAAATAAAGTGAAACAATGTTACATGTTTTCCAGAAAAGAAAACACCATTATTTACTAATTTTTCAATATCAATAACTGACAATAACAAAATTTCAAAATTATAATATATTAAATATTTTTGTTGATTCGTTTTTTTATATAAAATTAAAATGATTGAAAATATTTAAATTTTGAAATATTTTTAATATACTCGTATATAGAAACTTTTTCAATCATTTTACTCCATATGTGACAGCGCATAGAGAAAGGGACCTAAGGGTAAAAAAAAAATCAATTTTCACTTTATTTTTTTTGATGTGGACAACATCTGAGCATCGAATGAGACCGATCCCATGCCCCAACAGTGTTCCCTCCCAGAGATATGAACGTTTTATGAACTGATGGTACACCAAAGTATTTAAATCTTTAAAATGGCTCTCCTGAACAAATCCGGTTTTTACCCTTAGGTCCCTTTCTATTTTGCGCGTCACATATATAGAAAAATCAATCCGTGTCGGTGTTTTTTTTTTTTTTTGGGAATTGTTATATATAGACGCCTTAACTATCCAGCCGATTTTTCTGAAATTTTGACAGGACATTACGGGATATTTTGGGGTAAAATAGGCCAAATTTATTTTTGATATCTCAAGTGGGTGTGGCACACAGTGGGATTTCTTTATATATCCCATGGCATTTCATGCCAAAAAGTATAACGAGTGGCCGTAGAACGCTGAAATTTTGCACAGATCCTTCGATCAGTCAAAAAATATCTTAAGTTTTATCAAAGATGACCACGCCCATCGCATTCCGCCCATATAACCTGAAAATATTTTTCCTTGCCAAATGTTTGTTTCTTCACCAAAAGTTACGAAACTTGGCACAATTTATCAGTATTATGAAGTTGATATATCAGGAAAGTATCATAGAAATAGGCCACGCCCATCGCACCGCGCCCATATAATGCGAAAATATTTCTTAGTCCTAAATTTTTGTTCCTTTACCAAAAGTTATGAAACTTGGCACAATTTATCAGTATTATGCAGTTGACATATCAGGAAAGTATCATAGAAATAGGCCACGCCCATCGCACCGCGCCCATATAACGCGAAAATACTTCTTATTCCCAATTTTTACTTCCTTTACCAAAAGTTATGAAACTTGTCACAATTTATCAGTATTCTGTAGTAGACATATCAGGAAAGTATCATAGAAATAGGCCACGCCCATCGCACCGCGCCCATATAATGCGAAAATCTTTCTTAGTTCTAAATTTTTGTTCCTTTACCAAAAGCTATAAAACTTGGCACAATTTATCAGTATTATAAAGTTAAAATATCTGAGAAGTTTCGTGGAAATCCGCCATGCCCATCGCCCCCTTCCCATATAACCCGAAAATATTTTTTTGTCCCAAATGTTAGTTTCTACACCAAAAACTATGAAACTTTGCAAAATTATTAGTGTTATGAAATTGAAACATTTGGAAAATTTTATGGATATTTGCCACGCCCATCGTGCCCCCCCAATGGGTGCAATGTATTAAATTAAAACCTTTTGTACAAAGTCGAATAGTTGGGGGTCCAAGCAGCTAGTTTTATATAAACAAAAAACAAAACAACAAAAATATTTAATATTCTATAATTTTAAAATGTTGTTATTGTTAATTAATTGTTATCAATTGCTGTCCTGAAGAAGATATCCAGAAGATATCGAAATATTGAAAAATCAATAAATAAAAGTTTTTAAAGTTATTTTTTTTAAAAAAGGTTTCAAGCACAATATGTATTATGATTTAAATTAAAACAATTAACGTCTAAAAAATTAGGACATTATAAACATTTCCTTTTTTTATTAAGCATTTTTTATTCAGACTCAAGTTCTGCAATACGAAAACTATTTTTTATTTTTATTGATCTTATCAGTTTATTGTAATATTAAGCAAGCTTGTGGTCGTTTTTTTATAAAACATGGGTGCTGTTGGCTGAAGTAGTAGAACACGAGACTATGAAGCGGAGGGTCGTGAGTTCGATCCCGCGCTGAGTCATGAAATATTGTGTTGAATTCTTCTGAACAGCATTAGTGCGTGGTTGTGTTAGTTGTTGCCAGCCTGTTTCAATGATGAAGGCATAGTCACTGATCACTGAACATAATTGGCAGCGACTGACAGTATCATGTACTAAAAGCAGAGTAACAGCACCCACCTTCGTCGGCCCTGTAGCAAAAATCAGCCGGCGAAGTAAAAAAGGTTGAAATAGCTACAAAAACAACTGTCTATCTTTTCATCTTTCCTAATCTGTCCCCTCAATACTATCCCCTCGTTTTCAGTTCCGGCGCAATGCATTGCATATATAGGGGTCATCCCCTGAGTGCTGGTCCTACTCCTAAAAAAAAAAAAAAAAAAAAAAAAATTATATTTCGTCTAATTTTTATTCAATATTTCGTTAACAACTTGTAAAAATCTTCAGAAAATAAAAGTTATTATATATTATTTTTTTTTAGTGAAAAAAATATATAATTTTTTTTATTAACATTTTTTTTTTGAGGCCGCAGCGTCATCTCATCAGCGTTTTTTTACGCTGAAATTTAAAATATTTCATAAAATAACTCGAATTTAATAAAAATTCTTAAAAAAATCATTTGCCGATTGCAGATTTGAACTTGAGTCTGTGTAAAAAATCCTTATCTTAACAATAAATTAGAAGTTTGAATAATAAAAATTCACTTCTTTTTTGGTGAAGAGCACATAAAATTGTCTAACAAATAAATTTTTATTAAACAAATGCGGGATAGCTTTCACAAAAAGAGAGGCTCATCAGACACAATCCAACTACACATACATACGTAAATTAAATAAATATTATAAAAAAATATAATATAAAAGCAAAAATAAAAATAGTAAAAATCTTTAAGGTTGCAATAACTACGAGCACATACTTGTGAGTGCCTGCAAATTTGCTTTTTTTTTAAATTATGCAAAAATAATAAATAAACTTTTGAGCTGCAAAAAAATGATATAAAACAACACACACACACACACACTCACGCTCTCATATAATATTACCAACAAAATAAGGTGCGTATATTGACCTGATTTTACTTTCATTTGACTTCAATTGTTTTTTTTTGTTATTGCTGTTGTTCGTTTCTTTTGCAATTTCATTTTTAAAATTTTGTTTTGTCTTGGGCAGTTTTTCGAACACAAAACACATGTAATGGAGATCGTGTGCGTGTGTGTAAGTGCAGATGTGTGTATGTGTTTTGTTTAAGCTGTGGTGGTAAATAATATTCGATTACTTTAGGCTTAACAATTTTTTTCAAGATCTTCGAAATCTGTCGTTGTGTTGTTTTCTTTTTATTTTCGTTTTACTTTTTCACACTTTCACTGTGTAACTGCGGTTGTGTTTGTTTGATTTTTTGTTTTTTTTTTTCGTTTTTTTTTTAATTTTATTTTTCGACTTGCTAATAAATATCTTAAAATCTGCAATGACAACAACAGCTTCCCAATTGTATTTAGAGAATTGAGCACATGGTTTATTTGTTATCTCAGAAACGCTTTTTTCCATTTTACGTTTTTGCCGTTTTATTGTTTCTTTTTATCGTTTTGCTCACAATTTGAAAATTAGCTGGCGAGCGCAAATTGCTTTTGGAAGCTTTATGAGTTTCAATTTAATGTTTTAATATTATTTTATTTTTATTTGTATTTTTATTATTGTTATTAAAATTTGCTTAAGACGACATGGAAATACTCCTTTTTTTTAAATGAATTTTTATGTTAAGAATATTATGAGTTGTTTAAAGTCGTGTAGGAAATATGAAGATAATTTTGAAAATTGCTTTTCTTTAAATCTTAATGATTCTAGTAAATTGCAAATGTCTGTTATCTACATAATTTATTATACCATATTCGAATGCATAGACATTCGTGTCCTAAACTGAAATACTTAAAAAGATATTATTGTAACAAAAACAAGTAAAAATGCTCTATTCGGCTGTGCCGAATCTTATGTACCCTTCTGGTACGCCGGGAGTATGTACATACAGTCATTCCAACCCTGGAGCCATCTTTTTGATCTATGTGTATTTTAGTACTAATTTATTTTGTTGTAAAACAAAAAAAAAATTTGATTTTAGAAGAAAAAATTTGCTTTTATTTACTTAATTTAATATTAAACAATTAAAAACGTTATATTCGACCGGGTAGAATCTTAAATACCCTCCAAATATTTAGTAAGTAAATTTAAAATGTTTAACAGAGTTCCTTTAAGACATCTCTGTATCCAATTTTAAATCTCTATTTTGACAGAGCCATTCCAGGAAGGGCCGTGGGGGAGACGTTTCCCCTCTGCAAAATCAGAGAACATCTCTGCTTCTTATAGGCTTAAGTACAATAATACAAATTCTTCAATATTTGCACTATTGTTGCATATAATATCGTACGTCAACGTCCACTAAAGGGGGCGGGGTCCAAAAATATAGACTATATCATGTTTTCCACACACGAACGTATGGGTATTGCTAGATCGTCTTAGACTTCATCACTGATCAAGAATATATATATTTTATGGGGTCCAATTCTTTTTGGAGGGTATAAAAACTGTATTTTGTCGGGGCCTCTCTGGCAAGGGTCGTGGGGGAGGCCATAAAACTCTAAAAATAAACATATATTAATAATTAAACGTAAAATTTATTTTTAATTTTTATATAATTTTTCTTTTGATAGGGTGCTGTTGGCTGAAGTAGTAGAACACGAGACTATGAAGCGGAGGGTCGTTAGTTCGAGCCCGCGCTGAGTCATGAAATATTATGTTGAATTCTTCTGATCGGCATTAGTGCATGGTTGTGTTAGTTGTTGCCAGCCTGTTACAATGATGAAGGCATAGTCACTGACCACTGAACATAATTGGCAGCGACTGACACCATCATGTAATAAAAAAGCAGAGTAACAGCACCCACCTTCGTCGGCCCTGTAGCATAATTTAGCCAGCGAAGTAAAAGGTTGAAATAGCTACAAAAAAAAACTGTCTATCTTCTCATCTTTCCTAATCTGTACCCTCAATACTATCCCCCCGTTTTCAGTTCTGGCGCAATGCATTGCATAAATAGGGGTCATCCCCTGAGTGCTGGTCCTACTCCTAAAAAAAAAAAAAAAATATTTTATTTTTAAGGCTTAAGTAAAATAATTTGTTAAATTTTTACACCATATTTGCATATAATAACGCCCACTAAAAGGGGCGGGGTACAAAAATTATTATTTTTTATTTTATGACTCCAACATTAACGCGTTGGACCTTCTTTGACATAAAACTATATCATTTGCTTAACAAAATTACAAAAAAAAATTTTAAAATGATGTTGTTTTTTAGAGGCTGGTTTAGTTCTTCTTAGGGGAACTTTATCCCCTCTAGCCCGATTCAGACCATTTACGAACTTTATCTGT
The DNA here is from genome assembly GCA_951800035.1 of Linnaemya tessellans. Classification (NCBI taxonomy): domain Eukaryota; kingdom Metazoa; phylum Arthropoda; class Insecta; order Diptera; family Tachinidae; genus Linnaemya; species Linnaemya tessellans. The sequence continues at coordinate 100,313,562 of OX637533.1, read as the reverse complement.
GCTATACTTCAAGATATATTTATACAAAATTTCCAGGGGTTGGCTCTTTTCGTTTGGACTGATTGTGATCCTGCTCCGATGGTCTTAGATTTTATCACTGATCAAGAATATATATATTTTATGGGGTCTCAGATGGATATTTCGCTGCTTTACAAACGGAATGACAAAATAAATATAACCAGCGATTCGTTTTTGGAGGGTATAAAAAGGTTATATTTTCCAACTCTGGAGCTGTCTTTTCTGCTTTCCTTTTTTTTTTTTTATCTTGGACCAGCACTCAGGGGATGACCCTCATATATGCAATGCATTGCGCCGGAACTGAAAACGAGGGGATAGTATTGAAGAAGAGAAGATAGACAGTTGTTTTTGTAGCTATTTCAACTTTTTACTTCGCCGGCTAATTTTTGCTACAAGGCCGACGAAGGTGGGTGCTGTGTTACTCTGCTTTTTAGCATATGATAGTGTCAGTCGCTGCCAATTATGTTCAGTGATCAGTGACTATGCCTTCATCATTGAAACAGGCTGGCAACAACTAACACAACCACGCACTAATGCTGATCAGAAGAATTCAACACAATATTTCATGACTCAGCGCCGGCTCGAACTCACGACTCTCCGCTTCATAGTCTCGGGTTCTACTACTTCAGCCAACAGCACCCACACCCTGGTTTCTAATACAGTAAAAATTCGATAATCCGTATAGTTGATTGCAGACTCCAATCCGGATTAGCGAATCATTCGTATTAGCGAATTATCCGGACTAGTACGCATGCATGTATTTATTAAGGCCAACACCCTTAAACTCATACCTTTACTAAATTCTTCAAAAATTTTTACTTTATCTAAAATAGATAGAGTCCTGTGTGCTCTCTTCACTGAAGGCATCTTACATCAATACCAAACTAAAATCGCATGTGCTAACATAATCATATCACACTATTCTAACTGTATTTTTTAAAGCATGCTTTGATTTGAATATAAAATGTAAATAAAAACGGGTGTTATTCAATCCGGATTATAGAATACGCAATGAGCTGCAAAATTCTGTCCGGATTACCGAATATTCCGGATTAGTGGAGTCCGGATATCGAATTTTTACTGTACAACGATTTTTTTTTAAATATGTTTAATTTTATTTATTTAATTCAATTGTCCAGCCCTGGAATTCTTCCCATATATTAGCAGCGGAGAGTGTAACATTCGCCAGCTACTGCCGATTATTGATATACCTACTGTAGGGTGCATATGAAAGAAAAGAGTACTAATTACTTCTGGGTTTTCTGAAAATTGTGATTTTTCCAATTCACACTTAGGCATTTACCGGTTTACAGATGTACTCCGTACAGCGCAGCCACACACTCACTCACACAACTGCAATTATTTTACAATTGCGAGGAGCACAAAGAGCTAATAAACGACTGGTGTGTTGTTTTGTTGCAATTTTCGGGTTTTTTGAGTTAAAAACGCCAGGCGTTCACTCTGCACTTTTCAGATAACGTTTTATATTGAGCCAGCAAAGACAAAAAGTCATCGAACGCGTGCTGGGTAGACACGATAAATATTTGTGTTCGTTCGTTCGTTAATTTGTTTGTTTGTGTATGTTGTTTCTTTTGTTTATTTTTTTTTTTAATGATTTTTGTGTCTCCAATAAGTATTTCGTAAACTAGTGCTTTTGTTGTGTGTTTGGTCTGTTTGCTTAGGTGTAGCGTGTAAGTGTGTGTGAGTGTTGTAGAAAATACATACGTGCGCTTGAAGCCAACGAAAACGAAATTTAAGCTTGAAGAAAACAAATACAAAAAAAAAAGAAAAACTAGTTAAAACCAACAACAGCAACAACTTTCTGCCACAACTTACAGCTACTCGTTGTCTATGGCACACGGCGTGTGTGTTGGTGTAAGTGCGTGTGTGTCAGTTTGTGTTTTTGTCTATCTTGAAATTAACTTTGCACTTTTGCGCTCGCTTAATTTTCGTTAAGCTTACAGATTGTTTTAGCGCTTGCTGCAGTTAGCACGCGTGCGCGCAGTATTACTCATTTTTGCTTAACAACTTGGCTTTTGTGCACTTACGTTGCCCAGACACTCAGTCCACTGGTCGTGTTTCAAATAGCTGGTTCGTGTCTTCGCACGAGTCCTTTCAAAACAACACAATTACAACGGCATATTTGAATAATTCGAATAAATGTTGGTTTCGAAAACTCTTACGTTATGCTAAGCGGCGAAAAGATTAAATATAAAATATATTTTATCGGTTATTATCTATTTGGCAAGACGTCTTAATGACAAAATAATTAAAATAATAAATTTAATAAATTCACTCAAAATAACATTTACACGCAAAGAAATTAAATAAACCATTTTCTAAAATAGATTTTAATCTAAAAAGTGCTTGAAGTTAAACAATTTCGTTTCAGTTTTTCCTGCAAAGAAAATATTTAAATGATCCATTTGCTTGAAATATTGTTTTTTTAGCTGAAAAAATATACAAGTGATTCCTGTTTTTAAAAATAATAATTTAATAAAGCAAAAGTGCCAAATTTTATTTTATTAACGTTTATAATATATTTACAAAACTTAAGTTTTATTATTATTTAAGCAACAAGTCATAGTGTAATTTTATATACATATATATAATTTATAATAAAAATACAACTAATAAAGAAAGAGCAGTTTCAAACATCCTGCTTCAGGATTTCATTCAAAAACAAAACAGCAACAATATGGAAAATCACCAGCTCTTAATCGGCTTAATATTATGGTGAGTTTTAGAAAATTATTTTACAAAAAAAATATTTATCATATAATTGAGAAAGTGAAGTTTTATTATTTAAAATTGTTGTCTTTCTTGTAGAAATACGCTTTTATATAAAAGTAACTTTCGTAAAATTGCTTTCTTAATATTGCCACTCTTTGTAGCAACTTTATTTGCTATTCAGTGTAATACGCAACACCCAAATCTTTAAATGCTATAAAAACTACATACAAGTTTCACAGATTTTTAAATTACACGTGTTAACGGTGACATACATTTTCCACCCCTTATTGGAACTAAAAAAGTGTGTATAGCAATACGCCTGTACACTGGCAACACTAGGGTTAATTGCATTAAAGAAATTTACAAGGTCTCTCTCTCTCCCTCTCTCTCTCTCTCTCTCTATATATGTCTGCATACGCGTATACAAACGTGTTTGACCCGCCATAAATAAAGCAATTAAATTTTTAAATATTTAATTAAGATAATATTTCAAATAAATTACATGAAGAGAAATTCACAAGGTCTGCCTGCTGCTGTTCTTCTTAAAATTCATGTATAAAATTATCAACCAAACAAATTTCGTAAATAATAAATGCAACACTTAGCAGCAGCATTTTTAAGTTTTATATTTTTGTATTTATGATTCTTAATAAATTTTGTTTAAGTGATTAGAAAGAAAAAGATCTGTTTTCGTTTGGAAATACCCAAGCAATTACTTTTATAACTTCATTATAACAATTATTAAAAAAATATATATATGTTTTGAGCCCGTTTTTGACCCCAAAGCAAATGTTCTTGAGAAACGTGATTCAGAGGAAAGTAAACAAATTTGTTTGAATTTTAATAAACTTATTCATACTAATTAATTTGGTCAGGCTATTAATCCCCATTAATTTTTATATTCAGTTGAAAAGGAAATACAATGAAATGAAATATATTAATTGTAATATTTAGTTAAACAAAAATAAAATAAAAAATATATTATATTAAATTTTTTTAAGCAATAATATTCATTTGGAGTTGGAGTTGCCATATTATAAATTGCATTGACTAAAAGTTTTGTGAAGAAAATAAGGAAAATATGTACTATTAATGGGATAATTTGGGAAAGTTATATAATAAAAATATATTAAATACATAAAATATAATAAAACAAATAATATATGTATAATACCTTTTTTTTGTATTTTGTTTAACCCTTTCACTACCATTGGGATCATGCGTCCCAAGAGAAATTAAAAAATTCGCCAAACATACAACACTCGCACTAATTAACTGAGAAAAAGTGCCTTTGGTAGCTTTTAGTGTTTTCTGTACATGACCAGGTGTTTTTATACCCTCCAAAAAAGAATTTGGAGGGTATATTCAGTTTGTCATCCCGTTTGTAACGCATCGAAATATCCATCTCAGACCCCATAAAGTATATATATTCTTGAACAGTGATGAAATCTAAGACGAACTGAGCATGTCCGTCCGTCCGCCCGTCCGTCCGCCCGTCCGTCCGTCTGTGGAAATCACGATTCAGTCCAAACGAAAAGAGCTAGACTCTTGAAATTTGGCATAAATATATTTTGAAGCTTAGAGCAGGTTAAGTTCGAAGATGGGCTAAATCGGGCAAGAGGGAAAAAAGTTTCCCTAAGAAGAACTAAACCAACCCAGAAAAAACAACATAATTTTTAAAGTTTTTTGGTTATTTTGTTAAGCAAATAATATATTTTTATGTTAAATACGGTCCAACGCCTTAAACTTGGAGCCATAAAATAAAATAAAAATATGTTTTGACCCCGCCCACTTTAGTTATATATATAGGCAAAAATAGCATAAAAATTTAACAAATTGTTTTACTTAAGCCTACATTCCTTAAAAATAAAATTTTTAAGCTTTAATGTCGAAGCTGAGACGAAACCTGGTACTACTCTGCCCTACCCCCTCCTTCCCCTTCGCCCCCTAAATGACCGTACCAAAAAAAAATTTTTTTTTAAATTTTGTATATAATCATCCCAAGCATTTATCTTTAGTTTTATGACTGCCGATTTCTGCCCTACCCCCTCCTCTTCCTTTGCCCTCCCAAATGACCCTACCAAAAAAAAATTTTTTTTTTAAATTTTGTATATAATCATCCCAAGCATTTATTTTTAGAGTTTTATGACTGCCGATTTCTGCCCTACCCCTCCCCTCCCCCCTCTTCCTTTGCATAAATGACCCTACCAAAAAATTTTTTTTTTTTAAATTTTGTATATAGTCATCATTAGAGTTTTATGACTGCCTGTTGCTGCCCTACCCCTTCCTCCCCCTTTGCCCGCTAAATGACCCTATTAAAAATAAATAAAAATTTTTTTTAATTTTGTGTATAATCATCCCAAGCATTTATTTTTAGAGTTTTATGTCTACCTGTATCTGCCCTACTCCCTCTCCCCCTTTGCTCTCTAAATGACCCTATCAAAAAAAGAAATTTTAATTTTGTATATAATTATCCCAAGTATTTATTTTTAGAGTTTTATGACAAAGGTGAAATATTTCCCCCACAGCCCTTGCCAGAGCGACCTCGCCAAAATACAGTTTTTATACCCTCCAAAGAGAATTGGACCCCATAAAGTAAATATATTCTTGATCAGTGATGAAGTCTAAGACAATCTAGCAATGCCCATACGTTCGTCTGTGGAAAACATGATATTGTATATTGTTGAACCCCGCCCCCTTTAGTGGGCGTTGACGTACGATATTATATAAAGGAACTCTGTCCCACCAAATTAAACATTTTAAATTCACTTACTAAATATTTGGAGGCTATTTAAGATTCGACCCGGTCGAATATAACGTTTTTACTTGTTTAAGTATGTTTAGTAAGTATAACTTTTTATATTGCATTTATTGCGCAACAACTTCAGTTGGACGCGCACGCGTTTTACGATTTTTTCTGCGTATATAAGTGCTTTTCCTTTTTATATTTATATTTTGAAAATAATACAAGTGTCTGATATTATAAATAAGTGAGTAAGGAACAACATGTGCTAAACATTTTGTTTTATGTGAGTGTATTCCATTTGGGATAATAGATCCCATTGGTTTTATTTGGCCCGCATAAATGGGATATATTATCCCATTAGTATATATTAGTAAGGCAATTCGTAATTTTGGAGAATGAATAGAAACAAATATGGTACACTGTCTCATTTTATTTTCATACATACACTACTAATGGGATATTTAGTCCCAATTTATGATGCTTTAAAAACCCAAAGGAACATATTATCCCAGAACATATCTTTCTCCTGATGAACAGTAGAATTAAAAAAATTTTTTTTTGCACTCCTGAGTATCACATCTATACGAAAAACTCACTTAAATTTGCTAAAATTCACTTTTTGTAGTACGGAAAGGGTTAACTTAAAAAAAGTATCCTTAATTAAAAAAACGTTTAATAAAAATTAAAATTAATAAAAACGTTTAATTATAATGCATTAAACACATTTACGACAGCAGACTACCGACTACAACCCGTCAGAAATAGAATGCATGTGTTTATATGGGAACGATTATTTTCACGGCAACACGGCGGGTTGTTGTCCGTGCTGCTTTTGTAGTTGTAGTCAAAATAAATTAATTTCTGTGCAAATTAGACTTGTGTCCAACTAGCTCATTCGCTCAGTTTTGACAAGATCCTCTGATCAAACCCATTTAAATTACATAGGTTTGATTAAAGGTTCTTGTCAAAACTGAGCGAAAAAGCTAGTTGGATACAAGTCTAGTGTAAATGGTTACAAATTTTTGTTTAATTACCGACCTTTTTATTGTGATGTGATGACAAGTCAAATAGTTTTATGGTAAGTTGTTCGTAGGGTGTTCAGTTTGTTAGATTAATTGAAACTTTTTAGACAAATAGTATTCCGATGAAAGTATATAGTTCTTTTCCAGAACATCAGGCTTTCAAGGTCATACAGAATGTGTAAAATAAAACAATATTACTTATTCAATTTTTCATTCTCATCCGACGTTTCGTTGGGATTTTTCCAACTTCCTCTGGGATGTTTATTTAAAACTGGCAACATATTTTTATAAGAGCAATAAAAAAAAATGTTTTACATTAAACAATAATCAGGCCTGTTCTGCAAATCACGTCGGTTTTAAATCGCCAGATTTTAGAAAATTATCTCCACTAATAGAAATATTTTTCCAGACATTTTTCAATATTGCTGTTATATATAGCTTCAAATATCATATCCAGAAGAAAACTGCCGTATCTAATTAAAGAACGTTTTCAGGACTATGATTTATTTTTGAATTTATGCGATTTCAACCTGACGTGATTTACAGAACAGGCCCGAATAATTATATCGAATTTTGCTTCTTTGCTGTACTTACAATTAATCTTATTACTTTTTCATTAAATTTATTTAAAATTATATCACAGTGTTTTGGTAAAAAGTGGACGAACACAAAACACAGATTATTTATATTAAAATAGGCAAAAAAATATAAACTAATTTCCAAGAATGATAAAATAAAGATTACGCCAACAAGCTGAAATAAAAATACTTTCCCGCGCATGATGGAACTCTGACGTCACTCAACATGTGTTCTGATTGGCTAATAAAATTCAGTTGGAGAACTATTATGTTATTGTAAAAACAGGACAGTGGGGCAAATTGCGATTTTTCAAATTAAATTTGTTTGATAATAAACAATTTTAAAAAAATTATTTTACTTTCCACTTTTTTTTATTTGAAATTGTTCATTTATAGTTATTTTATATAAATATTGAACCCAAGTGCTAATTATCTTTCTTTTTTCCCCATTCAAAACAAATTTTGCAAAATATCAGCCATAACTTCCTTTGAGCTTCATCTCTTGGAAAACTACAAAATGACATAGCTTTTTGAAAAAAAAATTTTTGATAACAATATAACATTTTAACACAATTATTTCCCAATTGTTATTTGCTGTTATTTTGTTTGCAATTGCCCACTGCACATTTCATGCTTGCTCTTTTTGTTCTCTTTTTTCTTTAATTTAGGTTTTTTTGTTTACAGTTTATGAGCTTTAAAAATCAAGTTTTAATAAGTTTTTTACACTTTAAGTTATTTAATAATTATTTTAATATATTTATTTTAAAATATAACACAATTTATTGTAAAATATAACACAAAACTTGCACTTTCATAAATCCGATTTAATTTGCTTGTTGGAAATCTCTCTGAGTAAATTGGAAATCTCTCTGAATAAATTGTGTGAAGAGTTGCCAAATATAGCATAAAATATTAATTTTGTACGAGAAAGTATTAGTTTTGCATATAATAAACATGTGGCAATCTCTTCGAGGGAACAAATACGTCATCACACGGTAAATCATGCGCAAGGCGTAATCTTTATTTTATCATTCTTGCTAATTTCTATTTTTATAGACAATAAACAAACTAGTGCTACCAATACAATGAAAAATTTTAAATAAATAAACGTTTAAAAATATTTTCAAATTGGTCAAGAATATGAAAATTGTTAAAAATAGAAAATATAATAGCCATTTCAAGAATAAAAATTATTTTGTAATATTTATTTCTTTGGCGATCTCTCAGGATCTCTTATTTATTTTATTAATTAATTTATTTATTTATTTATTTATTTTTTTGATATCATTTCAAAGTACTCCAATATGTCTTTCTATTGTTAGCTATATTTTTCAAATTTATTTACCAATTGTAAGTACATATTATTAAATTTTGAAATTTTGTATCTGATTTTTCAAGTAAAAATGCAATTATTTTGAAAAAAGCTCAATGCAACGGCATTTAAGCTTTAATTTTGTACATATTTGATAGCCGTTATCGCTAAAAAAAACTTTAGTTAAGTAACAAATGAATTAACTCATAAACTCATTTTCATAGTGCCATAACAAAAAAGGACATTAAAAATAAAAAATTAAGTGTTTTTATTATTAATTTTGTTTCGATCTATAAATAGATTTAGAATAATCATTTTTTTATATATGAAAGTGGCACCACTAAAATGAAATGTTCATTTTATTTACAAAAAACTAGCAACAAATTCTTTTTGTTTTTAATATAAAATCTTAAACGAATTTTATTGAAAAGTAATTCTCTTTGTTAATTAGTGCTGGTAAACATGACACTCGTTTCTTAAGTCTTTTGTTTCAGACATGTTTTCTATGAAATATAGTGCACACAACGCATGACCTTTCAATGAAATATATCACAACCATGAACTTTTGTCACTGGAAAAAACAAAATGCATAAAAAACGTGTTGTTTTACAAATTAATTCCAAATTTATTATTTATAAATTCAGAATTTTAATGCGCGTGTCTCGGTCACATCGGCATATTAAAAATTTTAATGATATTTTTTTAAAACTAATTTCCATTTAAACATTTAAATCGAAAATGGTAATATTTACATAATTAAATATCATATAATTTTAATTTATTTAAATTTTTTCCATGAATACATAAACACTCTGCACTACAGGAGTATATTTACAGGCCTTAAAGGCTGACAAATATCTCTAGGTTGTTGTTATTTTAATAGACTTTTTGGTTGGAATAATAATTTTGCCTTTAGACTTAAAGTGATATGTAAAGCATTTCTAGGAAAGCAAATGTATATGTATTTTTTAATTAGTAATTTTTTTATTGAGATTTTTAATGATAAGCAGGCATACCACGTTTGTTGGGCGATTTTTTTTATAACAGATCAAATTTGGTTTGCAAGCAGACCGGTTTCGGCTCTATGGCATCTTCAAGTAAAGTTTGTATAACATATATTTTCTCTTTCCATCTTTCTCCAAATGTTCTTTTAACAATATCCCGTCCTATTCATAACTCCGGCACCCGAGTGCCGGTTCTAGTTTAAAAAATTAGGGTGGGGCTGATATCTATGTAGAGCTCTTTATGTTTCTCTCCTTAGCCCTTAATCACGTGTGTGCGTATTTTTCTTTATAATTGTATTTCTCCTTCTGCTGAAATAGAGTTTTTTGTTCCCCTATATTTACACAGAGGAGTTCGACATAAATATACTCGTATTGTTTGACATAAGTTGATATAAGTTATGTAAAAATAAAATTTAAAACTAAAAGTAAAAAAATATATGCTCTAAGAGTAAAATATGCTCTCAAAAAGGAAAATAAGCTGTTATTGCCAAAATATGCCAAAATATGCAAAAATATGCTCTTAAGGTTAAAATATGCAAAAATATGCACTAACAAGTCTATCTCAAAATGCTTAGTTTTTTCTAAAACGGATAAATATTTTATCTAGGCTTTTGTACGAAGCTCACAGAAAAACATGCAATTGCATATTCGTGATATATATGGATATAACTCATAATAAATAAATATTTTTAAAATAAAAATTTTCGTCTGGGAATTTATATTAAAATAACAATTAAAAGCAGAACCTAAGTTTGTTTTTGTTTACAATATAAAGTCCCAAATGAAAATTTTTATTTTATTTACTAAAACTGGCAGGTAATTGCTGAAAAAATCGTTAATAAATTTAAGAAATATTTTTATTTTTTTTTATCAAATACAACAACTCTCGGTCATTGTGCTAAAAATAATAAATTTGAAAATTTTAACATCGCAAAATACATCTTTGATTTAAAAACAAGTAAAAACTTTATATTACACCGAGTCGAATCTTAAATACCCTTCAAATGTTATACCATTTAATATGTTTAACTTGGTGGGACAGAGTTCTTTTATATAATAGCGGCCGTCAACGCCCACTAAAGGGGATGAGGTTCAAAAATAGAAAATATCATGTTTTCCACAAACGAACGTAAGGGCATTGCTAGACCGTCTTAGACTTCATCACTGGTCAAGGTGTTCAATTCTTTTTGGAGGGCATTAGAACTGCCTTTTGTCGGCAGGGGCCATGGCGGAGACATTTCACCTTTGCCATAAAACTCGAAAAATGAATGTTTGTTTTTGCGTATAATAACGCCCACTAAAGGGGGCGAGGTCCAAAAAATCAATTTTTTTGATTTTATGGCTTCAACTTTAAGGCGTTGGACCATCTTTGACATAAAAATATTTTATTTGCTTAACAAAATTACAAAAAAAAGCTTTAAAAATTATGTTGTTTTTTAAAGGTTGGTTTAGTTCTTCTTAGGGGAACTTTTTCCCTCTGAACCGATTCAGCACCTTTAAAAGCTTGACCTGTGCTAGCCTTCAAAATATATTTATACCAAATTTCAGGAGTCTGGCTCTTTTCGTTTGGACTGAATCGTGATTTTCACAGACGGACGGGCGGGCGGACGGACGGACGGACGGACGGACGGACATGCTCAGATGGTCTTAGATTTCATCACTGATCAAGAATATATATATTTTATGGGGTGTCAGATGGATATTTCGCGGCGTTACAAACGGAATGACAAAGTGAATATACCCTACCATTGTTTTTTTTTGGAGGGTATAAAAAGGAAAAAAAAATTCTTTGAAGCCATAAATTTTTTTGAATAATTGAAAATTACTTCAAGTTTAAATTTTAATATCATGCTGATTGTTTTTTTTTCCAAATTTAAAAAACAATTCAAAGTGATCATTGATATGATTTTAGCCAGTTCTTATGTAAATTTCACTGAAGCTAATGAATTGTTTGAATTCCTTTTGCTAACAACAATTTGAGCTCACATACATACATAAATTTTACCCTACATTCCGTAATACTTAAAGGATCTTTCGAACATCTTTAGAACAATGTGAAGCTCAAATTGAGAGCAGTTCCTGAGTGATCAATTTCCAGTACTGATCAATGCCTCTCTCGGCTCTCCAAAAACCACAAATTGAACACGAGTGTTATAAGTTTATTTTTTATTATATATTTTTGCTAATTTAAAATTAATTAGCAACATGACAATCCCCAAATGGTGTCAATAATATTTTAAGTTCAAATTTCTTTTTAATTAGGAGAAAAGCCCGTGCAAATTTTATTTTATTTTATTTAATATTTTGACAGGTAACAAACGCAATCGCAAATCAATCGCAATAATAATTAAATTAATCTCAATACAGAAACAAAAATAAATTGGAAATAAAATAAAGGCGATAAATAAAAATAAGTAAAATCTTATTTAAAGATATAGAAAACAGCTCTTTCTTAAACAAATACGTTGATTAGGGTGTCCATCATTTTTGGGTGTCGTATGTACTGGTTACTTGTGACCTAAAAACAAGATTACAGAAAAACAAAATTTCCAATGCCATTCAAGACGGTCTGAATGATGAGATTTTTCCCATAGAAGATGTACATTTTTTCATGCTTTAATTAATTTGCCTTGGCAAAAGTCATACTGCAACCTTAAAGACTATATAAATTTGATTAATTTTAGGTTGATCAATCAGTAGCAGCAGTTGATTTATTAATTTTAATAAACAAAACAAAAAATTGTATATATTATGAAATACACCAAGTGGATAATATAGACTTCTCTGATTAGCTGTCATTATACTAGACATGTAATAAAAAAAACATCAATTAGTGTTCGCTTTATAAAACTGGCACTACAAAAAGTTTAAGTTACGAAATCAAAAGGCATTCAATCAGAAGAACCTGTTTCGCCATACAACACGTTGAATTTTAATCAGTTAAAAACATACAAAATCACAGTAATTAAATGAATAAATTAAATTTTTTTTATATATTTCTTGTGATGGTAAGTTCATGGTGCCAAAACGGAAAACTTAATAATTTGTTTATATAAAATTTATTGTGTTTAAATTTAAAGGCCATGAAGAATTTCATTGGAATGGGATTCTTAGTGGTAATACTGGTCTCTCGGCCTTTGTTGGCTTAGTAAAATATTTCACATAAGGAAAGTATTGACTTTTAAGTGAAATTATAGGTGTTGGAATTTGAATTCCATGAATGAAGGACATACATGGAGGTCCTGGTCTTTGAGCCGATTTGTAAAGAACAGAGAGTGCTTTTCTATGTCATTTACATCACAATTTGAATGCATTTTAAGTAGCCAGCCTGTTTATATGATCTCCCAAAAAAAAAAAAAATTAACTTCTCCAAATTGAATAATGTCTTCTTCGTCTCGGTTCAGAAATTCTCAGTTTTTGCGGAAGTCACAAAATTAATAAACTATTTGTATTTCTCTCTTACTCTCTCCCTCTCACGAAGAAATTAAAGTTTCTGGAAGAAAACTACATATTTGTATTTCTCTCTTGCTCTCTGCCTCTCACGAGGAAATTAAAATTTTTGGAAGAAAAGTTTAGTGTGAACTGATAAAGCAATAAAATAATGTTATTTTATTTACAAAACTTTTCCATATCTTAAGCGGCATGGCCACACATCAAACTAATGCTTCAAACTCTACTTTCCTTTGATAGTGTTAGTGAAAAAAACTCACACGTATGGTTTGATGTGAGTTTGAAGAATATCAAAACAATTTAGATTTTCACTCTCAAACTGAATTTTACCAATACATACACAAGTTTGAAGCATCAGTTTAATGTGTGGCCATGCCCCTTTAAGCTGTTCTCTTGTTTTGTGTATTGAACGTTACTCTATCTTACTATTGCTTCTTTGCTGAATTCCTTTTGAAATATTTTATTGAATAGATATTTTCGAAAAAAATACGCACTTTCAATTTTTTAATTCTTTGAAATTTTTCTTGAACAATTTAAAAATTACAAAAAAATGTTTTTTTTCACTCTTCGTCTATTATCCATCTCAATTATTATACCCTCCAAAAAAGAATTTGGAGGGTATATTCACTTTGTCATTCCGTTTGTAACGCATCAAAATATCCATCTCAGACCCCATAAAAATATATTCTTGATCAGTGATGAAATCTAAGACGATCTGAGCACGTCCGCCCGTCCGTCCGTCTGTGGAAATCACGATTCAGTCCAAACGAAAAGAGCTAGACTTTTGAAATTTGGCATAAATATATTTTGAAGCTTAGAGCAGGTTAAGTTCGAAGATGGGCTAAATCGGGCAAGAGGGGAAAAAGTTCCCCTAAGAAGAACTAAACCAACCCAGAGAAAACAACATAATTTTTAAAGTTTTTTGGTTATTTTGTTAAGCAAATGATATATTTTTATGTCAAATATGGTCCAACTCCTTAAACTTGGAGCCATTAAATAAAATAAAAATATTTGTTGACCCCGCCCACTTTAGTGGGCGTTATTATAGGCAAAAATAGCATAAAAATTTAACAAATTGTTTTACTTAAACCTACATTCCTTAAAAATAACATTTTTAAGCTTTAATGACGAAGCTGAGACGAAACCTGGTACTTCTCTGCCCTACCCCCTCCTTCTCCTTCGCCCCCTAAATGACCCTACCAAAAAAAAAAAAAATTTTTTTTAAATTTTGTATGTAATCATCCCAAGCATTTATCTTTAGAGTTTTATGACTGTGCCGATTTCTGCCCTACCCCCCCCCCCCTCTTCCTTTACCCCTAAATTACCCTACCAAAAAAAAATTTTTTTTTTAATTTTGTATGTAATCATCCTAAACATTTATCTTTAGAGTTTTATGACTGCCTGTTGCTGCCCTACCCCCTCCTCCCCCTTTGCCCGCTAAATGACCCTTTTAAAATTAAATAAAATTTGTTTTTTAATTTTGTGTATAATCATCCCAATCACTTATTTTTAAAGTTTTATGTCTACCTGTTTCTGCCCTACCCCCTCTCCCCCTTTGCCATCTAAATGACCCTATAAAAAAAATATATTTTAATTTTGTATATAATTATCCCAAGCATTTATTTTTAGAGTTTTATGACAAAGGTAAAATGTTTCCCCACAGTCCTTGCCAGAGCGACCCCGCCAAAATACAGTTTTTATACCCTCCAAAGAGAATTAGACCCTATAAAGTAAATATGTATATTCTTGATTAGTGATGTAGTTTAAGACGGTCTAGCAATGCCGATACGTTCATCTGTGGAAAACATGATATTGTCTATTTTTGGAACCTGCCCCCTTTAGTGGGCGTTGACGTACGATATTATATAAAGGAACTCTGTCCCACCAAGTTAAACATTTTAAATTCACTTACTAAATATTTGGAGGTTATTTAAGATTCGACCCGGTCGAATATAACGTTTTTACTTGTTTTAATTGAATTTGTGAAAGTATGAAATTTATAGAATAATCTATGGAACGTTACTTATACAAAATTTAAAAAAAAAATAAATATTTTGCTATGAGTTGAAAATGAAAAAAATATTCACTCAGTTATTGATGGAAATTTTGAAGAAAAATTTTTTACACAATAATTCACGTAAAAACGCATTTTTGAATAAATAAAATAAATAAATTAAATGTGCTTCTTATAGAATAACTAAAAGATTGAGAAGCAATGAGCAGAAGCAAGAATAGCATTTCAGCAAAAAGGGTAACGTTCAATACACAATCCTAGTTGGTTGGTCAAAATGCTTATATTGAATTATTCTGTTGTATATTTTTCATATTGAAATCAATAGTTTTGAAAGAATAGAAAAATAATAAAAACGATCGAGAAGAGAACCACTCACACATGAGTAGCAATTCATGTATTTTTTCCCTTAAATTTTCAGATAAATTTGTTATACAGAAAAATATGTTGTAGTAAATATTTTTTTTTTGTTGTATTGACCGTTACACACTTTTAGTTTGATTTTTATATACATCTTCCAGCTTTAGAGAAAATATTATATACAAAAAAGATTTCATTACATTTCATTCTATACCAGAGTATTGAACGTTACTCACAGAAATTTTAAAAATATTTTAATCTATTTTATTATTATTATTATTATTATTTCAAGTCTATTATAATTAAAATTAAAATAAACAAAAAGAAGTGAAGGCACTAGCAACTAATGGCTATCGGCCCAAATCTATTTTAGTTTATATAATTTATTTAGTTTATGTAACATAAATTTATTTAGTTTATGTAACAGAACGCTAGAAAAAAATTTATTAATAGATAATATTTAGGACTTGCAAATAGGAGTAGTGAACGTTACCCATAGCACTTTTGATTTTATTTCCTTTTAGAACACTATTATATTGAAGAAAAAAACTTCATGAATACTTAAAGTTTTAACTTTATTTTCGTTTGATTGCTTATAAAATACAATAACTATTTCATTAATGGTTTAATTTTAAATCAGAACATTGAACGTTACTTTTGGCATTTCTTAAGTTATCTGAATATTTGTGTTTACAATTAAGGAAATTTAACAATATATATATTCCATATCCTGTATCTACTAGAAGGCAGATAATCTGCGATGCTTCTGGAATCCCTGGTACCAGTGAATGTTTGCTGAAACCACCTATGGGTTAACTTTCTATTAACTTTGGTAACGGACGGCAGCTTAGGTTTGCCTTGCTCTTATTTCAGATAATTGTAGGCGAACATACCAGCTTTAATTCTTGCATTCACAACTGCTTTGGAGGTGGCAGAGCTATTTATGGAATCAATGCATTAAAGATACCACAAATGCTTTTGTCCATTTAATTTAAGTTCATTAGCTCAAAGGACATACTGAATAGAGGCATTAAAGATTAGTTGTGAAAGGCAAAGGCAAATGTTACGTGCTTTACTTATCGTGCGTCACAAATAAATCTCAGTTTTTGATAAAAATTTTAAAATTTTTTTTTGGCTTCAAATAAATTATTTTAGAATTCTCTTATGTGCAATTTTGTTTTAGGAACTCGTTTTTTTATAAAGCAAATTTGGTTAAAAATATGAAATTACGCTTGAATTTTCAAAGTTACATCTACGTTTTGTAGCGTGCGTGACACACTTTTATGATGAATTATACCGCTAAATATATCTGCTAAAAAATTATGTTTTAGGCCGGTTAAAAATATACTTAAATTCCACTCATCATTTGTAAAAGTTGAAGCATGTTCCTTTTAAAGCGAGTGCGAATGTAACGTTTGTCACGTGGAATATGCCCTTACACATTCTTAGTCAGATTCTGGACATAATCTGGAAAAATGTAATTACTATTTCCCTCGGACAGCCTAAAAACAAGGTGTGGTTTGTTACTGAGCTGAATAATCGTTCCTTGCGGCAGACTTAAGATCTGTACAATATTGCTTTCATAATTTCTCATATTTTTATTATGTATTTCAAATCGGTAATAGAAATGAAGACATGTACACCAAATATGAGATTTAGCCGTGAAATGAAATTATAATGAGCCACGTAAGCGATGAGCCTAATCTGCATTTTTTTAAGCAAAAGTTTGCAATGAAAATAATTTGAATATTTGCCCAAAAGGCCAGTATTACTATTTATTTATTTTTTTTTATTTTTTTTTTTTTTGTCTTTGGCCCGTATACCATAAGTGTAAATATATTTGCCGCTAAATAATATTTCCACACCACTGAGCCAAATATTTGTTGCTGTTTGACATCAAACGTTTGTTATTTCTTCCGAAAAATTTTAATTAATTTCCTAAATAGCAACTAAAGTTCCTCCTGTTATGATTGAAAGCAAAATCAAATGCAAAAGTTTCATTACCACGATCATGCAAAAGAGGCGATAGGCAAAGCAAAAATAAAAAATTATGCAAGCAAATAAATTTCCAAATTATACGAGCACACAACATAACAGCCATTCATTCATACATATTGAAAACAACGTATTAAAAATGTTACACAAAGTAAAAATTGTTTTCTAACACCAACAGCTAAAATGAGGCAATTAATTATTTAAACAAGGAAGTTTGTTGTACAACAAAATAAACCACCAAAAGTGTTTGGTGAAGGAAAATGTATAAGGCCAAAATCGTCTATGCAACAACTCCATAAATATCTTTTGCCATTATATACTTATACGAATTATATGCGCTTACGAATCCCATCAAGAACTCTGTTCTCTTGCTGCAAATTTTTCGTTATCGCGCTCATTAAATTAAATAACAATATAATTTGTTAATGTATTTGTAACATTTCAGGCCAATCAAATAAACATTTTTCAATTAAATAATATAAAATTTAGCAAATATATTTGTGCATGTAGATGTTGGTATGAGGATTGGTGTGTCTTTATTTTTTTTTGTTAAAATTCAATTGAATTTTTAACCGTGTGATTCAGAGTATTTGATGAGTTTGAACGTGTCTGGAAAGTGAAATTTATTTCTGTAGGTTTTCTTTTGTATTTATTTCTTTCAGTTTTATGTCTTTAGTCTCGTTTACTTTAAAACCGAACATGTACAAAGTCGTCTCCCCTTCTGGTTTCTGGCACCGCCACATACATTGTTGTAATTTTTGGTACAGTTTTTGTTAAATTTGTTTAAACAATTTCAAAAGTATGAACAGCCGCACTCGGTTGTGTAAAGTTTGCTTTTGTTTATTTATTTATTTATTCAAAAGCTATTTATATTACATGCGAATAAAATTAGTTTATTTGCATTTAAAAATTCAGTAGAAAGAAATAAAAATAGAAAACAAAGTAATTGTGTCATATGCGAAATAGAGTGAAATGTTATGAAATTGAAAAGAGATACAAAATGACATAATTTTTAAATTAATATTTGAATTAAAGTTTGCAAATTATGTCACAATTATGGAGGGAATACCCCAGCGTAGCACAACTACAACGCTTCTCTCTTTGACCCGCTTACAAAGCGCTGCAGTTGATTATCCGCTCAGCTGCAAAACACTAAGCCATGTGCATATACCAGTATTTGCTTTATACTTTAGTGAAGCCCACTACCGTTCTCGTGACGGTGTCTTGACTAATTTCCAGCATCTGAATTAGACTAAATTGTCCTTTAGCCACCACTGCTGACATGCCAAAACTAGCCAAAGCTTGACAATCACATTCAATTTGTGCTACTGCCTCAGCTTCCTCCAGGTTTAAAAACATAATTTCAAATAAGTCACTCATATGACACTTTCACTTATTCGATATTCTGTTCAGTAATCACATCCCTTCAACGGCTGGGTGTTATTTCATCATGCAGTTCAATGGATGACAAACTTTTTGTCTGGACAAATATTTTTTCATATAAATTTTAGCGCTACTTATTTGCTATTTTACTAAGAGAGATGCAAAGCTTAATGTAAAAACAAATATATTGATGAGTCGCGATATTCAAGTGATAAATTAATAAAAAGGCTAAGATCGGTAAATTGTTGTTTTACACTCACTCGCTACCTCACTTTCCTTTGGAATTACTACAAAAGTTTCTGATCTATAAGTACCATCAGCATCACCCGATAAACTAAAGCTGGAGTCACCTAATTGTTGCGGACAAAATTTTTGTGTGGAAAACATTTTTGTCTGGAAAAAATTTTTGTCCGGAAAAAATTTTTGTCTGGAAAAAATTTTTGTCCGGAAAAAATTTTTGTCTGGAAAAAATTTTTGTGTAAAAAAATTTTTGTCTGGAAACTAATTTTGTTTTCAAAAAACTTTTGTCTACAAAAAACGTTTGACTGGAAAGCAGTTTTGTTTGAAAAAAATTTTTGGTATGGAAAAAATTTTTGTCTGCCTAAAATTTTTGTCTGGAAAACATTTTCGCCTAAAAAAAATGTTTGTTTGAAAATATATTTCTGGAAAAAATTTTTGTGCTGAAAAAATATTTGTCTGGAAAAATTTTTATCTGGAAAAAAAATTTTCTGGAAAACATTTTTATCTGGAAAAATTTTTTGTCTGAAAAAAAATCTTATCTGGAAAACATTTTTGTCTAAAAAAAATTTTGTCTGAAAATATTTTTCTGGAAAAAATTTTTGTGTTGAAATAATATTCGTCTGAAAAAATTTTTGTCTAGAAAAAATTTTTTCTGGAAAAAATCTTTTGTCTGGAAAAATTTTTTGGCTGAAAAAAAAATCTTGTCTGGAAAACATTTATGTTTTTAAAAAAAGTGTTTCTCTGGAAAACATTTTTGTCTAAAAAAAATTTTTGTCTGATAATATTTTTCTGGATAAAATTTTTGTCTGGAAAAATTTGTGTGAAAAAAATTTTATCTGGAAAAATTTTTATCTGGAAAAAAATTTTTCTGGAAAAAATTTTATCTGGAAAAAAATTTTTTTGGAAAAAATTTTTGTCTGGAAATATCTTTTGTCTAAAAAAAAATTTTTGTGTGGAAAAATTTTGTTTGGAAAAAGTTTTTGTCTTGAAACATTTTTGTTTGAAAAAAATATTTGTCTGGAAAAAATGTTTGTCTGGAAAAAATTTTTGTCTGGAAAAAATTTTCTTATACGAAGTTTTACAACTCTCTTTTGCTTTCGCACCAAAAGAGACACAAAACTTCTTCTATCAAATTTTTTTTTAAACTTAAGGTTTAAAGCTGGTGTTATATAATAGCTTCGGACAAACTCTCTGTCCGGAGGTATTACCCTCCACAGATTCGATAAAAGAATTTATAAATACCGACAGTAAATGGCAAAATTTAATAATTTTTTTATACAAAACTTTTCGCACTTTCAAAACTAATTAACACTGCTGCTTTGCATATTAATATATAAATCCCTTGAACTTTTCTACAAAAGCAAAAAATGGATCATTAATTTAATTTTTTTTAAGTCTGAATTAATGCGGTGCAACGTCTGTGTTTGGTTATAAAAGTCCAAACTAGAAAGCAGTTTCCGAAATTTTACCAAAATTTTACATTTTCAAGACAGTTTTTTTTTATGTACTCAAATTAACCTTGAACTGTGTGTCCGTAAGTCACAATATATGGACTAGAGGAAGCGGCTATTAAATTAAAAAAAATCATAAATTTATACCCACTCAATTTGAAAAGAAACAAATATTCCAGTGCAGGTCATTTTAACTGAAGCAAAAAATTTTATGCAAATTAATAAAACAAACAAAAAATATTTTGTTTTTGATTTCGTTAACGTTATCGGGTTGTTGCCAGAATAATGCATTAATGTAAAAAATATATTTCTGGTTTTTGTTCCGAATATGTACAGGAATTTTAAAACAGGAGCTTTCAAAAATGCACACTTTTGGAACGGGTTGTTTTTAATGCATTTTTTGAACGTATTATTAATTTATATTGTTAATATGTAGATTTCAAGCCATAAGTTACGAACTGGACGCTTTTTTGTTAACAATTTACAAACAGAATTTGTAATATATTTTTAGTACAAGACCAGATTAAGGCCGGTATCAAAATTTGTCTCGTCTCAAATGCTTACAAAAAATATAAAATTAACAAAATCCCATAATTATCGGAATATTGATGAGAAAAATTTTCCTGCAGTTGCAATTGCTAACAATAATTTATTTATTATTATTTTAATATTTTTTTGTTGAAAAAATCTAGTGGCCATGATCTTAATATTTTCATATATTCTGCTGCAAGACATGAGAGAGTTGCTTGCGGTTTTCAAAAAATAAAACAGTAAAAAGAGAATGTTTGGAAAATATTAAGGTAACTGTAGTGCCGTTGCTTGCGGTATTTAATGTTTTAACCATGATGAAGATCGTGGGTCCGATCCCTTACTCAGCCAAGTTAGGAATCGAAATTTTTTGATCTGCTTTAGTGGTTGATTGTAGTAATTCTAGTTGACTTATTTAAGTTATGAACGGCTTATCACAGCATCCTCTTCGTCGGTACAGTAAAAAAGAATTGGACGTCAAAATGAAATTGTAAATAAAATGTCAATAATTAATTTCAGCTCTGCTTAAAATATCTGGTGATAATAAGATTAAGATATTTTTGTGGAAGCTGTTTCTAAGCATCAATGATCGTGTGGTTCCTAATTCTCACAAACTTTTTATTAATGAAATGCATACAATTAATATAAAAAAGTCATACTTCTGCAAGACGTCTCAGTTGTCTACTCTTCTGGGAACTCTGAAATTATGTATATCAGGGTTATATATGCTGGGACTTAAGTGCTAAAGCAATGGGAAATATAATTGTAAAATTGTGCAAGTTTTATTAATTAAAATTAATTTTTCGTAATTGGGAAAAAAATGCCTGAAGACAGTGTGGCGTCATAAAACTGTCCTCTTTTGAAGCAATTAATAAAAAAAGACACGCAAGGTCTTAGGCGCAAACATTATTGGAAGACAGAAAAAAATAAACAAAAATCATGCATCCAAATGAAATCATAATTTAGTTATACACACAATATTTATTAACTGATACCCACTCTTAGTCATAAAACATTAACGCAAGTAGTCAAAAGTGAAAAAATACTACAAAGTCATGCACGTGCATGGTCACAAACACCCACCTAATGTTTTGACAAAATACTTTTTGTGATACGCATAATAAATAAATAAATAAAATTTCAATAAAAAGAGAAAACAAAAAAAAAACCCAAGTAATCAAAAAAAAAACTTAAGAGCAGATAACATTAGAAACATAAATAGTTTCAAGCTTCCAATAAAATAAATCTAAGAAAATAAAACACACTAAATATTTAATTAAAATGCAGCAGACGTCAGTAGTGCAGCACTGAAAAAATCCAGTACAAGTGCAAAATTATAAATAATAAATTTCTCAACAAATTGACTTTGAAAATGATTAAGAAATATTTACATTTAACAAAAAAATAAGTTGGAAAAAAATGGCAACTAAAAAGTTCCCACTAACTTAATACACAGCAAAGTACACTGGCATTGTACGAGTACATATTTGTTTTTAAATAAATTTTAAATGCCAAAAATAGAACCTTTTTTTTTGTGCATTTAAGCTTTGCCAAATGACATTTTTGCTTTCAACGCCAAGTGTGTAACGAGCAAAAATCGACAAGTTTTTACTATTGACTTTGCTCAACGTTCAAGGTTAGACGAACAAATTAAATAGCGTTTTCAAAATTAATTTAAAAAAAAAAACAAAACAAGAGTTTGTGCCATACTTAACACCAATTTACTACTTGTTTCATTTCATAAGGTCATTTTTGTTATTATTTTTAACATTTAATTTAAATTATTATACGAGCGAGGCATCTTTGGCAATTAAAAATGTTTAAATTAGAGTAGATGAGTAGGTGAGATTATTTATGTGTTTTTTCTTTTGAAATTATTATTAAACTAAAATGTTTAGCTGTGAAAAAACGAAAGATTTAAGCTGCAAACTTGTTTTTAATATACTTGAATTATAAAAAAAAATCCAATTATTTTTATGATTAAATTACCGTAGAAATTAGAATGTTCAATTTATTTTTGCTTAATCTATATAGAAGTTTTTCAATTAAAACTGAAAGAGCCTGCGTTGTGTCATAAATAAAACAAGTTTGCAAAAATTTTAAGTTACACAAATTCCCGTTTAAGACCCACCACCCTCCAGTTCTTATATCATAGAATCGTTTATGTGTGTATGCATGTTGTTGATCAATAATAATTTTTTTTTGTATCAGTTTCTGCATTTTTTATTAGCCAATTAACTTTCTTTTTCATATGTGACTGCAATTCGCTTCCCAGCATTCAGTTGATATGATCAATTTGCTTACTGTTGCCAACTTAAATAATTTATTTAATTGATATTACGAATATTTTGTTTCAAGTGAAATATGCCATGAGCAGCTTAATAGCTTAAATAATTTTTTCATATAGTTTTTTGATATTTAATTTAAATTTTTTTTATATCTTTCCATTGCAGGTAGGTGCCAAAGAATCTATATGATTTCTCCATGTATGTTTTTTTTGAAAATATTTGCATTTTCCAGTATTTCAATGAAACGTGTTATTAAAACAGCAAGTAAGCCAAACATATTTTGTCCAAACTATTCTCATATCAATGTAATAAAATTGTGGAAATTTTAATTACAAACAAGACAGAACATCGCTGGGATTCAGTTAGAGGTTTTTATAAGGAAATAGTAATTTATCATGATTTATATATCGGGTGACTATATGAGAAGTCCAAATTTTTTTGCGAATTCACTTAAAGTCTCTAAAAAGCGGTCATGTGACCGCTCTCGTAGGTTTGGTGTTAAAGGGATATTACGAAAAATTAATATTAAATAAGTAAACTTTTAGATCTATAAAACTGGCAGGAGCTTGTGTGATCCCTTTTATTTCCCAAATACACGGCCGAGGGATTTTTAAGTCATAATAGTACTTGAATTTCTATTTATTCATGCTATGGCTAAAAATTTGTTACCTCGACTTACCAGACTTTCAGTTTAATAACAAAACTACAATTTTAAAGTAAAATTTAATATAGTGGTTTTATTTCATTATTCTTCTGATACTGAAACTGTAAGGCGGTTGCAAGACGGTCAGAACCACAACAGTGAATTGATTTCTACATCACTCTAGATATAAATGGTTCGTGATAAAAAATAAAACTTTAACAATAAATAATTGTATATTTATATAACATATATGAGAATTAGTATATAAAAAGCTGACAAAACTCTTCCTTTAGGCAGGTAAAAACTAAAAAAAAAAATAAGAAATGGGAACGCTGGTTCCAACAAATAAAGAACATAGGGCAGGAACCACTTGCCAACGATAACATTTTTTGAACTACCCAATATTATTTTATTTGTGTACAGTGTTGATTGATTTAATTAAAAGTTTTTTTGCTTTTCTCAGTAGGTTTCCATAAATTTAACCAATTGATTTGTTTGTGAATTATTCGATTTACTTAGCTGCTATTGTGAATTAATATGCATGGATTTTATTCTAAACATTACTTAATTTTTGTGTATGGCAATACTGTTAAGAGAATGAGAGATATGAACTGAGGAAAAACAAGCACAGACAAGAAAATAAATAGAAAGATTTATTCTTGCCATCTCTTCATTATTTCTTTTCATTTCTTGTGGTGTATATTTTCAATATATGAAAAACAAATCGTTTCCCATTAGTTATTCTTAAAATTTATTTCTCTGTTACCAGAATTTGTGTTAAGAAATAACTCAACTATACCTAATGTATTTTTGTTAATAAGTCTTTTAATATATTAAGAAAATAACAATAATGCCGTATGCACAAAAACTTTCCATAATGTAAGTATTTATATCGAATATTAGAATATTTATCATGTCTTGCTGAATTTAAACAAAAAAATTTCGAACAATTAGCCTATAAATCTTAATTGATTTAACTTTCCATCATGTTAAGTAGACTAAGTGATAAAATTGAACTAGTACTTCAATATGCGTAAAAAATAATTGAATCTCTATATTAAATTGAATTAAGATTCATAGGCTAATTGTTCGAAATTTGTTTTTAAATCTCAGAAAGACATGATAAATATTCCAAGGCACAAACAAACAAAACGAACAATTAGCCTATGAATCTTAATTCAATTTAATATAGCAATATAAATGTTCGTTAAAATTCTTACTACATATACTAATTGAATCTCTTTACTTATGCCAACTTCATGCCAAGTTTTTATTATGCATAAGCTACGAAATTTTTGGGAATTATTTCTTTAGTATTAGTTTTTGCTACCGTTATTAATATCTTTTTCATATTGGGTTGTGCGGGTACAAGTCCCAACTACTGAAGTCGTGCATGAGTACATTTTCTTGTTAGTGCAAGTAGTAGCGCCAATTAAAATTTATTCACCATGCCATCTCCAATTATAATAACATGGTTTTTTATGAAACTACAATATTACAACCGATAACAAATACGTGCTATTAATTTAAATAAGGAAGCTTGTACAAGTTACAAAATTCATATTTCACGACTAGTAGCGACTGTCTGTTTGTATTAGATTTCCAACAAAATAACAAATTATTAATATTCGTAAGTAGGAAAAGACTTAAGCACAATTGCATCAAGAGCTCTAATACCGCAAAGTCAATGCTAATTTTGGCTACCAACTTTGTGTTTGAGCACTCGTGCTCATTCATCAATGGTTTGAAAAATGACATTAATTATTTTTATTAGCAGATCTCATTACATTTTAATGGCAATTCAATAATTTTTAGTATGATAATCATTATCACTGCACAAAGAAAACCTCTTGTTGGTATTAGTAGCAATGGAAGCAAATTAAAACAACAACTACACACACATGCAAGACAGTGCAACAAATAGTAAATATTATTATTTAACCACATTTTGTTTTTCATATATTTATTTCTTATTTGTTTCTTTTCGTAAATGCAAGACTAAACACAAGTATTTATAGAGTTGTTTTTTGTTATTGTAATGGATGCATACAAAAAACTATGGCTAAAAGTAGTACATGGTCTTCTACTCTAATGATGTTTTATATTTTTATATAAACTGGTAATATGCTAGTTTTTTTTTCTTGTGCATTGATAGACAGCTAGACAAAAGAAAATATTAATAGACATATTGTATATAGAATTTTGATTTGAAACATTAGCATTTTATTACAATGACTACATGATTTAGAATAATTAATTTACAATGAATTTACAATGAAGAGAAACATTTCAGAGATTATAAAAGTAGTTCAAAGTTAAGACAACATTATTAATTGTATGAATATTATATAAAGGGAAAATATATATTATCGAATAGTACAACTAGTTTATATACTCGTAATGCACTGAAAGGAAATTCCATGAAAATATAAGGCATTTTAATGTCACATTAGCAGAAATTAGGGTTGCAGAAACGCAAACCTACATTTTTGTTTTTCGAGACTATTTACTTTGTTTTCATTTATTATATTTACATATATGTTGCCTAACAGGCAGCGTTGCCATAATAAAGATGCTATCAAATATTTGGTGACTTTAACTGCCTATTTCTCATTGTCGAATGAATTCTTTCTTTCGTATAAATACATTTGAAACAAAAACAATTTATAAAATTTTGTTTTTGTGTTAAGTATATTTGTACGAAAGAAAGAATTCGTTCGACAATGAGAAATAGGCAGTAAGTTGTACACATGATTCTGAATGATGGTTTTTATGTGACAGTATTTTAAAGAAATGTGAAAAGATTTTGAGTTATATAAAATTATAAAAGTCAATTTTTCTATATATCTATATATCTTTAAAACAGACGATTCAAAAATATCTAGTAAGCAATAAAAAGAACAGATCGATGGCTTAATATAAAAAAAGGTCTAACTCGATTTGTTGAAACTTTACAGGAGAAGGAAACAAATTAATAAAATCCGTAAAATTTATGATATAAAAAGATTTTTGATGGTTTTTTAATAATATATGTTGCATATTTTTTTTAATAATTGCATAAACATTTTTCCTGTGTCAGAAATTTTACGAATTCTACTAAGTTTTTTCCTTCTACTGTAAAGTAACACAAAATCGAGTTAGGCCTTTTTTATGTTAAGCCATCGAGATACAAATTAATATGTATCTAATGAGCTGCTATCGGTATCGTAAGAATTTTGATTTTTTCACTTCAGTGCAAAACATTAATGAGTGCAAAATAATTTTCTATAAAAACTATTTAAATATCTTTCTATTCAATGGAATAATTTTTACGACAGTGATTTTTCAATCAGTAAAACAACTGCTGTCTATGCGGAAGTTTTTTTCTATTTTATTTAAATATGTAAATAACAAGAATTTTGTAATCGAACTATCAAATCGCTAAAAAGAAATAAGCTATTTGTAAAGATAATTTCTTAAGAAGTATAAATTTTGTACTAAAAGTGTCTGGCAATGCTGCCAAATGGCTTGTCATAAGACTATTGTGAATGGTTGTATTAAATGCATTCATACTACCAGCGTTGCCATCTAGGTGCTTTCGGACAATTTTTAATTCTTTTTATTAAACTCAAAATTCATAGAAAAATTTCTTTAGCCAAAACATTAACTATCAGATCTGTATAATAAACAGTAGCAAAAATTAGCCGGCGAAGTAAAAAAGGTTGAAATAGCTACAAGAAAAACAGTCTCATCATCTCATCTTTCCTAATCTGTCCCCTCGTTTTCAGTTCCGGCGCAATGCATTGCATATGTAGGGGTCATCCCCTGAGTGCTGGTCCTACTCATAAAAAAAAACAAGAATTGTTATCACCATTGCCAGTGAGTTTCTTATTGAGAAATGTTTTTGGTTATTTACGTTACCACCTACAATCTGTTTCTATTTCTTTCTTTTTTATATAAAAAAATATTTTAAGTTCATAATGAATAAAGAAATTTAATATTATTTCAATTTTACTAATAATTATCTGTTATTACAAGTATTAAACTTAGTAAGAAAGGCAATACCAGAATTATTTCATTAAATGATGCAAACAAATACATGTAAAATACCAATAAAAAAACATCATTTGAAAGAAAATATCATGAAATTGTATATTGAGTTATATATCATCAAATATATAATAGAATTATCATTCTGGCAACGATGCACCTAATTTAGGGGAGTTCTCTTTGGTGAGATTCTTCTGTCTACTCTATGCAGAAGTGCTATTCACAATAGTTATTTTGTTTAATTCATTGTCACTTTATGATAGTTGATTTTCTGATAGCGCGTGAATTAATTTGAGAAAAGTAGAAAGTGCCTATCCTATTTAAGAACATTAATTAAATACGCTGCAGGAAACTATCTCACATAAAAAGAATCACAAGACAAAAGACATATTCTAGGAGATATATGAAATTCAAAGGTATTTAAATAAATTATCTGCTACATATTAGCAAATTAATGACCTGTTCGAGCATGTCACAGGTTCTGTCGGGCCTATAATATTTAAAACAAAATGTTGGAATTCGTTTTTGTTTTGAATATTAGTTGAGCAATTAAATGATAGCTTGCCATTACGATTTAAATAAAACTTAAATTTTATTTGTGTTCCAAAATGTGCTAGAAGTTGCTAAAATCAAAATGTTTCGTTTTTATTTATGAAAATGTTTGTCAAGAAAAATTTCAGCCATTTCATGTTAAATATCTCAAATCAAGTTATTTAAAATAAAATATTGGACACGTTTCCCACAGAAAAATTAAAAAAAAAAAATTAAGACACATTTTTAATGCGTCGATAAAATTTTAAATTTTAATTAATATTCAAATAAACGAAGCATGAAGATCATCGTGTTTGTAAACAAGTGCAATTAATAACAACAAGTTAATTTAGCACAATAAGCAATAGGCTAAACAAACATTTCAAGTGAGAAATAATACATAATTTTTAGTTGTTTTTTATAAGAAATTAAAAATTAAAAAAAAAAACATTTATAAAATCATGGATTAGTTTGTTGCGAAAATTTACATTTCATTATGAGCAGACACGTACTTCAACAAAATACTTCTGCTGGTATTAGACAATTTTTTTTTATAACGTTTTCATAAAGGTTCGGCTCATTTGTCTTAAGTCTAATGGAAATTAGTATGCAATAGTTTATGTGAAATTGTTAATTAATAACAATAATAATAGTAATAAAAAGTTGTAAGAAATACTCGTTTACTGAAGTATTATGGTTTGTGCAAGGTCACTTTTATTTTAAAGAAAGATAACGTGACTGAATTCCTCTTTCAAAGTGATTGGCTTACCGTGTACACAAAACCGGTATGAGTTTATGTCTAAATAATTGTCTACATATCAGCATACTGAGCCACGCAACACAATGCAACATAAATCAATTTAAATACCAACAGTATGCTGCAATACTTGACTGCAATTGAATAAGTCAATTGTGACAGTGTTGGCCAACTGAGCTCCAGTCTATTAGACTTAGAAAGATTTGAAAGAAAAATAATAGTAAATTAATTTTACAAGCAATCAATACTTCCTGCAATAGTAAACTTGGTAAATAAAATGAATTTGTTACGAGGGCGGTTCTGGTCTTAACTAAACTGGGAAGTAAATAGATTTATATTGCATGCACACTAGACTTGTGTCCAACTAGCTCATTCGCTCAGTTTTGACAAGAACCTCTGATCAAACCCATTTAAATTACATAGGTTTGATTAAAGGTTCTTGTCAAAACTGAGCGAATGAGCTAGTTGGACACAAGTCTAATGCACACGTTGATAGAAATTTTAAAAGAATAGTATGTTATTCCATTTGAAAACGGCTTATAATTATTTATGCTAAGGGTCACCAAAAACCAGTTTCTTATCCTCAGTACAGTATTTCATGAGACGAAGCGATTTTGAGCTGTAGTACAAAAAGTAAAGCCCATACTTGCTCTTGCTTAATAATGAAAGCAAAATATACTTACTAATGACGCATCATGACGTCACTGCACGCAGTGTTTCCTAAAATATAATTATTATTTTTAAATGCCTCTACCAAATAGATCCTTATGCATCTTTGGTTTCACAAAATATTTAAAAAGCGCCATGTGTTTTTTTGTCAAATTCATTAAAGTCAATTTGAATGTTTTTAAAATGCTTTTGCCAAAAACATATATTTTTATGAAAACTTATTCTGCCAGTTACTTTGAAATATGAGCTAATTAAGAATTATTTCAAAGCTTGATAATAATTTTAGCACTCGTAGCAACTAAAATTTTAGTCGCCGTGCACACGTGTCTCTTGTTTCTGCCGTAAAAACTCTCGTATGTAGCAACTATTTGTTAAGTAGAATTAATTAATGTATTTTTTTCATATCATTTTAAATTGTTATTTGACTTTTGCTGTCATAAAAACCTGAAAAAAGTTATGCTTAATAGTTTCCAGCTGTAATATTAAATAATATTCATAATCCTCTCAAATGAAGTAAACGCACCCAGAAACGAAAAAAAAACAATTTAACAAAAGCTAGAAAAGGAAAACAAACTATTTTATATTCCTAAATAAATAACAACACTACGCGACAGAGAAAATCTTATAAAAATAATATATAAAAAAAATTTATTTTTTTGTTTTTTTCAATCTCTTTGTCCACTTGGAATTTGTTTCGTGCAACTGCATTTTTATTTACTAGAGAAAAAGGAGCGGAAGTGGTGAAAAATAAAAACTTGACACAGAATATCTAAAAACAACTAAATACTTTTTAAGAGCAAATATAAAATTAAAAAAAAAAACAAATTTCATGAAAGAACGCATAGAGTAACTTAAATATATGGCCGTTTCTATGATGTTGCACGTGACCAATAAAAGTTCAATTAGGCTCATACTATTTTCACAAAAAATTTTTAAATTTAAAAGTTTTTAAATTTTTTCATTTAGCAATGAAAAATTAACGTATATAATTTTTTTAAAGTTCTGGCAAGAAATTTTTAAGTTTGCTAACTAAAAAATCATTCTTAAGTCATTTTTTATACTAAGAAAAGTTAAAAATTCATATACCTCGTTAATATTATTTTATTTAACTAAGAAAGTGATTGCAAAAATTTAAATACTTCTGCCAACCAGTTATTCTTGTTGTCGCCTAGTGTCTCGAGGAAAGTATCAGTTTAATTATATAACTTTTAAAACACTAAAAAAACAAATTAAAATTGTTGTGGAAAAAAAATATTTGCGAATTCCCATTAATAATACTGAAAAGTTTTTAAAAGTCATCATTTCAATAAATTATATAAATAAATAGCAATAAAAAAAGATTTACTTTTATTTATAAATGAATCGATAAATAATCGTCTGACAGAGATAAATTTTCCATATTCTTGTTACTGGTTTACAGATGAGGTTCTTGTCTTAAGTCTTTTGTTTGACAACATGCAAATAATTTATTTAAATAACTTTTGCATGTCATTAGTATTGGAAATTTTTTATTGACACGTTTATGTTTTCTATTTAAAAAGAAGATTATTTGTATTTTAAATATTTGTTTTTATCAATGAAGCTTTTAAAAATAGGCAATAAAAATTCTTTCGCAAAGCAAATATACATATATTCAAAATTATGTTATTTAAATTTTTGTCGCTAAAATATGGCAAATCTAATAAAGTGGGAATATTATTTTGTTATGAATTCATAAAAATATATTTTATGTTTATTAAGTGCTTTTAGGAAAAATTTTGTACAGAAAATTGTCAAATAAGAAGGTCATAAAATATTATTTTATATAAATTAGGCAACCAGGTGGGAAAATTTTGCAGCTAAGTTCTCGTCACAACTGTACAAATCTTCTGTTTATATTATCTGCAAATATTGATACAACATCCTTAAGGTACAGATATTTTTCAACTTTGATAATTTCTATTATTACAAATTTTAGGATAAATAAATGTTTATACGAGAATTGTATCACTGACTGCTTAATATAGCTTAACACCATCCTTGCTTACAAACTATATATTTTATGTTAAGTGATTGATAAATCAAGGTGACTAAATGTCAATTATGCAGACCAACATAAAAATTTTATTTTACTTTTCTATGATATTTGCTGTTTATATGAAACCTTTTTTAACCATGCGCATAAATAACTATATATCATTGTCCTATTTCTGCCAAATGCGATTTCTAACCAATGATAATGAACATGATCGTTAAAGAAAAATATTAAAATACAAAATATTGCTGCAATAATGTCATATGAGCAATGAAAAATTAAAACAGAGCAACAACAACAAACATTTCGTAAAAGCCTGTAACAATATAAAAATAGCAAAAAATAAGAAACGAAAAAAATAATATAGAAAAAAACTCTTACAGTTTGCTTAAGAAAAAAAATAGAAGAAAAAGTAAAATATATGTGAATATAATTAAAACTGACATCATACCAATAGAGCGTAAAATAAAATTAAAAAAAAAAAATTAATAAATAAAATGAAAAGTAAAAAGCACATGGCTGGAAAACCAGTTCATTTCAACAATTATCTATCCAGTGTAAATTTTATAACAAAAAAAAAAGGATGAAAATAAAGCATATAATAAATCTTAAAATAAGAAAAAAAAAATTCCGCTGCACCTACTAAAAGGCCTAATAAAAACTAAGAAAAAAAGTCTCGTATTTGACCTGCTTGATATATTTGTTGTTTCTATTTTAAAAGAATAATTAAAAAATTTGTTATTTCATATTTAGCATTTTTGCTTTAATACTGTGGTAACAATAACTCAACTTAAAAGTTTTGTTTTTGTTTATTTACACACCATGAGACTATTTTGTGGTGTATTCCTCTTAGTCCTTTAGGTGGGTGTCTTTAATAACACTATATTCGATGCCTGAACTTACGGATAAGTCATTTAAAATATTTTCATTACTGCAACTTAATGTTTTTCAGTAGAATAAAAGTAGTTATTTTATAAATATGAAAAAAAATTATGCTGGTGATCATTAATACAAAAGCTGTTACCCCAAGTCTGATCTCTGAATTTTATATAAGAAATTCATATTTCAGTGTTAATAAATGTAAATGGTTTATTGATTAAATTTTCTTTTATTCCACTAAAAATAAAAAATAAAATTTATATAAGAAATTTATATTTCAGTGTTAATAAATGTAAATGGTTTATTGATTAAATTTTCTTTTATTCCACTAAAAATAAAAAAATATCAGGGGGCAAATTACGGCACTCGATATCGTACGAAATTTGTATTTATATTGTACGGAAATTTCGATCGATATCGAATGCGGTAATTTGACCCCAGATTAATGCGTTTTATCATGGGTCACGTAAAAGAAACGTTTTATATTGTGAATAAAATTATTTTTCATATTTTGTTCATGTGGTGATTTATTTTAAATCTATTCTAATAATAGAAATTAAAATTATAAAATTTTATGATAAACAAATTTTGCATATTAATCTCTGTAGCGTGCGTCACAATTTGAGTTCTACTCAAAATTAACACCTATTGAAATTTTTATTATGTTTTTCTACTTTTTCGCTTTTAAGCACTATTTCTTGCCTATGGGTAACAAGGAACTTATGTACATGTATGTATATATATAGAGGTAAAGGCATTATAATTAAAAATTATTATGCAAAAATGGTGGGACAATTTTTTATCTAGCTCTTAAAAATAATATACAAAGCAACGAGAAGATTAGTCATATATCCAAACACGAAAAAATAATTATACTAGACAAAACCAAATTCCACCACAGACCACACATACACGTGGTTTCAAGTAATAATCTTTCAAATAACATGTGTATTTTTTCCAGCTGTATTAAATTTTTTTAATTTTATTAAAAGCCACATGTCATATTTTTCTTATGTTCACATCTCAGCTTTTTGAATTTTTTTTAATTTACATCAATTGGATCGAATATCTTGCTAAATGGAGGCATTAGAAATTAGTTAATAAACCGCACGGTTCTTAGTCGTGCGAATAAGCCAATACTTAATTTGAATAACGAATTAAATAACATGTGTAACGTGCGTCACAAATAAATCGCAGCTTTTGATAAATGTAGCACTTTTTTTTTGTTTGCAACAAATATGTTTTAGAATTCTCGTTTATGCCTCTTTATTTTTGGAATTATATTTTGTGTGCTCTGCTAAGCAAAACTGGATTTTTGTAACATGCGTAACACAATATATGCCTGTGTAAAATATTACATTTTATACCATTCCAAAGTGCACTTTCATCCTACTGAATACTGTGTATGACTTCTGAAAAGCCAAAACTGTTAATATTTTCATCTGAAAACGAGTACGATTAAAGCGATCTTCTCGCTGGATTTTGCGATATTCAAGGTTGTTTTATATGAAGCTTCTTTAGTATTTTAGCAAGAAAAGATTTATATATATTTTTAAAATTAATTGCTTGCATCGAACATTTTAAACTCTCATTTAATTGTATTTTACTTCTTAACACATGTTCCTGTTTGGATTGTCGCACAAGTGGCCGATGGAAATCAAAGCATATTTAAATATTTTCATTGCTCAATGTCATGTTCTATCGGTCTTGTTCTCCACATCGAATCAATTTAATATAATGGTCCTGCAGACGTTTTTAAATTGTACATGGTTGTATTCTATCACATATAATATGTGAGGTTGTGCATAATAGAAAAGCCGGAAAAAATATTCCTATTATATATTTCAAACCGGCTCGATTTACAAAACAGAGTTCGAAATTTAATGAACTTACTTCCATTAAAACTGAGGGCAAATTACAGTATTCGAAGCCGATCGAAATTTGTATGTTAATTGTATGGAAATTTTGTTCGATATCGAATGCGGTAATTTGGCCGCTGGTTTCTAATTTTCTACACCGATTTCCTCCTTTAGCTTATAACTTAACAAGAATCACTTCTTTTTTATATTAAAATAAAACTTTTATGTTGTTGCACCGTGTTATCTGCTTTGAACCAGCTCTCATTTGGGACCATGGAAAAAAACAATTGTTTTTGTTTACGTTTCTTAAATCAAATACTTTAAACATATTTTAACAGAAAACTTTGATTATGATGTAACAAAATTTCAATTATTTTGACTCGAAAACAAACAACACATTTTACAAAAATTCCACCAATTGCATTAATATGCAACAATTGTTTTCAAAAGATGTTTGCGCTACTTTTATAAAAATACAAGAAAATAAAAAAATAAAAAAATTTGTAAACAGCCGTAAAATTTATTCCACTCTTTCATTTTAAACTGTTACGCTGAAGACGTACCAAACAAAAATGAAAGCAAATTAAAAACGAATTAACACAGACGTAACAAAAAATAATTTGATAACAGCCACCCACCCACCCACCTGCAAAAGGTTTTGTAATACTTCAGCTATTGCAGTTGTCAGTTGGCTTTTCTCTGAAAAATTTTGTTTTGCTGCAGTGTGCGAATATCATGTCTGTAGCTTTCTTTGTCTGCTGCTGAGCAGCATGTAAAATTGATAATTATTTATTTCTGTTACATACTCGCACTCGTAATCGTACACAGTTTTAAATATCTTATCTGCATCTTTGTTGCAATTACTGTTCGTACATTAACATATTTCTTAGGAAAAACTTTTAAGTTGTTGCTTATGTTTGAGCAACTCATTAGCATTTAAGTAATTATTACAAAGTTATTAAGTAAATTAACATAAATTTGCTTGGAACCAACCTTAGACACATACCATAGATAAATATGTATTTTATGCACTTATGCACAGTGGGTAAGATTTGAGAAAATTTGTTTAATTATATCATGTTTTCAGGCATAATTTTTTTATATATTTTAGTATTTGGCTGCGAAAACTTGTTTTTTATTATTTGACAGAAAAAAGTCAGCAAAAATAAATATTTCGGTTAAAATGGCGAAGTTTTGAAAACATTAATTTTTAATACCAAAAAAAAAAAAGTTTTTTTTTAATTGTTAAATCGCTTTAATTATATTCAAATAAGATAAATTCTATTAAAAGTTATAAAATGTCATTAAACCCGTTATGAGAGCCACTGTTTTAGTTGTTTGGCTTGAAAGTTTTTGTCTTAAGTCTTTTGTTTTTTAGTCTATACGGATTTTTATTTCTATGAAATCATGTATTTTGTGATTTTTCTATTAGAATGGGATAAAACTCTGCTCGTTTTAGAATTTGTTTTCGGAAATTTAATAGTAAAATTCGCAAAAAATAAATAAATTTTAGTTCTGCGTTTTATTCGTTATCCTGGCGAACAAATAAAATCTGCTTTTCGTTCGTTTGTTTTAAAATTTATGTTCATGAGTAATGTCACGCTGTTTTATTAGCAAATAAAATGAAAGACTTAAGTAGCAAGCATTTAAAAAAATATATGTTATTTGCTCTCCCACAGTCTGTGAAGAAAGTTTTCATTACAAATATTTAAACAATTAAACATACAAGAATTTCAATTTTGTTGCTAAAGTATTTATATTGCGCTTATTGAAATATAAAATGAAAAAAAAAATTATTAATAAAATATGCGAGGTCTGTTCAATAAGTGAATTTTTATTTTTCTCGAAATCGAAAATGTTGTCTCCTTCAAAGTAATCTCCCACAGATATAAAACGGGCACATTGTTGTCGGCGTTTCTTCTAGTCTTAACTTAAGTTATCCAAGATGTTGTGAAATGCACTTTTTCATATCCTCAATCCTCGCAAAGCAAAGTCTTTTCATGAGTCTCTTCAATCAAATCGAAACAAATAAAATTCGGCCAAATCTGTTGAACACGGATGATTAAATAATTTCTCAGCGATTCTTATGAAATGTTTTTTTTTTTGGTAAAAATTGTGCAATTTTGGCACGAATTTCGCTGCCACATGCTTCGTTCCTGAAATGTCTAAAAAAAGTTACATTACCTCAGGCACGTCTCTAATAGTGATTCGTCAATTCTCGATAACAATTTTCTTTACTTTCTTGACATTTTCATCAGTTGTTGATGTGCTGGGAAGTCTGAGACATGCACTTCTTCAGAGATACTGTCAACAAGCAAGTGCTTTTGAGCACTTAATTTTATGCTTTACTTAAAATTTGATGAAAGTTCTTTGTCGTTTTTTTTCGACAGCAGAAGACAAATTATGGCATTCGATATCGATCGAAATTTCTTTGATTAAATTGTATTGTATTCGCCAAACACTCGAAGCTCTTCTAACTTTTATGACTCTCACAAAAAAAACTAAACACATTAAACAGCTGAAATTGTAACTCATGTTCAGCTTACTTTTTAAACACACCTCGTACGCTGAATTATTGTTAAAGAAAATTCGCTAACAAATAAAACCGGTAAATATTTTCCAGCCAAAAAGAAAACAATATAATTTGGCAAACACATCTTCAAGCAGGTTTTGTTAAGCAATATTTTCCTCAAGCAACATGACTCCCGAAGATTGTTGTTTACAATTCGTAGCATCATTTTCGCCAACATACAATTGCAATTGTTGCCATCTCGACCTTATAATTTTGTGTGTGTGTGTGTGTGTAAAAAGTTCATGATATTCGTAGCCAATTTAGACTGTATATGCAGTCACATGATTGTGATTTGCAAAATGTTTCATAGTGCTGCGAAGAGTTTGTGCAGAAAACCAAATCGTTGCTAAAGACCATGTGACTTGTATGGTAAGACGATGAAAAACAAAGGAAATACTTAAATGATATTTTTTACCAGTTCCTTCAGACAAATAATGCTCATATAATTTCTAGTATGGCTGCAAGCTTTTGGCATAAAGTTTATACAACAAAAAAGAAAAAAAAAGAAACTTGACGAAAGTGACATGATCATGTTTTTCATATAAGTTGGTGTAATGAAAATTTTGTTTAAGCAAATATTTATTAAAATTTCTTTGAAAAAAAAATTAAAGCTCGCCATGTGACTTTTGCGGTCAAGATGTACGTTTGTATGTAGTCATTATTTCATGTTCAGGTTTTTGAACAAAAAAAAAGGTTTTTTTTGTTTCAATGTGTCACTTCTCCTTAAGACTTTCTTAAAAAAGTTTCTAGTTTCTCTTGCAAACATTAAAAGCAGTGAGTTTTGTTTGAGCTGCAGATGCGAGCACTTGAAAAAATGAAAGTCATGTGATCATGTTGTTGCAAATACACTTTTTCTGCAAGCATGTGACTTTTAACTATTAACAACAGAAGTTATTCATGAAATTAACTGCAGTTTTCAAGGCTGAATTTTTCAAAGCTTCCTCGATGAATCATTCCAGTATTAAATGCCCAACCAGTTCACTTAGCATTTCAATTTAATTGTTCCAATATTTGGTTACTAAGAATTAAACGAATTTCCTAATTCAATTTTTGCACGCCTCTACGAGCAAATTCTGTTTCCACTTATTCCCATCTGGGATATTCTGTCATTGGCTATTAGTTTTTGGGTTGTGAAATTAGAATAAGTTTAAACCTAGTGGTGACTTTTGGTGCACATATTCTACCAGAACTCAACTTTTCTGTTCTGTTTTCTCTTTCTCTTAGTACAGCCAACATTATTGTAATTCTAAGGCATTTAATAATTTATATTTGGGGGATTCACACTGTAGTCATAAAGTCATAAGTCATAAAATAATAGCACGAAATATATGACTAGTGTGAACAACCCGGCATAACTTAGTATGCTATTTCAAACATCGATCAGCTGATAAGAAAACAACACATTTGTAATTAGCTGTTATCAATCAAAGCAGAAGAAAATTAATACAATTAAAGATGAATGGTTTTTAAATTTGTCTTCTGGTGCACAAGAATATCTAAATGAATTTGTATGTATAAACTAAAACAGCTGCTGCCTTGATATGAGCCGAATAAATTTTAAACGAGAAAAATTTTTCACTTGTATATATTTAGTTTTTGCGATTTAGTTGTCTTTTAATTTTTATGTTATAGAAATGTGATTTAATGTGCAGACGTATAGGTATGAATAATTTTTTAGCCGTTTTTTAGTCGTGAATCATATATAAGTAACGGCGGCAAACATATACTGTCGCCGTCTCGCCTAAAAGTTTTCACCCGTTCGACTCAGATTTCTGGAGCTATTTTATGACAAAACAAAAACATACCTGAAAGAGTGGTATTATTTTAAGACTTTTTTGTATGCAGCACAACAACAACTTTTTAAACTGGTCTAAAATATTATAACTTTATAACAATATGACTAAATAGCACGAAGTGTGAATACCCCAATTATTTCTTCCTGTGTCTTCCAAATGCTATTGTGAAACACTTCTTGCAACCATTTCTTTTACCACTAACAAACACGCACAGCAGTTCTAATATTTTGCCATTTTGGCAACACTTCACCATGGAATATATATTTGGAAAAAAGTGCAATTTGTAAGGCACAGCACACACAACTTTACGTAAATCACATGATCATGTGTTTGCAATAAGTTTGTGCAACAAAAATATTTTTGCAAACAAATTTCTAACAACAAATTCAAGCATGTGACTGACTTTTGTGGTAAAACAAACGTTAAACTTCAGATATATTTAGATGATGGATTAACATAAAGTTATTGTTGTTGTCTTGTATGTTTTGTACGTAGACGAACAACAAAGAAGAAGCCATCTTTACAAAAGTTACAAAAATATTAAAACAAGATAAAAAAAAAGAATTAAGGCAAACCGTTATTTGGAGCTTGACTTTTGTGGTTAATTAATGTGAAAAGCAAAAGAATAATTTTAATGATGCATAAATTTTTTAGTTAATAATTTTTAATGTTTACGAAAAGCTAATTGAGTATTTTTCCCGCTTTTTTCTTTTTAGGTAAGCAAAGATTGTTAAGATTTATGGCCTGTACAAATATGATGCCCAATATGACGCTTCAATGACTTTCAAGTGCTATTTTTTTGTTAAGTATTTCAACATCGTTTACTTAATTTTTTGCTGCTAAAAGTGAAAGTAAATGTATTGCATAATGAAATCTATTATTTATGAAGAAGCTAAAATTAAATTGGGAATTATCCTGTTACTTTTGGCCAAACGTGGGCTTTCAAAAAAAGTTAATTATTACTCCTCAATTTGGTAGGATTTACTGGACAGACGTCAGGCAGAAATTAATAATTTAGTCGGTAAAAATTATGTGCATCGCATTATATAGAAAACATTTTGCCAGAGTAAATTAATATTATGAATTGCATATTTAGTGGAGGGGAATATAAATCTGAGGCATGCAGATTCGATTCTATTTGATTTATAATTTGTTAATATAAAAACATTCATTTGTCTCAAGAATCAGATATATTATTGCATTTAAATATTTAAAATAAATTTATTGCACAATAATATCTATGTAATATTGCTCATTATGTAATAATCATAGAATAACATTTAATTAACTTTCAGCTAAAGAAAACACAGTTTTAAGTGTTAACAGAACTCATACTTTTTGATTTGTCTATAATTAATTGTGGTTTTATTGCTGGTTTTTTATGGTCACGTGTCTCATTTCAATTTTTCTTACGGTTGTTTTGTTTCTAACACGATCTAAGGGAACAACTCACTGACATGTCTTGCTACACTAAGTTGGTTGTTTATTTTGCCATTAAATAAACACGATTTAACAATTAATTATTTGTATAATTTAGTGTTATTTTGCCCAGAGTAAGTTTTACTAGTGGCTGTTGTTTTTAGTTAGTTTAATCAATTTAAATTTGGAATTTTAGGATGAATCTTTGTTGTTACACAATAAATGGAAATAAGTATGCGAGATAATAAGTAAATATTTTTAAAACAATAAACATGGATGTAAATTTTTGTACTTCGAACTTAATACTTTTATTATTAAGACAATAATTTTTTATTGAGTCTGAATAAAAAATTCTTATTTTTGTAATCTTAAACAATTTTACAAATCAAATTTTATGGCGCTGTAGGAAATATAATTTCCCAAAACTGATATGTTCAACAAAACTATTTGTCATGAATTAAAGACTTTGCTTACGTCGTAAGTAAAATATAAGAAGTGAAAGAAGTGGCTGTGCCAAATATTATATACCTTTCTAGATGTAGAGTAATTACACTCTGCAAGCATTTATTATTAACAACAAAAATTATTTATAAAATTCACTGTGGTTTTTCAATGCTAAAATGTGTATGTTTCCTTGATAAAGCATTCAAGCATTAAAAGCCAAACCAGTTCAGCTAGAATTTTAATTTAATTGTGCCATTATTTGGCTACTAAATATTAAACAAATTTCTTAACTGATGTTTTCACCCCTCTACGAGCAAATTTTGTTTCCTCTTATTCCCATGTGGGATATTCTGTCGGTGTTAATTTGTGAGGTGTGAAAGTTGAATAAATTTATTAAATTTATGGTGACTTTTAGCCCATCATATACAACATATTCCACCACTTAAGAAAAATTCAACTTTTGTGTTCTGTGCTGTGCTGTTTTTTTCTCTCTCTTAGCACAGCCAGCATGATTTTAATTCTAAGGCATATAATCAGGTATGTGATAGAAATCGATCGATTTAAAAAGTAAATCGCTTTTCTAAATCGACTAGTGTGTGATAGATTTTGATCGATTTTATATTCCACTTATATTTCATTTCCATATAATTGTTATAATTAGAAAACTACAAAATCTTATAATACAACTTTTCACTTTGTGTTTTGAGAATGATGTTTCTCAAATATTTAAATTGAAGTTAAAAAATATAGATTTTAGATCAATAAAATGGCTTTTGTTACTGTAGTTTCTCTAATTCTTTTTGAAGAAAGGAATGGGGAAGACCGAAAATTTAAGAAGAAGATTTTTAAGACACAAATCAGATCCGTTGAGTTTACCAGAAGAAACTTGGAATTTTATTTGTGTACAAAAACAGCTCTGTATCATATATATATACATATGTATGCATGTGTGTACGTATTAATATAAACAGATTTGTTGAATGATTTCGTTTGAATAAAGAGGGGTTTGTAACTATTTTAAATAATATTGGAAAGCATTTGACACGTACATCTATTCCACTTCCAATTCAAGTAGCAGTTTCCCGTTGAAATTGTTTCCTGTTTATTTGATGCAATTTTCTTCTTAATACAGGTCTTCCAGTCGCGCCATACCTTAATTAAATTTATGGAATAAGTATTTTTAATGAGCATCTTGTAAACCCATAATTGCATTAAAACTTACTTTCTTCCAGCCAGTCGTGTCATGCGTTGCCGGTCCATGGCTATTCAAATCTGTGGTCAAATCAGAGCATAAACTCTACATCCACGCAGCGTCCTTTGATAAAACCCCTGGCAGTATCTGGATGGTTTTCCATAAACTGGATTAAGACATCTTCCTGGATATTATTCTTATGCTTTCCACTGCAGATGTTTGTAACAAAAAACTAGTTTTTTTATTTTTATAATAGTTTTACTTAAATTTTTGTTAAGCTGCTTCGCCTTTCGTTCAAGTAAAAAGTTCCGATTTAAAAATGGTTTTAAACCGACATTATCGAAATTCGTCACATGTTAAAATGGTATTTTTTTTTTATTGAAACAAAGTGGAATATGAAATCGTTGCAACAAATCGACGTAGGGTAACACATCACATGTTTTGCCGATTTGAAAAAGTTTTGACGACGAAAACGATTTTTATCACATACCTGAATGACTTAGATTATCTCTTGGTACGCTTACCGCCTTGTTTTATTATAAAATGCTTTTGTGAAACAGTTTTTGCGACCATTTCTTTTAGCACTAGCAAACACACAGAGCATTTGCAATATCTTGCTATTTTGGCAACACTTCACCACGGAATATATTTGGAAACAATTGCAATTTGCTAAAGCCGAGACACATAGAATCCGTCATATGCGTTATGTGTTGCCTTTTTTAACTGACATGAGCGTACCGACGTAGAGAGAATACTTTGTTGACGGATATCAAATCAGTTGTGTGTTCTCCATATTATTTATTTAACTTAAATTTATTTATTTTATACAACTTTTTATATATGATTTAATATTTCCTGAACACAAAACACAATGAAATTAATCAAAATAATTTGAAAAACTTTCTGATGTCAGTCAAAGTATTCAACGCGTTGCAACGTACGTTAAAAGTTGGCCAACTTTCGTACTTTGCGTTGACGCAGAAGTACTGAATGTGACAACTCACATAAGACAGCAAGTATTTCAACTCAGTTGTCTGTTGAAAAAGGCGGCGTATAACATATGACGGATTCTATATGCCTCGGCCTTATGACACAGCGCACATAACTTTGCGCAAATCACATGATCATGATTTCCTATAAACTTGTGCAATGAAAATATGTTTGCAAAAAAATTTCTAAAAACAAATTCATTCACTTCAACCCTGGAACCATCTCTTTGATTTTTCTGATTTTTAATACTAATTTATTTCTTCTTAAACTATAAAATGTATTTAATTGCCAAAGAGAAAATTTAGTTATTTTAATATTCTCAAAAATTTTAAATTTTTTCAGCTCTGGAGCTAACATTTTGGCTTTTCTGATTTCTACTACCTAGGAATTTCTTCCATAATCATCTTATATGTTTAAAATATAAAAAAAAAATTGTTTTAGTTGCTCATTTTTATGCACCAAGAAGAAAAGTTTCAATTGATCAATCCTGGAATCGTCTTTTGGACTTTTATTTTTATTTTTAATACCAATTTAATTTTTCCTGAACTGTAAATAATAGGTTTATATAACAAAACAAAAATTTGTTTTATTAAATTATGTACTTTAGTATTGCAAAAAAAAGTTTAAATTTTCCAGCTGTGGAGCTAACTTTTTGGCTTTTCTGAAAAACATTTTATATGTTTACCCCGGTATTCATAAAATTTAAAATAAGTTTGAAATGTATTTTAATAAAATTTTTTCATACAAAATTTTCTTAAAACAGATTTCAAATACGTTTTATTTTTTTATGAATATTTGGGTTAATGTGTAAAGAATAAA
Source organism: Linnaemya tessellans (assembly GCA_951800035.1). Lineage (NCBI taxonomy): Eukaryota > Metazoa > Arthropoda > Insecta > Diptera > Tachinidae > Linnaemya > Linnaemya tessellans. The sequence continues at coordinate 100,269,830 of OX637533.1, read as the reverse complement.
AATCGTGTTATGGTTTGGTTACTTTTATGCCCAACTCTGCTAACGCCTTTTTGATTTTGTTTGAGTTTTAATACCAATTTAATGCCACCTGAACTATAAAATATGTTTCATTAAGAAATAATAATTTAGCTGCTTAAATAGCAAAAATACTTTTTTTATTTTTTTATAAAATTTTGTTACAAGTTGAGTAATAAGGCCATTTTTAGAAATAAACAATAAACCCACAAAAGATGACACTTTCAGCAGCTAATAAACTAAACATTCCTTTTATTATTTAACACTGAGTTCATATTATTTGCTCACGCTGTAATTTACATATTTTTATTGACGTTTGATTTTTGCTATTATTGTGTTCAAGTTATTGACTATTTCATGTGCTTTAAATTCCATTAAACTTCAAATTGAAAAAATGTTTTTGTTTTTTGCATAAATATGCAAAATACGTCATAAACTGATGATAATAAAATGCAAAAGAAATACATTAATAAAGTTGTTTCATAATAAATTTCTGATTAGTTTAGTTTTGCTTAAGTTTCTTACTCACTCACAACAAAGAGCACTAGTTGTTGCTGTAGTAGTAATAGTAGCAGTTGTCTTAGCCACAGTATTGTTTTCAAATTTTCTGCTGCTAACGACCTTCATGCAGCAGCACCAATAATAATAATAAAAATAAAAATAATATTATATACACTGCAAATATTAAAGGCAACAAGCAAACATTTAAACCAAATAGAGAAGTAAATAATCAATAATTTTGCTTTGCTTTTCAGTGTTAAAAATTTTGCAAAAAAGAAAAAGAAAAAAATATATATGAACCGGATTTAAAATTGATTATGACACACTCTCACATTCAGACGCCAGCACCAATGCTAAAAGCAGAGTAACAAAAATCATCCGCTTACCGTAGACTAGTGACTTCAATTCAATTCAATTCAAGTATTAATTTCAGTGGTAATTTTACAGCAATAAAAAATAATCTTTTTTTTATTATATTAACTAAAATTTTTTAATATTTTTATACTTATTGTCAATATAATTCTGCAAGAGTTTTATAAAATAAGCCTTTATGTACATTGTGTTTACACAATCCACACGATTTTGGCAGCTAGAAAATTGTTGGGAAAATCTTTCTCATCTAATGAACGCTTTGGATAAAAATTTCCAGCTCTACTCGATGTAGGGGTTGGTGCAAACAGCCACTTATTATATTTTTGTTAGATATTTTGTGGAACTTTAGAAACAATTGAGTTTGTGTCTTGAGTCTTTTGTTTTTTTCATTCCCTCAAGCTTTATTGAGGATAAAACTTTATAAGATTTATTGTTGATTTTATTATTTAATTTCGGTTGGCTTTTTTAATGGCATTTAAGATGTTTGATAAGTAGATTAATTTGTTAAATTAATTTTAAATTGTGCCACTAAACAAACTTCTGTTAAATTTGTTAACATTTAAATTTATCAAACTATTGAAATACTCACTTCAATAAATAATTTTTTTTTGTAATACTGCCACTACAATGGAATGTGGAAAGTCGCAGTTAAAAGGGAGATTTTTTAAAACAAATAAGTTTATATTAAATTGAATTAAGATTTATAGGCTAATTGTTCGAAATTGTTTGTTTTAAATTCAGAAAGACATGATAAATATTCCAGGGCACAAAGGAAAGTCAACATCAGTTTTTAGTTATTCAACTTGTACAGCAGAGCTAATTTGGCCATTTATTCCAAACTAATTTAAGCTATTCAGCCATCTGACAGAATCCTATGCCGTTCGAGAAAGGAATTAATTTCATATTTGAATTCCCAGAAAAGCAGAAAGAAAATTTTTTTTTTTTAGAATGGAATCGTTTTTAATGTCATTAGCTAATTCCATTCATGATATTACAAATATTTTCATTCCGAAAAATTATTTAAGATACTTTATCGTTTTTTGAGGAATCAAAATACCGAATCAACTCCATTTCCTAAGGGAACTTAATTCTGGGACATGACTAACGGCCGAGACACATAGAATCCGCCACGTTAAACGTCGCCTTTTTCAACTGACAACTGAGTTGAAATACATGCTTTCTTATGGAAGCTGTCGCACTCAGTACTTCTGCGTCAACGCAAACTCCGAAAGTTGGTCAACTTCTAACTTTTGACGTACGTTGAATACTTTGACAGACATCAGTGAGTTTTTAAAATTATTTTGATTAATTTTTTTGTATTGTGTGTTCAGGAAATATTAAATAGTATATGAAATGTTGTGTAAAATAAATTTAAATTAGATAAATAAAATGGAGAAAAGGCAACTGATTTAATATCCGTCAATAAAAAAGTACTCATTGTGCCAACCTTCTCCGCCAGTAAGTTCATGCCATTTAAAAAAAAACGACACGTAATGTATGACGGACTCTATATGTCTCGGCCTTAATTTATTTTATAAAATAAAATAATTCTGCAATCATTTAAAGTTTTACCATTTAAAAATTTTGCGGTATTATTGACTATAGCATTTTTGTTTAACACAAAACTAAACATTTTCCAGGGAACCGCAGTGGCGTGCACCGCCGCACTTGTTTTTAAATGCTGTCAAAGCCCATATACACTTTAATGTGTTTTTATCTCCATTAAACAACTGTACAGTTTATGCAGGTGCTAGTAGAATTGCCTGCTACGAAAATATGTACATGAAATTGTTATGACATCAGCTAAACTCTAGTTTCCACTACGAGCATTTGATGGCAATGCCAGATGTTAAGGGTGTTAGAGCGGTTGAAATACTCACTTAAATTTTATTGCCTGTTGTAGAAAACTTTTAAATAGGATGGTTTTAGTCAATATAAAATTTTTCTATTAATCAAAAAGGATGCACACATACAAATACCTCTTCCAATGTACTATTGTAATACATTTTCTTGGAATTATTAATAAACATTTTTGTTTTAAATTAACATGATTCATAGAAAAATTTTTGTTAAGGAATTTTATTAAAAACATTTGCTAGATAAACAAATTATTTGGTTATAAGTAGAAACAAATAAACGAGTCATGTAACACAAAGTTATTTATAAACTTTAATCTTTTTTTTCTGTAATTTTATTTATTTTTTGCATTTAAGCACTTGAAACTATGACGTATGAAGATGCGCTGTTAGAAAATACTTGAACATCATTTCCAGTGATTCATTGGATAATTTGTTTGAAAACGTCAAGTTTTCTGTGGAAATCCAAAATTGTTATCACGCGAGTACTTCATGGCTAAACAATTTTATTAAATACTTTTCTATTTTCACAAAAGTTATTACCTACAAAATATTATTTAAGCCTACTTATATTACAAAGCCGAATGTTTGTGAGTGTGAATGTGTGGATCTTTGTTCCTCTTTCACGCCAAAACTACTGAATGGATTTTAGTCAGAATAACACATAGGCTATAATTTATAAAGATATTGTGTAAATTGTACAAAATATAACGATAAGTGTCAAGTAAGCAGGAAAAAATTCTATAATCGGCGACATGTTTTGGCGTGCGCCGCAAATATCGTTGAAGTTACACACGGGTTTCTAAAGCACAAAATCTGCACATTTATGCTGAACGAAAAAAAATCGTTTAATATAGTTTTTTAGGATACACATAATACACATGAGCACTGATGATGAAAGCGTTGCGGTTTTCTAAAACAGCTATTCTGCTCTGCTGTACAAGTTGAATAACTAAAAACTGATGTTGACTTTCCTTTGTGCCCTGGAATATTTATCATGTCTTTCTGAATTTAAAACAAACAATTTCGAACAATTAGCCTATAAATCTTAATACAATTTAATACAAACTTATTTGTTTTAAAAAATCTTCCTTTTAACTGCGACTTTCCACATTCCATTGTAGTAGCAGTATTACAAAAAAAAAATTATTTATTGAAGTGAGTATTTCAATAGTTTGATTAATTTAAATGTTAACAAATTTAACAGAAGTTTGTTTAGTGGCACAATTTAAAATTAATTTAACAAATTAATCTACTTATCAAACATCTTAAATGCCATTAAAAAAGCCAACCGAAATTAAATAATAAAATCAACAATAAATCTTATAAAGTTTTATCCTCAATCCAGTAAAGCTTGAGGGAATGAGAAAAACAAAAGACTCAAGACACAAACTCAATTGTTTCTAAAGTCCCTCAAAATAGCTAACAAAAATATAATAAGTGGCTGTTAGCACCAACCCCTACATCGAGTAGAGCTGGAAAGTTTTATCCAACGCGTTCATTAGATGAGAAAGATATCCCCAACAATTTCCTAGCTGCAAAAATCGTGTGGATTGTGTAAACACAATGTACATAAAGGCTTATTTAATAAAATACTTGCAGAATTATATTGACAATAAGTATAAAAATATTAAAAAATTTTAGTTAATAAAGCAAACAATTTCGAACAATTAGCCTATAAATCTTAAAACATTTTAGGCATCTTGAAAGGATTAATGAGTTTCAAGTTGCTTTGCAGTCCACAGTGCAAAGTTAATTTAAATTAGTTGTAACAAATAGAATGTGTGATGAAGTTGAAGGCAAGATATTTAAAGAAATTTTGTATACTTGTGCTCAACTTGAAGGCAATATATTAAAAAAGAAAATCCTGCTTTCAATATAACATTATAATAATTGTGTGTTAAATTTTAAAAAGATTATCACAGAATTATAAATCTGGGATACCAGAACAACAATCTGGTTTAGTCGGTCATGGCGATGAAAAAGGAGTAGACTGAAAGAAAATGTTGCTTATTTCTCTAATCATTTCTAGTTCACATGACAGAAAGGGCCCCCACTACGCTGAAAGCATATTTAAATAACCACTCATCAACCTATTCTGGACAAATGAAATTAAAAAGAAAAGAAAATTGCACGAGTAGTACTGATGCTTAAAAAATACATATTTGGAAAATATTCATTGATTTCTTTATTTGATAAATTTTATTATAGTTAATATAACGTCTTTTGTAAATTTCGTAAAATGTTTGGTAAAATTTTTATTAACAAATTACCACTCTTAAAACTCTTGCAAAAGGTGCTAAATTAAACAATTGGTTCAATATAAAATTTACTGCTGCTAATAACTTATTTACCATAGTAAAACTGGCTGCATAATAGCACATTAAATGAGCCCATAAATTAGAGGTTTTCGTTAAGAAAATACTAAAGACTTAAGCAACAAGCGCTAGACAACACAACCAGCTCTGCAAAGAGTGCGCGGCTGGCATTAACACAAGCAATAAATTATTGCAATACAAAATTTAATGCACAACTTTATGGCAGCGTTTTTTTTCCTATGCATTTATTTGCTATAATTTCGAAAATATTATTTATTATTGAATTTTACTGGTTACAATCCAATTACACGAAGAATATTTTGCAAGCCACCAAAAGTGCAATCTCAAAATGACTTCAAGCAAAACATCCAATTATTTAGGCAACATCTTCATATTGTGATGTGCATTAATATTATTTGCAGCATGCGGATCATGTTGAAGTTTTTTGTGGGCGATAAAGTTTTAAATCCATATTGATTTTGTTGGACGCAACACCTTTACGAATACGGCATTCGTCATGCAGGATTTGCTTATATCAAATTTGTTTATTTTTTTTTACTTATTTCTTATATATTTAGCATTTTGTATGATGTTTTCCAAGTGTTAAGCCACAATAAAAATTGCTCAATATGACCAGCAAACATTTAATTTATCTCTGATGAATATTTATAGATTATTTTTTGGCATTAATTTGATTTGAATTTAATTAAAAGTGTTTTGTGGCTGCTTACTAATTTGTTTGTTGTTGTGCTCGTATTCATTTTGCATTTATCTAAAAGAAACTTATCATGCAATTTAAATCAATTTATTGCTTGATAATAAAAAGCCGGATATTAACGTTTAAAAATAGCTGCTTAAATTGTTAAACTTTTTTCTTTAATTTTTTATTTCTTCAAATAAATGGTTTTTTGCCGAAAAGCAAAGTGGCTAAACGAAAAATCGCCTGCTATGTTGTTGTTGCTTTGTTTCTCTAAATATATTATTTTCAATTGGAATTCCTTTGCAAAAGTGTTTTATGTTTTAAGCGTAAAAATTCAAGGTTATATTTTGGTTGGTAAAAAAAATATAAAATACATGAAATAAATAAATTATTTTTGTGTATATTTTATTTATGTTTTTTAAAAAATAGTATTGAAAAAAAAACTCTAAAAGCCTGTTTAATAACTAATAGAGCGTTTGATCTAGTGATATTCATCATGGTCATTGTATTGAGTGCAAAATATTAAACCTTTTCCATTCAGTGTTTTCTGCATGTCCTTTTCCATGGACATTTTCAAATTAATTTTTAATATGTGACCTGCTCCGCGAAAAGAGACCTCTGCACCGAAAAGAAGTTATTGAGAAAAACGCGTTTAAAAAAAGCGCTTCGTTTTTCCGTGTTTTGCGCATGGTTATTTGTAAAAAAAACTAAAAGACGTAAGCCCAATTCACAATCCTGTGCAAATGGTCTTTCATTATAGCATTTGCAAATTGATAGAGTATTTGAGAGCATTTTCAATGTATTTTGTTGGTGTAGAGTACAATTATTTTGCAAATGCAATGATGCACGACCATTTGCACAAGATTGTGAATAGGGCTATAGAAACTTGCGGTTTGCGGCATTTGAAAGAGCATTTTTATTCCTATAAGAATCACTCAAAAAGTAAAAAAAAAATTTTTCGGCGCAGAGGTCCGTTTCGTGGAGCAGGTCACATTTAATGTTTTTTATGAAAAGAATAGATTTTATAGCCATTTCTGTGGACATTTTTTTTATATACAATTTTCTGCTGTTTTTATATAAATTAATTTGTGTTTGAAGTGCAGTTAACAATTTTTTTAAATACTCAGCAATTATTAAAATAAGAATTTTTCATTCATGAAAAATTAAATTTAAGAACGAACTCTTATTAAAATGAAATTATTAACAGCGGGATCTTTATAAAATTTTTATAATCACAATATTAACGCATCGAATCAGTACTGATTTCGAGGCCGCTACGCCATCTCCTCAGCGTTTTTTGTTCAAAAATTTCCACTTTTCATGGTGGTACTAGTCGGTGGGAATGTTTTTAATGAAATAGAAAATGAGAAACTTCTTGTCTTCATTTTTAAGGTAACTCACTTTTGGTTAGCACGAAATTCCCCAACCCTGATGAGTATTATTCTAAATATTCCAATTTCCTATTTGAAAAGGGGAAAGAGTTGAACACTGAACGGCGATGAGATGACGTAGCGGCTACGACATCTGTACTGGTCTATTTTGCTAGTTTGATGATTATAAAAATATTCTAAATATTCTACTATTTATAAATTGAATTTAATAAAAATTCTTAAAAGAAAAAATAATTTGCAGATTGCAGATTTGAACTTGAATAAAAAATTCTTATCTCAAAAATAAAGTTAATAAGTTCGAAAAATAAAAATGTGCTCAATCCACATCAATTATAAATAAAATTTTTATGAGTTCAGCAGTTTGAAATATATTTTATTAAAAATTTTTCATACAAAATTTATTTAAAATAAATATAAATACATTTAATTTTCTTATAAATATGGAGGATAGAACAGTATGAAAGTGTCATCATAATAAAGAGAAAAATTCTCAAAATAGAATTAACTGCCTATTCGCCGATGTCGCAAGCTATCGTTCGACATCGGCGAACAGGCAGTAAAGATTTTATAATGTGTTTTACGATTTATGAAAGTACGAGTACTCGTCCAACTTACACAACTCGATTCGATGCCAAATAGTATCAATTTCGTATATTTCTCATTCCCGCATTTCTCTATCGGAAATAGACTTGGGTCCAACTAGCTCATTCGCTCAGTTTTGACTAGAACGTCTGATCAAACCTATATAATTTAAATGGGTTTGATCAGAGGTTATTGTCAAAACTGAGCGAATGAGCTAATTGGACCCAAGTCTAATCGGAAACCTGTTAATCTAAAGGTTCCTGGATTAGCTAAATCCCTCAGTCAATGCAGTGTGTCGCGGTTCTTTTGTAGAATCTGACTATTAATTCGCTATTTCTAGGTCTTTAGCGTATGCTAGCCAATACTGTCACTTATGCTGACGAGATGGTGGTGGGAATCTCTGTTAAATAACAGGATACTATATCACAGTGTATGTAGTCAGGGGTAACAACATTCCTGAGAAGGGGAATTTTAAGAGCAGCTTTGGTATCAACCCAGCCGAGACTGAGTTGGAGCTCTTCAGTAGCAGATACAAGATTGAAATATTTTAACATGCGAAGCTGAATGCTAACCCTTTAACAATATCTGATAAGGCCAAGTATCTCGCTGTAATTCTTGATATCGTGCAACTAAATATTCTGGCGATATCGGCCAAAAGCCTAATAGCCATTTATGCATGCAAAAGAGAATTTTGATAGCAGCTAAAATATTAAAAATAATTTTCAGATTGCAGATTTGAATTTGAGTCTGAATAAAACTTTTTATCTTAATAGTTTTATTTAAAATCATAAAACCAAATCAAAATTCTTTTAAATTGTTGAATAGGACAGAATATAAAACAATTTTTAAAGCGTAAAGCTTTAATTAAATATGTAGAGTTTTTCAATTTCCGACAGTCTTTCTGCTAAAAGCGTATCATACAGGATATTATTTATTATTTAATATTTCGTAACAAAAGTAGTACAAATAAAACTATTATCGCTTTAAACTGAGCCAAATAATAAGTGATGAACAGTAAAAATATACATGAGCACTAATGATGGAAGTGTAGCGGCTTTCGAAAACAGCTGGTTTGCTCTGTTTTATAAGTTGGATAATTAAAACTGTTATTGACTTTCCCTTGTGCCTTATTGTGTTTATCATGCCTTTTTAAATAAAAAAAAATTCAAAAAATCTGAATTGAATATAAAAAAAGCAATAAAAAGTTCGATACAAAATATTTATATAAAAATTATTTTTGTCGACCTGTGCTAGTAAATTTAATTGGTGTTATTTTATTAAGATGCCTAAATATAAAGTAAAATGAATCTTGAATTCATTTGTTTCTATCAATTTCTTCTCGTGCTTCGCAAACGTGATAATTATGTGTGTCTGAATGTAGGGATGTATATTTCTCGTTTATATGAATCGAGTAATAAAATAATTAGCTTATTTCCCACTTAAATATATATAGTGGGAGAATTGCAATAATCAAGTTAAGGTTACAAAATATTTTTAATTAAGAAAGCAACAAATATAGTAAAATTATGAATTTATTAAAATGGAAATATTTTTAGCTTCTAATATAACAAATTTATTATATAGTTTTTAAACAGACGGGAAAAGGAAAAATTCAGTGGGACTCCTTTTACAGAATAGGGACGTTGGTCTCACTTATACCGTGCTTCGCAAAACAACACAAAGTTTTTCTATTATAATTGAAACAGCTCTGCGTGTAATAAAAAAGTTTAGTTTCCATTGAACTTAAAAGTCTATTTAAAAATGAATTACGAATCTTTATATCATTATTAAGTCTTTAAATAAAATTAGAAAAAAAATCAGGCATGTTAAACGGATGTTTATTCAGGCCATTTGATTTTTATTCTTTTCTGAAGAAGAAAGAACATTTAGATAATTATTTTTTAACTAAAAATTATACATCAAACAATACTAGTCTTCACTGTCCAACGATTCGTTAGGCTTATTTGTCTATAATTTGCAAACTGAATTTCCGTTTCATTCAAATTGCTCATGTAAAAGAACTCTTGATTTGATGGCCACGGTTGGAAACAAAAGAACAAATTGTACATTTTGTGTTTTTCAATAATGGCAGGCATCATTATAATTAAATATTTATTTGTTAACTTTGTACTTGAATTTTTTAAAGTAGTTTTTTTTTCTTTTTATTTTTGTTAATCATCAAACATAAATTTGTCCTAGAACTTATTGTGGCTGTTGGGAAATTTATTATTTATTATTTTTCTTCTGCAAAATTCTTAACTAATTTTCCTATAATCATCATGTGATTTCTTTAATTAATTATACAGACGTTTAAAATTTTTGGTAATAAAAAATAATAGCCATGTTTTCTATACTTGAGCAAAAACTTCATAGTGGCAAATATATGAGAGTACATCGAAAATTTCCTGTTTCTTTGGGTAAATAAAATATTTTGGATACAAATTATTCGTATTATATTATTCGTTTAGTGATATTAGAAATGAATCACATATTTCTAATATCCCTAATTGATAATTATTTGAATTGATTATTAGGTATAAAAACTATAAAATATAATTAATCGATTAAAAATTATTCGATTAAATATCATTCGAGTAAAGATTATTCGATTAATATTATTAATATTTTATATTTTTATATAAAAAGGTTTTAAGGAAATATTACTTTTCATAAAAAATATTTAGTGTGCGAATGATTCGAATAAAATTAATCGATTAAAAATTAAACGATGATGTATTGTGATATAATTAAAATATGAATTGAATAATTAAGAAAAAGCAGTTTCAGAAGAAAACTAATTTGTTAAAAATCCTTGCTATGAGAATTATTCGAATAACACAGTTTTAATAAAATGATTCGAATAAAATTAATCGATTAAAAATTAATCGATGATATATTGCGATATAATTAAAATATGAATTGAATAATTAAGAAAAAGCAGTTTCAGAAGAAAACTCATTTGTTAAAAATCCTTGCTAAGAGAATTATTCGAATAACACAGTTTTAATAAAATGATTCGAATAAAATTATTCGATTAAAAATTAATCGATGATGTATTGCGATATAATTAAAATATGAATTGAATAATTAAGAAAAAGCAGTTTCAGAAGAAAACTCATTTGTTAAAAATCCTTGCTATGAGATTTATTCGAATAACACAGTTTTAATAAAATGATTCGAATAAAATAATTTGAACATATATTAATTAAAGAGTGATTTAAATATAAAGACTTGCGAAAAATCTGGTTAAGAAAATAATCATTTACATGAATTTTTTTAACCATTCGACAATTTTTTAAATAAAATTATTTAAATTTATTTATTTAAATAAACATTTTATTTATTTTTTTACTCTTATCCAAGTATAAAAGTATAAATATTTTAGTGAAAAGTTATCTTTTGCTAAAAAACTCTTACTTAATATAATATATATGAAAGTAAGTCTGTCTGTTGCCTTTTCACGCTTAAACCGCTGAACAGATTTAAATGAAATTTGGCATTGAGATATTTTCAGATCCGAGGAATAATATAGGTTGGTTTTTGGTTTTGGAAATAATCCTATTAAGTGGTCAAGGGTGGTCTAAAATTTCGTATGGACATATGAAATTGATAACTGAGAACGTTTTAAACTTTTATCCAGTAAAAAACAACATATGCATTAGCTGAAGTTTCACATACATATTTTTCGCGGACAGAAACGCGGGTAAAAAGTATAATAAATTAAAAAAAACCCAACTTTTATAATGAGTTGCACTTTCCATAATGAGTTGCACTTTGCATAATGACTTGCACTTTTTATGATGACTTGCACTTTTTATGATGACTTGTACTTTTCGTGATGCCTTGCACTATTTATAATGACTTGCACTTTTTATAATCACTTGCACTTTTTATAATGACTTGCACTTTTTATAATCACTTGCAATTTTATAATGACATGCACTTTATATGATGACTTGCACTTTTTATGATGACTTGAATTTTTTATGATGACTTGCACTTTTCATTATGACTTGCACTTTTCATAATGAATTACACTTTTTATGATGAATTCCACTTTTCATAATGACATGCACTTTTTATAATGACATGCACTTTTTATAATAATTTGCATTATTTATGATGACTTGCACTTTTCATGATGACTTGCACCTTTTACGATGACTTGCACTTTGCATAATGTCTCGCATTTTTTATGATGACTTGCACTTTTTATGATGACTTGCACTTTTCATGATGGCTTGCACTATTTATAATGACTTGCACTTTTTACAACCACCTGCACTTTTTATAATGACTTGCACTTTTTTCCTTATAAATATAATAAATATGAAAGTAGCTCTGTCCTTCTGTCTGTCTGTCTATTACATTTTCATGCTCTAAGCGCTAAGCCGATTTAGATGAAATTCGGCATAGAGATAGTTTAAGATCCGAAGAATAACATAAGGTGAGTTTTGTTCTTGGAAATGATCATATTGATTGGTCAATGTGGTCGAAAATTTGTATAGACATATGATACGTTTTGAACTTTGAGACACTAAAAATACAGCACATCGTTGATATAGCATTTGCTAAAATTTAACATATTCTTTGCAGACAAAGTAGCGGGTAAAAGCTAGTATTATGATAAAATTATTTATATACAATTTAAGTTTTTCTACATTTTTGTTAAAAAAAGAAAACATAAATAAATGTAAAGAATATTCTTTAAACTTCCAGGTGTTTATGCACTCCCGTGCATTTCCTACGCATCCCTGAAGATCTCGAACCCATTGCCCTAAAAGCTCTGCAGCTGGAGCGTGAACGCTCTCTAACCACATGCGATGGTAATGCTCAAGATGGCGCCGCTGCCACCACTTATGATGTCTGCCCACCGAGTAAATATCGTTTGCCTACCGGCGAATGTAACAACGTATCGCATCGTAAATGGGGCGCACGTGGTGATGTCTTCCTACGTTTATTAGCTGCCGACTATGCCGATGACATTAGCCTGCCCAGAAGTTCACAGGGTACACATGCTCTGCCTGATGCCGAAGTTGTTATAGAACAATTGCAAAAACATTTGGAGCCGGAACAAAGACATCCCCACATTACAGCCATGTTGCCAGCTTGGGGTCAACTCTTGGCCAATGATTTGATTGAAGTCAGTCAATTACCCGTAACGGGCAAATGTTGCAGCGACTCCATGCAACGTAATCCGAAAGAAGTGGAACAGTGTTATGTGCGCTCCGGAGCACGCTGTAAAGAATATAGGCGCTCAGCTCCTGGTTATGATGCAGAATCGTGTACAAAACGTGAGTACTGGCGATTTCTAATATTTTGAATGCCCTGCTTAGGGATTAATTTTTGTGTTTGCTTAACTCAGATAAACGAGAACAGATGAATGTGGCCTCTGCCTACATAGACGCCAGTGGTTTGTATGGCTCGACTTTGGAAGATTTCCAACATCTTCGCACTCATATAAGTGGCGGGGTTAAGGTAGATGCCTGCAAGTACTGTTCAGTTCCTGGTGCCACGGGTGCCTTACATCGGGCCTTACTGCAAGAACACAATCAAATTGCCGAACAGTTGGCCCATTCGAATTCTAACTGGTCAGAAGATGATGTCTTTTTAGAGGCCAGACGCATTGTCACCGGTCAAATTCAACACATTACCTACAACGAATTTCTGCCCTTGGTGTTGGGCCAAGAGACAACAGCCAAAGAAGGTTTAAGGTAAAATACAAGTTTTATTAGCAAAAGAAATGGTATGAATCTCTTTTTTCGTTTTCCCTAAAGACTTACTGCTGAGAAACATGCAACAAACTACTCTAGTACAAATCGTGGCGGTATTTATAATGAATTTGCGACGAGTGCTATGCCGGCATTTTTGACCTTGTATCCTCCGGAAATGGTAAGTTTTCGTTTATAATGGGAAACGATTTTCAGCTAAAGTATTTTGCATATTGAAACAGCTGTCGAACACCATGTCCTCGGCCCAGTTGCTGTCGGTGGCCGCTCTACAGAAATCGTTTGTATCGGCCAATGCTAACAAAGAGGGCTGGAGCGAATTGGCTTTGGCTTTACATCGTGCCCGCGATCATGGTATACCCTCCTACGTGCAGGCTTTGGATTTGTGTGAGAAGCGTTTTAGCGACAACGCCAACGTCACTTTCGACAATTTGCACAAATACTCCAATATACCCGAGGAACATATAACCAATTTAAGAGATATTTATCAAACAGCCGATGATGTGGACTTGTTAACGGGTGCATTATTGGAAGATCCAGCTGTGGGCGCTTTGTTTGGTCCCACTTTTACCTGTTTGCTAAAACTGCAATTTGAGCATCTGAAGAGAACCGATCGTTTCTGGTATGAAAATGACTTGCCGCCGTCGTCTTTTAGTTTGGAACAGCTAAAGTCCATTAGACACACCTCCTTGTCCGGGCTGCTGTGTGCCTCCCATCAAGTGCATGAAGCCCAGCCCAAGGCGTTCATAAGAGAGGATAACTTCCTGTTAGTTGGCTTATAGTTTTGAATATTTTTTAAAGGCAACAACTTTCATTTTACTTTCATACATTTTCAGAAACTCTCTGCTGACATGTGATCAGATCCAAAAGTTCGACTTGCGTCCCTGGTTAAATAGTGCCGCCGAAGAGGAGCCTATCGAACATGTCGAAGTCCAGCCAGAGGTCAAGGAGGTAATAAGTGAATTAAATCCCGATCTGTTGGAAGCCGCTATTGAAAGAGCTAAAATTGAACTGGAAGATCGTAAGCGTTTCGAATATGAATCCTGGTTGTCGAGTAAGTTTTGTTTTGGTTATAAAATGTGGGGTCTCTTAAATATATTTTTCCCACAGATGGCGGCATTAGTGCCAAGTCCCCGGATGGAGTTGCCGCCTCTTTCAGCAAGGCCAACCGCAATGCTCTGCTGCTGGCCAACTCATCCTTGATGTACGAACTGGCTTCCAATGAGATCTTGAATACCTTAACTTCCATCAACAGACGCAAACGTCAGACGTTTGAGACCACCGTCAGCTTCAGTCGCAATGATTTAACCGAAACTTTGCAAACGATTGATATAAATAGCTTTTTGCACAATCGCCCGTCTCAAAGTGATTGTGAGGAGCCACCGGTGGCCTGCGACACTACAACCCCTTTCCGTACCATAAGTGGCTATTGCAATAACTTGCGTAATCCCAACTGGGGTAAATCGCTGACTACATTTTCGCGTCTCTTGCCAGCTCAATATGATGATGGCATTTCCAAGCCCAGAGTAGTGACTGTCACCGGAAGTCCTCTGCCTAATCCCAGAACTATTTCAACTCTTATACATCCCGATATCTCCAATCTGCACACGCGCTATGCTTTGATAACTATGCAGTTTGCTCAGTTCTTGGATCACGATTTGACCTTAACTCCGATTCATAAGGGTTTCCATGAATCCATACCCAGCTGTAGAAGATGTGATTCGAAGCAAACTGTGCATCCAGAGTGCAATCCTTTTCCAGTGCCGGCCGGCGATTATTATTATCCAGAAGTTAATGTTACCAGTGGTGAGCGTTTGTGTTTCCCCTCGATGAGATCTTTGCCCGGTCAATTGACTTTGGGCCCGCGTGATCAAGTCAATCAAAATACTCACTTCCTGGACGCCTCCATGGTCTATGGCGAAAATAATTGTGTGGCCAACCAATTGCGTGGCTTCAATGGCCGCCTGAACTCTACCATACATCCTGTTAGAGGCAAAGAATTGTTGCCCCAAAGTAATAGCCATCCCGAATGCAAATCACGCAGTAATTTATGTTTCATAGGAGGCGATGATCGCGCCTCTGAGCAGCCAGGTCTCACGGCCATCCATACGATTTTCTTAAGAGAACACAACCGTATTGTTGAAGGCTTGAGGGGTGTAAATCCTCATTGGACGGGCGATCAATTGTATTTCCATGCTAGACGCATTGTGGGGGCCCAAGTACAACATATGACATTCAATGAGTTCCTGCCACGCATCTTAAGTTGGAATGCTGTCAACCTGTACGGCCTGAAATTACTGCCTCAGGGCTATTACAAGGACTATAATCCCTCGTGTTCGCCCATTGTTTTTAATGAATTTGCCGCTGCTGCTTTCCGTATTGGCCATTCGTTGTTAAGGCCCCACATACCTCGGTTGAGTACCCACCACCAGCCTGTGGACCCACCAATTTTGTTGCGTGACGGCTTCTTTAAAATGGATGCTTTGTTGCAGGTAAATGCCGGAAGGGTTTATGAATCATTTTACTCGAATTTTTTCATTTGATTGTTCCTTTATTCTTCGTTAAAGCCTGGCATTATTGATGAAATCATGCGCGGTTTGGTGGCCACGCCCATGGAAACTTTGGATCAGTTTATTACCGGTGAAGTAACCAATCATTTGTTCGAAGATCGCAAGATTCCATTCTCGGGTATTGATTTAATTGCCTTGAATGTACAAAGAGGTAAGTTTCAGATGGGAAATCTTGGATAATGGGAAATTTTGTGTGATGGGAAATTTTGTGTAATATGGCCTTTGGATTTCTGCACAATTCAAATTCGGTTCGAAAGTAAAATAGTTCATGATAATTCAGTTTACTGCTTACTTTTTTTTATAACTTAGACTTTTAATGACCAATTAAAAATTTTCTTAAACACGGAATATTGAAAAAGGCACCGATCATGAGGACAAAATGTGTCAGTTGGAATTTGAAGTCCGCTATTGTTGAATTTTCCTTTTGACTATATTCGTTTTAATCAGCAACGGCTTTGCATTCTGTCATATCATATGTGGTTGGTTAGCAGACCGGTTTCATCTATGTCATATAGATGACATAAAGTGAAAATACTGAAGACAGCACACAGCTGAAACCGGTCTGTTTACAAATCAATTTTGATGTGGACTGACAGAATACCGTATCCAATTCAATATTTTTAAGTATAATATTTTTTCATCTTAAATATTTGTTCTTCGAGTGTAACACTTGAATATTTTTAAATTTTTAGCCCGCGACCATGGCATCCCCAGTTATAACAACTATCGTGCGTTGTGTAATTTAAAACGCGCAACCGATTGGAATGATTTAAGCCGCGAAATTCCCACAGAAGTCATAAATCGTTTTAAGAAAATCTATCCCACTGTCGACGATATTGATTTATTCCCCGGCTCTATGACTGAAAGGCCCTTGCAAGGCGGTTTGGTGGGTCCTACACTGGCCTGCATCATTGGCATACAATTCAGACAGTTGAGAAAATGCGATCGTTTTTGGTGAGTTTAAAGAAAATGTTTGAAATTAGTTTTATTTTTGTTATTAATTCTTGAAATGTTTCAATTTCATTGTGAAGGTATGAAAATCATAGTCCTGAAGTTAAATTCACTGAAGCCCAGTTGGCTGAAATACGTAAGACCACCCTGTCGAAGGTCATTTGTGAAAATTTGGAAGTTCCTGGAGACATGCAACGTGCTGCCTTCGATTTGCCCAGCAACTTTTTGTAAGTTTTTCTCATTTTTTTTTTGCGGAAAAAATATAATTTTTTATTTTCAAAAAAAAAATTTGAAAAAAAAAATTTTGATAAAAAATTTAGTTTTGATTTTTTTTTTTATTTTCTAAAAAAAATATTTAAATATCATATTTTTAATTGTCGGTAAAATAAATTTAAGCTAAGATTTTTGTACCTCTAAAAAATTTTTCTTTGGCTAAAAATCTATTTGTTTTCCATTTTTTTACATATATTGTAAAATATCTTTTTGGTTTTAAATTAAATATTTTTATATCCCAAGAATTTTTTTTTTTTAAATTTTTTTGTTTTATTTTTATTTTCTAAAACCGCTTTTGTTTTCTAAAGATAAAATATTACTTATTAAACTAACAATCATGTTTAAAAAAATAAGTATTTTTTATTGAGTACAAAAACCTGTCGTTTTTATATATTTTTTTTGAATTTTCTAAGAATTTAAAAAAAAATTTTTTTAATATTTTGTATTCCAAATTTTTTTACTCTAAATATTTTTTACTCTAATTTATTTACTTTAATTTTTTTATAATTTTTTTTTATGAATTTATATTGTCATTATTCGAATTTATTAATTTTATTATTAAAATAAGAATTTTTAATACAGTAATTTGCATTTAATAGAAATTCATAAAAAAGTGGTGGAATTGAACTT
Organism: Linnaemya tessellans; assembly: GCA_951800035.1. Classification (NCBI taxonomy): domain Eukaryota; kingdom Metazoa; phylum Arthropoda; class Insecta; order Diptera; family Tachinidae; genus Linnaemya; species Linnaemya tessellans. Next base: position 100,251,942 of record OX637533.1, on the reverse strand, counting down.
GAGTCTAAATGAAAAATTCTTATCTTAATAACAAAATCTTTCCATATATAAAATTTTATTATTATCTAAATTTTCTCTTGCGATTTAAACAAAAATCGTATTGTTTAAAAAAAAATTTTTTTTTGTTTCCTAACAAATTTTGTTTCTTCCCAAAATGATTCAAATATTTAATATTTCCATTGCATTTTATTATTAATGCTTTAAACACAATCAGAACGACAGACTACCGACTACACGACTACAGGAATAGAATACTTTTTTTTACATGGAAATGTAGCGGGGACAACAACCTGCCGTGCAGCCGTGAAAATAATCATTCCAATATAAACTCATGCACTCTATTTCTGTAGTCGGGTGTAGTCGGTAGCCTGCTGTCACGAATGTGTTTAATGCATAACTTTTATGTCGTTGAATGCTAATATTTTTGCACTTTTCAATGGAAAATGGTAACATTATGGCATTGGAAGATAGTGATTTTATTGGAAATTGAGTTACCATTTCTTATGAAGACTTGTTTTATTTTAAAATTGCTCCTGTGAGTTTTTAGAATAAAAAGTAACAAAATGTTACAAATTTTCCAGAAATGAAATCGCTATTAATGAATTAAAAGTTTATCGCAAAAAAGTTCGAACTGAAAATTGTGGCTTCAATTTAGGAAGATATAAAAATTTGAGAATAACAATTTAAAAAATATATTCATCTTGTCTGCTCGACTAGAAAAGGAATTTTTTATTTATTTTTTTATTAATTAATTAAATTTATTTTCAGAAATCCTCGTGTTCCTTGCCACTCCATGCCACAAATCGACTTGAGTGCGTGGCGCGAAAATGTTCAAGGCTGTCAAATTGGCAATCGTCATGTTAGAGTAGGAGAGTCCGCTTTCCCCTCACCATGCACCAGCTGTGTGTGCTCCAGCGAAGGCGTAAGTTGTACTTTAATATGCTTTCGAATGCCTTAAGCAGATGATCATATTTCATTATTGTTTTTAGGCCCAGTGTGCATCTCTGCGTATAACCGATTGCGGCCAATTGATAAGACAATGGCCCAAAGAAGCTATTTTGCGCGATGAGGTGTGCAATTCACAATGCGGCATATATCTAAATGGCCAAAATGGCAACTTTAATGCCCAGTCCCGTCAAACCCATGCCCCACCATCACGTGTACAACGATCACGGCCACAAAATCTCTTCAAATTTCCCGATCTGACACCCTTCATAGCAGCATTGTAAATTTAAGCAGAAAAAGAAATCTTATCACGATAGTTTTAAATTAAAAAATAATATAAAATACACACTTAGATTTATTAATGAAAGAAACGATTGCAACAAAATCCAATACGTCAGCCATTAGTAAAAATAAAATGAAAACTATTAAAAGCAAATCATTGAAAAGCCAATCTTACACTTAAACAAAACACTAACAACTAGAGAGGCTTGCAAATTATAATTCCTTCATATTAAGGATATTGCTTCTACTAAATTACTTGGAAGAAAACTATTTTCTCAAAAACAAAAAAGTAAAAAAATATAAATATATATACATTTTTATAAAAAACAACAATTATTTTTATAAGTTTATATGTAAACAAGAGACGAATTATTAGCAACAGCATATAAAATTAATTATATTTTAATATTGTACCAGATGTATGTATGTAAATTGTTATAAACCTTGAAGACTTATTATGTATGCGCTCTTTTAGTAAATAAAATTTTTAAAAAGAGATTTCTTTATTGCAGGACACCATTAAATTAATATCAATATCTCTTCCTCTTCATCTGGCCGTATTTGCCAGCAGAGCTCGTGAATGATGTTTTGAATTGTAGTTCTTTTATTAAAAATTTCCTACTTAAGACATGAAACTACTTTACAAATTAGCATCTCGTACAAAATCCCTTAACTGCCCACTGTTTAGAAAAACTCTTTGAAGTAGAAAATAAAAAGTTTATTTATTTTCGAATTCTTTCAAAACTTTTACACATTTTCTTTAAATTTCCATGCATTTCTGTAGCTTATTTATTGATTGATATTTGTAAAATTAAAGGAAAGAGAAAATATCGATACTGTATAATAAGAGCTAACATTTATGTTTTTTAATTAATGTAATTAAATTGTACGTAAGATAAACAAATCAAATCTGTGGTTTCATTTTTAATTTAATATTCGTACCAGGTGCGGGTTATTATGTAATTCGATTCGAAAGAAAAAGCTTTCGAATTTGTTTTACTTTAATTCGATATCAAAAAGGACCAATAATTCAAAACAAATACATTTTGGAAAAAATTCTATTACAAAAAAAAAATTTTTTTTCTTTTAAAAAAGAAATTTAAATTCCTTACAAACGTATTTCGTGGGTGGGTATTTAAGAGCTTTCGGATGTGGTGTAAAGAAAAAGACATAGAATTTAGAGAAATATATTAAATCTTTATTTAAGTCAATAGCACGATATGTGTAAACAACTCAATTTTTAAATATTTCATGTAAATATTGACAGTGGCAACGCCTCAAATATTTCATATGCAGGCCCCAATTTCCGCACAGTCTATCCAACATATCGGCCGGCAATCAAAAATAAATTCTTCACTACTGACTATCAGTGCATCAACCGATCGTTAATTCAAACGATCTAAGCGGCTAATTGACCGTTCTCAAACGTGAAACAAACTGTTCATCGAAATGCACTTCAAACTGGACCATTGTTACGCAGGCTGTGTGGCATGTGGCACCGTCTTGTTAAAAGCACACATTAGCCACATTTATCTCTTCCATTTTTTTGGTTGGAACACAATTTTACCCAAAACACGTCTTTTTTAATAAATAAGTATTGAAAGGAGTTTCGGAGGCAACAAAGCTTTTGAAAAACCATAAATCGCATGCATTTGAAGAAAAAAAATTTTTGGCCAATTTTTTTGGAAAGGGGTACCTCTTTGCTAAAATCGATTTTTTGGTTGGAACACAATTTTACCCAAAACATGTATTTTTTTAATAAATAAGTATTGAAAGGAGTTTCGGAGGCAACAAAGCTTTGGAAAAACCATAAATCGCATGCATTTGAAGAAAAAAAATTGTTGGCCAATTTTTTTGGAAAGGGGTACCTCTTTGCTAAAATCGATTTTTTTGTTGGAACACAATTTTACCCAAAACATGTCTTTTTTTAATAAATAAGTATTGAAAGGAGTTTCGGCGGCAACAAAGCTTTCGAAAAACCATAAATCGCATGCATTTGAAGAAAATAAATTTTTGGCCAATTTTTTTGGAAAGGGGTACCTCTTTGCTAAAATCGATTTTTTGGTTGGAACACAATTTTACCCAAAACATGTCTTTTTTTAATAAATAAGTATTGAAAGGAGTTTCGGAGGCAACAAAGCTTTGGAAAAACCATAAATCGCATGCATTTGAAGAAAAAAAATTTTTGGCCAATTTTTTTGGAAAGGGGTACCTCTTTGCTAAAATCGATTTTATGGTTGGAACACAATTTTACCCAAAACATGTCTTTTTTTAATAAATAAGTATTGAAAGGAGTTTCGGAGGCAACAAAGCTTTGGAAAAACCATAAATCGCATGCATTTGAAGAAAAAAAATTTTTGGCCAATTTTTTTGGAAAGGGGTACCTCTTTGCTAAAATCGATTTTTTGGTTGGAACACAATTTTACCCAAAACATGTCTTTTTTTAATAAATAAGTATTGAAAGGAGTTTCGGAGGCAACAAAGCTTTGGAAAAACCATAAATCGCATGCATTTGAAGAAAAAAAATTTTTGGCCAATTTTTTTGGAAAGGGGTACCTCTTTGCTAAAATCGATTTTTTGGTTGGAACACAATTTTACCCAAAACATGTCTTTTTTTAATAAATAAGTATTGAAAGGAGTTTCGGAGGCAACAAAGCTTTGGAAAAACCATAAATCGCATGCATTTGAAGAAAAAAAATTTTTGGCCAATTTTTTTGGAATGGGGTACCTCTTTGCTAAAATCGATTTTTTGGTTGGAACACAATTTTACCCAAAACATGTCTTTTTTTAATAAATAAGTATTGAAAGGAGTTTCGGAGGCAACAAAGCTTTGGAAAAACCATAAATCGCATGCATTTGAAGAAGAAAAATTTTTGGCCAATTTTTTTGGAAAGGGGTACCTCTTTGCTAAAATCGATTTTTTGGTTGGAACACAATTTTACCCAAAACATGTCTTTTTTTAATAAATAAGTATTGAAAGGAGTTTCGGAGGCAACAAAGCTTTGGAAAAACCATAAATCGGATGCATTTGAAGAAAAAAAATTTTTGGCCATTTTTTTTGGAAAGGGGTACCTCTTTGCTAAAATCGATTTTTTGGTTGGAACACAATTTTACCCAAAACATGTCTTTTTTTAATAAATAAGTATTGAAAGGAGTTTCGGAGGCAACAAAGCTTTGGAAAAACCATAAATCGGATGCATTTGAAGAAAAAAAATTTTTGGCCATTTTTTTTGGAAAGGGGTACCTCTTTGCTAAAATCGATTTTTTGGTTGGAACACAATTTTACCCAAAACATGTCTTTTTTTAATAAATAAGTATTGAAAGGAGTTTCGGAGGCAACAAAGCTTTGGAAAAACCATAAATCGCATGCATTTGAAGAAAAAAAATTTTTGGCCAATTTTTTTGGAAAGGGGTACCTCTTTGCTAAAATCGATTTTTTGGTTGGAACACAATTTTACCCAAAACATGTCTTTTTTTAATAAATAAGTATTGAAAGGAGTTTCGGAGGCAACAAAGCTTTGGAAAAACCATAAATCGCATGCATTTGAAGAAAAAAAATTTTTGGCCAATTTTTTTGGAAAGGGGTACCTCTTTGCTAAAATCGATTTTTTGGTTGGAACACAATTTTAACCAAAACATGTCTTTTTTTAATAAATAAGTATTGAAAGGAGTTTCGGAGGCAACAAAGCTTTGGAAAAACCATAAATCGCATGCATTTGAAGAAAAAAAATTTTTGGCCAATTTTTTTGGAAAGGGGTACCTCTTTGCTAAAATCGATTTTTTGGTTGGAACACAATTTTACCCAAAACATGTCTTTTTTTAATAAATAAGTATTGAAAGGAGTTTCGGAGGCAACAAAGCTTTGGAAAAACCATAAATCGCATGCATTTGAAGAAAAAAAATTTTTGGCCAATTTTTTTGGAAAGGGGTACCTCTTTGCTAAAATCGATTTTTTGGTTGGAACACAATTTTACCCAAAACATGTCTTTTTTTAATAAATAAGTATTGAAAGGAGTTTCGGAGGCAACAAAGCTTTGGAAAAACCATAAATCGCATGCATTTGAAGAAAAAAAATTTTTGGCCAATTTTTTTGGAAAGGGGTACCTCTTTGCTAAAATCGATTTTTTGGTTGGAACACAATTTTACCCAAAACATGTCTTTTTTTAATAAATAAGTATTGAAAGGAGTTTCGGAGGCAACAAAGCTTTGGAAAAACCATAAATCGCATGCATTTGAAGAAAAAAAATTTTTGGCCAATTTTTTTGGAAAGGGGTACCTCTTTGCTAAAATCGATTTTTTGGTTGGAACACAATTTTACCCAAAACATGTCTTTTTTTAATAAATAAGTATTGAAAGGAGTTTCGGAGGCAACAAAGCTTTGGAAAAACCATAAATCGCATGCATTTGAAGAAAAAAAATTTTTGGCCAATTTTTTTGGAAAGGGGTACCTCTTTGCTAAAATCGATTTTTTGGTTGGAACACAATTTTACCCAAAACATGTCTTTTTTTAATAAATAAGTATTGAAAGGAGTTTCGGAGGCAACAAAGCTTTGGAAAAACCATAAATCGCATGCATTTGAAGAAAAAAAATTTTTGGCCAATTTTTTTGGAAAGGGGTACCTCTTTGCTAAAATCGATTTTTTGGTTGGAACACAATTTTACCCAAAACATGTCTTTTTTTAATAAATAAGTATTGAAAGGAGTTTCGGAGGCAACAAAGCTTTGGAAAAACCATAAATCGCATGCATTTGAAGAAAAAAAATTTTTGGCCAATTTTTTTGGAAAGGGGTACCTCTTTGCTAAAATCGATTTTTTGGTTGGAACACAATTTTACCCAAAACATGTCTTTTTTTAATAAATAAGTATTGAAAGGAGTTTCGGAGGCAACAAAGCTTTGGAAAAACCATAAATCGCATGCATTTGAAGAAAACAAAATTTTGGCCAATTTTTTTGGAAAGGGGTACCTCTTTGCTAAAATCGATTCTTTGGTTGGAACACAATTTTACCCAAAACATGTCTTTTTTTAATAAATAAGTATTGAAAGGAGTTTCGGAGCCAACAAAGCTTTGGAAAAACCATATATCGCATGCATTTGAAGAAAAAAAATTTTTGGCCAATTTTTTTGGAAAGGGGTACCTCTTTGCTAAAATCGATTTTTTGGTTGGAACACAATTTTACCCAAAACATGTCTTTTTTTAATAAATAAGTATTGAAAGGAGTTTCGGAGGCAACAAAGCTTTGGAAAAACCATAAATCGCATGCATTTGAAGAAGAAAAATTTTTGGCCAATTTTTTTGGAAAGGGGTACCTCTTTGCTAAAATCGATTTTTTGGTTGGAACACAATTTTACCCAAAACATGTCTTTTTTTAATAAATAAGTATTGAAAGGAGTTTCGGAGGCAACAAAGCTTTGGAAAAACCATAAATCGCATGCATTTGAAGAAGAAAAATTTTTGGCCAATTTTTTTGGATTTGGATTTTTTGGTTGGAACACAATTTTACCCAAAACATGTCTTTTTTTAATAAATAAGTATTGAAAGGAGTTTCGGAGGCAACAAAGCTTTGGAAAAACCATAAATCGCATGCATTTGAAGAAAAAAAATTTTTGGCCAATTTTTTTGGAAAGGGGTACCTCTTTGCTAAAATCGATTTTTTGGTTGGAACACAATTTTACCCAAAACATGTCTTTTTTTAATAAATAAGTATTGAAAGGAGTTTCGGAGCCAACAAAGCTTTGGAAAAACCATATATCGCATGCATTTGAAGAAAAAAAATTTTTGGCCAATTTTTTTGGAAAGGGGTACCTCTTTGCTAAAATCGATTTTTTGGTTGGAACACAATTTTACCCAAAACATGTCTTTTTTTAATAAATAAGTATTGAAAGGAGTTTCGGAGGCAACAAAGCTTTGGAAAAACCATAAATCGCATGCATTTGAAGAAGAAAAATTTTTGGCCAATTTTTTTGGAAAGGGGTACCTTTTTGCTAAAATCGATTTTTTGGTTGGAACACAATTTTACCCAAAACATGTCTTTTTTTAATAAATAAGTATTGAAAGGAGTTTCGGAGGCAACAAAGCTTTGGCAAAACCATAAATCGCATGCATTTGAAGAAGAAAAATTTTTGGCCAATTTTTTTGGAAAGGGGTACCTCTTTGCTAAAATCGATTTTTTGGTTGGAACACAATTTTACCCAAAACATGTCTTTTTTTAATAAATAAGTATTGAAAGGAGTTTCGGAGCCAACAAAGCTTTGGAAAAACCATAAATCGCATGCATTTGAAGAAAACAAAATTTTGGCCAATTTTTTTGGAAAGGGGTACCTCTTTGCTAAAATCGATTCTTTGGTTGGAACACAATTTTACCCAAAACATGTCTTTTTTTAATAAATAAGTATTGAAAGGAGTTTCGGAGCCAACAAAGCTTTGGAAAAACCATATATCGCATGCATTTGAAGAAAAAAAATTTTTGGCCAATTTTTTTGGAAAGGGGTACCTCTTTGCTAAAATCGATTTTTTGGTTGGAACACAATTTTACCCAAAACATGTCTTTTTTTAATAAATAAGTATTGAAAGGAGTTTCGGAGGCAACAAAGCTTTGGAAAAACCATAAATCGCATGCATTTGAAGAAGAAAAATTTTTGGCCAATTTTTTTGGAAAGGGGTACCTTTTTGCTAAAATCGATTTTTTGGTTGGAACACAATTTTACCCAAAACATGTCTTTTTTTAATAAATAAGTATTGTGTTGAATATTTCCATCGCTGTATACAAGCCAAATGCATACAACTCTATTCGAAAAGTTATGATAATTGTTATACTTGATTAACGGTAGCATATGTACCTACAATTAAATATATACGACATATTTTATTCCAGAATGTTCTAAAGGTCAAATCTATATATACATAAAATTTACCTATAATATTATTCTTGCAAATAAACATCATCTACTGAACTTTTTTAATATATTCCACGGGTTTTTATTTCCATGATATTTTGTAACACCTCTGAATTAACCAACAAAGGTTATGGGCCCAGAAACGTTGGTAACAATATATTGGAATAATTAATTATTGAAATTTTCATATCAACTAAGAAGTTGAGGTTAAGTACGGCAAGGTACAAGTGTACGGTTTCGTGTTTTATCCGGAGATAAAAAACAAGGTAAAATGGCAAGTGGGGTCACAAGTATTGAAAAGTTAAATGGAGAAAACTATGCGACATGGTGCTTACAAATGAAAAGCTTGTTAATCACTATGGATATGTGGGACACCGTCGATGAGGATTGTCCGGCGGAGGTCGCAAAAAAGATTACTTGGCAGAACAACGATAAAAAGGCACTTGCAATGATAACTCTCAGTGTAAAGCCTAGTGAGCTGATCCACATCAAAAATTGCAAAACTGCAAAATCAGCCTGGTATGTATTAAGCACATTGTATAAATCAAATACAGCGTCGCGCAAAGTAAATTTGTTCAAAAAACTTGTCAAGTTCAAGTTTCAAGGTAACGAGAAGTTCTCTACGCAACTAAATGAGTTTGTTTCAATAGTTGATAGCTTGAAAGAGGCTGGAATCGCTTTCAATGATGATTTGCTTTCGATATTATTATTATGTAGTCTCCCAGATGAAATGGAGAGTTTTGTAGTGGCTATCGAGAGTAGAGATAGTTTGCCATCATATGAAATTTTAATTTCAAAAATTTTAGAAGAAGAGATGCGACAAGAAAATAAAATAAGTGTTCCTTCTGAAAACGTTTTTGCTGCAAACACAAAAAATGATTATAAAAGAAATAAAAAGATGTTTAACAGCAACAGCAAATATAAGAAATCACAAGTGGTTAACAATAACAACAACGGTAAGAGTGATAGTTATGTTAGCAGCAGTAATAATCTTAAATGTTTTCGCTGCGGTAAAAGAGGTCACATTCGTTCTAAATGCAAAGAGAAACTAGAAAATGATTATGCCTGCTCTTTAATAAATGATAAAAATTGCTACGGCGATATGTGGATATTAGATAGCGGGGCCACATCGCATATGTGCAGATCAAAAGAGAGTTTCACAAAATTGTATGAAACCAAACAAAATGTGGTTTTAGCATCAGGTGAGAGCATTAGAGCCGATGGAAAAGGTAACATAAGATTGAAAACACAGCACTGTAATCTTGAATTGAAAAATGTTTTGTATGTACCAAAATTGCATTCGAATTTTTTGTCAATAAATAAAATAATAAAAGCTGGACACTTCGTCGAATTCGCCAAAAATAAAGCAGAGATGAAGAGCAAAGACGGAAAACATATATTAACAGCTGATCTTAAAGGTGAAATGTTCATAGCTAATGTAAAGTCAAATGAAAAAAAGGAAAGCGTTTGTGGATTAATTAATGAAAATGTTGGAATAAAATGGCATCAGCGTTTTGGACATTTAAACATAAAAGATTTGAACAAACTAAGTGAAAACAATATGCTTAAAGATTTTAATATTAAAATGCCAAAATCATTAGAGTGTATGACCTGTGCTGTTTGTAAAATTTCTGCAAGGCCTTATAAAAATTATGCAAATGTACAAACTAATGATTTACTAGAACTTGTGCATACAGATTTGTGTGGGCCGATTGCAACGAAAACATTAGGTGGTGCATCTTACTTCATCACATTTATAGATGATTTTTCGCGTTACACATCAACATATTTCCTTAAAAATAAGTCAGATGCCTTTGACGCATTCTGTATTTTTGCTGGGACCGCGGAGAAGCAGATAGGCCGCCAAATAAAAGTCGTGCGTAGCGACAATGGAAGAGAATTCATTAATTCGAAATTCAAGGAATTGTTTAAGCAGAAAGGTATTATACACCAAACTACTGTGAGTTACTCGCCTCAGCAAAATGGTGTTTCTGAGCGAGCGAACAGAACACTGGTGGAGATGGCGCGGTGTTTGCTAGAATCGTCTGGCCTACCACAGATGTTATGGGGAGAAGCAATCAATACCGCAACGTACCTGAGAAATCGTTCACCTACGAATGTTTTGGGTAATATAACACCATATGAAAAGTGGGTCGGTAGAAAGCCTTCAGTTTTCCATCTGAAACCATTTGGGTGTGACGCAGTAATACTAAACAAGGGTCCAAGGCCGAAAGGTGGAAAATTTTTCCCTAAAGGTAAAAAAATGAAATTTGTTGGATATCAATCAACAACAAAAGGCTATAGATTGTATAATCCTGCAAGTAAGCAGATTATTATCTCAAGAGATGTTATTTTCTTTGAGAAATCCTTTGAAAAAAGTTTTATTTTAGATAAGAAAGAAGAAGATGAGCATTTATTTTTTGAAAATTTTGAATCAAATGTGAAAGACGGAGTGTCTTTGAAAAAACCTGAAGAAGAAGAGGAATCTGAAATAGAAGGTGATGACTGCAGTAGTGACGAAACCGATAACGATGATGAAGTTTTTGTGGAAAACAAAAGACGGCGAGGAAGGCCGAAACTTTATAGAAGTGGTGGGAAAGGTAGACCCAGAAAAATTTATGTAACTGAAGGTGGTTTAGAAATGTTAAATGCTATTGTTGAAAACCCATTAACTGTGACTGAAGCTCTAAAATCTGAAAATTCGGAAAGGTGGAGAGAAGCAATGAGCTTAGAATTTAATTCGTTGATAAAAAACAAAACTTGGAAACTTGTGGAGAAACCAGAAAAGAAAAACATCATAGGCTGCAAATGGGTATTCGCTCTAAAGCGAAGGCCAGATGGATCTGTAGAAAAATTTAAGGCCAGATTGGTTGCTCAGGGTTGTCGTCAAAAACCGAATGTCGATTACAAAAACACTTTTTCACCAGTCGTGCGTCATTCAACAATTAGATTATTATTGGCCCTTTCAGCTAAGTATAAACTTTTGATAAATCATATTGATATTGTTGCAGCTTACTTGAATGGAGACCTTGAAGAGGATGTCTATATGTTGCAACCGCCTTTATTTGAGAATCCAGAACATCAAGAGAAAGTTTGCAAATTAACTAAAGCTTTATATGGGTTAAAGCAAGCGGGGCGTGAGTGGAACAAAAAAGTAAATGATATTCTACTGAAAATGAAATTTATTCGCTGCCAGTCAGACACATGCGTTTACGTTCGAAGAAGTGGTTCAGCTCTTAATATTATAGCTATTTACGTGGACGATATGCTGGTAGCTAGCTCCGATGAAGCTGAAATGAAAAATATTATCGTTGAACTCAACAAACATGTTGATGCTGTTGATCGAGGGCCTATATCGTTTTACTTAGGGATGGAAGTCAACAGGACTGACTTGAGAGGTGATATTACAATACACCAAAATAAATACACCGAAGAAATTTTGAAGCGATGGGGCATGGAAAACTGTAAGCCAGCTTCTACACCATTACCAAGCGGAACTGTCTTGATGAAATGCGAAAAGAATTGCGAAGGCTTAGATGTTAAGAGATATCAAAGTTTAATTGGAGCACTGATGTACCTTGCGGTTATAACGAGACCTGACCTCAATCATGTCGTATCACGATTATCCCAATTTAATAATCACCCCCACGAAGAGCATTTCCGTGCCTCCAAGCATGTTCTAAGATATCTAAAAAAACATCCTGACGGAAAAATATCGTTTTCTTCTAACTTTAATCTATTTGAATGTTTCACAGATGCTGACTGGGGCTGTGATTCAACTGATCGGAAATCGTATTCCGGCCATGTGCTGTTTTTGGCCGGTGGGCCCGTTGCTTGGGAATCCCGTAAACAGGCTATTGTTGCACTTAGTACAATGGAAGCGGAATATGTAGCCCTATGCCAAGGGGCAAAAGAAGTTATTTTCCACCGGTACTTGCTAAAGGAGCTTGGCTTTGATGAAGTGTTAGCCAATCCAACGAACATCTTTTGTGATAACCAAAGCGCCAGTTTCATGGTTAAAAACCCTGCTGTGCACAAGAGGAGCAAGCACATTGATATAAGGTATCACTTTATCCGTGAACAATTTGAAAAAGGGGTTATTGATATTGAGTATGTCCAATCTAATGATAACGCGGCTGATATTTTAACAAAAATTTTATCTAAAAGCAAACATATTATTGCCTGTAATCTTTTAAAGATAAAATTGTAAATATTTTTGTAAAGTTTATTGAAATTACTTCTTTAAAGCATTTGGTTTGAGGTGGAGTTTGTTGAATATTTCCATCGCTGTATACAAGCCAAATGCATACAACTCTATTCGAAAAGTTATGATAATTGTTATACTTGATTAACGGTAGCATATGTACCTACAATTAAATATATACGACATATTTTATTCCAGAATGTTCTTTCAAACTGTAAAGGTCAAATCTATATATACATAAAATTTACCTATAATATTATTCTTGCAAATAAACATCATCTACTGAACTTTTTTAATATATTCCACGGGTTTTTATTTCCATGATATTTTGTAACACCTCTGAATTAACCAACATATTGAAAGGAGTTTCGGAGGCAACAAAGCTTTGGAAAAACCATAAATCGCATGCATTTGAAGAAAAAAAATGTTTGGCCAATTTTTTTGGAAAGGGGTACCTCTTTGCTAAAATCGATTTTTTGGTTGGAACACAATTTTACCCAAAACATGTATTTTTTTAATAAATAAGTATTGAAAGGAGTTTCGGAGGCAACAAAGCTTTGGAAAAACCATAAATCGCATGCATTTGAAGAAAAAAAATGTTTGGCCAATTTTTTTGGAAAGGGGTACCTCTTTGCTAAAATCGATTTTTTGGTTGGAACACAATTTTACCCAAAACATGTATTTTTTTAATAAATAAGTATTGAAAGGAGTTTCGGAGGCAACAAAGCTTTGGAAAAACCATAAATCGCATGCATTTGAAGAAAAAAAATGTTTGGCCAATTTTTTTGGAAAGGGGTACCTCTTTGCTAAAATCGATTTTTTGGTTGGAACACAATTTTACCCAAAACATGTATTTTTTTAATAAATAAGTATTGAAAGGAGTTTCGGAGGCAACAAAGCTTTGGAAAAACCATAAATCGCATGCATTTGAAGAAAAAAAATGTTTGGCCAATTTTTTTGGAAAGGGGTACCTCTTTGCTAAAATCGATTTTTTGGTTGGAACACAATTTTACCCAAAACATGTCTTTTTTTAATAAATAAGTATTGAAAGGAGTTTCGGAGGCAACAAAGCTTTGGAAAAACCATAAATCGCATGCATTTGAAGAAAAAAAATTTTTGGCCAATTTTTTTGGAAAGGGGTGTACCTCTTTGCTAAAATCGATTTTTTGGTTGGAACACAATTTTACCCAAAACATGTATTTTTTTAATAAATAAGTATTGAAAGGAGTTTCGGAGGCAACAAAGCTTTGGAAAAACCATAAATCGCATGCATTTGAAAAAAAAAAATTTTTGGCCAATTTTTTTGGAAAGGGGTGTACCTCTTTGCTAAAATCGATTTTTTGGTTGGAACACAATTTTACCCAAAACATGTCTTTTTTTAATAAATAAGTATTGAAAGGAGTTTCGGAGGCAACAAAGCTTTGGAAAAACCATAAATCGCATGCATTTGAAGAAAAAAAATTTTTGGCCAATTTTTTTGGAAAGGGGTACCTCTTTGCTAAAATCGATTTTTTGGTTGGAACACAATTTTACCCAAAACATGTCTTTTTTTAATAAATAAGTATTGAAAGGAGTTTCGGAGGCAACAAAGCTTTGGAAAAACCATAAATCGCATGCATTTGAAGAAAAAAAATTTTTGGCCAATTTTTTTGGAAAGGGGTACCTCTTTGCTAAAATCGATTTTTTGGTTGGAACACAATTTTACCCAAAACATGTCTTTTTTTAATAAATAAGTATTGAAAGGAGTTTCGGAGGCAACAAAGCTTTGGAAAAACCATAAATCGCATGCATTTGAAGAAAAAAAATTTTTGGCCAATTTTTTTGGAAAGGGGTACCTCGTTGCTAAAATCGATTTTTTGGTTGGAACACAATTTTACCCAAAACATGTCTTTTTTTAATAAATAAGTATTGAAATTAGTTTCGGAGGCAACAAAGCTTTGGAAAAACCATAAATCGCATGCATTTGAAGAAAACAAAATTTTGGCCAATTTTTTTGGAAAGGGGTACCTCTTTGCTAAAATCTATTTTTTGGTTGGAACACAATTTTACCCAAAACATGTCTTTTTTTAATAAATAAGTATTGAAAGGAGTTTCGGAGGCAACAAAGCTTTTGAAAAACCATAAATCGCATGCATTTGAAGAAAAAAAATTTTTGGCCAATTTTTTTGCAAAGGGGTACCTCTTTGCTAAAATCTATTTTTTGGTTGGAACACAATTTTACCCAAAACATGTCTTTTTTTAATAAATAAGTATTGAAAGGAGTTTCGGAGGCAACAAAGCTTTGGAAAAACCATAAATCGCATGCATTTGAAGAAAAAAAATTTTTGGCCAATTTTTTTGGAAAGGGGTACCTCTTTGCTAAAATCTATTTTTTGGTTGGAACACAATTTTACCCAAAACATGTCTTTTTTTAATAAATAAGTATTGAAAGGAGTTTCGGAGGCAACAAAGCTTTGGAAAACCTATAAATCGCATGCATTTGAAGAAAAAAAAATTTTGGCCAATTTTTTTGGAAAGGGGTACCTCTTTGCTAAAATCGATTTTTTGGTTGGAACACAATTTTACCCAAAACATGTATTTTTTTAATAAATAAGTATTGAAAGGAGTTTCGGAGGCAACAAAGCTTTGGAAAAACCATAAATCGCATGCATTTGAAGAAAAAAAATGTTTGGCCAATTTTTTTGGAAAGGGGTACCTCTTTGCTAAAATCGATTTTTTGGTTGGAACACAATTTTACCCAAAACATGTATTTTTTTAATAAATAAGTATTGAAAGGAGTTTCGGAGGCAACAAAGCTTTGGAAAAACCATAAATCGCATGCATTTGAAGAAAAAAAATGTTTGGCCAATTTTTTTGGAAAGGGGTACCTCTTTGCTAAAATCGATTTTTTGGTTGGAACACAATTTTACCCAAAACATGTATTTTTTTAATAAATAAGTATTGAAAGGAGTTTCGGAGGCAACAAAGCTTTGGAAAAACCATAAATCGCATGCATTTGAAGAAAAAAAATGTTTGGCCAATTTTTTTGGAAAGGGGTACCTCTTTGCTAAAATCGATTTTTTGGTTGGAACACAATTTTACCCAAAACATGTATTTTTTTAATAACTAAGTATTGAAAGGAGTTTCGGAGGCAACAAAGCTTTGGAAAAACCATAAATCGTATGCATTTGAAGAAAAAAAATTTTTGGCCAATTTTTTTGGAAAGGGGTACCTCTTTGCTAAAATCGATTTTTTGGTTGGAACACAATTTTACCCAAAACATGTATTTTTTTAATAAATAAGTATTGAAAGGAGTTTCGGAGGCAACAAAGCTTTGGAAAAACCATAAATCGCACGCATTTGAAGAAAAAAAATTTTTGGCCAATTTTTTTGGAAAGGGGTGTACCTCTTTGCTAAAATCGATTTTTTGGTTGGAACACAATTTTACCCAAAACATGTCTTTTTTTAATAAATAAGTATTGAAAGGAGTTTCGGAGGCAACAAAGCTTTGGAAAAACCATAAATCGTATGCATTTGAAGAAAAAAAATTTTTGGCCAATATTTTTGGAAAGGGGTACCTCTTTGCTAAAATCGATTTTTTGGTTGGAACACAATTTTACCCAAAACATGTATTTTTTTAATAAATAAGTATTGAAAGGAGTTTCGGAGGCAACAAAGCTTTGGAAAAACCATAAATCGCATGCATTTGAAGAAAAAAAATTTTTGGCCAATTTTTTTGGAAAGGGGTACCTCTTTGCTAAAATCGATTTTTTGGTTGGAACACAATTTTACCCAAAACATGTCTTTTTTTAATAAATAAGTATTGAAAGGAGTTTCGGAGGCAACAAAGCTTTGGAAAAACCATAAATCGCATGCATTTGAAGAAAAAAAATTTTTGGCCAATTTTTTTGGAAAGGGGTACCTCTTTGCTAAAATCGATTTTTTGGTTGGAACACAATTTTACCCAAAAAATGTCTTTTTTTAATAAATAAGTATTGAAAGGAGTTTCGGAGGCAACAAAGCTTTGGAAAACCCATAAATCGCACGCATTTGAAGAAAAAAATTTTTGGCCAATTTTTTTGGAAAGGGGTACCTCTTTGCTAAAATCGATTTTTTGGTTGGAACACAATTTTACCCAAAACATGTATTTTTTTAATAAATAAGTATTGAAAGGAGTTTCGGAGGCAACAAAGCTTTGGAAAAACCATAAATCGCATGCATTTGAAGAAAAAAAATGTTTGGCCAATTTTTTTGGAAAGGGGTACCTCTTTGCTAAAATCGATTTTTTGGTTGGAACACAATTTTACCCAAAACATGTATTTTTTTAATAAATAAGTATTGAAAGGAGTTTCGGAGGCAACAAAGCTTTGGAAAAACCATAAATCGCATGCATTTGAAGAAAAAAAATTTTTGGCCAATTTTTTTGGAAAGGGGTACCTCTTTGCTAAAATCGATTTTTTGGTTGGAACACAATTTTACCCAAAACATGTATTTTTTTAATAAATAAGTATTGAAAGGAGTTTCGGAGGCAACAAAGCTTTGGAAAAACCATAAATCGCATGCATTTGAAGAAAAAAAATGTTTGGCCAATTTTTTTGGAAAGGGGTACCTCTTTGCTAAAATCGATTTTTTGGTTGGAACACAATTTTACCCAAAACATGTATTTTTTTAATAACTAAGTATTGAAAGGAGTTTCGGAGGCAACAAAGCTTTGGAAAAACCATAAATCGTATGCATTTGAAGAAAAAAAATTTTTGGCCAATTTTTTTGGAAAGGGGTACCTCTTTGCTAAAATCGATTTTTTGGTTGGAACACAATTTTACCCAAAACATGTATTTTTTTAATAAATAAGTATTGAAAGGAGTTTCGGAGGCAACAAAGCTTTGGAAAAACCATAAATCGCACGCATTTGAAGAAAAAAAATTTTTGGCCAATTTTTTTGGAAAGGGGTACCTCTTTGCTAAAATCGATTTTTTGGTTGGAACACAATTTTACCCAAAACATGTCTTTTTTTAATAAATAAGTATTGAAAGGAGTTTCGGAGGCAACAAAGCTTTGGAAAAACCATAAATCGCATGCATTTGAAGAAAAAAAATGTTTGGCCAATTTTTTTGGAAAGGGGTACCTCTTTGCTAAAATCGATTTTTTGGTTGGAACACAATTTTACCCAAAACATGTATTTTTTTAATAAATAAGTATTGAAAGGAGTTTCGGAGGCAACAAAGCTTTGGAAAAACCATAAATCGCATGCATTTGAAGAAAAAAAATTTTTGGCCAATTTTTTTGGAAAGGGGTACCTCTTTGCTAAAATCGATTTTTTGGTTGGAACACAATTTTACCCAAAACATGTATTTTTTTAATAAATAAGTATTGAAAGGAGTTTCGGAGGCAACAAAGCTTTGGACAACCCATAAATCGCATGCATTTGAAGAAAAAAAATTTTTGGCCAATTTTTTTGGAAAGTGGTACCTTTTTGCTAAAATCGATTTTTTGGTTGGAACACAATTTTACCCAAAACATGTATTTTTTTAATAAATAAGTATTGAAAGGAGTTTCGGAGGCAACAAAGCTTTGGAAAAACCATAAATCGCATGCATTTCAAGAAAAAAAATGTTTGGCCAATTTTTTTGGAAAGGGGTACCTCTTTGCTAAAATCGATTTTTTGGTTGGAACACAATTTTACCCAAAACATGTCTTTTTTTAATAAATAAGTATTGAAAGGAGTTTCAGAGGTAAGAAAGCTTTTGCAAAACCATAAATCGCATGCATTTGAAGAAAAAAAATTTTTGGCCACTTTTTTTGCAAAGGGGTACCTCTTTGCTAAAATCGATTTTTTGGTTGGAACACAATTTTACCCAAAACATGTCTTTTTATAATAAATAAGTATTGATAGGAGTTTCGGAGGCAACAAAGCTTTTGAATAACCATAAATGGCATGCATTTGAAGAAAAAAAATTTGTGGCCAATTTTTTTGGAAAGGGGTACCTCTTTGCTAAAATCGATTTTTTGGTTGAAACACAATTTTACCCAAAACATGTCTTTTTATAATAAATAAGTATTGAAAGGAGGTTCGGAGGCAACAAAGCTTTTGAAAAAGCATAAATCGCATGCATTTGAAGAAAAAAAATTTGTGGCCAATTTTTTCGGAAAGGGGTACCTGTTTGCTAATATCGATTTTTTGGTTGGAGCACAATTTTACCCAAAACATGTTTTAAACTAATCAGTAAGTATTGAAAGGAGTTTCGGAGGCAACAAAGCTTTTGAAAACCCATAAATCGCATGCATTTGAAGAAACAAAATTTTTGGCCAATTTTTTTGGAAAGGGGTACCTCTTTGCTAAAATCGATTTTTTCGTTGGAACTCAATTTAACCCAAAACATGTCTTTTTTTAATAAATAAGTATTGAAAGGAGTTTCGGAGGCAACAAAGCTTTGGAAAAACCATAAATCGCATGCATTTGAAGAAAAAAAATTTTTGGCCAATTTTTTTGCAAAGGGGTACCTCATTGCTAAAATCGATTTTTTGGTTGGAACACAATTTTACCCAAAACATGTCTTTTTTTAATAAATAAGTATTGAAAGGAGTTTCGGAGGCAACAAAGCTTCTGAAAAACCATAAATCGCATGCATTTGAAAAAAAAAATTGTTTGGCTAATTTTTTTGCAAAGGGGTACCTCTTTGCTAAAATCGATTTTTTGGTTGGAACACAATTTTACCCAAAACATGTCTTTTTATAATAAATAAGTATTGATAGGAGTTTCGGAGGCAACAAAGCTTTTGAATAACCATAAATGGCATGCATTTGAAGAAAAAAAATTTGTGGCCAATTTTTTTGGAAAGGGGTACCTCTTTGCTAAAATCGATTTTTTGGTTGAAACACAATTTTACCCAAAACATGTCTTTTTATAATAAATAAGTATTGAAAGGAGTTTCGGAGGCAACAAAGCTTTTGAAAAACCATAAATCGCATGCATTTGAAGAAAAAAAATTTGTGGCCAATTTTTTCGGAAAGGGGTACCTGTTTGCTAATATCGATTTTTTGGTTGGAGCACAATTTTACCCAAAACATGTTTTAAACTAATCAGTAAGTATTGAAAGGAGTTTCGGAGGCAACAAAGCTTTTGAAAACCCATAAATCGCATGCATTTGAAGAAACAAAATTTTTGGCCAATTTTTTTGGAAAGGGGTACCTCTTTGCTAAAATCGATTTTTTCGTTGGAACTCAATTTAACCCAAAACATGTCTTTTTTTAATAAATAAGTATTGAAAGGAGTTTCGGAGGCAACAAAGCTTTGGAAAAACCATAAATCGCATGCATTTGAAGAAAAAAAATTTTTGGCCAATTTTTTTGCAAAGGGGTACCTCATTGCTAAAATCGATTTTTTGGTTGGAACACAATTTTACCCAAAACATGTCTTTTTTTAATAAATAAGTATTGAAAGGAGTTTCGGAGGCAACAAAGCTTCTGAAAAACCATAAATCGCATGCATTTGAAAAAAAAAATTGTTTGGCTAATTTTTTTGCAAAGGGGTACCTCTTTGCTAAAATCGATTTTTTGGTTGGAACACAATTTTACCCAAAACATGTCTTTTTTTTAATAAATAAGTATTGAAAGGAGTTTCGGAGGCAACAAAGCTTTTAAAAACCATAAATCGCATGCATTTGAAGAAAAAAAATGTTTGGCCAATTTTTTTGGAAAGGGGTACCTCTTTGCTAAAATCAATTTTTTGGTTGGAACACAATTTTACCCAAAACATGTCTTTTTTTAATAAAAAAGTATTGAAAGGAGTTTCGGAGGCAACAAAGCTTTGGAAAAACCATAAATCGCATGCATTTGAAGAAAAAAAATTTTTGGCCAATTTTTTTGGAAAGGGGTACCTCTTTGCTAAAATCGATTTTTTGGTTGGAACACAATTTTACCCAAAACATGTATTTTTTTAATAAATAAGTATTGAAAGGAGTTTCGGAGGCAACAAAGCTTTGGAAAAACCATAAATCGCATGCATTTGAAGAAAAAAAATTTTTGGCCAATTTTTTTGGAAAGGGGTACCTCTTTGCTAAAATCGATTTTTTGGTTGGAACACAATTTTACCCAAAACATGTATTTTTTTAATAAATAAGTATTGAAAGGAGTTTCGGAGGCAACAAAGCTTTGGAAAAACCATAAATCGCATGCATTTGAAGAAAAAAAATTTTTGGCCAATTTTTTTGGAAAGGGGTACCTCTTTGCTAAAATCGATTTTTTGGTTGGAACACAATTTTACCCAAAACATGTCTTTTTTTAATAAATAAGTATTGAAAGGAGTTTCGGAGGCAACAAAGCTTTGGAAAAACCATAAATCGCATGCATTTGAAAAAAAAAATTTTTGGCCAATTTTTTTGGTTGGAACACAATTTTACCCAAAACATGTCTTTTTTTAATAAATAAGTATTAAAAGGAGTTTCGGAGGCAACAAAGCTTTGGAAAAACCATAAACCGCATGCATTTGAAGAAAAAAAATTTTTGGCCAATTTTTTTGGAAAGGGGTACCTCTTTGCTAAAATCGATTTTTTGGTTGGAACACAATTTTACCCAAAACATGTCTTTTTTTAATAAATAAGTATTGAAAGGAGTTTCGGAGGCAACAAAGCTTTGGAAAAACCATAAATCGCATGCATTTGAAGAAAAAAAATTTTTGGCCAATTTTTTTGGAAAGGGGTACCTCTTTGCTAAAATCGATTTTTTGGTTGGAACACAATTTTACCCAAAACATGTCTTTTTTTAATAAATAAGTATTGAAAGGAGTTTCGGAGGCAACAATGCTTTGGAAAAACCATAAATCGCATGCATTTGAAGAAAAAAAATTTTTGGCCAATTTTTTTGGTTGGAACACAATTTTACCCAAAACATGTCTTTTTTTAATAAATAAGTATTAAAAGGAGTTTCGGAGGCAACAAAGCTTTGGAAAAACCATAAATCGCATGCATTTGAAGAAAAACAATTTTTTGCCAATTTTTTTGGAAAGGGGTACCTCTTTGCAAAAAAATTGGCCAAACATTTTTTTTTCTTCAAATGCATGCGATTTATGGTTTTTCAAAAGCTTTGTTGCCTCCGAAACTCCTTTCAATACTTATTTATTAAACAAATACATGTTTTGGGTAAAATTGTGTTCCAACCAAAAAATCGATTTTAGCAATTTTTTTTCTTCAAATGCATGCGATTTATGGTTTTTCAAAAGCTTTGTTGCCTCCGAAACTCCTTTCAATACTTATTTATTAAAAAAAGACATGTTTTGGGTAAAATTGTGTTCCAACCAAAAAATCGATTTTAGCAAAGAGGTACCCCTTTGCAAAAAAATTGGCCAAACATTTTTTTTCTTCAAATGCATGCGATTTATGGTTTTTCAAAAGCTTTGTCGCCTCCGAAACTCCTTTCAATACTTATTTATTAAAAAAATACATGTTTTGGGTAAAATTGTGTTCCAACCAAAAAATCGATTTTAGCAAAGAGGTACCCCTTTCCAAAAAAATTGGCCAAAAATTTTTTTTCTTCAAATGCATGCGGTTTATGGTTTTTCCAAAGCTTTGTTGCCTCCGAAACTCCTTTTAATACTTATTTATTAAAAAAATACATGTTTTGGGTAAAATTGTGTTCCAACCAAAAAAATTGGCCAAAAATTTTTTTTTTTCAAATGCATGCGATTTATGGTTTTTCAAAAGCTTTGTTGCCTCCGAAACTCCTTTCAATACTTATTTATTAAAAAAAGACATGTTTTGGGTAAAATTGTGTTCCAACCAAAAAATCGATTTTAGCAAAGAGGTACCCCTTTGCAAAAAAATTGGCCAAAAATTCTTTTTCTTCAAACACATGCGATTTATGGTTTTTCAAAAGCTTTGTTGCCTCCGAAACTCCTTTCAATACTTATTTATTAAAAAAAGACATGTTTTGGGTAAAATTGTGTTCCAACCAAAAAATCGATTTTAGCAAAGAGGTACCCCTTTGCAAAAATATTGGCCAAAAATTTTTTTTCTTCAAATGCATGCGATTTATGGTTTTTAAAAAGCTTTGTTGCTTCCGAAACTCCTTTCAATACTTATTTATTAAAAAAAGACATGTTTTGGGTAAAATTGTGTTCCGACCAAAAAATCGATTTTAGCAAAGAGGTACCCCTTTGCAAAAAAATTGGCCAAACATTTTTTTTCTTCAAATGCATGCGATTTATGGTTTTTCAAAAGCTTTGTCGCCTCCGAAACTCCTTTCAATACTTATTTATTAAAAAATACATGTTTTGGGTAAAATTGTGTTCCAACCAAAAAATCGATTTTAGCAAAGAGGTACCCCTTTGCAAAAAAATTGGCCAAAAATTCTTTTTCTTCAAACACATGCGATTTATGGTTTTTCAAAAGCTTTGTTGCCTCCGAAACTTCTTTCAATACTTATTTATTAAAAAAAGACATGTTTTGGGTAAAATTGTGTTCCAACCAAAAAATCGATTTTAGCAAAGAGGTACCCCTTTGCAAAAAATTTGGCCAAAAATTCTTTTTCTTCAAACACATGCGATTTATGGTTTTTCAAAAGCTTTGTTGCCTCCGAAACTTCTTTCAATACTTATTTATTAAAAAAAGACATGTTTTGGGTAAAATTGTGTTCCAACCAAAAAATCGATTTTAGCAAAGAGGTACCCCTTTGCAAAAAATTTGGCCAAAAATTCTTTTTCTTCAAACACATGCGATTTATGGTTTTTCAAAAGCTTTGTTGCCTCCGAAACTTCTTTCAATACTTATTTATTAAAAAAAGACATGTTTTGGGTAAAATTGTGTTCCAACCAAAAAATCGATTTTAGCAAAGAGGTACCCCTTTGCAAAAAAATTGGCCAAAACTTTTTTTTCTTCAAATGCATGCGATTTATGGTTTTTCAAAAGCTTTGTTGCCTCCGAAACTCCTTTCAATACTTATTTATTAAAAAAAGACATGTTTTGGGTAAAATTGTGTTCCAACCAAAAAATCGATTTTAGCAAAGAGGTACCCCTTTGCAAAAAATTTGGCCAAAAATTCTTTTTCTTCAAACACATGCGATTTATGGTTTTTCAAAAGCTTTGTTGCCTCCGAAACTTCTTTCAATACTTATTTATTAAAAAAAGACATGTTTTGGGTAAAATTGTGTTCCAACCAAAAAATCGATTTTAGCAAAGAGGTACCCCTTTCCAAAAAAATTGGCCAAAAATTTTTTTTCTTCAAATGCATGCGATTTATGGTTTTTCAAAAGCTTTGTTGCCTCCGAAACTCCTTTCAATACTTATTTATTAAAAAAAGACATGTTTTGGGTAAAATTGTGTTCCAACCAAAAAATCGATTTTAGCAAAGAGGTACCCCTTTGCAAAAAATTTGGCCAAAAATACTTTTTCTTCAAACACATGCGATTTATGGTTTTTCAAAAGCTTTGTTGCCTCCGAAACTCCTTTCAATACTTATTTATTAAAAAAAGACATGTTTTGGGTAAAATTGTGTTCCAACCAAAAAATCGATTTTAGCAAAGAGGTACCCCTTTGCAAAAAATTTGGCCAAAAATACTTTTTCTTCAAACACATGCGATTTATGGTTTTTCAAAAGCTTTGTTGCCTCCGAAACTCCTTTCAATACTTATTTATTAAAAAAAGACATGTTTTGGGTAAAATTGTGTTCCAACCAAAAAATCGATTTTAGCAATTTTTTTTCTTCAAATGCATGCGATTTATGGTTTTTCAAAAGCTTTGTTGCCTCCGAAACTCCTTTCAATACTTATTTATTAAAAAAAGACATGTTTTGGGTAAAATTGTGTTCCAACCAAAAAATCGATTTTAGCAAAGAGGTACCCCTTTGCAAAAAATTTGGCCAAAAATACTTTTTCTTCAAACACATGCGATTTATGGTTTTTCAAAAGCTTTGTTGCCTCCGAAACTCCTTTCAATACTTATTTATTAAAAAAAGACATGTTTTGGGTAAAATTGTGTTCCAACCAAAAAATCGATTTTAGCAATTTTTTTTCTTCAAATGCATGCGATTTATGGTTTTTCAAAAGCTTTGTTGCCTCCGAAACTCCTTTCAATACTTATTTATTAAAAAAAGACATGTTTTGGGTAAAATTGTGTTCCAACCAAAAAATCGATTTTAGCAAAGAGGTACCCCTTTGCAAAAAATTTGGCCAAAAATACTTTTTCTTCAAACACATGCGATTTATGGTTTTTCAAAAGCTTTGTTGCCTCCGAAACTCCTTTCAATACTTATTTATTAAAAAAAGACATGTTTTGGGTAAAATTGTGTTCCAACCAAAAAATCGATTTTAGCAATTTTTTTTCTTCAAATGCATGCGATTTATGGTTTTTCAAAAGCTTTGTTGCCTCCGAAACTCCTTTCAATACTTATTTATTAAAAAAAGACATGTTTTGGGTAAAATTGTGTTCCAACCAAAAAATCGATTTTAGCAAAGAGGTACCCCTTTGCAAAAAATTTGGCCAAAAATACTTTTTCTTCAAACACATGCGATTTATGGTTTTTCAAAAGCTTTGTTGCCTCCGAAACTCCTTTCAATACTTATTTATTAAAAAAAGACATGTTTTGGGTAAAATTGTGTTCCAACCAAAAAATCGATTTTAGCAATTTTTTTTCTTCAAATGCATGCGATTTATGGTTTTTCAAAAGCTTTGTTGCCTCCGAAACTCCTTTCAATACTTATTTATTAAAAAAAGACATGTTTTGGGTAAAATTGTGTTCCAACCAAAAAATCGATTTTAGCAAAGAGGTACCCCTTTGCAAAAAATTTGGCCAAAAATACTTTTTCTTCAAACACATGCGATTTATGGTTTTTCAAAAGCTTTGTTGCCTCCGAAACTCCTTTCAATACTTATTTATTAAAAAAAGACATGTTTTGGGTAAAATTGTGTTCCAACCAAAAAATCGATTTTAGCAATTTTTTTTCTTCAAATGCATGCGATTTATGGTTTTTCAAAAGCTTTGTTGCCTCCGAAACTCCTTTCAATACTTATTTATTAAAAAAAGACATGTTTTGGGTAAAATTGTGTTCCAACCAAAAAATCGATTTTAGCAAAGAGGTACCCCTTTGCAAAAAAATTGGCCAAAAATTTTGTTTTTTCAAATGCATGCGATTTATGGTTTTTCAAAAGCTTTGTTGCCTCCGAAACTCCTTTCAATACTTATTTATTAAAAAAGACATGTTTTGGGTAAAATTGTGTTCCAACCAAAAAATCGATTTTAGCAAAGAGGTACCCCTTTCCAAAAAAATTGCCCAAAAATTTTTTTTCTTTAAATGCATGCGATTTATGGTTTTTCAAAAGCTTTGTTGCCTCCGAAACTCCTTTCAATACTTATTTATTAAAAAAAATACATGTTTTGGGTAAAATTGTGTTCCAACAAAAAATCGATTTTAGCAAAGAGGATTTATGGTTTTTCAAAAGCTTTGTTGCCTCCGAAACTCCTTTCAATACTTATTTATTAAAAAAAGACATGTTTTGGGTAAAATTGTGCTCCAACCAAAAAAACGATTTTAGCAAAGAGGTACCCCTTTCCAAAAAAATTTACCAAAAATTTTGTTTCTTCAAATGCATGCGATTTATGGTTTTTCAAAAGCTTTGTTGCCTCCGAAACTCCTTTCAATACTTATTTATTAAAAAAAGACATGTTTTGGGTAAAATTGTGTTCCAAACAAAAAATCGATTTTAGCAAAGAGGTACCCCTTTCCAAAAAAATTGCCCAAAAATTTTTTTTCTTCAAATGCATGCGATTTATGGTTTTTCAAAAGCTTTGTTGCCTCCGAAACTCCTTTCAATACTTATTTATTAAAAAAATACATGTTTTGGGTAAAATTGTGTTCCAACCAAAAAATCGATTTTAGCAAAGAGGATTTATGGTTTTTCAAAAGCTTTGTTGCCTCCGAAACTCCTTTCAATACTTATTTATTAAAAAAAGACATGTTTTGGGTAAAATTGTGCTCCAACCAAAAAATCGATTTTAGCAAAGAGGTACCCCTTTCCAAAAAAATTTACCAAAAATTTTGTTTCTTCAAATGCATGCGATTTATGGTTTTTCAAAAGCTTTGTTGCCTCCGAAACTCCTTTCAATACTAATTTATTAAAAAAAGACATGTTTTGGGTAAAATTGTGTTCCAAACAAAAAATCGATTTTAGCAAAGAGGTACCCCTTTCCAAAAAAATTGGCCAAAAATTTTGATTCTTCAAATGCATGCGGTTTATGGTTTTTCAAAAGCTTTGTTGCCTCCGAAACTCTTTTCAATACTTATTTATTAAAAAAAACATGTTTTGGGTAAAATTGTGTTCCAACCAAAAAATCGAATGAGAAATATGCAAAAACTGTTGTATATGTTGGTTTCAATTTATTTAAACTTTTTTTTTTGTTAAATTTTTTTTCGATTTTAAACCTTTTAAAATGTTAATAGTATTTTAAATACATTTTCTTGTTTATAGTTTATGTATAAGATTAAAATAATTATTAATTTTAAACTTAAGCAACTACTTTTTATTTTCAATTATTTATATGCTTTTATATAACATTTTATTTAAGAAGAAAACTCTTTTTTTTTAACTTTAGTAATTGTTTACATTTGAATTATTTCAAGTACTTTTTTAATTAAATAAAAATTAAAACAACACTGCGTTTTTATTTACACATTTATTTCAACTGAAGTTATATCAGAGGACCTCAGTTTTTTATTTTGAGCTTATTTTCGAAATTCAAATTTTAATACAATTTAAAACAATATAAGTAAATTTTTGTGCAAGAACGAAGCAAAAAAAATTTTCATTGCAAAAGAACTGTTTAACAAATTCTCTTTATGTAATTGAAGTACAGACATTAAGAGAAAAAAGAAAGACATAATTATAAGAAAACACTATGGGGGGGCTTTTCATACAAAATGCACTTACACTTGTTGTTCTGAAGAGAATGAGTTTAAAATATTTAACTTTTTACTTCTTGCAGAAAAATGCTAAAAGAAAGCATAAATAAAAAAGCACCGTTATATACTTCACTGTAGTATTAAAAATTAAACGGGTGCTTCGCTAGGCTAGTACGTAGCACAAGTGGAGGTCATGGGTTCAATTACCAATTTAGACTCTGGTCCACAACATATTAAGGTCTTGGTTACTATTCTAAAATTTAAAATATTTAATAAATAAACAAATAAAGTAAAAAATTAAAATTATTTGGCTCTACAGAAAATTTTTAAATTTTGAATTGACTCTTTTTATAGCCACAGTGGGACATTTTACGTAAATAACTGTAAAGTAATTTATTTTCATTTGCTGGGAAAACAATTTACGGCATTCGATATTGATCGCAATTTTCAATTTAAATTGTATTGAAAGTTCGATAGATACCGACTGTGGTAATTTTGATTTCTGCTTAACATTTTTAATGTGGTGGAAAAATAAAAAAATAAAATAAAATTAACAAACTTATATATCAGTATGTTCGAAAATTTTTATGCTCTGTGTGAGACGTGATATTTTCAATTAACAGCGAAAAAATTGTTCCTACAAAAATTTTAGTAGAAACAGTTTAATCAAATTTGAAATTCCTTGCATTTAATTTTATAATTTGAAGAAGTACTCACGTGGTTGTTTTTCCCACGTTATTCGACACGGTAAAAACAATAATTTTAAAAGTAGAATTTTTAGTAATTTTTTCAAGGACCGGCCCTTAGAAAGAGGTTATTATTGAAATAAATCACACTTGTGTGATTTCCCATAAGAAAGATAATCAAAAAAAATCTCTCTTGCAGGAATAATAACAACACTAAAAATATGATATTGTATAATTAAACGATCAGACAATGCATAACACTCTAATGCAAGCTTGTGAATTTTACAAAAACAGTTAATGCTTTTTAATTTTACAATATGGGCACACATTTGAACTTCTTTTTGGTATTAAAAACTAAAAAGTGTAAAATACAATATTTTGAAAAATCTTAGTTAACTTTTTTGAAAATCTAATTTAATTTAAAAAATACCATTCACAACCAAAACAGTGTAATTTGCCATTTTTTAACCAAAAAAGTACTGAAATGAACTCAAAAATGTTAATGTTTTCTGCATTTGTGCATTTTTTTGAGGGTTATAAGTGAAAACTTAATGAGTTTTTGGTAAAAGAGCTAGCCCCAAATTGCGGCAGTCAATACCGATGATAATATCCATTTGTTTTGTATAGCAATTTCGATTGATATCATAAAATTTAATATGAGTTTGAAATGCATTTCATTTGTCCCACAAAATTTTCTTAAATAGAGTTCAAGTACATTTTATTTTTCTGTTATGAATATGGGGATTAATGGTTAAATTTATTAAAAAATTTATTTCATAATTTATAAATTTATGATATTTATTTAAAAATAGAAATCAACTTTACTCTGCATCTGTATGTGTAAGTAATTACATACATGCATAATTAATTACAACTGATGTGTGTGTGTGTGTGTGTGCATTAGCAGCGAAAAGTTCGAAGATTATAGACGAAAGTCTCTCAATTTCCTTGAGTGGTTACACAGGCAGTTGTAAAATGAACTTCTGAATGTTTTTATAAAAAATTAATTTGAATGAAACAAAAAATAATGTGAATCCAGTATTACCGTGTTGCTAATATCATAAAATTACTGAAATTAACATTTTCTTAGAAAAAAATTTTTTTTTGAATATATTAAAAAAATGTATGTTTAAAAATGCCATTAATTTGCTTTTGTTGTCTAGTTGTATTATTTGTATCTTACTTTTATTTTACTAAATAGTCATTAATCAACAAAAAAAAGTGGCACTCGGTAGCACTGTTTCGTTATTTGTCAATTTACTTGCTTTAAATGACATAACAAAATCGTTTTGATTTTTACTCAGTATCCCTGTGCAAATTTGCACAAACTGCCCACATACTACACAAATGCACTGTGCAGTGCACAGAACTTGAGACAGATTGTAAATAGAGAATCATAAAATAAGATATCTAATAAAATCAATTAAAAATATCATAAAAAACAAATGTTCGAATGAAATATTTATACCTGTTCTGTAAGCCGAAGTGGATAATGGCCCTATTGGAGTATTTTAACTTAATATCTGATATGATACTTTAATATGTAAAGAAAATAGAGAATTATAAAAGAAATCTGAAATATTGAGTCCTTTTAAATCGACTCGCCTTACAGAGAAAAACAAACTTGTTTCAGGTGCAGGCAGTACAAGTGCTGCATTATCCAGCAGGTCTTGGCATTTCAATTACCTGGTCATAACGGTTTCCTTGCTTCGATTTAGAGGATAACCAAATATTGAATTAAATTTTTGAGCAAATAATTTTCTAGAATTCATTTTACAGAACTGGAATTGACTATTCGGGGTGTCTGGATTGTACAAACAGAAAGTGTTTGCACCATCTTAAAAACTGTTTTCTTTTTAATTTTCCCTCATCAAAACCTCCAGCAAGAAATGTTGCCCAATGTGCATTGGGACCTGAAAATGATCAAAGAGTTTGCTTTTTGTTTTTGTAAATTGTATTTGGTTTTTTATTATTAATTATCCTTAATCAAATATAACTTAAGCTTAATTACAAATTGAACTATGTATTTGTTTACTAGTTTAATAAAAATAAAAATTATTGTATGACGTGTGAATAGTACATATTTTCAACTCAGTTGATTCTCTTCTATTCTAAAATTTAAAGTTATTATCTTAAATAATTAAATCATTTCAAATATAGAATAATAGGAAACTTTATTTTTAAATTAACATATTTAATTGTTTGTATTTTGCTTTCTTCTTTTATTTCTAAATATCTAAAAAATATATTTAATTTGATGTTTTTTTCAAGTTTATATTTTTTATTTGGAAAAAAAAAACAAACGTATTTCTTAAAGTAAAATTATTTTATAGTGAATTTAAAAGTTAGATTTTTGGTCAGCAGACATTAATAACATTAATTTTTGTTTAACCATTTAGTTTTTGTAAGATATATATTTTTTTTCTTCATAAAACGAAAGTCTACAAGAAATCGCCAAACAGTTTTTATTAATAATCAAGTGAATATTGCGAATTAAATTGTTTTTTTTTTTTACTTTCGGCTTCTCTAACTGCATAAAGAAATTATTTCATTGAAAAAAATTATGTATTAGTTCTTATGCAAAATATATGCCCGAAAGAAATTTAATTGAACATTTAGGGGTACAATCTGAACTTTTTGAAACAAATGAAAAAAACTTCTTTGTAGCCGTCCGTTTCGATATCAGAAGTGTACTTTTTGTTATTTAAAAATAACTGCTTGGATTGCTGCTGTCAGGATTTTCATAAAAAAAATAGTTTTTATCAGGATCTTTTTTTTAATTCTTAGAAAATTTCTTTTAAGCTTTCTTTTATTAAGAAATTTTAAATTTATTTTTCACCAATTTTTTATATACTAATAAAAAGTGCACTTGGATAATATATTATGCCTGTTCGATATTGCAACTATCCTTCGATAATATTCGAAACAAAAACAAACTGTAAAGGTTTTGTTCTATTTTATTCAAGTCACTGTGGCAAATTGTTTTTAAGCAAAAATATTTTAATATTGAATAAGAAACTACAATAAAAATTTAAAAATTGAATTGGGTACGAAAATTTGTAATCAGTTTCGCATTTCAATGAAAGTTCATGTTACTGATCAATATATTCTGATAGATTTTTAATATTAAATCAAAAACTACACAAAATTTTTTTTAATTTAATTCTGATCGAAATTTCGTAATTATTTTCGAAACTCTATGAAAATTTAAGTTAATGCTCAACAAGTTATGACAAAATATTAATAACATGATATGCTAGTAAACACAAAGCTTCTGAGCATTTTCGACATTTCGAATTTCATATCAAATTTTTGCTGAAAAAAATTCAAGGTTTTAGAGCTTTAGGAAGAGCTTAAAATTTTCAAACTTTCAAAGGAACATATACCATGTACCGCCCTTTTTTCAAAAGAACATGTACCGCAACTTTTCTTTCAAAAGAACATGTACCGCCTCTTTTCTTTCAAAAGAACATATGCCGTACTTTTCTTTAAAGAGAACATATACTGCCTTTTTTCCAAAGGAACATAGACTGACCTTTTCTTTCAAAAGAACATATACCGCCCTTTTTTCAAAATAACCTATACCGCCTTTTTTCATAAGAACATATACCGCCTTCTTTTCTTTAAAGGTCAAGTTAAATGAAAATTTCGTCCAAATGCAGTTCTGTTTCATCATTGAAAATAAAGAATAAATATGATACAAGTAAAATACTGATGGAAAGTAAAATAAAAATTAAATGATATATAAAATATTATTTATGCCGTCTTAACTGCCACTTTTCTAGGTGTTTTACATTTCTTTTTTTTCTTGCACCGTTGTAATGCCAATATCTTAATTCACTTTTAAACTTACAAATACGTTTCATTATTTATTTATTTATTTTTTTTAACCGAATTACTAAATAAAATCTTATTCTATCAACAACAACAACAATCATATGCCAATACTATTTAAAAAAAAAACCTGTTTCGCATATGCAAACCGAAAAGAGTCTGAATACTATTTTAGATGTACGTGATTATTAGGCCTTCCACTCACTACTTATCACATAACGACGTTTGGGTTGTGGTTGTTGCAATAGATTGACTCGTTGCTGGTGGTGTGCTGGGAAGTAGAGGTGGTGCAGCCGTTGCATTGGTATTGCTACAGAAATTGGTGGTTAGGGTTGCGGCACCATTCGTTACCGAATGGCGTCTCGATAATACATTATTTGGCAAGTAATTGAAATGACCGTTGGGGAGCGGCGCATAGGCGGAACAACCATTGGAGGTAGACGTTATATGATGTAAATTTGTATCAAGATTTCCCAGCTTACCAACGATTTTTGGTATTTTATCACTTTCCGAAAGATTGGATTGATTGGATAAGTTCAAACCTGCACCGGTTGTTGTTAGGCCACCACCTCCAGTTGTAATGCTGGCGCTGTTGCTGGCGCTGTTGCTGTTGTTGTAATGATGATGATGGCAATGATGATTATGATGGTGGTGATGGTGATGATGATGCCCATGATGACCCAGATGGCTGTGTTCTGACTGCTGTGGGTTTTGCGGATAAGAATTTGTAGACGATGATGAAGAATAATTATTGGGATGATGATGATGATGGTGTTTGTGTTGTTGTGACGTCGAGCCGCCACTGCCACAATTTGACATCGATGGTGTACTTTTACTGTAGAATTTGTTGCTACTGTTTGAATGTATAATTTCATCTGCTCCCTTAAGCGATGACGTTTTTCTAACGCGCATGCATTCACAACTGCGACACGATGAACTGGTGGAGGAATCACGCTGTCGTGGTGTTTTCGAATTCAGACTATCCACATTGGTGGCTATCATTTGGGCTTGCGTTTCGGTGAGTGAACCTTTTTTGGTTGGCGAATTGGGTGAACTGTCTTCTTCGCCGGTTGGTGGCGGCGTTGACATCTGGCTGGAGCCCGTTGAATAGCATAGAGTTGAATGCTCCTGCAACAATTCTGTTTCGGAATCATCGTCATCAGCCTCTATACCCGTCTCATCATCGTCGGCATCATTTTCCAGATTGTTTTCCATATCAAGTACATCATCTGTTTCGCTGCGGTTTTGTAGCTGATTGTTGAGATCACTGTTGGGCGTTTCTATGGCATCTGGTGTATTTACAACACTTTTCGAGCTGCTATTTCGATTATTTTTATTTCGTACAATGCCATTGTTTTTCTTATTTTGTTTCGTTTCAACACCTTCGGCGAGAGCTATCCAGTGCTGCCGATTATCGCGAACTCCAGCTACTAGAGGTTCCAGTTTATCGGAGAGTTGAGCAAAAGCCTGCAAGAAGTTCAGAGAGAGGGAGTTATTGATTTTTATTTGTAACTTTTATAATTTATTTTCCTATTATAAAGGTTGTGTTAATTTTCTTGGCAATAACAAAATCACATATGTACATATATCCCATTGTATTTTTTTTTTTTGTATGTTCCTGTACTGAGTTCTTTACTGACATATGAGACTTAAAGTCTTCTTCATGGGACACCGAAAATAAATAAATAAAAATTAAATAAAAAATAATATTAGGAATTGATTTTCTAGAAACACTGATATGGGGAAGGAGAGAGATGTAAGAAGAAATGCAATCTGGGCGAAAATTTTTCTAAAAAGTTCTCTAAAAAAATTTTATTATGTACTTGGTCATCTTACCAATTGGCCTTCAAACTGACAGAACTACAGTATACATATGTATCTGTTCATATGGGAATGATTGCTTTCACGGCAACAAGTTAGGTTGTTGTCCGTGCTGATTTTGTGCTTGTAGTCAAATTTAGATTTTTGTGCGCCATAATGAAGGAATCCAAATTTGTTCATGCAATGAAAATGTTGGAATAAATGTAAACTTGAAAATATTTTCTTTTAACAACAGCCTTTGCAGTCGTGTAGCCTGCTGTGGTCTAAGGGTTTAGAGCTGCACTTTCAAACATTTTTCTAATTTATTTTTTTACTCTAAAATTCAAGTGAAAAAAGAAAAAAAACGATTCACATTTTGATTCATTTAATTGTACAATTGAGTGCAGGCGAAAATTTCTAATCGAATAAAAAATTATAAATGAAAACATTTGATTTATAAATTTCTATACAAAAAATATCGCTCACAAAACCAAAAATTAGTTTAATTTGTCTACAAGCACAAACGCAGCACGGACAACAACTAGGTCTTTTGGAGTAAATGTAAATTACAACAACTAAATTATTTAATTATATTCACCTCATATATTGGCAAGCAAATGGAATCAATAAAGCCCACCTGCATCGTGGGTAGTTCATCTTCCTTTTCGCGATTCATAATATCCTAAAAATAATGAATGAAGGAAATTAATGAGATCAATAATTATTTATAAATATTTGCCAAACAACTTACAATGGGCGTTATATTTAATTCCTGCTTTTCCATATCGCCCTGTTCAAAGAATTCGGAACTAACCAAATCGGCTACACGTTTTTCGATATCCCAGGGCTTTGTTATGGCCGATAAATCACAAACGGTCATGCTCATGGCACGCAATAAAGCACGAGGATCCTCGTCCACCCAATAGCTCATCGGTTGCTCTCGCACGCACTGCAAAAAGTTGCCACGTTTTCTAAAAAAAAAAAACAACATGGAAATATTTATAACAACGACTTAAAACTGGGAAAGTGAATTAAAAACCTTAAATAAACGGCCAAATCGGTGGATAGAATGGCATCTTCTAATACTTTTATAACACGACAATAATCTTCTGATGATAAATTCGCTAAAATTTGATTGCCGGGACTGTTTAAGATCATTAAACACTGATCGAAATGATGATGTTCCATGGTAGACGTAGAATATAATTGAGCCAAGGGTGAGGAAGCTCTAATGGATTTAATTATATTAAATAAATTAGTCTTATTATTTAAAAACAAATTATTTATATTTTGATATTATAAAAATTTATAATATCAATATATAAATATAAATAAAAATTTAAAATTTTAAAAAACTATAACTAAAATAATATTGAAAGAATAAATATAAATCATTAATATAAAATGCATTTCGTTTTATGGAAATGGAAAACTCACTTAATTTGAAATGAATTATTGGTCCCCCGGTGATCCAAGTCATGGCACAAGCAGGCAATTATTAATGCCAAGCATTCAATTTCACCAAATATTTTCCACCACTGGGTTGCCTGTCCATGATGGGAAATCTTTGATTAGTAAAAATAATTTTCTTTTTACAAACAAAATTAAAATAAATGAAATTTTATATAGATACAAATGGCATTTGCAAAGTTTTAAGTATTTCAATAAATAAAACTTTAGTGTACAAGGATAAACACGATGGGGGAAATAAAGGATGTTGTAACATAAGGAAAGGCAATAACATTCAAGTTAAAACAGAAAAATCAACTTACGGTCAATATGGCAAACATCATTTGGGCCACATTAAAGGCATGACGCCAATTGTGATAAGTGACATTGCGATAATTTTTCTTCACACTCAATAACCAGCGACACAACACCTCGTAGTCGATATGGAAACGTTCAACGAAATCCAAATCCAAAAACATGCGCAAACATGCCTGCAAGTGGTTTGAAAATAATATCATTAACTCGTTATTAAGAGTGAATTAAAAAAAATAAATAACTTTACCTTTAATGTATCATCATCTTCGAAATGTATATCATCAAAGCGAAAATCGTGTAAACGAAAATGCGCAGCGGAAGGCACTCTTAGACGCTAAAAAGAAAGGAAAAAATATATTGTATAATTAAACACAAGCGAGATAAATAAAGTAAATAAATTTTGAAACGCTTAAGACGTATTTTGCGCAGTAACAGAAGTAGACACCAAAGAATCCATTTATAGCCAAAATGAAAGGACTCATACTCGAATCTATTTTTAAGACTATTTATCTAAAAATCTATTTGTAAGATAATTTGCATTTGTATTGTTTTAAAATAAAATCTATCTCACAGTATTTAAAAAAAAAACTCAAATATTTTATAGATGCATTTTAGGGATTGAGCAGCATTTTTCTATTGGTAATTAATCAAAATATTAGTTGAAATTATTTCCTAAGACCTCTGTGCGGGAAATGCGGGTTACAGTTAAACGCAACTGGATTACATTTTATGGGTCAGTGTTATTGGTTTATACCGACAAACCAGCAACTCCAGAAGCATTGGAATCCAATATTGAAGCCATCATGGCCACCTTATGGCCAGAGTTAATAGAAGTACTCAAAAATTGGACTGATCAAGTGGATCATGTAACACATGCCGGATATTGTTTTTAAAAAATGAAAGCCATGAATTCATTGTGAAAACCCTTGGTGTAGATCAGGGAAAGGCAACCTATACTATTACATTTTGCGATTTTATTACTTATACAGGGTGTTTTTTTTTAAATCGTTTTAATGTCATCAATTTGGCTTTATTGGAAGGATAATTTTATGCCATTAATATTTAAATATGATTTCGGGCATGTGGCCGCCGCGGCTGGCTCGAATAAAGCCAATTCTACAGGTCCAATTTTCAACCACTTTTTCGAGCATATGGGGCCGTATGTTGGCAATAGCGCCACGAATGTTGGCTTCCAAGTCCCCTAACGTTTCTGGTTTGTTGGCGTAGACGAGCGACTTCACATATCCCCAAAGAAAATAATCCAATGGTGTCAAATCACACGATCTTGGTGGCCAATTGACAGGTCCATTCCGCGAGATTATGCGCTCATCGAATGTTTCCTTCAATAAATCGATTGTGACGTGCGCTGTGTGGCATGTAGCGCCGTCTTGTTGGAACCACAACTCATCCACATTCATTTGCGCAAAATCTTCCATAAAGTTGATGGACAAAGCTCCAATTGCTGTGCACGGTGGCGAATCGATTCATTCGGGTCCTCTTCAACACTTTGCTCTACAGCGGCAATTGTTTCTTCGGTGCGCACTGTTCGACGTCTCTGCGGATGCGTATTATCACATAGAGTAAACGTAGTGCGAAAACGATCCATGGTTAACCGAATTAATTTCTCTGATGGACGATTATGTCGACCATAAAATGGACGGAGCTTGCGGTAAACTTCGCGAACTGAACCATTACTTTCGAAATAAATTTGCACGATTTGCAAGCGTTGTTCTTTTGTCAACCTGTTCATGATGAAATGGCAAACCAAACTAAATATTAATCACTTGACAGCTGACAAAATGGCCGCCAGTTAAAAAAGTGATGCCAACTTAAAGTTCTATACCTCAATAAAAAACAACCAATATATTCTCTGCGCTCTCACCACGAATCGGTCTTGCCAATCAACTTTCGTCACTTCTCCCCAATTAAAACTTTAAAATCTCCAAAAGCTAACTTAATTTTATTATGGGTATTTGCAATATATTAGAAAATCAGTATCGGCATGGCATTGGAGCAAAATGATGTTTGTGGCTCTGTATGGAGTGATGGTGTGTAAAAAATAAAGTTTTGTAGGACATCTGACAAAGAGTAATGCAAATACACATATGTATATCTTCATTGCATTATTCGCCAGCAGGCATTATTTGTAAAAAGTTAGAATGTAATGAACACTATGAATTGTGGTTCAAATTGTTAACAAAACACCAGGTGGTCATAAGGGAATGTCATTCATAATTTTCCGCATCTCTTCATACTTTTCGCCGAAGCATTTGTCTTTCCCTGTACTAGAATCAGCAATCATTTTTTTCATAAAGATTTCTCCACAGTGATCGGACTCACATTGCTTTCTGGCTACGCTGATTCTTAAAGTATGCGATAAACACAACCTGCCTGTTTGAATGCTGAAACTAGACTGATTGAAATTGTTTACAGCTCCACAATGCGTGTACACACGTACGTAACAGAAGAGTAAATGAAAAGGCGCCGCGCCCTACATTTGCCTTTCCCTGGGATAGATCCATTTTTCAAACCAGAACCGGTACTTAGGGATGATCCTTACAAGTGCAATGAATTGTGCTCGAGAGGATTTTAATTTTATATTTCATTGTTTTTTTCTTTCAGCAAGTTATCGGTAGTATTCAACATCCAGTGCAATGGATTCTTCATTTAAACAGAACAACAGCAATTAGCTCAATACTGCAATTTGTTATCAGTAACCAAAACTGAATGCGGGATCAAAGTCAAGACATTTGGTTTCAAAGTCTAGACTTTAACCACCTCTGCCAACAGCACCACCCACCACTGAAGTTTCGCTGTAGGGTTTCATCGCAAGAAGAATATCAATACCTCACTGTGAGTTAGAAACTTAGAATATCTTACGTCCACGTAATTGAGATGTTTTCTATTGCAATTACTTTTTACTTAAATTTTCAATTACATCCCCATATAATTGTAATTGACTTTCAATTCCATACGTAAAAAATTCCAAAATATAATTGAAATTAAATTGAATTAAGATTCATAGGCTAATTATTCGAAATTTGTTTTTAAATCTCAGAAAGACATGATAAATATTCCAAGGCACAAAGGAAAGTCAACATCAGTTTTATTCAACTTACACAGCAGAGCAGAACAGCTGTTTTCTAATGCCGCAACGCTTTCATCATCAGTGATCATGTGCATAGTGTTTATCACCACTTATAAGGTGGCTTAGTTGAATGTGATAACAGTTCCTATTTACACAAATTTTATTGTGAAAAAGGATACGAGAACTGTATCAACCTGATGTTAACATGTTATTGTTATAATACCCGTGTTACCGTTTGATTATTTTTCTTCATGTCCCATTTTTCTGAATTTTTTTTTTTTTTTTTTTTTTATCATGTCTTTCTGAGATTTAAAAACAAATTTCGAACAATTAGCCTATGAATCTTAATTCAATTTAATATAGCAATATAAATGTTCGTTAAAAATTCTTACTACATATAATTGAAATATTCTGAATTGTATCAAATACCGGGACAGAGTTCCTTTAAGACACCTCTGTACCCAATTTTAAATCTCTATTTTGAGAGAATCATTCCGGGAAGGGCCGTGGGAGAGACGTTTCACCTCTGCAACATCAGAGAACATCTCAGCTTCTTATAGGGCTAAGGAATTGAACAAATTGTTCAATATTTACGCTACTTTTTGCATATAATATCGTACGTCAACGCCCGCTAAAAGGGGCGGGGTATAAAAATAGACTATATCATTTCTTCCACATCGAACGTATGGGCATTGCTAGATCGTCTCAGACTTCCTCACTGATCAAGAATATATATACTTTATGGGGTCCAATTCTTTTTGGAGGGCATTAAAACTGTATTTTTTCGGGGTCTCTCTGGCAAGGGCCTTGGCGGAGACATTTCACTTTTGCCATAAAACTCTAAAAATAAATGTCTAGGATAATTATAAGTAAGATTTATTTTTAATATTTTTTGATAGGGTCATTTAGGGGGCAAAAGGGGAGGTGGGGGTAGAGCAGAATAGCACCAGCTTACGTCTCAGTTTCGTTATTAAAGTTTAAAAATTTTATTTTTGAGGAATTTAGGCTTAAGTAAAACAGTTTGTTACATGTTTACACTATTTTTGCATATAATAGCGTCCAATAAAGGGGGTGGGGTTCAAAAATGAATTTTTTGGATTTCAGGGCTCCAAGTTTAATGCGCTGGACCTTTTTTGACATAAAAATATATTATTTGCTTAACAAAATTACAGAAAAAAAAATTAAAAAATTATGCTGTTTTTTAGAGGGAAATATTTTCCCCTCTTGCCCTATTCAGTCCATTTTCGAACTAGACCTGTGCTATCCTTCAATGTATATTTATACAAAATTTTAATAGTCTGCCTCTTTTTGCTTGGGCTGAATCGTGATTTCCACAGACGGACGGACATGCTCAGATCGTCTTAGATATCATCACTGATCAAGAATATATATACTTTATGGGGTCTCAGACGTATTTTATTAGATAATAATAAACGTATATTGAAAATCAGAAATATCAAAAATGGCATTTCAGGTTTGAAATATACTTCAGACACACGTGCCTCGCTGAAGGGGGAAGGGAATATAAGATTCGGCACAGCCGAATACAACACTTTTACTTGTTAAAAATTAAGAAATTAATTAAAATTACAACATACTGAAGAGAAAACAGTTGTAATTGATTACATGACAAAATTTATTAGATTCGTACGTCTTGTTTACTTGAAGGGAAAGCACAACATTTTAAACAAACAAATTTTTATTAGACGAAATGTCAATATGCAGTTTACAAATGAAATCTCAACTTTCCTAAAAATACTTTCCCATTAATCTTACAAGCTGAAAAGAATACAAAAGGGAGAATCATCAATTGACATAAATCAACATGTCTCAATTACTGGTCCCAAGAGCTTTACAATTTAAAATGCTTCTTGCAGTTTTTCCCCCTTCTCTGCCGCACTAGTTTCTTTTACATTTTATATTTAACTATTTGTTATGAACAAATTGAAGCACAATGTCACAAACCGAAATGAAAAATGGGTTGGAGAGAAGTCACAGATATGGGTTTTGATGATGCTGCTGCTGCTGCTGCTGTACAAATAGCCTTGAAGGTTTAATTTGCTTGTTAGAGAGACATTTTTTTTGTGCAGAAATATCTAATAATTAAATTCTATTTTTGAATCACAAACAGCAATTGATTTATTTATGGGACTTGAGAGAAAAACTTTTCAAATTAAAAATAGTTAAAGACAAATTGAAGCAAGGGCAAGGTGTATCTCCTAATGGCTTTTTAAAAGGATGTACAAGGATGTTTGTGTAACCTTTTTATTTTTGTGTGTTTAAATATTTGCCTAAATGGCAATTAACACTTTCAGTCCTTTAATGATGGCTCTTCTAAAGTATCTATTTGCAAAGGACTTTGACTCATAATAAAAATTAATTCCTTTCAAATTGTGAATGCGAACACACATTTATTCCATTCTTACATTTTTGTATATTTTTCAAATTCATGTCTTGGTTTACCACAGAATTCAGTTAAATTTTTTTTTTTAAGTTAAACAAGAAAGGATATTGTACCTTATCTACTAGAAAATTATAACAACAACAAAAAGTTGCTATAAATGTAATTAAAAGTTATTCATTTCACAAGATATTCGCATGCAGAGAATTAACTTCAAACAGCAGTTTTGCTCGAAACCCTTTTTCACCACTAAAAGGCACTGAAGTTGAAAAATTCATGGGAAGATTAAAACAAGAAGCCTTTAAATTTATTGTCGGCAGGGAGTAGATGTTAAGAGAATTTTTTTTTGTCTGGCAAAAGTTGTACGTTTTTCCGCTTGTGTAACTTAAAGTGTGGCAAAAAGAAATAAAAAAGATTTTATTTTTTTTTTTAACATTGAGAAATCATGCGATATCTACACAAAAAAGATCCTGTTGAAATAAGAACTTTTATTTTTACTTTTATTTTTCGTTGTTTTTTTTTTATATTAGAAACAACAATTAAAAACGTTATATTCGACCGAGTCGAATCTTAAATACCCTCCAAATATTTAGTAAGTAAATTTAAAGTGTTTCACTCGGTGGGACAGAGTTTCTTTAAGACATCTCTCTACACAATTTTAAATCTCTATTTTGACCGAGTCATTGCGGAAAGGGCCGTGGGGGAGACGTTTTACTTCTGCAAGATCAGAGAACATCTCA
Organism: Linnaemya tessellans; assembly: GCA_951800035.1. Taxonomy (NCBI): domain Eukaryota; kingdom Metazoa; phylum Arthropoda; class Insecta; order Diptera; family Tachinidae; genus Linnaemya; species Linnaemya tessellans. The sequence continues at coordinate 100,210,437 of OX637533.1, read as the reverse complement.
GCTTCTTATAGGCTTAAGGAATACAAATTGTTCAATAGTTACACTATTTTTGCATATAATATCGTACGTCAACTCCCACTAAAGGGGGGTCTGTTTTCCACAGACGAACGTATGGGCATTGCTTGATCGTCTTAGACTTCATCCGTGATCAAAAATATATATATTTTATGGGGTCCAATTCTTTTTGGAGGGCATTAAAAAATTTTGTCGGGGTGTCTTTGGCCAGGGCCGTAGGGGAGACACCTTTGCCATAAAACTCTAAAAATAAATGTTTGGGATAATCAAATGTAAAATGTATTTATAATATTTTTTGATAGGGTCATTTAGGGTGAAAAAGGGAGGAAGGGGTAGGACAGAGGAGTACCAGGTTACGTCTCAGCTTCATTATTAAAGCTTAAAAATTTTATTTTTGAGGAATTTAGGCTTAAGTAAAACAATTTATTAAATTTTTACACTGTTTTTGCATATACAGGGTGGCGCAAAAGTAATCCTCCTATCAGCTACATATATGCTATATATTTTGCGACATATGACAATCAACTGTGGCGGCGGCCATTTACATGACATCATATTCTCGACTTGATGTAAAAAAATTAAAAGACCAAATAAAATTAATCCACAAGAAGAATCAAAGTTTTTAATTTTTTTTTTAAATTACAGCCAAAAAACATCGGAAGGTTATTTTTGCGCCATTTTCTGATAGGAGGATTACTTTAGCGCCACCCTGTATGTAATAAAGACCGATAAAGGGGGCGGGGTCCAAAAATTAACTTTTTTTATTCTATGGCTCCAAGCTTAACGCTTTGAACCTTCTTTGAAAAATTATGTTCTTTTTTAGAGGTTGGTTTAGTTTTTCTTAGGGGAACTTTTATCCCTGTCGCCCGATTCAGCCCATTTACGAACTTGACCTGTGCTATCCTTCAAGATATATTGATACCAAATTTCAGAAGTCTGGCTCTTTTCGTTTGGACTGAATCGTGATTTCCACAAAGAGACGGACGGAAAGACGGATATGTTCAGATCGTCTTAGATTTCATCAATGATCAAGAATATATATCGTTACTTTAATATAGAAAAGCCCTAACTAATGTTTTCCTTACTTTACAGGAGAGGGAAAAAACTAAATAATATTTTAAGGGTTGAAGATACAGTAATTTTTTAAATGCAGTTTTTTATTAAATTCCCTAAGGAATTTAATGCTATAATAATTTTGTTTAAATTAAGACATTTTTGTAAAATTATATTAGATACGGCTTTTTGTGATGCAATATATTCAAAGTTTTGCGAGTTAGGGCTTTTCGTTATAAGTTAAAAAACTTGATATTTTTCGTTAAAACAGGGTTTTATTAATTGAAAACAATAAATATAAGTATAAAGGAGAAATGTATATTGTAGTACAGATAATATTTACAAGCTGTGTGGTAAAGTATCATAAAAACCATGACAATCGGAAGGAGTAAACTTTTTTAGATATTGTAAGTGTTCCCATTTTTTATATTTATTGGAATTCTTTCTGTATATAAGCACATTGGGGTAATGTCCTTATCGCAATTCCTGGACTTAAAGACCTCTTAAAAAATAGGATATGATAATTTTATATCTAGGTTTTCTTTATCCCAACTGGATTCATCGGAATAGAGCCTGTAAACCTACTGATCGGGAGTAAAACTGGTATCTAGATAGAGCTTTTTAGTCCTCTTTTTACAATAGTGAGATTCCATTTTCGGGAGCATATCTAGCCATTTACGACGAAACTTTCGTTTTTCTTTATTTCGAATGCCAGTAGCTGAGTTTTGTTTAACTTGTTTGTGCAGGCTTGAAACTTTTTGGGAACTTATTTCTGTACCATGATTTTGTTAATCCAGTTACGTACCATTTTCTCCTTCAATCCCAGTGCTCAATAGAACATGTTGCAACACACTTGTAAACGATTTGAATTAATTCTCAAAAATATGATATTGTTTTGGCTCGTGTTGAATTTTGAGAACACTTTTTTTTATCTGAGGAACTTACAAATCCGGTAACATACAAACGCTTCTGAATTGAATATTTCTTTCCGTACGCACTCCGTGAATTTTGGACAGTGTCTTAACGTACTTTTTGCACAGAAACGTACAAACAAGTTTCTCCCATTTCTATTTCAGGTTTGTGACAAACTCCTTTTTTCGATAAACTGTCGTATTCCTATATCCGTATGATATTACGACTTTTTCTGTTTATATTCTGCTGCCACTCACATTTTTCTGCTTTATTTTACCTTTTTCGTGTACACAAATCAGATATTTCGGCCATAGTTCAGTTGCTAATATATTTTTTCTCGGTCACGCGATTAAAGTACTCATATCTTTAATTTTTCTCACAAAAACAAGCTCAAAATGAGATTCGCAATTTAAAAACGTATTTAAAAAAGTCAAGTATATTCAACGGCTACTATCTGTGAGTCAATATATTTCACATCGTGCAACTTACTTTCCTCAGTATACTTAAGTTCATTTCAAATAATGAGTTAGGGCTTTTGTTTTGTAAAGAAAATACTCAAGTGACTTAGGGCTTTTTTATACTGCCTGTATTTTTGTTATTTTTGGTCGGATCGAATCAATTTTTTACCATAGGTGTATTAGAGGCTTGTCTATCAAAATATGCAAAAAAAAAACGATTTCGAAGAAAATCGACTTAGGGCCTTTCTATATTAAAGTAACGATATATACTTTATGGGGTCTCAGATGGATATTTCTCTGCTTTACAAACGGAATGACAAAGTGAATAAACCATCCAATTCTTTTTTGGAGGGTATAAAACAAAATTTTTGTTTTTTAAGAAAACATTGAAAAATCATGAGATGCCGACACAAAAAAGATTCTGTGAAAATAAGGGCTTTTATTTTTACTTACAGCCTGTTATTGTAACTAAAATAAAAATTTTTCATTGCTTTTTTTAATACTAGAAACAAAAACACACACGAAAATTTGTATTTTATTTTCAAAACCACGCGCTTAATATTAAAATCATGTAAATGATTTTTCTTTTGCAGAATTTCTAAAAAATTAATTTGTATTTAAAACTTTAAACTGAAAATATATTTTATAAATACGACTCTATATATTTAAATATTACACCCAAATCGAAATTTACATGTAAAAGAATATAACAACAACAGAAAAAATTTAATAAAAATGACAAAAACGTTAAAAATGCCAGGACATTTATTATCTTTTTCATGTTGTTTAGTTCGTCAGTAAATATTTCATATGAGTCACTAGTTAAATCGACCGCAACATAATGCTTTTCAGACTAAGCCTTTAAATTCTTTTTTAAGGCAAAAACATTGCATCCACATCAGATAAGACGGATTATTAAAGTTAAGCTGATGGCAGGCAGTTGCTCCTTTTCAAAATTAGAATGAATTTTATAGCAGGAAAAGAAGGGATGTTTTATTTATTTAATATTTTTTTTCTAATGATGATTCCTAGAAAGTCTTCTGACTGAAAAAAGTTCAACGTAACAAAATTCTAAACTTGAAACTTCAAAGTCCTTTTTAAAAAAAAAATTTACATATTCTTACTAACATCCCTGATATTATTAAAGTTAGGAAATAAAAGATTAACCCTTCACATGCAGTAAATACATTCTAAACATTGAGGTTGCACTATTGCCTATGACCATCAGCTGTTTGTGGACTTTAATTATACAGTCAAAGCTCGGTACAACAAATACTCACTTTAACAAATTCGTGATATATAGCGATTCTTTATTACATGAACTCCTTATATAGGGAATACTTTAATTTTTTACGCTCAAAATATAACGAAGAGTTAAAAATATATACACGACAAAAATATGTTTGTAGGCGTTTAAATTTACATTATGTAAATTTTTATAGATTATTTGCCATTCGGAAAATATATTGCAACTTTTTCCAATTATCAGGAAAATATTCATTGTGCTCATAAAGGTGCAATCACACTAGTCAAATACTTCCCCCAAAAAAGCATAGCCACTAAATACTAAAGGTGCGTTCACACTTATCAAATTTTTGCCCTGAAAATGCGTAACCACTAAATACTAATGAAAAATATTTTTCTTCAGATACGTGTTTATTTAGTAAAACAATTTCATACAAAACTAATAGACAGTGTCATGAATCCAATATTATTCGAGACTATTTCACTTAATAAATACATTTTTAAATTAAAAAGTTTTTTATTAGTGTTTAGTGGTTACGTTTTTTTGGGCAAATATTTGATAAGTGTGAACGTACCTTAATGAACAATATTTTGATTCAAATACACGTTTGCTAAGTAAAACAGTTGCATACATAAATAATACACAGAAGGCATCATAAAATCCAATAAACACATTCATGAGGTAAATATTTGTCAAGTGTGACCGTAAGTCTTCTAATAATAAATTGTTTCCGCTTTAGGTTTTTTACAAGTGATTAGCTCGGCGGTATTTATGCCTCTAAAATTTGGTGTTTGCTGTTTACGTCTTAAGGATTTCAAAAATTTTTTGGAAATAACATCCCTTGTTGCCCTAATTTATTGTTTGAAGCAAATTTAAATTAAAAATTCAAACTATTCACTTTTATAAAAAGAATCTCTAATAGATTATTTCCCCAGTTCTATTTATTCTTCAAGAAAATAAACTATTTTTTATACCCTCCAAAAAAGAGTTGTCATTACGTTTGCAACGCAGCAAAATATCCCTCTAAGACCCCATAACGTATATATATTCTTAATCAGTGATGAAATCTAAGACGATCTGAGCATGTCCGTCCGTCTGTGGAAATCACGATTCAGTCCAAAGGAAATGAGCCAGACCCTTGAAATTTGGTATAAATATATCTTGAAAGATAGCAAAGGCCAATTTCGTAAATGGGCTGAATCGGACCAGAGGAAAAAAAGTTCCCCTAAGAAAAACTTAACCAATCACTAAAAACCACATAACTTTTTAAGTTTTTTTTTGTAATTGTGTTAAGCAAATGATATATTTTTATGTCAAAGAAGGTCCAACGCGTTAAACTTGGAGCCATAGAATCAAAAAAGTTAATTTTTGGACCCCGCCCCTTTATTTGTGTTATTTATTTAACAAATTGTATTACTTAAGCCTACATTTCTTGAAACTAACATTTTTAAGCTTTTAAGTCGAAGCTGAGACGTAACCTGGTACTCCTCTGCCCTATCCCCCCACCCCTTTTACCCCCTAAATGACCCTATAAAAAAAATTTTAAAATTAATTTTACACTTAATTATCCCACAGATTTATTTTTAAAGTTTTATGTCAAAGGTGAAATATTTCTCCCACGGCTTTTACCAGAGAGACCCCTACTCTAAAATGGACCCCATTAAGTATATATGTATATTATTGATCAGTGATGATGTCTGAGACGATCGAGCAATGCCCATAAGTTCGTCTGTGGAAAACATGATATAGCCTAGTTTTGGAACCCGCTCTCTTTAGTGGGCGTTGACGTACAATATTATATGCAAAAATAGTGTAAATATTGAACAATTTGTATTCCTTAAGCGTATAAGAAGCTGAGATATTCCCTGATGTTGCAGAGGTGAAAATTAGACATCATAAAATTCATCGTGTGAATTGGGCGAAAATAAAAATCAAAAAATAGTTTTTATTTCCTAAGGAATAAATAAAAATATAACTATTACTTTTTGAAGAACAAACAAAAATCATGAAATACATTTTAGTTTTAAATTAATGTATGAATTTCTATTTTAGTAGTGAGCCTTTATTTATGTAAATTGTATTACAGGATGTTAATTTTCCCAACAGGATATAGGTTCAAATCTGCGAAACTGCAAATTATTTTTTATTTATTTTTATTTTAATAAATGAACGTGATTACATTCTATTTATTATTTTTGAGAGTGGAATATTAAGAATATTTTTCATAGTCATTAAACCAGCAGAACGGATCAGTACTGATTTCGAGGCCGCTACGCCATCTCATCAGCGTTCTTTGTTCAATTTTTCCACTGTTTCAAGTGGTGCTAGTTAGTGGGAACATCAACTATTTAACCAATATTTTAACGAAAATTGAATATGAGAAGTTCCCACATTCATATTTTCAAGTTATTACCTTTTTGTTTAGTACGAAATTCCCCAACCCTGACGACCCTGACATTTTAGTTTTGTTTGAGGAAGAAATATAAATAAAGAAATAAATGTTATTTTCTGAAGACTAAATAAAAATCAAGAAATATCTTTTATTTCTAAGGAATAATTAAAAATCAAAAAATAACTTATTTTCTGAGGAATAAATACAAATCGAAAAATTACTTTTATTTTCAGAGGAATAAATTGAAGTCGAAAAATAAATTTTATTTTCTGAGAAACCAATAGGTATTAAAAAATAACTTTTATTCCATAATAGAAAAATAACTCAGGATATGACGCTTAAAATAAAACTTATAACCGTTTCGGTCGCTGGTCTGAACGCTTTTTAATTAATTTTAAAACATCTTTTCAAAGATTTATAAAATATTTTGGAAGTTTTGGCAACGGAAGATATATTTTTCTCGTGTTCCAGCTTTTGCAAACGTCTTCCTTCATGAGTCAAGTATAAAAAGCTAATATCATGTTTGCTAATTGTAGTAATTTTTGCGATTTGAATAAACTTGCTCATTTTTATGCGTGAAGCAACATTTTAAACAAATAAGTATAATAATAATGATAATTTCAAATGTGTTATTATTATAATAGCAGCATAAACATGGAATACTGAATTACGTTATTTTATTTAATAAAAGTACTATTAAACAAGTTAGAAATATGTATTGTGACATTATGCGTCAAAGGAATTTTTATTAAAAACTTTGAAGTGTAACGAATTTTTCACTATAGCGAATAGGTAAGACATGAAAACATTATAAAGAATAAACTTCACAAAAAATACATATACAATTATATTAAAAAATTAATAAGTAAATAAATAAAAATAAATAGATTAAAAAGTAAATATATACAAATAAAGAAATAAATAAAAACTGTAGTGGAGGCAATCAAAAACAAATAAAAATAAATAAATTAAAAAGTAAGTAAATAAAATTAAAAACTGTAGTAGATCGAATCAGAAACATATTAAATTAAAACATATTAAAATTAAATAAATTAAAAAGTAAATAAATAAAAATTTTAAGTAAAGGAAATCAAAAGTTAATATAAGTGTATTAGTGTTTTATTATGGCGATTCGTTATAGGAAATTTTGTATGTGACATTGGGAAAATAACGAGTTCTCCGCACTTGCATGTAGAACACTACTACGATAATTTTTGTGGTATATTTCAATCCTTTAACTCTTTGCGGTATGAGTCCTTTTATTTATTTCTTGAAAAAGTAGCAAAAAAGCGAGTGATAAATAATTAATGGAAATATTCTATAAACATATTTATTGCAAAGTCGTTAAAAATGTATATTTAAACGAAAGTAGTAAATCAATACTTAAAATGTGTTTAAGTAAAAATTTAACCAGGACAATTGCCACTTTTTTTATGTTGCCCGGTGTTAATAAAAATTAAGGCAAGTATTGGAATATTGTTGTTCATGTCTTGTGTTTAATTAAAGAACTTAGATAATAATGATTCGTTAAAAACATTGGTTAAATAGTTGATATTGCTACTAACTAGCACCACTTGCGAAAGTGGAGAAATTAAACAAAGAACGCTGATGAGATGGCGTAGCGGCATCGAAATCAGTACTGATCCGTTCTGCTGGTTTGATGATAATAAGAAATATTCTTAATATTCTCTTAATATAAATAAATAGAATTTGAACAAATTCATTTATTAAATAAAACTATAGACTGCATTTTAGCAGATTTGAACTTAAGCCCGTTGAAAAATTAACATCCTGTACGCAAGAAAAAAGTTCGACTAATAGAATATAAATTCATAAATAATGATTCTAGTTCGTCTTAATACTTTTGCTATATTTGTATTTCGTATATAAATAAAGCCAGACTTACCCTTAAACGATGAGCCTCGTCGATAGTAGCCGAAGCATGATAACTTAAAACTTCCAATGTAACACTCTGTTTAGCCATGGCCACAATAGCCTTTTCATACATGTGGGTGTTGTGTATGCCCATGCCACAAAAGATGGCAAAAGCTTCCACGAAATTTTCATCATTTTTGGTAAATGTCTGGACAAGGAAAATAATTTTATTAAAAATTGTGTAAAAACGGAAAAACTATTATGGAACTTACCAAGTTATCAAATTTATTTATTAATTGTATGACACCAATAATCTGGCCCAGTGAATTCTTTATGGCCATGCATAAAATGGATTTATGTTGAAAATTGCTATTTTCATCAACACTGGGATCAAAACGATCATCGGCATACGCATTTGGTATATTAACAGTCTGTAAAAGAAGAAAAAAATCCAATTATCCTGTTCATATAAATTTTCGTTAACTGTTGCTGCGCACCTCTCCCGTTGTTGCCACATGCCCCGTTATGCCAACGTTTATGGGAAATCTGGATTCAAATGGACTCGTACGATTCGTTGATTCTTCTTCGCTTAAATCGTTCGCTTCAAAATCAAACACTCGCGAAAAGCTGCCCTTTGAAGCTTCATGTACCAACAATATTTGAACTCTTTGGCATTGTATTAGACTCTGCATGTGTGTTAGTATACGAAACACCATGTGCTCTATGGTACTTTGCTCCTCGAATATCATGCGTGCCAAATCCAGCAACACCTGATTACGTTTAATTTCCAACTGCGATTTCTCATACAGTTGGGCATTGCGTAGACCAATACCACAGAATTGTAAATAGGAAGCAAAAACCTTAAGGATAAATAATATAAGGCAACACACAATATTGATTAATTTATTTTAAGAAAAATAAAAATAAAACATAGAAGCAAAGGAAAATGCAAGCGTTAGAAAAATTTTCCAATTAGAAGTTAATTGTTGATGTCTTACATAGGAAAATTTTTTAAAACTTGTTCAAATTTGTTCATAAGATTTGCAAAAGCATATAACATCAAAATTTTGCTGCAAGTAGTTCATTGCATTCACCCAAAAAAAAAATTTATAAATTTTTCCAATCAACTTCCTTCAATTGAAATGAAAATGTCGTTCTTTAAATATATCATAGTTGATAAGATTCCTTACCTTTTCATCCGTTTCTGAGAAATGTTCTCCGTTTAATTTATTAATGACTTGCGCCACTCCAATGACATCACCTGACGAATCCTTAATTGGCATACAAAGCAGCGCTTTGGTGCGATAACCGGTCAACGTATCGATTTCACAATTAAAACGGTCATCCTGAGCAAAGAGAAAGACATGAAAACAAAAATAAAAAATTAAAACAACTATTATCTAGTGTGTAAAAATGGTGGGATATTTATTAATAAGTCAAGGAAAAAGGTGACGAGAAATTTAAGTTTTCATTTTTTAAATGTTGCTTAAGTAAAAAGTAATAGATAATAACAGATAATTTGTGCATGGTTTACATGTGATAATTTTCCATGGACGACATGTGGCTTTTGAAGGCGCCGCAACGATCATTATTCGACTGTCACTGCACGAACACTTTAGTTGACTAACGCAGAAGGTATAAGATTAAAATAACTGGTTCCCTTTTATAAAACGTATTTTTTATAAAACGTATTTTTTTATAAAAGCTACTTTATATAAAAGGTACTTTATATAAAAGTCCTTTTTTGTAAAGGTTACTCTTTTATAAAAGTAAATTTGTTTATAAAAGGTACTCTTTTATAAAACCGACTTTTTTATAAAAAGTACTTTTTTATAAAATGTACCTTCTATAAAAAGTACTTTTCATAAAAAGTACTTTTATATATAAGATACTTTTTAAAAAAGCGTAATATAAGCGATAATTTTTTTCTTAAAAATAGGTGCTTTCTTATAAAGGGTGGTTAAATTTCAAGGGCCGATGTTGATTTTGAATAAAACACAAACTATTTAGAAAATTATTGTAATTTTATTTTATTATAATATATTGGTATTACTCAATTATGTATGGAACAAAATATCGGCCAAATGGGCCGCGACCACGGCGGCACACCTCCATCCGATGGTCCAAATTTTCGATGACCCTGAGGCATAATGGAGGTTCTATGCCGTTAATGTGCCGAATTATCTCATCCTTTAGCTCTTGAATTGTTGCTGGCTTATCGACGTACACCTTTTCTTTCAAATAACCCCAAAGAAAAAAGTTCAACGGTGTCAAATCACATGATCTTGGCGGCCAATTGACATAGCCATTACGTGAGACAACACGGCCAATGAATTTGTTGCGCAAAAGAGCCATTGTTTCGTTAGCTGTGTGGTAAGTGGCACCGTCCTGCTGAAACCACATATCGTCCACATCCATATCTTCCAATTCGGGCTATAAAAAGTTCGTTATCATCTCACGATAGCGAACACCATTCACAGTAACTGCCTGACCGTCCTCATTTTGGAAAAAATACGGCCCGATGATGCCGCCAGCCCATAAACCGCACCAAACAGTCACTCTTTGTGGGTGCATTGGTTTTTCGACAATCACTCTTGGATTCTCATTCGCCCAAATACGACAATTCTGCTTATTGACGAATCCACTGAGGTAAAAATGTGCCTCATTTAATTGAGCGAACAAATCACGAAGTGCACGATATGCATTTTGATTTGAACGCCCATTTTCATAATAAGTCTGGATTACTTTACCACGTTGTTGGATTGTGTATCTCTCCATGGTTCAAATTGAGTAAGTCTGAAATAGAGAAATGTCAAATAAAATTCGGAAAAAAGCTTGGCGTTTAGGTGTGGTTCACATTCAACATCGGCCCTTACAATTTAACCACCCGATATAAGAGGTACTTTTCTATATAAAATACTTTTAAAAAAAAAGGGTATTTTGTTAAAAAAAAGTGGTTTTATAAAAAAGTACGTTTTACAAAAGGGGTATCTTTAAAAAATATACTTTTAAAATAATAGTATCATTTAAAAAAGGTACTTTTATGAAAAAAAGGTGCTTTTTTGAAAAAGGAACTTTTTTGGAAAAGTCCTTTTTTATAAAAGGTACATTTTGTAAAAAGTAATTTTTTTTATTAAAGGTAATTTTTTATAGAACGTATTTTTTTATAAAAAGTACTTTTTTATAAATGGTACTATTTTAAAAAAAAGTGCTTTTTTATATAAGAGGTACTTCTCTATATAAAATACTTTTTAAAAAATAGGTATTTTTTTAAAAAAGTGCTTTTATAAAAAAGTACGTTTTATAAAAGGGGTATCTTTAAAAAATATATTTTTTAAATAATAGTATCATTTAAAACAAGGTACTTTTATGAAAAAAGGTGCTTTTTTGAAAAAGGAACTGTTTTGGGAAAGCCCTTTTTTATAAAAGGTGCATTTTATAAAAAGTACTTTTTTATAAATGATACTATTTTATAAAAGTACTTTCTTTTAAATGGTACTATTTTATAAAAAGTACTTTTTTTAAAGATACCCTTTTTATAAAACTACTTTTTTATAAAAGGTACTTTTTAATAAAAGTACTTTTTAATAAAAGTACTTTTTTATAAAAACTACTTTTTTTTATAAATGGTACTATTTTATAAAAAGTACTTTTTTATAAATGGTACTATTTTATAAAAGTACTTTTTTTTAATTGGTACTATTATATAAAAAGTACTTTTTTTAAAGATACCCCTTTAATAAAAGTAATTTTTTATAAAAGTACTTTTTTATAAAAGTACTTTTTTATAAAAGTACTCTTTTATAAAAGCTACTTTTTTATAAAAGTACTTTTTCATAAATATATTTATTTATAAAAACTAATTTTTTATATAAATGGTACTATTTTATAAACAGTACATGTTTTAAACACACCTCTTTTATAAAACGCACTTTTTTATAAAAGTACATATTTATAAAAGGTGATTTTTTATTAAGGATAATTTTAATAAAAACAACATTTTTATTAAGTATTGTTTGAAACAGAAACATTTTTTAAAAAGGGATTACATATTTGACAAAAGTTACTTTTTAAAAAAGGTACGTAGCATGTATTTTTTTATATCTTGTATATATTTTTATAAGAACTATATTTTTCTTATAAGAGGTAAACACATGTTTACGTACACATACTCGTAAGTATGAATGTTTATATGTAGCTCACTTTTTTGTAAAGGATATTTTTCTTTTTTTAAAGAAATGGAATTTTGCGCAAAATGTACTTTTTGTAAGAAAAATAATTTGTAAGGAAAACAATTTATCAAGAACTTTTTTATAAAATATTTTACGATATATTTTGTGAAGGAACAAAATTAAGTGAAATGTAATATCATCAAGATAAAAATTTCTCACTTCTTGCACCACAATATTTTTACGTGAACTTTTCTTGGTCACTGTAAGTTCTTAAATTTGGTATTAAGTATAATTTTTTTGTGGTTAACGTTTTTAAAAATCTTTTAATTGAAACATGTTTTGCACACACAAAATGACGCACGTTACCAAAACAAATAAGTCGTTTTATTTGATCTTCTTAAAACATATTCGTATTTGTTTATCAATTTAGTTTATATTTGATTTGTACAATTTGTATTAAAAATAATTTTTGCTGTTGTTAAAAACAATTTGTCTGTGGCACTTATGCCATTTACACTGGGTTTTATGTTTCTGTATACTATTTAAACGAGTCGTAGTTTATACGACACACTGAAAAAAACGATTATGATGTAAGACCATTTCTGTGAATTATTTTTGTTTATTTAGGAATTTGATAAAGCATTTGTGTCAACAGATACTAAATCAATCGATATATAAATTCTTGTTTTGGCGTTTGTTTTCGTTTGTTCTCTCTTAATTTACTTTTGTTTTTTTTTTCGTGAAGCATAAATTAGGAGAGTGAAACGTTGTATTAGTTTTCCAAAGAACTGTAAAAAGAGAAGGTGACACCAAATTTTGGGCTTGTGATATTAAAGTTGTACTAAAATACATAAGCAGTGTAAATGCTAATTGTATAATTTGCAATATGCATTAAGCAAAGCGGGACAAATCGCATAAATATGTTTCATATTTCAATGCACCCCAGCTAGAAGTAAGACTTGATAAAAAATATGAGGTTTCAATTGTTGTGGCTGATACATCTTCTTCAATTTAGGTATAAAATCACAATGTGCATCTTTTTATTCATATTTCATTTATTTTTTATACGTTTTAAACTCTTTTTAATGGAAAATGGCAATATTATGATGCATGAAAATAGTAAATTTTTTAGAAATTAGTCACATCCCTAACGAAAATTAATTTTTGATTTAAAACTTCCCTGTAAGTGCACTTATTACACAAGAAAAAATGGTACATGTTTTCCAGAAAAGAACACGCCATTAATTTTGCAATTACACTTTCACTACTGCGAAAGCCAATTTGTAAATAAGTAATACAAAACTAGATGCTCAATAATCAAACAAATGGTACATTTTTGTCGCCCTTATAAAATTATAGCACTTCAACATTATTTTTACTAAATATTTAACTCACCTGATATGCATCTGGTATATTGACGGGTTCGCCGCTCTCTGCCACATGACCGGCAATGCCAGTACCCCATGCAATTTGTACTTCATCTTGTTGTTCCATTTCTTCGACGGTGCTGCGCGGGCAAACATCAAAAAGTTTGGACACCAGGCATCTGTTAGTAGAGGAGAACAACAACAAACCGAATAGAAAACAGGTCAGTATTTTAGATAAAATTAATATATTTCTTTTTTTCTTAAGAACTTTCATATTTAATACAGAGCAATTCTTTTTCATTTCCAATTTAGAATAAGTAGCTTGAAAAATATTATCCCAATTCACAATCCTGTGCAAATGGTCTTGCATTATAGCATTTGCAAATTGAGAGAGTATTTGAGAGCATTTTCAATGTATTTTGTTGGTGTAGAGTACAATTATTTTGCAAATGCAATGATGCACGACCATTTGCACAAGATTGTGAATAGGGCTATAATGCTTTAAGCACATATGCGCAACGCTACACGACAAGAAAAGCTGTTGGCTTCAATTGCCGCCGTGTAGTCAGCTACTGAATTATTTTGAAAACGACACCACCTAAGCAATTATGATGAATAGTTCGTTGTTGTAGAAATGTTTACAGTGGAGCCAGTTTAGTTTTAAAAATTGTGTTATTATATGAAAATGTACTCAAATGAAGCAGAATTTAAAAGCAAAATATTTAAAAGCATAAACATTTCATATACAATTAAAAAAACTTTTTTGTATTTTTGTTAAATAACATTTTTTTATTGTATTGGAAAAATTGGATTATCTCATTGTCGCTAACAAATATAAAAATTAGTTTAATTTGACTACAGGCACAAAATCAGCAGGGACAAGAACCTGTCTTATTGCCTCCAAAGTTATTATTCCCATCAAGAATGATAAAATAAAGATTACGCCAACAAGCTGAAATAAAAATACTTTTCTGCGCATGATGGAACTCTGACGTCACTCTACATGTGTTCTGATTGGCTAATAAAATTCAACTGGAGAACTATTATGTTATTATAAAAACTGAACAGTGGGGCAAATTGCAATTTTTCAAATTAAATTTGTTTGATAATAAACAATTTTAAAAAATTATTTTATTTTCCACTTTTTTTTTTTTAAATTGTTAATTTATAGTTATTTTATATAAATATTGAACCCAAGTGCTAATAATTTTTCTTTTTTCCCCATTCAAAACAAATATTATACAGGGTGTTTTTTATTGAGGTATAGAACTTTAAGTTGGCATCACTTTTTTAAGTGGCGGCCATTTTGTCAGCTGGCAAGTGATTAATATTTAGTTTGGTTTGCCATTTCATCATGAACAGGTTGACAAAAGAACAACGTTTGCAAATCGTGCTAATTTATTTCGAAAGTAATGGTTCAGTTCGCGAAGTTTACCGTAAGCTCCGTCCATTTTATGGTCGACATAATCGTCCATCAGAGCAATTAATTCGGTTAACCATGGATCGTTTTCGCACTACGTTTACTCTATGTGATAATACGCATCCGCAGAGACGTCGACCAGTGTGCACCGAAGAAACAATTGCCGCTGTAGAGCAAAGTGTTGAAGAGGACCCGAAATAATGCTGGAGAGTCAGTTACCGTTAATGGAGACCGGTATAGAACCATGATAACCGACTATTTTGTTCCCGAATTGGATGGCATGAATGTGGATGAGTTGTGGTTCCAACAAGACGGCGCTACATGCCACACAGCGCACGTCACAATCGATTTATTGAAGGAAACATTCGATGAGCGCATAATTTCGCGGAATGGACCTGTCAATTGGCCACCAAGATCGTGTGATTTGACACCATTGGATTATTTTCTTTGGGGATATGTGAAGTCGCTCGTCTACGCCAACAAACCAGAAACGTTAGGGGACTTGGAAGCCAACATTCGTGGCGCTATTGCCAACATACGGCCCCATATGCTCGAAAAAGTGGTTGAAAATTGGACCTGTAGAATTGGCTTTATTCGAGCCAGCTGCGGCGGCCACATGCCCGAAATCATATTTAAACATTAATGGCATAAAATTATCCTTCCAATAAAGCCAAATTGATGGACATTAAAACGATTTTCTTGTGTTTTATTTCAATTCGAAGTTCTATACCTTTAAAAAAAACACCCAATATAACACAAAACTTGCACTTTCTTAAATCCGATTTAGTTTGCTTTTTGGAAAACTCTCTGAGTAAATTGGAAATCTCTCTGAGTAAATTGTGTGAAGAGTTGCCAAATACAGCATAAAATATTAATTTTGTACGAGAAAGTATTAGTTTTGCATATAATAAACATTTGGCAATCTCTTCGAGGGAACTAATACGTCATCAAACGGTAAATCATGCGCAAGGCGTAATCTTTATTTTATCATTCTTGATTCCCATATAAATAATAATAATAAAAGTCTGCCGTCGTATAATTTTTTATAGCTCGAGAATTCTAGAAATTCTATTGTTTAGATAATCATATATATATATATATATATATATATATATATATATATATATATATATATATATATATATATATATATCGCTCATTTACTCAAAGAACGTCATAACTCAAAAAAATGGATTTTCTGGAATTTCCAGTACATTTAGTTCGCGATAATGGGCAACACTAATAACTCTCGCTGAAGGTGTCGAAACGAAACGAAATAAAACAAAACAATGGCATTGTTCGAAATAAAAATAATCGAAGCTCGAAAAGTCTTATAAATACAACCGAAAACTAAAAACACTTTTTATAAATTTTTATTAAATATTTTAGATTTTTAATTCGTAAGTCAGAAGCTGAAAGTACTTTTTGCCAACAAAAGTTTGAAAAATGTCACAAACAATTTTGTAAACCATATGGTGGGCCACAAAATAATATTTTTACTTTTTCTTCTGTTTTCTAATATTAAATTGAGGGAAAAACAGCACAATTAAGGCCAAATTTATTAAAAAGATTTATTATATATAACAAGTTAATAAAGCAAATTTTCGTACAAAACTGGGTTTTATAAACCTCAAAATTTTTTTTTATAAATTAGGCTGTTAATATGTAATTGAAGTTTGGCCTGCACACCCAAGTCCATAACCAAATCGAAGCCAGGAACCTCAAAATTGTATGTCATATTAGTCGCATGAATCATTGAGTAACCCTAACACAGCAGAATTAAAAGTTGTTATAATTGCCTCGGTCAACAATTATATAATCGTGACAGTAAGACTTACAATTGCTTTGTATGAAACAGAAAAGCAAATAAATTCATATAAAAAATCACTAAACAAAATAGTTGAGATATTTGCTATCACTGCCAACTGAATGAAAAAAAAAGAAATTAAAACGTTAAAAAATGTCAACCAAAACTAATGCAATATGCAAACTATCTGAAATATCCTTAATGCTGCTAAGGAAGATTTCCATTAACTTTGTAGAAATCAAGAAAAAGAATACAAAGTAAAAAAATTCTTTTATAATAAAAATTCAAATGAGACTAAAAATAGGAGAAAAGAAATCTCGTTGCCAACTTAAAAAAAATTGCTATTAAAAAATTGTATTGTAGAAAAAGTAGAAATAAAACACCAAAGAAAAGCCTTAAGGAGTCATTAAGAGTCTGGCCCAAAATTGCAAATTTGTATATTCATGTATATTCCAAATGCAACCAGAGAATTAATGAAAAAAAAAATTAAATGAAAGAAAGAAAGGAAGATAAAGATGAAAAGCAACAAACAATAATGACAATGACTGAATTGTAATAAATCATGTTATACTTTTTATACCCTCAAAAAAAGAATATAGAGGGTATATTCACTTTGTCATTCCGTTTGTAACGCAGTGAAATATCCATCTGAGACCCCATAAAGTATATATGTGACAGCGCATAGAGAAAGGAACCTAAGGGTAAAAAAAATCAAGTTTCACTTTTTATACCCTCCAAAAAAGAATTTGGAGGGTATATTCCCTTTGTCATTCCGTTTGTAACGCATCGAAATATCCATCTCAGACCCCATAAAGTATATATATTCTTGATCAGTGATGATATCTAAGACGAACTAAGCATGTCCGTCCGTCCGTCCGTCTGTGGAAATCACGATTCAGTCCGAACGAAAAGAACTAGACTCTTGAAATTTGGCACAAATATATTTTGAAGCTTAGAGCAGGTTAAGTTCGAAGATGGGCTAAATCGGGGCAAGAGGGGAAAAAGTTCCCCTAAGAAGAACTAAACCAACCCAGAAAAAACAACATAATTTTTAAAGTTTTTTGGTTATTTCGTTAAGCAAATGATATATTTTTATGTCAAGTACGGTACAACGCCTTAAACTTGGAGCCATAAAATAAAATTATTTTTGACCCCGCCCACTTTAGTTGGCGTTATTATATGCAAAAATAAAATAAATATTTAACAAATTGTTTTACTTAAGCCTACATTCCTTAAAAATAACACTTTTAAGCTTTAATGACGAAGCTGAGACGAAACCTGGTACTACTCTGCCCTACCCCCTCCTTCCCCTTCGCCACTTAAATGACCATACCAAAAAAAAAAAATTTTTTTTTAAATTTTGTGTATAATCATCCCAAGCGTTCATTTTCAGAGTTTTATGTCTACCTGTTTCTGCCCTACCCCCTCTCCCCCTTTGCCCTCTTAATAACCCTATCAAAAAAAAGAAATTTTAATTTTGCATATAATTATCCCAAGTATTTATTTTTAGAGTTTTATGACAAAGGTGAAATATTTCCCCCACAGCCCTTGCCAGAGCGACCGCGACAAAATACAGTTTTTATACCCTCCAAAGAGAATTGGACCCTATAAGGTAAATATGTATATTCTTGATTAGTGATGAAGTTTAAGACGGTCTAGCAATGCCCATACATACGTTCGTCTGTGGAAAGCATGATATAGTCTATTTTTAAACCCGCCCCCTTTAGCAGGCGTTGACGTACGATATTATATAAAGGAACTCTGTCCCACCAAAACATTTTAAATTTACTTGCTAAATATTTGGAGGGTATTTAAGATTCGACCCGGTCGAAAACAACGTTTTTACTTGTTTTAAACTAAAACTTGTACAAAAGAATTTTTATTACCGATCCATAGGGGCGTATGATTGGTGTGAATTAAATAAATTGCTAAGTTTTTATACATCTGGGAAGTTACTAAAGGGTTGTTATTAAGTGGCCGGCCAGGCAGGACTATGAAAGCATTTGAAGTGCTGCTTTATTTATTTAGTAAAAAGATTGCCATTTACGCATATGGATCGTTTAATAACAGAAGATCGTGTTGTAGTTGAAACTTGCTTATAAATGTGACGGTTCCAGCTCTACGGGGTGTTTATGGTCTTCATAATCGACCTGCCGAAAATATCCTTTCTGTTACACTGAACACACATCAACAGAAGAGAAAACACTTTTTTGACTTCTACGACAACAGTGTCTTGGACATAAAAGACAAAAAGTTTTGTCTTATTTTGATGAACATGTGATGGATAATCCGAATTTATTTCACGCTATTCTCAGCAATTGAGGCCTGTCTTACGGCACATTATGGCTTATTTTGCATTAGGACAACAATTAAAATCATCTGACCGTTCACAACGTCGTAGCCATGCTGATTGTGTGCAAGAGCAATAATGCAAGACCCTTTTGCAAAAGAATGACGGTATTCAATGTTCGGTGCAAATGGAGTTGCATAATTGCAAATGTAAATTGGGAGAGTAATTGAGAGAATTGTCAATGTATTTTGTTTTTGTTGAGTACAAATACTTTGCATTTGTACCGTTTGCTCCGAACACTGAGTACCGCCATTGTGTATAGGAGCTATTGTATTTCGTCGGGTCGAAGCATTCTAATGAAATAAAATTTTTACACAAGTCGCTTTAATTTTGAAACTTACAAATGGATAACCCTTTACGAAATTCGCTGCAAAAAGGGACGCATTTTCTTTCGCTTTAAGTGACCCCGTAATAATAGATTCTATTTTTGCCATAATTTTGGCATTAAAAATAATGTGATTTTCTTTTTGTATTCATTAAAATGCTTTCAGCTATTTTAATTCAATTTCGTTCTTCTGCATATTTTGCACACACTTCAATTTCTAACACAAATGAACTCTGCGTGGTTTCTTTTTCTTCAAAAATTTCTTAAATTTAAAAATATTTCCAACACCGTAAAATGTGAATTTCATGTCAATTTTGCAAACTCATGTTTTTAGCTTCATAAAGATGTGTTTATCTGTTTCATTTCAACATCTCTTTTTTCACAATTATGTGTGTGTGTGAGTGTTTATTTTTTGTGTTAAAGTGTCAAGGTCATTTATGTGATTAATTAGTAGATGCTGCAATCGAACATACCAAGAAACACATACACACACGAACTCATACAAATGCCTGAATATGCAATAATCCAGCTTTCAATAACATGAACAACATGTTAAATGGCGTTCAAAAAAGATAGCAAAATTGTATTCACAAACACACTCTGTAATAATAAAACTAATATTAGTTTTTAATGGAGAGTCAGTTGCACACATTCATATATGTATGTGTGGGTGTGTGTATGTGCATGTGGCTTCCTTAAAAATAATGCGCCCGGGTATATGCTTCTTGTACCCATTGTTTCATATGTTTCCATTAAAAGAAAAGAAAACCAAGGAAAAGTGAATTTTTTTTTTGCCAGAACAAATCGAAAAACGAACCCAACCAGAGGAACGTGCTAAAAATGTCTATGCACTTGCATTTGCTGAGTTGGCTTTTCATTATTAACTTCTATAAATATTCCCTTTGGTGTGGAGCAACTGTGCAAAAAGTGCAAGAAAAAAATGAATTATTGAATGGAACTGCAGGCAAAAGGTACAAAAAAATTACCGCACAAGCCATGCACACACACACACACGTACATTTGCATGATTATATGTTAGCTTTTAACAAGCACACACACTCTGGGGGATTAAAATAAATAGTTATGAGAATTATTAACCCATACAGAAAACTAGCATTAATTTATATATGTTAACAAAAACAAAAAAATTTTATAATGGTTGAGCTGGCAGGAAATGTTCCCTCACATTCAATCTAAAAATTCCCACAAATTAGTTGTTGCCGCCATGATTCAATGACGAAGACATAACCCTGGCCGCTGACCGTTATCAACAGCGATTGACACTATCGTGACTAAAGAGCGCGTTACAAAATCGTTGTTCATCGGAATTAAATATCCACTACAACAGCTCTACGTCTTACATTTCTTCATCTGTCCCTTCAGTACTATCCCTTACTTTCATAGAGGCGGCACAATGACTTCCCGGTATTCATAAAATTTAAAATGAGTTTGAAATGTATTTTAATAAAATTTCTTCATACAAAATTTTCTTAAAACAGATTTCAAATACGTTTTATTTTTTATGAATACCGGGGCAAATATTTAAAATTTTTGGACAAGAATTTTTAATATAAAAAATTTTTTAGAACGACGTCCAATATGAAACTTTAAGAACAACAAATTTTGTAAAGTAGTACATTTTAATATACACATAGACGTGTTACACATACATTAACACATATCTACATACGTGTAACAAATAATTCAAGCACGTGTAAAATATATAGGGGCTGTGCATACCGACTTGTCAAAGGGCAGAGTGGCAGCAAATTGCAAGGCAAGGCAGGAAAAATTCAGCTGTGGGAAGAGCTGGCATTTCAATTTATTTGCCAAATAAATAAAAGAAAGTGTTTTAAAAATTTTTATATATTTTAGGTTTTTTTTTTGTAGTAAAACACTTCTCTGAAGCAGTCCACACAAACAAAAATATTTTAAAATTAATATTTTTAATAGAGTTATTAGACCAAATATATAATTTTATTATTCAAATATTTCAATTTTATGCACCAATTAAAGTTTAGCCTTAGACGGTACGAGCGAACGCAATATTTTGATTTTTTCAATTCTCCTTAATTTAAGTAAAAAAAATTATAAACTGCCAAAAACTCCTCAATGATTACTTTAAATTTTTTTATACATTTTGGGAAAAAAAGAATCAGCGGGATTGAAATTAAATATATAAATATTTAACAACAATTTTCATATAAATAAATTCAACAAAAAAAAGTTACCTGCAACACATGCTAGATTCATGCACTGTAGCATGCGTCACGTAAAATAAAATTTTTTTCAAATTGTCTATAATTTTAAATCAACAAATATAGTGCTTTTCAGTAAAAACAAAAAGAAAATAAAATTATTGAAAAAAAATAAACAAAAAAAAAACTAAATATGTAATATGTAGCGTGCGTCACAATTTGAGGTTTTCTAAATATTGCTTTGAAAACTTTTCCAATTTCTATTTCATCTCTATTAAATTAGCTTCTGGCCTATTTCAATGCACATATCGCTCATTTGCTGCAAGAACGGCATAACTCAAAATTCGAGATTTTTGAGTTAATAATACAGAAATATTGGCAATATCATGTTCTATCTTGTGTAAAATACTCCTTTTGATATATTGTATACGGAACGTGTGAGACGAGTGTATGCCGTTATTTCTATTCCTATGTTTCGCTCTTCCTTTAGTCACAACAACGACACATCGTTGGTTACTCCACAGTCGTTCAGGGTTGAATATCGGTCTGTTTTCGGAAAGAGCGACATAATTTACGTTGTGCCTTTATAAGTGGAAAGAAAAAATGTGTTTTTTGTAGTAAAAATTCCTATATACTGCCATATTTTGTGTTGTGACTGTTTTGTTAAAAAAAAACCATCTGATTATAAAATTTTTTTTCGCATTAAGAACGACACATTTTAGTTTACTACACTACTATCAATGAACTTTAGCAGCAATAACTCGAAGTATAAACAATTTTCCATCTAAAAACAATTATTAAAAACTTCTTACTCTACTTTTTTCTACGGATATATTAAATATATTTACATATATTCATTTTTCTTCAGAGCTATAGTCAATTGAACACTTAAAACGCATTTATCTCAAAATCGAAAATTTTGAGTTACGCAGTTCTTGCAGCAAATGAGCGACATACATTTGAATTGAAAATACACTGTAAGAAAGGTAAATTTCTAATCTAGCATGCGGCATGCGAAATTTTTTTTCGAAAGGTATATTGCTTCAAAATGAATTTTAATTATTCAACTTACACAGCAGAGCAGAACACTTGTTTTCGAAAGCCGCTACACTTTCATCATCAGTACTTATGCGTGCTTTTGTTTGTTACTACTTACTCGTATTAGGTGGTTCAATTGAATATGATAACCGTTTTTACTTATACAAATTTTATTAGAAATTTCATACGTGAACTGTATTAAACCGATAGTAACACACTTTTATTTAATACTTTTGTTTAATATTGATGATGAAAGTGCAGTGGCTTTTGAAAACAGCTGTTCTGCTCTGCTGTGTAAGTTGAATAATTAAAAGTTTATGTTGACTCTCTTTTTTGCCTTAGAATAGTTATCATGTCTTTCTGAATTTAAAAAAAAAAATTTCGAACTATTAACCTATCAATCTTAAATGAATTTAATAAAAAAAAAGTAGAATTATTTATTATTGCAATGGTAATGAGCGAAAAGTTCAAATTTATCGTTATGAGTTAATAAAGTATTTAATAGTAACTCTTAGGACATTGCGTTTTTGAATTATTTAAGCAATATGTGACTACTGACGTTCCTAAAGATAAGTTTAATCGAAAATAAATAAATATTTTTGTACCAGTAAATAAATTTAAGTTTTCACATTAATGGAAATTTGCTTTTAGCTCATGAGGTTTTGTTTGGTGTTGTTTTTTTATAGTTAAAACAATGTTTTTAGCTTAAGTGGTATTTCTTATTTCAATTAATGAAAGATTTTCTTGAAGCAAATCGCGATCTGCAGATCTCGCAACTGCGAGAACTCTTAACTTCTAGAGTGAGGTATACCGGCCCATAACTGCATAAATCCTATCAAACTTAATGCCATGTTTTCCCAAACAACTATTTTAAAGACACTCTCCATAATAAAATGCTGCCAGTGTATGGAACACTTCATGGTTAGAGCTAATTTTTCATACGCAAAGCTTTAATATATATTTCTAAATTTATCGATTGACTGTTTTAAATTTAATACAATAACACTCATACGTCGTGTTGTACTTGAATTTTATTTGGAGAGCAAAAAATCAATAATACGTATACGCACTGTTGAACTCTTGTTATTTGCATGTTTGGATGTGCATTAAAATACACTCTATTCCTCTGCTTGTTTTGTTTCGTTTGTTTCTTTTTTTTGTTGTAGCAAAAGCATTTTCATAAAAATGATATTATAGTTTTGAAATGCTTTCAATAAATTTATGCTACGAGTGTGTTTGTTGAAATGTGTGTATTTAGTATACGAGATGTCCTTCTTACACTTGCATGAAATCAAATAAAGAAAGCAATTTTTTTCAAGTTTTATAGCAAAAACTTATGAATATTGATGATGAACTTGTTAAAAGTTTGAGGGACATTAAGTTTAAAAAGAAAAAAATATATGTATAAAAAATGGTCAATTATTTAAATTTCAATAAAATATTACATACGAGTATATGATATTTTTCTTAAAGAATATGTAATAGTTTTAAAGGGTGTTTTTTATGAAGTTTTTTTTTTATACGAATCACTCTGTTGTCTGACAGCTGTTTTGACAGTTTAAAGTGACGTCTCTACTCAGTATTGTTTGGCAAATCATCATGAACAGGTTAACTCCAGAACAACGCTTCCAAATCGTGGAAATTTATTTTCAAAAACAGTGTTCAATTAAAAATGTTTATCCGCTTTTTTACCGCAAAATTCTCTTCAGTGATGAGGCGCATTTTTGGTTGAATGGATATGTCAACAAGCAAAATTGCCGTATTTGGAGCAAAGATAATCCACACGACGTTCAAGAATTACCAATGCATCCCGATAAATGAATGTACTGTTTGGTGCGGTCTATGGGCTGGTGGAATCATCGGTCCTTATTTCTTTAAAAATGAGGAAGGACGACGCGTTACCGTGAATGGAAATCGATACTGAATCATGATCAATGAATTTTTGGTGCCAAAACTTCAAGATATGGATGTAAACGAAATGTGGTTTCAACAGGATGGTGCCACTAGTCATACTGCGCGCGAAACAATGGACTTATTGAAAGAACATTTCAACGACAACATTATTTCGAGAAATGGACCGGTGAATTGGCCTCCATGTTCGTGTGATTTGACGCCACTCGATTATTTTTTGTGGGGATACCTGAAATCATTGCTTTACGTGGATAAACCAGCAACGATTGACGCTTTGGAAACCAGTATTCAACGTGTCATTGCTGAAATACGCCCGCCCTCAAATGCTTGAAAAGGTGGTCCAAAATTGGACCTCCAGAATGACCTTTGTACAAAATAGTCGTGGTGACCATATGCCCGAAATTATATTTAAATGTTAAATGACAAGAAATTATCTACCAAATAAAAGATCTATTTTGGCCATTTCATAATTTGGCATGTGTTTTATTTAAATTTCAAATCAGCAAGCTCTTATAAAAACACCCTTTAGTTTGATTTAAAAGGGTTGAATACAACCTAATTTATATAAAAATTTATTTTTATCAAAAGCATTTTAATATTAAAATTAGCTCATATGCATGTACAAGTTTTATGTCGCTTTAAATGTCATACTGCTTTGGCATATAAAAGAAAAATGTAATCATTTTGTTCATCGGATTTGACATTTATCCAAGTAATAATTACAATACGAGTAGAATAGTATTTTCACGCTGACATGATTTTAATAAATGTTGGTTTCACCATCAAAACCAACAGTTTAATTTTAGATTCTTCTGGTTTCCTGAAGAAGTCACACAAAGGAGTGACGAAATATTGAAAATTAATATATTTTAAATTAAAATAAAGAGACCCTAAGCTTAAAAATATTCGAGTAAAATAATATTTAATTTTAGTTTTATTATTATTTAAACTTTGTTCAACAGGACCGAGTCTTAAAATTACAGAGCAGGAGTATTCAAGTTAGGCAATATATCATACAAAATATTTTTTTAGACCAAATGGTTTTGTGTTGTACTGAATTGAGAGTGTTAACAGACAGAGGTGTGGATTTTTTATTTTTATAATTATTACTTTTTTTGAGAATTCGATTTCCAAGCTCTTCTTCAATTTATATAGCGTCCGCAATCTAACGTTTTTTTTTTTCAACTAGTGCTTATTACGTGAATGGTAACACTTAGCTCATGTCTGATTTGACAAATAAATAATCAAATTAAACGAACGAATATGATACCATCCAATGCGTTTACGCTTCGCTAAGTGGGCCTGAGATCGACTTACAGAAAATGCCGATTTTTCAAAAAAATCATCTTTTCAGATGAAGCTCATTTTGATCTTGGCGGGTATATAAACAAGCAAAATTGTCGCATTTGGGGCACAGAAAACCCGCACGCATACATTGAAAACCCTACGCACGCAAAACGAGTCACTGTTTGGTGCGGATTTTGGTCCAGAGGCATAATTGGGCCATTTTTCTTCCAAAATGAGCAAGGAGTGGCCGTTACAGTCAATGGCGATCGTTATCGGGCCATGCAGCCATTTGAATGATATTATTTTCCATTATTAACCGGAAGGATTGTACTTTCAAATAAAAAAAGAAATTTGAGAAAATATTCAGTAGTTTTTTTTATAGCATTTTAAAAAAAAAAGTTATTTGGCGGATCCTATATAAGCAGTCCCATAGTTTTAAAACATTTTATTTGGAATATATAAAATAATTTTTGTTTCAGAATTTCTTAGTTTTTCAAAAAAAATAAATAAAAATTCTGTCGACAATTAATTGAAAAAAGTACAGCAACAAATCAATCTATATATTTCTATTAGACAATCTGAATTTATTCAATTTGTAAAGTAAACGGAAAAGCAGCTGTTTATGGTGTTGATGTTAAAACCATATTTTAAAATTAGATGTAGAACTCAAAGAGACGCCTCCATTCTGTAAAAGTGTTTGATTAGTTTCACCTCAGAAAAACAAAACGATTATATTAAAATTTAGCCAAGATATGTATTATTATTCGGATTTTATAGATTCAATTAATAAGCTAAACATTATCACCCTTATGTTCAAATCTACGAATTTACAAACTACTTTAATTTTTAAGAATTTCTTTTAAATTCACATTTTTCATTAAGAGCGGAATATTTAGAACAATTTTATAATCATCAAACCAGCAAAAGGAATCAGTATTAATTTCGAGGTCACTACGCCATATCAATGGGCCTTTTACGGTTCTCGATTCGACTCGAAAGAATGTAATAAATTAAAGAAAAATTCAAGATATTTCTTTAATCTATTACAAACACTCGAGTCGATTCGAGAACGGTAATAAGGGAAATTAGCTTTCTGTGTTCAATTTTTCCCACTTTTCACGGTGGTATTATTCATTAGGAATATCACCTATTTAACGAAATGGAATATGAAAAACTTCCTAAATTTATTTTTAAGTTAATTCGCTTTTGATTGGTACAAAATTCCCCCACTCTAATGATTAATATTTCAAATGTCGCATTTTCTCCTTTTTGCTTTTTTCGGGCTACCGAGATTAAAAACGCTTTTATTGCTTTTGACTTTTTGTTTTGGCCTCAATCAACAATGAACAAATTCTGCTGTTTTGATTTTTTTAGAAAAATGTTTTTTAATTTTCTACTCTAAAAATTTTTTGTTGCTATTCTAGCACTTTTAAAAATTCAGAAAAACAAATTGTACTGTGCACTTCTAGATTGAAATGCCTTTTAAAAATAGTTTGTTTCGTTAACATCGGAGAACAATAAGATGTTTAAAAGTGTACCACAAAAAAATGTATGACGTATTTCTGCATAAATTTGGCCTACACATTATTCGAAGACAATAGTAGGCTAACAAATTAGGAAATATTTTGGCCATTATTAGTGACTAAACAGAATCGTGTCTGCAAATTTATTTAATGTGCAGTATGACATAAGAATTGGGCTGAAGAAGTACTCGCTAGATAGAATTTATTTTATTTCTGCAGCATTTTTTCTTCGCCACTTACACTTTTACAAATTTTTTTTAATTGCTTATATTTTACAGTCTATGAAGCAATGTCATAGATGAATTTTTGCTTCATAATAATTGAACTAGCAAATATGTATCATTTTAATTTTCAAAACATTTATAAAACTTTTCTTTTTTCAACTCAATGTTAAAGTAATCAAAGATAAGACTAACTACTAAATTAAACGATAAACAGAAAAGAAAACTAAACAATGTAAAACTTTGTTATATTTTACTTTTCAAAATTTACTTACTTCTTAAGACCATCGCTGCCGCGGCCACAACGTCCTTGCACCAAAAACAACGAACCACGATCAGCATTTAACAATATTGAAACATTTTGTAGAATTTTATGACACAAAGTACGAACTTCCAATTCATTGCATATGTCCTTTACCTAAAGGAAATAAAAAATAAAATAAAAAGAAAAAACCAGCCCAGTCAAGCAATCATGCCCCCAACACACCATCAGTGCCACATATTTGAACACCCACGTAAAGCGTGGATAATAACACACAAACCACGTTGGAAAAGGGTTGCAAAGCACGTCAAGAAATATTATTGCAGTGGCCATAACAATTGCAACAGCATATTGCAACAAAAGGCAAAAACGTTACGACACCATTTGCAATTTAATGAACGTCATCATCATCATCACCATCATCATCATCATCATCGTCATCGCCGTCAACAGCAAAAGTTGAAACGTATTGTGGTAATGAAGTTGTTAAAGTTGCAGATTGTTAAGAGCAGAAAAGAGAAAAATAAAATACACTTAAATTAGTTCAATTGTTGTTGTTTGAGTTTCTACTTAAGTTGTTGTAGTTAAAAGTTCACAATCTTTTTTATTCCTTTAATTGATGGTTATGGCTGAAGAGACAACATTTCATTTTAAATTGAAATAATTTTCTTTTCAACAGAAACAACAACAAAAAAGAGGAAAGGAAACTTTCTTGTGAAGAGCTCTTAAAATCATTACGGTTGTACGATTTATAATTAAATGCTGTCAAAAAATAACAATTACGCCAACACAGTAATTCTTTTAAGATTAAAAACATATACGAGAATAAGGAAAACTAGCGATTGTCGAGAAACTTTTTTATTTGTTCAAGAAATCAAAACGATATTTTTGAGAAATTTTAATATTTTTAATAATTTCTGATAATTATTTTCTAACCTAAATTAAAGCGTTAACGTTGTCCCATAACCAGTAATGTTTACTCACTTTGATTAATAAAAACTCTAATTAGAAATAAGAAATAGAGAGGAACACGCTAAATTGACCTAAAAGTGGCCAAAGTTACATCACTTAACACTTCAACAAAATAAACAAGAGTGCTTTTGCAACAAACTTCACTTCTTTACACGCTGTCAAAATTGGATTTTCCAATTGCAAAGCGTTGATGCCGCGTTATTTCGGTTGGTCTCATACATTTTGTATCTATGGGCATGAGAAATTTTGACAGCCAGACAACGCTTTGCGTCGTAATTTAGGTTGGTCTGTAACAAATATTGTTAGTTTTAAAAAAAGTGACAGTATCGTTACCTAAAACCCAAAAGGCTGTCACTGGAAAAAAATCAAAATATATTTTTTGACGAATTACGGTGTATTTGCGGTAGTTTGCATCATAATCAATCAAAAGAACTATTTAAATTTTTTAGAGTTACGGTCTTTTCAAATTTAAGTGACGATATGAAACTTGAATATGTCCAAACAAAAAATTCAATGAAAAAAAAAGATTTTTGGAATTTTTGAAATTTTCTCTTTGTGAACTGTTTCAAGCAATTAAGAGACTAAAATCCAGGGACGGGAAATGGGTTTTTTCGTTTTGTGGGAATTATAAAAAAAAATCCTTTCCAATATCTTTTTAATACAGTTAATAAAATTATTTCAGATATTCGGCCATGACACAAACTCCGCATTTTGATAGCTCAAAAAATAAAATTCTATAAAATTTTTCAAAGAAACATATTTTACTGTGAAAGAGACTTCCATTTTCTTTTTTCACACAAACAGATTCTTCACTTTAAAGTTTAAACCAATAATAAATTCTTTATGCACAAACAAAATAAAATGAACTGTCGAATAAGTAAAAATTTAAAAGCAAAAGAACACGACAAGTTTCTCTGTGTGGCCATTAAGGCAACTTTAAAAAGAAATTGAAAAAAAGAAGTTGAAGTGTGTGAACCGGAACTAACACGAGCGCAATTACTCCATCAAATTAAAATATTTTCCTTTCCCGCTTTCCAAAAACAAAAAACCAAATTATTTAATTTCTTAGCCAAAACCTTACCAATTCAAATATTAATTCCTTTTCATCCAACTGTTTTAGTTCGTTGCGCGACAAACGTTGCGGTCGATAGTGATTGTGATGATAATGATGCGCATGCGTTCCAATACCCGTCTGTTGATTATTATGATGATGATGATGATTATTATGATGATACTGTGTATTACTACCAATACTGTTAGTACCAAAATTGCCGCCACCACTACCACTACCAATACCGCTACCACTAACACCAGCATTGCCGCCATAGCCACCAGTGTTGCCACTTACGCTGCCATTGCTGGCACTTGGGCCCGCATTGTTCGTGCAATCATTTTGTGGCCCTATACTGAGGAAAGTTGGTGTGCCATCTATTGTATTGACAATGGGCTTCAGTAGGCCACCACGTTCAAATTCATGGGCAGATATTTTTCTAAAAAGAACACAAGAAGAAGAAGAAGAAGAACAAGAAAGTTTTATTAGTAATTACAGAAAATATGTGATGCTAATTTTAGAAATTTATGGTTGGAGTGGATAGAGAAATATTTTTTTATTAGATTTCCAAACTTCCCATCAAGAAAATTGATTATTTTGAAAAAATCGGGAAGTTATGGGATTTATCCAGTTCTGCAGAGATCAAGTTTTCACCAGATCTCGATGGGATGGGTTCCTAGCAAAAGTTTCCCTAACTACTCCTGAGAGTTGCAAAAGTTTCCCTAACTACTCCTGAGAGTTGCCACTTTTTTAGAAATCGGAGTATGTATATATATATATATATATATATATATATATTTGCGTGTGTGTGTGCGTATGTGTGTGTGTGCGTATGTGTGTGTGTGTGCGTATGTGTGTGTGTTTGAGTATGTGAATAACTTACAGCTTTCGAAGGACTCGATCGCATCGAAACATATTAAAGGCATTTCAAAGAGTTCAGAGATTTCCAGTGACTTGGAGCCGATTTTAAGCGGATTTCAAAAAATTAAAAATTAAACTAAGAAATAATTTTTTCAAATCCGATTTTTTTTGGAATAACTTTTAAACGTCTCTAACTTCTAACTTCGTTCTTGACATTGAAAGACCAAAAACAAGGTCAAATCGTTTGAAGTGTTCGTGAGATATCGGGAACGAAATAAATTCGAAAAAAGTGATTTTTTAAAAAACTTGGAAATTATATATGTAATCAAGTACTGTTGTCGTTACTTTAATAGGGCTACACTCACAGCTAATCGAGTGGGAATCGATTCATACATTCAAAAGTTATAACAGTTTGAAAATTAAAGCAATAGTGCTTTATTAAACTCTTATTAGAGTTTTATCAAAATCTCTTAGAGCTTAAAAGCATAGAACAGCACAACAAAACCCGTTACGATATATTTGTGGGAATTTGCCGGGATGACCTTTAGGGTCAACGTTAACCAAATTATTTTTTTCGTCCAGAAATTATTAAACCGGTGGCTGCTAAAAATCTGGTAAATTATTCTAACAATATTTTTATTGGAAATTTAATTTCCCAAATGCTTCGCTCATACTTTTTTATTTATGAATATCTTTTATCTACGAAACTAAAGAGAGCAACTTGAAACGGATAGATAACGTTCAATACCCAAAATTATTTTGCTTTTCTCATATAATCTTAAAAATCGAATACATCAAGATCCATCAATGGATACGTGAACTGTAATATTTACTGTTACAAACTTAAAAACATATTATGTAGTAAGAATTTTTAACGAACATTTTTATATTGCTATATTAAATTGAATTGAATTGAGCACTGATGATGAAAGGGTTGCGTCTTTCGAAAACAGCTGTTCTGCTCTGCTGTGTAAGTTGAATAACAAAAACTGATCTTGACTTGCCTTTGTGCCTTGGAATATTTATCATGTCTTTCTGAGATTTAAATTAAAAATTTCGAACAATTAGCCTATAGAATCTTAATTCAATTTAATATAAAAACATATTGATTTAGAAGTGATGGCGCCCACTTTCTCATTCATTGCCAGGAAACACAATAGTGTGCACTTGTGGCAAACTTGGCCAAATATAGGAATATTTTGCTGTGTGGCAAAATATGATATTTCTATTGGAACATAAAAATTTAATGTCTTGATATGCCACAGTATGTTGCCACTTTACGTGTAGCATGAAAATAGTTTGAAGGCACCTATGAATTCAATGTTTAAATAAATTTGATATCCTTTTAAAATGAACATTTATAAATACCCACATGTCAGGAACATCTTTAGCCTAAATATAAGATAGAGAAGGCTTAAATTTAGAATTGTTCTCTTTATTGTGGTATTTTTCGCCCACACATATGATATTTGACTGAAGCAGTTTTAAGTGCCAACACAAAATTTTGCTTTCAATTTGTATCTTTAGCGGCAATTTGTGTGGGCACTTTTACTTAAAACGTTCATTACATTTAAACACATTCAATCAGCCAAATATGAGATTGAAGGATACAAGGATGTAAAGTAAAATACTATATTTTGTCACCAGTTTGTTTCATTTAAGACATTAAATTAAGTTGAAAAAAAAATAATAATAATAAAAATTCATTATAAGCAAAATGTCCTTTAGAGGTTTACTTTAATGAGCCGCAATTAATAAAAATCAAATTTAGCTTAAACACTTAAGCTTAGAAAATATATTAGAAATTATTTCTTATTCACTTAAAAGACATGGCACATCAAGTAAATGAATTTTAGGGCTAGAAGTCATAATGTCCAATGTGATCATTGTCTAATGTTGAGTCAAGGATGTGCAATGTTCTGTCAGGGATTTACTAGTGGAAAGAATATGTTTATATTCTTTTGTGGATCGCTAAGGCCGAAGATTTTTATTCAGCCAAGCCGCTGTTAGATATAAACGTACTTTTTTTTCCTCAACAGTCGCCTGCTATTTTCTTAAGTCATAAAGAATCAGAGGCTGTCAGAGCGATTAAATTGTTATACACAAACAATTTTTTTATATTGTCTTCATGTGCCGCAGACACACGAGTTGCGACATAAGAGATCCCTCCTTACCGTTTTCGAAATTATATCACAGATTTGTATTGAACGTTACCATCATTGTAAAATAACATTTGCGTTCTTTAATAACCTTTAGTCTCTTCCTACTACGGAGGCATTTCATTATTTGCAAATAACCATCGAAATTGATTAGAATCATTTCTTTTATAAACATGAATGTGTATTTTTATATTTCGAACTTATCAATTTTATTATTAAGATAAGAATTTTTTATGCAAACGCAAGTTCAAATCTGCAACCTGCAAATTTTTTTTTTAAGAATTGTTAATTTTCTCAACGGGCTTAAGTTCGAATCTGCAAGACTGCAAACCATTTTTTTATTATTTTTATTAATAAATGAATTTGTTCAAATTCTATTTATTAATTTTATATTAAGATAGGAATATTATTGAAAAATATTCTTAATATTCCAATCTTAATATAAAATTAATAAATAGAATTTGAACAAATTCATTTATTAATAAAAATAATAAAAAAATGGTTTGCAGTCTTGCAGATTCGAACTTAAGCCCGTTGAGAAAATTAACAATTTACATAAGAAAGTTCGACTAATAAAAATTCATACATAATTTTTTTTAAGAATTTTCATTAAATTCAAGTTATTTAATTATTTTACATTATTTCTATTATATGTATTTATATTTCTTTACAAAGAAATTTGTTAGACGGGTTTTAGCGAACTGTGGCCTACTTCTACATCGTTTCATATACGACGAGTATGCTGCTCGTGTTAACTTTAATTTTACAATCACAAAACTCAAAGCGAAATCATATTGTGGACTTTTGTCTGTAATAAATTATAATAGAGATTGACAGAAATTGATGTAAATGGTAATTTTTAGCAACTTTCTTTTTGGCAACACTGTTTTAGACAGCTCAGCTAACAGCTTTTGAGTAACATGTCACTGTTAAACATGTTCAGTTTGGTCCGTAATTTGACCTGGAATTGACTTACAAACGGACAAAGCTAGCCAAAAAAATTCATGCTCGATTAAGAAAGTGCATCGTGGCCATTTCTGGTTGAATGGTTACGTGAACAAGCAAAATTGTCATATTTGTTATGAATAGCAGCCGGAAGCATGGCAAGAGCTGCCCAAGCATCCCGAAGAACGAATTGTTTGTTGTGGATTACGGGATGGTGGCATCATTGGCCCGTAGTTTTTCAAAGACGACTAATACACGAATGTCATTGTGAATGGCGAGCGCTACAACGTGCAATGATTGCAATTATTATTATTATTATAGAGTTACTAAATCTCTCAATCTCTATGAGATTGGAAAATACCTATCTCGGGCTATGCCAAGGGATTAGGCTCTCATGATTAACTGTTTTTTTTTTTTTTTATTATTATTTATTTTACTGTGCTTGTAGCAAGCGTCTTACAATATTGCATGTATTCAGAATCACAGATTTCTGAATAATCCCCAGGGTGTCGTTGAGGTTGTTTTTCTTAAGCTGGACTACAAGGTTCTTTGGTATTAGTCCTGTGGCTGATATGACGATTGGCGCTATATCTACCTTTTCTACATAGTACATAGCTTTAAGTTCATCGACAAGGTAAGTATATTTTTCGATTTTCGTGCTATACGTTGACTGGATGTTATTGTTTAGGGGGACAGCGATATCAAACAAGGTGATTTTCTTCTCCACCTTGTCGAACAGAACGATATCCGGCTTGTTAGCTCGTATGGTGCGATCTGTGACTATCGATCTGTTCCAATATAGCTTGGAATTTCTGTTTTCAATGACAGGTGGAGGCTCGTACTTATAGTATGGACATTTTTCTGACACAAGCTTGTTGTTTATTGCTAGGCCTTGGTGGATGATCTTCGCTACCTGATTATGTCTCGCAGTATAATCATGCGATGCTAAGCATATGCATTCACATATAATATGGTCAATGGTCTCTGCGCTGTTTTGACATCGCCGACATGTATCGTTTTCTAGGTTTTCCCTCAATATGTATTTCCGGCGATTCCTAGTTGCTATGACTTTATCTTGTATAGCGATCATAAATCCCTCCGTTTCTGCGAAAAGAGACCCCTGCTTAAGCCATATGTTTGAGCTGGTTTTGTCGATGAAATCTTGTTCCATCTGAAAAGGGTGTATGCCGTGTAGAGTTTTATTTTTCCATGCCTCTATGCGTTCTTCACGTGACAAAACATTCGCTGGTTTTTGTAGTTGAGTCGATTTTAAGTTGAGCGGAGTGTAGTTTTTGTCCGCTAAGCACACTGTTCGGATTAAATCCGATGTTTGGGTTCTAAAATATTCTCTTAAGTTGTTTATCTGAGAAAAATGAAGATTCGGTACATCGAGTAACCCTCTTCCGCCATCTTCATGTGAGAGAGTGATTCTCTCCAGTGCACTTCGCGGATGGTGACAAAGGAATTTGGTTAGGGTGGTTCTTACTGAGGTTGATATTTCATCAAGATTTGTATTTGACCAGTTAACGACACCGAAAGAGTATGTAAATACTGGGATAGCCCAGGTGTTAATGGCTTTTCGCTTATTGCCAGCGTTTAAGTTTGACTTGAGAATCTTGATTAATCTCTGTTCAAACTTTCTTCGCAACATTATTTTAATTTTCCATTCCTGAATTCCTTTCAATTGTAAGAACCCAAGGTATTTGTAGCTGTCGTCTTGGGCCAAATTGGCAATGATGTTGTGTTGATCTATTTGGTAGCCTTCGGTGTCATTTTGAACCTTTCCTTTTTGAATATGGATTGTTTTGCATTTTTCAATACCAAATTCCATTCCAATCTCGTCACTAAATCGCTTCACTACTTGTATTATACGGTATATTTTTTCCTTGCTGCTGGTGTAAAGTTTTAAATCGTCTACGTAGAATAGATGGTCGACAAGAGTCTCACAATTTTCTCCTTTAAGCCTAAAACCAAGATTGAGGTTTTTCAGCATTCTACTCAGTGGATTATTATTATTATTATTATTATTATTAATATTTTTTTTTTTTTGCTCAAAATAAAAGAGCTGGACTTGACTGACATATAGTTTCAACAAGACGGTGACACATGACATACAACACGCAAAACAATGACCCAATTGAGATTCGAATTTGCTGAACAATTTATTTTACGTTTGAGGACCGTTAATTGGGCGCCTAGATCGCACGACTTAACGCTTTTAAACTTTTTTGTGGGACTTTATGAAGGCTCTCGTCTATAGGGACTAGCCCGGAGAGGAAGCCAAATTGGGGAATATATTAGTGAGATACTGTCTGATATTTTGGAGAGAGTATTTAAAAGTTGGACCCAGAATATGAACCATTTGAGGCATGGCCGCGATCAACTTTTGAATGAAATCATCTTTAAACATTATATTATATAGATTGTGTTCTATCGACTCAAATAAATATTTCAAACATTGCACTAAATTTGTTTTTCAATCAAATCCGAAAGCTCTTATAAAGTCATCCCTAATAACTTTTAATCGATTTTAATAAAACTGTAGAATTTCGAAAAATTATGGAAATCCAAAAATTTGTCTGTCCTTTACTTTTACTTTGCTTACCTGCAGCATGAATAATATGAATTTCATATTTATAAAAAATAAACTCACCTGACGGGTGTTGTGGCTCCAGAACCAGCACGAGATGAGCAATTTTGGCCATTTGGATGTGTGGGTGACGTATTGGATGTATCGTTGCCAGCTGTAGTTGCATGCGAAACCAACCAGGCATCAACAACCTGCCGTGTGGCTTTTCTGTTATTTCAAAAGAAACAGAGAGAAAGAGATTAAAAAAATAAGAATATTAAACAAACGGTGGCTGGCTGTGGTAAATGTCAGGTTAAAACAAATGGCAAAATATTAAAAATACATAAACAATAGAAGGAATATTAATATTTTAGTTATGACAAGAGATAAAGTATTTTCTCCTTTCTTTTTTCTTTTTTGTTTGGGTTTTCTATTTTATTTATGGTTTCATAACAAAATGTCGCTAATGTTGTGGTGCGCTGGTCCGTGGTTTGGTTTAGCTGATACGAGTTGATAAATGGAAGCAAATGACAGCAGATTTGATTTAAAAAAAAAATGAAAAAAAAATAATTTCATTTTACAGCGGGTTAGTGGCTGGCTGGCTGACAAGATATGAAATATATGCCGAGTATTTATTACATGAGATATTATTAATTTTTATTTATATTTTACATAAACTAATGACTGGAACATTATCTTACAGTATTTAAATTTTACCTTCAATGAAAACTAAATATGTTTTATGGAAAAATTACGGCTTCTATTATGGACTTGATAATCCAGTAAAAAAAAATTAACATATAATATTCACATTTATGAACCAACATAACGCCTTTGCGCCAACATGCCATTCAATCTATGCTTTACTTCTAGGCATAAATTTTTTTTAAAAATCCCTGATAATATAATAAATATGAAAGTAACTCTGTCTGTCTGTTACCTTTTCGCGCTTAAAGCGCTCAACAGATTTGAATGAAATTTGGCTTAGAGCTATTTTGAGATCCGAGGAATAAGATAGGGTGGTATTTGTTTTTCGAAATGATCCTATTGGGTGGTCAAGGGTGCTCTAAAATTTTTATGGACATATGAAATTATGAAAATCATAACTATGAATATTTTATACTACTTTGACTTAACAATGTATTTATTTCTGGCAGTGACTTTACGAGGGGTTAAGGATGGTCTAAAGTTTCTAGAGATACATGAAATTATGAAACTGATAACTAAGAACTTTTTAAACTTTGATACAGTAAAACTACAACACATCATTGACAAAACCTACACATTTAGCTAACAAAATCGGGGGTAAAAAGTATAATAAAATAAAAAAAACAACTTTAATACTTCATACACGCAGGTATGAGTGCATAAGCTTCCACTAATGAGTTGCACTTTTTAGAATGACTTGCACTTTTTATAATGACTTTGTGCATAAGCTTCCACTAATAAGTTGCACTTTTTATAATGACTTGCATTTTTTATAATGACTTTCACTTTTTATGATGACTTGCACTTTTCATAATGACTTGCACTTTTTATAAGGCCTTGCACTTTTTATAACGACTTGCACTTTTTATAATGTATTGCACTTTTTATAATGACGTGAAGTTATTATGATGACTTGCACTTTTTATAATGACTTGCACTTTTTATAATAATTTGCACTTTTTATAATGACGTGCATTTTTTATAATGACTTGCACTTTTATAGTGTCTTGCACTTTTTATAACGACGTGCACTTTTTATAACAACTTGCACTTTTTATAATGTATTGCAATTTTTTAATGACGTGCAGTTATTATGATGACTTGCACATTTTATAATGACTTGCACTTTTTATAATAATTTGCACTTTTTATAATGACTTGCATTTTTTATAATGGCTTGCACTTTTTATAGTGTCTTGCACTTTTTATAACGACGTGCACTTTTTATACTGACTTGCACTTTTTATAATCACTTGGACTTTTTTCCTTATTAATACAATATAAAAATTATTCAAATGACAATTTTTTTTAAATCCTATTTAACAATTTGAGTGTAACATGGTAACTGATTTTTTTCTGTTCATGTTAAAAAACTTTTTACAATTTTGTTGTTGCGCCATAACTGAAATATAAAATTATATGCCTAAAGTTTCTGGAAGGCAAATTATTATATCCAAAATATTCCAGCTACTTCTGAAATATTTACAAATAAGTCCACCCAAATATATTCGAAACTACAATTATTCGAATACAGATTATTTGAGAAGTAATAAATTTTTCTGATAATATTATTTCTCAAATATTATTCATCCAAAGTATTGGAAATATGTATAATGAAAATATATGCAAACTATTGCCAGCAAGAATAGTCGCCAATTAACATTGAACTACAATCGTTCCAATAAGAATTAATCGAATAAAAATTATGTAATGCGTATATTTCGAACACAATTATTAAAAAAATTATGGAAATACAAGTTAGTTTAGCCAAAAACATTTTCACAAAAACTATTAAGGTCCCATTAATAAAAATGTGTTAGTGTCATATTTCCAGACTAACGATTTTTCGAAAAAAAAATTTTATTTAATCGTGTATAATTCAAAAATTCGTAATATTATCAACGATACTATTCAACCAAAAATATCCTCGAAAAAAGATTAATCGAATAAATATTAATCGAATAATAATTAATCGAATATATATTTTTTTTTAAATCTATGTATGTATTATTTAAGTTTTGCCTTGAAGGCTCTATATTAGTTAAATAATTATAAAAAGTTTTTCATAATTCTATTTTCGTACACTATTAATTTTAAGAGAACAACAATACATTTTGATGTTTGCCTTTAAGAATTTAGGCAGATTATTGATACTGTGCGGATCTACACGAAAATGCCTTTCAAGTCATATAAGGCTCATCTGTATTGGAGGGCGCTAAGATACTTAGAAGTGTACTACAAAAACAATTTAAGTTTCAACTTAAGGTCGTATATATAAAAACTAATTTCAAATATATAATATTTATTTTATAATTTTATTCCTAATATTTCGATTAACTTTGCAGGTAATTTTTCTATAAAATATTTTCGCTTGTACAAACTACTGTAAGATTTTGTCTCCCACTGTTCTCAACATAAAATTACATACATATCCTCTATTTAAAATTTTACTTCGCGGGTCAGTCGAAACGCCGAAAAGTGCATTTTAGTAAATGATTGTAATATCATTGCAATATGAAAGCGTGTGTTCATATGAATTGAAGGGAATATTTAAGCAAATTGGAGGCAAAGTTTTCAAATTGTGCTGTTATTAAATTAGCAGCCTCAGAACTTCATACAACCTTGTAACGAAAATGTGTGCAACACGTCCAGGATAACAGAAAGTATTATTTTTTTCCTTTTTTTTGTATTGAATACAAATAAATATTCTCGTCTTTTTATTTATTTCTTTAGCTTCTATGAAGTTAATTTCCTTAACTCTAAGCCTTTCCCCATGCCGTATGTGATACAAATGCTAAACAATTATAAAAGTACATATAAAAAAAACTACTAAATATTTAATTACATCAAAGCCAGAACTCAATCAAGCAAACAAATCTGGCATACAACGGATGCATGTTGAACTGTTCGTAATTCCTTTAAAAAGAAACAACAAACTTAATTATATATTGTTAGAGAAGGAAAAAATGTTGTGAGAAGTAAATAAATTGTCTAACTTTTATTTGGCTTGAATTAAGTTTTGCAAACTTAATACGAGTATTAATTAATACGTGGGCCATTAAAAACGGCAATTAAGCATAAACTTTGTTAAATCTCAACAGCCTAAATGGAATTATTTCTATAGAAGCAGAAAAAATGGAAAGAAACGAAAGAAATAAAACTTTCTTACCTTATAAAATAATCTTGTACAAATTCTTGATTTTCATCCATCCACGATTCCATTCGTGCATATTCCGGATCGTACTGACGTTGTGGTGATGACAGCAGGTTAAGACACGACGTGGAACAGTTGGAATTTTGATGTTGATAATAATGATTATGATGATTGTTTGTTGTGTAGTGTTGTAGTTGACTTTGATGATGATGTTGTTGCTGCTGCTGTTGCTGCTGCTGTTGCTGTTGCTGGTGATGATGCTGATTAACGGCCAGGGGGACACCGGTACGACTGCTTAACAAGAGATTCTGTTCAGAACCATAACCTGTGCCCCCCAGCTCCGCCGGCATCCTGCCACAACTATTGTAACTATTTGGATTGTTGCTGCTGCTGCTGCTACTGCTGTTGTTATAACTATGGAGTGGAGTGTTGAGTGAAAACAATTGAGCCGTGGGTTCCTCAATGCTGCGCAAATGTAAACCTGAAAGCAAGCCAAAGGAAATAAACGATCGATAAGTAAACTGAAAAATTACTAAATTCTGCAACAGTAAATAAGAAATATTATTCTGCATGTGCGAAAATAAAAGTTGAATTGAAGTTACATTTTGCGAATACAATAGTCACAATTTAGTTTATTTTCCTACAGTTTTGCATACCAAAAGCATCATTGTTTGCTTTTATGCATCACCATTTAGCCGCTGTGGCTTCGGTAAACAACGTCTATATTTTACCACCAGTCGTTGTAAAAGTGTTTGCTGTTGTCGTCCTCTTTATGCTGGCAATATATAATTTGCAGCAGCAGCTCTTTCTTCTCTCGTTTGATTCCTTATTCATATGTAAATTTTATTTACACATGCCAGGATTTGAATTGAATTAAATGTAAATTTAGTTTTTACAAATTTTAATAAAACTTTATTTAAGAGCATCAACTGCTCTGTAGCAATTTTCAGCATATTTTGGCTTAAAAGTTGAAAAAATGTGTGTGTGTGTGTGTCATATACATGGAATTCTTAGGTTAGAATAACAAAACAAATATTTGGTTGATGCCTGAATTACGAGTGTAGGGAATGGCTTAAAGATTTTGAGAAAATTCAAGGCAAAAAATATTTTAGCACAAAGAAAACAGGAATAAATTGTATGCTATTAACTGCCAATTCACTCGATGTTTTATTCACATAAAACAGCT
Organism: Linnaemya tessellans; assembly: GCA_951800035.1. Taxonomy (NCBI): domain Eukaryota; kingdom Metazoa; phylum Arthropoda; class Insecta; order Diptera; family Tachinidae; genus Linnaemya; species Linnaemya tessellans. The sequence continues at coordinate 100,169,000 of OX637533.1, read as the reverse complement.
TAAGTCTATTTTATCGATTTTATATTAAAGATGCCAAGATAATTGTTTTCTGAAATATATTGTTGTTATCCTGTATCAGTTCCAATTGCTTAATTAATTTTATTAATAAAGCATCTTAATTAAATTTATTTAACACATTTTGTAGAGGGCGGCTAATGACAATAAGAATTAAACAGCATTTCATAATAAAATTTGTATAAATAAATATTTTTATAAATAAATATTTTTACCACATTCAATTAATCCTCCTAAAAAAAAGGTGGTAAGCAAAAATACTCAGGAATGCATATAAAGAAATTGTAGCGGCTTTCGAAAACAGTTGTTCTGCTCTGCTGTGTAAGTTGGACTATTAAATTGCTATTGACTTCTCCTTGTGCCTTGGAATGCCTGCCATGTAGTTCCAAATCCAACAAATTTTAATTAAATTTAAACTAGCGAAAAATAATTCGATAACAACTTTAAATTAGTAAAAGGGAATGAGAGAGAAACTACAAATTAACGACTGCCTAAAATATGTTCGTGTATACGATCTGTTTTATTTCCCAAAACTTTTAAATGCCAAAACACAAATTTGAATGTACGGGATAACGATAGAATAGGGGTAGAAAAAAATTATGCTAAAGAGTACAATTTCGCTCGTTTCAATATATTTTTTTTTTTGTTTTTTTTTTTTCAAAGATCCTGGTTTTATTAGTTCTTCTCGCCGCTTAAAACAAACAGCCTTTTTATATTATTTAACTTTTGCGTAAGATCGAATTATATTTAATGATCGAAAAGAACAAATGCGTCGGCACTGTAGCAATAATTAGCCGGCGAAGTAAAAGGTTGAAATAGCGACAAAAAATCTCATCTTTTCTAATCTGTCCCCTCAATACTATCCCCTCGTTTTCAGTTCCGGCGCAATGCATTGCATATATAGGGGTCAGTCCCTGAGTGCTGGTTCAAGATAAAAAATAATAATAATTCAATCGAATAATCTTGCAGGCAAATACGCCATATATTATTTTGTGGTACACTTTTAAGTATCTAATCGTTCAGCAATATTGATGAAACATACATGATGTGGAAGGTAGTTCTGTGTGAATATGCACAATAAAAACGTTTTTTCTCAATATTTAAAATATTAATAATATAAAAGCTTCTTAACAAATTCGCTTGAAATAGAAAAAAATCCTTCTACTTAGTTTTGAACATATTGGGTGTTTTTATTGAGGTATAGAACTTTAAGTTGGCATCACTTTTTTAACTGGCGGCCATTTTGTCAGCTGTCAAGTGATTAATATTTAGTTTGGTTTGCCATTTCATCATGAACAGGTTGACAAAAGAACAACGCTTGCAAATCGTGCAAATTTATTTCGAAAGTAATGGTTCAGTTCGCGAAGTTTACCGCAAGCTCCGTCCATTTTATGGTCGACATAATCGTCCATCAGAGCAATTAATTCGGTTAACCATGGATCGTTTTCGCACTACGTTTACTCTATGTGATAATACGCATCCGCAGAGACGTCGAACAGTGCGCACCGAAGAAACAATTGCCGCTGTAAAGCAAAGTGTTGAAGAGTCAGTTACCGTTAATGGAGACCGGTATAGAGCCATGATAACCGACTATTTTGTTCCCGAATTGGATGGCATGAATGTGGATGAGTTGTGGTTCTAACAAGACGGCGCTACATGCCACACAGCGAACGTCACAATCGATTTATTGAAGGAAACATTCGATGAGCGCATAATTTCGCGGAATGGACCTGCCAATTGGCCACCAAGATCGTGTGATTTGACACCATTGGATTATTTTCATTGGGGATATGTGAAGTCGCTCGTCTACGCCAACAAACCAGAAACGTTAGGGGATTTGGAAGCCAACATTCGTGGCGCTATTGGCAACATACGGCCCCATATGCTCGAAAAAGTGGTTGAAAATTGGACCAGTAGAATTGGCTTTATTCGAGCCAGCCGCGGCGGCCACATGCCCGAAATCATATTTAAACATTAATGGCATAAAATTATCCTTCCAATAAAGCCAAATTGATGGACATTAAAACGATTTTCTTGTGTTTTATTTCAATTCGAAGTTCTATACCCATAAAAAAAACACCCTGTATAAACCCTCTAAATTTCCCGTATGGTTGTTGTATCGGCTGACAGAAAAAGAGGAAGTCATTTTTGTTCTTCTCATCTAATAGATTTTTTAAATAAATAAAATATATACAGAATTTATCATTTTTATATTTTTTTGAAAACAAATTGTATGAGAATTTTTTTCATCATGTATCAGCAGCACTTTTTACATTTTAAAACTCAATTTTCTATTACACTGCTCAGCAGCAAAATCCTCCTTTAAATAAAACTATGCGGACTATATGGATTTTGATGCGCTAAACTCAAATCCGTTTTCGATTTTCTTCCATCAGGTCGGGATTTTTTTTTTAATAGACGTGGCAAATGTTTTCACCTAAATAAGTCAGGTACAGGCGACATATTTCAGCCTAACTCGAATACGAGTCATCCTATTTTCGCAAGTAAAACACCAGAAGATGTGTAACGAAATTGTATTTATTTTAACCGCATATAATTTTTCTCTATCTCTTATCGTTTTGGAATTATTCAGAAATTAATGGGGGAAAAAATTTTTTTTCGTGCAAAATTCGTAATTTTTTTCAGTTTAAAAATTTAATTAAAAAAAATATAAAGCCAATATTCAACATTTTGCGCATTTTTGTTAGAGCTACATATCTTAAAAATAAAATAAGCTATAAACCATAAAAATCGGTTAAAATGGATTGTATTGTCAATTTACCGCAGGTATCCAATGGTGTTTTACTTTTGAAAATCGGATGACTCGTTCTCGAGTTAGGGTGAAATATGTCTCCGTACCTTACTAATTTAGGGGAAAAAATTTGCCACGCCTATAAAAAAAAAAGTTCCGACCTGAGGGACAAAAAAACCCCAAAGCGGATTTGAGTTTAGCGCATCAAAATCCATATAGTCCACATAGTTTTATTTAAAGGAGAGACAAAAAATGTTTTTGATGTGTTAACATCTATACGCGCGCCTCTAGGGCAGTAAACTATCAGTTTCAATACATACGCAAGTGTAAGTGTAAGAGTTTGTTTGTTCGTTGCTTGGCAGTCGGTATTGAAAGTGATTATTGGGCGATTTTCATATAATTTTCCCACGCGATTTTCTCCGGAAATTCATAACCGATTTTATTAATTTTTGGATTAAAACGCTAGTGCGGGTTTCGACGAAGAGTTTAGGCCAAAAATTAAGGCGATCCGATATCGGCGAGCGGAGATTTAAGTGTTTTAATTCGGAGTATTAATTTGGAGTAATATTAAAAAAGTGTTTTATGTTGATCTTCGGTTTTGTCTTATGCATAGCAAAGAGAATAGTGACGTGGTTATATGTACATATATAAAAATGATATAGCAAGACAACAACGTATGTAGCTTATGTACAAACATAACAATGTATGTATGTACATTTGGCTGTTGCTTTGCATTCTCTTTGTTTTTTGTGGGTTTAATATAAAATAAATAAACAAAAAGGTGTTAACACATCGCCCGTGAGTTCGAACACTCATTGATTTTTTTTTGCTGAGCAGTGTTATTTATTCCTGACGATGTTAACAAAGTGTCAAAGAAATATTGGTTATAAATCCACTTTTTTTCATTTGGAAATTTAATTCTTTAAACATGGGAATGGAATTTATTTTGCATTCTTCGTTTTTTTTCGCTTATATCGCCCTAATGGCTATTAAACAATTTAAAATGATGAAATTTTTAAAAAAATTTGCAAATTGTACTAGAAATTTTCTGTCAATATTTAATACTTAAGCAAGAGCTAATAGTACGATTACAAAGTACTACAAGTATTTAAGAGAAATAAATGAATAGATTTATAATGTGGAAGGTAAATAGTTCAGGGGCAATTTACGGCAGTATTTATTATAAATCTTTTAGCAAACACACAAAAGTAAAATCAGAACAAGATCTTTTGTAAATACATAAGCCAGCAAGCACTCAGTTGCAAATACTTTTGCGAAACCCCATTTAATCTTGCAAATATTCAACATCCTCATCATCATCATCATCATCGCCATTTAAGCACATGTTGCATATTTTACAATTGTAAATTTCATTCTTCGCTTGTGGCAAGAGTTTCGTATTAAAAACTGTCACAGCAATTTTTTGAGGGATTTGTCTTACATCTATTTATTTGATGTTTTTCAGTTCCTTTTTTTTAATGTTTGAATGAAAATATATGTTTTTGTTTGTTGCAAAAATGTATTACATTTCCTTTGAAATGTTACAAATGTCAAGAGCTTAGAATTTGCCAATAAAAGCTAACAGAAACAATTGAGAAATTTTAGGAAATACTGGTAATAGACATATGAAACGAAAATACAAAAGGAACTGTGCACATGTCAAATCAATTGTTGTAAATTATATGAAAGATATTTACATGACATAATACAACATAAATTAATTTAACATAAATTAACATGAGCATAATATAGAGTTACATAAATATTATACATAAACACGCTACACATTCTCTTGTAGTACATTTTTAGCAATATCATGCTTCACCGATATTGATGCAACATATATGATTCAGAAGGTAGTTTTGTGTAGTTGTGCAAAATATAAAAATTTTTATATAGTCTTGGTATAAAAGTAAGAAATAAGAGTAAAGCTAAGATCACACTGTCGGCGCAATGTGCCGATTTCTGTCGGCCCACTGCAATAAAGTTATAAGTACTAAACCAAAATCGCATTATTTTTCAATTAATTGTAAAATACGTCTATATTTGGCTTTATTACCAATGCAGTGTGATGCAATTATTTCCTTATGTTTCAATTAGTTGACAAATAAGGCTTATTACTTATAACTTTATTTCAGTGAGCCGACGAAAATCGGTACATTGCGCCGATAGTGTGATATTAGCTTAAGAAAAGCAACAATAAATTACTTTAATTTAATTTGGAAAATTTCACATTTTAATATAAATTAATAGCACTGACTTGGTGTTCATTCATGTTACGAGAGAAGCATTAGCTAATAAAATTAAAAAAGATTTCAATCCGAAAAATGTTTTCCTTTCATCTTGAAGTCGAATTCCATGACAAGGCTGATAATCACCGTCCCTCATATGCAGTGCAGTATGGAAACCACGTTTTTTGGGTTCTTATGATCTTTTTGATTTTATCATCATCGACAAATGTGCCAAAAGAATATAATTGCATTTGTATAAGGAATTCAAGATACTATGCCATGATATTTTTATCATTCTGTTATAAATAATATTTTTATTTACTCAATGATTTCGTATTTATTCAAAATTATTTAATGTTAAATAAATATTTTGTAAAATTATGTCCCAATCAAAAATATTGTTTAATTAGCAATTAAAAGACAACGTCTGACCAGAAAATAAAATAAACTTTAAAATTAATAAATTTTATTCGAATAATTTTAATCGATTAAATTTTGTCCCAAGAATTTTATGTTTCTAGATTACAGGATCCCACAATAATATGAGCTAAGAATTAAATAAAAATTAAAAAAAAAATTATTCGAATAATTTTATTCGATTAATTTTTAAACAATAACTTTATTTTTGAAATTATCTCTAGAGACAACAGCAGTATGAGTTCAATTTTAATTAATATATAAAAAAAATTTATTCGAAGAATTTTAATCGATTAAATTTTGTCCCAATAATTTTATGTTTCTAGATTACAGGATCTCACAATAATATGAGCTAAGCATTAAATAAAAATTTAAAGAAAAATTATTCGAATAATTTTATTCGCTTAATTTTTAACCAATAATTTTAGTTTTGAAATTATCTCAGGATACGACAGCAGTATGAGTTCAATTTTAATTAATATATAAAAAATATTTATTCGAATAATTTTAATCGATTAAATTTTGTCCCAAGAATTTTATGTTTCTAGATTACAGGATCTCACAATAATATGAGCTAAGCATTAATTAAAAATTTAAAGAAAAATTATTCGAATAATTTTATTCGATTAATTTTTAACTAATAATTTTAGTTTTGAAATTATCTCAGGATACGACAGCAGTATGAGTTCAATTTTAATTAATATATAAAAAAATTTATTCGAAGAATTTTAATCGATTAAATTTTGTCCCAATAATTTTATGTTTCTAGATTACAGGATCTCACAATAATATGAGCTAAGCATTAAATAAAAATTTAAAGAAAAATTATTCGAATAATTTTATTCGATTAATTTTTAACTAATAATTTTAGTTTTGAAATTATCTCAGGATACGACAGCAGTATGAGTTCAATTTTAATTAATATATAAAAAAATTTATTCGAAGAATTTTAATCGATTAAATTTTGTCCCAATAATTTTATGTTTCTAGATTACAGGATCTCACAATAATATGAGCTAAGCATTAAATAAAAATTTAAAGAAAAATTATTCGAATAATTTTATTCGATTAATTTTTAACCAATAATTTTAGTTTTGAAATTATCTCAGGATACGACAGCAGTATGAGTTCAATTTTAATTAATATATAAAAAATATTTATTCGAATAATTTTATTCGATTAAAAAAAAATTATTCGAATAATTTTTTTCGATTCATTTTTAACAGCAGTATGAGTTAAGCTTTAATTAATAAATAAAAAAATTTATTCGAATAATCATTTTTCGAATAATTTTTATTCGAATAGTTGTATTCTAAAAATTGTATTCTAATATTTAATTGCAATTTTATTTTTACAGTTTTCCGTAAACTTTTTTAATTTGATTATAAGATATTTATATAAATTTTCTCTCGAATAGATTGAATAATATTATTCCACAAATTCTTCTCTGAACAATTTTGTTCCAATATTTTATCTGCTATAATATTATTAGTATAATTATGTGCCAACTTTTTCAAGTGAAATATTTTTTGTTAAAATATCTTTCCAAAGAAATAATATTTTACTCGAAAATTTTTAGAATAAAGAAATAATTTTTCACGAGAATTAATAACTACTGATGAACAAATTATACCTGATGATGATGATGGTAGTGCAGTTCTGATCTACCGTGTATTAAAATATTTAAAAAAAACGAATTTACACATTTTTTAAATAACAACTTTATAGCCGCTGGAAATTTTTTAATTTTATAGTTATTCATATAAAAATATTTCAACGACTTTCATATTTTTTTTATTCTGCACTGATGGCCTATTTTTATTACACACATGAGCTGCAGTTGCACAATTTATGGAATTGTAAAAGGAATTAACTTTTTTTATAGTAAAACTCTTACACATTTTTATATTTTGTTAATATTTTTTTTGTAGAATTTGTTTCCTTTTCACTTTCATACCAAAGTCGCTTTGATGCGAGCCGTTGATCACGTAATAAAACTATCCTGAAGCGTATGAGTAATAAAAATTTTGCTAAATAGAAATATTATATTGCGTACACGCCTCCAAGAGGGAAAACGAAAATTTTGTTGTTCCCAGGCCATTTTATGTGCAGGCCATATTTCTTGCTCACCTGCTGCTGGGGATTCGGGTGGTGTTAGTGTTGTGTTTGCAGCTGCAATAGTAACGACTGGAATCTGGACTGCTGGTGTTGTTGTTGCTGATATTAATGATGAGGAGGAAGAATTGTATTGTTGTTGCTGTTGCTGTTGCTGCTGATAAGTTTCATAATGCTGACCTTCATGCTGCTGCTGCTGTTGCTGTTGTTGCTGCTGCTGCTGGTTTTTATTGGTTTTATTCTTTTTATAACGGCAACCACGAAATCGACACATACTTGCAGCCTGGCCCATTGGGCCCGCTAGCAATGCGAATGTTAAACCCTCCGTTTTAATGAATTTAATGTTGGAAATTTATGGCAAAATCTCTTATCAATAAATGTGCCGCCACTAACAGCAGTAATTAACACAAGGGAGCCAATAAAATTGATAATTCGATTAAATGCACAATTATCACTAATTAATGGCAAAGATATTGCTATTAATGCTGCTGCTGTTGTTGTTGTTGTTTTTGTTTTTGCTGCTGCTGTAAATAATCTTATTGTTCTTCTGCCATATAAAGGCAGCAATGATAATTTTGTTAAACAATTATATTGTTGATGATTTGCCTCGAGGGTATTACTAAATTGCTTTGGTATTTTGGGCAAAAATGAAATTGTTGACTTCACTTCACTTAACTTAGTTCTTTTAATGAGGTAATTTAAGTTTTTCATGCTAAATATTTTTTTTGTTATATAATTGTTTTCTTTTATAGTCTGGCTTTTCGTTTATTCTATTAAAGTTTTTGGGGATTTTATCTGTAAAACATAAATTATTTTTGGTTGTGTTTGGCCTACTTTTCTTCACTTCAATGTGTGGTGGTGGGTGCTTGCTGCGGTTAGTTAATTTCAGATTCATCTTCATTAATGTTAACACCTGAAAAGCTATCAAATTCAGCTCTTAACATTCTTGCGGAGTAAATAATAAGTACATTTTATACGGACTTTTGGGTGATCATTACTATTATTAGTTTTAAAAATTATTTTCTCCCTTTCACACGTTGTCACTAGATGTCATTCTGTCGGGACAATACATTTCAGAGATAAACAAAATATTGGAATTTATTTTTGTTTTGTATGAAATTGTGTGTCAGAACATGCCGAGTGACATCGGGGAACAGTCAGTTACTTTTATTTAGGAAAAATAATTTAACTTTAAAATATTTGACTATTTTAACTAAATTTAGACCAATTTCAGGAGTTTCATTCTCTTATAATCTCTAGATGACGTTTTTCTTTAACTAAAAAATACTGAATTGGGGTTTGTTTCAAATAACTCTTAAAGTTTAATTCAATAGTAGGCAACTATTATAACTATTGTATAAAATATTTGCTATAACATTGATTATTTTTTAAACTAGAGCTGATGGCCAACGTAGCCTTTATTTAGATTTAATGCTCTTTAATTAGATTCAATCTTAGGATTATATTCGTAAGGATTAAAGAAATAAATAATAATAATATTTTTTAAATTATCTAGGTCAGTCCCATTTATTATGATTATTTTTTACTATTTGATTACAATTTGTGTACTTTTACGCGCATAAAATTTAAATTAATTTATGAAATATTTATAAAATATCAGCAAAAAGGACATGAAGAAAATAATAAAACGGCAGAGAATTAATATGGTTTAGTATTGAGACATTTCTCGTATTTTAATAAATAAAAATCTATTTTAAAATAGACATGTATACTGGTAATCAAAGTGTAGTGGCTTTCCAAAACAGCTGTTCTAATCTGCTGTGTAAGTTGGTTAATAAAATTGGTAATGGCATTTTTGCCGTGCCTTAGAATATTTATTATGACTTTCTAAATTCAAACACGTTCCGAACAATTGGCCTATCAATCTTAATTAAATTTAGTAGCACAATGAAATGTTTTTTTTTATAAAAACATTACATCAGTGCTTAATAAATAAATATAATATTAAATAAGTAGTTATAATTTCTTTAAATTTGAAATCAAATACAAAATAATCAGAGTGCTGTTTTGACTGCTTTTAAGTTCAACCCCTTTAAATTATTCTTGTTTTCATTGCAGCATTTCATTGTTTATTTTATTATTATTTTTTTAATTTTTATTTAATTCTTACAGCCAAAATTTTCTTTTTGCTAAAACTATAAAGTTGTGATTCATATATCCAACAGGGTTCCTGATGGGAAAGTGTGGCATAAAAATAGGAAAAGTGTTCCAATCGACTGTGCCGAATCTTATATACCCTTCTTCGCAGTACATACTTCTGCAGTATGCATACACACACACATACACATTCATTCCAACCCTGCAATTAAGTTTTTGATCTTTGTGATTTTCAATATTAATTTATTTCCCTGTAAACCAAAAAAATATGTTTGATTACGCCAGCAAAAAATTTGTTTTATTTAGTTACTTCAGTATTCCAAAAAATCCAGCTCTGGAGTAGCCTTTTCTGGATTTTCAGATTTCTAACGTTTTTGAAAGCAATTTCAAAAACGTTACATATGTTAATTATACAAAGAAAACCAAAAAAATTTGTTTTAGTCGCTTACTTTCATGTACAAAAAAAGTCTCCCTTATCCAACCCTGGTATGGATTTTTTTGATTTTTAATGCGAATTTAATTCCTCCTGAAGTCTAAAACAGGTTTGATTAAACAAAAAAAAATATTAGTTTTATTTAGTTGATTCAATCATAAAAAAAAAATTATACTTTCCAGCTCTGGAGCTGTATTTTTGTAATTATTCTCAGATTTTTAATACCAAAAAATTGATTTCAAAAACATCAAATTCTTTTCATTAAGAAAAAGAAAAAATTTGGTGTAAAAAATATTTTCAATTATCCAACCCTGAAAACGATTTTTTAATTTAATTTAATTTTTAATTTAATTTTTAATGTGAATTTAATTGCTCCTAAAGTATAAAACAGGTTTGATTAAAATAAATAAGTTATATTTATATATTATACTTTCCAGCTCTAGAGCTGTATTTTTGTAATTATTTTCAGATTTTTAATACCAAAGAATTGATTTCAAAAACATCAAATTCTTTTCATTAAGAAAAAAAAATTTGGTGTAAAGATATTTTCAATTATCCAACCCTGAAATCGATTTTTTACTTTTAATTGATTTTTAATGTGAATTTAATTCCTCCTGAAGTATAAAACAAGTTTGATTAAAAAAAAAATAAGTTATATTTATATATTTATACTTTCCAGCTCTGGACCAGTATTTTTGTAATTATTTTAAGATTTTTAAAGCCAAAAAATTTATTTCAAAAACATCAAACATTTTTTAATAAAGAAGAAAATTTGGTGTATCAAAAAGTATTTTCAATTATCCAACCCTGAAATCGATTTTTTACTTTTAATTCATATTTAATGCGAATTTAATTCCCCCTGAAATATAAAACACGTTCGATGGACAAAAAGAAATCGTTTTATTTAGTTGATTTAATATTAAAAATATATAAAATTTTCCAGCTCTGCAGCTGTATTTTTGTAATTATTTTCTGATTTCTAATGAATTCATTTCAGAATCATGTATACAACAAAAGAACAAATTTGTTTTAGTTGATTCTTTTTATGTGCCAAAAAAATTTTCAACTGTTCAAACTTAAATTTTCCAGCTCTGGAACCGCATTTTACCAATTTTTTTATTTCAATATATTTAGCATTATTTCCCAGACCGAAATCTCTAGCTTTTCTGTTCTTCAGACAGACGTACAGGTGGTCATGGCTTATACGACATCAATATTCATAAGGACTTATGAGGAATGGCAAGCCCATCACCATACAAAATTTTAAATTCATTATTCATATAAATTGTTCACTGAATATTTTTTGTATTAGCGGAATATATTGAAAGGAGAACATATTTATTCCATTTCTTAACTCAGTTACGCCAAGTCGTTTCAGACACGTTTAACGCACTTCGGCACATTGTAGCAAACAAATTCTTATTATATATTTATGGATTCCATGAAAGTGATATTTTTATGTGTATTGAGCTGTTTTTTTTTTTCTTTTTTTCATTCAAAGCCACCGTATCATATCAGCATCTTTAATTTTTTATAGTTTCCGTACACGTGTTATGTGCTAAGAAAATAATCTACAAGTAACAAGAAAATGCCCCAAACGTTCACATGTACTCGTAGTAAATCAATTTGTAAAACAAAAAGCATATATTGTGTGCATGTGCGACTACGATGGCTGCTGCTGCCATTGCCAGCCAAGTGATTATTTGTTACTAGGGTTCAAAATATTACACTTGTTATAATCACAATTCAATATTTCTATCGAACAACAATTTATTTTCAAGCTTCTCTTCCAAGTTCCTAAATTTAAATGATTTTAAATGTTATATTTCTTCAAAGACAGTAAATTCCCTGAAGGAGGATAAGCGTTAATTGTCTTTAAGGTACTGGTACGATTACTAGTATAGCAAGCACTAGTTCAGAATGTGATTGAACAGAAGAGAAAAGTACTAGTACTTCAAATAGTTCATTTGTAGATTGATTTGACTTGTAGAATTTCCTATTACTTTTTGATCATGTTTTAAAGCGAATTGCTAATTTGCATTTTCATTTATTTTATTTTTAATTGTTACAATTTTTAAACAAATTCAAATTTGAAACAAAGAATAGAATTAGAAGACTTTGTCACCTGCATATCAGTTTATTTATTCGATAATTTATGTAAGTAAGCCGCAGTTTTCTTGTGTGTTAAAAAAGTGACATTTTAAAAAATAAATAAAATTAAAAGCTAATTTAAAAATTTTCTAAAAGTGTTTTTTTTTTTGTTGTTAATATTTATGTTCATATGTAAAATCAGCGTTTTTTTAAATAATAAAAACTGATATATGTATTGTATGTTCAATAGTGTTTGGTATATGGTGGAGTACCAAACGTCCCAATAATCATTTTGGCTGGAATTCAAGTGGAATTACATTTGAAATGCAGTCACAATTTCCAATTTCCATTGTTGAATTACAGTTGAAACACAGTTGAATTCAATAGCGAATCCAGCAAAATTAACCTTTGAATTACAGTCGAACAAAACAGTACCTTTACAGTGTAATTCCAGCCTTGAATAACAGTGTGATTCAAGTTGAACCGAACCTGTTTTTACACTTGAAGTCAAGCAAGGAATTGCAGTGGAATTCAGGTGGAACCGAACCTGTGTTTACCGTTGAATTCCAGCATGCTTTTGGCTTTGAACACATACCTTTACATTTATTTATTCCAAATTTCTTTATATTGTTTAATTTTCTATTCTTTATTTTCTTTTTGCTTATTTTCACTTTTATTTCTTTATTTTCACTTTAAAAACTTTGCGACTTTCGCGATGTAAAATTGTTCAACATTAATATTTTATTATTGACATTTAGAGTAAATAGCTGACTCGATTTGATTTTGTTTTTTAACAAAACTTCAAACAGACTGGAAAGAGGATGGATTTCAAATGTAATTCAAGCTTGCATTCACACTGGAATTCCAACATTGGAATTCACAAAAAATTTGTGCTTATTGGGGTAACTCAAGTTGTATAAGGTGCTAGTGCATTGAGTGTGCCCTGAAGGAACTTTCCATTTCCTATTATAAACTAAGAATTGATGAATCAAAAATTTGCTTGTGAAAACAAAGACTTAACAAATTTCATTGTGTTTAAAAAACCAATAAATTTAGGGATTTTTTTATTTATAAACCAGTTCTTAATGCAGAACTGATTGTACTAGTATCCGACTAGAAGAAATTATACTAGTACTCATCTAGTACTAATAGTACTAGTATCCCCCTAATTTCCATCTAGTACCAATGGAACTAGTAATCTTCCAAACACACTCAATGTTAATTTGAGCATTAACATGGTATAGCAAAATTCACAGTTGAGAACTAGTACCGGTGATTTTTGTACTAGTGCAATACTAGTTTGATACTAGTTCGATCTCCTGCAGGGTTTATATCCGGACACTTAGATTTGAAATACTATTATTTCACTGCAATTGTATTAGTTAACAAGTCTTCAAGTTTACAAAATTTTCCAAAATAAGAAGTAACCCTCGTATATCTCCCAATTAAGCCAGCATACAAATCAACTACTTAACAACATATAAAAACTTAATAAAATTACAAGAAAATATACCAACAAATAGATGCCTTAGCAAAAAGATTTACAAAATATTATAGGATAAGGAGACCATATGGACTAACCGCAGGAATATAACATGAACTTCCAGTTCTAATTGAGTTAGAGAAATAAAATAAATATGACAGAAAGGCAATTTTTGTTATTCTTGAGCACAAATTAGAATTTGATGAGTATGAGAATAGAGTGTCTTCATAAGGCAAATATTTATTCTATTGCGAGTGAAAAGGACTTTCTGTTGAACAGTGATGATACAAAAAATTAAAATTGAAAGTAATTCTTATTTCCTTATAACGCTCAGCATTAAAATAGGCAAAAAATTAAATAATTTAAAATAAATATTAAAAACTGTCAAATTAAAATACAGCAAACATGATAGCAAAGAAATGGGCATGCACAAACATGCACGCACCTGGACAAATACTTTTTTGTTATTTCATTTTTTAATTAAAATTTTTTTTTTGTCTCTAAGAATTTCCACAAAAAATTACGTCAAGTGACAGATGTTATTGCATTGTAAGCAAGTAAACAAACAAATTCATAATAATTGCCTGAATGAAGGACAGACATTCTCGATGACCCATGAAGAGGGTGTTTACACGACGCTATTCTAGTAGCCTGCAATAGGAGCGAAAAATAAAACGTCCATTATATTAAAATGTTTTGTATTTGAATAACAAAATTCTTTTGTTATTATTGCGATGGAGTGAGAGAAACTATCCCTGCGTTGTTGTTAAGCCATATTTTATCCGTTTCTGTGACTGACTGTACACGAGCTATGCCTTCACATAGGAAGTACCCACGTAATTAACCACGAAAACTTCCTCAGAAGAAGGTGTTGAAATTAACTAGAGCTCGTAACACACTCAATATGATGTTCATATATGCAGCAATATTCAAATTATAAAAATTAAGGCCATTATTGAGACTAAATTTTCATATAAAAATTACAATTAACTTATTGGCAATTAAGAGATAATTGCTTTAATAATGAGTAAAATTTATAATGCAACACTGTCAGAATTGTGTTCAGTGAAAAGAAAAATACTAAATAAACAAGCTTTTACAACGAAAGTACTTATTGAACACATTTCGTTGAAATTTGAATAATCAAACGTATGTGCTGTTGGCTGAAGTAGTAGAACAAGAGACTATGAAGTGGAGGGTTCTGAGTTCAACCCCGCGCTAAGTCATGAATATTGATATGAATATTTAAGATAAAAAACAAGCAAATTTTTACAGAAAAAATAATATAATAATTTTTTTCACTTTTTTTTAGCTGTCAAATGCTAATTTTCGTAGCAATATTGAATAACAAAAAGATATTGCCAATTAACTGAATATTGTTTAAATTAAAAACGCATATATGAACACACTATAACTCTCGAAAGAAAGTAAATGATCAGTGATCTGGCAGCACTTAAAAAATAATTGTTAACGTGGATTGATGTTGACCGGCTCAGAGAACTGCTTTGCGACTGAAATTTAATAAAAAGTGTAGAGTGTCACAAGTTTAAATCATAATAAAACAAGGAATATATATTTTTAATAGCAATGAAACGGTGTTTATTGGAAAGAAAATTTTATAAAATTAATGTTGAAATATGATTTCTGTCATATGGCTGCCACGGCTGGGTCGTAGAAGACGCAATGTGGAGCACCAATTTTCAACAAATAAAAAAAATTTGCCATAAAGTGGAAGGGAAGTGGAATTGATTGATTAGGATCCTCTTCAATGCTTTCCTGTACAGCGGCTACCGCTTCTTAAGTGTGCACTGTTCGTCACCTCATTATCAGTAACAGTAAATGTGATCCGAATACGATCTATTGTTGGTCGAATTAGCAGCTCTGACGGACGATTATGTGCGCCATAAAATGGAAAAAGTGCACGATGCGTTTGACGAAAAGAACAATTATTTTTATTAAAAATTCCAATTTGCAAGTGTTGTTCTGGTGTTGTGACACTCTAAAAAATCAATGAGTGTTCGAACTCACGGGCGATGTGTTAACACCATTTTGTTTATTTATTTTATATTAAACCCACAAAAAACAAAGAGAATGCAAAGCAACAGACAAATGTACATACATACATTGTTATGTTTGTACATAAGCTACATACGTTGCTGTCTTGCTATCTCATTTTTATAAATGTACGTATAACCACGTCACTATTCTCTTTGCTATGCATAAGACAAAACCGAAGATCAACATAAAACACTTTTTAATATTACTCCAAATTAATACTCCGAATTAAAACACTTAAATCTCCGCTCGCCGATATCGGATCGCCTTAATTTTTGGCCTAAACTCTTCGTCGAAACCCTCACTAGCGTTTTAATCCAAAAATTAATAAAATCGGCTATGAATTTCCGGAGAAAATCGCGTGGGAAAATTATATGAAAATCGCCCAATAATCACTTTCAATACCGACTGCCAAGCAACAACAACAAACAAACAAACTCTTACACTTACACTTGCGTATGTATTGAAACTGATAGTTTACTGCCCTAGAGGCGCGCGTATAGATGTTAACACATCAAAAACACCCTTTATATATAAAAGCTTATTTAAAGCTTTAAACGAATATAAATTAAGGTGGCCATTCTGATTTCTGGTTATTGAGAAAGTATTTCGGTTTTCAATACCCAACAAAATTTTCAATTCTTAAAGTGCCTATTTTCGTTCTTTTTTTTAACACGTTTTAGGCAATTTTACAATTTAAAAAAAATATATATGCATGAATATTTTAAAACATGATAAAACTTTTAAATTGTTTTATCTCTGTGAGTTTTCATACTTAATTATTGTTATAAAATATTTTGATGAATCTCACTAATTTGACAAGTTTTTTGTTTTTTTTGTTGTAATTTTGTAAAATTGCTGGTACTTTTAAAATTGTTGTTCCTTGTAAAACATTTTCGAAACGATATAAAACATTTTATATGATCAGCAAATGTCGTGTGAACGCACTTTATCTCCGGCAACGAACGTGTGACTGTAAAAGTGTGTGTGAATGACTTTGACTGACATTTGCCATTAAAGTGAAGATAAAAGCGAAAAAATATATATGTATGTATATGTGAAGTGAACAAATGTTGTAATAAGTCATAAAAGAACAGCAATATATCTCCTATAATCTGGCATATACTTACTCGTATGCACATACATATAAATTGAAACATGAATATAGATTAAAATTTAGCTGGAACAACACGAAATGAGTTGGCACAACAACACTTCACATCCGCACAGGGATTAGGGATTTTATTCCATAAAATGCCACATCAAATAGGAAGATGTAACATTTACACCAAATTTATCATGCCAATAAAATTAAGTCGAAATTAGATCTTTGAAAATTATACACTTTCGTGTTGCAATAATATAATTATAAGATGCTAAAATATTTATATGTTCAAGCATTTATATTACGAGGGCTGTTTCAAAACTCCCTTAACTATTGGAATATTTTTATACCCTTTAAAAAAGAATTGGCGAATGTCCCTCTAAGATCCTTTGAAATATTCTAAGTTGATCTAGCCACGTCCATCCGTCCGTCTGTGGAAATCACAAACCTTTGAAATTCGCCAAAGATAAATTCTGAAGTATAACACAGCCCAAGTTCAAAAATGGCCTGAATCGGGCAAGAGGGAAAAAAGTTCCCCTAAGCAGAACTAAACCAACCTCTAAAAAACAACATAATTTCTAAAGTTTTTTTGTAATTTTGCTAGACAAATGATATATTTTTATATTAAAGAAGGAACTTGGAGCAATAAAATTAAAAAAAATGTTGAACCCCCCTTTACTGGGCGTTATTATATGCAAAATTAGTGTAAAAATTTAACAAATTCTTTTACTTAAGCCTACATTCCTTAAAAATAAAATTTTTAAGCTTTAATAACGAAGCTGAGATGGTAGTACCCTGCCCTACCCCCTCCTCCCCCTTTGCCTCTAAATGAAACTATAAAAAAAAATTTCTAAATTTTACATATATTTATTCCGAACATTTATTTTTGAAGTTTCATGGCAGAGGTAACATGTCTCCCCCACGGCCCCTACCAGAGAGACCCCGACAAAATACAGTTTTAATATCTTCCAAAAAGAATTCGAGAATAAAGTATATATATTCTTGATCGGTGATGAAGTCTGAGACGATCTAGCAATGCCCATACGTTCGCCTGTGGAAAACATGATATAGTCTATTTTTGGACCCCGCCCTCTTTAGTGGGCGTTGACGTACGATATTATAAGCAAAAATAGTGTAAATATTGAACAATTTGTATTCCTTACGCCTATAAAAAGCTGAGATGTGCTCTGATCTTGCAGAGGTGAAACGTCTCCCCCAAGGCCCTTCCCGGAATGACTATGTCAAAATAAATAGAGATTTAAAATTGGCCACAGAGATGTCTTAAAAGAACTCTGTCTCACCAAATTAAAAATTTTAAATTTACTTACTAAATATTTGGAGGGTATTTAAGGTTCGATCCGGTCGAATATAACGTTTTTAATTGTTTTTTTTATTTAGTAGGATCAGCATTCTTTCAACTCAATAATTTTTAATTTCTTTTTCTATATAAAGGGTGTTTTTTTATGAAGTTTTTTTTTTATACGAATCACTCTGTTGTCTGACAGCTGTTTTGACAGTTTAAAGTGACGTCTCTACTCAGTATTGTTTGGCAAATCATCATGAACAGGTTAACTGCAGAACAACGCTTCCAAATCGTGGAAATTTATTTTCAAAAACAGTGTTCAATTAAAAATGTTTATCCGCTTTTTTACCGCAAAATTCTCTTCAGTGATCAGGCGCATTTTTGGTTGAATGGAGATGTCAACAAGCAAAATTGCCGCATTTGGAGCAAAGATAATCCATACGCCGTTCAAGAATTACCAATGCATCCCGATAAATGCACTGTTTGGTGCGGTCTATGAGCTGGTGGAATCATCGGTCCTTATTTCTTTAAAAATGAGGAAGGACGACGCGTTACTGTGAATGGAAATCGATACAGAATCAGGATCAATGAATTTTTGGTGCCAAAACTTCAAGATATGGATGGAAACGAAATGTGGTTTCAACAGGATGGTGCCACTTATTGAAAGAACATTTCAACGACAACATTATTTCGAGAAATGGACCGCTGAATTGGCCTCCGTGTTCGTGTGATTTGACGCCACTCGATTATTTTTTGTGGGGATACCTGAAATCATTGGTTTACGTGGATAAACCAGCAACGACTGACGCTTTGGAAACCAGTATTCAAGGTGTCATTGCTGAAATACGCCCTCAAATGCTTGAAAAGGTGGTCGAAAATTGTACCTCCAGAATGACCTTTGTGCAAAATAGTCGTGGTGGCCATATGCCCGAAATTATATTTAAATGTTAAATGACAAGAAATTACCAAAAAAAAAATTTTTTTTTTGCCATTTCATAATTTGGCATGTGTTTTATTTAAATTTCAAATCAGCAAGCTCTTATAAAAACACCCTTTAAAAGAGAATAGTAGTTTAATACCCTTTAAGCTATTTTAAGTTGTAACTAACTTTTAGGGTTCAAGATGACTTTTAAAATTTCATATATTCAGAGACTGATTTTTCTTTTTCTTTTTTGCACTCAGGGGATAATCTCTACATGTGCAATGCATTGCACCGCAACTAGAAAAGTGGAGCTGCTATTGAGAGGACTGATGAAACAACATGAGAAGATAGGCTGAGCTACATTATCGACAACGATTCATATTACAATTATTTCAACACTATATGGTCGCCTGCAGTCATTCATTAATCACATATTTTGTAGGTTCTTGTCACAGCTTATTTTCAGTTTGCTGCCAGAAATGGTGTAACTTTCCAATTTCGTTTTGCACAATTACATATTTCGCTTTAAAAATTTGTCACCGCAGTCAAGTTAATTGCCTATAAAAATTTCACGTCATTATATTTATTTATATTGATTTAAATTGATTTTTTTTCTGACCAACTGCACAACGATGATGACTCAATTTCATTTACGCTGAACTGTTTCACTTAATTGTATTTGGCTGTTGTGGCGTTGTGTGAAAAAAAAATATATTCGTCACATTTATAAATTTGCATTTGAAAAATTTTATATCAAATCGGTTGGGATTTTTTTTTTTTTTTTTGCTGCAAATTTTCAATATTTTCTTAATTAGTCTTGTTAGCTGCTAAATTGTTGATGGGGATTTCAATTGATTTGCATACACGCTACAATTGCAATTATAATATTATGAGTTTTCAGATTTATTCAACAGAAATTTTGTAATTATTTTCGCTTTTTAGAAAAAAAATTAATTTGAATTAAATTTAATTCCACGCTATAGTATTTTTTTTTCTAAGAATTGCAACAGGTTTTAAATGGCTTAGGAGTTTCTTAAATGATATTAAAGAAGATTGCTAAAATTTGCTCAAAGTCTTATGGCTTCACTCCGCATATTTTATATTAAATTATAAAAAACAAATTTAATTGGTATAAAAAAATACTTCTTGAAAGATTTGATTTTTCTTTTCTTATAAATTTCAATTTGCCAAACAGATTTGCACAATTTGGCCTTCTTTCTTTCTTCAAAATCATTAAAGTTGGATATAAATTGTTTTGGCAAAATGGGCATTCTGTTCAGACAACATCTTGCGTCACTACCCCATTTTAGGGTCGCCATTATCGTATTATCGAGAGGATTACAGACATTGTGAAAGCATAATTAAAGGCAGGTGGTGCATGGAGTTATTAATTGATTCATATATATTTTTATACAAAATTTAATTTTTTTCGATCATAACTGGTTTGATTTTTTATAATTTTTTTTTTTTAATTTTTAATTTTTTTTTTTAATTTTTAATTTTTTTTTTAATTTTGGGAAAGTGAGTGAACACGTGTCTAGTTCAATGCACAATCAGTAATTTCTTTAATCGTTTAATTTGTCGGGCATACACACGAGATATTAAAGAAATTTTTTGCAAAAAATAGTGGTTACGTTTATTTCGTCAAACATTTGATAGAAGTAAAAGTAGCTTAAATAAGTTTGAGTCTACTGCTTGATTGTTATATCTCTCTTTCTACCAGCCATAAAAAAATATATAAAAGCCTTTCAACATTTATATGTGTGTGTTAGCAAGTATTAAAAAATTTTTTTGGTGCTTTTCAAGTAAAATACTTTTAACCAGTTCCTTAGCAGCATTTTAGAAAAACTATTTACATTTTGCATATCTACACTAAAATACCTATTCAACCGTATACACATCATCAATATTAGCGAAGGACAAATAACATAAAATGGTACCACAGAAAAATATATGGCAAAATTTGTATCAAATTTAGAAAAAGTATTTAGAGCTTGAATATCTACACTAAAATACCTTTCAAACCCTATATATTTTATATACCTTGGTAAATGGTAACATTTATAAAAGTGTACCACAAAAAAATATGTAACGTATTTATATAAAATTTTGGAAAATATATTTATATTGTGCATACCTACACTAAAATATTTATTAAATTAGATATGTCTCCTGCACACGGGAGGGAATTAAGAAGTGTATAATTGTACTACAAATATATACTCGTATGTGGCATATTTACACAAGAATTAGAAAAATTATTTATATTGTCCATATCTACAATAAAATAGCTATTAAACCATATATGTTCCATCAATATAAATGGACGATAAAATATTTGAGGCTGTTCCACAAGAAAATGTGCGGCATATTTATGTAACATTTAAAAAAAATATATTTATATATTAAATTGAATTAAGATTCCATAGGCTAGTGTTCGAAATGTTAATTTAAATCTCAGAAAGATATAATAAATATTCCAAAGCACAAAGGCAAGTCAACATCAGTTTTTATACCCTCCAAAAAAGAATTTGGAGGGTATATTCACTTCGTCATTCCGTTTGTAACGCATCGAAATATCCATCTCAGACCCCATAAAGTATATATATTCTTGATCAGTGATGAAATCTAAGACGCACTGAGCATGTCCGTCCGTCCGTCTGTGGAAATCACGATTCAGTCCAAACGAAAAGAGCTAGACTCTTGAAATTTGGCATAAATATATTTTAAAACTTAGAGCAGGTTAAGTTCGAAGATGGGCAAGAGGGAAAAAAGTTCCCCTAAGAAGAACTAAACCAACCCAGAAAAAACAACATAATTTTTAAAGTTTTTTGGTTATTTTGTTAAGCAAATGATATATTTTTATGTCAAATACGGTCCAACGCCTTAAACTTGGAGCCATTAAATAAAATAAAAATATTTTTTGACCCCGCCCACTTCAGTGGGCGTTATTATAGGCAAAAATAGCATAAAAATTTAACAAATTGTTTTACTTAAGCCTACATTCCTTAAAAATAACACTTTTAAGCTTTAATGACGAAGCTGAGACGAAACCTGGTACTACTCTGCCCTACCCCTTCCTTCCCCTTCGCCCCCTAAATGACCCTACCAAAAAAAAATTTTTTTTTTAAATTTTGTATATAATCATCCCAAGCATTTATCTTTAGAGTTTTATTACTGCCGATTTCGGCCGTACCCCCCCCCCCCCTTTTTTTGCCCCCTAAATGACCCTGCCAAAAAAATTTTTATTTTAAATTTTGTATATAATCATAACAAGCATTTATCTTTAGAGTTTTATGACTGCCTGTTGCTGCCCTACCCCCTCCTCCCCCTTTGCCCGCTAAATGACCCTATTAAAACTAAATAAAAATTTTTTTTAATTTTGTGTATAATCATCCCAAGCGTTTATTTTTAGAGTTTTATGTCTACCTGTTTCAGCCCTACCCCCTCTCCCCTTTTGCCCTCTAAATGACCCTATCAAAAAAAAAGAAATTTTAATTTTGTATATAATTATCCCAAGCATTTATTTTTAGAGTTTTATGACAAAGGTGAAATGTTTCCCCCACAGCCCTTGCCAGAGCTACCCCGCCAAAATACAGTTTTTATACCCTCCAAAGAGAATTGTGATGAAGTCTAAGACGGTCTAGCAATGCCCATACGTTCGTCTGTGGAAAACATGATATTGTATATTTTTGAACCCCGCCCCCTTTAGTGGGCGTCAAGTTAAACATTTTAAATTCACTTACTAAATATTTGGAGGGTATTTAAGATTCGGTCGAATATAACGTTTTTACTTGTTGTTAATCAAACGGTAACACGGGGACCTGAAGAAAAGAATCAAACGGTAACACGGGTATTAAAACAATAACATGTTAACATCAGGTTGATACAGTTCTCGTATCCTTTTTCAAATATAATATTTTTCAAATATAATATTAGTGTAAGTAGTCCCCTATAATGACTACTGCTTCAATGACAATGAAGAGGAGGATCAGGAGGAGGAGGAGGAGGAGGAGGAGGAAAGTATTGCTCACTTAAGCTGCTTCTGTACTACAGTCTCTGGGCAAAACACGTTTTAGAGACATTTCGGAACTGAAAAACCTGAGTCTCGCTGATTCGGCAGCTGACTCCGACCAAAATTCTTGTCTAAATACTTCACCCCTCTTCTTACTTATCCTTCCTTAAACCAATTTCTGACTATCCTTTCCTTCTTCTTTCCCTCTCTCACTCACGCATCTTCCTTTTCTATACAGGTAGCACAAAAGGGATCAAATTAATTGGAGCCAAGTGGGCTGGACTCTATTTCATTTTTCCTCTTACCAGCAACCTGGTAACCTAACCTAACCTAAACTATATATAAGATGTACAAATTTATGCGAATTTCCATCTTTTACAGATGTTGCAAATTAGAAAACAGATATTTTTGTGTTTTTGTGAAAAAATTTATATGGTGTTCACATATACACCAATATTCAAATTATAACAATTAAGGCCGTTATTGAGACTAAATTTTCATATAAAAATTACAATTAACTTATTGGCAATTAAGAGATAATTGTTTTAATAATGAGTAAAATTTATAATGCAACACTGTCAGAATTGTGTTCGGTGAAAAGAAAAATACTAAATGAACAAGCTTTTACAACGAAAGTACTTATTGAACACACTTTGTTGAAATTTGAATAATCAAACGTATGTGCTGTTGGCTGAAGTAGTAGAACAAGAGACTATGAAGTGGAGGGTTCTGAGTTCAACCCCGCGCTGAGTCATAAATAATGAAATAAATTTTATTCAGTTTTTTTTTCAGTTGGCAAATGCTAATTGTTATAGCAATATTGAGTATATATGAACGCCAAAAAGATATTGTCAATTAACTGAATATTGTTTCAATTAAAAACGCATATATGAACACAGTATTGCAGAGAATTTGTATGTAGAATCCTAAAAAAGTTCTAGTTACCCAAACCTAATCTTTAAAATAGTATTTTAAATTTACTCGGGATAAAAATTGCCAACAAACGTAACAGCATTTATCAATAAAAATCTATGTTCCTCTGTGTAATTCTGGTAAAAAAAAAGAAGTTATTCCAAATGCCTCAAATATAAACGACAGTTTTATTAAAAGAGTTATAAACGACATTCCACAGGTTTATAAATTAAGAAAACAAAAATATTTGTAATTTTAATTAATTCTTGTTAACAACATTGTCTCGAAAATTATAATATAATTTACATTAAAATTTAATTATTTACAAGATATTCCAAAGACGTCTGCCAAAAGAGTCTTCTTGTAAACTAATTTACAAATAATATATATATATATATATATATATATATATATATATATATTTTTTATTTTTTTTTTTTCGATGAATTTTCAAAGATATCATTTATATGCGACCTTAAAAAATAAAAGGCCTGAAAATGTTAATTTTATTACTGACGAAAATGTCAGGAAAAAAAACAAATAAAATAACATAAAATATATTCAATCTCAACGAGCCTCCTCCCTAAACCCCCCAAAAACACCCAACACGCCAGCCGAGGTGTATCATAAGCAAAACAAATTCAAATTTAATTGTAATCAGTTAAGAGCAGCTAAAATGCGCAAAATAGCAGATTTCTTATCGCTTAATATATACAATTTTATAATTACTTTTTTATTTTATTTCTTCGGTCACCCTACAGCCAGCCAGGGGAATCACAGCTGCGTCAATCATAGAGATAATATGTATGGAGAAAAAAAATTTTACATTCACTTAGAAATTTATAAATGTAATCTAGGCTTATTTTAATTTTATTAATTAAAGGGTGTTTTTATAAGAGCTTGCTGATTTGAAATTTAAATAAAACACATGCCAAATTATGAAATGGCCAAAAAAAATTTTTTTTTGGTAGATAATTTCGTGTCATTTAACATTTAAATATAATTTCGGGCATATGGCCACCACGACTATTTTGCACAAAAGTCATTCTGGAGGTCCAATTTTCGACCACCTTTTCAAGCATTTGAGGGCGTATTTCAGCAATGACACCTTGAATACTGGTTTCCAAAGCGTCAGTCGTTGCTGGTTTATCCACGTAAACCAATGATTTCAGGTATCCCCACAAAAAATAATCGAGTGGCGTCAAATCACACGAACGCGGAGGCCAATTCACCGGTCCATTTCTCGAAATAATGTTGTCGTTGAAATGTTCTTTCAATAAGTCCATTGTTTCGCCCGCAGTATGACAAGTGGCACCATCTTGTTGAAACCACATTTCGTTTACATCCATATCTTGAAGTTTTGGCACCAAAAATTCATTGATCATGATTCTGTATCGATTTCCATTCACGGTAACGCGTCGTCCTTCCTCATTTTTTAAAGAAATAAGGACCGATGATTCCACCAGCCCATAGACCACACCAAACAGTACATTTATCGGGATGCATTGGTAATTCTTGAACGGCGTGTGGATGATCTTTGCTCCAAATACGGCAATTTTGCTTGTTGACATCTCCATTCAACCAAAAGTGCGCCTCATCACTGAAGAGAATTTTGCGGTAAAAAAGCGGATAAACATTTTTAATTGAACACTGTTTTTGAAAATAAATTTCCACGATTTGGAAGCGTTCTTCTGGAGTTAACCTGTTCATGATGATTTACCAAACAATACTGAGTAGAGACGTCACTTTAAACTGTCAAAACAGCTGTCAGACAACAGAGTGATTCGTATAAAAAAAACTTCATAAAAAACACCCTTTACATGTGCACAAGTATTGACTCTGTAGACACACACAAGTCTGATATGAAAAAGGTCATGCCGGGCAGACTATTTACACCACCCATAAAACTCATATCGTCGCGTTTCTTCTCAAACCACGTAAGTCCAAGATACTCATATTTCTGAATACGAAAAAAAACTTAAGAACTTTTTAAATATGACAATTTTCTTTTTCAAAAAAATATAGCTTTACGATTTTCTGAAGGGTGCAGAAACATATTTTGATAAAAGTACTTATTTACAAAAAGAATGATAAAATAATGATTACGCCTTGCGCATGATTTACCGTTTGATGACGTATTTGTTCCCTCGAAGAGATTGCCACATGTTTATTACATGCAAAACTAATACTTTCTCGTACAAAATTAATGCTATATTTGGCAACTCTTACTCAGAGAGATTTCCAATTTACTCAGAGAGATTTCCAACAAGCAAATTAAATCGGAATTATGAAAGTGCAAGTTTTGTGTTAGATTTTATAATAAATTATGTTATATTTTAAAATAAATATATTAAAATAATTATTAAATAACTTAAAGTGTAAAAAACTTAGTAAAACTTGATTTTTAAAGCTCATAAACGTTAAACAAAAAACCTAAATTAAAGAGAAAAGAGAACAAAAAGACTATTTTATTATATTATTTTAGAATATTTATTTTATATTAAGATTGGAATATTAGGAATATTTTCAATAATCATCAAACCAGCAGAACGGATCATTACTGATTCCGAGGCCGCTACGCCATCTCATCAGCGTTCTTTGTTCAATTTTTTCACAGTACTGATCAGTTCTGCTGGTTTGATGATTATTGAAAATATTCTTAATATTCCAATCTTAATATAAAATTATAAATAGAATTTGAACAAATTCATTTATTAATAAAATAATAAAAAATCATTTGCAGTCATGCAGATTCGAACTTAAGCCCGTTGAAAAAATTAAAAATTTTTTCTTTTAAACAAAGTTGTCAAGGTGAGATTGTAGCCAGATGGCAAAGGTTATTTTCTACCAGAATCCCCAGAAAATGGCGCTTACGTGGTTTGAGAAGCAACGCGACGATATAGGATCCATGAATAGCATTAATAAATAAAACAAGTAAAAACGTTATATTCGACCGGGTCGAATCTTAAATACCCTCCAAATATTTAGTAACTGAATTTAAAATGTTTAACTTGGTGGGACAGAGTTCCTTTATATAATATCGTACGTCGACGCCCACTAAAGGGGGCGGGGTTCAAAAATATACAATATCATGTTTTCCACAGACGAACGTATGGGCATTGCTAGACCGTCTTAAACTTCATCGCAATTCTCTTTGGAGGCTATAAAAACTGTATTTTGGCGGGGTCGCTTTGGCAACGGCTGTGGGGGAAACATTTCACCTTTGTCATAAAACTCTAAAAATAAATGCTTGGGATAATTATATACAAAATTAAAATTTTTTTTTTTATAGGGTCATTTAGGGGGCAAAGAGGGAGGAGAGGGTAATGCAGAAGCAAGCAGTCATAAAACTCTAAAAATAAATGCTTGGGATGATTACATACAAAATATCAAAAAAAAATTTTTTTTTGGTAAGGTCATTTAGGGGGCAAAGGGGAAGGAGGAGATAGGGCAGAGTAGTACCAGGTTTCGTCGCAGCTTCGTCGTTAAAGCTTAAAAATGTTATTTTTAAGGAATGTAGGCTTAAGTAAAACAATTTGTTAAATTTTTATGCTATTTTTGCCTATAATAACGCCCACTGAAGTGGGCGGGGTCAAAAAATATTTTTATTTTATTTAATGGCTCCAAGTTTAAGGCGTTGGACCGTATTTGACATAAAAATATATCATTTGCTTAACAAAATAACCAAAAAACTTTAAAAATTATGTTGTTTTTTCTGGGTTGGTTTAGTTCTTCTTAGGGGAACTTTTTTCTCTCTTGCCCGATATAGCCCATCTTCGAACTTACCCTGCTCTAAGCTTCAAAATATATTTATGGCAAATTTCAAGAGTCTAGCTCTTTTCGTTTGGACTGAATCGTGATTTCCACAGACGGACGCACGGACGGACATGCTCAGTTCGTCTTAGATTTCATCACTGATCAAGAATATATATACTTTATGGGGTCTGAGATGGATATTTCGATGCGTTACAAACGGAATGACAAAGTGAATATACCCTCCAAATTCTTTTTTGGAGGGTATAAAAAACTGTTCATCATATTCAATTAACAAAAACTACACATTAGTACTGATGATGAAAGTGTAGCGGCCTTTGAAAACAGCTGTTGCTGCTCTGCTGTGTAAGTGGAATAATTAAAGCTGATGTTGACTTTAATGGCGTGCCTGGGAATATTTATCATGTCTTTTTGAATTTAACACACATTTTCGAATAATTATTGTATCCAATCTTAATTGAATTTAATTCACCACTAGCTGCTGATTATTCTTTTATGTGCTTAAGAAGCAGGGCATTTTAAAGTCCCCTACAGCTTTTCACAATTGCTTAAGATGTGTGCACCACATTTTATTTATTAATTTCACCAAACATTTCAGAGCACAGAAAACGATTTTGCGTGCAATAGCATTTAGGATGCTCAGCCGAAAAGAAAAGCACCCAAGTAGTAAATATTCAAAAGCATCATCATTAAAATGTACAATTATTTAAAACAGCAAAACCAACTGGCAAACACTACGGCTGCCGTTAAGTCAATCCAGGGACAAGCGGGCCAAGCATTCATACCCTAAACGTGTTTTAAAAGTAAAAAAAAAACAACAAATATGCCACTTTTTGTTCGGCTTGCTGCTACGTGCTGCAAAATTATGTTCAACGTGTGCGCTATTGTTTGAGCTGAATACAACAGGAGTTTATTAACACGTTGTACTCGTGTTGTTTGTTACTTTCTTCCAGCCATTTGTATGCTTTTGCTTTTGCTTTTATTATCACTTCATGCGAATATTCTATTGTATTTTGGGCAGATGTGTAACAAAATTACTCTGTACGTTTGTAATAAATAAATGAAAAGATACAAAAACGAAAATGTTTTTATTGTTCCGTATTATCATAATCGTAGTCGTTAGCGTTTTTATCATTTGCTAGATTTTTGTTATGCAAAAACCAACAAAACGCTGTTGTCACAATGTGGCAGAGATTATTGAAATTACAAAATAATAACCCAAATAATAATATGGGCATATTTTTTATTATCAATGTTGTATGAATTTGTTTACAGCCAACACATAATAGCCGCAAATGTTATTTCCATTAAGCATTTTTGTATAGAAAACAAATCATTATCAGGCTACTTTTTGCAATTCAAATACATATTAAGATGTGGACAGTAATTTTAAAATGTGTGTTTTTATTAAAATTGCTGACCTAGAGTGTAAATAAAAAAAGTAAATATAATTTAAAACTTAAATTTTAATATATGCGCATAAGAGGGCGGTTCAAGAAGTTCGTGACTTTTTTAATTTCCCGCCTCCTAATTGAAATGGCAACAGGCAACTGTCAGAGTTGACTCCTGTCAAAATTTGAACAAACAGCGCCATTTGTATTTAGCAACACGTTTTGTGGAAGAAAATGGAAAAAGCTGAATTTCGTATGATCATTAAGCATTTTTGTGGAGGAAAAAACACCATTCAAACCAGTGTTGTCAGATTAGGGGTTTTCCCCCTAGATTTATGCCCAGTTTTTAACTTCAAAATTAAGTACTATTTAAACTTAAAGTGTATTTAAATACAAAATGTTGTTTTTCACTTCGAACTTAAATAAGATTTAAATGGCCCACATTGTACATTTAAATTCAATTTAAGTTTTTCATACAACCATGTGTTTTTCATTGTTTGTTTACATTCAACAACCTGAAAATTGGTACAGCAGCTGTTCATTGGAACAAAACTTCGGTAAAAAGGTTCTTGTATTGGATCATTTTCAGTATTTTTCTTACTATTTATTTGTGCTACCATACTTTTATCACAATTAAATACCAAAATTAATTTTAGACTGAAAAACTGAAAGTGTATTTCAACACAACTTAAGTTTATGGAAAAATTAACTAATTTTGTACTTAAATACAAAGTCAAAAACTGGGGGTTAGTGTTTTTTTCTATTTAGCGGCAGATTTAGGGGTTAATATTCTTTAGAGGGAAAATTTGGGGGTAAGAAAATGTTATTTAGGGGATTTTTAGGGGATTTTCGAATTTATTGTTTGGTACATAATTTAGCAACTGAGCATGTCGAAGATATTGTATCGACATGACGATTAAGAAAGTAATCACGCAAATACAAACATTAAAACATTTTTCTCGTTAAATCAATTTTGTTGGTTTTCCTTGAACTGCAAAATATAAATTTTAAAAAATGGTTCATCTTTACAATTTATTACCAATATGCCAAAAAGGGATAACATATATAAACAAATATATAAAAAGGAGTGGGAAGCAGATCAGCAGTTTAAAGGTATTGTATTTTTAAATAAAATTTTAAACACAATAAATGCAAAATTTAATTTCAGATTGGTTAGCCCCTGTCCAGGGAGACAACTACAACGTTTTATGCAAATATTGTAAAAGCATTATGGTGGCTAACAGGAGACCTTTTTTGCACAACAAAATACGAAAAAACATATTGGATTTGCATCCCAAACAAAAGAAGTTCATGTACCCGTAACAAACTTCCTCAAGCCGTCTCTTACAAAAGAGAGAAAGATTGCAGATATATTTTTTTTGGGGCTTTTTATAAAAAAAATAAAATACAAATTTGGGTGTTTTCGTGCTTTTCGCGTAAGAATGATAGTTCCTCAATTCAAATTTAATAGAGATAAGAATAATGAAACCAAATTACTACTTAAACTTTTCTGCTTTAGGGAGTTTTTTAAGAAAAAGTGTAGAATCTAGGGGGTTGCTAAATTTTTTTGGGGGGAAGAAAAAAAATGATCTGATAACCCTGATTCAAACCAAGGCTCAGCTTGAAATATTCACCTCTATCATGAATAATTTTTCCCTTTCCCTAAAATTGCGATCAGGAAAAAATTCCCCGTGAATGATTTCATGCTAAAATTAAATTCCCCTTATAGTGAATGAATTTTTTCCCGCGGGTTTTATCACTTTTCCATTTAACTTATTCACTTAGTTTCTGGTGGGGAATAGAGTAAAAAATTTTAATTATTTTCTATTATAATTTGAATGTTTTAGTTTACAAATTTTATTTTAAGGGCAAAATCCATTAATAGGACTTAAACTGATATTTTTTGCAACAAATTAATTGCCTGCGTCTTTGTAAAACTTGTTGCTCTAATTCTAAAGATTAACAATATTTTTAATTTGTTTTGTTCGGTTTCCAAAATGTATCCAAATTATTTTACTACTAAATAAATAATTAGCCAAAATTTTTTTAATGTTTTTAAATTATTCCATATATATAAATTTTTCAATACAAATTACTTTGATTTTTTTTATGTTGTTTTCAGCTTCTTCTCTTCTTTTCATTCACTGAGAACTGATAGCGGGAATAATTTCTCACGGCACATTCACAATACCATTTTTCCCTTCGAGTGGAATAAAAATTTCATGGGAACAAAAATTCCACATGTTATTCACGATAGGGGTGATTATGGTAATTCTACACCATCCCGGAGAATATTTATTCCATTGCGAGTAAAAAGAACTTTTTGTTGAACAGTGATGATACAAAAAATTAAAAATGAAAGTAATTATTATTTCCTTATAAAGTTCAGCACTAATATAGAAAAAAATAAAATAAAAATTAAATAATTCGCACAAAATATTAAAAACTGTTAAATTAAAATAAAGTCAAAATGATTGCAAAGGAATGGACATGCACGAACATGCACCCGGACAAATATTTTGTGGTACTTAATTTTTTTTATTAAATTTCTTTTTTTCTCCAAGAATGTCCACAAAGAATCACGTCAAGTGACAGATGTTGTTGGATTGTAAGCAAGTAAATAAGTAAACAAACAAATTCATAATAATTGCTTGAATGAGGGACAGATTTTCTCGATAAGCCATAAAAAGCGTGTTCACACCACGCTATCTTAGTAGGGTTACATTAGGAGGAGGCAGCAAAAAAAAAACCTGTTCATTTTAACCAATTAAAATGTCAAAAACTAATAGAAAGTAAAAAAATGGAAGGTTCAAACGTAAGTAAATTAAGGTGGCCATTTTCTAAATTTCGAATGGTCTGGACAGCCAGTTGAAAAGAAATTTTTGCCGATCGCCGATTGAAAGTGAGAGATTGTGAAAGCCATAGGCACCTCATATTAGACTTGTGTCCAACTAGCTCATTCGCTCAGTTTTGACAAGAACCTTTAATCAAACCTATGTAAATTTAAATGGGTTTGATCAGAGGTTCTTGTCAAAACTGAGCGAATGAGCTAGTTGGACACAAGACTACCTCATATGGCTTAGTTGTTTTAAAATTTTAATTTTTAATGATCCCATGGGTATGATAAAGCTGCCCGCAAGAGGGTGCTGTTGACTAAAGTAATTAACAGGAGACTACGAAGCAGGGTTCGAGTCCATGCTAAATCATAGATATTTTGTGGAATTCTTCTGATCTGCATTATGTAGATACTAAACACATTCACGACAATAGCCTACCGACTACACGGCTACAGAAATTAAATGCATGGGATTATATGGGAATTTTAGCACGGACTACAACCTGCCGTGTTGCCGTGAAAATAATCATTCCCATATAAATACATGTATTCTATTTCTGTAGTCGTGCGGTCGGTAGCCTGCTGCCGTTAATGTGTTTCTTTGCATTAGGCTTGTATTAGTTGTTGTCAGCCTATTGAGATAATGCAGGCATAGAAACTGGTCACTGAATATAAATGGCAGCAATTGACACTATCATGCCCCTAAAAGCAGAATAACAGCACCCGCCTACGTCAGACTTGTAGCAAAAATTTACCTGGTGAAATAAAAGTTTGAAATAGCT
This sequence comes from Linnaemya tessellans, assembly GCA_951800035.1. Lineage (NCBI taxonomy): Eukaryota > Metazoa > Arthropoda > Insecta > Diptera > Tachinidae > Linnaemya > Linnaemya tessellans. Next base: position 100,136,250 of record OX637533.1, on the reverse strand, counting down.
ACAAGAAATTCTCTATCTTCTTATCTATGTTCATCTGTCCTCTAAATACTATCCTCTCCTTTCTAATTCCCTATCTCTTGAGTGCTAGTCCGAATTTAAAAATACATGGCTGCCGCATGTGCTACGAATTACTCCCCCATCCGCCTTATATTCTACATCTAGCCGCGAGCGACTATTTCTTGTTTCCAAACTTGATTTGAGTCCAACGACTCAAAATTTCTACTTTGATGACCTCGAATAATCATATTCTTCTGAAAGGAAAACAAATTTGCGAAACGTTAGACTAACGTTGTTTTCTTTTCTACAAAAAAGTGCAATATTTTTTGTACTTTTTAAAGAAAAATTTCAATATGAATTTCAAAAACGATGAATTTATGACAAATTTGTCTATCTTTGCTTAAGAAAACCAGTTTTTGGTTTAAAACTGAATTTAAATGGAAATTTTTAATAAGAAACCAAAAATGTGTAACACGGAGGAGTCGCTCTGGCAAGGGCTGTGGGGGAAATATTTCACCTTTGTCATAAAACTCTAAAAATAAATACTTGGGATAATTATATGCAAAATTAAAATTTCTTTTTTTTATAGAGTTATTAAGAGGGCAAAGGGAGAGAGGGGGTAGGGCAGAAACAGGTAGACATAAAACTTTGAAAATAAACGCTTGGGATGATTATACACAAAATTAAAAAAAAATTTTCTTTATTTTTAATAGGGTCATTTAGCGGGCAAAAAGGGAGGAGGGGGTAGGGCAGCAACAGGCAGTCATAAAACTCTAAAGATAAATGCTTGGGATGATTATATACAAAATTAAAAAAGGGTCATTTAAGGGGCAAAGGATGAGGAGGGGGTAGGGCAGAAATCTGCAGTCATAAAAGTAAAGATAAATGATTGGGACGATTATATACAATATTTAAAAAATTTTTTTTTTGGTAGGGTTATTTAAGGGGCGAAGGGGAAGGAGGGGGTAGGGCAGAGTAGTACCAGGTTTCGTCTCAGCTTCGTCATTAAAGCTTAAAAATGTTATTTTTGAGGAATGTAGGCTTAAGTAAAACAATTTTTTAAATTTTTATGTTATTTTTGCATATAATAACGCCCACTAAAGTGGGCGGGGTCAAAAAATATTTTTATTTTATTTATTATTTATATATTTTTATTTTATTTTATGGCTCCAAGTTTAAGGCGTTGTACCGTATTTAACATAAAAATATATCATTTGCTTAACGAAATAACCAAAAAACTTTAAAAATTATGTTGTTTTTTCTGGGTTGGTTTAGTTCTTCTTAGGGGAACTTTTTCCCCTCTTCCCCGATTTAGCCCATCTTCGAACTTGACCTGCTCTAAGCTTCAAAATATATTTATGGCAAATTTCAAGAGTCTAGCTCTTTTCGTTTGGACTGAATCGTGATTTCCACAGACGGACGCACGGACGGACATGCTCAGTTCGTCTTAGATTTCATCACTGATCAAGAATATATATACTTTATGGGATCTGAGATGGATATTTCGATGCGTTACAAACGGAATGACAAAGTGAATATACCCTCCAAATTCTTTTTTGGAGGGTATAAAAAAAACTGGAGTTTCGTACAAAAAGTCATCGACTTATTGATTCACCCTCGTATAAAGTTTAAATTCCTTTATGCAAGTAAATTGTTGGTAAAAATTTTTTTTTATCACACACTAATTCCGTTAATTAAACTTTCAATTTTTTCCTAATACTTTGTAATTAATTTGATAAAATCTAAATTAGTTTAAATCATTTTATAATCACCTTAATAAATAACGCCATCAGTTTTATTAAGCAACTTAGACTTTAATGAAAGAAAGAAGAAAAAAAATGTTGCAGCATTGGAAAATTTCAATTATTTATTTTCAAATTGTTCATCGTTGACATTTGACATGCAACAGAGCTGCGGATTATTAATGTTGTATGTGTGTGCAAGTGACTGCTAAAGGAATTACACGTGTATGCCATAACAATGTGTCAATTTATTTTGTAAAAATTTAATAAAACTTTTCTTTATACCCTCCAAAAAAGAATTTGGAGGGTATATTCACTTTGTCATTCCGTTTGTAACGCATAGAAATATCCATCTCAGACCCCATAAAGTATAGATATTCTTGATCAGTGATGAAATCTAAGACGATCTGAGCATGTCCGTCCGTCCGTCCGCCCGTCCGTCTGTGGAAATCACGATTCAGTCCAAACGAAAAGAGCTAGACTCTTGAAATTTGGCATAAATATATTTTAAAACTTAGAGCAGGTTAAGTTCGAAGATGGGCTAAATCGGGCAAGAGGGAAAAATGTGCCCCTAAGAAGAACCAAACCAACCCAGGAAAAACAACATAATTTTTAAAGTTTTTTGGTTATTTTGTTAAGCAAATGATATTTTTTTATGTCAAATACGGTCCAACGCCTTAAACTTGGAGCCATTAAATAAAATAAAAATATTTTTGACCCCGCCCACTTTAGTGGGCGTTATTATAGGCAAAAATAGCATAAAAATTTAACAAATTGTTTAACTTAAACCTACATTCCTTAAAAATAAAATTTTTAAGCTTTAATGACGAAGCTGAGACGAAACCTGGTACTACTCTGCCCCTATCCCCTCCTTCCCTTTCGCCCCTAAATGACCCCACCAAAATAAATAAAAAAATTTTTAAATTTTATATGTAATCATCCCAAGCATTTATCATTAGAGTTTTATGACTGCCGATTTCTGCCCTACCCCCCCCCCCCCCCTCCTTTGCCCCCTAAATGACCCTACCAAAAAAAAAATTTTTTTTTAATTTTGTATATAATCATCCTAAGCATTTACCTTTAGAGTTTTATGACTGCCTGTTGCTGCTTTACCCCCTCCTCCCCCTTTGCCCGCTAAATGACCCTATTAAAAATAAATACATATTTTTTTTAATTTTGTGTATAATCATCCCAAGCATTTATTTTTAAAGTTTTATGTCTACCTGTTTCTGCCCTACCCCCTCTCCCCCTTTGCCCTCTAAATGACCCTATCAAAAAAAAAAGAAATTTTAATTTTGTATATAATTATCCCAAGCATTTATTTTTAGTTTTATGACAAAGGTGAAATGTTTTCCCTACAGCCCTTGCCAGAGCGACCCCGCCAAAATACAGTTTTTATACCCTTCAAAGAGAATTATACCCCATAAAGTAAATATATTCTTGATCAGTGATGAAGTCTAAGACGGTCTAGCAATGCCCATACGTTCGTCTGTGGAAAGCATGATATAGTCTATTTTTGAACCCCGCCCCCTTTAGCAGGCGTTGACGTACGATATTATATAAAGAAACTCTGTCCCACCAAGTTAAACATTTTAAATTTACTTACTAAATATTTGGAGGGTATTTAAGATTCGACCCGGTCGAATATAACGTTTTTACTTGTTTTTTTTTTTTTCATTTGCATTGTGGCGCTGCTATTTAGCACAGCAAATGTTTGTAAGAAATGACGATACAATCAAGCATATTTGCTAACAATTTTGTTATGTAAATGAATAACATGCTCTGAGCAAATACAGCAGGATAATCCTTTAAAAGTATTTATACGCAAATAGTTTTTTATTTTCTATTCATAAACACACTCCTAGTTTAAGGGACACCCTATTATACATATGTATGTATATATAAAAAAGATCTTTCCATACATTCTGCAAACATGTTTATTGTACATTTACATTTTGAGCAGCACATTGTGTATACGAGTTTGTGTGTATTGCAGTTTTCCTTTACAGACTATAAAATTCCATCTACCATTTTTCATTTTTCCCATTTTTTTTCTTTTCTTTTTAGCCATTATAAGTTTTTTTTTTTCTTTCTATGTTGACAAAAGCTAAAGTGTAGTATTCTCATGTTTTATATTACGAAAAATAAAAGCAAACTGAAAATGTATATTTAAGAGAAAAAATATTACAGAAAAGCAGGAATACTTGGATGTGCTGTTGGTGTGAAATGCACAAGTTTGGTTTATTGTGCATAATCAAGTATTTTGTATCAAGTATTTTTCTTTAAAAAGTTTATTTTATCACTTTACAATTTATATACATATTTCCTCTCTGCTTGCATGCAAGATGGGAAGGTTAAGATGGCACAATAAAATTAGTTGTTAAGTTTGTAACAAATTTTCCAGCCAGCATCTTATTAATACTTTTTAATGGGCTTTTAATGCCAGCTGGGGTTTACAAAATGTTGCTGTTAACTGAAAACGGATGATAATGTTTTCTTAGCACTGAACTATCGAAAACTCTAGCAATTTCTAGCAATTTCTAGAAACAAATAAAAATGTTCCATAATTCTGCATTCGTAACTGCAGTACTAAAGCAAATTATTTATTTTTAAATTTTTTTTAAAAAGCATAATCTGCTTAAATAATTCCCATAAATATACGGCATTTCCTATTCGTTGCAGCTTAAGCCTGTGGAACTGCATCCATGCTTTCATACATTTTTCATTAAATATATTTTGCTCATGGTTTAGTATCTGATGACATCCTTGAACGAAAAGCAGCAGAAAATAAAAAAACAAAAATGAAAACCAAATATGAAACCATAAATGAATACTTTGATTATACACTTGTACAACATCCCTCCGTTCACAAGCACTTTCATATGTGCTTCTGTAGCAACTACACACAAAAATATTCATCTATATTATTATGAAATTTAAGTATTTTTTTTAAGACTTTTTGGCAACTCAATATATTCGTTATGAAAAAGTAAAAAAAAAAAATCAACAGGGATTTAGTACTTAAAATATGAGATTTTTTATTGATTTTGCTTTCAAAAAAATATTTTCAGCAACTGATTTTACACAATTAATTAATACCTTAAGTGCAAGAGTTTAAAACAGATTTTGGGCTTGCAAACTTTGGCACACCGAATTGTGTTAAAGAAATACCTTTTTGTTCCCCGCTGATGAAATCAGTCGTTACTATTTTAATATTTGGGATTTGACTCTACTAAATTCCCTATATGAAAATGCATATTAGGAATAATCATTCACCTCCACCGCGAAGCAACTGTCCCAACGAAAAATAAAAGTCCCTGATTTGTTATTGCAAATATTTCCCATAACAAAGTATGTGCGAGTGAATTCACAAACCAAAGATATAGAATATGGCTGCGCTAACATTTACTCCCGGATATTCAGAGTAAATGTTTCAAACGGGGTTTTTCTTCTGTCTTTTCCCCTAAACTGTAACAGATTCAAAATCTGTATGGAATTTTTCTTAAAACCGGCCTGCATTTGCTGAATACCGTTTTTTTTTCTCTTAATTTGTTCAATATAAAAATAGATTGGAACTATTTTTAAGTGTAATGGTCATAGAAGAGATAAAACTTAATGGGACAGAGTTCCTTTAAGATTTTTCTGTACCCAATTTTAAATCTCTATTTTGAGAGAGTCATTCCGGGAAGGGCCATGGGAGAGACGTTTCACCTCTGCAAGATCAGAAAATATATCAGCTTCTTATAGGCTTAAGGAATACAAATTGTTCAATAGTTACACTATTTTTGCATATAATATCGTACGTCAACGCCCACTAAAGGGGGCGGGTTTCAAAAATAGACTATATCATGTTTTCTACAGACGAATGTATGGGCATTGCTAGATTGTCTCAGACGTTATCACTGATCAAGAATATATATACTTTATGGAGTCCAATTCTTTTTGGAGGGCATTAAAACTGTATTTTGGCGGGGTCGCTCTGACAAGGGCTGTGGGGGAGACATTTCACCTTTGCCATAAAACTTCAAAAATAAATGTTCGGAATAATTAAATGTAAAATTTATTTAATTTTCTTTATTATTTTTTTTTTTTTGATAGGATCACTTAAGTGGCAAAGGAGGAGGAGGGGGTAGAGCAGAGTAGTACCAGGTTACGTCTCAACTTCGTCATTAAAGCTTCAAAATGTTATTTTTAAGGCTTTAAAATGTTATTTGTAGGCTTAAGTAAAACAATTTGTTAAATTTTTACACTATTTTTGCATATAATAACGCCCACTAAAGGGGGCGGAGTCCAAAAATAAATTTTTGGATTTTATGGCTTCAAGTTTAACGCGTTGGAATTTCTTTGACATAAAAATATATCATTTGCTTAACAAAATTACAAAAAAAAACTTTAAAAATTTTGTTGTTTTTTAGAGGTCTTTTTAGTTCTTCTTAGAGGAACTTTTTTGCCTCTGGCCCGATTCAGCCCATTTACGAACATGACCTGTGCTAGCGTTCAATTTATATTTATATAAAATTTCAAGAGACTGGCTCTTTTCGTTTGGACTGAATCATGATTTCCACAGACGGACGGACATGCTAAGATCGTCTTAGATTTCATCATTGATCAAGAATATATGTGACGCGCAAAATAGAAAGGGACCTAAGGGTAAAAACCGGTTTTGTTCAGGAGAGCCATTTAAATACGTGTATTTAAATACGTGTATCTTTGGTGTACCATCACTTCATAAAACGTGCATATCTCTGGGAGGGAACACTTTTGGGGCATGGGATCGGTCTCATTCGATGCTCAGATGTTGTCCACATCAAAAAAAAAAAGTGAAAATTTTTTTGATTTTTTTTACCCTTAGGTCCCTTGCTCTATGCGCTGTCACATATATACTTTATGGGGTCTCGGATGGATATTTCGCTGCGTTATAAACGGAATGGCAAAGTGAATATACCCTCCAATTCTTTTTTGCAAATAAATATTTACATTTGCCAAAAATTAATTTCGTTCTTTTTACACATTTTTTTCTTAGTATTACTTTATTGGCTTTTGCAGTTTCGCTTTTAAATTTAGTATTCTCTAACTATATTTAAAGCAATCTCTGACGTCAGTGTATAGGGAATAGCAATCCAAAGGCCTTTAGCCTTTCACTTTCTTACGTTTTTTGTATATTTTATTTATTTATTTTCTTTTTTTTTTGCGAACTTTTTAACTTAAATATAGTTACTCAAGACATTTGTTAAAGAGAAGTTCTTTAAAAAACCAAAGCAAAATTATATTAAATGGCAAACATTGGCACGAGCACAAGGAAAGTCCAATACTTGAGCATTAAAGTTCGTTGCTCCTATTTTTCACATCTTCTTTCACGTTGTCAATTATTTTCAATGACGAAAACTAATTTGAGTTGTTATATTTTTGGTTTTGCGTGGAAACGCCACGAATCGTTTGGTTGTATGGCAGGCGTTAGCAAAATTAGAAAACAAAAATAATTTAAACAGGGTGACTTAGACATGTTCCCAGTGCGCCCACTGTGCAAATTATATGTGAATTATAAAAAAATATATATATTCCGGCATTTGTAGCAAAATTTTTAATTTTTAATAATCATCTCCCTGTTTACTGCTGTGCTATTTTTTTTTGACGCCGCCTGTTTTTATAATTTCTTTTAATGTCTGTTTCTTGCTGGAGAAAGGAAAACTTTTTTTCTTCTAAAGACAATTTTCAACTGCAGTCTTGGTTTTATTTCCTGTTCCCTTTTTTTATACCTTCCAAAAAAGAATTGGAGGGTATAATCACTTTGTCATTCCGTTTGTAACGCAGCAAAATATCCATCTGAGACCCCATAAAGTATATATATTCTTGATCAGTGATGAAATCAAAAACGATCTGAGCATGTGCATCCGTCCGACCGTCCGTCTGTCTGTGGAAATCACGATTCAGTCCAAACGAAAAGAGCTAGACACTTGAAATTTGGTATAAATATATCCAGAAGGATAGCATAAGTCAAGTTCGGAAATGGGCTGAATCGGGCCAGAGGCAAAAAAGTTCCCCAAAGCAGAACTAAACCAACCTCTAAAAAACAACATGATTTTTTAAGTTTTTTTTTTGTAATTTTGTTAAGCAAATGATGTATTATTATTTTTTTTTTTTTTAGGAGTAGGACCAGCACTCAGAGGATGACCCCTAGATATGCAATGCATTGCGCTGGAACTGAAAACGAGGGGATAGTATTGAGGGGACAGATTAGGAAAGATGAGATGATAGACAGTTTTTTTGCAGCTATTTCAACCTTTTACTTCGCCGGCTAATTTTTGCTACAGGGCCGTCGAAGGTGGGTGCTGTTACTCTGCTTTTTTTAGTACATGATAGTGTCAGTCGCTGCCAATTATATTCAGTGATCAGTGACTATGCCTTCATCATTGAAACAGGCTGGCAACAACTAACACAACCACGCACTAATGCTGTTTAGAAGAAGTCAACACAATATTTCATGACTCAGCGCGGGCTCGAACTCACGACCCTCCGCTTCATAGTCTCGTGTTCTACTACTTCAGCCAATTAATTAATTCTTTTTATATTAAAGAAGATCCAACGCGTTAAACTTGGAGCCATAAAATCAAAAAAAAATTATTTTTTGGATCCCGCCCCTTTTAGTGGGCGTATTATATGCAAAATTAGTGTAAAAATTTAACAAATTGTTTTACTTAAGCCTACATTCCTTAAAAATAACATTTTTAAGCCATAATGACGAAGCTGAGACGTAACCTGGTACTACTCCGCCCTACCCCCTCCTTTCCCCCTTTGCCCCCTAAATGATCCTATCAAAAAAAGAAAATTAAAAATAAATTTTACTTTTAAGTATCCCAAACGTTTATTTTTGTAGTTTTATGGCAAAGGTGAAATGTCATCCCCACGGCCCTTGCCAGAGACACCTCGAAAAAATACAGTTTCAATACCTTCCAAAAAGAATTGTACCCCATAAAATATATATATTCTTACTCAGTGATGAAGTCTAAGACGATCTAGCAATGCTCATACGTTCGATGTGGAAGAAATGATATAGTCTATTTATATACCCCGCCCCTTTTAGCGGGCGTTGACGTACGGTATTGTATGCAAAAATAGTGTAAATATTGAACAATTTGTATTCCTTAAGCCTATAAGAAGCTGACATGTTCTCTGACCTTGCAAAGGTGAAACGTCTCCCCCAAGGCCCTTCCCGGAATGACTATGTCAAAAGAGAGATTTAAAATTGGGTACAGAGGTGTTTTAAAGGAACTCTGCCTCACAAAATTAAACATTTTAAATTTACTTATTTAAAAATTTGGAGGTTATTTAAGATTCGACCCGGTCGAATATAACGTTGTTTTACTTGTTTATTCATTGTTTATATAAGCGGCCTAATCGATTTTGTAAGTGTTGTCAATATTTTAATGTTCACTAATAAGTATTTGCTGAAATTGCATTATATTTGAGATGGTTAAGCCACAATAAAATATTATTGCATAAATCGTATTTAAAGTTTTAAAAGAAATCGTATATGCTTTTCTTCTTTTTTGAAAAAAGGCAAAGGTACCATGCCTCAAATATAAAATGGCCATGGCAATCCAAACTTTTAAAAGGTTTTCCGCCTTAGACGGTTATTACAAAACTCTATTTATTAGTAGTCCACAATAGTTTAAAGGCCCTGTTCACAAAAAATATTTTTGATTTATAAAAGGTTAATAAAACAAATTTGCATACAAAATTAGTTTTATAAACCCTTTATTAAGGAGAAATATTTTCATGAATAAGGCAGTAAATACAGGGTGGCTCAGAAAGACCGAAGTGGTGCGAATTCCTTATAACTTTTTTATTATAATTTTTTTTTTCTTTTCTTTTCTTTTCAGTATTTTGTAAAGAAGACTTGTCCAAATCGTTGAAATTTACTTTTCAAATCAACGGTCCATTTGGTTGACTCAGCGTGCATACCATCGTTTCGAGTAGAAGCAATTTTAATTGGCCTGCGCGTTCCCCGGATTTAACCGCTCCAGACTGTTTCCTTTGAGGTTATTTAAAATGGAAAGTTTATTTTAATAAGCCTAGGACTATTGGGGAATTAAAAACCAATATTCGATACGAAATTAACAAAGAAAGAGCACATTTGTTGCGAAGCAGAAAATGGCCACCACTTGCGGGATACCATTTTTAATAACTAATCTAAAAATATTCCCTATAAATTTACTGTATTTAAAAAACAAAAAATTTAAAAAAATATGTCTTAAATAAAAAGTTATAAGGAATTCACACCACTTCGGTCTTTCTGAGCCACCCTGTATAAGAAAAGTAAACTTAAGAAAATGTTACACCTCTTGGTTTTTAGTATATATTTTCTGTGAATATTCTCAGATTTTAAAAACGAATTATTAAAATAATATGGAAAGAAGCAGATTTTAGTTTAACTTTTATTTCATCATAAATTTACAGTTTAAACAAGTAAAAACGTTATATTCGACCGGGTCGAATCTTAAATACCCTCCAAATATTTAGTAAGTGAATTTGAGATGTTTAACTTGGTGGGACAGAGTTCCTTTATATAATATCGTACGTCAACGCCCACTAAAGGGGGCGGGATTCAAATATATATACAATATCATGTTTTCCACAGACGAACGTATGGGCATTGCTAGACCGTCTTAGACTTCATCACAATTCTTTTTGGAGGGTATAAAAACTGTATTTTGGCGGGGTCGCTCTGGCAAGGGCTGTGGGGGAAACATTTCACCTTTGTCATAAAACTCTAAAAATAAATGCTTGGGATAATTATATACAAAATTAAAATTTCTTTTTTTTGATAGGGTCATTTAGCGGGCAAAGGGGAGGAGGGGGTAGGGCAGCAACAGGCAGTCATAAAACTCTAAAGATAAATGCTTGGGATGATTATATACAAAATTTAAAAAAAAAATTTTTTTTTGGTAGGGTCATTTAGGGGGCGAAGGGGTAGGAAGGGGTAGGGCAGAGTAGTACCAGGTTTCGTCTCAGCTTCGTCATTAAAGCTTAAAAGTGTTATTTTTAAGGAATGTAGGCTTAAGTAAAACAATTTGTTAAATTTTTATGCTATTTTTGCCTATAATAACGCCCACTAAAGTGGGCGGGGTCAAAAAATATTTTTATTTTATTTAATGGCTCCAAGTTTAAGGCGTTGGACCGTATCTGACATAAAAATATATCATTTGCTTAACAAAATAACCAAAAAACTATAAAAATTATGTTGTTTTTTCTGGGTTGGTTTAGTTCTTCTTAGGGGAACTTTTTTCCCTCCTGCCCGATTTAGCCCATCTTCGAACTTAACCTGCTCTAAGCTTCAAAATATATTTGTGCCAAATTTCAAGAGTCTAGCTCTTTCCGTTTGGACTGAATCGTGATTTCCACAGACGGACGAACGGACGGACGGACGGACATGCTCAGTTCGTCTTAGATTTCATCACTGATCAAGAATATATATACTTTATGGGGTCTGAGATGGATATTTCGATGCGTTACAAACGGAATGACAAAGTGAATATACCCTCCAAATTCTTTTTTGGAGGGTATAAAAAAAAAGACGCACGCAAAAACAGAGCCTAACGGTGCTCCTGTAGAAAAACCATACCATTTTCTGAATAAAATCCTAAACTGTACTGCTTACCCACACTCAACCGTCTGTCTATCTATTCTCCGAATTTCAACAAAAGGGAGATCATGAAATGAATTTCGTTTAAATCGAAAATGGAACTGCTTAAAACCGGAAATAACTATATTTGTCGGGGTATATTGTTAATTTATAGCCAGTCTGCCTGCTTTTAAATGTTTTCGTTATGACAAGTGTTTTGTTACTTCCGCCAACTGATAGTCAGCAACGAACGTAGATTTTATGGCCAAGTTTGTTAGCAGTTGATTAAATAATTATTAGCCTTAAGAAAATTCTCAAATTACTTAAACAAATTTCTCCCTGCAGGCGAAGTAGTTTTAAAACCATTCCCGTATTGTATTATTTATTTATTATTATATTTTGTTTAAAGGCGCCACTTTGAATTATACAATCTGTTTTATTTATGTCTTTTTTTTTTTTTTTTTTTTTTTCTAAATCGTGCAAATAATTATAACTTATGATAAAAGTTTATTTCGTGTATTATTATACATCTAGATAAAATTTTCATTTGTTTTTTGTTCATTCCAATCGTAACACAGATTTTAAATGTATTTTACTCATAGATAATTCTTCTCCATTGAAATATATTTATTTTTTTTCCATTAAAATAAATTTTCAGAGCACCAGAAATACAATTGACGTAGTTTGAATCATTTCAATGCAAATGTATGTAAAATATGTATAATTAACAAACAAAAAGAAAAAGAGGAAAAAACGTGGGCAGCTAGCTCGTCGAACAGGTCATTAGGTAACAAGTATTTCATTTTTCAAATATTTTTTCTTTTTGAAAATCATATGAGTTTTGGCAAGACCCTCTTTCAGGGTCATGCTTTCTTTATACAAAATAACTATTACAAAACTTCGCTACCGTGTCTTGTAAATATTAAAGTTCTAATTAATTCATACAAATGTGTATGGAACGTTACCTTTGAAGTAATTTTTAAATAATTAATTTTATTAATTGTAAAGGTGAGAAGATCATTTCAACAGAAAATTTTTCGGATCACGTTAGTTATAGTATAACTAAAGTGTTTCATTACATTTGAAATTATTTAAAAATCTCTATGTTACCGTTTTATATAAAAATAAATGCCAAGCAATTTTAACAATAATATTTAATGGACAACAAACAATAAAATAAGGAAAGGTCTAATAAAACTCCCACACAATTTTTTATTTTACGTGTGTTTTCAGCTATTTTTGTGTCGCCCAATGAAAATAGTGTCAATGACTTTTAGGTAAAAATATGTATTTTTGAAAACAAACAGAAAACCTATAAAAATAAAACTAAGAAATTTTATATGCAAAGAATTTGATGTTACAACATGACAACACACACATTAAATTTAAATTACAAAATAACAAAAAAAATTGTTGTTGTAAGTATGTCGTGTTATTAAGGAAACATTTGAAAACATATCAAAAATTTTAATTTTTCATTAACGTTATCAACATCACGCCTATTATTATGATTTGGCATTAAATACTTATTTGGATTTCTTTTCTGGAAAAGAATACACTTTTTAATGAAAAACTGCACCATCATGCCATTTCGAAATAGTAAATCTTTTACATATTAATCTAGCATTGCTTAGGCAAATATCAAGGCGAATTCATACAAGGTGAACTCACTTATGCAACTCTGTGTAGAATTTATTGAACTGTCAAAGGCAAAAACAATGGCCGCACACAAAAACGAAAAACCAGAAGAATACTTTGACAGTAATAATTTGACAATAATTTTGCCTTGGTAACAGCTGATCACCAATTTCTGAACTCTGGCCACCTGGTATGAATTCGCCTTGGGCAAATATATTATTGTTTTAAAAATCCGCTTAAATGCAAATTTTTGGATTAGAAGTGAAAAAATGTTACATGTTTTCTAGAAAAGAAAACGCCATTAAACTATATACGAGGGCTGTTTGTATAACTCACAAGTATTTGAAAATAACTCTATTTTCAGCACAATTTCTTTTTAGATTCATAAATTACTTCAGTTTATTTTTGTCATTCCGTTTGTAACGCAGCGAAATATCCATCTGAGACCCCATAAAATATATATAAATTCTTGATCAGTGATGAAATCTATGACGATCTGAACAGGTCCGCCCCTCCATCCGTCCGTCTGTAGAAATCCCGATCCCGATTCAGTCTAAACGAAAAGAGCCAGACTCTTGAAATTTACTAAAAATATATCTTGAAAGATAGCACAGGTCAAGTTCGTACATGGGCTGAATCGGCCTAGAGGGAAAAAAGTTCCCCTACGAAGATCTAAACCGACCTCTAAAAAACAACATAAATTTTAAAGTTTTTTTTGTAATTTCGTTAAGTAAATGATATATTTTTATATTAAAGAAGGTCCAACGCGTTAAACTTGGAGCCGTAAAATAAAAAATTATAATTTTTGGACCCCACCCTCTTTAGTAGGAGTTATTATATGCCAAAATAATGTAAAAATTTAACAAATTGTTTTACTTAAGTCTACATTCCTTGAAAATAACATTTTTAAGCTTTAATGAAGAAGCTGAGACATATCCTGGTATTCCTCTGCCCTACCCCAACCTCCCCTTTTGCACCCCTAAACGACCCTAAAAAAAAATTAAATTAAATTAAATGTTACATTTAATTATCCTAAACATTTATTTTTGGAGTTTTAGGGAAAAAGTGAAATGTCTCCCCCACCGCCCTAGCCAGAGAGGCCCCGACAATATACTGTTTTAAAACCCTACAAAAAAAATTTAACCACATAAAATATACATATTCTTGATCAGCGATGAAGTTTAAGACGGTCTATGCCCACACGTCCATCTGTGCGAAAACATGATATAAACCATTTTTGGACCCCGCCCCCTTTAGTGGATGTCGACGTACGATATTATATGCAAAAATAGCGTAAATATTGAACAATTTGTATTCCTTAAGCCTATAAGAAGCTGAAATGTTCTCCGATTTTGCAGAGGTGAAACAACTTCCCCACGGTCCTTCCCGGAATGACTCAATGTCAACATAGAGATCTAAAATTGGCTACAGAGATGTCGTAAAGGAACTCTGTCACACCAAGTTAAACATTTTATATTTACTTATCAAATATTTGGAGGGTATTTAAGATTCGACCCGGTCGAATATAAATTCTATTTTTATTTTTATTTTTTATATCTTCCTCCTTTCAAATAATAGGCTTTCTCAAGCCGTTTAAAATATTCCTTTATTTCGGTTATGACCTCTTCATTCAACTTAAATCTGTTATAATCTGGCCATTTCTTTAGGTTTGGAAAAATAAAATGCATTACGAATTTTGATAATAAAATTCAATAATCTGCAATCGTTGATCGTTTCTTTAGTCGATTCATGGTTAAACTATGGACCAAACTGAACATGTTTAACAAAAACATGTTACAAAAACAAAGTTGCTAAAAAAATACAGCGTTTTTTATTTATTTATTTATTTGTTAATTTTTTTGTTTGTTTTTTTTTGTGGTACACTTTCAAGTATTTTATAGTCCTGCAATATTAAAAAATTATGGAAAGATTAAAAGGTATTTCAATGTAGGAACGCACAATACAAAGAGTTTTTTCAAAATATTAGCATAAAAGGAATTTAAAAAAAGAAAACTATTTAAACTGGCTTAAAAGGCATTAACAAAATTTTACTATTTTGATGTTCTTTTATATTTGAAAATACACTTCCTTCTACCCACATAAAAACATAACGACTCAAACGTCTGTGTTGAAAATATGTATGTCGTATAACGAACAAAATTGTATTTTTCTTAAATTTCAGTTTAAATAACTTGAAAAACGGACTAGCGTATGCACACGATCATTTTTGTTATAAAGGGTCCGCCATCAAACGTTTTTTTTTCACCTAGTGATTATTTCGTGAATGGTAACACTCAGCTCATGTCTGATTTAACAGATAATTAGTTTTACCCTTCCCCTGAACGAATATGGTTGTGTATACGCTTGAACAACGCTGGTAAGTGGGCCTGCGATCGACTTACAGAAGATGCCGATTTTGCCAAAAAAATACATATTTTCAGATGAAGCTCATTTTGATCTTGGCTGGTATGTAAACAGGCAAAATTGTCGCATTTGGGGCACAGAAATCCCACACGCATACATTGAAAAGCCGACGCACCCAAAACGAGTCACTGGTTGGTGCGGATTTTGGTCCAGAGGCATAATTGGGCCTCTTTTCTTCGAAAATGAGGTAGGAGTGGCCGTTACAGTCAATGGCGATCGTTATCGGGCCATGCAGCCATTTGAATGAAATTATTTTCCATTATTAACCGGAAGGATTGTACTTTCAAATAAAAACAGAAATTTGAGAAAATATTCGGTAGTTTTTTATAGCATTTTCCAAAAAAAAAAAAAGTTATTTGGCGGACCCTTTATTTAGGTTATGGGCGCCATATTTAAATTGATTTTAGCTTAACAAAATTAAAGTAATATGTAAATGCTTTTCTCTTGTAGCGAATAATTTTTATGCACTAATTTCATTCATTTGAATATTGAAAAAAAAAAACGGAAATCCGGCTCAATGTATTAAAAACTTATTTTTTTATACCCTCCACAAAAAAAAAATAAAAAATTTGGGTTATATTTTTTGGTTATTCCGTTTGTACCGCAGCGAAATATTCATCTGAGACCCCATAGAGTACATGTGTATATATATTCTTGATCAGTGTTGAAATTTAACGTCCACTAAAGGGGCGGGATCCAAAAATTTATTTTTTTGATTTTATGGCTCCAAGCTTAACGCGTTGGACCTTCTCTGATATAAAAAAATATCAGTTCCTTAACAAAATTACAAAAAGAAAACTTTAAAATGATGTTGTTTTTTAAAGGTTGGTTTAGTTCTTCTTAAGGGAACTTTTTTCCCTCTGGCCCGATTCAGCCCATTTACGAACTTGACCTGTGCTATCGTTCCAGATATATTTATACCAAATTTCAAGAGACTGGCTCTTTTCGTTTGGACTGAATCAGGATTTCCACAGACGGACGGACGGACGGATATGCTCAGATCGTCTTAGATTTCATCACTGATCAAGAATATATATACTTTATGGGGTCTCAGAAGTAGATTTGTCATTCCATATGCAATTTCCACAATATTAATATGCGACTCCATAAAGTATGCAATACCTTCAGGCTCCTTATGAATAGGGAAGTCGGTATGCAAAATCGGTGTTCTGAAGCCCCAGAAAGGCTAGAAACTTGAGTTTTGGACTGATGTATTGGAAATAGCTAAAATAGATTGTAATTAACAATCATCAAAAATTCAAAATAAGGTTCCAGAGGTGGAAAATTTAAATTTAATTTTGGTATATAAAAGTAAACAGTTAAAATAAATTTTTGTGTTCTTATTATAACAGGCGGGCCAAAAGAAGTCATCCGATCCAAATGAAGTCATACACAGACGAATTGTTACGCAAAAGGTTAGACACGATTATTCCGCGTTCTTGGGGAGTGTATCGCTTTATGGCCTGTTCACTTGTATTTTACATCTCTCTAGGTCACAAATGTCAAAACAGATTTGACATTGGCCGCCATTTGCAAAAATAAGCATCTTCCAATAGGGTGATTTCTTTTGGCCCAGCTTGTATTTATGTATATTTTACGAAGAATTAAATTGGTATCAATAATCCAAAAAAATCAAAAAGACGATTCCAGAGTTGGATAATTGAAACTTTTTTGGGCGTTTTTTTTTTGTTAGGCTCTGGAAAGAATAAAACTGGTATTAGGAATCCATAAATATGCAAAATACCATTCCAGAGTTGGGCAATCACCCAGCATCTACTTTAATGCTAACGCGAAGTGGTCGGGCAGCCATGCAAACCAAAATTAAAATATATAAAAAATAAAATATATTTATTTGTTATACACCACGACAGCATTTTTTTAGTACTTCATATTTTTGTACGTAAAATTTATCTGTACCCCCACTCTCTTAAGGGATTTTTGGTAGGATTTAGATTCTATCATGTGACATTCACGCACACCACGCATGTGTTGACACCCATCCCTTTCTGTTCGGATGTTTTTTGATAGCTTTTAATGTCAAGGTTGTTAACAATCATAAAACAAGTGAAGTTAAACGTAAACACATTTTTTTTTTTTTTTTTTTTTAGGAGTAGGACCAGCACTCAGGGGATGACCCCTATATATGCAATGCATTGCGCCGGAACTGAAAACTAGGGGATAGTATTGAGGAGACAGATTAGGAAAGATGAGAAGATAGACAGTTTTTTTTGTAGCTATTTCAACCTTTTACTTCGCCGGCTAATTTTTGCTACAGGGCCGACGAAGGTGGGTGCTGTTACTCAGCTTTTTAGTACATGATGGTGTCAGTCGCTGCCAATTATGTTCAGTGATCAGTGACTATGCCTTCATCATTGAAACAGGCTGGCAACAACTAACACAACCACGCACTAATGCTGATCAGAAGAATTCAACACAATATTTCATGACTCAGAGCGGGCTCGAACTCACGACCCTCTGTTTCATAGTCTCGTGTTCTACTACTTCAGCCAACAGCACCCACATGTTTTTGTACGAGTATAAAATATTATTAGCAATTTCATAATTATGAATGGCATTTGTAATTGTTGTTGTTGTTATATTTCTTTTTTTATGGCACAAACAGCGTCACTTATCGCTTTATGCTCGCTAAATAAGCTCAACAAAAATAATTACATGCAAAAAAGGTGCTGCCTTCAGACGAGGGTGAAGGGATATTTAACCCTCAAACATGTTTGAATTATTTATTTCTATTTTATTTTATTTTTATATCTTATAAAACGTTTTCCTTCTAAAATACCAGCAGGATACGCTCTTGCATGCCAAGGATTGCATATGTTTGTGTTTATTCACAAATATTGGAAACGCCAAGTTTAATTTCTTGCCTCAAAAAGTGTCATTATATGACGCTGAGGTTTTATTTTAAACTTTATAAATAAAAGTGTAATTTACATGTTCTGAAAAAAATAAATAAATAAATAAAAAAAGAAACTAAAAGAAAAATTTAAAAATAAATGGCTGTGCAACTTAAAAAGAGAAACTATATGAATTATGAACAAAAATATTGTAAAAAATGTAGCATATTTTTCGAAATAAGAAAAGAACATTAAAATGTAAAAAGTGCATTTTTACTAAGTCCCGCTTTATTATTATTGCCGATACACTAACAAAGCAAATGGTTAGCGGATTATATAATGCCATGCAATATCTATGGAAAATTCCAGAAAATTGCCAATACAATCCAATACCCCTTGAAAAATTTAAAGTTCACTTCAGTGTGAAAATGTGCCTGCAGACTTCATGTTTACCCTAAATATTAACTTTGTTTTTTTTTCATCTAATCCATTTCTATTTCTTTTGTTACATAATTTAATTACAAATAAATAGTATTTTATTTAAAGCTTAAATAAAAGTATTTAAATAAATATTGTAATTATTTTCTTGAAAATTTGTCATCGGTTTTATTGAACGAAATTCTATCATAAACTTAAATGATTAACTTAATGCTTGAGTAAACAAGAGCCACAAATACGAGTACAAGATAATCTCAAATATAAATTGCTGGCATAAATTTCAAAACTAAAATACTGGGAACAAAAGTTTACATATACACGAACAAACACTGGCACACATACACTTTAATTAATGATTACGTTGCAATAGTGTGTAATCAATCATGTAATCGAACGACAAACGGACACACACATGTTTCGTATTTACTTCTACAAATTTTTTTTTATAAAACAGTGTAAATTAATTTTTAAAACACTGTAATTCAATTATGTTTTGTATTTATAATATTTTATAAAATGGTTTAATTTAAGTGTACATACATACATTTTTAATTGAGTCAATAATAAGTTAATTGAAAAGTGTTCACACACCAGCAGCTGACAAAAGGTATTGTTTACATTGCTACTTCACTGGCGTCGTTCAATAAAATGCGCTTTCTTGTTGCCTTTGGACCTTTTGTTTTACGAAATAATTTTTTTATTTTTCATTTGTTTTAATTGTTAATTAAAAAATTTCATTTTAAAAACTCGCCCTCAACTTGACTCGCCATTTTTTTCGGTGAATTTGTTTACATATGAGTTGTCAAATTTCATAAAGTTTGTTCAGTAGGCATTATGGTGCTCACTAAACAAACTTTTACAGTGCTGCATTTTAGACCTTGCTCAATTTTATAGACAATTAAGCGTTAATTGATCAATTAGCTAATTAAAATTTTGTATGGGTAATTGAGCTTAATAATGCTGTTAATTGCGATAAACTCAATTAAGGCGTATGTCTGAACACCATATTACGTGTGTGTTCACAAAATAAATAAATAAATAAAAATAAAAAAAAAATCGGCAGAAATTTTTAAAATACACTATTAAATATTACGTATATTTGTCAAGCTCTAGGTCGGTTTTTATAAAATTATAATTAACTCTGATCGCATTCTACCACTTGATATCTACAGGATCCGCCAAATAACTTTTTTTTTTGCAAATGCTATAAAAAAAAACTACTGAATATTTTCTCAAATTTCTTTTTTTATTTGAAAGTACAATCCTTCCGGTTAATAATGGAAAATAATGTCATTGAAATGGCTGCATGGCCCGATAACGATCGCCATTGACTGCAACGGCCACTCTTTGCTCATTTTCGAAGAAAAAAGGCCCAATTATGCCTCTGGACCAAAATCCGCACCAACCAGTGACTCGTTTTGGGTGCGTCGGCTTTTCAATGTATGCCTGTGGGTTTTCTGTGGCCCAAATGCGACAATTTTGCTTGTTTACATACCAGCCAAGATCAAAATGAGGTTCATCTGAAAAGATTATTTTTTTATTGGCAAAATCGGCATCTTCTGTAAGTCGATCGCAGGCCCACTTACCAGCGTTGTTCAAGCGTATACACAACCATATTCGTTCAGCGGAAGGATAAAACTAATTATCTGTCAAATCAGACATGAGCTAAGCACTACTTGAAAAAAAAAACGTTAGATTGCGGACCCTATAGTTTATTCCCTGTACACACATTCATTTATGCACAACACCAGTCAAATATCCTTTACCCTTCACTTCATCGCGTTTATAAAAACTATAACTTTTATAGTTTCCTGTTTAGTAGTAAAATTAATTTTATAAACAAATTCTGCCAAAAACTCTTAAGAACTATTTTATTTACTCTAAGATTATCAAACATTTTTATAAATTCTTTCTAGAAAATGGCAGGAGTTTTATACGAGCAGGTCATGTTTACGTTTGCCAATTTGTTACAATAACCTTTAAAGGTTCTTGCCAAAAAAAAAATGCAAGAAAAAAGTTTATCTGTTTCACAGGGATTGTAAAATGAATTGTCTACAGTGAACGTCGAAACTTTGCCCTAATGCTTTTATCAATTTGCTATAAATAGGAGCTGTTGTAATTTAAAGTACTTTTGAATCACATGAATGGTCACTGATGAGCTCATGTTGCGGACTCCTTTCGTAGTTTACAAGTAGCAATTATTTCAGGATCAAATGTTATTGGCTTTTGGATACTTAAAAAAGTTTGCACAAACACATACTCACATGCACCGAAAATATCCGTCTCAATAAACAATTTTCTTATAAAGGGTGTTTTTACAAGAGCTTGCTGATTTGAAATTTAAATAAAACACATGCCAAATTACGAAATGGCAAAAAAAAACGTTTTTATTTGGTAGATAATTTCTTGTCATTTAACATTTAAATATAATTTCGGGCATATGGCCACCACGACTATTTTGCACAAAGGTCATTCTGGAAGTCCAATTTTCGACCACCTTTTCAAGCATTTGAGGGCGTATTTCAGCAACGACACGTTGAATACTGGTTTCCAAAGCGTCAATCGTTGCTGGTTTATCCACGTAAACCAATGATTTCAGGTATCCCCACAAAAAATAATCGAGTGGCGTCAAATCACACGAACGCGGAGGCCAATTCACCGGTCCATTCCTCGAAATAATGTTCTCGTTGAAATGTTCTTTCAATAAGTCCAGTGTTTCGCCCGCAGTATGACAAGTGGCACCATCTTGTTGAAACCACATTTCGTTTACATCCATATCTTGAAGTTTTGGCACCAAAAATTCATTGATCATGATTCTGTATCGATTTCCATTCACGGTAACGCGTCGTCCTTCCTCATTTTTAACGAAATAAGGACCGATGATTCCACCAGCCCATAGACCGCACCAAACAGTACATTTATCGGGATGCATTGGTAATTCTTGAACGGCGTGTGGATTATCTTTGCTCCAAATACGGCAATTTTGCTTGTTGACATCTCCATTCAACCAAAAATGCGCCTCATCACTGAAGAGAATTTTGCGGTAAAAAAGCGGATAAACATTTTTAATTGAACACTGTTTTTGAAAATAAACTTCCACGATTTGGAAGCGTTGTTCTGGAGTTAACCTGTTCATGATGATTTGCCAAACAATACTGAGTAGAGACGTCACTTTAAACTGTCAAAACAGCTGTCAGACAACAGAGTGATTCGTATAAAAATAAAACTTCATAAAAAAAACACCCTGTACAAAAATACGCCAGATCTGTTCTTTTTTGTGGCACTCTTTTAAGTATTTCTTCATCCACCGATATTGAAGAAACGCATATCTCTTAAAAGGTCTTTTTAGGTGTGTGTGTGTGTGTGAGTGTGTGTGTGTAAATAATATAAATGTAAAAAAATTTGTCTAAATCTTATATAAAAATGTGTTGGACATTTTTTTGTAGTACACTTTTAAGTATCTCATCGTCCCTCGATATGAATGAAACACGTAGGCTTTAAAAGGTATATTTATGTAGATGTAAAGAATATAAAAATTTTTTCTAAATCTTATTTACAACATGCCACAAATTTTTTGTGGTACACTTGCAAGTGGCTTATTTTCTAGTTTTATTGATTAATTATGAATGCTTTAAAAGGTATTTTAATGTAGTTCGACACTATATAAATATTTTTTTTTTTATTTCTTTATGAATATATGCCACACATGTTTTTGTGGTACACTTTTAAGTGACTTATCGTCCATCTACATTGATAAACTTAGAATGATTTAAAAGGTATTTTAATGTAGATAGACACCATATAAGTTTTTTTCAAAATCTTGTTTATAAATATGCCACACTTTTTTGGTGGTACAGTTTTAAGCATCTTATCGTTTACCGATAATGATAAAATATGTACGTTTTAAAAGGTATTTTTATGTAGTTGTGTACAATACAGATACCCTGCAGGAGGATAAGCGTTAATTGTGTTTAAGCTTTGTGGGTGCTGTTGGCTGAAGTAGTAGAACACGAGACTATGAAGCGGAGGGTCCTGAGTTCGAGCCCGCGCTTTCATGAAATATTGTGTTGAATTCTTCTGATCAGCATTAGTTCGTGGTTGTGTGCTAGTTGTTGCCAGCCTGTTTCAGTGATGAAGGCATAGTCACTGGTCACTGAACATAATTGGCAGCGACTGACACCATCATGTACTAAAAAAAGCAGAGTAACAGCACACACCTTCGTCGGCCCTGTAGCAAAAATTAGCCGGCGAAGTAAAAAAAAAAAGGTTGAAATAGCTACAAAAACAAAACAAAAACGATCTTCTCATCTTTCCTAATCTGTCCCCTCAATACTATCCCCTCGTTTTCAGTTCCGGTGCAATGCATTGCATATATAGGGGTACCTGAGCGCTGGTCCTACTCCTAAAAAAAAAAAAGTTACTGTTACGATTACTAGTATAGGAAGCACTAGTTCAAAAGGTGATTGGACAGATACAGGAAAGTACTAGTACTTCAAGTAGTTCATTTGTAGATTGATTTGACTTGTAGAATTTCATATTACTTTTTGATGACGTTTTGACGCGAATTGCTAGATCGCATTTTCATTTATTTTATTTTTAATTGTTACAATTTTTAAACAAATTCAAATTTGAAATAAAGAACAGTATGCCGTGTAGTTTTTCGCTACACCTCCGCTGAAAATTATTAGAACAATTTTCCACCTGCATATCAGGTTTACTTATTCAAACATTTATGTAAGTAAGCCGCGATTTTCCTGTGTGTTAAAAAAGTGACATTTTAAAAAATTTTAAACGTGTTTTTTTTTTTGTTTTTTGATGTTCATATGTAAAATCAGCGATCTTTTTAAAATTATAAAAAGTGATATATGTATGTAGTGTAGGTTCATTAGTGCTTTTAAAGATCAGTTATGCTAACGGAATTTTTCGACGTTGAGTGAAGTAATAATATTGTGCAATTTTTCAAGAACTTTGCATTTTCTTCTTAAAATACGTAAAAGGAATTATTTCGTAAATGGTGAAGTATCAAAACACATTTCTTAAATTAAAGGATTTTGGTATAAGGTGGAGTACCAAACGTAACTCAAGTTGTACAAAGGTGCTAGTGGATTGAGTGTGGCCTGAAGGAACTTTCCATTTCCTTTTAAAGGGTGTTTTTTTAAGCTAGATAGAACTTTAAATTGTAAAAAGTAACACAAAAAATTAAATTTTGATGAAACTTTTCTTTTTATTTGTTTCAGTATACTCTGACAAATCATCATGAATAGACTCACGCTTGAACAACGCTACGAAATTATGCAAATTTACTTTGAAAATCAGTCGTCGATTCGCGCAACTTATAGACGACTTCGTCATTTGTATGGCGTACATAATCGTCCATCTGAACAAGCCATTCGTCGAACTGTGGATTTGTTAATAAGCAAAATTGCCGCATATGGAGTGAGACCAATCCACAAGAGAGCCTACAGACTCCATTACATCCAGAAAAATGCACCGTATGGTGCGGTTTTCACGCTGGTGGCATCATCGGACCTTATTTCTTCAAAAATGTGGCCGGAGCTCGCGTTACGGTCAATGGAGATCGTTACCGCACCATGATCAACGATTTTTTGTTTGAAAATATGGATGACATTGATCCGGAGGAGATGTGGTTTCAACAGGATGGCTCTACGTGCCATACGGCGAACGCAACCATCGACTTATTGAAATCAAAATTTGGCGATAAGTTGATTTCGAGAAATGGACCTGTCAATTGGCCTCCAAGGTCGTGCGATTTGACACCTATCGATTATTTCCTGTGGGGCTACGTGAAGTCACTGGTTTATGCTGATAAACCAACAACAATTGACGCCTTGGAGGCCAGCATTGTTCGTGTTATTCGTGACATACGGCCAGCAGTGCTCGAAAAAGTGGCCCAAAATTGGACGTCCAGAATGCACTTCGTCAAGAACAGCCGCGGTGCCCATATGCCCCAAATCATTTTCAAATGTTAATGTCACGTATTGATCTTTCGAATTGATTACAATTTAATTTTTTGTGTTATTTTTTACAATTTAAAGTTCTATCGGGCCCTTTATAAACTAAGAATTGATGAACCAAAAATTGCTTGTGAAAACAAAGACTTAACAAATTTTGATTTTTTTTTTACATATACATATATAAAACAGTTCTTAATGCAGAACTAATTGTACTAGTATCCGACTAGATGAAATTATACTAGTACTCATCTAGTACTAATAGTACTAGTATCCATTCAGTACCAATGGTACTACTAGTAATTTTCCAAACACACTCAATGTTAATTTGAGCATTAACATGGTATAAGAAAGTTTACAGTTGGGAACTAGTACTGGTGATTTTTGTACAATGCTATTTTGATACTAGTTCGATCTCCTTCATCGTATTTTTCCCTAAGGCTTATATATAAATATTTGTGGTACACTTTTAGGTATGTTATTATCCACCGATATTGCTAAAACATGTATGCTTTAAAAGGTATTTTTATGTAATTAGGCATAATATAAATTTGTAAGACAGTTAACTTTTTAAAAGGTATTTTTATGTAAAATAACTTTTTTTTTAAATTTTGTATGTAAATATAACATATGGTGAATTTGTAACTATTTAATATATTTACAAAACTGAAAAAATGTGACAAGTTCACCTTTATTATTTCCATCCACAGCTTGCTTAATAAAAGATATTCATATATTTTATTATTTACCCAAATGCCAAAAAAAATGTAGCTACTGATTTGGAATTATTTGTGCCGTTACTGTTTAATTGCCACTGTATCCATTTACGTCGTTGAAGTGTTGTATGTGCATTTTATAATTAACATTTACAGAAAATTTATTATTGACAACTGCCGGAAAACATTTAAACGAAACAATGGAAATTTCACGCAACAACAAAAAATCAAAGATAATACAACTAATGAATATTTATATCTCGAGGATAAAAAAAAATAAAAATGAACAAAATATTTAATCAATCAGAAATAAAAAAAAACATATTTAGACATTTATTGCAGACTTAGTTTATTGTTAAAGGATTGAAAATGTTTCAAATTTAAATTCAATTATTAAATAATTCTAAGAAAACTACGCATTTAAATATCATTTACCAAAAAAAAACCCCTGTTAGAACTTTTTTTCATAAATAAATTATACAGAACTTTTTGCTAAATGTGGATATTTTAAAATAAATATTTATTTCTGCCAACAGTGGGCCGTAAATGCAAGTGATATTTGAAACGGAAGTACGTTCATTTATCAAAATACACATTCGATTTCTTTAAATTCACTAAATTTGAAATATTTATTATTGTTGCCACAACATAATGGCCATTTCAATATAATATATTATGAGAACTAACAATAATTAAGCCATAAACACCTTCATTTGTTTTGCCTTCAATATTTATTTTGGACCAGCACAAAATGCTAGCAAAAGAAATCTTTTTTAGAAAATATATATATATATTTAATTTTTTTTTTTCTTCACAGAATTTTGAAATAAACTGTGTTGAAATTAGTGCATAGGAATTTTAGATTTATTGCCACAATATAAAATTAAAAGAAACACATGACCTAAGGCAATAAAAAAATCTTTAAACGATATTTTCCTAGAAATATATTTGAACATTTAAATTCTAACGTTTTAATGATATTTTTATTAGTCAAATAAAATTACAAGGTAAAATAGTTCTAAAGATTGTTGAAACATTTTAGAAACGATAAGAGAACAAAAACGTGTTTTAAAAATAATATAGTTTCAAATACAGCACAACAACAACGATAACAAAAAATATTTTATTGAGTAATCTTTTTACATAAAATTTGACACACTAATAAATTAGTAAATTTACACACAAAAAAACCAAAGATTAAACCCAAAATTAAAAGGTCATTATTTAAACTTCTTTGTAAAGTCTTATGCATAAAACACATTCATGACAGCAGTCTACCGACTACAACGTGACAGAAATAGAATACTTGTGTTTATATGGGAATAATTATTTTCACGGCTATACGGCAGGTTGTTGTCCGTGCTACTTTTGTGGTTGTCGTCAAATTAAACTAGACTTGTGTCCAACTAGCTCATTCGCTCAGTTTTGACAAGAACCTCTGATCAAACCTATGTAATTTAAATGGGTTTGATCAGAGGTTCTTGTCAAAACTGAGCGAATGAGCTAGTTGGACACAAGTCTAAATTAAACTAATTTCTATTTTCATAGGCGACAATAAATAAATCAGTGCTGCCAACACAGTGAAACATCTTAAATAAATAAGCGTTTAAACGTATTTTCAAATTGGTCAAGAATATGAAAATTTTTAGAAATAAGAAGTGTAATAGCCCTTTTAAGAATAAAAATTATTATGTAATTTTTATTTATTTCCGTTTTTGCGATTTCTAGGCTTTTATTTATTTTTTATTTATTATTATTTTTTACTCCTAGAATATAGGACGCATATAAACGATGTGGGTGTCATTTCAAAGTACTCCAAAATGTCTTTCTATTGTTAGACATATTTTTCAAATTTATTCACCTATTGTAAGTACATATTATTAAATTTTGAAATTTCGTATCTGACTTTTCAACTAAATATTCAATGATTTTGTAAAAAGGTCGATGCAAGGACACTTGAACACTATATACTTGATAGCCGTTATCGATAAAAGCCGTGAGTTAGGTCACAAATGAATTAACTCATAAACTCATGCCATAACAAAAAAAAGACATCAAAATGTATTTATTACAAATGCAAAAACAATAAAGAGCTTTAAAAAAAATAAAGTGTTTTTATTATTAATTTTGTTTCGATCTATAAATAGATTTAGAATAAGTGCTTTTTTATATATGAATGTGGCACCACTACAATGAGATGTTGGCAATGTAACTGCCGTCTCAAAAATAATTGAGTAGCTGACTACGAGGCGACGATTGTAGCCAACGGCTTTTGTAGTCGTGTGTTTGGTGTAGCCTGCTGTCTCCAATGTGTTTAATGCATAAAGTATTTTTATTATTAATTTTGTTTCGGTCTATAAATAGATTTAAAATAAGCGCTTTTATTTTTATATATGAAAGTGGCACCACTAAAATGAGATGTGAACGTTGTAGCTGCCGCGTTCAAAATAATTAAGTAGCTGACTATACGGAGACAAGTGTTGCTAGCGGCACTTGTAGCCATGTGGTCGGTAGCCTGCTGCCGTAAATGTGTTTACAGCATTATTTAGATTAATTCATTTTCTGAAAAATAAGATAGAGTCTTTTATGGACATCTGAGGCCCGTATTTTTTTTTTTTTTTTTTTTTTTGAAAACTACAAACAAAATACAGATAAACAACATTCAATTTTGTAAGAGTGTTTGGATGTGGTATGTGAAAGTGTAACGCAAAGATTTTGAAAAACTATTTATACGGTGCATATCTGCATAAAAATATCTTACAAATCATATATATTTTGGCTATACCGGTTAAGGATAACGCGCTTAAAAATGTACCACAAAACAACATAAGTCATAATTATGCATGCTTTAAGAAAATATTTAAATAATTAATATCTACATAAAAATAACTTTCAAATCATATACATTTTACCAATGCCGATGAGAGATAATGTACATAAATATGTACCACAAAATAATATGTCACATATTTATGTACGATTTAAATATTTTTTTTTTAAATTGTTAATTTTTTTTGGGCTTAAGTTCGAATCTGCATGACTGCAAATGATTTTTTATTATTTTATTAATAAATGAATTTGTTCAAATTCTATTTTTATTAATTTATATTAAGATTGGAATATTAAGAATATTTTCAATAATCATCAAACCAGCAGAACGGATCAGTACTGATTTCGAGACCGCTACGCCATCTCATCAGCGTTCTTTGTTCAATTCTTCCACTTTTGCAAGTGGTGCTAGTTAGTAGGAATATCAACTATTTAACCAATATTTTAACGAAAATTGAATATGAGAAGTTATCACATTCATATTTTTAAGTTATTACCTTTTTGGTTAGTACGAAATTCCCCAACTTAATTTTTTTTTTTTTTATATTGCATATCTACATAAAAATACCTTTCAAACCATATATGTTTCATAAATATTGATGGACGATAAGACGCTAAAAAGGGTACAACATAAAAATCGGAGGTCTTATATATACAATTTAGAACAAAATAAATATATTGTTCGCTGCTACATAAAACTAGCTGTAAGACTACAAATATTTTATCAATATTGTTGGCCGATAAAATGCCTAAAACTGTACCACAAAAAAATCTCTGATTTATTTATTTATACACAAGATTTTATTTTATATATAAAAATATTTCACTTATATTTTTTTGTGTACATTACTTTAACATATTATACAGAAAATAATGATATAAAAATATTTTTTTCCAGAATTGGCTCTCTGTAATCGGATTGTGGTAAAGTGTAGTGGCAATGAGATAGTGAGAAATAAGAAAGAAACGTAGATAATTTTGTTCTAGCCTATTTTATAGCCGTTTATGATAATATTAATCGCAAACACAGTGGCTATTCAAACAATTTAACAATAATCAACTACAGCCATGCTCTACTACATGCATGACTTGGCTAAGTACGGCATCGAACCCACAATATTCACCTTTGTCGTCAAAGCAATGATATTGTATATGAAAAAACTGTTTCAATTTTCCCAAGCAAATGAATTGTCAATATGAAATACATTTTTATGTTTAAATATATTTAAATAATTTTTAATTAAATGTTAATTGTGTTAAATAAAAATCTTGTGTTAATTAAAACTGACATAAATGTAATTGTTTTTCGGTCTTATTAATTTTATTATTAATATAAGAATTTTTTAATACGGCTCAAGTTCAAATCTGCAATCTAATACCAGCTCTAAAAGCGGAAAAAGTTAAACAAAGAACGCTGATAAATCAGTACTGGGGCCAAATTACCGCACTCGATATCGATCGAAATTTCAATACATTTTAAATACGAATTTCGATCAATATCGAATGCCGTAATTTGCCCTCTGATCTGTTCTGCTAGTTTGAATGATTATAATAAAAAAAAATTCTAAATATTCCATCCTTAATAAAATAATATGAATTTAATTAAAATTAAAAAATAAGAATATTCAGTTTAAAGATTTGAACTTGAGTCTGAATAAAAAATTTATACCATTTTTCTTGTAGTTATTGTCGAGTACAAGAAGGCTTTGGTTTTGGCATTTTCAAAACAGGGGGCAAATTACCGCACTCGATATCAAACGAAATTTGTATTTAAATTGTATGGAAATTTCGCACGATATCGAATGCGGTAATTTGGCCCCAGTTTCAATATCTTGGGTTACATTTAAGAAAGCTCAATAACTTTGATGAATATAATGCTATTAACAGTTCCTTAACAGATTGGAAAAGAGGAGGCTGCTGCCTTTTGAATGATGTACAGTTTATTTAAAAATCCTTGGAAAATATGTTTCTATCGCCATCACAATTACATTTTTGTTATTTTTTTAATTTTTTGTCTATTTGGAATTTGACTTTCAATCGCTACGCAAACACACTCCCTACTTTATACCTTTAGATTTTTTAAAACCTATTCCGCTTTAAGAAAACTTGTAAGAATTAAATCTTCATTGAAATGCAATTGTTGATATTCATTTACAGTTGAATGGAACTGCAAATTGCATTAAATTTTATCGATTAGATTGTATTCTGCGTCTAAATGACTTTTAGAGTGCAATTCATTTACCAGCGACCGGCCGGCCGGCTAGCTGGCAGCCTGCCTGCCTGCTTAACTCACTGACTGAATGGCATGCTCAAAGTCTATATAGAAAACAACACAAAAATACAACAACAGAGCAGCAACCGAAAAAAAAGCAAAAGAAATGTAATGAAATAAAATCATTAAGACTATGGAATTTTTATCTTTATTTGAGACTCCCCACTCTCTTGGTCAACCCCCCTCTTGTTGGTTTTTTGCATTTAATTGAATTTTTACAAATGCAGCAATTAAGCAAATGTACTCAGCGCTGTACGGCAAACCAGGCAAACCATTAAAACCGTCTGTACGTCTGCCAGTTAGTCAGTTATTCCCAATATTCCCATTCATGAAAAGACCAGCAGTCACATCAGTGCATTTTTTTTCCCAGCCATTCTATGAATGAATGAATGCAAAAATGCCTCCTGCATTTATACACAACATTTTTTTGTTATTTAATTTAATTTTTATTTTATTGATGCAGCATTTATATTATACGATTTAATTACAAATATGTATGTACGTACGTATTTTGTCGTGTTGTTGTATATGTGTATGTGTGTGTGTGTGTGTGTAAGTAAATATCTTACACTTTGCTGAGAGTATATAATTTTCCTGATGTGTGGTATGTTAATGATAATTAGCATCATGTTGATGGCAGTAATTGTCAATGGATGATATCAACAGTCAATGAACTAGAGAGAAAAATTACGTACATAATTACAATTATATGTAGATAACAGTGTGACCAGAGTTTAAAATAGTATTAAACTAAATCATGTTTAAAGTTGGAAAATGAAGCTGGAACTTATTCTTAATCGATATGGGCTATTTTTGATGTGTACAGTTGAAATATATAATTTAATTCATAAATATATTTTTATATTATACATTAAACACATTCACGACAACCGTCTACCGACTACACGACTACAGAAACGGAATACATGTGTTTATATGGGAACTAGACTTGTGTCCAACTAGCTCATTCGCTCAGTTTTGACAAGAGCCTTTAATCAAACCTATGTAATTTAAATGGGTTTGATCGAAGGTTCTTGTCAAAACTAAACGATTGAGCTAGTTGGACACAAGTCTAATGGGAACTAGACTTGTGTCCAACTAGCTCATTCGCTCAGTTTCGACAAGAACCTCTTATCGAACCTATGTAATTTAAATGGGTTTGATCAGAGGTTCTTGTCGAAACTGAGCGAATGAGCTAGTTGGACACAAGTCTGATGGGAACATTATCACGGACAACAACCTGCCGTGTAGCCGTGAAAATAAGCATTCCCATATAAAACACTTGTATTCTATTTCTATAGTCGTGCAGTTGGTAGCCTGCTGTCGTGAATGTGTTTAATGCGTTAGCCCTTAATTATTTTGAAGAAAAAAAATACACAATCAATTACCGAAAAGTTCGTTAATTACAAAACTATGCAGCATTTACCTTAATATTATTTTAATTAATAAAATGAAAAGAAAAGTATTTTCAAATATAAAACTTATAAAATAAAAACAAACTTAAAATACATATATAATAAAATATGGAGGTTAATAAATATTAATAAATAAATAAAGAGGAAAATGTGAAGAAAGTGAAAAAAATTGTTATTAAGAATCGTCGAATCACTGTTAGAGAAATTGCCGAGGATATCGGCATTTTGGTTGGATCATGTCAAGCAAAAGAAAGAGTAGTTTTAAAACGATTGACGAAATAAAAATCGATTCGCTTAGCGAAATCAAGAACATATGAAAAAGGGCATATTGAAACGGCTAAAAGGATTGGAAAAAATGGTGGCATCTCTTTGAAGACAACAAAATAGAAATGGATGAATAAATACATATTTAAATATATAATAATATTAACCATAATTTTTGAGCAGGCGTCGTATGTGCCTCACTTCAAGCATATTCAATACCAATTAACTTCATCCGAATTCTCAGCTACAAATCGGCCAAACTGTCAAAAAATTCAACAATTTTAGTTTTTAAATAATTTTATTTTTTTAATTTCTTTTTTTGTTTTTTTTTTTGTTATTTATTTCCTTTTTTTTTTTTTTTGAAGTGAAGAAATTTATACCAAAACCTATTCTGCAGTTAACAGAACTCTATTAACCACTTAACATTTGAAGTAAAATTTTATTAAATTCATTTGGCAGCCAAAATATAGGAACTGGAGCCAGTTCTGCCCAAACTAGTGAATAGAAATTATGGCCCCGGAAATTCTTATTAAATATATATACTTAAGGGATGTACTGAATATATAACATATTGTAAAATCATTCATTTGAAAAAAAAAAATATTTTCCTGGAGAGGTTTTCGGTCATTGTGGGAAAAACGGGGATGGGTACACATATGCCACTATATACAAATAATGGCCAGGGAGCCCTTTATATTACAGAAAATGTCTTATATCCAAAATAATTTTAGAATTCGAATATGAATTTAAAAAAAAAACTGTTTTGAAAATGTCCAGAGTTGTTGGTAATTTTTCTACCCTATATAGTGTGACGAATTTCGGCCAACAAAACGAATTCGCCGCTAAAAATTCGCTGTGTAACGTTGCCACATGAAACGATATAACGACAAACAAGTAAAAACGTTATATTCGACCGGGTCGAATATTAAATACCCTCCAGTTAGTATTTATTTAGTAAGCAAATTCAAAATGTTTTACTTGGTGGGACAGAGTTCCTTTAAGATACTTCTGTACCCAATTTTAAATCTCTATTTTGACGGAGTCAAACCGGGAACGGCCGTGGGGAAGACGTTTCACCTCTGCAAGATCAGAGCACATCTCAGCTTCTTATAGGCTTAAGGAATACAAATTGTTCAGTATTTACACCATTTTTGCATATAATATCGTACGTCAACGCCCACTAAGGGGGGCGGAGTCAAAAATAGACTATATCATGTTTTCCACAGACGGACGTTTGGGCATTGCTAGATCGTCTTAGAAATCATCACTGATCAAGAATATATATACTTTATGAGGTCGAATTATTTTAGGAGGGTATTAAAACTGTATTTTGGGGGTTGGAAAGGGCCGTGGGGGTAACATTTTACCTTTGCTAAGAAACTGTAAAAATAAATGTTTGGCACAATTAAGTGTAAAATCTATTTTTAATTTTTTTAATATTTTTTATAGGGTCATTTACATAAGCAGCAAAGGGGAAGGAGAGGGTAGTGCAGAGTAGTACCAGGTTACGTCTCAGCTTCGTCATTAAAGCTTAAAAATTTTATATTAAATTTGAATTAAGATTCTATAGGCTAATTGTTCGAAATTTTAATTTTAAATCTCAGAAAGACATGATAAATATTCCAAGGCACAAAGGCAAGTCAACATCAGTTTTATTCAACTTACACAGCAGAGCAGAACAGCTGTTTTCGAAAGACGCAACCCTTTCATCATCAGTGCTCATGTGTATTGTGTTTGTCACCACTTATTAGGTGGCTTAGTTGACTTGCCTTTGTGCCTTGGAATATTTATCATGTCTTTCTGAGATTTAAAATTAAAATTTCGAACAATTAGCCTATAGAATCTTAATTCAAATTTAATATAGCAATATAAAAATGTTCGTTAAAATTATTACTACTTAAAAATTTTATTTTTAAGGAATGTAGTCTTAAGTAAAACATTTTGTGAAATTTTTACACTATTTTTGCATATAACAGCAGGGTAAACAAATAAAATTGTTTTATTGTATTGCTCCAAGTTTAACGCGGTGGACCTTCTTTAATATAAAAATATTTCAGTTGCTTAACAAAATTACAAAAAAAAATTTTAAAAATGATGTTGTTTTTTAGAGGTTGGTTTAGTTCTTCTTAGGGAACTTTTTTCACTCTTGCCCGATTTAGCCAATCTCCGAGCTTAACCTGTGCTATCCTTCAAGATATATTTATACCAAATTTCAAGAGTCTAGCCCTTTTCGTTTGGACTGAATCGTGATTTCCACAGACGGACGGACCGACGTACATGCTCAGATCGTCTTAAATTTCATCACTGATCAAGAATATACATATACTTTATACGGTGCGTTACAAACCGAATGACAAAGTGAATATACCCTCCATATTCCTTTTTGGAGGGTGTAAAAATAACATATTTTACTATTTCTTTGTTTATAAAGTTTGACAATCAGCTGGCGATCAGATGTTCTAACAGGTTTAGCTAGTTTTAGTTTAGATTCTTATATATAAAAACACCAAAAGATTTTTTTGCTATAAAAATACCTTTTTTTTAAATTTCAATTAGTAGTTAATGTTTGAGCTCATAAAACAATAAATCTTAATTTAGTACGCAATAAATGTATAGCATGACAATAAATAAATAATTTTGTTTATGAAATGTATTGAAGAGAAATATGTATTTGCATAAATAACTTTGAAAAACCAAACTACAACAAATATTTGTTGTTTAGGAAGCAGAAGACACAATTAAGTCATTAATCTTTAAGGGCACGAAAAAAAGAGAATCATGTTTTATTTAGCCTTGGCAAACAGGTGACGTATAATTACCATTAATTAAAATTTATTACACAAAAAGAGAACACAAGTAAGCATGTGTGCCAGCCAGCCAGCCAAGCACTCACTTACTCCCAATTGTACCACTTACACACTTATTCATGCGTATGTGTGCTCTGCTACTCTGGTTATTTCTGTAGGTGTTTTTTTTTCTAATAAATGATGAATTATATTTGACTTTTCTGCTCATGAATTTTTATTTGTTTCAATTGCTTTTGCGTTTAATTTAATTTCAAGGTCCCCCTTCTTAATGCCTTAAACATTGTTCTTTGTGACATTTTGAATTTGTTTGTGATTTAATAAACTTTTTTTTCTTTTTTGGTTTTTTTACTACGCACTTGACGCAATTTAAAATACATATTCTCAAATTAATATGGGGCCCAATGACCCTTCAATTTAAGAAGAGCAACTGAAAGTTAACTGAAATATTTAATTGTAGTAGAAATAAAATAAAATAACAACAAAAAAATTTAATAGAATTTCCATAGGTAAAAGAAGCTGTATTTAAATTTGTTTAATATATCGGAAAATAAACCAGAAGAAGCAGCACAAATGGAACAAATCACTAGTAAAGGGTGGCCCAATATTAACAGTAAAAAAACGTAATTACTGCTCAAATGACGGCAAATTCAAATATCGAGAGTTTTGAAAATCAACATTTTGCTTTAACTTTTATTTATTAATGATCAATATGAACTTATCGACTTGGCTGCTTTTGAATAATGGCTACTAATTCTCGTATGAAATTGTTATTCACAATATAAACTATACTTGCATACATATATACATATTATAATTATTATTATTATCAGTTATATGGCAAAAATTAAGCTACTGGCTATAGTTAATCACCCCCCCCTATCATGAATAAATTTTCTCTCGAAATTTGCCCCTTTCCCAAAAGTTGTTTGTAATCATGAAAATATTTCCCGTGAATGATTTCATGCTAAAATTAAAGCCCCTTATCGTGAATGATTTTTTCCCGCGAGTTTATTCACTTTTTTCGTTTAATATATTCACTTAGTTTTTGGTGGGGAATAGAATAAAATATGTAAGTAATTTTTATTATAATTCGAATATTAAAGTTTAGAAAATTTTTTTTAGGGAGAAGATCCGTTAATAAGACACAAACTGATATTTTTTGCAACAAATCAATTGCCTGTGTCTTTGTAAAACTTGTTGCTCCAATTCTAAACATTAAGAATATTTTTAATTTGTTTTATTAATATTAAAAATATTTTTACTTGTTTTATTATGATTTAAACTTGTGTCACTCTATAAAAAGCACCCTATATTTCTTTTTCTTGTAACACAAACAATTAGTTCACAATAGAGACTATTACTAACAAACAATTCACAATAGAACTTTTGTTCTCAAAATATTCACGATACCGTCTTGCTGGGATTGGGAAGTACGTTTCCTCCCAAACAACTCTCTCGCATAATATTCACAATAAGGGTAAATAAATATAACATAACCTCAAAATCATGACAAAAAATCGAAAGTAAATATCCACACACTCAAATGAAAACAAAAAGCACACGCAATAATTAAGACAAATAGTTGGGAAATTTTTGTATGTATGCAAGTTTGTATCTCAAAAATTCTAACTCTTCGTTGGAAAACTACAAAATTTCATTATAAAATTCTTCTAATTGCTCAGACTAAAAAAGCATGTGCCAACAAACTGCAAAATTAGCACCTGAAGAAACGAACCGTAATAAATTTATAAAAAAAAAATTTCTTATGTCTGTCGACTTGCAAAAATAATTGGTCACGTATAATTAGAATGTGGTTGATAAATGAAAATAAAGATGTTGAAAATTTTCAAATTACAGTGGCGTTCGAATTTTAACATTGTTTTGTTTTTTTTAAATAAATACTAATAAACATTTTTGAACAAATATTTTACAATTTTATGAACAGTGAAGTGAAGAGAAATTAAACAGATAATTACTTAAAAAAAATTTTAAAACAATTTTAAATGTTTTTTTTTTTCATAGTTTCTTTCCATTTTCAATAATCGAAATAAAATTGTACAGTTGCCACTTCCAGGGCATTCTTATCAAACGCCCTGTATATGAATACATATCCATATGTGCGCAAGAGCAAAAGAGAAATGAAGCAGTTCTGGAACTTTTGTACAAGGACAAAAAACAACACATCAATTAAAACTAATTAGAAAGATTTACTATTATTCTACGTCATACTTAATTTGTATGTAGATCAGTTTCGCCTATACGTTATCTCAGAGTAAAGACAAGAACCTATTATGAAATTTTGTGACATCGCATTTGTGCTGTAATAGATATATGTTATATTTTGCTTGCTAACGATGGCACAAAATGTCTTAGTAGGTTCTCGGCTTAAGAAACAGAACACAAAAGATGCCACATGGCCGTAACCGGTCTGTTTACAAATCAAATTTTATGTGATTCCTATGAAATTCATTTAAAATTCAAAAAAACCCTGTCCAAAAAATAATAATAATAACAAAGCAGTATTCTATAAACATTTTGTTTATATTTAAAAAAAAATAATTAAGTAATTAATTACTTAATTAAGTTTTTGGCGTTTTAGATGGAAATGTACACACGCACATACATACATACATATTTATTTATGTATGTATGCATGTACCTTGACGTCGTGTCTTTCACACGGACGAATGGAAAATTTCGTGCTACAGAGTTTTTTCATAAGCAAACGAAAAATCCAAAAAAAAAACAAAATTTATTTGAAACTAAAAATGCCGACCTACCTCTACTCCGTGTGACCGCTCTGTATGTATTTAGAAAAGAACTTAAGACTTTATGAAATGAACTGTTTCTCTTTTCATGGAAAATTTCCAGAGAAACCATTTCAATACAAAGGAAATAAGACAAGAAACAATAACTCAATCGCGGGCACACACACACACTTATATAAATACATACATGCATACATGCATGCATACATACATAAATACATACATACATACATACATACATACATACATACATACATACATAAATACACATGTACATAAGTGTGAATGAATTATTCACACTATGATTAGATGTGTGAGTGCCTGTGGCGCTAATAATCTATCCACATGTTTAATTTATAAAAGTGTCTATTTAGCAGTTCAATGATTAGACCAGAGATAGCCAAACTGTTTTGGCCATGGACACTTTTCAATTTTTTTTTTTTAATTCTATAAAATATCACCTCAAGAATAATAATTGTTTGACATGTGAAAAATTGTGTTGGGATAAATTTGAGGTTAGGAAGTAAATTTGACTGTCAAATGATGAAATGTCAAGAATTGAGCTGTCATCCTTTGACATTTATTTAGAAAAAAGTTGGGAAATTTTAACCATAGAATGCTACACGCTTGACCAAACAATAAATTAATTGTGAAAATTTACTATTAAATTGGTGAAAACTGTCACTTTGTAAAATTCGAGCAGCTTTTCCTCGTAATGAGGGTCCCCATTCTGAGGCCGCTTCTGCGCACAGACTCACGGTA
Organism: Linnaemya tessellans; assembly: GCA_951800035.1. Classification (NCBI taxonomy): domain Eukaryota; kingdom Metazoa; phylum Arthropoda; class Insecta; order Diptera; family Tachinidae; genus Linnaemya; species Linnaemya tessellans. The sequence continues at coordinate 100,097,732 of OX637533.1, read as the reverse complement.
CTGTTGCTCAGAATAGACCAAAACAATACGCTCGTAGTGGTCGTAGTGTTGCAAATATAATCGCCTACATATAGATATATAATATTATATGATCAGATATGAGGCTCACCACTTAAGGGAACCAGCCCTTAAAGGAGGGCCAGAACCAGACAAATGGCTTGTGGTAGAGAAAATAAAGAGAGTAGTGTTTGTGGACATTCCATTTAAATTGAACGTGATAAGAAACACCCCTGCAGGAAATTTATTCCACTAACGAATCGATCAGATATCGAAAGAATTTTCTCTGTAAAACTTAATGCGGTTCCGTAGCAAAAAATTAGCCGGCGAAGTAAAAGGTTTATATAACTACAAAAAATTCTCTATCTTCTCATCTATCTTCGTCTGTCCCCTCCTTTCTAGTTCCCGAGCAATGCACTGAATATGTAGAGGTCATTTCCTGGATGCTGGTCCGAATTTAAAAATATTAAATAAATTTACTGTGTAACTCGCAAAACTGAGGCGACTTTCGATCAGAAGTTCCCTATCATCACTTGAGCACATTCCTTTGCAGTAGCACTAAAACAGTGTGCACATGATATTTGCTGGATCGTTATCGACCACTTTGGCACCCACTGTATTATACAGTCTGTCATTTTAATGTGTGTTTAAATAGTGTGTCTTACGCTCTGACTCAATGTCTGGTATTTTGTATGATTATCAAGATATATGACATCCATCCAATGTTGCTAATGACTTTCTTTGAGTTCTTTTTTTTAGTTCTTAATGCTCTCCGCAATCGTAATAGACATCATCAATATCTCCATCTTCACACTAAGCAAATGGACAAAATTAATCAACTATTTTCAAGTTTGAAATTATATATTTATGTAATTATTATTTAAGTAAATTTTTTTAATTCTACAGGAAACAGTTACCAGGAGCAGCGTTGTTTTTTTATCCCGTCGCCGAATACGACAGTAGAGGACTAAAAATTTTTAAGGACAGCGAATTCAATATAATTTATATACAATCACTGATTAAAACCCAGATCTCGGAATTGTTGTTGCTTAAATGGTTTTACGTCTTATTATGTATGTATGTATGTATGTATGTATATAAACCAGTTTAATTAAAAGTTAATAAATAATTGTTAATTTTTCCAATTCAAATTATTATTTCAAAAATTTTTATTAATTAATTCTGGTTTCAGTAAAGCAAAATATAACTACAGGTAGTTTTCGCAGGGCGCTACAATCTACCATCAGTGTTCCCATATTTATTTATTCCCCCTTCAGGCGGTTGCCAGACTTTTAACCAAATTAGGCCATTAAGTTGAAGGTTTACTCAATAAATTATATTTTGCAGTTTTATTTTTAGTGGAAATTTTCAAAGTTTGATTAAGGAATTTTAAAAAGCCATCATTTATTTTTAGTATATATTTCAGTGGGAGCATTTCGGGGAAAAAATTTAAAATTTTTGTTTACGACTTTTTATTTTTTAGTACAAATTTAGGTAAAAGAGAACGATTAAAAAATTCTAAAAAGATATAAAAACTTTCAAACTAAAAGAAATTTTTTATTTATTAATATTTTCGGCAAAAAAAATTATGTAAAAGAGAGCTAAGAATAAAAATTAAAATGTTCACATCTACTTAAGCATAAAAGAATTTCAAACCAAAAAAGTTTGGCTTCAGTGTAATGGAGCAAAAAATTCAGAAAAATGGCATATGAAGAAAAGAATCAAACGGCAACGCGGGTATTAAATAAAAGTGTGTTACCATCGGTTTGATACTGTTCTCGTATTTGATTTCCTAATGGAATTTGTATAAATAAAAACTGTTATCAAATTAAATTAAATCAGCTAATAAGTGGTGACAAACAAAATTACACATGAGTACTGATAGTGAAAATGTAGCGGTTTTCAAAAACAGCTGTCCTGTTCTGCTGTATAAGTTTAATAAGTAAAAACTGTTGACCTTTTCATTGAGCCTTGGAATACTTATCATGTTTTCTAGAATTTTTAAAAATTAAAAAGATTTGTTTAAAAAATTCCCGCAATTCCCAAAAAGATTTTTAAAAATCCCAAAATTGGAATTTTTGGTATTTGAGCTGTATTTTTTCGATATGGGCAGATACTTTTTAATATTTAAAAACAAATCAAGGCTCAAGGCGGCAGGGAGAATTTGTTTCATTGTAGCATTGCGGTTTGAGAAAATAGCTCGTAAACTTGATATTTTCTATAAGAATTGGTCCATTTTTGAAACGCTGTGGTCACTTTAATAATGAAAATTTAAAAAAAGTTAATATGTCTCATGGTATTATTTTTTAAGCAGGTATACATACATATATGATATTTTTCAAAAACTTTCGGATCAGGAGCACCAAGAAGATAACAACTCCCACAAAACCGATGCAAAAGCAATTAAAGATATAAAGAATAACCGTACAAAAACAATAATGAATCAGTTAAGTTAAACATCAGTATAAAAACCCACATGAAAACGAAACAAACAAAAGAGTAAAATATAATAATGAAAGACCGTAAAAACAATTAAATAATTTGCAATTGACTGCGTACAGCCAAACAACCGATCAGACAGCAAATTCTTTTACACGTGTCTTGACTTTAAGCCACATAATCGGTGAGTTCTTTTTAACCAGTTTTTTCTTCTTCTTATTCTTTTTTACTCTCATAATTGCCTTTTGTGTTGATAATGTTTTAAAATCATATAAACGAGTGTGTGTGTGTGTGTGCATGTGTTTTTTTAAGCAAGCATATAGACGTTTGTGTATGCCAGGCGTAAATCCAGCCTGAATTTTTGATCGGCGGGAGGAAGTTTTAGGGCAAAAAATTACACCGACACGATTAAATTTTAGTTTGATCAGTTAACAAGAACAATAAAATGCTGTTCTATTTAATTTGAAACACAAGAAGTTTTTTTTTTTATTAAATCCGCAATATATGTAAATACTTCCTTGCAGTGTTGCCAGTTGACACCTTTTATGGCGAATGAACGTCATTATATGTGAGTACAAAAATTGATTAATACCAATGCAGATTTACCAGGTACTCTCACTAGTACAACAATTAACACACCAAAAACCACACGTATATTATTGGTAGAATATGTAGAGCAGTGATGTCAAATGTGATTGTGTTGGTAAGATCACTCTTATCTCTTACATTCCCAGCGGGAGAAATGTGCGGTTGCGAGGCCTAACTAGTGGCCTTTTCTAAGAGTATCCTTTTATTTACCAATAATATATTCTAATTTAAAAAAGGGTTTCGAAAATTGCCAAGTGCTCAGATATTTAATTTTAAAATATTTCTCCATTTTTAAGCTGAACATTTGGTTCGTTTATATACAAGAGAAAAAATTTTTACAAAAAGCCTTACTTATGAACTCATTTAAAAGCTACTTTAAGAAATTTTCGAAAAGATGTACCTACATATAGTGGCTCCAACTTATTTCAAACCTCTTATATATATATTGTATATATGTATATTTATATAAATATATTATTTCTGTTTAGAGGCCTCAAAACAGGACTTGCGATACTTCCCGCTGAATGAGAGTATTTTTCAGTAAACAATTATATTTTACGCTCTCAAAATAAAAGAGCGTAAGCGTACATGTGAGTTTTGCTTCCACAATTGTGTATGAGGCTGACATCACTGATGTAGAGCTAATGTCAAAATCAAGGAAGAAGAAGCATCATTAACAAGGGAGATTTATGAAAAAAACATGGTAAATCTGCCCTGATAAATACATATTTGATAAAAGAAAATTAGTGTAGCCCGGTGTTATCATGAAATATCAATATGGGGGTAAAGAAACATTTGCATGTGTGTGTTTATTATTGTTATTATTTGATAGCGAAAATAAAACAATAACAAAACAAAAACATAAACAAATGCATGATTAAACAAACTGTAAACAGTTATACACACATACAAATGATCTCTCTACATGCATCAGTCGTCTCTCTCGCTCTCTCTCTCGTTCCTTCTTCTTTATTCTTTCGCTCTCCTTTTTCACTTGTTTTGTTTTCTACTTCTTCGCCATATTTTTATTAGTTTAGGTTCATTCATTTTTTTTTTTTTTTTTTAAATTGAATTCGCCGTTATTGCTTCTGTTTCTGTTAAGAGAGAATACGGGACAAGATCAGGCATGTTAAGTAACGGTAGGAAAAATAAAAATAAATGCAGCAAGGTAAGCAGAACAAGAAATAGAGAGCTGCCTAACGTTTTAACCAGTGATGCCATTTAAGCCTAAGTAGCTTTTAGTCATGTGGGTATTAGGGAATTATAACAATTTAGGAATTGTCATATATAAAAGTGTAATCACTGAAGAGAATTTCCTATTGACGTTTGTAATATCAAGCCATAATCGCCAAAAAAATAATAAATAAATAAAAACCCCTTCGAAAATATTTTTCTGACCAAAATCCATTACTCACAATAATTTGGATCGTCTGCCAATATATAAAAGTCGTGTTACATACCGCTACGGAAATACGAGTTAACATATTTTAGCTAAGTGTATTTTTCCTTTAAATTTTTAATTTCCCTAATTTTTTTTTTTTTTTTTTTTTTTGTAACTGCAAAGTGTGGGTTAAGTAACTTTTTCTTCAAATAGAACAAAACTAGTGCCAAAACTTTAAAGTCATCGATACAACAGTTAAGGGATAGATTGCTAAGGACAGCAATTACCACTTTTAAAATAGTTTGATTAAATTAACTGATTTTTCACGACATCAAGAATATCTTAATATATCTTAACCTGCACAAACATGCTTTGTACTATAGAAAATTAATTAAAACTATTAGCATTAAATATTACAGTCTAGTACAATTCTATGTATCCAATATTATGTTTCTTCTGCTATTTAAACCAAAGATAATTTAAAAATACTTCTTTTGTAAAATTTACTTTTTGTCACTTGAGCTTTTTTGGCGGTTACGGGACGATGTGAGGAAAAATTTTTGAACCCAAACCTCATCTAAAAAAAAAGAGTTATCCCATTTACGCAGTATCTATTTGCCAACGTCACTTCAAGACAATATCAAAAACAGGTCACTTAACGACTCCTTGTAGACAGAAATCGACTACTAGTGACAGTCTGTGACTTCTTCATAAGGCCTTGCATATATTAATAGGCTGTCTGAAATTGTTAATTGTTGAAGAAAAGGAATACGCACGTGTTCTATTGTTAATATTCCCCCTTATTCTGTAACTGTTTGCCAAAGGTCGCGTCAAGACAATATCAAAATGGAACCCTTACGTACTCTTTTTCTGCAGCAACTTTAATAAATTTTGTAAAAAATAAATTTAGTATTTTCTGTTAGTTGTATTTAATTGTTTTAACGAGTACACAATTCTACTATATTTGATATTCTTCCTTATTCTGTAACTATGCATTTGACAATGTCACGTCAAGAAAACAATTGGACAAGAATTAATTGCTTTTGACTCTAAGGTCTTGAATATAACAAGAGACCCTTGTAAATTCTTAATTGCTCAAGAAAAGGAATAGAGAAGTGTCCTGGTTTTTATATTGTATAGAAGTGACGTTGACAAATAGTTACCGAATAAGGGATATTGTCTTGAAGTGATGTCAGCCATTATTTCTGGATTGTTTGGAGGTGATGTTGACAAATAGTTAGAGAATAAAGGCGGATAAAAGAAACGTTTTACTACCTACTTATTTCGATAAAAAGAAAAAAACATATTTATAAACAATATTACCGAATTTCCCATCCCTGTTGCCTGCAGTCTTAATAAGTAACTGAAAAATCTTGTTCTAAAGTTTGTTGTGCGTTTTTGCCCTTTTTGAAATTTTTAGTCGTATTTTGTTGTAGTTGTTGCTTTTGACCAACTACACACGAAAAAAATAAATAAAGTATCTGTTACTGTCTGGCTTCTTGTTGCTGTAGTTATTGTTGCAATTGTTACTTTTTAAAATTATCTTTTGCCTTTAAGTAAAAACTGTAAACTCAATACAGAAATGAGAATATTTGTTTTTCTTTAGTATATGAAATTGTTGTGGTTTTTTTTTAATGCGAGTGTATGTACTTCTACGTACAACGTGTTGTTGGTTTTGTTTTTATGTATTAACTTACGGAGGAAATGGGTGGGAAAGAGAGGCGGTTTGAAGAGAAACACTTATAAAAAAAAGGCAGCTGAATATACGTTTGTAGCAGGGATGGACAATGTTCACGCGAAGTGGATCACAGCGTTGGTAATTTTACTTTGTTTTCCTCGTGTATATAATCAGGTGAGTGTAAATAAGTCAGATATGTATCACAAGACGATTGATACAAAGCCTTGATGGCTATAAATCTTTAGTATGAATTGACAGTGATGTAAATTAGTATATACACACATGAAACTCATTCATATCGATTGTCATGCAACCGTTTTAACGTCAGTGCTGCATCAGTCAGTGCTGGAAGGTGTCTCAATGGCTCCACCTATTCTGCAACATTATTTGTCATATTATTTAAATTTTGCCCTGCAATAAGCGTCACAATAGTTTCAATATATGGCGCAACTTTCTTACCATAATATGTAAACATAACCTATATGCAAAGAAAAACAATGCTGCCAATACACTAAATTAAACTTCGTTTGGCAGTACAACAAAATTCAAGAGCTCAATTAATATCAGAGCGAATTCAAAACAGGTGGCCTCGACAGCTGATTTGGCTATTTGTTATTTTTGTTGCTTTAACTTTACCTGTTGGACTGTCAAAATTTTTCGTTTACCAATAAACACCGTTATTTTTTTTTAACAGACGATTTTCGCAATCCAACAAAATAGTTTTCAAAACGAAACGGCCGTGGGTTTTTAAAAACGAAACAGACACGGCTATTGTTCGTAACGTATTAAATTCAGAAATATATGATAAATATTCATAATAACAGAACAGCTGTTTTCGAAGGACGCTACACTTTCCTCTTCAGTACTCATGTGTGTTTTTTGCTTATCAGCACCTAACAGACGGCTTTGTTGAATGTAATAAGAGCTTTTTTATTTATACAAATTTTATTATGAAGAATATACGAGAAGTGTATCAATAGTAAACCAATATTAGCACACTTTTTTATCTTTCCCAGCATATTAAAATCACAAAAATAATAATAATAATAAAAATAAGATCCCAGATTTGAACTTGAGGTTCTCATGAATATGAACAATTTATACTTTTAGTTGTAGCACAATAATTGAATTGACCAAATTTTTCATCTATGAACAGGAAATTAATTATGTTCATAAATTGAATTTTGACTCAATTAAAAATACATGTCTGAACAGCATATAAGAGTTTTTTATTTACACAAATTTTATTATGAAATAGTATACGAGAAGTATATCAATAGTTAACTGATGTTAACAGACTTTTTTAATCTTTCCCAACCTATTGTGTCATATTCGAACATGTGGCACACTTTGGCGATATTATTGTACGATACGAAAACTTGTGTAATACAGTGTTCAGATATGCATGTTAATTGGGTTTTTCGTAATCAATGCCATTATTGAGCTCAATTAACCGTATAAAACTTTAATTAGGTAATTACTCAATTAACAGTTAATTGTTATAGTAGGAAAATATATTAAAAAGTGTTTTTGGTGAGCAAAACCCAACTCACTGAACAAAGTTCGTCGAGAGAGACTTGGCACCTAGCATGTGGACAAAGCAAAACCCCCCTAAACAATATGTGTCAGGCCATTATGAATGTAAGTTTATTGATAGTAAATTTATTACTAATTGGACAATTAAAAAAAATGATAGCAGATTGGAACTTGAGACCCTCATGAATAAAAAAAATTAAATAAATTAATCATACGATAATTGAATTGACCAACTGTCTATTTCACAATATCGAAAGAGTTCTTTCTTTCGTATAAATACATTTGAAACAAAAACAATTTATAAAAATTAGTTTTTGTTTGAAATAAATTTATAGGAAAGAAAGCATTCATTCGACATTGTGAAATAGGCAGTAAATTTTGTATAGCTGAACAGCAAGTTAATTATGTCAATAAAGCTGGCCACACACGCATAAATTTGTTTGCAAACATATTTTCAAAAGTTATTGAAAATTTGAAATAAGTTTGCAAACAATGCCACACACGCTAAATTTTTACTTAAATTTAAATTTGTTTGCAAACAAATTTATGCGTGTGTGGGGCGTATAAAGTCAAAATTGACCCCATTAAAAATGCATGTCTGAACATGATTGTAATTTCTTAGACCGCTTTATATATAAATTTGCATAAAAAATTTATTTTAAAATATTTCTCAAGGTAACATTATTATTATTTTTTTAATAAAACAATTTGTTTTTCAATATGCAATTAAAGGGTGTTTTTTTATAGAGTGACACAGTTTAAGTCATAATAAAATAAGAAAATATATTTTTAATAGCAATGAAACGGAGTTTATTGGAAAGAAAATTTTATAAAATTAATGTTTAAATATAATTTCTGGCATGTGGCCGCCTTAGCTGGTCCGTAGAAGGCACAATCTGGAATAGCAATTTTCAACAACTTGAAAAAAAATCTTCCATAAAGTGGGAGAGAACGGCGACGAATAGATTTATTATGATCATCTTTAATGCTTTTCCTGTACAGCGGTGACAGCTTCTTCAGAGCGTACTGTTCAGCGTCTCACGGGATGCACATTATCAGTAACAGTTAATGTGGTCCCAAAACGATATATTGCTCTTCGTATTGGCCGCTCTGAAGGACGATTATGTACGCCATGATATAGAAGAGGTCCACGATGTGTTTGACGAATAGAACAATTATTTTAATTAAAAATTTCAACAATTTGCACCCGTTGCTTTGGTGTTGTGACACTCTTAAAAAAACACACGCTTTACAACTGGATAACAACGCAGAAATTTTTATCACAGAATATTTAAATTTTGTTTTTGTACCGTTTTTGATAAAATCCCTAACAAGGATGCACATTTGCATCCCTTACACATCCGGTAGTGACGATCTCATTAATTTCTTATAAACTCTTTAAGGGGCGTGTCGCTCACAAAACTTGAAAGATTTACAAAGAATAGGGCCGTGATTATATATCAAAATCCCGCATGACGTTGCATGCATAGTTTTGTTTGGAACGTATAACAACATGCTGGTGTGAACGAATTTACGCACTGTGTCATCTCCACTGTGTGTGTGTGTGTGTGTGTACATGAAATCAACAAGTAGATAAGACCAAAGTCACTCACTTACCCACACACTTAATCGCTTTATGACACACTTACTCACTTGCTTGTTTGTATTTATTTATTTTTCTTTTAATTTTTTCTTTACTCACGTTCATAAAAATTATCGTGTATGTAGGAATGTGTGTTTTTGTATTTTACAGCACTTAGTTCAGTCACATTTTCGAAATTGTATGTTTGTATTTAAGCGAGCAAGTATTAGATGGTGAGTGTGCGAGTGTGTTCACTGTTATAATGATACACATATTTTTTGTTTTTGTTTTTTTTTTTTTGTTATTTACAATGAATAAAAAGGAAAACACTTTTTGAACACCCCATAATAGATAGAAAATTGGACAGACACATTAGACAGCAGATAGAGGTACACACAATTATACAACACCAGCTGTCTGTCGGTCTGTCTGTCTGTCTGTTTATCTGTGTGTACATCTGTTATACAGTCACTTTATTTTGACGTTTAGTCCGTCACTTTGATTCTAGTGTCCCACTATTTCTCTACTAATATTCGAGTGTTCTGTACTATATCAGTATGTACCTAGTACAATAAATAAAAACTTGCTTATTTTGCTTGAAATTGTGTTTTATTTTCCTGATGTTTTTATAACATTGATGTACATACATTTACATAAATACATACATACTCTTACATACTCGGACATGTTAATGTCAATACGAGTAAGAAAATAAGCATATTGCCACAGAAGAGCCAGGTGCAGGTATTGTTTTCATTTTTCCTATATTTTTGTACTCGTCGTACACTGAATAAAATTTCATTTGCCAAAACAATCATGAAATTACTATACAATTGTTTCTTTAACAATATCATCTCTGGCATTGCCCACTCGGTACAGTGGGCGCGATTAACAAAGCAAATTCTCCCTGCCATTTCAGCGTATAAAACTTTTTTATTCACTTATCAAGAACTTTTTCTATTTACGTCATAAGGAATAGCATTTTTGTTTGTTAGCTTTTTTGCATACTCATTTGAAAATATGCACATAAATCCACTTAAACTTAACAAATAAACATTAAAAATTGCAATATAATGCTTTTATCTCGATACCACAAAATTTAATTGTAAAATTTCACAATTATTTCATACACAAGAAAAAAAAAAGTTGTAAATTTTTATGGCATTCTCAAGCACATAAAAAAAGTTGGTTTAATGATTTTCTTTTTATTATTTAAAAATTTTAAATTTCCAATTAAATTTGAAAGTGGATAAAATTAAAATATCTGCCGCGTACGTGTATTTGTAGACACACACATTTATATGAAAAGAAATTTTTATTTCAGCTAGAAATAATTTATAAAGTAATTTCATTTAAAAAAAAATTCTATTAAAATTATAATTGTATTTTTATTTTTAATGTTTATTATTTTTATAGTTTTTGTTGTTCTTTATACACGAAAACTCATTTAATGTTTGCAATGACTGGCTATTATTGCATGTTAAGCATATGGACAGCCGCTTCAAAAGAGTGCAAACTTTTGGGCATATATATTATATTTATATAAAAATATGCTATAAATATTAAAATTTTGAGAGAAACTTGAAAGCAAATTGATATCAAGAAAGTGCAAAAAACGTAGAATTGTAGTCAATTTAATATTCTGCATGTTGGAAATGCAAGCGTCTTAAATCTATAAAATTTTTGAAACCTATAAAAATCTTACAGCATCAATCTTTTATATAAATATGACCAACATTTTATTAAATATTAAAATTTTTATATATTTTAATTTTTTTTTTATTATTATTATTTTTTTGTGGTACACTTTTTAATATTTTATTGTCCACCAATATTCATGAAATATATATTATTTAAAAGCTATTTCTATAAAGATGTGCACAACGTAAAACATTCAAAGGTCTCTATAATACAGGGTGTCCCCAGAGAAGCTATACTACTTTGTTTAATTTTTGATTAAATGAAAGAGAATGGATCTTCTATTGATAAATGTTTCATTTAATATCGGTAAGTATATATCAAATACAATATCAGATAAATGTCCGCCTCCGTTAGCCTCACAAATGTGACCTCTTTTGAGCACATTTTTCATTACATTCCACACATTTCACACGATATTTCATTAATTTCATCACGAATATTTTGTTTGAGTTGCTCAAGCGTTTGTGGTTTGTTTGCATGAGCCTTGCTTTTCAGATATCCCCACAAAAAAGAAGATCGGAGCAGTCAAATCAGGCGAACGTGGCGCCCAATCAACATCACCATTTCTTGAAATAACTTGTTGTGGAAAGAGGTGTCGCAGTAATTCCTTTCCAATCCTGGCTGTATGCGATGTGGCAGTGAATATTTTTCCATAATAAGTTTGCCACTTGTCTACTTCACGAGTCCCAAATATGAACTGTCAAGACTAATGTTTACCAAAATGGCGGCAAAACAAAGTAGTATACCTTGCCGGCGGACACCCTGTATATGTGCAGATGTGCTCACATACATTCCAAGGCTAGATCTTCATATTTTTTATCTTTATATTTATTTATTTCTAAAATATAAAATAAGTTTGATTGCCAAAGGAACCAAATTAGTTTTATATAGTTAATTTACTATTAAAAAAAAACTTACGATTTTCCAGCTCTGGAGCTGTCTGTTTGATCCTGATTTCTAATAACTACCAGTAAAAATTTCTTTCAAAAGCATCAAATATGTTTTATATATAAAGAAAAAGAGAAAAATTGTGTTAAAATGTTTACTTTTGTGTACCAAAAATAAGTTTCAATTATCCAACCCTGAAATCGGCCTTTTTATTTCAATTGATTTTTCATGCGTTTTTAATTTTTTCTAAAGTACAAAACACTTTTTAATTAATAAAAAATATATTCAAACAAATTTACATTTTCCAGCTCTGGATCTGTTTTTTTTTTTTTTTTTTTTGTAAATACTTTTTTTTTGTAAATTTTTTTCAAAAACATCCAACATTTTTAATAAAGAAAAAGAAGAAATTTGGTTTAATTGGCTACACTTATGTACCAAAAAGTATTTTCAATTATCCAACCCTGAAATCGGATTTTTAATTTTAATTGACTTTTAATGCGTATTTAATTCTTCCTAAATTCTTCCTTTTTTTTGTAAATTTTTTTCAAAAACATCCAACATTTTTAATAAAGAAAAAGAAAAAATTTGGTTTAATTGGCTACACTTATGTACCAAAAGGTATTTTCAATTATCCAACCCTGAAATCGGATTTTTAATTTTAATTGATTTTTAATGCGTATTTAATTCTTCCTAAATCATAAAATAGCTTTAATTAACAGAAAAACCAAAATCAGTTTAAGCCACTCACTTTTATATGCCAAAAAAAAAGAAGTAAGTTTAAGCTTTCCAGCTCTGCATCTTCATACTGGAATTTACTGATTTCCAATAGCAATCTTCTTAGGATTATTTCCAATACATTAATTTTAGACTGAAATCTCTAGCTTTTCCGTGGGCTTCAGAAAACCGATTTCACATACAGACAGACGGTCGTCGCTTATTCGGCTTCCCCATTCAGAAGGGCCCACAATATTTTGTATCATTAATGGAGTCGAATATTAGAGAATATTGTGGAAATTACACAAGGAATGGCAAACCTATTTGTAAACATTTATAATTTTTAATGGAGGGTACAATAAATGGTACTAATTGCGGCATAGTGTGGTCCATAACCATCTCCGACACAGTAAACTAGTGTTGCCATTTGTAATAAAGAAATCAGTCAAATGTGTAAAAAATTAAAGGTAAAATATTTGTGAAGAAGAGGGTAAAAGAAGCCAAGACAAATGTATTAGAATCAGACTGATTATGCAAAGCGTTGGCGTTTACGCCGAAAGCATTTTTTCTTTGCAAATGAATAACGAAACATACCAGCAGTTTTCATTAATCTCCTACGAAAACGCCTACTATGAAAAACGTCTGCCACCTTACAAAATCAAGGGGAATTTCCAACAAAAATAATTTTTGAAAATGTAAGAGCTGAGATCGAAATTTCCTTTTATATAAAAATCATGTTGATATATAAAAATAAATTTATTAGCAAATAACCAGTGACTCGTTTCGATATCTAATAATTACAAGAAATTTAAAATTTTTTGTCAAGGTTTATTTATTGAGTGGCTCTTTCTTAGGTACGAATGTAAGCACAGCGACCGGCAATAATATCTATTTAAGAAAATTTGTTGCTTAAGTTAACTTAAGCACTCATTCTTTATTGTCACCGGACTAAATGTGTGTCACTATATTACATAAATAATTACATAAATAATTAGCAACAAAAAAAAAAAAAAAGAACTAAGGCAGCGGTGAATCGATAGGCTTGCTTTTCCAATAAACTCTCAGCAACGCTGTCTGTAGACGATCTCCTTTGTAAAAATCATGTCCAATTAATTAGAGTCTAATAACGACCGCAAAGCAGTTTTGCTAATCATATGACGTTGAAATACATATTTCTGGTGACTTATTTTTAACAAATTCGTGTGTTGGTTTGAAATTCCACAACGATTATTACACAAAAGAGGAATGAAAGAAATAATTAAATAGAATGGAAATATTTTATGGTAATTTGGCTAAAGTTAAACAAACATAAGAGCCAGGCAGGCACACACACACACCTCGTGTACACAGTAAAGAACTGAAGCATCGTTTCAATTACGAAAATTATGTATTTAATCAATTTTGTAATTGAAGTGAAGGCGCATATGAAAATTCAAAAGCTTTGAAAACATGTGTTTTTTTGGCACGAATTTTTTGTTTCCATAATGAAAAAAAATAATTCAAATCCATTTAAATTTCTGTTAAAGTTCACTTTCGCAGTAGACTGTGCCAGTTCTCACATACACAAACATGCATATTTATGCATAATTTATTCAAATTTTTATTTGTTCTTTCTTTTTTTTTAATGTCTAGTATTTTTTTACTTTTTTCCTCATTAAAAGTAAAGCAAATAAAAATAATATGAACATAAAATGCAAACGATCGCATAATTGTACGAAATGCATACCGAAAACCAAACAGCTCGTCTTTTATGTACCGTAAATTTTAAATGTTTTCTTTGGCAGCCACAAACACATACACACACACACATACACATAAATTCCGTTGTATCTATGCTTTAATGCGCGCCATCCCAACTAGAATTTGAAAGATAATTTTCTCAAAAAAAAAAAAAAAACACTCGAATATTTTCGAATCTCTATTTTAAAAGCATACAATTTCCGTTTCGATTTGAATTACATAATAGCTCCCCCGATTAATCAGATAAGCGGTTAATATCATACTCAGAAATGGATTATCAAGAAGAATTTCATTACAAAAATATTACCAAAAAAAGAGGATAAAAAAATATTAAAAATCATGTTGTAAATAATTCTCCAAAAAATATAAATTATGATCAATCACCTCTATCATGCATAATTTTTCCCTCGAATTTGTTCCCTTTTCCCAAAAATTGCAAACATGAAAAAATTCCCCTGGAATGATTTCATGCTAAAATTAAATTCCCCTTATCCTGAATGATGTTTTCCCCGCGAATTTTTTTACTTTTCCCTTTAATTTGTTCACTTAGTTTTTGGTGGGGAATAGAGTAGAAAATGTAAATATTTTGTATTATAATTCCAATATTAGAGCTTAGAAAATTTATTTTAGGGGCAAGATCCGTTAATAAAACACAAACTGATATTTTTTGCAACAAATTAATTGCCTGCATCTGTGTAAAACTTGTTGCTCCAATTCTAAACATTAAGAATATTTCTAATTTGTTTTATTGATATTAAAAATATTTTTACTTGTTTTATTATGATTTAAACTTGTGTCACTCTATAAAAAGCACCCTATATTTCTTTTTCTTGTAACACAAACAATTAGTTCACAATAGAGACTATTACTAACAAACAATTCACAATAGAACTGTTGTTCTCAAAATATTCACGATACCGTCTTGCTGGGATTGGGAAGTACGTTTCCTCCCAAGCAACTCTCTCGCATAATATTCACAATAAGCGTAAATAAATAATAAATATAACATAACCTCAAAATTATGTACTTTATTTTATATTTATGAATATTGACAAAAAACCGAAAGTAAATATCCACACACTCAAATGAAAAAAAAGCACACGTAATAATTAAGACAAATAGTTGGGAAATTTTTGTATGTGTGCAAGTGTGTATCTCAAAAATGCTAACTCTTCGTTGGAAAACTACAAAATTTCATTATAAAATTCTTCTAATTGCTCAGACTAAAAAAGCATGTGTCAATAAACTGCAAAATTAGCACCTGAAGAAACGAACCGTAATAAATTTATAAAAAAAAATTTCCTTTTAAAACTTGTTGCTCCAATGCTAAGCATTAAGAATATTTTTAGTTTGTTTTCTTCGCTTTCCAAAATGTATCCAAATTATTTTACTACTAAATATTTAGCCATACTTTTGAAAAAAATATTTTTAATTATTACATAAATAAATGTAAATTTTTGCAACAACACAAATTTCTTTGATTTATCATGTTGCTTTCAGCCTCTTCGCTTTTTTACATTCACTGAGAACTGATAGCGGGAATAATTACTCACGGGAGATTCACGATACCATTTTGCCCTTCGAGTGGAATAAAAATCTAACGTGAACGAAAATTCAACTTGTTATTCACAATAGGGGTGAATATCATATCTAGGATAATAACGTGATACGTTAATCATAGGGAATGTACTGGCAGGCATCATCACAAACGGGTGATAGTGTTCCCTCAAATTCAGTAAAACTAGTTTATAAATTCTACAACATCTTTCAATAATCACCTCTCTGGCGAACAACTCAATTCTCATGAAAAAACTCCCAAAGTTCTTGATTTGCTATTGTGAATATTTCCCATAACAAAATTTGTTACAGCGAATTCACAAACATAAAATATGGCATCACTAATGGTTTTTCGCATAATAGAATTTCTAAAACGATATACATTTCTTCAAAAGATGTATTTTTTTATTTGTACACGAAATATGTACAATAACTTTATTTTCTATTTTTGCACAAAATCTGCATTTTATTCTTTTTACACAAATTATTTCATAGGTGACAGTAGAAAATATTATTGCCAAACAATTCACAATAGAACTTTTATTCCCAAAATATTTGCGAAACCGGTTTGAAGGGAATGGGAATATTGGCAATTTATTCCCATAATATTCCCAATAGGGGAAACTCTACTAGACTTACAACAGAAAAACGATTAAAATATATAAAAAAGTATAGTTGGAATTTACAAAAGGAAAAGTCGAGTCAGAACCATTCCCCCCTTATTCCTTAAGTATTTGCCGACATCAACATTAATACATATTATAAAAAAAAATAGCACAATTATTTACACTTTTTCCTCATCAATTGTGTATTCTTAACAGCCTATTGCTACTTTCTAGCCCATAAAGAAAACTCTGACGTCCAGCAGTATCCAATTGAACCCCCCCCCCCCCCATAAGGAGTATTTTAGAATCTCATTTTTGACATCGTCTTGAAGTTGACATCGACAAATAGTTACAGAATGAGAGGGATTATTTGAAAGGCATAAAAAAAATTCTTATTCAAACTCACGGAGTTATCGAACAGCCCTCGTATTCTAAATGATAGCGCCTACTTTGAAGGGAACAAAATAGAAATTAATGAATAAATAAATATTTTTTGGATAGAAATAAAAATTTTGCTTAATTTTTGAACAGACCTCGCATGTGGCAAAAATAACGCTTGCCGGTGTATACAATTCAATCGGGAAACTTATTCACCCCAACACGATTATTTTATTAGAAGAAATATTATTATTCTACTACAACTTAAAAATTATGGAAGAAAACAATAGCGAGTTTTTGTCGAACACTTGAGAAATTCGTCCCTCACAGATTTCAGCATTAACCAGACTTATTTATGTTACATTCTACACACACACACACACACACTTTTTGGTAAAACACCGCACATTAAGTGAATTATTTTTTATGTTCAATTTCTAATTGGATTTAATGCAGTACAGTTCACTGTATTTTATTCACTTCCATTCAAAACATCTAACGAGAAACTACACAAGAAAATAACATGAGAAAAAGGCCCAAAAAGACTTCCATGCATTCCTTAATGCATACATTTATGAAATAGACATACATATTTATTTTTAATGCATTTTTTCCCTAATAAAAAAAGTTCTTTTTATGACTTTTTCGACTTAAAAATATTTATTTTATTTTAAGGCAAAACATGATTAATACAGCACCTTAGACATTTTTAAAGCCATAGCAAGACGAAATGATCTTATGGCATGTACTTTTATCGTTTGCCATATACTTGTGCTTGTAATGCTAAAATAATAATTATTTTTTTATTTGAAATTTAAATTATAAAAATACATAATATTAAAAACTAACATGCAGCTGCATTTTAAAATACTTCTTGTTTAGCTAAACAGATGAAAAGAAAAAAAAAAACAAGTAAAAAATGTATGGGGTTTATGTCTGCTTCTTCTATAGCTACGGTGACCATTCGTCCTTTTTTTAAGAGGACAGTCCTCTTTTTTACATGATGTCCTCTTAGATAAACAAAAATTAAAGTGTCCTTTTTTAATTGAAATGTCCGTTATTGTCCATTTTTTTGATTATTAATACTTTTTTGTTTAAACTCCAAAATTAAAAGTTTTATTTTCTCAACGCTTCCAATAAAAATATTTTTTTTGGTCATTTCATAATTTGGCATGTGTTTTATTTAAATTTCAAATCAGCAAGCTCTTATAAAAACACCCTTTATAAGAAATCTATTTAGTATCCATTTTTGCTCACGAAGGCTTTATGGTGTCTTGAAGTATGCCGTAGTCAAAATGACAAGGGATGACGTTAGTGCATGTAAAATAAGGATGACGTTCCAGGTTTAAAAAAACATTAATGTATAGTATGTCAGTAAGTCGACCATGCCTAGAATACATATATGCAATTGACTATAAACAGTAAAAACAATTTTTATTGCATTTCAAAATGTCCTCTTCTTTGGGTTCAAAAATATGGTCACCGTATCTATAGCCCTTTTTATACTCTCCAAAAAAGAATTGGAGGGAATATTCACTTTGTCATTTCGTTTCCAACGCAGTGAAATATATATCTGAGACCCCATAAAGTATATATATTCTTGATCAGTAATGAAATCTTAGATGATCTGAGCATGTCCGTCCGTTCGTCTGTGGAACTCACGATTCAGTCCAGAGAAAAAGAGCCAGACTCTTGAAATTTGTTAAAAATATATATTGAAGAATAGCACAGATCGAAATCCTAAATGGGCTAAATCGGGCAAGAGGAAAAAAAGTTCCCCTAAGAGGGACTAAACCAACCTCTAAAAAGCAACATAATTTTTAAAATTTTCTTTTGTAATTTTGTTAAGCAAATGATATATTTTTATGTCAAAGAAGGTCCAACGCGTTTAACTTGGAGCTATAAAATAAAAAAAATTCGTTTTTGGACCCCGCCCTCTTTAGCGGGCGTTATTATATGCCAAAATAGGGTAAAAATTTAACAAACTGTTTTACTTAAGCCTACAAATAACATTTTACAGCCTTAAAAATAAAATTTTTAAGCTTTAATGACGAAGCTGAGACGTAACCTGGTACTACTCTGCCCTACACCATCCTCCCCCTTTGCCACCTAAATGACCCTATAAAAAAATTTTTTTAAAATAAATTTTACATTTAATTATCCCAGACATTTATTTTTAAAGTTTTATGCCAAAGGTGAAATGTCTCCCCCACGGCCCTTGCCAAAGAGACCCCGACAAAATACAATTTTAATGCTCTCCAAAAATAATTGGACCCCATAAAATATATATATTCTTGATCACGGATGAAGTCTAAGACGGTCTAGCAATGCCCATACGTCCGTCTGTGGAAAACATGATATAGTCTATTTTTGGACTACGCCCTCTTTAGTGGGCATTGATGTACGATATTATATGCAAAAATAGTGTAAATATTGAACAATTTGTATTCCTTAAGCCTATAACAAGCTGACATGTTCTCTGATCTTGCAGAGGTGAAACGTCTCCCCCTAGGCTCTTCCCGGAATGACTATGTCAAAATAGGGACATAAAATTGGATACAGAAATGTCTTAAAGGAACTCTGTCTCACCAAATTAAACATTTTAAATTTCCTTATTTAAATATTTGCAGGGTATTTAAGATTCGACCCGATCGTATATAAGGTTTTTACTTGTTTTAACTCCCTACACCACTTTTAACTAATCAGCTAAAGACAAAAAAAACAAATACAGGAAGACGGTAGCTGGAAAATACCCCGCCAAATGTAATTACTCACGAATATAAATGCTTGTGTTACGGAATCATGTACAAACAACAAAACTTATTATCACAATAGTTGTAGTGGAGTGGAGTGGAGTGGAGTGGAGTGGTGTGGAGTGTTCTAAGAAACGGCCCTTTCTAAGATAAGACACTGAAAGTGTTTAAACAAATGATTAGAGATTTCTTTCACACATAGAAAATATGAAGCAACAGTTGCCATTTTATGGTGTTTGTTTTTGTTTTCTTTATATTTTTTATTTTATTTTTTTCATATTTTTTTTATTGTGAATTAATTGTGTATGTGTGAGTTTAAAGCATGAATATTCTGCTTACGTTTATTTGTTTATATCTTTATCACTTAATTTTATTATATTCTATAATTTATATAATTTTTCTGCTGTTTTTATCAATTTCGCAATTGCAGACCTATTAAATTAACAAAATAAATTATATACACATGCAAGGGGGCGAGTGTGTATGGCTGTAAATAATATATGTATATGATTTGTATATTATGTATGTATGTACATAATATATACATACATACATACATATTTATATACCCGTATATACAAACAACCATGCACGTTCATGTACATCATGTGTTTACGTCGCCTGTTTGTATTCAATTGTATGGGGATATTGTGTTGGTATTTAAATTCTTAATATTTTATTGAATCAATGAATGAATGAATAAGAACAAAAAAAACCCCAATTTAAAGAAAAACGAAGACAAAATTAAAACACACACCAACCATCCATCGTTTTCACATTGAAGATTGAAGAATTAAAGTGAATTTGAAGGCAATGAACTTTTTTACTTCTTCAAATTTAACTTTTAATAGAAATTTTTATATGCACATACATGTTTTTTTTTATAAATAAAAAAAATTTAACATTTAATAAATAAATCACTGCTGTTGAAAATTACTTTTTTTTATTCCATTTGAATTTGTTAATTTTAAATTTTTAAAAAAAATTCCAGAATTTTTTAAAATGTTTACACTTTTTGAAACATATTTTCCTAAAACTTATTGCCTTTGCCGATGTACACACTCTATATTTTTTATATATTTTTTTATAATATTTTATAGTTTCTTTGAAATTTGAAGTTCCCAACTATATTTTATTTTTAATATAATTTTTCATATTTTCCTTTTGTATTTTAGAGTTTTAATTAAAATATGTTTATTTATATTTAGAAAAAAAAACACACACCGCCAAGACGCGTTTGCTTCATTGAATTTATTACAAATTAAAAACAAAAAAACACTCGTAAATAATCATTATTTTTAATCTTTAGAAATATTTTTATTTCGCTGCTTTTCTTTTACACGTTTAGTTTTATTAATTTTGTTTCAATTAGAAATTTCACATAAAATTAAAATAAAATCGTTTAATTTTATTTTCTTTTACGCAACGTTCTTTCCCTATAAAACAACCGTGGCCGACGAATATCTCTGCGATACTAAAACGAATTTTGTTTCAAATATTTCATAGTGCATTTGCCAAAGTTTCATTTATACGTTTCTTTTCCTTTTTTTCCTTATTTTTATTATTATTGTTATTAATTCATATACTACGGCGAATGTATCTTTTTTCATTTGTTTCTCAAGTTTCCATACAATTTGTTTTGTTTTGTTTTTCTTTGGTTGCCATCTTTTGCTTGGGATTTGTGTTCGTCGTTCGTAAAGTTCTCTTTCACTCAAATTTTTTACTCAAACGCAAGTATTTTCCAAGGCGAATTGATTTGATACTAAATTCGCCCCTGTATTTCCTAGTTCGTATTAAATTCGCCGTCATTTATTCGGTTGGTATAGTAGCATAATGTTTTTGGGAATTTTTTTCTTCATAATCTGCACTGGTGAATTCTGCTCTTTATTAAATTTCATTAATTTTGCTGTAAAATCCTAATCCAACTTTAGCCTATTAAACGTATTTTTTTCATACTAGCGTTTTTATAAATATGATAACAAAAAATGTTGAATAAAAATTAAGAAAATTCGTTCTAAAAAAATTCATTAGCAAAATATTTAATTTCTCCACGTTGTAATTTTAATTTAATTTGAATGTAAAAATGCTTTTAATTACATTGAGAAAACTCTTTATATATTATTTTTGTTTGCTATCATATATTTAAATTAAATTTTTAAATAAAATGTTTACAGCTTGAAACAACAATTTTTTCTTGAATTTTTTCAGAATTTTTATTAATATTTTTCAAAATATATACCTACGAGTAATAACATTTTTATAAAATGTGGAAATTATATTTTTGAAACACATTTTTAAAACATATTTAAGAAACTATTAAATATATTAAACCAAACATTTTTTAAATTTAAAATTAAAATATTTTTATTAAAATTAAAAAAAAAATCATTTTAATCAAAACTTGAAATAAAAATTAAAGAATATTTCGAAAGATATATGAACAAAAAAAATCCAAAAAAATGAGACATGAAGAAAATAATCAAACGGTAACACTGGGACATGAAGACAATAATCAAACGGTAACACGGGTATTAAAACAATAAAGCGGCATGGCCACACATCAAACTGGTGCTTCAAACTTGTGTATGTGTTGGTAAAATTCAGTTTGAGAGTGAAAATCTAAATTGGTTTGATATTCTTCAAACTCACATCAAACCATACGTGTGAGTTTTTTTCACTAACACTATCAAAGAAAAGCAGAGTTTGAAGCGTCAGTTTGATGTGTGGCCATGCCGCTTAATATGTTAACATCAGGTTGAAACAGTTCTCGTATCCTTTTTCAATATAAAATTTGTGTAAATAGGAACTGTTATCACATTCAACTAAGCCACCTAATAAGTGGTGACAAACACAATACACATGAGTACTGATGATGGTTGCGTCTTTCGAAAACAGCTGTTCTGCTCTGCTGTGTAAGTTGAATAACAAGAACTGATGTTGACTTGCTCTTGTGCCTTGGAATATTTATCATGTCTTTCTGAGATTTAAAATAAAATTTCGAACAATTAGCCTATAGAATCTTAATTCAATTTAAAATTGTTTTTATTTTTTTAAAACTTTTATAAAACTTCTTAAGACTGTTTTTATTTTTTTAAAACTTTTATAAAACTTCTAAAGACTGTTTTTGATTTTATAAATGTTTAACAAATTTTCTAAATTAGTAAAAATACTAATTTTTATCTTTGATTTTTGTAAAAATTTCTTTCAACTGCCTGTGAATATTTAAAAAAAATTTATTGTAAATTTTTTAAATAAAATTTTTACCCAGTTTTTAAGATTTGAAATAATTTTACGTAAAGTTTTTAAACAAAAACTATAATGTACTTAATACATTTCCGCTGGGGAAAAATATTTTAAAAATATATGAAAATGTTATCGCCAGCAAGAACTGATTTGGGAAAACTAAGAAAAAACTTCTGATATAATAAAACTCAAGTTTCAAATAATTTCTTAGAAAATGTTTAATAAAATTTTTAATAATTTTTTTTTTAATTTGTTAAATGTTTTAAAAGATTTTTAGAAAAACAAAGAAAATTTAATTTTATTTGTTAAAAAATTTTTTCAATCTCTTTTCAAAACTTTGAAAAATTCTATTGAACTTTTGATAGGATTTAAACTTTTTCCAACATTTTTAATAAACTTCTTAATTTTATATACAATTTTTAATAAATTTTTTTCAAAATTTGTAAATTAAATTTTTAAATCATTTTTATAAAAAAAATTTTAGATAAATGTTTTAACACTAAAAATTAACAAATAAAAAGATAAAATAGGTGATAAAATATTTTCATAAAATTTTATAAATAATTATAAAAATTTTAATACATTTTTGAGCAACTTCTGAAATAATATTGAAGTTTCAAATAATTGTATGTGCATTATTTTTAAAGTTTTAATAAAATTCTTAAATTTTAGTTTTTAAGATTTTTAGACAAGTTTAAACATATTTTAAATAAAATTCGTAATAAATTTGTTAAAAATTCTTAATAAAATCTGTTAGAAAAATGCTGCTAAATTTTTTATAAAATTTATATTTTCTCTAAAATTTTTGATACATTTCTTAGCAACTCTAAAAATTGTATTCAAATTTAAAATAATTTTATATAAAATTGTTGTATATATGTTTAAACAAAAAGAATATTTCTTAGTAAAAAAATTTTATTACAAAAATGCGGAGAATTTTTGTATATGAAAATATTAACGACAATTTAGTAAAACTTAAGCAAAATAGTTCAAGAGAATTAAATTAAATTTTCAAATCATAATTTTCAGATAAACGTTTCAAGAAATAAAAAAAAAATTTAACACATTTCTTAATTTTTTTTTTCAAAATGTCTAATAGAATCTTTTAAACAAATTGTGTTGAAATTGCTATAAAATCTACACTCAATATTTATAAAATGTTTAATACATTTTTAGCAACCTTGGAAATAATGCTCAAATTTATAATAATTTCATACGAAATTGTTGTAAAAATTTTCAAACAAAAAGAATATTTCCTTAAAATATAACGGCTGGTACAAAAAAGTTAACAAAAATATAAATTTTTTTATATATAAACATTACGCCCTATATTCATAAAAATAAAATAGAACGTATTTGAAATCTGTTTTAAGAAAATTTTGTATGAAAAAATTTTATTAAAATATATTTCAAACTCATTTTAAATTTTATGAATACCGGGGTAAATATTAAATTGGTGAAAAGTACAGAAAATACTTCAAGAGGAGAAAATTCTTTCTAAAATATTTAATCTCTTCAAGAATTAATGTTATAAATAAAAGGATATCATTGATTATTTAATAATAAAAAAGATTTCCAGATTTAGGATTTATTTTCATTAAAATTTTTTTTTTTTAAGTTTAAATATAATCAAATGATTTTATGAAAAGATAGTTAAAACTACTCAAAGTGGTGAGCTTGACTTGGATCTCTGCCGATTTCTTTTCTTTTAAAATTATGTACAAAAAATAATTACACAGAGGAACAGAATGATTTTTTTTTGACTTGGTTGAGAATTCCTGGTTATAGTACTGGCCAAAGCCTATTATGTCTTTGAATTGATGCTGATTCCCAAGGCCTATCATTATATAGAAAAAATGTAAGATGGTTGCACCAGAATACATGCTTCAACGAATATTTCGATAAAAGTCTACAAACTAGAACCACTATTGTAAAAAATAAAAATAAATAAATTAAAAAACATGTTAAAACGTTTTAAGACTTCTTTCCTCTCCCAACTTTACCCCCATAAATATGCCAATGCCAACTTGTAGCTTTAATGATGTCTTATCAATATTTTTAATCTATCGAGAGAAAAAAACGTTTATTATTACAAAATTATAAAACGTGATTAAGAAAATGTATAGGCAAGCAGCTGTTAAAAAGAAATAGTTGACATAAGTGATAAGTAAGTTAGCCGTTCGTTACATAAGCGAACAACACACTCAACTAAGAGCCATAATTATTAATTAACTACAAAAGCAATTAAATAAATTCAAGATCAAAGTTTTTAGATAAAGTTAACATTTTATATACACACACATACGGATAGTCAATGTGTGCATGGATATACCCACACATGCAGGCACGTGTAAATGTATGTACGTTTGTATGTAACAGCAAACTGTGATAAACTTGTTTAAACTCTAGACAAAACAATGGAAAACTTCCGCTTACAGATAGAAAACAAATTTAACAAACTGCCAGCAAGGGTTAAAAACAGAGAGAGGGCGAGAAAGAGAGAGAGAGAGAGAGGGAGAGAGTGCAAAACTAGGGGGCAAAAGAAATATTTAACAGCTGCTAACTTTAAGTCAAATTATTTATATGCACCACCAATCAGTGTTGTCAGATTAGGGGGTTTCCCCCTAGATTTAGTGTTTTTTTCTATTTAGGGGCAGATTTACAGCCATACCTAAATACGGGCGGCAAGCGTTTTTTAGCTGTCAAAAGTTCTCTAAATGGTAAGTCAAATTATTTATATGCACCACCAATCAGTGTTGTCAGATTAGGGGTTTTCCCCCTAGATTTAGGATTTTTTTTCTATTTAGGGGCAGATTTAGGGGTTAATATTCTTTAGGGGGAAATTTGGGTGTAAGAAAATTTTATTTAGGGGATTTTTAGGGGATTTTCGAATTTATAGTTTGGTACATAATTTAGCAACTGAGCATGTCGAAGATATTGTATCGAAATGACGATTTAGAAAGTAATCTCGCAAATACAAACATTAAAACATTTTTCTCGTTAAATCAATTTTGTTGGTATTCCTTGAAGTGCAAAATATAAATTTTAAAAACTTGTTCATCCTTACAATTTATTACCAATATGCCAAAAAAAAAGGATAACATATATAAACAAAAATATAAAAAGGAGTGGCAAGCAGATCAGCAGTTTAAAGGTATTGTATTTTTAAATAAAATTTTAAACACAATGAATGCAAAATTAAATTTCAGATTGATTAGCCCCTGTCCAGGGAGACAACTACAAAGCTTTATGCAAATACTGTAAAAGCATTATGGTGGCTAACAGGAGACCTTTTTTGCACAACAAAATACGAAAAAACATTTTGGAGTTGTATCCCAAAGAAAAGAAGTACATGTACCCGTAACAAACTTCATCAAACCCTCTCTTACAAAAGAGAGAAAGATTGCAGATATATTTTTTTGGGGCCTTTTTATAAAAAAAAATAAAATAAAAATTTGGGTGTTTTCGTGCTTTTCGCGTAAGAATGATAGTTCCTCAATTCAAATTTAATAGAGATAAGAATGATGAAACCAAATTACTACTTAAACTTTTCTGCTTTAGGGGTTAATGGGCAGCGTTGTCAACTCACTTTTTGCACTGTTTTTAGTGCTTTTTAAAATTTATTACGCGAAAAATTTTGGCTTCAGTGCTTTTTGGTTTTTAGTGCTTTTTGGTTTTTAGTGCTTTTTTTGGTGCCTTTTTTTCATTCGGTGGCACCAGACAATAAAAAATTTTACTATTAAACTTTTATCTTTTCCATACTCCCATGCTGAAGTAGAACGAGTTTTTAGCTCAATGAATCTTTTAAAAAGACAAATTAGAACCGAATGTCGCTGCATTCGGTTAATGCGCTTTTACAAATCAAAACCGGACTTAAAAGGGAAAATTCCTGTTTGCGAAACGTACGAAATTCCAGGGGCCGAATTACCGCATTCGATATCGAACGAAATTTCCATACAATTTAAATACAAATTTCGATCGAAACCGAATGCCGTAATTTGCCCCCAGATGAGGACAATATTCATATTAATACAAAAATTGTTTATAAAACGCTGGAATATGAAATAAAAATGATGAGGTATTCACGGACTTTGATATTGACCTTTAACAAATACAAATTGAAATTCATTCGTTATTATATGAATATATTTTGTTATTTTAAACGTTATTTTACTTTTGTTACCTTAAAAGAATAAAATATGGAGAATAAAAATCAATGATCAATGCAATAAAAATCTATTGCATTTTCTATGGCGATATTTACAATATGTTGAGTTATTTTTTAGTGTAATATATGAATTATTAAAAATAGTAATAAATGATGTAAAATTCTTCTGGTTTTTTGATCTCTTTATAATTATTATTGTACTCTATTATTTTTAAGCTTAAGGTCTTTTTTAAATTGAATTAAGATTCATAGGCTAATTGTTCGAAATTTGTTTTTAAATCTCAGAAAGACATGATAAATATTCCAAGGCACAAAAAAAAATCAACATCAGTTTTATTCAACTTACACAGCAGAGCAGAACAGCTGTTTTCGAAAGACGCAACCCTTTCATCATCGGTGCTCATGTGTATTGTGTTTGTCACCACTTATTAGGTGGCTTAGTTGAATGTGATAACAGTTCCTATTCACACAAATTTTATTGTGAAAAAGGATACGAGAACTGTATCAACCTGATGTTAAGATGTTATTGTTACATTAAGGTCTTTTTATTTTTATTGGAAATTAATTATTTAAAAATAATTAATTTCCTGAAGAAATCACACAAAGGAGTGACGAAATATTGAAAAATAAAATATTTTAAATAAAAATAAAGAGACCTTAAGCTTAAAAATAACAGAATACTATAGTAATAAATGATCTCTTATTTTATAAATTTTTTGGTAATAAATGTGATAAATAGAAAAAAAATTAAATAAAATCATATTTTAAATAAAAGGCAATTAGAATAAAAATATATTTATATGTAGTGCTTTTTTTCAAAAATTACGCGTTTTTTGTCCGACTTTAGTGCTTTTCAAAATTTCAAAGTTGACAACGCTGTTAATGGGGGTACGCAACAACTCCAACACGAGAGATAAAATATTGAAAACCAAAACACTGTGGGTTGGGGAACCACTCTTCGCTCTAAATGAGATTTCTTTATGTGTGTGCAGATAAATTTAAATTTATATTAGCGAAAGTTGTACTAAAACTTATTCTGCAGTTAACAGAACTCTGTTAGCCACTTAACACTTGAAGTAAAATTTGATTCAACTCATTTGGAAGCCAAAATCTAGGAGCTGAAGCCACTTCTGCCCAAACTAGTGAATAGAAATTATGGCCCCAGAAACATTTAATAAATATATACTTTATATGGTGTTCATATATGCAGCAATATTCAAATTATAACAATTAAGGCCATTATTGAGACTAAATTTTCATATAAAAATTACAATTAACTTATTGGCAATTAAGAGATAATTGTTTTAATAATGAGTAAAATTTATAATGCAACACTGTCAGAATTGTGTTCAGTGAAAAGAAATATACTAAATGAACAAGCTTTTACAACGAAAGTACTTATTGAACACATTTCTTCAGGAAATTAATTATTTTTATTTGAATAATCAAACGTACGTGCTGTTGGCTGAAGTAGTAGAACACGGGACTATGAAGCGTAGGGTCCTGAGTTCATATCATAAATATTGATATGAATATTTATGATAAAAAAAAAACAACCAATTTTTCAAAGAAAAATATGTAGACAATAATTTTTTTCCCGTTATTTTTTTTCAGTTGTCAAATGCTAATTGAGTATGTATGAGTATTGAGTATGTATAAACACCAAAAAGATATTGTCAATTAACTGAATATTGTTTCAATTAAAAACGCATATATGAACGCAGTATTAGAGAGGTACGGAAAATATAGAATATTGTAAGAACATTAATTTGAAAAAAATATTTTCCTGGAAAGGTTTTCAGTCATTGTGGGAAAGTGGAGATGAGTACACATATGCCACTATATTCACAATGGTGGCCCAGGGAGTCCTTTATATAACAGAAAAAGTCTCATATCTGAAATAATTTTGTAATTCGAATATCAATTTACAAAAAAATTTTTTTTTTCAAATTTGCTTGAGAAGATTATGGAAAAATGGGGATGGGAACACATATGGTGGACCAGAGAGCCCTTTATATTGCATAAGAAGTCTTATATCTGAAATAATTTCGGAATTCGAATATCAATTTAAACAAGTAAAAACGTTATATTCGACCGGGCCGAATCTTAAACGCTCTCCAAATATTTGATAAGTAAATTTAAAATGTTTAACTTGGTGGGGCAGAATTCCTTTAAGACATGTCTGTAACCAATTCTCAATCTCTATTTTGATAGAGTCATTCCGGGAAGGGCCACATTTCACCTCTGCAAGATCAGAGAACAACTCAGCTTCTTATATAATATCGTACGTCAACTCAAGGGTGCGGGGGTCCAAAAATAGACTATATCACGTTTTCCACAGACGAACGTATGGGCATTGCCAGATCGTCTCAGGCTTCATTACTAATCAAGAAGATATATATTTTATGGAGTCCAATTCATTTTGGAGGGTATTAAAACTGAATTTTGTCGGGGTCTCTCTGGAAAGAACAGTGGGGGCGACATTTCACCTTTTGCCATAAAACTTCAAAAATAAATGTTCGGAATAATTATATGTAAAATTTATTTAAATTATGTATAAATTTATATTCTATTAGTCGAACTTTTTTTTATAGGGTCATTTAGGGGCCAAAGGTTACATCTCAGCTTCGTCATTAAAGCTTAAAAATGTTATTTTTAAGGAATATAGGCTTAAGTAAAACAATTTGTTATATTTTTGCATATAATAATAACCACTAAAGGGGGCGGGGTCCAAAAAGTAAATTTTTTTATTCTATGGATATAACGCGCTGGACCTTCTCTGACATAAAAATATATCATTTGCTTAACACAATTACAAAAAAAAACTTTAAAAAATTATGTTGTTTTTTAGAGGTTGGTTTAGTTCTTGTTAGGGGAACTTTTTTCACTCTTGCCCGATTCAGCCCATTTACGAACTTGACCTGTGCTATCCTTCAAGATATATTTATACTAAATTTCAAGAGTCTGGCTCTTTTCATTTGGACTGAATTGAGATTTCGTGACGGAAGGACATGCTCAGATAGTCTTAGATTCCATCACAGATCAAGAATATATATACTTTATGGGGTCTCAGATGGATATTTCGCTGCGTTACAAACGGTATGAGAAAGTGAAAATACCCTCTAATTCTTTTTTGGAGGGTATAAAAAAAATTAAAAAAAATTGGCTTTAGAGGATTAGTGTGGCCATTATGGGAAAATGGGGATGGAAACACATATGCCACTACATTCAAATGGTGGCCCAGGGAGTCCTTTCTATTGCACATTATTCCCATAATGTGGCCATTATGGGAAAATGGGGATGGAAACACATATGCCACTACATTCAAATGGTGGCCCAGGGAGTCCTTTCTATTGCAGAAGAAGTCTGTTGATGTGACGTTGACAATTTAGTTATAGAATAAAAGGGCTGGCATGGTTTGGATATCTGAACAATTACCTCTTAAGAATATCTATAGTTTCTATGATCTGCTTTTCCCACTGTGCAACATTTCAAAGAAAATTTAGCACATGGAGTGCTCGGGTCGTGCCCATGTGAGTTTTTGTGTGGCTGCATCTTTATAGACACAATGCCGTTAATCAACCTGTAGTCACGTTTAATGCAAAAAAATTATACTTTCCTAAACACTTGCACACGAACACAAACATTAAAGAAGCAAAACGGAATGACACAAAAAGAGAGGAAGAAGAAAAAAGTGCATTTAACGAAACGTTTTAAAAGTCTGTCGGTAAATGGGCTTCCGTGATACGTTTCTTGCGGTTGGCACAACAATAGAATAAAAATCACATGTACTCGCGTATGCCAGTGTGTGTGTGTGTGTGTGTGTTGGTACATGAAAATCCACATGCAAGTGCACGAATGAATAGAACAAGGGAAATATATACGAAGTCTATAACAAAAATAACACCAACAACAAGTAACTGAATGCCGGCATTAAACAGTCATTAAACTTTTGGTGAGAAAATGAACGAGCAAAAGCTTTTTTCTCGGTTTATTTGATTTTTTTATTTTAAAGATGTTTTTGAGTTTATTTCTCGAAAAGCTTTAACTCAAGAGCGGACTTTTTTTAATGTGATTAAAATGGCAATGATGTTATTTATTAAAGCATTTAGGCCGTTAGAAAAGACATGAGTTTTGAAAATTGTAATACACGAAAATATTGAAGAGTCCAATAAAATTATTTATTGGGAAATTTTAATTGCTATAGAAGACCGTAATTTTCCAGCTCTTCAAATTTAAATAACGGAGCGGATTATTAACAAGACTTTAGAATTCGTTTCATAAAATGAAATTTGGAACTGCAGTAGGTTTTGAATATCAACTGGCAAGATTTTTAATATATTTTAGAAAAATAAGTTGTCCTATACCATCATAGAGCCTTTTTTAAACTACAATTCATAACAGAGAGAGTTTTGATATTTTCATTATTTGGAGCAATATAATCTGACATCAGCTGTTCTTGACATGAACAGCTGATGTCAGATGATTTGACAGATCAGAATATATTACGCTGCTATTGAAATTTTCTCTAATAATTTTGTAAAATCGTATTTACAGAAGCAGCACACAGCACCAAGGCGAATTCATACAAGGTGGCCTTAGTTCAGAAATCGGTGATCAGCTGTTATCAAGGCAAAATTATTGAACTATCAAAGTGTTCTTCTGGTTTTTCGTTTTTGTGTGCGGCCATTGTTTTTTCCAAAGCATTTCATTTGACAGTTTAATAAATTTTACACAGAGTTGCATAAGTGAGTTCACCTTGTGTGAATTCGCCTTGCACAGCACTTTGCAGTGATATTATTTTTAACTTTTTTTCACAAAAAAGTTTTAAACAAAAACATTTTATAAGATTTATTTTTATGCGTTGTCTGCAAGGATTTTAATCCATAGGCATAAATAAATAAATAAAATAAATAATAAAAAACCAATAAATATGTATGTTCGCCTGTTGTTCAGCACATCCCCGTAATTCCCAAGGAATTTTTTAAAATCCCCAAACTGGGATTATTTCCATGTTTTCGCTGTATATATGTTCACCAATAAAGTGGACTTTATTGAATTCCGTCAGTTTAGCCAGTAAGAAGCCGTTTACCGTGGCCTATGGCCTTCGGTGGAAGCGTCTTCAAAAACTGCGGTTCATTTCCTATCGCTTGAGCTTGAACGCCAAACCATACAGTGGTTTTGAGTGGATCTAACGGAACTTCTCGTGCATCACATAACGAATTTTCGGTGTACCACTTTTGGGATTTTTATATATTTTTTGGGTGTATATTTTTTTTTAATTTTTTTTCTTTTGCCAGGGTTTACAGATTATTTTTTTTTCTTAATATTTAAGAGCACTTTAGGTGTTGCGGTAGTTGGAAACCGTAACACTTACTGCAGTAAAAAAAGATTTACTGCAGTAAAAATAGATTTACCCCATTCGGTATCCATTGAAACTTCAATACAATTTAAATAGAAATTTCGCTCGCCATCAAAATCTCGCAATTCGACCCCTGATTCTTTCAATAATGAAAAATTTTAATATCTGTCGCTCAAAATTTGCTTCTAGATGAAAACGAATGTAATCAAAGCGAAAGAAATGAAAGTAAAATAGATTTGTTTGTGAGATCCCCATGATTCCCAAAGAAATTTTTTAAAATCCCCAACTTGGGATATTTTTTTTTTTTTTTGTATTTTCGCCGTAGGTTTTATTTTTTATTTTTAGATAGGCGCAAATAACACTCACTTCATATCAATGATGTTAAAACCTTATTCTTTTGGTATTTATCTATATAGACATTTTCTAAAATCCTCTTGCATTTATATCATGATTTTTAAGTAATATGATTTATTTCTTACAGATCGCATAGTCTTGCATATGATTGTTTAATATTCTTTGAAAATGGAAAAATATAGTAGCAAGAATGAATATGAATATGTAAGGCAAAATGCTAAAAGAAAACATTAAGAAATACTCATGATGTCTACTCATGCTATTAAATCCTCGTGTAAATCTTGTATAAGATTTTTTTTAACTATTTAAGAGCACATTAAGCGTTACGATCATTTAAAATGCTTAATTTTTTATGATTTTTTTTTCTAATTATTTTATTTTTACAACATGATGTAAATCTGATACTAGCCCCCGCAGTGTGGCAAGCCGCTAATATGACATTTAAAACTAAAGCCAATTAATTAAATGTGTCATCAAATATGAACAAACAAAAACCCAAAATAATTTTTTTTAAAGGTAAAAATATGAACGAAACACGAGCTGCTTAAATAGAGATTGTCTTCTCGGTCAGCATACTTTTTGTTTAATTTTATCTTTAGGCAACTAAGATTTTTCAGGACTCATGTGACAATTTTAATTTGACCGCCTAGTCCCCCAAATAAACAACCCATAAATACACTTGAAACCAATTAATTCAACACATGCCAACATGAATTTTGTAACGATACTTTAGAGAAAGGCTAGATTTGTTTAGTTGCTTTTGGGCTTCTATAACCACTTCCTATTTTATTTTTTGGGTTTTTTTTTTTTTTTTAAATTATGGTAAGACGAGAAGAACTTGATAAACATTGTGGCTGCTTGCTTTTGTTTGGCTTTCATTTAAGGCAAAAAAAAAACCTTCAAGACTTAAAACACACACCAGAATTCAAACACTTGCTTCGTATACAAGTGGAGAGACAAGTGTCTTCTATCTGGGAACAGTTAATTAAGAAAGGAACCGCAAAGCAAGAGCACATTTTTCGATAAAAATATTAAAGCAGAGTGGGACAGCAAACAAATTTGCAGTAGAAATATGAGAATAGTATCAAGGCCATTTAATGTCAAAAATGCTGGTGTGGCAAATTTGTTTGCTCAAGTTTTAATTCAGAAATTTTACTTCAAATCAGCGTTGTCAACTTTGAAATTTTGAAAAGCACTAAAGTCGGACAAAAACGCGTGATTTTTGAAAAAACGCGTGATTTTGAAAATATATATATTTTTTTATTTTAATTAACTTTTATTTAAAATATGATTTTATATAATTTCTTTTCTATTTTACACATTTATTAACAACAAATTTATAAAATAAGAGATCATTTATTACTATAGTATTCTATTATTTTTAAGCTTAAGGTATTTTTATTTTTATTTAAAATATTTTATTTTTCAATATATCGTCACTCCTTTGTGTGACTTGTTCAGGAAATTAATCATTTTTAAATAATTAATTTCCAATAAAAATAAAGAGACCTTAAGCTTAAAACTAATAGAGTACAATAATTCACATATTACAATAATTCACATATTAATTCACATATTACACTAAAAAATAACTCAAAATATTGTAAATATCGCCATAGAAAATGCAATAAATTTTTCATTGATTTTTATTCTCCTGTAAACTTTTAAAGTGATGCACTTTCTCTGCCATATTTTATTTCTTTTAAGGTAACAAAAGTAAAATAACGTTTAAAATAACAAAATATATTCATATAATAACGAATGAATTTCAATTTGTATTTGTTAAAGGTCAATATCAAAGTCCGTGAAGTCCTCATCACGGTCATCTGCCCATAATACCGTTTTTATTTCATATTCCAACGTTTTATAAACCATTTTTGTATTAATATGAATGTTGACCTCATCTGGAATTTCGTACGTTTCGCAAACGGGAATTTTCCCATTTAAGTCCGTTTTTGATTTGTAAAAGCGCATTAACGGAATGCAGCGACATTCGGTTCTAAATTTTCTTTTTAAAAGATTCATTTTGCTAAAAACTCGTTCTACTTCAGCATGGGAATATGGTAAAGATAAGAGTTTAATAGCAAAATTTGTTATTGTCTGGTGCCACCGAATGAAAAAATGCACCAAAAAAAGCACTGAAGCCAAAATTTTTCGCGTAATAAACTTTAAAAAGCACTAAAAACAGTGCTAAAAGCACTGAGTTGAAAACGCTGCTTCAAATACTTATTTCAATGGCAAATTCATACTCTTGAAAAGTTGCTTACGCATATCTTGTGCATCCCACACCATGACTTTTTCATGTTTCAACAGTTTTTTTTCTATTGACTTTCACTGGCATTTTTTTTAAATGTATTTTATTATATTTATTAAGCTCAATGTATACCTTTTTCTATTTCTTCTTTTACAAAACCAAATCAAAAGTTCAAACATCAAGCGTCATATCAAATATTGGAATGTGTGTAGAGAAATATATGAGAAGAAAAACAATTAGTTCGCCAGCAACCATCAAACAACATTGAAATAAAAATTGAAGATAATAAGTAAAAGGGCTATATTCGGCTATACCGCCTCCTATATACCCTTCAACGGCATACCTCTGTAGTACATGTAGCGTGTTTTTTAGAGTGTCACAACACCAGAGACGCGTTGCTCTGCTGTAGAAATTTTTAATCAAAATAATTGTTCTATTCGTGAAACTCATCGTGGACTTCTGCCATTTTATGGCATACATAATCGTTCTTCAGAACGGCTAATTTGATCAACAATAGATCGTTTCCGGACCACATTTACTGTTACTGATAATGTGCATCCCGTGTGACGCTAAACAGTACGCTCTGAAGAAGCTGTCACCGCTGTACAGGAAAAGCATTGAAGATAATCTTAATCTGGGCTTGTGTTCTTCCACTTTATGGAAGATTTTTTTATTTGTTGAAAATTGGTGTTCCAGATTGTCCCTTTCATGCGCCAGCCATGGCGGCCACATATTCAGAAATCATATTTAAACATTCACCCCTGTCATGAATAATTTTTCACTCGAAATTTTTCCCTTTTCCCTAAAATTGCAATCAGCAAAAAAATTCCCCGTGAATGATTTCATGCTAAAATTAAATTCCCCTTATCGTGAATGATTTTTTTTCCACGAGTTTTTTCACTTTTCCCTTTAATTTATTCACTCAGGAATCGAGTGGAAAATATAAGTATTTTCTATTATAATTCGAATATTAAAATTTTCAAATTTTATTTTAGGGCCAAGATCCGTTAATAAGGCACAAACTGATATTTTTTGCAAAAAAATCCACTGCCTGTGTCTTTGTAAAACTTGTTGCTCCAATTCTAAACATTAAGAATTTTTTTAATTTGCTTTATTGATATTAAAAATATTTTTACTTGTTTTATTATGATTTAAACTTGTGTCACTCTATATAAAGCACCCTATATTTGTTTTTCTTGTAACACATACAATTAGTTCACAATAGAGACTATTACTAACAAACAATTCACAATAGAACTTTTGTTCTCAAAATATTCACGATACCGTCTTGCTGGGATTGGGAAGTACGTTTCCTCCCAAGCAACTCTCTCGCATAATATTCACAATAAGCGTAAATAAATAATAAATATAACATAACCTCAAAATCATGTACTTTATTTTATATTTATGAATATTGACAAAAAACCGAAAGTAAATATCCACACACTCAAATGGAAAAAAAAGCACACGCAATAATTAAGACAAATAGTTGGAAAATTTTTGTATGTATGCAAGTGTATCTCAAAAATTCTAACTCTTCGTTGGAAAACTACAAAATTTCATTATAAAATTCTTCTAATTGCTCAGACTAAAAAAGCATGTGTCAACAAACTGCAAAATTAGCACCTGAAGAAACGAACCGTAATAAATTTATAAAAAAAAATTTCCTTTTAAAACTTGTTGCTCCAATTCTAAGCATTAAGAATATTTTTAGTTTGTTTTCTTCGGTTTCCAAAATATATCCAAATTGTTTTACTACTAAATATTTAGCCCCACTTTAAAAGAAAAAAATTTATATTATTACATACATAAAAGTAAATTTTTGCAACACAAGTTGCTTTGATTTATCATGTTGTTTTCAGCTTCTTCGCTTTTTTACATTCACCGAGAACTGATAGCGAGAGTAATTTCTCGCGGGAGATTCACGATATCATTTTTCCCTTCGAGTGGAATAAAAATTTTTCGTGAACGTTAATTCTACTTATTATTCACGATAAGCGTGATTAATTTTATAAAATTTTCTTTCCAATAAAACCCGTTTTATTGACATTAAAAATATTTTTACTTCTTTTATTATGATTTAAACTTGTATCACTCTGTAAAAAACACCCTTTGCATTCATTACCAAGCCTGCAACCAACTTTTTGGTCTTTCTGATTTTCAATACTAATTTCTTTCTTTCTAATATATAAAATATGTTTCAATACCAAAGAAAAAAAAAAGTTTTATTTAGTTATTTGAATATACCAAAATAAGTGTAAATTTTCCAGCTCTGGAGCAGTCTTTTTGACTTTTTTGATTTCTAGTACCAATGAAATTCCATTAAAATGAATTTCTATTAAAAATATCAAAATTAAATATGTAAAGAAAAACCTTTGTCTTAGTTACCTAATTTTAGGTACTAAAAAGAGCCTTAATTGTCCAACCCTGCAATCGTATTTTTCATTTTTAATACGAATTTCATTCTTTCTGAAGTATAATATTTATGTAAATTACAAAAAATTAAATAAAATTTGTTTCAGCTGGTTACCTTATACATATACTAAAGAAATACATTTTTTGTGGTACACTTTTAGGCATCTTAACCTCCAAAACTATTGTTGAAACATTTATGGTTTAAAAGCCATTTTTATGTATATGTGCACAATATAACTATTTTTTCATACAGTGCATTGGTATATAAATATAACTACATCACCCATTTTTATGTTGTACACTTTTTACCATTTTAACGTCTGCCAATATTAATGAATTATATACGATTTGAAAGGTATTTTTTTGTAGATATGCACTATTATGCATATATGTCTTTCAATCATATATAATAAGTTAAAGTTTTTCAGTTCTGGAACTGCATTTTGCTGATTTTTCAATAGCAATCTATTTAGGGCTATTTGCAATACATCAAGAGCAGCCAGAAGCATTGCAAGAACAGCCAATTCATACCGAAAACCGCGCTCTTTGGTGTGGTTTGTGGGCCGGGGACATTATTTTTCAAGACAATGAAAGTGTAGGCACGTTATTGTGAATGGCGATGATTACAATTATTATTATTCATGAATGTAAATTTTATTTGTTGAACTTTATTAATTTTATAATTGAGATAACAACTTTTTATTCAGACTCAAGTTCAAATCTGTAATCTGCTATCTGCAAATTATTTGTTTAAGAATTTTTGATGTGTTAACATCTATACGCGCGCCTCTAGGGCAGTAAACTATCAGTTTCAATACATACGCAAGTGTAAGTGTAAGAGTTTGTTTGTTTGTTGTTGTTGCTTGGCAGTCGGTATTGAAAGTGATTATTGGGCGATTTTCATATAATTTTCCCACGCGATTTTCTCCGGAAATTCATAGCCGATTTTATTAATTTTTGGATTAAAACGCTAGTGCTTGTTTCGACGAAGAGTTTAGGCCAAAAATTAAGGCGATCCGATATCGGCGAGCGGAGATTTAAGTGTTTTAATTCGGAGTATTAATTTGGAGTAATATTAAAAAAGTGTTTTATGTTGATCTTCGGTTTTGTCTTATGCATAGCAAAGAGAATAGTGACGTGGTTATACGTACATATGTATATAAAAATGAGATAGCAAGACAGCAACGCATGTAGCTTATGTACAAACATAACAATGTATGTATGTACATTTGGCTGTTGCTTTGCATTCTCTTTGTTTTTTGTGGGTTTAATATAAAATAAATAAACAAAAAGGTGTTAACACATCGCCCGTGAGTTCGAACACTCGTTGATTTTTTTTTTATATTAAATTTTTATTAATTTTTAATAAAATAACTTGAATTTAATAAAAATTCATAAAAAAATAATTTGCAGATTACAGATTTGAACTTGAGTCTGAATAAAAAATTCTTATCTTAATTATTATTATATTAATTTTTTTTCTTTTTGCCAAACTGAATAAGCTAGACTTAAGGTACGTTCACACTTATCAAATATTTGACCAAAAAAACGTAACCACTAAACACTAATAAAAAGCTTCTTTACTCAAAAAAGTATTTATTGAGTTAAATAGTTTCCAATAATATTGGATTCCTGTTATTGTCTACTAGTTTTGTATGAAACTGTTTTAATTAATAAACACGTATCCGAACAAAAATATTTTTCATTAATGTTTAGTGGTTACGCTTTTCGGGGAAAATATTTGATAAGTGTGAACGTACCTTAAGTTGACTTCAGGTACGTCTTTCAACAAGACGGTGTCATACGTTACGCGGCACTTGAAACAATGACCCAATTGAAAGGAGAGTTCAGCGGAACAGTTTTTTTTCATGTTTAGAGCCGGCCCATTGGACGCCTAGATCGTGCGATTTATGGTTTTTAGACTATTTTTTGTATGTTAAGGCTGATGCCTACTCGTATAGGGACAAGGAGCTCAATGGTTGACGAGTTGGAGTTCTATAGTGAAGAATTTACTCGCCTTTCATCATGTGCCATTGCCAGCACATCAACTGCTTTTGAGCGCTTAATTACATTTTTTTCCCATAAAACTTTAAACAAAATCTTTGATCCATTTCTTTCAACAGCAGAAAATTGTCGAACACGAAAATACATTTTCAACTTTTAAGACTCTCACAAATAAATAAACAAATGAAATTTGGAAATTTATCCCATTTCTTTTTTTAAATTTTTCTCAGAAATTTATTTTTCCCTTAAAAGCTTTCATTCCTCGTTGCATCACTTGTTGACATTCAAAATTAACATCAAATTCTTTTCAAGTATAATTTCTATTATTTTCGCTTCAGATTGCATGTGAACGAACACTGACACTAGATGGCTGTTAAGTTTAATGTTTTAATCCTGTTTTCTGCTTGATATTTCCCAACGAAAGCTCTAAAGAGTGATAATATTGATTTATCTATTACAATTTTAAACTTAACGTAGCGTTCACATCTATCAAATATTTGAGGATATAAACGTAACCACTATTTTATTTCCTTTAATATTTCGTGCGAATGCCCGATAAATGAAACGATAAAAGATAATACTGGAGGCAAATTAAGGCATACGATATCGTTCGAAATTTGTATATAAAATGTATTCAAATTTTTATCGATATCGAGTGCCGTAATTTGGCGCCTGATTGAGTATTGATTTTTTTTCTGCCAAATAGACTCGTGCTTAATTTAAAAACATTTTCCTAAAATTATAAAAAATTAAGCCAGAAATTAGTGGTTACGCTTGTTTCGTCAAATATTGCATAGATGTGTAAGTCGATATAGAATGAAAATGTTTTTTAAAAAAACAGCAAACATTTTACTACAACTTTAGTTGCAAAAATCATGACAGAGAAAAAAAGGCCGCATATGAAACTACTGAACTCACAGCCAATGGCCAAAGATGTTAGTTTGAAGGCACTCACACACACACGACGCAAAAATCTTTATTACAAAAACCAAGTAAAAACGTTATATTCGACCGGGTCGAATCTTAAATACCCTCCATATATTTAGTATATAAAAACTCTATTTTGTAGCGGTCACTCCGGGAGGGCCGCGGGGGAGACATTTCACCTTCGGTATAAAGAATAAATTTTTAGGATAGTTAAATGTAGAAAAAAAAAATTTTTTTATAGGGTCATTTGGGGGCAAAAAGGGGCGGAGGGGGTAGGACTGAGGAGGATCAGGTTACGTCTGAAAAGCTTAAATATGTTATTTTTAAGGAACGTAGGCTTAAGTCATACAATTTTTTTAAATTTTTACACTACTTTTGCATATAATAACTCCCACTAAAAAGGGCGGGGTCCAAAAAAAAAATTTTTATTTTATGGCTCTGCGTTTAACGCTTAGGACCTTTTTTGACATAAAAATATATAGCATTTGCTTAACAAAATTACAAAAAAAATTATGTTGTTTTTTAGTGGTTGGTTTAGTTCGTTTTAGGGGAACCTGTTTCCCTCTGGCCCGATTCAGCCCATTTACGAACTTGACCTGTGCTATCCTTCAAGATATATTTATACCAAATTTCAAGAGTGTGGCTCTTTTCGTTTGAACTGAATCGTGATTTCCACACACAGACAGACGGACGGTCGGGCGGACGGACATGCTTAGTTCGTCTTAGATTTCATCACTGATCAAGAATATATATACTTTATGGGGTCACAGATGAATACTTCGCTGCGTTACAAACGGAATGAGAAAGAATACCCGCCAAACTTAAAAAAATCATGTTGTTTTTTAGAGGTTGGTTTAGTTCTTCTTAGGGGAATTTTTCGCCTCTTGCCTCATTCAGCCCATTTCCGAGTTTGACCTGTGCTATCCTTCAAGATATACTTGTACCAAGTTTCAAGGGTCTGACTCTTTTTGATTTCCTGATTTCCACAGACGGTCGGACGGACGGACATGCTAAGTTCGTCTTAGATTTTATTACTGATTAAGAATACATATGTATATATACTTTATGGGGTCTCAGATATATATTTCGCTGTGTTACACACGGAATGACAAACTGAATATACCCTCCAATTCTTTTTTGGAGAGTATTAAAACATTTGAACCCTTTACGAGTGACAAGCAGAAACATTTGATATTTTTCCTCTGCCATATACTTTTGCCGCTTGAAAGTGGGTTAATATTTTAAAAGCATTGAACTCTACGCTAAGAACTGTTAAGACAAATTTATTAGGGGTATTAATATATTTTATGGACTTTTAACGCACATACAAAGAATAAAATCCAAGACATTTTATTGCCTTTTTAATGGCAAACAATTGAATGTTGTTTTCTACACAAAGAAATGGTAATGGGACAATAACTCGTCATGTATTGCAGAGATTTAAAAGAAATAAGAATACATGCACATGCATGAACGAACATGTCTTTTTACATGTAACAACTAACTTTACTCGTATGCGTAAGAACTTTTCCCATAAAATAAGCTGTTAAAGTAAAATTGTACAAAAGGAATAAGTAAAATACATAGACTGTTGATTTGAACTCAAAGAATGCGGATTGTGGAAAGGAAACAGTCAGTGGCCTTTTCAAAAAAAAAAAATTAAATTCCCATTTCAGCATATTTTGCGCGCATTAAATCACTACACGTTTTGCTTATGCGCCAAAAAAAAAAACGCTGTTAAAAGGGCACATGCTCGTAACTTAAAATTTTATTAGCTTGATTTATGTTTTATAAAAATTATGCAAAAAAAAACAGTTTGAAATTAATAAACAAAAAGTCAATACCCCTTTTCCAAAGAGGCGTGCACTCTCAATCAAAACTTACGATTAAATAATGTAAAGAACCTTCAATTTTATTTCACTTCACTTTTTTTACACATCCAACACTTTACGAGAATTTTAATAGCAAGATATTATTTTTTTTTTTTGGAAACTTTGATAACAACAAAACCAAATGCAAAGAATTTTATTACTTTTTGTGTTGTGTGTCAATAACATTATTGCAGTAGTTTTCCTTATTTACATTTGGAAAAGAAAATTTTTCCAGTTCATTGAACTTGCGGAACCTCATCGAAGCCCATAAAGTGTTTGCTTTTTAAACACTTAATTTATGGCTGTTTAATAAGACATTCACACAAACATGAAGGACTACTTAATGCATTTGGAAAGAAATTTCTTTAAAAATATACTAAAAAATGTTTGTACAACTTACCCACTTTACGACGCGCACGCCAGAGCACGGGCGGTGCTGTGTTATTGGGAGAAGCCATCTCGACGTATTTTTTATATTAGCGTTTACTGAAAATAGAAAAGAAAAACGCATAAAAATAATGAGATAAAAATGTTTTATACAATTAATTTATATATCAATAGAAACATGTTAATACAGGCTGACGCTAGAGTATTCGCACAATTTGGTTTTTGAATAATATGGTGTTCACATAGGGTTGCCATTTCCAATTTTAGAAAAGGAGTACAACAACCTTAAAAAAGGAGGACATTTGACTCAAAAAAGAGGACTCTTTTTTTTTTGCCTAAAATTCAAATACAAAAATCAAAAAACTCAATAAAATATACAAAATTACTTTTTATTTTAATTAATATTGAGCTTGAGGTTTATTTTTATAAAATAATAACTATAAAACTAGTTATTTTATAATTATATCAATATTTCAATATCCTCTGGATATCTTCTTCATGATAACAATTTAAAAATTATTTATAATATTTCAACAATAAGAAAAATAATACAAAATTACTTATTTTTATTTAAAAAATTTATATTCATTTCAATACATGTGTATCACATTTTTTCAAATATTCATAAAGTGCTTGACAATTCATACAGTGATGCCAACGCAGTCTCTAACGCATCACATATAGCCCTTTTTTGTTCAAAATATTGATTTTTACTGGCTGTTTCAGAATTTCGAACGAAAACTGATTCGTACGAAATCTGTGTTTTTTGTAAATTATTTTGGGTGTTTTGTTTTTAAAAATTTAGCTTGGCTACTTATGAGCGAAAATGTAGCAGTTTTGATATTTTGAAAATGTAGTAGGACAACCCCGGACACTTGTTAAAAAGGTAGGAGGACGGACCCCGACGATACAAAAAAGAGGACGTTGTCCGGGGAAAAGAGGACGGATGGCAACTCTATGTTCACATATACAGCAATATTCAAATTATAACAATTAAGGCCATTATTGAGACTAAATTTGTATATAAAAATTACAATTAACTTGTTGGCAATTAAGAGATAATTGTTTTAATAATGAGTAAAATTTATAATGTAACACTGTCAGAATTGTGTTCAGTGAAAAGCTTTTAAAAAAGTGAAAGCTTTTACAAGGAAAGTACTTATTGAACATACTTCATTGATTCGACTAATGCTGTTGGCTCAAGTAGTAGAACACTAGACCATGAAGCTTAGGGTCCTGAGTTCAACCCCGCGCTAAGTCATGAATATTGAAATAGCTTTTTTTCAGTTTTTTTCTTCAGTTGTCAAATGCTAATTGTCGTAGCAATATTGAGTATGTATGAACACCAAAGAGATAAAGATAATAAAT
Source organism: Linnaemya tessellans (assembly GCA_951800035.1). Lineage (NCBI taxonomy): Eukaryota > Metazoa > Arthropoda > Insecta > Diptera > Tachinidae > Linnaemya > Linnaemya tessellans. Next base: position 100,053,842 of record OX637533.1, on the reverse strand, counting down.
TTTGAACTCTTTTTGTAAATTTGGGAATCAGCACGAATAAAATTACAAATTTAGTAAATAAAAATCAATGAGTGTTCGAACTCACGGGCGATGTGTTTAACACCTTTTTGTTTATTTATTTTATATTAAACCCACAAAAAACAAAGAGAATGCAAAGCAACAGACAAATGTACATACATACATTGTTATGTTTGTACATAAGCTACATACGTTGCTGTCTTGCTATCTCATTTTTATATATGTACGTATAACCACGTCACTATTCTCTTTGCTATGCATAAGACAAAACCGAAGATCAACATAAAACACTTTTTTAATATTACTCCAAATTAATACTCCGAATTAAAACACTTAAATCTCCGCTCGCCGATATCGGATCGCCTTAATTTTTGGCCTAAACTCTTCGTCGAAACCCGCACTAGCGTTTTAATCCAAAAATTAATAAAATCGGCTATGAATTTCCGGAGAAAATCGCGTGGGAAAATTATATGAAAATCGCCCAATAATCACTTTCAATACCGACTGCCAAGCAACGAACAAACAAACTCTTACATCTTACACCTTACACTTGCGTATGTATTGAAACTGATAATTTACTGCCCTAGAGGCGCGCGTATAGATGTTAACACATCAAAAAAATTATTTCGAATGCTGGAAATCTTTATTTAAAATTATATGTGTTAAATGGAAAAAAATATATATTCTTCAAGTGGCTGTAGCGGCGTTTTCTTTTTCATAGCCTCCAAAAAAGCATTACAGGGTATATTCACTTTCTCATTCCATGTGTAACGCAGCAACAAATCCCTGTAAGACCTCATAGAGTATATAGATTCTTGATCCGTCATGAAATCTAAGACGATCTAACCACGTCCGTCAGGGCTTCAGTGGAAATCACGATTCAGCCCAAACGAAAAGAGCCATACCCTTGAAATTTGTTACAGATACCTTTTGAAGGAAAGCACATTTCAAGTTTCGGGAAGTGAAAAAAAAGTTTCCCTAAGAAGTACTAAACCAACCACTAAAAATCGGCGCAATTCTTAAAGTTTTTTTTTTTGTAATTTTATTAAGAAAATTATATAATTTTATTATACATATTAAATTGAATTAAGATGTTATAGGCTAATTGTTCGAAATTTTAATTTAAATCTCAGAAAGACATGATAAATATTCCAAGGCACAAACAAAGGCAAGTCAACATCAGTTTTTGTTATTCAACTTACACAGCAGAGCATAACAGCTGTTTTCGAATGCCGCAACGCTTTCACCATCAGTGCTCATGTGTATTGTGTTCGTCACCATTGAATATGATAACAGTTCATATTTAAACAAATTTTATTGTGAAAAAGGATACGAGAACTGTATCAACCTGATGTTAACATATTATTGTTTTAATACCCGTGTTACCGTTTGATTAGTTTTCTTCATGTCCCATTTTTCTGAATTTTTTGTTCCATTTTATGTTAAAGAAAATTGAACTTGCAGCCAGAAAATCAGAAAAATTTATTTTAGGACCCCGCCCTCTTTAGGGGCCTTTGAATTAACATTTTACCTGGAAAAATAATGTAAATTTTTAGCAAATTGTATAATTTAAGACTACATTCCGTAAAAATTAAATTTTAAAGCTTTTCTGACGAAGCTGAGATGTTTTTTGATCTCCCTATGCCCAATCTCTACCCCCAATTTGCCCCCTAAGCGACACTATAAAAGAAAATTTTACACTAAATAACCCCATTTCCTTTGTGAATGTCTGGCCCTGCAGGACAGGCTCTCGTTTCCTGCAAGATCTGGACTGCCTCAGGAATGCACCGCTGGCTGCCCTGGCGGGCTTTGTGAGAAGTTCTGGATGGTTCTCAGGAACCAATACTTCGTTTTGAAAAGATTGTGTAGGGTATAGTCCCGTGGGCCTTTTATGCCCTCCGAGTGTTTGTCTCGCTTATGGCGGCCAGCCCTTCTAACCTAACCCAAACCCAAATATTGGGCCTTATCACGGTTCTCGATTCGACTCGAGTGTTTGTAATAAATTAAAGAAAAATACAAGATTTTTCTTTAATCTATTACAAACACTCGAGTCGATTCGACAACGGTTATAAGAGATATTCAGGCATGTTCCAGAAAAGTAAAAGTAAATGAAGTTGAATTTTTTAAATTTTTATTTTTGATTTTATCCAAAATTGTTAGTTTTTTTGCTATAATTTCCTTATGCTTTTTAAATAATTTTTCATTTCTAACTGAAAAATGTAACAGCAAACTATTAGTTTTGCAGAAAATCAAAAATAAAAATTTAAAAAATTCAACTTCATTTACTTTTACTTTTCTGGAACATGCCTGATTGTGTTTTTAGTGTTTCATGGCAAAGGTGGAATGTCAAACCTTCATATCTCTGTCGGCTAGTGTAGTTATTTTCATGTCGAAACGGCAATTTTATTAACTTTAATTTTTCATTATCTAACCACAAACTACGACGATTACAAATATTGCATAACAACTGATTGATGGTTTTTTTGCGTTGTTGCCTCTTAATTCCTAAAGATAAATTGTTTTTAAATTATTTTATTATTATAAAAAAAAAAACTAACAAAAAAGAAACCAGCGATAAATTTTTTGCACAAACATTTACTAAACATTCCAGCAAATTTCACTAAAACATCTCAATTTACACAGACGGTGGACAAAACTACCCGCAATACAAAAATCCAGCTAATAAATTGATTAAAAACACACTTAAGCACAACGAAAAAAAAATTAAATTCTTAATTACAAAAAAAAGGCAATAAACCCCTTTTAAACAAACAGCCATTAGACGCCATATAATTAAGTAAACACATTAATATTAATGCTAACGATAGCCATCGACATCATCGCCTCACTAACATGTAATAAAATGTCAAGCCATAACAGCAACATGTAATTACCCAGTGCTGCAAACATGCGCGCACTCGTGCCACCACAAACATTCAATCAATGGAGCCAACCTCTTTTCAGGCCAATTGACAGTTTCAGAATTTATATTCCTCTTAATATTTCAAGTGCTAAACAATTTCACTCCTGTAATTATCCCGTGATGCATTTCTTACTCTAGCAAAACAGCATCAACTTTTAAGGCCCAGTGTAGCAGCAACATGACACAACAGCTGGGTTGTTGTTTGTCTGTTTGATTTCTTTACTTGTGAATTATTTTAATTAAAAAGCAAATTATTTCATTAAAGATAATTTCGCTTTTGTAAAAGGGTTTTGGTGTTGTGCAAGAGTGTGTCTGTGTGTGTGTGTGTGTGTCTGTTTGCATCAATAAATAAATATAAATTGAAGAAATATAATACAAACATTTGACGGGGAATTGAAATGTGTATGGCAAAAACACAAGTCAAGCGTGTTAATAAATTTTTTGATTGACGGCAGGCACTTTTTATTATTTATTTATTTTTAATAAATTTTTGTTTTCTTTTGTTGCTAAATAAAAAATTTTTGAAATGTATTTTCATGCATAACCGCTTGTGTTGGCTTTTTCAAATACACTTTCCCATCTGGAATTGTGGATTCGCTATGAAATTTGGTAATTTGTTGAGTCATTTTCATAATATTTATAAAATCAAATTTACATAACAATTGCATGATCAATTCGTTAATGAATGCGAACGAAAAGAAAAGCACTAAAAGTATAGGCAAATATCAATAAGTGTGATTCTTATAAAGCGCCAAATTTCACATGAATATGCGGAAAATGGGTTTCTTTCATATAATTCTGACAGACAGTTCTGGATTTATGGTACTAATGGGCCTTATGCTGTTTAGCGCTTTCAAATTCGACATTTTGTAAGAGATTGATTTATCCATGCTGTTACATTTGATACCAAAGTTATTGGAACTACTGATAACATAAATAAATTTAATACAAGTACTTTTTTGAAAAAGTACCTTTTGTAAGTATGTTTAAAAAAAAAGTACCAACACAAACAGCATTTAAAAATGTGGTTTTTAAGAAAAGTACATTATAAAAGAAACAACTTTAAAGTACAGACTTTTTTAAAAAAGTACCTTTTGTAAGTATGTATTAAAAAAAGTACTTTTTAAATAAATTACTGTCGGCTAGATTTAATTAACACAAACAGCCTTTAAAAAAGTCCTTTTTAAGAAAATTACATTATAACAAAAATAATTTAAAACTCGAAATTTTTAAAAGGTACCTTTTATAAGCATGTATTAAAATAAGTACCTTTTAAATAAATTACAGTCAGTCAGATTTAATTAACACAAACAGTGTTTAAAAAAATCGTTTTTAGGACAAGTGCATTATAACAAAAACCATTTAAAATTCGGAATTTTTAAAAAAGTACTTTTTGTAAGCATATATTAAAAAAAGTACCTTTCAAATAAATTACTGTCAGTCAGATTTTATCAATACAAACAGCCTTTAAAAAAAGTGTTCTTTAAGAAAAGTGCATTATAACTGAAATAATTTTGAAATACGCAATTTTTAAAAAAAGTACCTTTTGTAAGCACGTATTAAAAAATGTACATTTTAAATAAATTATTTTAAATCTGATTTAATTAACACAAACAGCCTTTAAAAAAAGTTTTTTTCAGAAAAGTACATTATAATAAAAACCATTTAAAATTCGGAATTTTTAAAAAAGTACTTTTTGTAAGTATACTTTAAAAAAGTACCTTTCAAATAAATTACTGTCAGTCAGATTTAATCAACACAAACAGCCTTTAAAAAAGGTTTTTTTTCAGAAAAGTACATTATAATAAAAACCATTTAAAATTCGGAATTTTTAAAAAAGTACTTTTTGTAAGTATACTTTAAAAAAGTACCTTTCAAATAAATTACTGTCAGTCAGATTTAATCAACACAAACAGCCTTTAAAAAAAGGGGTTTTTAAGAAAAGTGCATTATAACTGAAATAATTTTGAAATACGCAATTTTTAAAAATAGTACCTTTTGTAAGCACGTATTAAAAAATGTACATTTTAAATAAATTATTTTAAGTCTGATTTAATTAACACAAACAGCCTTTAAAGAAAAAGTTTTTTTCAGAAAAGTACATTATAATAAAAACCATTTAAAATTCGGAATTTTTAAAAAAGTACTTTTTGTAAGTATACTTTAAAAAAGTACCTTTCAAATAAATTACTGTCAGTCAGATTTAATCAACACTAACAGCCTTTAAAAAAGTGTTTTTAAGAAAAGTACATTATAACAAAAATAATTTTGAAATACACAATTTTTTTAAAAAGTACCTTTTGTAAGTGCGTATTAAAAAAGTACCTTTCAAATAAATTACTATCAGTCAGATTTAATCAACACAAACAGCATTTAAAAAAAGGGCATTTTTAAAAAAAATTCATTATAGCAGAAATAATTTTGAAATACACAATTTTTTTAAAAAGTACCTTTTGTAAGTGCGTATTAAAAAAAGTGCTTTTCAAATAAATTACTATCAGTCAGATTTAATCAACACAAACAGCATTTAAAAAAAAGGCATTTTTAAAAAAAGTACATTATAGCAGAAATAATTTTGAAATACACAATTTTTTTAAAAAGTACCTTTTGTAAGTGCGTATTAAAAAAAGTGCTTTTCAAATAAATTACTATCAGTCAGATTTAATCAACACAAACAGCATTTAAAAAAAGGGCATTTTTAAAAAAAGTACATTATAGCAGAAATAATTTTGAAATGCGCAATTTTTTAAAAAAGTACCTTTTGTAAGTATGTATTAAAAAAAGTACCTTTTAAATAAATTACTGTCAGTCAGATTTAATCAACACAAACAGCCTTTAAAAAAAGGGCCTTTTTAAAACAAGTACATTATAGCAGAAATAATTTTGAAATACACAATTTTTTTAAAAAGTACCTTTTGTAAGTGCGTATTAAAAAAAGTACCTTTCAAATAAATTACTGTCAGTCAGCTTTAATCAACACAAACAGCCTTTAAAAAAAGGGGTTTTTAACAAAAGTACATTATAACAGAAATAATTTTGAAATACGCAATTTTTTTAAAAAAAAAGTACCTTTTGTAAGCACGTATTAAAAAAAGTACATTTTAAATAAATTACTATCAGTCAGATTTAATTAAGACAAACAGCATTTAAAACACTGTCTTCTAGGAAACAAACGTTTTAAAATTACTGTAACTTCTAAAATACAGTACCTTTTAAAATAGTACATACTTTTGAGAATAGTACCTATGGAAATAGTACTTTTTTTAAAATACTGTTTCAAAAATATTTTGTTCTATAGTTTTCGAAAAAATTATGTTTCTTTTGAAAAAAGTGCCTTGTAAACAAATTACGTTCTAAATGTACTCGTATTATCTTCTAAAATAGTACTTTTCTAAATGGTGTAGTCCTTTTCAAAAAAAGTACCTTTTTATTATAAAACGCTCTCAAAATATTATATTCTAAAGGAGTACTTTTCAAATAGATACATATGTCAAAATATTTTTATAGATTTATACTTAAGGCAATTTCCTTTTGTTACGCAAAAACCTTGTCCTTAACCACACGAATAATTTTACTAATTAAATTCATACAATTTTACATATTTCGAGCTCGTTTTCCTTACTTTTAACTAAATAAGAGTATTTTGATAATTACGACCGTTTAGTAGTTAACCACGTACGTGTACTTGCATTTTTTTGTGGCCATTACTGAAGTGTTTTGTGTACAAAATTTATGGGTTTTTAACAAAAACAAAATTTATTCAAAACTTTTTCATAATTCAGGCCACAACGCGTGTAAGAATTTTTTTTAATACTCGTACTTAAATTTATTTACACCTCTCGCTAAAATTTGAGGAGCAGCGTTTATTTTTGGTCAATTTCCATTTTTAACAGTTTTTTTAATATCTAGAACTATTTGAAGGAGTGTTTTTTTTTTTTGTAATTTATATTTCCGTTTCACACCACATGACCACAACAAAAATTCTATTATTAAATTGTTTATTGTTTAGTTTATTGTTTCATATGAAATTTTGCTCAAGTGAAAATAGTTTTCTATTTTTTTATTACTTTTGTTTAGTTAATTATAGAAAATTTTTGCAGAGATTCTAGGAAAATATTTCGCAAGTGAAATTATTGTCGGCCATAGATTATATTTTATTAAAATCAATAAATACTAAACATGTTTGGTTTCATTTAATATTTAATAAATTTATATGTTTTTGTTCCAATATTAATAATACGAGGGCTGTTAGCTCTATGACTTTTTGAATTTCCCTCTCGGCAACTTCAAATGCAACACTGCTGCCATAGAATTCTCTCAAACACCATGAATTTTTGTTTGACGGCCTTTAAAAGCCGACAACCTCGGAAATTTTATTAAAAATGGAAAACGAGTGAATTTCATATTTTAATTAAGAATTATTTTTTTCTTAAAATACCCATCACTAAAATCAAGAATATACTTAATAAATCGTATGGCAACTCTGCATCATCCATTTCAATGGTTAATGCTTAAGAACTGGTTTATTGACTTCCGTTGTGGTCATATCAGTACATATATGTAAGTACATATATCAGTACATATATGTAAGTGCATTCAGGTCGCCCAGAAGAGGTCATCACGCCAGAAATCGTCCATAAAGTTCATGGAAAAATAGTGAACGATATGAGAATAAACATAAAACTGATGCTCTAGACTTCTCAACTGAGCGAATTCATCACATTTTGCATAAAAAAGCCATCCGCGTGATGAGTACCGCGATCGAGATAATAGACGAGTGCGCTCGTTTGTAATCAATATTGACAAAAATCTATAAATTGTACGAACTGCTACCCCAATCGGCCTATTCTTTATATTTATTTCCCTGCGACTACTTTCTTTATCCTAGCCTGAGGAAATGGCTGGATGGTAAGAGATTTGGGTCAAATGAAAAGGTCATAAATGAAAAAACGCCTAATTCGAGGACCTTAAAAAACTCTATTATTTGCAAGGAATAAAAAAAAGTTTGAAAACGTTGGCCTAAAATATATTAATTTAAAAGGGAGATTTAGGTTTTTTTTTTGCAAAAAAAAATAAAACATTTTCTTTACATAGATACTCACGGAGTTAACAAACAGCCCTCGTATATAATATAAACAAACCATTTTTTTAGCAGAATACATATCTCATTCACTTATTAGAAAAAATCAATAACATAATCTTGTACGGTTTCTCATTTCCGTTAGATTACAAAATGAAACATGATTCGTCATGTTCTATTAATATAAACAAACAATTTCAGTTTTATATGGGAATTACGTTCGGTTTACATCTTGTTTGTATTATTTGTATTATTTTGTATTGGAAACTATTCATACACGCTGTTGTTTTTTTTTTTTCGAAAGCTTCACTGTATTTAAATTAAGATTAATATTATTTAATTAAATACATGTAGATTAGTAAATTGTAGCTGGTTCCCATTTAAACAGCAAATTAATTATTATAGACAAGGAAACCCTATAAAGTTTGAAAGCAAGAATATTACAAGTCATGCTTATTTTACCTAGACCGGCCAAAGAATTACGTTTAAAATATTTTTAATTTATTCACTTGGCAAGTCACATTCTTTATTTTTTATTCTCTTTCTTTTTGCTTTTTTTTTTTGTCTTGGTTACAAAACAAATTTGTATCGTTTCCGAAACTGTAACGTACAGCAAAGATATAAGTAGTAAATATTGGTAGTGGAAATATGAGATATTTATGCTAATTACTGTGTATGCTGCGTGAAAAGTAACACTTTTTTAAAGGCCGTCATAGATAATCAGGAGAGCATGTCTAAAAGCATGTAAATTGTTAAGTTAATTTACACAGATCATGGGATGGCATAAAACAACAAAATGATGAGTTGAGTTCTGGTTGAAAGTAGCGTTCGCATTTACACCACTCAAGCGGAGTCAATTTCCGTTCTATACTTCTGCTCAGCGACGATTATTTCTGAATTAGACAACAACAAGGATATAATAAATTTAAGGAAAATTTGACAAATAGTTGTCAATAGTAAAAAAGATCAAATATATTGACTAAGTCCCGGTTTACACTATGCAATTTTTGTCGCAGAAATTCTTGATATTTAGTGAGGAAGAGCGAGAAAGGAATACAATTGGTATATATTACTATTTCAGTACTCAAACACAAAATAAGAATTGCTGCAACAAAAGTTGCATAGAGTAAACCGGGACCAAATGAACTTAAAACTTGTTGCTTGCATTTTTTGTACCCTCCATTCCTTGTGTAACGCAGCGAAATATCCATCTGAGACACCATAAAGTATATATATTCCTGATCAGTGATGAAATCTAAGACGATTTGACCATGTCCGTCCGCCTGAGGAAATCACGATTCAGTCCAAACGAAAAGAGCCAGACTCTTGAAAATTGGTAGACATATATTTTGAAGGATAGCTCAGGTCAAGAGATTTCATAAAATATGCCTTTTATGTAGAAAAAATATCTATCATCAAAAGTGCTTTTTTTATGAAAGTACATTTTCGTAACAAATATCTTTCATTAAAAGTGACTTTTATAAAAGTACTTTTGGTAAAATGTACTTTTTATAAAAGTACTTTTCATAAAATTACTTTTTATAAAAGTACTTTTTATAAAAGTACTTTTTATAAAAGTACTTTTTATAAAAGTACTTTTTATAAAAGTACTTTTTATAAAAGTACTTTTTATAAAAGTACTTTTTATAAAAGTACTTTATATAAAATTACTTTTTATAAAAGTACTTTTTATAAAATTACTTTTTATAAAAGTACTTTTTATAAAATTACTTTTAATAAATTGTACCTTTCATGAAAGTAGTCTTTTGATAAAAAAAACAATTTCTAAAGTACCAAAGTATTCAAATATGAAATGTACTTTTCATGAGAAGTAATTTCAGAAAGTAAATTTTATTAAAATTGCCTTTTATAAAAAGTTCATTTTACAAAAAGTACCTTTTATAAAAAGTAAACTGTAACATTTACTAAAGCACACTTTATAAAAACAGGTTTTATGAAAAGTACATTTAAAAAAAATCCTTTAAAAAAATAGCCCTATATAAAAATTACATTTTATAAAAAGTAGTTCTACAAAAAGTACCTTTTATAAAAAAAAGCCATTTACAAAAAATTTTTCTTACAAAAAGTACCATTTTACATAAGATACCATTTACAAAAAGTACCATTTTACAAAAAGTACTTTTAATAAAAAGTGCCTTTTACAATTAAATTTTACTAAAGGGCCTTTTATAAGAAATACATATATTTAATGTAAGGACTATTAATAAAAATTACTTCTTGTAAAAAGTACCTTTTATAGTAAAGTCCTTTTTACGTAAAGTTTCAAATATATATAGTAACTTTTGGTAACACGGTCTTATAGAAAAAGTATCAACTGTGAAAAGCACATTTTATACAATAATTCCTATAATGATTTTTATAAAAAGTAGCTTTTATAAGGGTTTTGTAAAAAAAAAATACCTTAAAGAAAATAACATTTCCTAAAACGTGCCTTGTAAAAAATAGTTGTTTTTAAAAAGTACCTTTTACGAAAAGTACCTTTTTTTTTTTTAGGAGTAGGACCAGCACTCGGGGGATATCCCCTTTATATCCCCATTTTATTGCGCTGGAACTGAAAACGAGGGGATAGTATTGAGGGGACAGATTAGGAAAGATGAGAAGATAGACAGTTGTTTTTATAGCTATTTCAACCTTTTTACTTCGCCGGCTATTTTTTGCTACAGGGCCGACGAAGGTGGGTGCTGTTACTCTGCTTTTAGTACATGATAGTGACAGTCGCGGCCAATTATGTTCAGTGATCAGTACTATGCCATCATCACTTGAAAACAGGCTGGCAACAACTAACACAACCACGCACTAATGCTGATCAGAAGAATACAACACAATATTTCATGACTCAGCTGGGGCTCGAACTCAGTACTCTCCGCTTCATAGTCTCGTGTTCTACTACTTCAGCCAACAGCACCCACAAAAAAGTACATATTGCGAGAAAAGTACCTTTCACAAAAAGTACTTTTTACGAAAAGTACCTCTTACAAAAAGTATATATTGCGAAAAGTACCTTTTACGAGAAGTACCTTTTACGAAATGTACCTGTTACAAAAAGTACCTATTACGAAAGGTACCTTTTACAGACAAGCACCTTTTACGAAAAGTACCTTTAACGACAAGTAGCTTTCATAAAACTTACCATTTATCAAATGCCACGTATTAAAAAGTTTTTAATAAAAATTATATTCAAAAATATAACATCTTTTTTCAATATTTATTTATTACTTTTTTAAAAACAGTAACGCTTAAAAAACGTTAAAAATTAATAAAAAAAGTCATTTTAAGAAAAATTCCCACAAATATTTTTAAAAATCAGTGCCATAGAAATATATGATTTTCTAACACAAGTTTGTTTCCATGAATTCGCATTTATACGAAAAGTACTTTTTAATAAAGTACCTGGAAATAACAATAATACTAAACGCATTTCTGAGTTTTTAACGCATTTCGAAAAAATAAACAGTAAATAAATTAATAAAAAACTAAAATAAAATGAGCAAAAATTTGTTGGACGATGTTGGCATGATTTTAAAATTCTTTTAATAATCTGCAGGATTTCTTCCTACTGAATGCATATGCATTTGTCTTAGTGTTGGTGGCGATATATTACGAACTCAGCTTCCAATCTGTTATATAACTGTACAAAAACAATTTGCTTTTTGGCCAGACCACCCTCGTATATAGTTCGGCATGTGTTTAGTTAGTTCTTGTTCTCAAATCTTTTGCTCATACATAAATTTAGTGTTCATTAATCTATTTAATTTATATGTGCATATTTTTAATAAAAAACTGTGTATTTTTATTTAATCTTTATAGTTTTTTTATTACTCTTTTTCGCAATAGTTTTTTATCTTTTTTTGCTTCATTTTTTGTTTTTGTTTTTGTTTTTTTTTTCTCAAAACATATGCTAAGTAGATTAATTTATTTCTTTTATCATTCAAACGCAATAGTATTAAAAAAATTCAGAGCTGTTGGATGCTAATTAAACAAAAAGAAACAATTATCATTTTAAAAAAATGATCAATTGAAGTCACAGTTGAAAAGAAAATATTGAAATTGCTGAACGGACCTAATATATATATATTAATATATATATATATATATATATATATATATATATTTCACATTTATATGTTCCACATACATTTATGACCAATTAAAGAAAATTTTTAAGTTTAACTATCAATTCATTCAATACAGACGACGCATATCACCCACTCTGCATAACAAAATAATTATGAATATTGTCGGCTATTCGTTCCGAATCGCATCTCATAAAAAAAACATGTTCAAATTCCGCCCATAGGAAAAAAATTTTATGACCCAAAAACAAAAACAAACAGCAATAAAAATGATAATGAAATTTTTGGAAGGAATTGTTTAAAACATTTTTCAGCTTTATTTATCTTTGACAATGCAAGTCTAAAATACAATCAATAAAATACACAAAGAAACATGATGCATGTCAATCAATTTCAAAATACTAAAGAAGAAAACAAGTAAAAATGTTATATTCGACCGGGTCGAATCTTAAATACCCTCCAAATATTTAGTAAGTAAATTAAAAATGTTTAACTCGGTGGGACAGAGTTCCTTTATGACATCTCTGTACACAATTTTAAATCTCTATTTTGACAGAGTCATACCGGGAACGGCCGTGGGGCAGACATTTCACCTCTGCAAGATCAGAGAATATCTCAGCTTCTTATAGGCTTAAGGAATACGAATTGTTCAATATTTACAATATTTTTGCGTATAATATCGTACCTCAACGCCCACTAAAAATGGACTATATCATGTTTTCCACAGACGCACAGTGGGGTGAATGGTAGAGAAAGTGACGATTAATTCATAGAACTCGTAACTTTAAAATGTTGTTATTTTTTATTGCTGAGTATTAATAAATACATAAAAAACCAGCATTTAAGAAAAAAATTTTGAAAAAAAAAAATTCTTAACCTTTTATGGGCTTTTTTGTATTTTGGAGAAAATGGTCTTATTTGACTATTTTTGCTGTAACTTTGGAATGAAAAACGATAAATTAGTAAATTGAATTGTAAATTAGAGCATACTTTATGTGGCTTTAGAAAAATTAATAAAAAAGATAATAAAAACAATTTGTTTTTTTTTGTAGTAAGAATTTTAACGAACATTTTGTATTGCTATATTAAATTGAATTAAGATTCTATAGGCTAATTGTTCGAAATTTTATTTTAAATCTCAGAAAGACATGATAAATATTCCAAGGCACAAACAAAGGCAAGTCAACATCAATTCTTGTTATTCAACTTACACAGCAGAGCAGAACAGCTGTTTTCGAAGGACGCAACCCTTTCATCATCAGTGCTCATGTGTATTGTGTTTGTCACCACTAATTAGGTGGCTTTTTGTTTTTCGTTTGGTTCTTTTTTCACATTGATTTTTAGCCACCGGAATTCTCTCACAAAAACCTTCATAACTCAAAAATTGCACAAATGCGCAAATAGGCATTCTGGGATTTATTAGCTAAAATCTTATATTTTAAGAGCATAAAGGCATTTTTTTCCTGCACTCATCCGCAAAGTTGTTGAAACTCAATGTATATCTCAAAAATACCACATTTTTCGAGACATTTAATTTTTTTTAAATATTTCTAAAGCATTTATCTAAATAAAAAATAATTTTTTAAATGCTATATGAGCATTTAAAAAATTATTGAAGTTGACGGTTCCATTATAAAACTTTTACTTATAGAAGTCTTAACAAAAACTATAATCACTTGAAATATAAAAATTTTCTCGTTTAATCAATGCGCGCAAAAATAACAAAAAAGATTGAACTTCGAACACACACTGCAATCAAAGTAAACTATCAAGAACTTTTATTTTTGCAGTTAGTGATGTAGAATTTTATCTTTTTTTTATCTTGGACCAGCACTCAGGGGATGACCCTTATATATGCATTGCATTGCGCTGGAACTGAAAACGAGGGGATAGTATTGAGGGGACAGATTAGGAAAGATGAGAAGATAGACAGTTTTTTTGTACCTATTTCAACCTTTTACTTCGCCGGCTAATTTTTGCTACAGGGCCGACGAAGGTGGGTGCTGTTACTCAGCTTTTTTTAGTACATGATGGTGTTAGTCGTTGCCAATTATGTTCAGTGATCAGCGACTATGCCTTCATCATTGAAGCAGGCTGGCAACAACTAACACAACCACGCACTAATACTGATCAGAAGAAATTCAACACAATATTTCATGACTCAGCGCGGGCTCGAACTCACGACCCTCCGCTTCATAGTCTCGTGTTCTACTACTTCAGCCAACAGCACCCACAATCTACTTTCGTATGGTACCAAAGACGGTTGTGTAAGTTAAAGTTAATCTTTTGAATTAATCGCCACTTGTGAGGGCTTTCACCCCACAGTGAGACGAACGTATGGGCATTGCTAGACCGTCTTAGACTTCATCAATGATCAAGAATATATATACTGTATGGGGTCTAATTCTCTTTGGATTCCATTAAAACTGTATTTTGTCGGTTCGATCCGGCAAGGACCGTGGGGGAGACATTTCACCTTTGCCATAAAACTTCAAACATAAATGTTTGGGATATACAAAAATTTAAAAAAAAATTAAAAAAAAAAAATTTTTTTTCATAGGGTCATTTAGGAGGCAAAGGGGGAGGAGCGGGTAGGGCAGAGTAGTACCAGGTTACGTCTCAACTTCGTCATTAAAGCTACAAAATGTTATTTTTAAGGAATATAGGCTTAAGTAAAACAATTTGTTAAATTTTTACATTATTTTTGCATATAATAACGCCCACTAAAGGGGGCGGGTTCCAAAAATTTTTTTTTTTTTATTTTATGGCTTCAAGTTTAACGCGCTGGACCTTCTTGGTTATAACAAATATAAAAAAATTACAAAAAAAAACTTTAAAAATCATGTTGTTTTCTAGAGGTTGGTTTAGTTTTTCTAAGGGGAACTTTTTTCCCTCTGGCCCGATTCAGCCCATTTACGAACTGGGCCTAAGCTGTACTACAGGATATATTTATTACGAATTTCAAAGGATCTGGCTTTTTTCATTTGGACTGCATCGTGATTTCCGCAAGACGGACGGACGGACGGACGGGCATGGATAGATCGTCTTAGATTTCATCACTGATCAAGAATATATTGGGTGATCCATTTCGAGGTTCCCTACTTTTTTCAAAGAAAAAAAAACACAGAAAATTCAAATTTAATGCAGAATGTTTATTATCATTTGAAAGAACATTCTTTGGCATTTATTTTTTGAAGATTATGTCTATCAAATGTTGGCCGTTGCTACATCCTTTGAGTCCAATTTTCGATGACTCGTTCGGGCATTTCGACTGGTAACTGGCTAATGACACGCCTGATGTTTTCCTCCAAGGCCTGAATCGAAGCGGGTTTGTCCGCATAAACTTTAGACTTTACATATTCCCACAGGAAAAAGTCTAAAGCTAAGATCACACTATCGGCGCAATGTACCGATTTTCGTCGGCTCACTGAAATAAAGTTATAATTAATAAGCTAAATTGGCCTTATTTGTCAACTAATTGAAATATAAGGAAATAATTTTACCATACTGCATTGTTAGTAATGCCATATAGACTTATTCCAGAATTAATTAAGAAATAATGCAATTTTGGTTTAGCACTTAGGACTTTATTGCAGTAAGCCGACGAAAATCGGTACAGATAGTGTGATCTTAGCTTAACGGTGTGATATCACATGATCTATGTGGCCAATCGACCGGCCCAAAACGTGAAATTATGTGCTCACCGAAATGTTCTCTCAATAAATTCATTGATTGATGCGATGTGTGGGAAGTGGCGCCGTCAAGGCGAATTCATACAAGGTGGACTCATTTATGCAACTCTGTGTAAAATTTATTGAACTGTCAAATAAAATGCTTTGGAAAAAACAATGGCCGCACACAAAAACAGTTCAATTTGACAGTTCAATAATTTTGCCTTGGTAACAGCTGATCACCAATTTCTGAATTAAGGCCACCTGGTATGAATTCGCCTTGGGCGCCGTTTTGCTGAAACCAAATGTCGCCGAGATCACGAGCTTCAATTTCAGGCATCAAATAGTCGGTTATCATGGCACGATAACGGTCGCCATTGACTCTCAGCTGCAGCCGCTATATTTACTTCACAGCGTGCTGGACGTGGTGTATTCGGTCGAATATTATCCAATAATGAATGCTGGGTCTCAGAATGGGTGATGGTGTTGCGAATAGTACGCTCGGTAGGCCGATTATGTTGACCAGAAGTTGAGCGAAGTGCACGAAACACATCCCTCACAGAACGTGAATTTTCGTAATAAAGTTGAACGATTTGTAAACGTTGTTCAGGCCTAAAGGCGGATGCACCCGTGTTGTCCGAACAAAATTTTTGTCCGGACAAATTTTTTTTTTATATGTAGTTTGACGTCTCTCTTCTTGAGAGAGAGAAAATATTTTTTACGAACAACTCTCAGCATGAATTGGTTTAATTTTATATTTTGTCCGGACCAGGGCGTACTAAGCCAGGTGGCAACGTTAGGAATGTAAAAAATTTTTTGCTCCTATTGAAGTTTTGTTTGTTTTGAGTTTAAACTGTCAAAGTACGGCGTAATTACTTTATGTTCAGAGCTGATATATGAATAAAACCTGTTTATTGAAAAACGAATATTTTAAATTATTGTTGTGAAAAAAGTGAACTAGAAGAAAGTAATAATAATAATAATAATAATAATAATAATAACTATCTAGATAAAAAACTAGTTAAACACGATAAAAGGTGTTTTATGTTTGCTACAGTCGTTTTTTCTGTTATTTTCAAATTTATTTTTAAAAATGTTTTCAATATATTTGGAACAAATTCATTTAATATTGCAATTATATTGCATTTCATAGTGGAATTATATATTTTTTCTTTAATTGGTCAAAATTAATTAACAAATTTTATAAAAATATGCCTTTTTGTGCGCTGTGCAAAAAAATATGTTCGTGGTAATGGCGACTAATTTTGTCGTGTGCCTACGTGCTCCATAACAATGGAAAAGTGGAGTAGCTTGTGCAGTGATCACTTTTTGAAGAATCAGATCATATCATATATAGACCCATTTCCGATTTCAGGTCACAAGAAAATATTGTTTTGATTAAATATTTTTTTTTACTTTTTCTTCACTTTTGTATGTTGGCATGATGCAAGATATTTTATTTCTTAAATTTTAAATGCTTCTTTTTCTTACGCTTTTGACATTTATATCTTAACTCATTGTTTTGACAATGTCAATTTTATTACACAAACAAAAACCTCTATGTTTTTGTATTGTTGTACTTGTAGCCCTTACGCTGCCACCTGGTTTTATTACGCCATGGTCCAGACAAAATTGAACTGAGTTGCCAATACGTTAAACTTTTTCACATAAACTTGAGGTGTTTGATATATTAAATTGTGTGTGAGACTAAAAAAATAAATTTTGAGAACTAATATTATCTATTTGTTTCTTTTTTTATATGTATTTTGCTAATAACAATGCTTTATGCAATTCAATGGCCAATAAGGTAAAGCAATTTACTTTTCTCGTCCATTATTATTATCACAAATTCTTGAAAAATAATTTAAAATATGTAATATCTAAATATCTAATATATCCAGAAAACAAAACAAAACATAAAAAATCGCTGCAGTACTACCATTTTGCAAAACTCATTTTTTATATGAATGGCAACTTTGATTTTCCGGACAAATTTATCGAATTTATCGTGCTGCAGAAAACTCTCAGTAAAATAAATTTTGTCCGGACAAAACTTTTGTTCGGAAAACATGGCTGAATCCGCCTTAAGTCTTTCCATTATGAAATGCCAAACAATACCAAAAAAAAAAAAAAAAAAACATGACAGCATGATACGACTCAGACGTGATCTGTCAAAAGAAAAAGGCTATTGAAAAAAGTATCTCTACTTAAATCACCCATTATATACGTTATGGCGTCTTAGAGGTATATTTCACTGCGTTACACACGGAATGACAAAGTGAATATGCCCTCCAATTCTTTTTTGGAGGGTATAAAATATATAGTGAAACGATTGTAGGTTCCGCCCGAAAAAAAAAATTTTAAAAAGACAAAACAAAAACCAAGTGTTATTTGCCGCTCTTGAAGAAAAATTTGAATATTGAATGATTTCAGACAAACTTTACGACTGCCTTTTTTGCATAATAAATAAATTTCTTTAATTGTTGAAAAGGCAAAATTTATGTGGATACAATTTTTTTTTTAACAAAAAAATGTTAAACACGTTTTTATGCAACAAGTTCATCACATGCTTTAGTTTTTTTATTTATTATTATATTTTTTCATTTTTTTTTTCTATTTTAATTTATTTTATTTACTTAGTAATTTGTTTTCCTTTGGCAGTTGTGTGACAATAAACTACCTGAAAAAAAATTAAACAGCATGAGTAATTGAAGTGTGAAATAGTTTTAAGACAAAATGGACAAGAGGGCGCTCTATTAGTGGCTGTTTCGAAATTAGCATAACTGTCAGCTAAAATATAAATATTAAAACGAATTTTTAATTTATGATTTTTAAATTTTAAACAATTTTCCTTGTTAAACATAAATGTAAATTTTTATTTATCAAACTTATTAATTTTATTATTAAGATAAGAATTTTTTTATACCAGACTCAAGTTCAAATCTGCAAACTATTTTTTTTAACGGTGTGAAGTTAAATACGTCCCACATGTCTGTTAACTATGTTCCACATAATGTTAAAAAACCAAATTTAGTTTAAAATAACTGTTTAAAAAGAATTTTTTTAAAAGAATTTTTATTAAATTCCAGCTATTTTATTAAGCGTGAAATATTTAGAATATTTTTATGTAAACATTTAGTTTGATAATTATAAAACTATTCTAAATATTCTACTCTTAATAAAATAGCTTGAATTTAATAGAACTTCTTAAAAAAATTAAATTATTTGCAGATTGCAGAGCTGATATATGAATAAAACCTGTTTATTGAAAAACGAATATTTTAAATTATTGTTGTGAAAAAAGTGAACTAGAAGAAAGTAATAATAATAATAATAATAATAATAACTATCTAGATAAAAAACTAGTTAAACACGATAAAAGGTGTTTTATGTTTGCTACAGTCGTTTTTTCTGTTATTTTCAAATTTATTTTTAAAAATGTTTTCAATATATTTGGAACAAATTCATTTAATATTGCAATTATATTGCATTTCATAGTGGAATTATATATTTTTTCTTTAATTGGTCAAAATTAATTAACAAATTTTATAAAAATATGCCTTTTTGTGCGCTGTGCAAAAAAATATGTTCGTGGTAATGGCGACTAATTTTGTCGTGTGCCTACGTGCTCCATAACAATGGAAAAGTGGAGTAGCTTGTGCAGTGATCACTTTTTGAAGAATCAGATCATATCATATATAGACCCATTTCCGATTTCAGGTCACAAGAAAATATTGTTTTGATTAAATATTTTTTTTTACTTTTTCTTCACTTTTGTATGTTGGCATGATGCAAGATATTTTATTTCTTAAATTTTAAATGCTTCTTTTTCTTACGCTTTTGACATTTATATCTTAACTCATTGTTTTGACAATGTCAATTTTATTACACAAACAAAAACCTCTATGTTTTTGTATTGTTGTACTTGTAGCCCTTACGCTGCCACCTGGTTTTATTACGCCATGGTCCAGACAAAATTGAACTGAGTTGCCAATACGTTAAACTTTTTCACATAAACTTGAGGTGTTTGATATATTAAATTGTGTGTGAGACTAAAAAAATAAATTTTGAGAACTAATATTATCTATTTGTTTCTTTTTTTATATGTATTTTGCTAATAACAATGCTTTATGCAATTCAATGGCCAATAAGGTAAAGCAATTTACTTTTCTCGTCCATTATTATTATCACAAATTCTTGAAAAATAATTTAAAATATGTAATATCTAAATATCTAATATATCCAGAAAACAAAACAAAACATAAAAAATCGCTGCAGTACTACCATTTTGCAAAACTCATTTTTTATATGAATGGCAACTTTGATTTTCCGGACAAATTTATCGAATTTATCGTGCTGCAGAAAACTCTCAGTAAAATAAATTTTGTCCGGACAAAACTTTTGTTCGGAAAACATGGCTGAATCCGCCTTAAGTCTTTCCATTATGAAATGCCAAACAATACCAAAAAAAAAAAAAAAAAAACATGACAGCATGATACGACTCAGACGTGATCTGTCAAAAGAAAAAGGCTATTGAAAAAAGTATCTCTACTTAAATCACCCATTATATACGTTATGGCGTCTTAGAGGTATATTTCACTGCGTTACACACGGAATGACAAAGTGAATATGCCCTCCAATTCTTTTTTGGAGGGTATAAAATATATAGTGAAACGATTGTAGGTTCCGCCCGAAAAAAAAAATTTTAAAAAGACAAAACAAAAACCAAGTGTTATTTGCCGCTCTTGAAGAAAAATTTGAATATTGAATGATTTCAGACAAACTTTACGACTGCCTTTTTTGCATAATAAATAAATTTCTTTAATTGTTGAAAAGGCAAAATTTATGTGGATACAATTTTTTTTTTAACAAAAAAATGTTAAACACGTTTTTATGCAACAAGTTCATCACATGCTTTAGTTTTTTTATTTATTATTATATTTTTTCATTTTTTTTTTCTATTTTAATTTATTTTATTTACTTAGTAATTTGTTTTCCTTTGGCAGTTGTGTGACAATAAACTACCTGAAAAAAAATTAAACAGCATGAGTAATTGAAGTGTGAAATAGTTTTAAGACAAAATGGACAAGAGGGCGCTCTATTAGTGGCTGTTTCGAAATTAGCATAACTGTCAGCTAAAATATAAATATTAAAACGAATTTTTAATTTATGATTTTTAAATTTTAAACAATTTTCCTTGTTAAACATAAATGTAAATTTTTATTTATCAAACTTATTAATTTTATTATTAAGATAAGAATTTTTTTATACCAGACTCAAGTTCAAATCTGCAAACTATTTTTTTTAACGGTGTGAAGTTAAATACGTCCCACATGTCTGTTAACTATGTTCCACATAATGTTAAAAAACCAAATTTAGTTTAAAATAACTGTTTAAAAAGAATTTTTTTAAAAGAATTTTTATTAAATTCCAGCTATTTTATTAAGCGTGAAATATTTAGAATATTTTTATGTAAACATTTAGTTTGATAATTATAAAACTATTCTAAATATTCTACTCTTAATAAAATAGCTTGAATTTAATAGAACTTCTTAAAAAAATTAAATTATTTGCAGATTGCAGATTTGAACCTGAGCCTGAATAAAACATTCTTATCTTAATAACAAAATTTTCCTTGTCTTAAATCAGTGTTTTAAGTGAATTCAACTCATTTCTATTTATGGACTTTTTAAATCGCCCTGTAGACAGGGTTCTTTTACAAACACACCAATTTTAGATTAAAGTTCCAAGGAACTAGAGGAATTCTCGGGTTAAGTCTCCTCTTTATGTGAATAAGCCAGAAATAGTTCCTGAGTTCAAAACCTAGATCAAATACAAGCACATCTCTGTGAAAAAAATCATGAAAAATTCCATTAACAAGACGGTGCTGCGAGTCACACAACACGACTGCTTTGACTTTATTTTAGTAAATATTTCCAGCAGCCATATTCCGTAACTCGTTAAAGCTAAGACTGCAACGCTCAAAATCTATAAAGTATTTTTTAAATTATGTATGAATTTTTATTAGTCGAACTTTTCTTATGTAAATTGTTAATTTTTTCAACAGACTTAAGTTCGAATCTGCAAGACTGCAAATCATTTTTTATTATTTTATTAATTTGAACAAATTCATTTATTAATAAAATAATAAAAAATGATTTGCAGTCTTGCAGATTCGAACTTAAGCCCGTTGAAAAAATTAACAATTTATAAAGTATTTTTAGCTCAAATAATTATAAGAAACTTGTGCATATTTTTGGGGGCTTATTTTTTATCTTGGACCAGCACTCAGGGGTTGATCCCTACATATGCGCCGGAACTAGAAAGGAAGGGATAGAATTGAGGGGGCAGATGAGGAGATCTTTTTTTTATCTATTTGAACCTTTTTACTTCGCCGGCTAATTTTGCCTACTGTACCGACGAATTGACGGAGTTTTGCTGCAACTGTATTCGCTAAAACCATATTTCGATCGCTAAAGTCCTACGAGGAAGATCAGGGCACGTCTCAGAAAAGCTTAAAAATTTAATTATTAAGAAATGTAGACTCAAGTTATACAATTTGTTAAATATTTACACTATTTTTCCATGTAATATGTTACCTCAACGCGGGATCGCGGGGCGGGATCGAAAAATTTATTTTTCTCATCTTATGGCTCCAAGTTCAATGCTTTGGACCTTTTTTGGCATAAAATTATATCATTTGCTTAACGAAATTACAAAAAAAAACTGTTAAATTTTTCAACGGGCTTAAGTTCGAATCTGCATGACTGCAAATGATTTTTTTATTATTTTATTAATAAATGAATTTGTTCAAATTCTATTTATTATTTTTATACCCTCCAAAAAAGAATTTGGAGGGTATATTCACTTTGTCATTCCGTTTGTAACGCATCGAAATATCCATCTCAGACCCCATAAAGTATATATATTCTTGATCAGTGATGAAATCTAAAACGAACTGAGCATGTCCGTCCGTCCGTCCGTCTGTGGAAATCACGATTCAGTCCAAACGAAAAGAGCTAGACTCTTGAAATTTGGCATAAATATATTTTAAAGCTTAGAGCAGGTTAAGTTCGAAGATGGGCTAAATCGGGCAAGAGGGAAAAAAGTTCCCCTAAGAAGAACTAAACCAACCCAGAAAAAACAACATAATTTTTAAAGTTTTTTGGTTATTTTGTTAAGCAAATGATATATTTTTATGTGAAATACGGTACAACGTCTTAAACTTGGAGCCATAAAATAAAATAAAAATAGTTTTTGACCCCGCCCACTTTAGTGGGCGTTATTATAGGCAAAAATAGCATAAAAATTTAACAAATTGTTTTACTTAAGCCTACATTCCTTAAAAATAACACTTTTAAGCTTTAATGACGAAGCTGAGACGAAACCTGGTACTACTCTGCCCTACCACCTAATTTCCCCTTTGCCGCCTAAATGACCCTACCAAAAAAATTTTTTTTTTTTTAATTTTGTATATAATCATCCCAAGCATTTATCTTTAGAGTTTTATGACTGCCGATTTCTGCCCTACCCCGCCCCCCATCTTTTCCTTTGCCCCCAAAATGACCCTACCAAAAAAAAAAATTTTTTATTTTGTATATAATCATCCCAAGCATTTGTCTTTAGAGTTTTATGACTACCTGTTGCTGCCCTACCCCCTCCTCCCCCTTTGCCCGCCAAATGACCCTATCAAAAAAAAGAAATTTTAATTTTGCCAAGCATTTATTTTTAGAGTTTTATGACAAAAGTGAAATGCCTCCCCCACAGCCCTTGCCAGAGCGACCCCACCAAAATACTGTTTTAATACCCTCCAAAGAGAATTGGACCCTATCAATTAAATATGTATATTCTTGATTAGTGATGAAGTTTAAGACGGTCTAGCAATGCCCATACGTTCGTCTGTGGAAAACATGATATTGTATATATTTGAACCCCGCCCCCTTTAGTGGGCGTCGACGTACGATATTATATAAAGGAACTCTGTCCCACCAAGTTAAACATTTCAAATTCACTTACTAAATATTTGGAGGGTATTTAAGATTCGAAAAAATTAACAATTTACATAAGAAAGTTCGACTAATAAAAATTCATACATAAAAAAAAAAAACTTAAAAAATCATGTTGTTTTTTAGAGGTTGGTTTAGTTTTTCTTAGGGGCACTTTTTCCCCTCTGGCTCGATTTAGCCCATTTACGAACTTGACCTTCAAAATTTATCTATACCAAATTTCAAGGGTCTGGCTCTTTTCGTTTGGACTGAATGAATGAATCATGGTTTCCACAGGTGGACGGATATGGCTAGATCGCCTCAGATTTCATCAGTGATCAAGAAAAGAAGGGATATTTCGCTGCGTTACATACGCAATGACAAAGTGAATATACCCACCAATTCTTTCCTGAAGGGTATAATAATGTCTGGTTTTGAAATTTTTATCGATCGTTTGGTTTGTTGCTTGGCTTTATGCATTGAACACATGCACGACAGCAGGCTACCGACTACACGACCACAGAAATAGAATGCATGTATGTACTCATATCTAGCACGGACAAAAACCTGTCATTCCCATATAAACACATGTACTCGTATTGTATTTCTGTAGTCGTGTGGTCGGTAGCCTGTATTCTATTTCTGTAGTCGTGTGGTCGGTAGCCTGCTGACGTGAATGTCTTTATTGCATTAGGGTTGGCTTTGTCGTTGCCGCTGCTTGTGCTCTTCTTCGGTTCTTCTGTTTTTTTTTTAAGTAGAAAAATCCATGTAAAAACCCTCTCATACAATATTTTATTGTTTGCATGTTGTGGGTTTTTTCTTAATCACTTCTCGTAAGTCTGTGTGCAGACTTACTGAATGCAGTTTCTTTTTATTACTTTTGTTTTCCGTTTTGCGAAAACAAAGAAGACTTCATGACAAAAAGAGAAACAAAAACTATTTGAACTAGCAGATGGCCTAAATAATGCCAAACAATGCTTTTTATTTATTCAGTTGTTCTTGTCAATTCATTAGGATCGTAATAAAAAAAAATCTCCTACGTTTTGTTGTTTATGACCGCTAGACTGGAGTGGAATGGCCTGCCGGTTAGATGTAGAAAAGAATGCCCAAAAATCATTACATTCTAATATGACACGTATAATTTAAATGTGTGTGTGTGTGTGCTCGTTAGTATAATATACGACCCTGGCAAATAAATATCAGCAGTGCAAAAAACTCGGCGATCATTATCTGAAACATCCATCAAACGGGTCATGTTCATGCCGATAAGATATTATTGATAGTAAATAATTTATAACTACGATCGGGGTGGGGGGAAAATGATAACAGATACAACAGCAATAAAGTAAATTAAAAATGTCTTTCTTCTTTCATTATTAAAACAAATAAATTGTTTACACTGTGTAACAAAAACCATTGAGAGCAACCAACCATTTACTTCATGTTCTATTAAATATTCTATCTTCTTTTATCAAGACTCCAATATCTCGTCAGGGAAATGCTTCAACTCTTTGCTATGAATCACTAGGGAAGTGGTTGAACTCTTTGCTATGAAGCATTTCTTCGGAATAGAGGCTAATTAAGACTTTTTCTTGTCTTTATTTTATGGCTGAAGGTGTCAAGTAACTGGAAAGTTTCATTAGCAAAATCATATAAAGACAAAAAGGCAAAGGAGTCTTGAAACAAATTGATTCATTGATTGGGGGAAAAAACCAGCAACAGAAAGCATAAGCGTTTTAGTGTTAAGATTATTCATTATTTAAATATGTATTTTTTTACTTATATATTTTTTTTTATATCCACGGAAGTCTAAGAACACAAAAAGTGCAAAAAAAAAAGAATCGAAATTTTTAAATGTTTATTATTTTAGCAAACAAGATAAGCAGTCACGGGCATACAATTTTTTCTTCATTTTTATACCCTCCAGAAAAGAATCGCAGGGTATAATCACTTTGTCATTCCGTGTGTAACACAGTGAAATATCCCTCTAAGACTCCACAAACAATATATATTTCCATGTAGTAAGAATTTTAACGAACATTTTATATTGCTATATTAAATTTGAATTAAGATTCTATAGGCTAATTGTTCGAAATTTTAATTTAAATCTCAGAAAGACATGATAAATATTCCAAGAGTCATATAATCGTTAAGATCTTTTAATAACCTGTTCCCATTCAACACCAATAATGTTTAAACTTTATAAAATTATATATTTTTTTTACTTGTTTGAATTTTACTTTATAAAAACATATAAAAAATATTAAATATTGTTTTCTAATCAATTTTGATTTATACATTTTTTCATTATGTTAAAAAATTTGAAAGAAGAAAATAATAAATAGATATATTTATAAAAATTTAAATTAAATAAATAAATAAAAATATCTTTTAATTAGTAATAATTTTATTGGCGCAGTCGTTTAACGGACCAAGTTTAATTAAAAAGAAAAACGAAATTTGACCAGCAAACGTGTTAAAAGTTTTTTTATACAAAATTAAACTAACTAAAGGCCTCAAATCTTTTTATATGAAAGAGAAGAATAACTCAGTCATCAAGATTTAAAAAAACAACGCATTAAAAAAAAAACATCACGATTAAAATCAAGATTTTGAAGCATCAAGATTTATCATCGCGATTTTCAGCAACAACATTGCAAATCAATATTTGCGAAAACCAAGATTCAGAATCAAGATTTAAAATCGAAGTTTTGAAAGAAATTACCCCTCTAATAAAAGATTGAATAAAATGGCTCTTAATCCATTCAATCTGCTGGATAGTGTACCAGAATTCGACGGTAAGGTTGAGGATCTAGAAATGTTTATAAAACATATCGAAGAAATCCGTAAACTTGTTGATGCATCACTACATGGATTATTTGACTTAAGAGTAAGAATTAAACTAACTGGAAAAGCAAATATAACACTAATTAACAACAACAACCCTACCAAATGGGAGGAAGTCAAGGTAATCCTAAGAATTAATTATAATATTTCGGAAAGTTTGGAGTCGATAGTAAATAAAATTAAAACTGCAGAAATTAGGAATGATATTAGTGATTTCTTTGATTATATGTTAAGATTATTAACTAAATTAAATTTAAAAACTAGTTTAAGTAGTGAATATGCAAATTGGTATAATTCTAAAAATAATGAAAATATGGTGTTAAAAATTTTTATGTCTAAATTACCTAACGAGCCAAAATTGGTACTTAACTCTAGAAATCCGCATTCTTTATTAAAAGCAAAAGAGCTGTTAATAGAAACAGACTATTTTTATTCAAAAAAATTTAAATTGCAATCTTTTTCATTTAGCAAAGAAAATAATATAAACCCGTATTATAATAATTGGAATTCTAATTTTAATAATTCTCAATTATATTCACAACCATTGAATAATTATTCTAGTTATCCTAACAATTCTTTCCAAAACAATGCGAAATATATTCCTAACATGCAAAACTATTTTTATCAAGGTAGAAATAATCCAAATAGATATAACTATCAAAACAGAACAAATAATTTTGAGAAGTTGCCAAATAGTGCAAATACTTTTTCAAATATTCAAGATACACACAACAATTCACAAGATTTTATAAGACCTAGTACCTCAAGAAACAATAACAGTCATAGAAGTAACATACAAAACTTTAATACAAAACATTCTCAACAGAGCAGTACAAACACTTCAAATAGAATGGAAATCGACAATATTGAAACTTCAAATTTTCAATTACAGGCCGAAGAACTTTACCCTATATAATAGTAAAAACAAAAACAGTTCCAGTAAAATTGTTGATAGATACTGGTTCTGCTACTACACTTATTAGAAAAGGACTATTTCATTCTTCATTTAAAACAGAACTAGTGAACCCAATTATATTAAGCACTATTTCCTCTAAAATTTCAACATCATCAAAAATAACCATACCTCTCTTTAAGGAATTTAATTTGCCTGGCTCTAGAATTGAAATGCTTGAAACAGAAATGTTAAGTAGTTTTGATGGTATTTTGGGTTGTAATATTCTAAAGCCTTTAGGAGCAAGGATTGATTTAAAGGAAAATATGTTGATAACTTCAAATGCAAGAATTCCACTTACATATTATTCATCTCCAACAGGAATTAATGAAAATGATAAATCTTATCTAGAATCTATAACAACAGACATAAATTTTAATGAACCTAAAATAGAATATTTAAAAGAATTATTGCAAACTGAAAATTTAAATAACGAAGAAATTAATGAATTGACAACATTAATTAAAAAATTTAAAAATGTGTTTTATATAGAAGGAGAAGATTTATCATCTGTAGTTAAATATAAGCACAAAATAGCTACAATAAATGACATTCCAGTTTATTCGAGAACTTATCGTTTCCCCGAAATTCACAAGAAAGAAGTAGAAAAACAAGTCAAAGATATGTTACAATCAGGAATTATTACAAAATCATGTAGCCCATATAATGCTCCAATTTGGGTCGTTCCTAAAAAGATTGACAACTCCGGAACGCAAAAATGGAGAGTAGTAGTCGATTATAGGAAACTTAATGATGTTACTATTGAGGATAAATTTCCTATACCTAATATGGAAGATCTGCTTTCAAAATTAGGAAACTCCCAGTATTTTAGCACCCTTGATTTAGCTAAAGGATTCCATCAGATACCGATATTACCTGAACATAGACATAAAACAGCGTTTTCTACTTCCACTGGACATTATGAATTTACTAGAATGCCTTTTGGTTTAAAAAATGCTCCAGCATCATTTCAAAGAATGATGAATGAAGTGTTGCACGATTTCATCAACAATATTTGCGTAGTATACTTAGATGACATTCTGATATTTTCAACCTCCCTTCAAGAACATATATTGTCTTTAAGAAAAATTTTTCAAAGATTATCAGAATATAATCTTAAAGTTCAAGTAGATAAGTGTAATTTTTTCAGACATGAATCAGAATATTTAGGACATATTATAACAGCTGATGGCATTAAACCAAATCCTAATAAGATTGCGGTTATACAGAAAATTTCTTTACCTAAAACAATAAAGGAGATAAGATCGTTTCTAGGCTTAACTGGTTTTTACAGGAAATTTATTAAAGATTATAGTCATGTTGCATTACCAATGATATCATATTTAAAGAAAGGAACACGTATAGATGTAAATAATCAAAATTACATTGATTCATTTAATAAGCTTAAAAAAATTTTATGCATTGCTCCAGTATTGGCATATCCGAAATTTGATAAATCGTTTGTTTTGACCACGGATGCTAGTAACGAAGCTTTAGGAGCAGTTTTGTCACAAAATGGACATCCGATTGCTTACTCGTCAAGAACTTTGAACAAACATGAACTTAATTACAGTACAATTGAAAAAGAGTTGTTGGCTATAGTCTGGGCATTGAAATATTTTAGACCTTATGTATTTGGCAGAAAGTTTAAGGTACAAACAGACCATAGACCTCTGTTGTGGCTTAATTCATTAAAAGAACCTAATATGAAATTGCAAAGATGGAAATTACAAATGAATGAATACGACTTCGATATTGAATATATTAAAGGAAAAACAAATACTGTTGCAGATTTTCTAAGTCGTTTAGATATAAATCATTTTCAGGAAAAAGAACAAACAATATGTTCTGATAGAGCAACAATTCATAGTACAAAAGAAAATTTAAATGACCATATATATATTTCGGAATCACCACTCAATATTT
This sequence comes from Linnaemya tessellans, assembly GCA_951800035.1. Lineage (NCBI taxonomy): Eukaryota > Metazoa > Arthropoda > Insecta > Diptera > Tachinidae > Linnaemya > Linnaemya tessellans. The sequence continues at coordinate 100,024,346 of OX637533.1, read as the reverse complement.
TTAAACAACAAATAATAATTACTTTAGGAAAGAAATATAAATATGAAAAACAAGTTTTGTATGAGAAAAAAGTTAGGTACACGATAACATTGAGAGAATATTTTGAAGAGAAAGTATTACATTTTTTAAAAAAAATTTTACCATTAAAAGGAACTGTAGCAATTTTTTGTGATAATTTTGAAATATTTAAAAACATTCATCAAACAATAGTACATTATTTCTCAAATCTTCCAGAAATGAAATTTTTATATTGTCCTAAACGTATAAAAGATATTTTGGATAAAGAAAGTCTTTTGAATATAATTGAAAAATACCAAAGCGATAAAAATCATAGGGGTATAGAAGAAACTTTTTTAGAATTGAAGGACAAAATATATTACCCTAATTTAAAAAAGGAAATTCAAAAATATATTAATAATTGCATTATATGTAATATGTGCAAGTTTGATAGGAGGCCTATAAAAACTAAATTTTTTGTTAGTGAAACTCCTTTAAAGTCAAATGAAATAATTCATATTGATGTATGGTTTTTGAATAAAAACTTAACTTTTTTGACGTGTATTGATAAGCTTTCGAAGCATGTCTCAATACACCATTTGTGTGATAAAAATTCACTTACTATCGTTGAAAAATTACGAGAGAGATTCGCTATTTTGGGAAAACCAAATAAAATTGTTGCCGACAATGAGTTCAATACAGCTTATATTAAAAATTTTTTAAACAATGCACAAATAGATTTTCATTTTACTTCACCAAACACTCATACAGGCAATGCAGACATAGAACGCTTTCACCTTACATTGAATGAACATATCAGAATCTTTAAATTAGAACAAGCAAATAATGACTTTGATGATATGACTCTTGTCTATAAATCTGTTCAAATATACAACGATTCGATTCATAGTACAACAGGATACAAACCAAATGATTTACTTCATAACAAAGTGGATGTATCTATTTGGAAAACATTGCATAATAAAATGCATCAAAATAAGATAAACAGAATTAATAAAATAAATGAAAAGAGGCAAGAATGTCACAAATTCAAAGAAAGAGAATTAGTAAAAAACCTTGGATTTTATAACTTAAAACAAAAACCTAAATATATTATTAAGCAAGTTAAAGAAAAGAATAAAACGAATTTTATTGATGAAAAAGATTGTAAAAGAGATAGACAACTATTGAAAAGATATTTTAAATACCAAAACGAAATACCAAATGTAAAATTTGATAGAAAAATTACTGGTAGAAACTAATGGAAACTAAATAATTTTGTTAATTATTAATTTTGTTTATATTGAGTTATGATTATTTATATTAAATTGGTCAAGTTTATTTTTTATTTATTTGCAAAAACAATAGAATAATGTACATTTTTTCAAATATATATGTATGTAATTGTTATAAATTTTTTTTTTATTTTTGTATCTACTATATTTAATATGTTTCAAACTTAAAATAATCACAATATTAGAGAATATTTTACATTCCGGGTGTAATGTATATTCAAAGGGTGGGGGAGTCATATAATCGTTAAGATCTTTTAATAACCTGTTCCCATTCAACACCAATAATGTTTAAACTTTATAAAATTATATATTTTTTTTACTTGTTTGAATTTTACTTTATAAAAACATATAAAAAATATTAAATATTGTTTTCTAATCAATTTTGATTTATACATTTTTTCATTATGTTAAAAAATTTGAAAGAAGAAAATAATAAATAGATATATTTATAAAAATTTAAATTAAATAAATAAATAAAAATATCTTTTAATTAGTAATAATTTTATTCAAGGCACAAAGGCAAGTCAACATCAGTTTTATTCAACTTACACAGCAGAGCAGAACAGCTGTTTTCGAAAGACGCAACCCTTTCATCATCAGTGCTCATGTGTATTGTGTTTGTCACCACTTATTAGGTGGCTTAGTTGAATGTGATAACAGTTCCTATTTACACAAATTTTATTGTGAAAAAGAATACGGGAACTGTATCAACCTGATGTTAACATGTTATTGTTATAATACCCGTGTTACCGTTTGATTATTTTTCTTCATGTCCATTTTTCTGAATTTTTTGTTCCATCATACCTAAGCCAAACTTTTTTGGTTTGAATTTTATACTTAAGTACATGTGAACGTTTTTTCCAATTTTTATTATTGGGTAGCTCAAGCCATAGCTTAAATTTGTATGTAGTAAGAATTTTAACGAACATTTTATATTGCTATATTAAATTTGAATTAAGATTCTGATCAGTGATGAAATCTAAGACGATCTGAGCATGTCTGTCCGTCCGTCCGTGTGTGGAAATCACGATTCAGTTCAAACGAAGAGAGCCAGACGCTTGAAATTTGGTAAAAATATATCTTGAAGGATAGCACAGGTCAAGTTCGTAAATGGGCTGAATCGGGCCAGAGGGAAAAAAGTTCCCCTATAAAGAACTAAACCAACTTCTAAAAACAACATCATTTTTAGTTCTTTTTTTTGGAATTTTGTTAAGCAACTGATATATTTTTATGTCAAAGAAGGCCCAACGCGTTAAACTTGGAGCCATAATATCCACAAAAATTAATTTTTGGAGCCCGCCCCCTTTAGTGGGCGTTATTATATTTCAAAAATTATGTAAAAATTTAAACAAATTGTATTACTTAAGCCTACATTCTTCAAAAAGAACATTTTTAAGCTTTTACGACGAAGATGAGACGTACCCTGATCCATTGTCCTACCCCTCTTCTCCTCCTTGGACCCCCAGATGACCCTAGAAAATATAAGTTTACACTTAATTATTCCAAACATTTATTTTTAGAGTTTTATAGCAAAGGGGAAATGTCTCCCCCACGGTTCTTGCCACAGCGACAACGCCAAAATACAGTTTTAATACCCTCCAAAAGAGAATTGGACCCCATTAAGTATATATATTCTTGATCAGTGATGAAGTCTATCTAGCAATGCCCATACGTACATCTGTGGAAAACATGATGTAGTCTATTTTTGGACCCCGCCCTGTTTGGTGGGCGTTGAAGTACGATATTACATGCAAAAATAGTGTAAATATTGAATAATTTGTATTCCTTAAGCCTATAAGAAGCTGAGATGTTCTGTGACCTTGCGGAGGTGAAACATCTACCCCAAGGCACTTCCCGGAATGACTTTGTCAAAATAGACATTTAAAATTAGGTACAGAGATGTCTTAAAGGAACTCTGTCCCACCGAGTTAAACATTTTAAATTTACTTGCTAAATATTTGGAGGGTATTTAAGATTCGACCCTGTCGAATATAACGTTTCTACTTGTTCTTTTCAGTTCTATTCATTATGTCATAAATAATCCACTAAATGGATGTGACTTTTTCTTATATAAATGTGTAAAAAATAGGAAGAAGGCAAGTTTTAAAATTTTTAATTTAGTACCAAAATACTTTTAGAATGGCAGCTGTACGTTAAAAAGTGTAGTTGCACTGAACTTATCATCATTGATCTGTTAACACAAGACTAAGAAGCCGAGAATCCCTAGTTCGACTCTGCACTCAGTCATGAATATGGTGTCCACCTCTAGCACGTCGGCAGACGTCCGCTCTTTCCACAAAAAAAAAATTTCAATCACAGTTTGCAGCAAAGTTTCGCTTATCTCGTCAATACAGCACCGAATTTCATGTTTCAGAGCGCCAGTTGTTTGTGATTTGTTCACGTAAACCGGGTCTCTCAAATGGCGCCACAGAAAATAGTCCATCGACGTTAAATCATAAGAACGAGGCGGCCAATTTGACATGGCCAAATCGAGAAATTAGGTGAGCGGGAAATATCTCATGCAATAACTGAATCGTTTGGCCGTCTTGATGCAACCAAAGGTCACTGATGTGAATATTAGTCAGTTGTGGCCACATAAAAGCGCTGTCATGGTTCGGTAGCTCAGAAAAAATACGGACCAATGATGCCGCCTGACCACAAACCGCACTATACGGTCACTTTTTTTTTGGATGTAAAGGTTTTTCGAGGACTTTTTATGGACGCCTAATTGAAAATGGGGCGGGCCTCATCGCTAAAGATGATTTTATTTTCGTTCAGTTTTTTAAACAGCAAATTTTCAGAATTAAAATTCTTTGTTCCAGAGTATATCGTTCCATGGTAATAATTTCCCAAGTTTTTACTAAATAAGTGTCTAAGGATGACAGTTCAATTCTTCAACATTTCATCGTTTGACAGCCAGTTTACTTCCTAACCTCAAATTTGCCCACCGCGTATAAAAAATTTACAAAACAAATGCATTTCCTTACTACAAAATGTTTAGCTCATTTGTAAAACGTTTTCTTTTTTAATAAAACAGTAACAGAATAAAAAATATTAAATGTGTTACTATTTTGTTCTAGGCTTTTTTTGTGGGGAAACATTTTATTTGACACTTCAATTTAACAAAAAAAAGAAAAAAAAAACACATTCAAACTCTAATTAGTTGTAATTAAAGCCAGTAAAAAAGATGTTAGCGATGATACAATTTCATTGTTTTTGTTTAAATTTTGCAATATTTGCTGCAAACGCAATCACACACAAACACACATCCATACATATGAGAACTAACACCGAGTCACAGCGATAATTAACAAGTAAAAATGTTATATTCGACCGCGTCGAATCTTAAATACCCTCCAAATATTTAGTAAGTAAATTTAAAATATTTAACCCAATTTTAAATCTCTATTTTGACAGAGCTATTCCGGGAAGGCCCGTGGCGGAGACGTTTCATCACTGCATGATCAGAGGACATCTCAGCTTCTTATAGGCTTAAGAAATAAAAATTTTTCAATATTTACACGATTTTTGCATATAATATCGTACGTCAACGCCCACCAAACAGGGCGGGGTCCAAAAATACACTACATCATGTTTTCCACAGATGGACGCATAGGCCTTGCTAAATCGTCTTAGGCTTCATCACTGAGCAAGAATATATATACTTTATGGGGTCCAATTATTTTTGGAGGGTATTAAAACTCTCTCTCTCTCTCTCTCTCTCTCTCTCTCTGCCACGGGCTGTGGGGGAGACACTTCACCTTTTCCATACAACTCTAAAAATAAATACTTGGAATAATTATATACAAAATTTAAAAAAAAGAAATTTTTTCTATAGGGTCATTTAGGGGGCAAAGGGGGAGGAGGGGGTAGGGCAGAGTAGTACCAGGTTACGTCTCAGCTTCGTCATTAAAGCTTAACAATTTTATTTTTAAGAAATGTTGGATTAAATAAAAGAATTTGTTAAAATTTTAAATTATGTTTGCATATAATAACGCCCACTAAAGGGGGCGGGGTCCAAACATTAATTTTTATTTTATAGCTTCAAGTTTAAGGCTTTGGACCTTCTTTGATGTAAAAATATATCATTTGCTTAACAAAATAAAAAAAAAATTTAACAAGTAAAAACGTTATATTCGACCGGGTCGAATCTTAAATACCCTCCAAATATTTAGTAAGTGAATTTGAAATGTTTAACTTGGTGGGACAGAGTTCCTTTATATAATATCGTACGTCAACGCCCACTAAAGGGGGCGGGATTCAAAAATATACAATATCATGTTTTCCACAGACGAACGTATGGGCATTGCTAGACCGTCTTAGACTTCATCACAATTCTCTTTGGAGGGTATAAAAACTGTTTTTTTTTTTTGGCGGGGTCGCTCTGGCAAGGGCTGTGGGGGAAACATTTCACCTTTGTCATAAAACTCTAAAAATAAATGCTTGGGATAATTATATACAAAATTAAAATTTCTTTTTTTTTATAGGGTCATTTAGAGGGCAAAGGAGGAGGAGGAGGGGGTAGGGCAGCAACAGGCAGTCATAAAACTCTAAAGAAAAATGCTTGGGATGATTATATACAAATTTAAAAAAAAAAAAAAATTTTTGGTAGGGTCATTTAGGGGGCGAAGGGGAAAGAGGAGGTAGGGCAGAGTATTACCAGGTTTCGTCTCAGCTTCGTCATTAAAGCTTAAAAATGTTATTTTTAAGGAATGTAGGCTTAAGTAAAACAATTTGTTAAATTTTTATGCTATTTTTGCCTATAATAACGCCCACTGAAGTGGGCGGGGTCAAAAAATATTTTTATTTTAATTAATGGCTCCAAGTTTAAGGCGTTGGACCGTATTTAACATAAAAATATATCATTTGCTTAACAAAATAACCAAAAAACTTTAAAAATTATGTTGTTTTTTCTGGGTTGGTTTAGTTCTTCTTAGGGGAACTTTTTTCCCTCTTGCCCGATTTAGCCCATCTTCGAACTTAACCTGCTCTAAGCTTTAAAATATATTTATGCCAAATTTCAAGAGTCTAGCTCTATTCGTTTGGACTGAATCGTGATTTCCACAGACGGACGGACATGCTCAGTTCATCTTAGATTTTATCACTGATCAAGAATATACTTTATGTAGTCTTAGAGGGATATTTCACTGCGTTACACACGGAATGACAGACTGTGATTATACCCTCCAATTCTTTTCTGGAGAGTATAAAAGGTGTGATTGCTGTTTCAGTAAAGCGTGTCAACCTGCTGTTGCCAGCACTCGTATAATTAAATTCTTGTTGTATGTTTCCGAATCTGTGCCTGTATGGGAAATGTAGTATCCGTGCCTCTAATGCTGTTAACATGATGTGCTTGTATTTGTTGTCATACTCGTAGATAAAGAAGAAAAAAAAACAGAAATTCTAAAACACACAGATTCCATTCGAAACAAAATACACGAGTATTGAAAAATGCTGCTGAGATGATAATGACGTTACTAATGACGATGACAGCCATTACGGACTTTAAATGTTTACAATAATATTCTTAACTAAATGTGCAATTTAGCCGTAATTGCTTTTCAATTGCCATTAAACTTTCAACACTTTCTGTAATAATAATTGTTGTGCTTCAACACTTCGGGCCCTCTATTTGGCAGGTATTTTTTAATATCAGGCGTTTCAAATAATTGTTACAAAAATATTTAGATAATTGGTTGGAAAAGAAATGTAATAAACAATTCCAGGAGATGTTGTCATATTATTGCTGTAACAGAAGAATAAATTTCAACTATATAGATATTTTCCTAAGACGCGTTGTAAAAGGAATTGAGGAATTTGTCCAAAATTGTTAAAATAAATTCTCTGGCTAATTGTTCGAAAATTTGTTTTAAAATCGGAAAGGCATAATAAATATTCGCAGGCACAACCACCAACAATTTTAATTAGCCACCTCACACAGCAGAGCAAAACAGCTGTTTTCGAAAGCCGCTACACTTTTATCATCAGTACTCATGTGTATTTTTTGTTTCTCACTTTTTTTTTTTTTTAGGAGTAGGACCAGCACTCAGGGGATGACCCCTATATATGCAATGCATTGCGCCGGAACTGAAAACGAGGGGTTTGTATTGAGGGTACAGATTAGGAGAGATGAGAAGATAGACCAAAAAACAAGAATTGGATGATATCTCTTCACTTAGTCATTGCGTGTGTAATGCAGTGATATATCCCTCTAAGATATATTTATATATATATATATATATATATATATATATATATATATATATATATATATCACTGATCAGTGATGAAATCTAACACGATCTGAACATGACCGCTGTCACGGGCATACAATTTTTTCTTCATTTTTATACCCTCCAGAAAAGAATCGCAGGGTATAATCACTTTGTCATTCCGTGTGTAACGTAGTGAAATATCCCTCTAAGACTCCACAAACAATATATATTTCCGATCAGTGATGAAATCTAAGACGATCTGAGCATGTCTGTCCGTCCGTCCGTCCGTGTGTGGAAATCACGGTACAGATCAAACGAAAAGAACCAGACCCTTGAAATTTAGTATAGATAAATTCTGAAAAATGGCACAGGTCAAGTTCCTAAATAAGCTGAAGCGGGCCAGAGGGAAAAAAGTTCCCCCAAGAAAAACTAAACCAACTTCTAAAAACGCAAAAAATTTTTTGTGTAATTTTGTTAAGCATATGATATATTTTTATGTCAGCGAAGTTCCAAAGTGTTGAACTTGCAGCTCAGAAGAGTCCATTTTTGGACTTCGCCCCCTTTAGTGGGCGTTGAAGTAACACATTACCTGGAAAAATAGTGTAAATATTTTAAATATTTTTATTCCTTAAGTCCATATTCCTTTAGAATGAAATTTTTAAGCTTTTATGAAGAAGGTAAGATGTTCTCTGATCTGGCCCTTCCCTACCCAACATTTCCCCTAAATTTGCGTTATAAAAAAAAAATTTTTTTCGTGCCTAATGGCGCCAAAAAAAAATTTTACATTCTTTTTAAGTTTTTAAGACAAGGGTGAGATGTCTCCCCCACGGCCCCTTCCCGGATTGATTCTGCCAAAATAAAGTTTTAAAATATTCTAAAGGAACTCTGACCCAGCAGTTTATCTCCGTCCCTTTTTATGCGCGTTGATATAAAACAATAAAAATAGAGTTTTTATTTTCTAAATATTTGGAGGGTATTTAAGATTCGAACCCTCGAATACTCTTACTTGTTTTCCTTCGGAAAATCCGGAAACAAATTAGGGCATTTGATATCGATCGAAAATTCCATTGTTTAGAAATTTTGCTAAACAGAAACTGTATTGACGCTATTGAATGAAATTTATTTATGGTCCTTCGAATTGTATTACAGCCGTCAAGGACAAGCAATAATATTTCGTTAATAAAAAAAATTTAACTTCTTTCATAAAATATAAAAATCACATTTTAATCTGTTTATTTAACTCCGACTGGTGATTTATAAAATCAACACTAATGCATTCGCTAACATTACAATGATATTGACGATTACGTGTGAATTAATCAAGTGCATTACGATACTGGCACGACGGGTAAATGACACTTTTATTCATTCATTTACTTATTTATTTCCACCTGTGCAACAAAGTCAAACTCTATTAGTGAACAGAATATGGCTACAATATGTGTGTGATGTGAAAAAAATTAATCATGTAAAGCCTTACAATTATTAGCTGTTTTATATGAAAACTGAACCATTTAATGGAAAAAAGTGTTATAATTTCCAACAAGTCGCCAACTCACAAAAGGCTATAAATTTCAATAAAAGTTAATTAAAAAAAACACACAACGAACTGCTGAACTAGTTAACAGCTTGTGTACAAAATGTAAGAGATCAAAGAAAGTGGGGGAGGAGGTGAAAAAATTTGAACGCATGAACTTTTTATGTTTCTCAAAAGAATTGGGTTAATTTGTGTCAGTTAACGCCGCGGCTCTATGGAATTCAGCATCAATTGCTAGATTTTGTCTTTTTATTGAATTCTCTCAACTGAACGCAATATCTAGAAATGATGTAGTTATGACCTCCCATCAGTCATTGAGGCCAGCGTTTGTTTCGTGATCGAATTATTTCAAGAAATTGACTTGTGACCTGGTCACCCCTCGTGTATGTAATTTGCTACCTTTGGTCTATCTGTTGGCACCTTTGGTCTATATTCATAAAGTCGGCAGTGATTGGCGAAATAAGACCGGGTATGTTGGAAAAAGTGATTCAAAATTGGACCGACAGGCCTATGCCTTCACATAGAATGTAGCAACGTAGTTAACCACGGAGTATTCCCCAGAAGAACTGTAAATCTATACAGTTATGAAATTAACTAGTGCGAGTGAGACGCAAAACTCACGAAAGAGAGTAAACGATCAGTGGTCTGGCTGCACTTAAAAAATAATTACCAACGAGGCTTGATGTTGACTGACTCAATTGTACATGTTTTATTAAAAAAATCTATGACTTTATAAAAAAAAACGGGGTGTATTTGGGTGAAATGTACGGAAATCACTAAAAATCCAAAAGATGAGAAGATAGAGAATTTTTTTTAACTATTTGAACCTTTTAGAAGAATCCGACACAATATTCCTGACTATGCGGAGCCGAACTATGGACCATCCACTTGATAGACTCCTGTTAATTAAAGAGTGTTTTTTCGTCCTTCAGTGAAGCTAATTCGAAGAACAATAGATCGTTTTCGGACCACATTTACTGATAATGTGCAACCCGTGAGACGGCGAACACTGCACACTGAAGAAACTGTAGCCGCTGTACAGAAAAGTATTGAAAATTATTCTAATCAATCGATTCGTCGCTGTTCTCAGCAACTGGGGCTGTGTCCTTCCGCTTTATGGAAGATATTTTTTTTTAGTTGTACAAAATAGATGTGAACAACATCGTTATTTGTTCTATATAATGCGTTGGTATATACAGCTAAGTACAGCACACATTTTTATGTTGTACACTTTTTACCAACTTAACGTCCGGCAAAATTAATGAAACATATATTATTTGAAAGGTATTTTTATGTAGATATGCACTATTTATTATATATATATATATATATATATATATATATATATATATATATATATATATATATATATTTTTTTTTTTTTTTTTAAATCATATGTAATAATTTTAAATTTTCCAACTATGGAGCTGTATTATGGATTTTGCTGATTTTTTAATGGAAATCTATATAGAATTATTTACAATACATCAATTAAAAAGAAAAGTCTCATGCCCGATTTCATGTATACAGACGGACATCTCTTATTCGACTTCCACTAGGACTTGGGAATATTTTATATACTTTTTGGTGGCTCCATATTAATATTGTGGAAATTATATACGGAATGACAAAACTATAACACCCTTTCACCATTTTTGGTGAAGGGTACGATAGCAAATATTTTGAGTTATTATTTATTTTATTTTATTTTATTTTTCTTTATTATTATTATTATTTTTTTCTTTATTATTGTTATTATTTTATTTTCTCCAATTTTGTTTATTTTCCCCTGCTGGAAATGATGTGAATGTATCTGGCCAAATATGTAGGTATATACCTATTTTTATTCAGCTTGTCACACAAACTTTTCGGGTATTCGTTTGTATAACTTGAAAAGTAATAAAACAAAAAACTCTTTTCATGCACGTTTGCTTAAAGTCATTATTACTTTATTGTTTAAAACTTTAGCCCAGCTGCATTTCAAAACAGCTGCTGAAATGCATTAAAATGCAAATAAAGAAATATATGTACTCGTATATATAAAAAGGAAACATAATGGAAAAAAAAGAAATATATTACCCGTAAATTTTTGTTTCAGGTTTTCTGAAAGCAAACACGATTTAACACAAAATTCTACACACTTTCTTCTTATTGCTTCTTTTTTATTATGATTTCTTTCTTTTGTGTAATAAACACACTTATGTCTTTTATAAATTTCTTAAACTTTTCAAAGGCGAATTTTTAACAAAAATATATAAATTTAGGTCTCTTTAACAATCGCACCGAACTTCGAATTTTATTAACAAAATGCACACAACTTTTTGACGCACAATCAAAACTGTTGCAGCAATGGACCAGCAGGATAAACAGCCTTAAAAAAGAGATAAACTTGGATTTGACTCTGGCTTTTTGAAATTGTGCTGAAATCTGCTTTTTGGCTTCTTTTTTATTATATTTGAAGTAATTTTTTCGTAATTTTTTCTTTTTTAATTCTCACTTTTAAGCACGTATAATGGCGGAGTAGGTATAATTATTTTTACACCTCTATACAAACGAAACATTTTGTTAAAAACAACAGGTAAAAAAAAACAATTTCAACCACTTTTTCTTAAACACAAGATTATCGTATTCGATTTATTTATTTTTTTTTTCCTTTCAGATTATTTCTGGATATATATTTTTATACATTTTTCTTCTTTCTATTCGTTGTTTTATTTCTTTTATTTGGACTTACAACACATTTAAATTTATACAAACTCGAACATGTTTCAACACGTATTTTTTTGGTTTGATTTTTTCTAAAGAATTCACACAAAATTAAAATTCATCTTTTTAACACTATTAATATTTTGGTATAATTCTTTGCAGTAAATTTCTTTGATTTTACACTCAAAAATTTAACGTCAGTTTTCCAATTTGAAACAAAAACAATGCAAAGAAAATAAGCGAAAAGTAAATTCGAAATAACTCTCCACCTCCAAACACGACGAATTCTGTGAGTAAACTGATCAATTTTGTTTTGTATTGAATACATATAAACAACAAATCAGAAACAAAAACAGAAATTGTGTAGTAAAAATAAAGAGATAATTTTTATTCGTTTTATATTCAAATTGCTCTCTTAAATGCTGATAAATAATTAGGTGTTGCTACACGGGTTTTTCGAAAGAACAAATGCATCATTTCAAGCATTTCAAAAACGTAGAAAATATGGTCGAAAGGAACGATTAAAAAGCACCAAATCAAATTTGTTGCATATTTTTCAACAAAATGCCGCTAGTGTTTAACAAACGGATAACAATCAAAACAACAAGGCGTTTCATAATTGCATAGAATGACAAGAAGAGGAGGACACACGTGCTCTAGTATTTTATTTCCAGCCATACCTAAATACGGGCGGAAAGCGGAACGTTTTTTTCCGCTGAGCTTTAACGCTGAAATGCCATACCTAAACAAAAGCGGCAACGTTATGTCAAAAAACAATAAAAACAGGGTTATCAAACAAACAAATTAAACAACCCTGATTATTTTAACAGCTGGACGGGCGACATTTATGATTTTGTTATTGAAATTTTGTACAAATTACAAACGTGCACACATATGTATGTATATAATCATATTGTAAATATTTTCTTATCTCCATTTTCTAATACGAAGTGCACAAATCTTTTCTTTTATTATTTATTTCACTTTTGTAAATTTTTGCTTTTTTTCTCTGGTTACAATTGTTTTCTTTTGCAACTAACTTCATTGGGAAACGCTCTGTCAAAATCGGATTTTCCAATAGCAAAGCGTTGCCGCCGTGTTATTTCGGTATGCTCCATACAAAATGTATGGTATGGCTGTTAAGCAGTTTTATTTGCAAACAAATGTGACACATTGTTTTGTAAAGGCTTGTGTAGCGGTTGGTATAAGAGCAACCATATTTGACAGTTCGGAGAGAACTTCTTCGTTTGGAATATGACGTTCTCTGTAAATATCACTAATTATCAGCACCCGGCAGAATCAAGATTTATTTATAACAGATGGGCCACCCTAATGTACTATACATATATACACATACTACTTTATGATAAACTGCCACTAATTAAATAAATTAATTAAATTATCATTCACACACAGTGTGTGGTATTTTGCTGAAGCCACACCAACAAACACTACAGAACAAAGAATCAAAATTTTAAGTGTGATTAATTTTTTGCGGTATCTAACGAAAGTTAATTCCAAAAATGGAAAAATTAGAACATTCTTCAATGGCTTGCTCGTGTTGATTTTTTTTTAATCAGTGTTACCGCTGCGGATAATTATAGGTGTATAATTTTTTGTGGGTGCTCAGTCTACCCTGTGTTATAAAATTCTTATAAAATTTCATTTTATAAGAAACTATAAATTTTGTCAGGAAACCAAAACAAAAACTTAATTAAAGTTGTCAAAATATAAACACTTTGTCTTATTATTATTGATCAAATGCAATAATGGTCCGTATATAGACCGAATTACTGAGAAAGCCACGGGATTGATAAATTCAAATTATCCGCCAGACACTCATTAAAGTTTGGATCTACCACATTTGCAGCAAGTTTTGATTATTTTACGAGTTCTTTTATTAAACGATCCATATTCATGAATGCCAAATTTTTACTATGTGAATGCCACTTCATACAATAGGTATACAACAGCTGACAGGGTTGCCAGATCTCTGGTTTGGATACCACTATATGGACAAGAAATTATAGATAACAAATACTTTATTAACAATGTATACACTTTTTTCCTAATTTGTTGTCATTCACAATTTGGTGTGCTGAACGTTACTCTTTCTTAATATACATTCAAAACGCCATATATGAATTGTGATTGTATTGTGAAACAAAATACTTAAAATTAAATTTATGAAACATAAAAAGTTTCACTAACATCATGATTTGTATCGTATTATATGTATTGAACGTTACTTATAGTCTGTTGAGCCTATCGATAGTAATATACATATCTCATAATATTAACAAAATTTGCATCGTCCTGTTTGAAAAATAAATCAAATGCATACGAAAAATGTATTGATCGTTACCTGCACAAGAGTAGTTTGCAAAGAATAAACGTTACTCATATGATTGAACTTTTATAGAGATCCAAGACATTTAAAATGTTCACAACTTTATCAAATATTTTACATTATAAAAGGTTTTATACATGTATTGAACGTTACTTATAGTTTCTTACAACCATTGATAGCCACATATCTCATAATGTTAATAACACTTGCATGGTCTTGTCTGAAAGACCAATTCAAATTAATACAAAAATGTATTGAACGTTACCTTTACAACAGTAATTTCCTTTTATTAAGATTCAAGGCAATTAAAATTTCCATGAATTTATGAAACATTTTGTATAATAAAAGGTTTCCTTAACAGATCCATGATTTGCATTTTAACATACGAGTATGTATTGAACGTTACCCATAATTTGTTAAGCCCATCAGTTAAGCTTATGGGTTTCAAAATATTTTCAATGTGCACGAATTTATCAAATATTTTATATTTTAAAAGTTTCATTTACAGATTACTTTTTGTATCCAAATATGTACATATTCATATGTATTGAGCGTTGCCTATAGTTTGTTACGTTCATACTTAACATTACCGTGACTTTATCAATTATATAGAAAAAAGTTTCAGCAACGAATCACAGTTTGTATCTTTTTATATGCCTGTATTGAACGTTACCCATATTTTGTTTGTTCCATCCATAAGTTATATTGTGATTCAAAATTATTATGAATTGCGTGAATTCATTCAATATTTTTTATTATAAAAAGTTTTATTTACAGATCATATATTGGAGCGTAATATGTGTAATGAAAGTTACCCATTGTTTATAGCAATTTATCTTATATTTTAAGTGAAATTTTGTACCCGTCTTGCGTGAAAAATAAATCAAATTCATAGAAAAATGTATTGATCGTTACTGTCACAACATTTGAATTTTTGGGCGGCAAACTTAAAACTCAATGAATTCATTATAACGCGATTTTTTTTATTTTTTATATATTTTTACTTCCCATTTCAGAAGTGCAGACAAATTACAGCACTCGATATTGATCGAAATTTGTGTTTAATATGTATTGAATTTTTTTCTATTGGGTCTTATTTCGGAATCACCTTTAGAGTTTAAGGAAGTTTGTTGTGTTACTCAATTCTACTTCCTACAAACTTTTTCGTACGTTTTTATCACTTTTAGATAAACGTAAGAGAACATCAAAAACAACAACAGCAAAAAAGAATTCTGAATGTCGTCTCTTAAACCTAAACAATATATAAATGCTATTAAATGAGAAAAGCAAACAGCAAAATGGAAAACGGAAAAATAAACAACACAATAAAATACAAAAATAAAGAATTTATTTACAAAATGAAAATATTATTATTTATTTCGAAATAAAAGATTTACAGACTAATCGTGCTGTTTAAGTTTAAGTGAATGCAAGTAATTAAGCAGATAAAACAGAATGTCTTATGAAGACTATTAAAAAGAACCAGAACATGTTTTTTTATTCTCATTTTTGAGTTCATACTTTTCTTTGTTTTTTCCTTCTTTCTTTTTTTAATTGCAAACATACAGTGGTGGCCATAAGGAGCAGGAATAAAATACAGATGACTTTGTTTACTTGTGTGTCGATGGCGAATTCATACCAGGTGGCCTTAGTTCAGAAATTGGTGATCAGCTGTTACCAAGGCAAAATTATTGAACTGTCAAAGTGTTCTTCTGGTTTTTTGTTTTTGTGTGCGGCCATTGTTTTTTCTAAAGCATTTAATTTGACAGTTCAATAAATTTTACACAGAGTTGCATAAGTGAGTTCACCTTGTATGAATTCGCCTTGGATGTAATACTTATTAATATTTTGAGCAAGAGAGTTGAAATTCTGGCGTTCAAAACATTTGCCAGCAGCGCTGTCAGATATCTCGATTTCTCGCCAAATGTATTGATGAAAAATTGTTTGTGGCTATGAAAATTTTGATATTGCGATTGGCGATATTTGAAGTCCATGACGACATTTTTGGCTGTTTTTTTATTTTTCCATAAATTTCTGACTTTTTTCGCTTTATGTCTGGCAACGTTTATTTAAGTGATTGAGTTTAGTTAGTATGGTATGTATACAAAGGCGAATTCAAAGCATTTATTTATGTGTGTCTAATAAAATTATAACAAAAAATTACCAAATAATAACATTATTTTATATTTTGGCGATATTTGACCGATTTTGGCGATATTTATTAAGGCATGTTAAATTAAAAAAAACTGCTACAATTTTTTTGTAATAAAGAAATAAAAATATATTTTATTACTTGAATTACATTCTTTAATATTTTGGCGATATTTTAGAGATTTTGGCGACATTCTACAAGACATTTGGCGATGAAGCTCAAAAAAAACTGGCATCCCTGTTTGCCAGTGAGAAGATACATATTGGATGTACTCCCACATATGATCTACATATTTGTTAGTGCTTTTTAAATAATTTGTGTACCTATAAAGAAAAATACAGATTTTGCGTAAAAACAAAAAAAAACATATTTTGAAGAAATGAATGCTGTTATTGCGCAATCTCGCGGATAATCACTCGACCAGTTTCAAAATCTTATAATAGTATTTTCCAATTTTTAGATCAGTTAAATAAAAGATTGTTTTAAATATATTTTGTTACTTCTTTCATAAAATAAAAATGTAATTCAATAGATTCTTCCCTTCTCCTTTTCCATTGTCACTTGTTGGGAGTCTATTTTGCAAAAAAAAATCACAAGGTTATAAACATCGGCGTTGCCATATTCCTTAAGTTTCTGAATTCGCTCCCAGAACTTTGTGATGGCATATATTCACAATAGCAAATCAAAACGTTTGAAAGTTTGTTCATGGGAATAGTTAGTTGTTCCCGAATGGGGGTGATAAGCGCATCTAAAAATACTCTCTCCTTCACTCTTAAACTCATATTATTTGCATATGGTAACTTCGTCGCCCCTGCAGCGAAAATTTGCCGACGAACTCAAGGTTAGAATAGACTATGGGAAACATTTGCTGCTGAAACCCTTGTTTATTCCCTTTTAAAACTGCATTCGTGTCCATACAGTTGAAACATTTGCTTTGCGGCATACAAATATTGTATTCTTTTGTTGCTTTCTTCTTCTTTTAATTTATTGACGGAGAATGGCGTGCTGAACAAATGTTTCTTTACATGAATCACCGTACCCGTTTTTCATTCGTCTTTCGTTATAGCTATAACCAATTCTCTGTTTGCTCATCTGTCTTCTCAGCATGAGTACTATTGATATCAAATGAGTGCTATCGATATCAAAAACTATGGTTTGACAGCTGAAAATGTCAAACTATATTGACATTTCTATTCTATAAAGTTTGGCAAAGTCATCGTGAACTGTTTCACGCCTCCAAAGTGTGGATATTAAAAAAAAACAATATTACATCTGTTCGCAAAGTTCATAAAGCACTTCGTCAAAATTATCGGTCTACTGAGCAAACAATTCGTTCAGTAATTGATCGTTTTTTGTTTTCATCCAGGACATATGATTCCAATAAAACTGCTCAAGTTGCCGTACAGTGTGGTCCAGAATCGATTTATTTCAAAATCAATTTGGAGCCAGTTTTTTTTTCACTGGGGCCTTCGTTCGTACAGTTTAACGCATCTGAATTAGGTTACATTTTACGGGGCTGATCTATGCCGAAAACCCAGCAACTCTTAAAGTATTGAAAGCCAATATTCAAGCTCCCACCACTGGCGCCATACTACCAAATTTATTGGAAAAAGTACTCAAAAATTGGACTGATAGAATGGACCCATAGCCGACGCTGGGCGGCATATAATGGAACTTGATAATATACATACTATACGTGACTAAAAAAACTCCTTATTTTAGTAAATTATGGGAGGACAAGTACATCAATTACCAGTCTAAAGCCACTTAAGCAAAAATGTTTGCACATGCACTTTCACTCTCTCTCTCCACTTCTGAGTACAACCACTTGATTCATAATAAAAAACGCTAATCGGCGCTCTTGATTCCTTAAACATTTTTCGTGTGACCGTATCTGCTAACTATTTAAGTAAAGTAAATCAAATAGCCTTATCTAATAATCTGGTTGAGACAACAAAAGCATTTTGTGCGCGTTCAATTCGAAATCAAGAGCAAATTAACTTAACAAATAAAAAGAAGAAAGGCGATAAAAAAGAACACAATCAAACAAACACCCACTTAACTGAAGAATCATACAAAAAGAATTTACTATTTCAATTTGTTGCTCTATTTAAATACATAAATTTTTTATGTAAATTTTACAAGTTCAAGGTTTGTTTTTATTGTACTTTATAGGCCATCGATAGCAAGAGAGAGAGAGAGAGTGAGAAATGAATATGTTTACGTCACCAGAGAAATGAAATAGAGAAAGTGGTAGCAATTGAAGAATGACTGAAATAAATGTCAAATGCTTAAATGTGCCAATTTATCGAAAAAAAAGTTCTTTTATTTAATTGACCATTAATGCAATTTTAATTTTATTTATTAATAGCAAAGAAAAATAATATATAAACGAATTCTGCTAGACGCAACTCATGTCTGTTTCTTACTTAATTATCTATTTTTAGTAATTATTTATTTATTAATTATTATTACATTCTTCCAGTCCAGTGAAAGATTTAACAAATATTATAATTCGGGATCGAAACAATTAAGCTGTTTTCACAAAAGACAGATATCATAACAACTGTTTTCGGAACACTTAACCATTCCACTGCCATAAAACACACGTTGAGGAACGTTACAATTCAGAATTTTATTAGAATTAATGGATTATAATTTATTAGATAATTAATTAAATAATATTATTCGAGTAGCCATGTATGTATTGCTGTTCAATGATACAAGGCTAAAAAAATTATTCGAATAAAATTAATCGATTAAATATTATTCGAATAAATTAGTTCAAATAAAAATTATTTAATATAAAAGCAGAATACTATTATTTGCATAGCCATGCGGGCAATGTTTTGTTGTTCGAATAACCATTATTAAAAAATATTATTCGAATAAACTTATTAGATTAAACATAATATGAACAAGTTTGTTCAAATAAAAAGTATTTAATTAAAAATTCTTAACCATGCCTGCAACTTGTTCTTATTTAAGGAACTATTATTTGAAAAAAAAAAATATTTGTTTAAATATTATTCGAATAAATTTGTTCATATGTATATAAATTACTTATTTAAGAATTACAATAACATTATTCGTGTTATTAAGTATATTATACATGCTAATTCGAATAAGCAATATATGGAGAAAAAAAATTCGAATAAATTATTCGTTTATATATTATTCGAACAAATTTTTTTGGAATAAAAACTATTTAATTTAAAATTATTATTTAATGTTATTCCGGTATTCATTCATGTAATGTATAGTTATTCGAATAAAACTTAGTTTAAAAAAATTGTTGTTTTCCACATTATTCGAATAAATTTGTTCGCATAATAAATACTTTATTAAAAATTATTAGAATTATATCATTCGCGTAGACAGGCATGTAATGTATTGTTATTCGAATAAACATTATGGGAAAAAAGTTATTTCCATAAAATTATTCTTTTGAATATTATTCGATTAAAAATTATACAACCGAAACCTGTGTGAATAATATTATTCCAGTAAATATGCATTTAACGTATTTTTAGCCCACAAATTTTATTTATATAAAACAATGAAAATAAAATTATTCTTTGAATATTATTCGAATAAATTTGTTTGAAAAAAAAAATTTATTCGATTAAAAATTATTGGAATAATATTATTTATATAGCCATACATTTTAGCCTATATTGTTCGAGTAAACATTATATGTAAAATATTATTTGAATACTATTATTAATCGTTTTAATGTTATTCGAATAAATTTGTTTCAATATATATTATTCAATTACTTATTATCCGAATAATATGTAGCTAAATAATTTTTTCTTCAATTGTAATTGGAATAAACATTATTTGAGAAATATTATTCGAATATAATTATTCGTTTGAATATTATTCGAATAAATTTGTTGCAATCAAAATTTATTAATTAAAAACTATTAGAACTTAACACCTTTTTTTAGCTTTCAATAAAAATTTTAATTATTATCCGAATATATTTCATCAAATAAAACTTATTCGATTAAATTGAATTAAGATTCTATAGGCTAATTGTTCGAAATTTTAATTTAATTCGATTAAAATTTTTTGTATATTATTCGCGGTGCCAACACGCAATGTATTATTCGCATAAACATTTAAGAAAATTATTAGTAGTTCGAACTTTAATCGAATAAATTTATTCGAATAAAAATTAATCGATTAAAATTTTTTAGAATAATACTTTTCGCATATCTGATGTAATGTGGCTTTATTTAAATAAGCAAGTTTTATTCAAATAAAATTAACCGTTTGATTGTTTTCTAAATAAATTTGTTAAAATAAAACTTGTTAATATGTTTAAAAAGAATTGCTGTGAATTTTCGCTGTTTAATTAATTTTTAAAGGCTCCTAATGAGTTGCTTTTATGACATGAGGTCTAATAAAATTTGCTCTTAATTCCATTATCTCAGTTAATATCTTGTTTCCTTTTTCCAAAATATTTGCTTTAGCGATAACTTTTAGAAAATTTAATAATGTAGATAAATTTAGTTTGGAGTCTCTTTATCATTAAAAAAAAAAGATTATGGCGCCTAAATCATCAAATCAAAACCTTGTGAATTTGGTCAGATAATATTTAAAATTTGCCAAAATATTTCTTCCAAATATTCAAAAGTCTCTGCCACTCATGATAAATAAATTACTAAAGCGTAAATATTACGTTTATGTTAAAGCAGCCATTTAAGGTAATTGATTTTAAGACGTAATTAATTTATTTTTTTATTATTTTTATACTTTTATTGTGTTGTGAACTGAAAGATAATTTAATGTTAATAAGTAAACAGTCATAAATATGTATTTAATGGTTTTGAGTAAATTAAATTATTTTAACTAACATTTTACTTGGAAAAAAATGGTTGAAAACTTTTCACATACGATTAGTCAATCAAGCGCTTTTCATAATCTGTTTTGGTGTAGTCGAGATTATTTTACTTGATATAAACAAAACAATTTATGCGAATTTGTACTTAAGCTACTAAAATTAACAAAAGATTTTGTAATTTTATTTAATCGTGAGAGATTAAATAAATTTATTTATTTTGCTACAATAAAGCCAGTAAAAGATGATCAGTTTTTTTACACGTGACTTGTCGACTTTGTGATTTATATTGGGATTCTCCATATCTCGTCAAAATATTGATTTACAAACAGCGTACATATCGAATCAGAACCCGTGGCCACTTCTGCTGACCGCTCATGCTGAGTTTGTTCGACTTAGAGAGCGTATCGCCAACGCTGCTGAACATGTATCATCTAGGTTCACTCTCCTAAAAACAACAAACTATCAGCTGTGAAATGGGGATATGCAACAAGTGTTGCAAACTAAACCAAAAACGGTCCTTTACAATTGATACACTAGCTGTAAAAAAACTCTATTTACATTAATGTTTAAAAAAAGAAAACAGTTAATCAGTCACTAGATTTCAATACGTTTTTAGTTATTATTTCATAAATAAATAAAAGCAAAATAAAAAAGATAATTTAAAACATCAATATTTTCGTCTGATAGTTCGCATTGAGATGGAAAAGGGAGTTGTTCCGAAGATGCCCACAATCACCAAGAATTTTTTTCAAAATCCCAAAATAGGAATTATTCATGTTCTGTAGCCGAAGGCGTTCTCAAAAACACGGCCCAATTAATCTCACCATGAGAACGCCACATCACACAGTGTTTTCTCGTCATGCACTGCACGCGGAGTTTCAGTGCTCCATTTTTAGGAACTTTTAATATTTTCCGACTACTTCATTATTTTTGTTGCCCGACCCGGATGTTTGTTTTTAATTTTTTATTTATTTATTGTATTGGGCCTTATTACGGTTCTCGATTCGACTCGAAAGAATGTAATAAATTTAAGAAAAATAAAAGATTTTTCATAAATTTTTACAAACACTCGAGTCGATTCGAGAACGGTAATAAGGCAGATTATTTTTTAATAATTTTTATTATTTTTTAATAATTTCTATTATTTTTCAATCATTTATATTATTTTTTGTATTACTTTTTATTTTTAATTCTTTTTACTTTTTATTTTAATTAATTTTTTTATTTTCCTTTAATCTATTACAAACAACACTCGAGTCGATTCGAGAACGGTAATAAGGCAGATTATTTTTTAATAATTTTTATTATTTTTTAATCATTTCTATTATTTTTCAATCATTTATATTATTTTTTGTATTACGTTTTATTTTTAATTCTTTTTACTTTTTATTTTAATTAATTTTTTTATTTTTTATTTTAATTAATCTTTTTATTTTTTATTTCTTTTTAATAATATTTTTTATTACTTTTTTATTTTTTATAATTTTTTTTATAATTTTTTTTATATATTTTTTTTTATAATTTTTTTATTATCATTTTATTATTTTTTTATTCTGCCTTATTACCTTTCTCGAAACGACTCGAGTGTTTGTAATAGATTAAAGAAAAATCTTGTATCTTTCTTTAATTTATTACATTTTTTCGAGTCGAATCGAGAACCGTAATCAGGTCCTTTAATTTCTTATTATTATTTTTTATTATATTTATTATATTTTCTATTATTTTATTATTATTTTTTTATTATTTTTTTATTTCTTTATTATTATTTTTTTATAAATTTTTAAAATTTTTTTTATTATTTTTTAAACTTTTTTTTATTTCTTTATTATTATTATTTTATAATTTTTTTATAATTTTTAAAAATTTTTTTTGTTATATTTTTTTATTATTTTTTATTATTTTTTATTTTTTTTTTTTTTTGTTATTTTTTATCTTTTTATATACAGTGTAAATTCGATAATCCGGACTCCACTAATCCGAAATATTCGGTAATCCGGACAGAATTTTGCAGCCCATTGCGTATTCTATAATCCGGATTTATTGCAACTCTATAGTCTGGATTGAATAAAACCCGTTTTTATTTATTCTTTTATTCAAATCACAGCATGCTTTAAAAATTTACAGTTAGAATAGCGTGATATGAGTATTGGTAGGAACACAACTGGGACGAACGACGAATTTCGTTCAGTACGACGAATTCGTTGGTAACAATTCGCTCTATAAATTCGTCGTATGAAACACAATAACGACGAATAAATTGAAATAATGAACAAAAGAAATGTAAATTTTGTTAAAAATCTTTGTAATCCTCTGATGCCAAATTCTTTAGACATTCAATAATTAGCCCGGTGGTGTCCATTTTTTTCCAGAACAAATTCCTTTTTGTAATTATTTTCTGAAAATTTTTTCTGTAAATAAATTATTCTTTTCATTTAACAGCTGATGGGGTGACCATATGAAAAAGTAGGAAATAGGAAGAAAGAATATATTATAAAAAATGTTCAAAATTAATAAGAAGTCGTCCGAATGATACATTTTTGTGAATTGGTGAATGCATTTTTAATATATATACTGAAAATTTTCCTTCTAGATGCAACAATACAGTAGTGAAATATGTTTTTCCACAAAAAACCAGTTTGAGTATATGAAACCTGGGCACCTCATATTGATTTGTTCGTCGCTCGCTGACGAAGCAATTAGAAATAAGTCTATTTCAACTTTCGCTGAGTATGACGAATTTCGACCACCGCCACGATTGTGTGCATTTTCATATACATCAATGTGTTTTATTTTTGGCGACGAATATTCGCGACCAAAAATTCGTCGTTCGTCGCAGTTGTGTTCCTAGCATATGTTTGCACTGAACTGTACAAATTAATTATTTTAATTTTCATTAAATACATACATATGTACATGTATAGTAATCCAGATAATTCGCTAATCCGGATTGGAGTCTGCAATCAATTATCCGGATTATCGAATTTTTACTGTATATATACATATATATATATATATATATATATATATATATACATATATATATATATATATATATATATATATATATATATATACATATATATATATATATATATATATATATATATATATATATACATATATATGTATATATATATATATATATATATATATATATATTTTTTTTTTTTTTTTGCTTTATATATTTTTTTATTTATTTATTATTTTTGTACAATCTAGTTTATAAAAAAAAATTATTAATAACAGTCTTATAAAACAAATTTTTGTATAAAAATGTATCCTATTATTAAAAATTTATAAATTAGGCCTATAATATTTCAAAGCACATTAAGTCTTACGGTGGTTGAAAGACTTCTTTTGTTGCTCTGAAAATGCATCCATTTTTAAAATTTCTATACATTTGAATTAAAATTTCTATTCATATTAAATGTCCATAAATTCCAGCCCTGGTTCTTTCAATAACGAAAATATTGCATACTTTCGGCTGCAAATTTACACTTAAATTGAAAAGAATGTAATTAGAGCGGAGGATATGAATACAAAAAACGGTCCCCATAATTTCCTAGGAAAGTTTTCATAATCTCAAACTTGGCATTTTTTTTTTTCAAACCAAATCTATTTGATTTCGATGTTATATAAACAAAGTTAAAAAAAAAACAAATTGTAATATTCAGCCACCAGCACTATGGAGCACATACTTCGTAAGAAACATTAATATTTTCGGCGCCCACCTTCCACTTTTAATTTCTTTCTGCTGCCAAATAAATTCTTAGATTTTTTCGAATTTAACATTTTCCTTTTTTTTCCTTAAATAATCTAAATTATCCTAATAAACACTTAAGACCGGAAGTGAAGAAACATTTCCTAAATAACTCAACGATAGACTTGTTCAGTTCAACTTTTTCATTCACCTCGGTGAAAGGCTAATCAACTTCACAGACAAAAGAGTCTTAAGAGTTTCAATTCAATGTACACACAAGTTTTCGCCAATAAATAAATATTTGCTGACATCTTTAGCATCAGCAGAGTGTCGTGTCGTCGTCGTCGTCGTCGGATGCCCATTTTCATTGTTATTTTTCTGCTGTTAAACACACAATGACGTTTTGTTTTAATTATGATGCTCTAAAAATAGATGTTGTAGGACTTTATTGATTTTCTCACTTTAATGGTCTTTTACACAGAACAAATGATGACGCTGAAAGACATGACAACTCATGGTTTTTATTAATAAATAAATATTGTAACAAAAATAAATTATTTTATTAAAGCTGTAAAAGAGAAAAACCGAAAGAAAATTATTGCAAAACAAGCCACAAATGAAAATATTAATCATAAGCAATTAATGTTGGTTAGACAATGCATTTGGCTTAATGCAAACTGAAAGCTTTTTAAGGAAATTTCTGCACATAAAAGAAATTTTGCAAAAATTTATTACAATTGGCAAGATGCAAAATGGCAATTAAAATTGTTTAGATCATCACTCGTGTTGCAGACATAAGATTCCATTTGGTAGAGGAGGCGAAAGTTTGAAAGGTATAAATCAGTTGCCCAAAGAAAGCAACTTCTTTGATACTTTGGAAAGTGGCTGCAGGCTATTGAGGAACACTTAAGCTGCTCATACGAACAAAATGGGATATCACTAGTCACCTAATAAGTGGTGAATAAAAAAAACACGACTGCACTCGAGTACTGAGCATGAAAGTGTGGTGGCCTTCGAAAACAGCTGTTCTGCTTTTCTATATAACTTGGATAATTCAAATTGATATTGATTTTCCCCTGTGTCTGGGAGTATTTATCATGTCCTTCTGAATTTAAAAACCAATTTTCGCAATTTTAGCCTATCAATTTTAGTCGAATATAATACTAAATTTTATTTGGTCGATTAATCTTCCCAAGTTAACATTATTTTAGTTGTGTGCTTTTCAGGCATTACTGATAGTTGTACGCTTTAAACTAAATACCAACCGTCAACATTTTGAATCACGCGATTTCACACTTTAATTTATGCGTTTTCAGCACAAAATATTTTATTACACTTTCAACGGACACGAAATAACAAAAAAAATTGCTAACTGACAATCGCAAAAATGTATTTGTTTTTTCCATTTTTTTTTATTTATTAATTTACTAACAAAGAATTCTGAATCTAAATAGTAAACATTAAAAAATAAAAAAGATATTAAAAAAAAAAACAAACTTCGAAACATGTTTATAAATTCAACAGCTTTAGCAAAGTGATTTTTTACAGAACGATTTCGCCAAATAAACAAACAAAAAACAATTTAAAATAAAACATCAGCAAGTGACCGGCCAGCTGGCTGAAACGACAGTCATGAGAGCACGGACAATATTGTATTTTGAATTTTGTTTAAATTTTAACAATTTCCGTCATTTATTGAACACATTGAATCGTGTTGTGTGAAATTTTAAATTTTTATAAAATATTTATTTCAATGTTGCACCTATTTAAACGATATAAAACAATCAAATGTAAGAGTATTCACTCATTGAACAAGGGTATTGCGTAACTTGTAGACACTGTGCGTCCGGCCGTCTGTCCGCTTTGGCCCAAGAATCTTCAACAAATAATTCACTAAAAATAAAATTATAAACAAGTAAAAGTGCTGTACTTGGCTGTGCCGAATCAATGGCATACTTCTGGAATATATACATACATTCCCAGCCCTGGAACCTTTTAAACTTTTTAATCTTTCTGATTTTCAATACTAATTTATTTCTATGTCTTCTTACCAAAGCAACAAAACTTTAATATTCCAAAGAAAGTTTAAATTTTCCAGCTCTGAAGCTGCTTTTTCCTCTTTTCAGATTTCTAAAAAAATTAATTTCTTTCAAAAACATCAAATATGTTGGATTTATAAGGAAAGAAAATTTGCTTCAGTTGGTTACTCTTATGCACCATAAAAAGCTTCAACCCTGGAATCGCCTTTTTGATTCTCTTTGACTTGTAATACCAATTTAATTCTTTGTGAAGTGAAAAAAATTAATATTCCAAAAAAAGTTTAAATTTTCCAGCTCTGGATTTGTATTTTTGGTTTTTCTGATTTTGAATATCAATGAATTTCTTTTAAACACATCAAATATGTTTATTTAATAGAGAAAAAGAAAAAACATTTCAGTTGGTTGCTTTTATGTACCAAAAAAAAAAGTTGCAATTATCCAACCCTGGAATCGTCTTTTTGATTTTTAATCCTAAATTTAATTTTTCCTGAAGTATAAAATGGATATAAAAAACAACAATAAAATAGTTTTATTTAAAAAGTTTAATATCCCAAAAACAAGGTTTAAAAAAAAAAGGTTCAAATTGGCCAGCTCTGGAGTTGTTTTTTTTTTAGTTTTTCTAATTTCTGATATCAGTGAATTTCTTTCAAAAACATTAATTATGTTTCATATACATATATAAAAAAAAGAAGAAAATTTGTTTTAATTGGCTTCTTTATGTAAAAAAAAATTCAATTGTCCAACCCTGGAATCATCTTTTTGATTGTGTTTAATTTTTAATCCTACATTTAATTTTTCCTGAAGTATAAAATTAATTTTAAAAAACAAAAATGATTAATAGTTTTATTTAAAAACTTTAATATCCCAAAAACAATGTTTAAATTGGCCAGCTCTGGAGTTGTCTTTTTTAGTTTTTCTAATTTCTAATATCAGTGAATTTCTTTCAAAAACATTAATTATGTTTCATATACAAAAAAAAGAAGAATTTTGTTTTAATTGGCTTCTTTATGTAAAAAAAAAAATTCAATTGCCCAACCCTGGAATCATCTTTTTGATTTTGTTTGATTTTTAATACTAAATTTAATTTTTCCAGAAGTACAAAATAGGTTTAAAAAACAAACAAACAAAATTGTTTAATTTAGTTATTTTAATATTCCAAAAAATAAATTAAAATTTTCCAGTCCTGGAGTTGTATTTTTGGCTTTTCTGATTTTTAATGTCTACGAATTTCTTTCAAAAACATCAAATATGTTAAATTTATAAATAAAAAGAAAGAAATAGTTTTAGTTGGTACTTTTGTGTGCAAAAAATAAATCCAATTGTCCAACCCTGGAATCGTTTTTTTTATTTTGTTTGATCTTTAATACCAATTAAATTCTTCGTGAAGTACAAAATAGTTTTGAATACCCAACAAAAAAATTGTTTTGCCTCTATTTAGTTGCTTTAATATTCTAAACAAAGGCTTAAATTGTCCAGCTCTGGAGTTGTTTTTTTGGCTTTTTTGATTTTTAAAGTGAATTAATTTCTTTCAAAACACCGAAGTCTACATTTTTTTGGGCTTCCGAAAACTAATTTCACGTACAGACAGACGGACATCTCTTATTCGATTTCCCTATTCATAAGGCCCCAGAATATGTTGCATACTTTATGGAGTCGCATATTAATATTGTGAAAATTACATACAAAACGACCAGTCGATATTTATCTACTATTGTACCATTTTTGGTGCAGGGTATAAAAAAGACAGGCCAATAAACTTTATTTAAATTGTTATGTCGTCTGTCGCACATTATGACAATTTGCTTTTTGTTTCGTTTACTATTTTATTTTGTTAATTTATTTCAGTATTTTCTGATTTTTATCGTTTTATTGACCATTTATTTATTTTTGATATTCAGGCAGTTTGAACTTTTTGCTTAAGTTATATATAAAAAAAACTACTCGTTTATTTGCATATAAAAACAATTGCGGACATTCAATTAGCACCTCGTAAATATATAATTTTATTTTTTAAATCATGTCTATTTAGATCTAGACAAAAAAAAAACAAATAATTACAAGTGTAGGGTTAATGTAAATGATTTTCTAGTGTCCGTTGTAAATACAGTAAAATATGATATATGAAGAAAGTTTAAATTTTAGCATGAAATCTGGTTCAGTGTGTTTTAAAATATAATGAACAGGGATGGGATGTTCATGTAAATATATGTGTGTTGTTGTTGTTAATCGTATTTTAATGCAAGTAAAATATCTTTGCGAAGCAACAAAACAATTGTTTCTTTATTGCATATTTTTGCTTATTTCAAAATAAATACATATTTTTGCATATTTCATTTTTGCGATTTTTTATATTATAAAACAAAAATTTAGTTTTTAAATAATTTCTATCCAACTTTTTTAGTGCTGTATATTGAATTCAATTAAGATTGATGGGCTAACTGTTCAAAAAATTCCACTTCTGCAGAGCAGAACAGCTGTTTTCGTAACCCGTTACACTTTCATCATCAGTATTCATGTGCATTTTTGTTTGTCACCACTTATTAGGTGGCTTAATTGAATATGATAATAATTTTTATTTATACAAATTTTATTAGGAAATAAAATAACAGAACAAAATATCAAAGTGATGGTAAAACACTTTTAACCCCCGCATTGCCATTTATTGTTTTATTCATAGTCCATTTTCTGAATTTTTTCTTAAGTATAGATAAATTTTTGAATAATTAAACTATGTAAAAATTAAAATAATTTAATAATTTAAAAATGATTATTATTATTTACTAATTATAATTAATAAACTGAGTTCATAAATATTGCATTAAGGTGGTTTAAATTTAAACCTAGTTTAACGAAGTCTGAAACTCTGATCTTTCCAGCAAAGTGCGATTTTTTTTATTATTTCATTAAGGACACACATTTTAAGCAAAACTAAGCTGTTCCGTCAAAAGTTTGTATAAAAACTTAATAATAGCGGCAAAAATCTGTTTTCAGATTAACTAAACCTAGTTTAACTGAGATCCCAAAAATCCGGCCTAAAATAGAGGCACAACGTTTTTAAAACACAAAAAGTTTACAGCCCTGCATTTAAAAATCACTTATACGATAGTCCACGTTGTGGCAGCGCTGTATTAAAAATTCACCTTCAACTAACACTAACACTTTAGAGAGAAAAGCTTATTCTGCTTTTAACCACCAAAACAGCTTTTAGCAAATTCAAAAACCTTTCCGTTTAACCCGTTATTGTAACATTAGTGCATGCACATTCACGTTTTAACCTTTTCAGTTCTCGCAATGACAATTAACAAACAAATGGAGTTGTGAAGTAATTACTTCCTAAATATTTAAAAATAAAACACCAAAAAAAAATTTTTTTTTTAATTTTAACTAGGAAAATATCTCAAACAAATTTCATAATACAAAATATACACTTAATGATATGCTTTTATTCTACCAGCCTAGTTTATAAAAAAATTTTATAGGAGGCTTATAAAACTAATTTTTAAAAGAAAATTTGCTCTATTACCCTGTTATAAGTCTAGAAAAATTTTTATAAATTAGGCCTTACGTATTTGCTCAATCCACAAGCCATGTGGTAAGGTTTATCGTTGTATTTGAAGAGAGTTACAAAAAAAATTCTCAAAACAAAAACCAATTGTTTTAAAATATTTTTGTTTTGAGAAAAATTATTTGAAACTGTCTTTTCAAATATCGGGTGTTTTTTATAGAGTGACACAAGTTTAAATCATAATAAAACAAGGAAATATATTTTTAATAACAATGAAGAGGGTTTTATTGGAAATTTTAAATATATTTTATGAAATTTATGTTTATATATGATTTCTATTATTTTTTAACTTATTTAAACATATTATTAAAACTATTTAAATATACTGTACACATCTACATAAAAGTACCTTTCGAATCACATATGGCTCATTTAAATTTCTTTACAATAACACACATAAAAGTGTACCACAAAAAGAGGTATTTATTAAGGGTGTTTTTTTATAGAGTGACACAAGTTTAAATCATAATAAAACAGGGAAATATATTTTTGATACCAATGAAACGGCCTTTATTGGATAGAAGATTTTATGACATTAATGTTTAAATATGATTTCGGTCATGTGGCCGCCACGGCTGGCGCGTACAAGGCGCAATCTGGAACACCAATTTTCACAAACTTTTCGCAGCATTTGCGGCCGTATCTTGCCGATAACTCTTCGAATGTTGATTTCCAGGTGTTCAAACCATTGGCGTTAAATCACACGATCTTGGGGCCAATTAATTGGGCCATTTCGTGAAATTCTTTTTTCGTCAAAAGTTGCCTTGAGTAAATCAAGGAAACTTGTGGTTCCGTCCTGTTGGAACGACATAACAGCAAGATTAATTTCATCCGATACCGTTCACCATTGACAGTAATATTCTGACCATTATCGTTTTTGAAGACATATGGGTCAATGACTCCGTCAGCCCATAAAGCGCACCAAACAGTAATTTTCTGTGGATGTAATGGTGTTTCGACAAACGCTTGTGGATTCTCTGCAAATGCAACAATTCTGTTTATTTACGTACCCATTCAACCAAAAATGGGCTTCATCAGAAAATAAAATTTTTAATGGAAATTCAAACTCAATAACAATTTGCATACGATGGCCCTTTTGGCTTTAATTCCTGCATAAGTTGAATCTGGAAAGCTTTTAAGCCAAGATCTTTGCGTAAAATCTTCCATAAAGTGGAAGGACACAGCCCCAGTTGCTGAGAACGGCGGCGAATTGATTTATTAGGATCATCTTCAATGCTTTCCTGTACAGCGGCTATAGATTCTTCAGTGCGCACTGTTTGGCGTCTCACGGGATGCACATTATCAGTAACAGTAAATGTGGTCCTATTGTTCTTCGAATTAGCAGCTCTGAAGGACGATTATGTACGCCATAAAATGGACGACGTGCACGATAAATTTGACGAACAGAACCATTATTTTGATTAAAAATTTCCACAATTTGCACGCGTTACTCTGGTGTAATGAAATGTCAAAGAAAAATAAACAAAACTCAACTATCAGCTGTTAAATGGGTGGTCAAATAAAGCAGTGATGCCAACTCAAAGTTGTATCACTCTATAAAAAACACCCCACCTTTACAAATTTAAACGATATAACAAGACTTGTGAATTGAACAATTGCAAATGATGATTTATTTGGATTAAGACTTTGAAAGTTGCAGAAGCCATTCAACTGTAAGACACAACATTTCGCAAAGTTAGTGCCAAAACAAGCAAAATTCTTAGTGATTTTTTGTTGTACAATTAAAAAATAAAAACGAAAAACAAATCCGAGATCAAGACATGGACAAAATAATCAAATGTGTTTCCATTTAAGGTATGCTACTATCTATTCGATACAATTCTCGAATTCTATTTGATAACAAAATAAGAAGTGCTGATAAACAGAAATACACATGAGTACTGATGATGAAAATGTAGCGATTTTCAATGTCAATCAAATTTAGCGAATATAAATTCTATATCAAAGGGCTTATATTTTTTTTGTTTTTGTGCAAAAATGTTTTGTAATATTTTTGTTCAGTGTAATTTAGATACGTGAGTATTTGCATGCTTTTTCGTTAATACGTTTCTCCTTCTGTGCAATTTGTTGACTGGAGACTGTTTTATAAATCAATGCTTTAACTTTTACGGCAAACAAAGGACCTTGCAAAATGCTAATTGTGTTGCAAGGATTTCTTTTCAACTTTATGAAAACGGAGAAAAATAGGTTGCAACTAGTCGCATCATTCAGACTTTTTGAAACAAATTGAACAAGGAGGCATATATACCTTAAGTATTAGAATTATTTTTTAAAAAATATTATTTTGTTCAAGTTTTGAAATGCTTTGATTTTTTATACAATTTGTATTTCAAATTGTATTTTTGTCAGTATGTTTTTTTTTAGTAATTTTTATATTGCAAACTTTTAAATGGGATTTTG
The DNA here is from genome assembly GCA_951800035.1 of Linnaemya tessellans. NCBI lineage: Eukaryota > Metazoa > Arthropoda > Insecta > Diptera > Tachinidae > Linnaemya > Linnaemya tessellans. The sequence goes on along the minus strand of OX637533.1, from coordinate 99,991,517 downwards.
TTTAAACATGTAGAAAAATACATGAAGCCGATTTATGTAATTTGTAAGAAGTTATCAACAAATAAAACTATTTTTGGCCGCGAAAAACTTTCACTGTAATACATATTGATTTTTTTTCTAACCCCCAAATCCTTGCGTATTATTTAATAGAAATTATTATTAAACACAAATATTTTTATCTTTAAAAGCAACAAAGTTTTACTTCCTTTCTACATGAAAGCACATTTCCGTTTTCCTGTTTATTTCTCTGATAAAAACAGAAAAACAGTTATTTTTCTATTGAAATTTTTTACAATGAACAATTCCAATCATAAACAAGTAGTACAGCTTAAGGTTAACGCAACAGAAATAGAAAATTGTTTGAAATAAAAAGAAATAACGAGTTTTAAATTTAAAGTTTCTTAAAAAAAAACTAATTTTAATTCCTCATTAAATTTGAAAATTTTAAGTCTTAGTGTGCAAAATAGTAAAACAGCAAATTTATATTCTAGTGCTGATTTGAACTGTGAAATATTTAGCAAAATAATAAATAAATAATCACCCCAATTATAAATATTCCCGGGGAAAAGAGTTCCCGGGGAATTCATTTTCCCGGGAATAAAACTCCCTTATTCTAAACAGACGGGGAGAACAGTATTATGGGAAAGGGAATTTCGAATTTTCGCAGTCAACTGTTTTGCTTTCAGTTGTTTTGTTTTGACTTAAAAAGTGAAAAATATTTTTTTCAGCACAACTCCCTTGCAATTTTTTGAAGGAATTATTTTCTAAATTTATTATCAAATTCTCCCTTTAATTTACATTCATAATACCTACTTTTTTCCCGGGGAAGAGTCTCCCATTTTCGAAGTTTATTTAGAATAAGGGAAAAGGGAGAAGGGAAAAATCTCCCGGGGAGATTCTATTTAGAATAAGGGAAAAGGGAAAAGAGAGAAAATTCCAGGGGAGTTGTTATTCATAATTGGGCTGAATAATTTAAGTTTTATACACAAGAAATTTCTTTTGAAATTGAATTTTTTCATATAACAATTTTTACACCAAGCAACAAATTTAGTGATTTGCATTATTAACACTGATTTTAATAAAAGATTTAACAACGTGATATTAGTTGTATAGGCCGGTTTTGGTTATATAACATCTTCAGGGTTCTCTCTTTCTCTCAGAATAATTTTTTGCTATCCGGTTGTGGAGTTTGCTTAATTTTTTTTATGCTAGGGTGTCTAGTAGACTTGTGTCCAACTAGCTCTCTCGCTCAGTTTTGACAAGAACCTCTGATCAAACCTATGTAATTTAAATGGGTTTGATCAGAGGTTCTTGTCAAAACTGAGCTAATGAGCTAGTTGGACACAAGTCTAGTGTCTGGCCGAAAGTAATTTTTCATACCGAAGCCGAATTCGGCCGAACTCGAATCGAACCTTAACCCGAATTTTTTAAGCAATGATTTTTAAAATTTTTTTTTTTATTTACAAACAAAATAAAATTTAACGAAATCATCAACATGTTTCGGTATACTTTTTTTTTATTTTTTTTGTCAATAAATAGATTTAGAATAAGCGCTTTTATTTTTATATATGAAAGTGGCACCACTAAAATGAGATGTGGACCAGTGTTGTCAGATTAGGGGGTTTCCCCCTAGATTTAGGGTTTTTTTTCTATTTAGGGGCAGATTTAGAGGTTAATATTCTTTAGGGGGAAATTTGGGGGTAAGAAAATTTTATTTAGGGGATTTTTAGGGGATTTTCGAATTTATAGTTTGGTACATGATAGTACATAATTTAACAACTGAGCATGTCGAAGATATTGTATCGAAATGAAGATTTAGAAAGTAATCACGCAAATACAAACATTAAAACATTTTTCTCGTTAAATCAATTTTGTTGGTTTTCCTTGAAGTGCAAAATATAAATTTTAAAAAGTTGTTCATCCTTATAATTTATTACCAATATGCCAAAAAAGGATAACATATAAAAAGGAGTGGCAAGCAGATCAGCAGTTTAAAGGTATTGTATGTTTAAATAAAATTTTAAACACAATATATGCAAGATTTAATTTCAGATTGGTTAGCCCCTGTCCAGGGAGACAACTGCAAAGCTTTATGCAAATATTGTAAAAGCATTTTGGTGGCTAACAGGAGACCTTTTTTGCACAACAAAATACGAAGAAACATATTGGATTTGCATCCCAAACAAAAGATGTACATGTACCCGTAACAAACTTCTCAAGCCGTCTCTTACAAAAGAGAGAAAGATTGCAGATATATATTTTTTTGGGGGACTTTTTATAAAAAAAATAAAATAAAAATTTGGGTGTTTTCGTGCTTTTCGCGTAAGAATGATAGTGCCTCAATTCAAATTTAATAGAGATAAGAATAATGAAACCAAATTACTACTTAAACTTTTCTACTTTAGGGGGTTTTTTAAGAAAAAGTGTAGAATCTAGGGGGTTTCTAAATTTTTTTGGGGGGAAGAAAAAAAATTATCTGACAGCACTGATGTGGACGTTGTAGCTGCCGCGTTCAAAATAATTAAGTAGCTGACTATACGGCGACAAGTGCTGCTTGTAGCCATGTAGTCGGTAGGCTGCTGTCGTAAATGTGTTTAAAGCATTATACAACATTTTTTTGATGCGCATTTTTACTAGAAATTTAAATGTTTTGAAACCAAGAATACGTTTCCATAATATGTAATCACGTGGTTGTTAATGGAAACCCATTTTAAAAATTATTGCCATAATTGGCCATCAGCCCATACAAATTATTATTAAAATAAATTGTTAGTTTTGGAAAATTATTAATTGCTTATATACCGAAATATTTGTCTTTATAATTAATATCATATAGAAGTAAATGATATACTTTGCAGCTGCGATACCTAAACATGAAATGGAGAGTAGAAAAGGAGCCAACAAAAATGTATGATTAATGGTGCAGTTGTTTAAATGTGCTCATAAATATGCCATGATAAGTAAATAAAATGCGAGAGGAACGTTGAAAAAAAAATTGTTCAATTACACAAAAAGACATTATGAATTTAATAAATATAAAAGCATTTGGCGTTACAACGAAGATTGTGTTGGGAATACTGGAAAGAGTTGGGGTGTAAGCAGGCACGTACTCGCAAGGGAAGCAGTTGTGGCGCTATAAATTGCAATAATTTGCACTTAAATTAACAGTTCAAGTGCCCTGTTATGATGGCACATAAAGACATTTTAATTAAATTAAAACGCACGCAAGAAATGTATTTCGTACCATTTAAAAGGATTAGGTAAGTAAATGTGTGCAAAATATGTGTGCGTGTGTGTGTGTACATTGCAGAAGGCCTTGTCGATTAAATTAAATTGTTTTATTTTGAAATCAAGGGGTATGCAAATACAAACAAAGTCCTTAATTCAATATATTAATTGAAATATGCGATAATTACAAAATAAAAAAGATTTTAAGTCAATGAAGACATTCGGCTACTCTGAAAAAATTATTTCCCATAAATTTTTAAGCAAACGTTTGTTGCATATAAACTTTTTGTAACTTTAATGTTTTATTATGGCGTTTTCTTTTCTAGGAAATATGTAAAATTGTTTTCATCTTTTCTAAAAAACTGCAATTAAACGTAAATTCGTAATGAAAGGCGGAATAATTTCTAATAATTTCATTATTGCCAAAAGCCTTTATATTGGCCGGGTCGAATCTTAAATACCCTTCAAATATTTATTAAATAAACATTCTATTTTGTCGGAGTTGCTCCGGTAAAGGCCGATGGGGAGACATCTCACTTTTGCCTTAAAGCACTAAAAAAAAACCAATTTGTTTGAGGGAGTCATTTAGGGGGCAAAGTTGGTAGGGCAGAGGAAGATCAGAGAACATCTCAGCTTTTTCATAAAAGTTTAAACATTTTATTTTTAAGGAATATAGGCTAAAAGAAAAATAATTTGCAGATTGCAGATTTGAACTTGAGCCTGAATAAAAAATTATTATCTCAATAATGAAATTTTCCTTGTCTTAAATCAGTGTTTTAAGTAAATTTATCTCACTTTCATTTATGGACTTTCTACATCGTCCTGTAGAGAGAGTTCTTTTACAAACACACCAACTTTAAAATAAAATCCCAAGGAACTAGGGGAATCCCCGGTTAAATAACCGCTTTATGCGAATCAGCCAGAAACAATTCCTGAGTTAAAATTCAAAACTGTGAAAAAGTCATGGAAAATTCCATGAACAAAACGGTGTCCCCAGCCACACAATACGACTGTTTTGGCTTTATTGCATTAAAAATTTCCAGCAGCCATATTCCGTAACGCGTTAAAGGTAAGACTCCAACTCTCAAAACCTAAAAAGTATTTTTAGCCTAAATAGTCGTAAGAAACTTGTGCATATTTTTAGGGGCTTATTTTATATTTAGCCCGCTAAAGCCAAATTTCGATCGGAAGACCAGGTTACAGGTCTCAGCTTCGTCATTACACCTTAAAAGTGTTATTTTTAAGGAATGTAAGCTTAAGTAAAATAATTTGTTAAATTAAAATAATTAATTTCCTGAAGAAGTCACACAAAGGAGTGACGAAATATTGAAATTAAAAATTAAGTTAAAATAAAGAGACCTTAAGCTTCAAAATATCAGAATACAATATTAAATTTTTACACTATTTTGGCATATAATAACGCCCACTTAAGGGGGCGGGGTTCAAAAATTAACTTTTTCGATTTTATGGCGCTAAGTTTAATGCGTTGGAACTTCTTTGACATAAAAATATAAAATTTGCTTAGCAAAACTACAGAAAACAAGTAAAACGTTATACATATTCGACCGGGTCGGATCTTAAATACCCTCCAAATATTTAGTAAGGAAATTTAAAATGTTTAACTTGGTGCGACAGAGTTCCTTTAAGACATCCCTGAACCCAACTTTAAATCTCTATTTTGACAGAATCATTCCGGGAAGGGCCGGAGGGGGGGGGGGGAGATGTTTCACCTCTGCAAAATCAGAGAACATCTCAGCTTCTTATAGGCTTAAGGACTATAAATTGTTCAATAGTTACACTATTTTTGCATATAATATCGTACGTCAACGCCCACTAAAGAGGGCGGGGTCCAAAAATAGACTATATCATGTTTTCCACAGACGAATGTATGGACATTGCCAGATCGTCTTAGACCTTATCACTGATCAAGAATATATATATATATATGTATATATATTTTATGGGGTCTTTGGAGGGTATTGAAACTGTATTTTGTCGGGGTCCCTCTAGAAAGGACCACGGGGGAGACATTTCACCTTTGCCATAAAACTCTAAAAATATGTTTGGGATAATTAAATAAAAAATTTATTTTAAATTTCATATTTTTTGATAGGGTTATTCAGGGGCTAAGAGGGAGGAGGGGGTAGGGCAGAGAAGTACCAGGTTACGTCTCATCTTCGTCATTAAAACTTTAAAAATTCTATTTTTAAGGAAAAAAAAATTTTTAATTTTTACAATATTTTTGCGTATAATAACGCCCACTAAAGGGGCGGGGTCCAAAACTGTATTTTTTGGATTTTATGGCGACAAAAAAATATATCATTTGCTTAGCAAAATTACAACAACAAAAAACTTTAAAAATTATTTAATTTTTTAAAGGTTGGTTTAGTTCTTCTTAGGAGAAGTTATTTCCCTCTGGCCCGATTCAGCCCCTTAATGAACTTGATCTTCAAAATTTATCTATATAAAATTTCAAGGGTCTGGTTGTTTTCCTTTCGACTGAATAGTGCTTTCCACAGACGGACGGACGTGGATAGATCGTCTTAGATTTCATCACTGATCAAGAATATATATACTTTATGGGGTCTTAGAGGGATATTTCATTGCGTTACACACGGAATGACAAACTGAATATACCCAGCAATTCTGGTTTTTTTCCAACAATATTTCTTTCTGTCTCGTATCATCATTTTAAGTTCTCTGGCAGCTTTGGAAGACATGAAATTGTCCTTCCTAAAGAAGGATTTCTAAATTTATATTCGCGCCTATTGTGAATGGCGACATCGAAGTCACATCAACTCGTCAGTAAAAAATTATAACTTGTCTGCAAGTTGTCGATAACAATTAATTACTCTTGGCAATTTCTTAGCATTCTCTAGGGCATATAATATCGATAGAACATGTCAATAGTAATCAGTTGCTGTCGAAAAATAGTGGACAAGCGACAATTTTTTGCTGTCGTCTTAATACGGCGTCGATGTCGTCATTCATAATAGGGGCGATTATCTTTTTTTTAAATAAATATCATATAGTTTTAAGTTTTTAAATTTAAATTGTTAGCATGTCTGCTTTATGGTGGCAGTGATTTTTAAACTTCTTAAAACAACTTTTTCTTTTCCACTCAACATCAACAACTTTTGTTTACAACATGGAAATAGGAAAAGTAAAACTTTTGTTTTCAAACTCCACAAAAAAGCATCGATAGCGAAGTCATAGAAAACAACATATAAGCCAAAAAGTTTTTATGTGAGAAAAAAAGAATTTGTTTTTCTTTTTTCATTTGCAGAAAAGTTTCCACAACATGTACTGCAACTAGAAATTCTTTATTTCCTTTTTGCCCTCGTAAGAGAAACAAAACACGTGCAATCTTGCCATTTGGCTAATTTGCCTTAAGAACAGTTGAGCCGTGAGAATTATCTGCGCTTATACTAACGATCACAGTTTATGCCAAATAATCCAATAGTTTAATTTCTTTTTATTGCGAGTTTTAAAAATATCTCAGTGCCAAAATATTTTTCAAAAACGTGTTCTAAGAAAAATGCTAATTCCAATAACTAAAACTTTTAATCCAATGATATTAAAGACGAGGGTTGTTTCTTGAATTTACTCCTTCAAATGTAGCACTGCTGCTCGCAGCCACCATCTATTAATAGACTACTGACAAATTTTTAACAAACTGCGTCACCATGATAAATAGTAACGGCAACTCTGCACCATCAATTCAAGAAGTGTTTTACTAACTTCCAAGGCGAATTCATACAAGGTGGCCTTACTTATGCAACTCTGTGTAAAATTTATTGAACTGTCAAATGAAATGCTTTGGAAAAAACAATGGCCGCACACAAAAACGAAAAACCAGAAGAGCACTTTGACAGTTCAATAATTTTGCCTTGGTAACAGCTGATCACCAATTTCTGAACTAAGGCCACCTGGTATGAATTCGCCTTGACTAACTTCCCTTGCGTTTGTACCACCACAAGGGACGCCGCACGTTATCTTTTTTACCACTTTTATTTATATATATTTTGCAAGCTTTTAAAATGTTTTTATTCTTATTCACCGCACACTTAATTTTATTTTATATTTCAAAATTGATTTTTAAACGTTTTTCACTTACATTCTTTTGTACTTTCACATTGACACAAATTTTGTGCCAATGTCACATAAACAGCTGATCGTTAAACAACAAAATAATAGACATGTGCTTTACGTAATCTTTTATTTTGATTTATGTGTCAATTTTGGCCTCTCTTGCTACACAGTGCAACATTTATTCAGAGTGGCTTTGTGTAAAATATTATACTTCTTTATCTTAAATGGCCAAGTTAAATTTACTGCTCGTTCATTTGCTGGTTTTAGAGAACCCAAACGTTCTCAAACAATTTGGTAGTCTATAGTAAATAACTTTTTCAATAATTCCTGAAAGATTCGTTCCAATTATTTTAAATTTCAGAGCCGTTATCCAAAGAAAGGAACTAAAGGCCGAGGAATATAGAATCCTTCGTACATTATCGTCGCCTTTTTTAACTGACATTAACGTACCGCCGTCTATAAATTTAAGTTACATACAAAGCGGTTTACACGACATGATTTTCACTTTATTTATACAAAAGGAGAGAAAACCGTGATCCAATGCACTCTTTTGAGAGACGCTTATAGTGCGTTAAATGTGGGTGCTGTTGGCTGAAGTAGTAGAACACGAGACTATGAAGCGGAGGGTCGTGAGTTCGAGCCCGCGCTGAGTCATGATATATTGTGTTGAATTCTTCTGATCGGCATTAGTGCTTGGTTGTGTGCTAGTTGTTGCCAGCCTGTTTCAATGATGAAGGCATAGTCACTGATCACTGAACATAATTGGCAACGACTGACACCATCATGTACAAAAAAAAGCAGAGTAACAGCACCCACCTTCGTCGGCCCTGTAGCAAAAATTAGCCGGCGAAGTAAGAGGCTGAAATAGCTACAAAAATAACTGCCTATCTTCTCATCTTTCCTAATCTGTCCCCTGAATACTATCCCCTCGTTTTCAATTCCGGCGCAATGCATTGCATATATAGGGGTCATCCCCTGAGTGCTGGTTCAAGATAAAAAAAAAATAGTCTACTTCAAAAAAATTTCATTCTTCTCACTATATAAAAAATAACCTTACTTTTCGTGACGCACGCTACAACTTATGAAGCTAATATTTCATATCTAGTTTGAATCTTTCCAAGGTTAGGTTAGGTTAGAGGGCCGTTGTCCCTGGCGGGACAATCCACTTGGGTCCGTCAATTCGGTCCCTTTGTGATACCCTTAAGCAGAGGACCTCTTAAGGGATGTCCTCCGCCGTTTCAACCCATCCTGTACCCCTGAGGAAGGATGATACCCCTGAAAGCTCCATGTTTGCCAGGCTGTCTAAGTCTGACAGGAATCGGGAGCCCAGCGCCACTGCCCTTGCATTTGCAAGGGCAGGACACTGACACAGAAGATGAAGGACAGTCTCCTCCTCCTCTTCATCATTGCAGCTTCTGCAATAGTCGTTGTATGTAAGGCCCATCCTTCTCGCATGAGTCCCAAAGCTACAGTGTCCTGTCAAAACAGTCACCAGTTGACGCATGGGCGCCTTGTCAAACTTGAGAAGGTCGCGTGTTCTGCGCAAATCATAGTGGGGCCACGAGACAGTTAGCCACGCTTTCCCACCTAAGTTGAGCTAGTTTGTATGATTCGCTTTGAATCAGAAACTTGCATCGCGATAATGGAATGCCAGTGAAGTGACTGATCATTGAACTGTTCAATTCAGTCCCTTGTCTGGCAATCTCATCCGCAGTATGGTTGCCTGGACATCCAGAATGCCCCGGCACCCAAACCAGTGTCACCCTCGAATGTCTCGCTATCTCGTTGATAGACAGTCGGCATTCGACCACAGTTTTCGATGTACTGTACACGCCACTAATAGCAGAGATGGCTGCCTTGCTATCGGTAACAATGAAGATATCATTCGATATCCTATAGTACCTCAGCCACCTCGCTGCCCGAGTAATAGCAGAGATTTCGGCCTGTAAGACAGTACAACCGTCCTGGAGCCGGAATGGAGATCTAACATTGAAGTTCTCCACATAGAAGCCTCCGCCCGTTCTTATTCCCCTTTTGGATTCGTCAGTGAAAACTCTAACTGAATCCTCGGGAAAGGAAAGCCTGTCCACCTGTTCCCTGTCAATCTTTCCAAAATGATAAACAAACTTTTTTGTTACTAAGAATTATAGAATATTAAATGAATACAAATATGTATATGTTCGCTTACGCCATGTACGAGGGCTGTTTGAAAGCTCCGTGATACTTTCTATGCCGCTAATAATCTTTTTATATCTCAACATAAACTTCTTTTAGATCAAAAGGATTAAGAGCAGCGTTTTTAAGATTATTTTTTATTCCTTCCAAATAATAGGTTTTTTCACCACTCTCAAATTAGGCGTTTATTTCGGTTATGAGCCTTTGATTCTATCCAAATCTTTGCCTATTAATAAAAATCAATTCATTAAGGGTTCCTATCTTTAGCTTTAAATAAAATAAAGTGTGTGTAAAAGATAATCTAAATTATTTATTCGTTTGAAAGGCCTATTGATGCCTCCATGTGTAGAATACAACATCTTTGAAATGCCCACCGTGTTTTCTTTAGGCCCTTTATATGCAAATTAATTAATTGACATTAATTTTTTTCAATTGACTGTAAGTTGATAAGTTTCGAAGATGTTTGCCCGATGGACTGTTTCTAGGACTTGCTGTTTATCATTGTTTTTTAATTGCGAAAGAAATTTATAACAATTTAACGGAATACATTTTCCTAACAAAAATCTCTTTGTAATAAAACCCCTTCCGTTTTACAATCTGTTAAATTAATCTTAACAAAAATAGTTTTAGGAAGCAGCATCATTTTGTTTGAGCTTTACGAAGAAAGTGATAAATCATCGCCAAACTGAAACTTAATTTTAAGGACGAAATAAATTAGCAAAACATTTATCATTATTGCCCATTTATTATATAGAATATAATTGTGTATACAAGCAAATAAACTTAATAAATAGTACTAATGCAGCAATCAATTAAGTCTTTTTTTTTTTGTTAAATAAAACTAGAGAAAAGTCCTTAAAAATAGCACTCCCACACTTTTTTGGTGTCGTCAACAAAATTGTCAACTGATACCTTTACGTACGTCAGGGGAAAAAAGCCAATAAACTACAACGTATGAGACGAAACTGAATGTACGCACGTTGAAATTGTTGTGTTTCATTCTTCAAATTTCACTCCACGAATCCTGACATCAAGACTGGCTGGCTGGTGGTGGGTGTAGCATCTGCCGATCCTTGTTGATTGGAATACAAGAATGCTGTTTAAAATGCGATAATATATTTTTAAAACACTTGAAAACTTTAACTAAAAAATAAAAAAAATTTAAACCTTTTTTTTTTGCAAATATAATTTATTTTATAAAGGGTTTTGCAATACGATGTGTGTGTGTGTGCTATTTTTATAATTGCTTTTTAACAGATAAAAATAAATTTTAAGTATTTTTAATGGGAAATATTGACTTTGAAAATTTTTTTAGAGTAAAAAAAATTCTTATCCAGTTCCAATTAAATTGCCAGTCACTCAAGTGCAAAAATTATTAAAAAACAATTAAGACCGGGTCGAATCTAAAATACCCTCCAAATATTTAGTAAATAAATTAAAAATACTTAATCTGCTGGTTCGCAGCTCCTTTAAGAGATTTCTGTGTGCAATTTTAAAAATCTAAAATTTTGTCGAGGTCGCTCCGGGCAGGGCTGTGGGGGAGACATCTCACCTTTGCCATAAAACTTGAAAAATAAATGTTTGAAATAATGAAATGTAAAATTTTTTTTTAATTTAAATTTTTGTTTTTGATAGGGTCATTTGGGGAGCAAAGCGGTAGGAGGGGCTAGGCCAGAGGAGTACCAGGTTACGCCTCAGCTTCATCGTAAAAGCTTAAAAAAGTTATTTTTAAGGAATGTAGGCTTAAGTAAAACAATTTGTTAAATTTTTACACTATTTTTGCATATAATAACGCCCACTAAAGGGGGCGGGGTCCAAAAATTTAGTTTTTTGATTTGCTGGCTTCAAGTTTGTGTTTTAGACCTTCTTTGGCATAAAAATATATCATTAGCTTTACAAAATTACAAAAGAAAACTTTAAAAATGATGTTGCTTTTTAGAAGTTGGTTTAGTTCTTCTTAGGGGAACTCTTTTCCCTCTGGCCCGATTCAGGCCATTTACGAACTTGACCTGCGCCATCCTTCAAGATGTATTTATACCAAATTTCAAGAGTCTGGCTCCTTTCGTTTGGACTGTATTTTAACAGACGGGCGGACGGACATGGTTAGATCGTCTTAGATGTTATCATTGATCAAGAATATATATACGTTATGGGGTCTTAGAGGGATATTTCGCTGAGTTACACACGGTGATAAAGAGAATATACCCTCCAATTCTTTTTGGGAGGCTATACAAATTTCTAAAAAATTTTATTAAAATTCGTAAAGTGTTTTAAAAATGAATTTTAAGATACAAGAGAAATTCAACATCAATTAAATTATGCAATTTGCACAGCAGAAAAGATCGGCTGTTTTCGAAAGCCGCTACACATGCATCATCCGTACTCATGTGTATTTACATTTGCAATATTTTATGTTTTACTTCTCCATATGTTCGATAAATTTTCAGAACAATCAATTTTGAATTTACATTCTATCGCCAACTATTCACATATGAAAAGGGAAACCTGTATTTTGCCATCCTTAGCAATTGTTCAGTGTAAAACGTATAGTCAGTCAGTCGTGTGTATATTGGGATAATATTTTTCTTTATGAAATTATTATCCATTTATATATTTATCATTTGGTTCAAGTCAAGCGGCAAAAGCTGTAAGAGTATCCCACTGAATTGTTGGAACTGCTGTCTATCACACAACCACCTACATCGGCACTATATCCTCTTATACATCCCTGCACACATAAATCTTAACGAGTTTATTCACATGTGCACATGTTTTTCCTTTTTATTGAAATACATAAATCAAGGCTAAATTTTACCTAAACACGTTCAAGGATTATTGTGCAGCCATATTTAAGAGATTGCTTTTTTCATAATGGAATTCAGTTGTGATTGACGAGACGACAGATTGTGAAGTTAAATTATCATGGAAATATTTCTCATTCTCATGTTTTTTATTTCTTTTAATAATATTTCTGCAATATCTTGTGTTTAAATAAATCAGTTGTGTTTTGTGACTAGAAACGACAGCTGGCGATTAAATTTTTGGTTGAAAATAATTTTTCCCAAAATGGGAAAATGTTATAAATAACTTATCCTTCCAATAAATGAAATATGTATCTATGGCTGCTGCTAAAGTCTTTAATATTGTTTTTTTCCAGAAATTCAGCAAATAATAATTATTTTTGAGCAAAAGTTTGAAAATAAAAAATATGCATAGAACTTTTCTAAAAGTAAAAATTAACACATGACGTTTATTTTTTCGTTCAAAAATTATGTATGAGATTGACCCATATTTTTAGGCAGAAAATTGTGGTTGAAATATGATAAGTAAACTTGAGATGTTAGTTTTTATGATTTTCTTCAGTAAAACATTAAACACGGTGCTTTGTACATAATAGCAAAACTAAAGAAAATTTTTAAATTAAAAAAAAAAAAATTTGAGCAAGGATATGTCTACCTCCCATACGTTCTGAATAAAAACATTTAAATTTTTGCCCCAGTTGTTATCAGCACAAATTGGTAACTGAGTCTGAAATTTAACATTCTGTTTCTCTTGTAAATTTCTTATCATCCCGTGCAAGAACTTGACTGACTGCCACATATCCTTTTTCTCAAAAATTAAATACCAGCCGCATTTATGATTCGAATGCACTAAAAATCACTATTCGTTTCTACAATTATGTACTTCAGGTCTGTTATAAATTTTGTTGTATTTGGTGTAAGGATATCATAACCTCCCATATATCCTTTTTCTGAAAAACTGAACTTAAGCCACATTTATGATTAGATAGTAATAAAAATCAGTAAGTGTTTCTAAAACTACAAGGTTTATCTCTGTTGTAAAGTTTGTTTCATTCGGTGCAAGGACATGGCTATCTCCCATATATCCTTTTTATTTCCGACTTAATTGGAGCTGCAATTATCTTTGGAATGTATTTTAAATTCGTAACTACTTCTAAAATTATACGCTTTAGCCATCTTGTGAATTTTGTACCATTCGGTGTAAGGACTACCTCCCTCATATCCTTTTTCTCAAAATATTAGTTTGAGAAAAAATGCACTAAAAATCAATAATTGTTGCTAAAATTGTGCGCTCGAACTCCGTTATAAATTTTATGTCGTTCGATATACAGACATTATTACCTTCCATATATCCTTTTTCTAAAAAACAAGATTTCAGCCACATTTATGATGGGAATGTTCTAAAAATCTATAACAGTTTCTAGAATTATGCATTTTAGCTCTGTTGTAAATTTTGCTGTATTTGGTGTAAGGACATCACAACTTCCCATATATCCTTTTTCTGAAAAACTGAACTTAAGCCACGTTTATGATTAGATAGCAGTAAAAATCAGTAATTGTTTATAAAACTACAAGGTTTATCTATTTTGTAAATTTGGTTTCATTTGGTGCAAGGACACCAATATCTACCATATATCCTTTATATTGCCAACTTAATTTTAGCTGCATTTATCTTTGGAATGTACTTAAAATTTGTAATTACTTCTAAAATTATACCTTTTAGCCCTCTTGTGAATTTTGTAACATTCGGTGTAAGGACATGACTACCTCCCACATATCCTTTTTCTCAAAAACTAAGTTTCAGCCGCATTTACGATTCGAATGCACTAAAAATCAATAATTGTTGCTAAAATTGTGCGCTCGAACTCTGTTATACATTTTATGTCGTTCGATATACAGACATTACCACCTTCGATATATCCTTTTTCTAAAAAATTAGATTTTAGCCACATTTATGATGGGAATGTTGTAAAAATCTATAACAGTTTCTAGAATTATGCATTTTAGCTCTGTTGTAAATTTTGCTGTATTTGGTGTAAGGACATCACAACTTCCCATATATCCTTTTTCTGAAAAACTGAACTTAAGCCACATTTATGATTAGGTAGCAGTAAAAATCAGTAATTGTTTCTAAAACTACAAGGTTTATCTATTTTGCAAATTTGGTTTCTTTCGGTGCAAGTACACCAATACCTACCATACATATATCCTTTTTATTTCCAACTTAATTGGAGCTGCAATTATCTTTGGAATGTATTTTAAATTCGTAACTACTTCTAAAATTATACGCTTTAGCCATCTTGTGAATTTTGTAGCATTAGGTGTAAGGACATGACTACCTCCCTCATATCCTTTTTCTCAAAAACTAAGTTTCAGCCGCATTTACGATTCGAATGCACTAAAAATCAATAATTGTTGCTAAAATTGTGCGCTCGAACTCCGTTATAAATTTTAAGTGTTTCGATATACGGACATTACCACCTTCCATATATCCTTTTTCTAAAAAACAAGATTTGAGCCACATTTATGATGGGAATGTTTTAAAAATCTGTAGTAGTTTCTAGAATTATGCATTTTAGCTCTGTTGTAAATTTTGCTGTATTTGGTGTAAGGACTTCACAACCTCCCATATATCCTTTTTCTGAAAGACTGAATATAAGCCACATTTTTTTTTATTAAAAACCATGAATTGGTTTTATAGTTATGCATTTTAGGTCTGTTGTAAATTTTTGTTTCATTCGGTGCAACGATATTATTACCTCACGCATATTCTTTTTCTTACATACTTAATAGTAGCTGCATTTATCTTTGGAATGTACTTAAAATTTTTAATTACTTCTTAAATTAGCCCTCTTGTTAATTTTGTATCATTCGGTGCAAGGACATGGCTACCTTCCATATATCCTTTTTTCAAAAAAATAAATTTTAGCCGCATTTATCTTTAGAACGCACTAAAAATATGTAATTATTTATAAAATTGTGCGCTATAGCTTCGCCATAAGTTTGGTTTCATTTTGTGTAAGGACATGACTACCTGCCATATATCCTTTTTTCAAAAGAAAGTGATTTTCAGCCGGATTTATGATTGGGATATCCTAAAAATAATAATTGTTTCTAAAATTATACTCTTTAGCTCTGTTTTAAATTGTATTTAATATTGGTGCCAGGACATGACTACCTCCTTCCTTTTTTTTCAAAAATAAAATTTCAGTTACACATTTTATTAAAATATAAATCCTAAGACTATGTGGTTTAACTAGATTATACATTTTGTTAAGTCCGGTGCAAGGACATGACTACCTGCCATATATCCTTTTTCTTACAAAGTTGATTTCAGCTTCATTTATTATTACAGTGTGTTATTACAGTGTGTATATTTAATATATTTGCTATCAAGTTTGTGATGTCAATGACTTCTAAAGAACTGGTGTATTGAACACCATATTTTAAAGTTGCGAATATTTTTCGTAGTATTAACTTAGAATTCCACAAAAATAATAGTTGTGGTTTTGAATATATTTTTTATAAAAAATTGTGTGGTTTCTTGTCAATTTATAAACTAAAACCAAACATTTATTGTTGTTTAGAAAAGATATCAAAACTCATGCGTCATCCATGTGCACAATGAATTCACTGAATTGACAGAGATTTTAACAAAAAAAAATAAAAATAAATAAATCACTATTTTGAATTAATATAAAAGCAGTGTGGATGTATGTTATGGGTGATTCTAGTCGAATCATTATCTACCACGTTTTCATACTAAAAACCGGCGGGTTTGAAAATAATATATATTTTCGAAAATTAAAATATATATATATATGTATATATATATATATATATATATATATATATATATATATATATATATATATATGTATATATAAAAGAAAAAACACAATGAAATATCGAAAGAAACGTCGAGCACGCCGTTTTGATCGCTTTCGACTGTATGGCAGAAATATTTTATTATTTTCTATTCTCATATTTTAAACGTCCTTTTCTGCAGGTTTTCTAATAGAAAATAAAATGGAAAAAGTTTGACTTTGGTATGATGGAACAAAAAATTCAGAAAAATGGGACATGAAGAAAATAATCAAACGGTAACACGGGTATTATAACAATAACATGTTAACATCAGGCTGATACAGTTCTCGTATCCTTTTTCACAATGAAATTTGTGTGAATAGGAACTGTTATCACATTCAACTAAACCACCTAATAAGTGGTGACAAACACAATACACATGAGCACTGATGATGAAAATGTTGCGTCTTTCGAAAACAGCTGTTCTGCTCTGCTGTGTAAGTTGAATAACAAGAACTGATATTGACTTGCCTTTGTTTGTGCCTTGGAATATTTATCATGTCTTTCTGAGATTTAAAATAAAATTTCGAACAATTAGCCTATAGAATCTTAATTCAATTTAATATAGCAATAAAAAATGTTCGTTAGAATTCTTACTACATTGAATTGAGATATTTTATTGTGCGCAGATACGAAAAAACCGAAAACAATAATCCCCTTTACTCTGTAACCATTTGCCAAAGTCACTTGAAGTGTGTGTGTGTGTAAAGATCTCATGGCTTCTGAATATCCATAAACGATCGGAATCAAATTTTGAGGCATTCTAAAGACAATAGACTTCACTTAGATTTTTAGATAGATTTTATGAATTTTCGAATAATTTTAAACTGTTTAAAGTTTATTCTAAAAATCTTTTTAAATTCATTTTAATAAAATTTAATAATTCGATAACCAAGACACTACATGGCAATTATCTTTCATGGCAAAATTCTTTTTACTCCTCATTTCGAAAATACACCAAAAACCCATATTCTCTTATTGAACTTGAAAAAAAATGCGTAAATATGCAATAACAAGTCCAGTGCTGTACGACTTCAATTATACAAACAAATCAACTAAAATCGTTGATGAATTTGAAATCATAAAAATATTTTTGAAAACAACGCAACTGGAAAACATGGAAACCATCCATCTATCAACTTGGCAAAGCAACCACAAGGAACAAAACAAGAAGAGCAACAACAAAAATCAAATCAACTTAAAGAGGGCTTTAAAAATGTAAACAGCACACGCACGTGCCAGTGCAAAAGCTGAAGAGCTTTAAATGTTTTCGCAAGAACTGACACACACACACACACACATACTTCCTCCAACTTTTGTACTTAAGTCATGCTAAGAATTTGTCCCAAATAAATCTCACACACATGAATTGTAAAACAATTTAAGAAATTCAAAATACCACCCGAAACCCCCTTAAATGCTTTCCTGTCGATTCCCAGCAAATAAAATTTACCACACAAAAAATCAACTTGTAAAGTTAGCAGAGCTGAGAAGACTTCTGCCAACAGCCAGTTTTTGTGGAAAGAAATTTTACATGAAGTTACGAATTTGCCGGAAAATGTGTTGTAAATAAAAGGAATTTTATTTAAAACACACTTTTTCTTTTACTTTAAGCTCTTTCATTGCCTATCTCTGTCTCACTTACATATATTATTATGTTATGAAAAACAGTAAAAATAATTTTTAGCAGTGAAGCAAGGCGAATTCATACCAGGTGGCCTTAGTTCAGCAATTGGTGATCAACTGTTACCAAGGCAAAATTATTGAACTGTCAAAGTGTTCGGGTTTTTCATTTTTGTGTGCGGCCATTGTTTTTTCCAAAGCATTTCATTTGACAGTTCAATAAATTTTACACAGAATTGCATAAGTGAGTTCACCTTGTATGAATTCGCCTTGCAGTGAAGAAAGTTTTATGGTTGATCTCAAGGCGAATTCATACAAGGTGAACTCTCTTATGCAACTCTGTGTAAAATTTATTGAACTGTCAAATGAAATGGTTGATCTCATAGGAGATAGTGATGCCATGTATATATATTCCCGATCACTGATGAAAACTAAGATGATCTGAGCATGTCCGTCCGGCCCTCTGCGGAAATCACGATTCAGTCCAAACGAAAAAAGTCAGGCCCTTGAACTTGGGTATAGATACATTTTGAAGGATAGCACAGGTCAAGTTCGTAAAAGGGCTAAATCGGGCCAGAGGGGAAAAAGTGCCCCTAAGAAGAACTAAACCAACCTCTAAAAAACAAACAAAATTTTTTTAGGTTTTTTGTAAATTTTTTATTTTTTTTTTGTCTTGGAACAGCACTCAGGGGATGACCCCTATATATGCAATGCATTGCGCCGGAACTGAAAACGAGGGGATAGTATTAAGGGGACAGATTAGGAAAGATGAGAAGATAGACAAGCAAATCATATATTTTTGTGTCAAAGAAAGGTCCAAAGCATTGAACTTTGAACCTGAAAATCAGAAAAAATCCATTTTTGGACCCCGCCTCCTTTAGTGGGCAATGACGTAAGATATTATATATTTAACAAGGTCCTTAAAAATTAAATTTTTAAACTTTTACGACGAAGCAGATATTCTCTGATCTTTGTCTGCCCTACATCCCCCCTATGCCCCGAAATGAACCTATAAAAAAAACCTTTTTTACACTTAATAACACCAAACTTTTGGCGTCTTATGACAAAGGTGAGATGTCTCAACCACGTCCCTTACCGGAGCGATCCCGACAAAATAGAATTTTTATTTACTAAATATTTGAAGGGTATTTAAGATTCGAACCGGTTGCATATAATGTTCTTATTCAAATCTTGAGAGGAAAATTCAATTACACAGAAAGCTTTAAAATCACTTGGTGTAAAATCATCTTCTCTAAGTTATAACAGTCATACTGTTATGGGAGGGCTTACAACCCATTACAATTATTGAGAGTACGAGGTCTGTTCAATATATAAGGTGACATTTCATGTAAGTATTTTGTATGGTACTATTTATTGCTGTCCCCCAATTCACACAATGATTTTTATGACATCTAATTTTCTCAATTCTGTTTTGAAGTTGCTTCCAAAAATCATTTGTGTTCATACTATAAAGTTTATGACTTGAAAATACAAAAATAACAAAACGTAGCAATAAGAACAGGCATTAGTGTAAAGAGGAATATGAAAAAATAATATGAAAACAGAAATCAAAACTAATTTTGAAAGTAAAACTGAGGTCGAAAATTAGATATCACAAATTTCAGAGTGTGTGAATTGGGTGTATATTAAATTCAATTAAACATGTTTTTAAATGCATGAAAGACATGATAAATATCCCCACTGGCAAAAGGGAAAGTCCACAATAAATTTTAATTACAACTGTTTTCGAAAACCGCTACACTTTTATCTTCAGTAGTCATGTGTGGGATTAGTTGAATGTAATAACAGATCGTATTTAGGAAATTCCATACGAGAATTGTATGAAGTCGATGGTAACACACACTTCCGTTTTCTATCTCCTCAAAATATATTTATTTAATCATCAATTTCTGTTTTGTTTCCTTCAAAATAGTCCCCCTCAGATATAGAACATGGTGTTCTTATATGATGTTCAGATATGATTATGTCACTTAATTGACATAATTATCTTCCTGTTCGCATATACAAAATTTATTCAATTCAATTAACGCATGACAACTAAAAGTAGACATTTTCAAGAGGACGTCAAGTTCAAAGTTGGGATATTTCTTTTTTTTTATTTTCTAATTAATAATAAATTTAATGTCAATAATTTTACATCGAAAAGCTCGACACATTTTGTTTATGTTTTGTTTTTTACCTTTTCCACATTTTAGGTGCTAAGTCTCGACTAAAGTTCTTCGGTGGGTTCGTTTTGCTCACTAAACATACTTTTTACCAGTGCTGCTTTTGTAATTTTACTCGATTTTATAACAATTAAGTGTTAATTGAGTAATGACTTAATTAATATTTTATATGGCTAATTGAGCTCAATAATGGCATTAATTGCGATAAGCTCAATTAAGGTGTATATCTGAACACTGTATCGTTTCAAAACGCCTTACTAACATCTATTTAATCTCTTTTTTTTTTTTTTTTTTTAAGAGTAGGACCAGCACTCAGGGGATGACCCCTACATATGCAGTGCATTGCGCTGGAACTGGGAAAATAGATTTTGGGAGGGAGGATAAAGGGAGTAGTGTCTGTGGATATTCGATTTGAATCTGCTCAAATTGTAAGTGGCGGGGAAGACATCTGCGGGTAGTTTGTTCCACATACGGACTGTTCGGCCAAAAAACGAATTTTCTCTGTAATGCGTAGTGCGATTCGTTGGAATATCGACCACAAACGCATGCGCTCTTGATGAAAAACGCGTTGAGCGTAAGAACGAATGGGTTTCAGGAACAAGTTCCCTAATTTCACCAGAGCACCTGCCATTATAGTAACGATAGAACAACGATACGCACCCCACATTGCGACGATGCTCGAGAGAGTCAATAGAGTTGGCTAGCCTACTGTCTCCGATGAGTTTCATCGCCCTCTCTTGTACGCGGTCGAGTAACTTCAAAATAGACTTTGAAGCACCGGCCCAAACATGAGAGTTGTATTCCATCTTCGGTCGGATGTAAGTTGTGTAAATATTAAGAAGATCAGAAGGGGTGAAGTATCTCTTGTACCGTCTTAAGAAGCCAAGGCACTTGAATGCTTCTTTTGCGACCTGAAAGACATGTTCCGTCCATCTGACATCACACTGCACTTTCATGCCCAGAACATCAAGAACCCCTGACTCCATAATACTTACACCACCCATAGAAACAGATGAAGCAGCATGGTCATACGTACGTCGATGCGTAAGCATACAACACTGGGTCTTACGGGCATTAAAATCGACCCTGTTCGCCTGACCCCATTCGGAGATCTTCGCGAGATCGCTATTCAGCACGTCATTCATAAACTGCCTCCTCGTCTCGATTTCAGACGTTGACGGCCTGCAGTTGAATGAATAGGAATGCGAAAGGCTGCTATCATCTGCGAAAGAGTCTTGGGAACAGGAATGCGTCACAGGGGTGAAAACGGAGGCGAAATTTGGTTTTGGCAAAAACATTTGGTTTTATTTTTTTTTACAAAATGTCCGAAAAAATTGCATGGCTTGAGCCAAACGACATCCTCAACATCCGCTCAAATATTGATGCGACAATTCTAGTTAACAATTTTCTTCATCTTCTTAACATTTTCATCGGTTGTTGATGTACTGGGATGTCCAGGACGACGGCCCTCATTTACACCTTATCAACCTTCTAGAACCTCTTGTAAACATTTTTCTGACTCAGAGTACAATCACCGTGTGCCACTGTCAAGATTTCAAGTGCTTTTGAGTATTTATTTCTATTATTTTCCATAAAATTTTATGAATTTGTAATGATTTACATATTTGTAAGGTATATTAAAATAAGTACTGTATCTTAAAATACTTCACTCTATCCTGAAGTTATCGAAACGGCCTTTGTTTAAAAAAGACAGTAGGTGTGTTCAATTACTTTACTAGTAAAAATTGGCAACGAGAGAGTAACAAGAAATTTTCCACAATTACTCTCAAAAATTTGAAAAAGTAAATGAACACTTTACTAGCTAAAATTTGCAAGTTAAAGTAGTGTTGTAATGTATAGGTATATATGAGTACTCAATAACTACCCCTATATATTTTGGACAAATTATACATATATACATATTATAAAAATAATGTGATTATGAACATTTATATTCAGCATTGTCGTGACTGGCGTTTTTTTTTATCTTGGACCAGCACTCAGGGGATGACCCCTATATGTGCAATGCATTGTGCTGGAACTGAAAACGAGGGGATAGTATTGAGGGGATAGTGTTGAGGGGACAGACTAGGAAAGATGAGAAGATAAACAGTTTTTTTGTAGCTATTTCAACCTTTTTTACTTCGTCGGCTAATTTTTGCTACAGGACCGACGAATTTTATATAATCTAGTACTAGGCGTAGTCGAAATACGCTAAACACGATAAGGGTAATTAGCTACTTTTGAATAAAATTAATCAATAAAATATATTTTTTTAATTAGTTTGTACGTTATAACAGTCTGCGCAAGCAAATGTGAGTTAAAAAGGAGAATTTTTGTTAGTTGTTGTCTAACATCAATGCCCTGCCTTTGCAATCGTTTCCAAACATTTGAACACAAAAACGTATAGGCTATTATAATAAACAGCCGGCGAGAAACGGGTTAAATATATATTTTAAAGGAAACAAATAAAAAAGCAATATAAACTTTCATTGTAATAAAAAGCTTTATCCAAAATAAAATATCATGTTGCTGCCACGATTAAAACCCCAAAAGCAGTAAAAAAGTAATTTAATAAATTATGTGTTAATTTAAATTTATTTGCAAATGTATATCTGAACTAATTGAATTATTTGCCTGCTTAGTGTAAATTACCGAGTAGCAAGGTACTCATAATATTTACAACACTAAAAATGCCGGAACATCATTTGTCACTGATGTACCAGATACTGTGTTGCTCAGTTCAATTCCATTAGACATCTTATTTTGCTTCTGTAGTTCCTAAGTTACACAAAAATAAATTTGTTATCTTTTTAATACTTTTTATTGTTTTAAAAGTTTACATTTACTTACAATTTCATAAATTTTCCAAAATATTTTTATTTTCAACTTAATTTAGAAATATTGTTTTATAAACACAAACACAAAACAGCTGTTTGAATAATTATTACAAGTAAAAATTTTACTTGTAAAAACTTGCAATAATTTTTCTGTATCTCAATTTTTTACGCTCTTTCGCCGCTCTCTCGTTGCAAATTTTTTGGGTTAATGAACACTTTCTAGTAACAATTGTTACAAATTTGTAAAGATTTTTAGTAAATGAACACAGCTAGTTTTACTGACATATAAATATAAATTATTAGTATTGGAAAAACTTTTGAATTAACAATATTATAAAATAAAGAGCTTTGAATATTAAAAATTTTTTTCGACAGCAGAAAATTGCCTAACACGCAAAACTCTTCCAACTTTTATGTTTTAGTTGAAACAGGAACTTCCAAAATACACTTTATTTTTTAAAAGACCTCGTATATTCAAATCTACTGTCATCAATATGTGAATCAATGACTCATATAGCAAATCATGTGCAGCCTGTTTGTTAGAGGCACTCATGCGGAGTTTGTATGTGTGTACGAGTATACCGACAAAATGATAACGGAAATCTTTAGCGTCACATTTAACTTGTGGTTGAATTAAGGGTTTTTCTTACACTTTGATTAAACTTGTGGAAATTTATTGTGATAAAATTGTGTGCTGAAATTTTCCTTGAGGCATTAATATGTGATATACATCAGTAATATGGGAAGAAATGAACGGGCTTGACATTTCAAGTGAAAATAAAACAACAATATTTGTTAGAAAATTATTTTTATATTGTTCTTTTCTTTATGAGATAATATTTATGATATAGGGAATTATATTTAAAAAAATATATATTCATTTAGAAAAACTATAGAATCGGTGTTTATGGCCAGCGGTTTATGTGCGAAATCTTATTTAACCCATTCATGACTACAGAACGCAAATATGGTTGTATGTATGTAAAAATGTATATGTGCGTGTGCGTATTAAGGAGTCTAGTTTTCTTTTCACAATAATTTCGACTTTTTCCCCATTTTTAAATTTTTTTAGTAAAAGAGGGCGGATTTAAAAAATGTTAGGTTAAGTTTCCTTATGATAGATATCTTGGGATTCACTTTAATGAAGGATTTCTAGTCTATTTAAGGTGAATTTTCGAATATGTAACAAGTTGCGAATTTTTTAAATATTTCAGACTATCTTCGATTTATTTAGTCAAATTATGTGCTTTTATATATTAAAATTTTCGAAATAATCAGAAAAATTTTTATATTAATTGTATTGAAATTTCAATTGATATCGAATGCCGTGATTTTGTCCTTGATTTTTTTTTTTTTTTTTGAAGCTTTTGATTCTACTTAATATGGATTTTTTTGTACGATATTTTGTTGCATTTTCGTATGTAATAACCTCAACCAATAACAAAAATAAAAATTTTTTTTTCTTTTAAAAATATGATAGAAAACAATTTTATTTACTATTCATTATCGCCAAAAATAAGTACCTAGTATGAGCGCATATGACGCAGTTTTGATTAAACTTTTGAAGTTGGTAACAGCCGCTTTTGGCAGTTACACAAAGAATATTAAGGATTATTTGCTTTGTAGACAAAACTATTTGCAAATATAATAAAGAAAATTAATGTAATTTTGCAACTTTTTTAATAAGGAAAACAATATGTTTAGAGAAAAAAATTTAAGTTATATTAAGGAAAAAGATAACAATCTCAAGTTCGTGAAACTTTGTACTGGCATTCGTTGAAATTCATCGTTTTATTGTATTCAATTTCTCGCTTACGCATGTTGCTGCTTCATTGCTATTATATGAGAGGATAACAGCCTCGCACAGTGCTTCGTTTCCATTGCCTTAAATCGTTAATTTTGAATAAAATTATAACATTTATTCGCATAAAATTAATTCAAATCAAAGTTATTGTCAATCAAGTTGGTCTAATAAAAATTATTCGAACAAAATTTATCGAATAAAAATTATTTGCATACAAAAATTGTGTACATATGTATATACTTTTTCAATAAATTTACTGATATAAAAATTATTTTAACAAATTTATAGAAACAACTAAATCTTAATATGAAAAATGTTATCCGAATAAAAAGTAATCGAATAAAATTTATTCGAATAAAATTTATTCGAATAAAATATTATTTGAATAAAATAGTTCATATAAGGCATTTTAGAATAGATATTAGCATAAAAATTATTTTTAAAATAAAAACAATTGAAGGTAAATGATTGGAACAAATTAAATTCGTGCGAAATTATTCGTAAGTGTATAAACTATTTAATAAACATTATGTGAGCATATCGATGGGTTCGTGTAGAAAGGCCCAAATTCGTACTTAATGACAGTAATGAATTTGATAAATACAACTAGTCATTTAAATATTATGCAATAATATCAAAAATAACGATTTGACAAGCAATTGATAATTACAGTTTGTAATATGAGTCCAGCGAAATACAATTTGCATAATAATAATCGAATAAAAAATAATTGTATACAATTATTAAGTTAGAGTCCATATTAATATAAAATTGTTCAAAAAAATTATCAACTTTGAAAATGTATTATAACCTTTATTCGAATAAAAGTTAATCGAATAAAATTTATTCGAATAAATATTAATCGAATCAAATTTATTCGATTGAAAAAGTTAATATTACAAATTTGAACAAAGTTTTTTATCTTGGACCAGCACTCAGGAGATGACCCTAACAGATGCAGTGCATTGCGCCGGAACTAGAAAGGAGGGAATAGTATTGACAGGACAGATAAAGAAAGATGAGAATTTTTTGTAGCTATTTCAAACTTTTTTTTTACTTCGTCGGCATGAAGAACATGATAGTGTCAGTTGCTGCCAATTATGTTCAGTGACCAGTGCTATTCCTCCATCATTAAAATACAATATGTCATGCCTCAGCACGGGGTTGAACTCAGGAACCTCCGCTTCATAGTATCCTGTTCTGCTACTTCAGCCAACTATTAAAATAAAAATTATTACTAACTTAAAAAAGTTATACAAATTTGAAATCAAATCTATGGATTTACAAATTACATCCTTATTTTTATTTTAAAAATTTGTTTTAAAATCAAATCTGAGCTAAAGCGTGAATAATAACTTTCAAGTTAGCTATTTAATCTGCAAACTTCGTAGAATAACACGCATTTGCGATTAATAGAACTAATTTATTCTAGTAAAACCAATGAAGGAAAATTATTCGAATAGAAGTTATAAGTTATTCAATTAAAATTATTTAAGCAAATAATATTTACATGAAATTAAGTGGAAAACAAAAAAAATTATGAAATTTATCAAATGTTAATTTTGAAATAGGATATTATAGATTTTACTCGAATAAAAGTTAATCGAATAAAATTTATTCGAATAAAATGATATTGTAATAAAATAGTTAGTATTAGATAATTGAATAAAGTTATTGGGTTAAAAATTATTTTAAATAATGTACCCAAATAATGTTTATTCGAATAAAAATTAATCGTATGAAATATATGGTATATAGTATGTTATTCAATTAAAACTATTTGAGGATATATAGAAATATATACAACTTGCTTGAGGTTAAACGAATAATTGTATGCAATTATGTTTGTTATATAAAATATTTAAATAAAATTATTAGAATTTAAGTTTATTAAAATTTATTAAAACGATCAAACAAATAAATAAACAAAGAAATAATCAAAAAAAAATTAATCGAATAATATATAATCGAATAAAAATTAATCGAATAAAATATACTCGAATAAAATACTATTCGAATAAAATAGTTTATATAAGTTGTCGGAATAAAATTCATGTATTAAAATAAAAACCAATGGTAAATTATTCGAATACAAGTTATTCGTCCGAAATTATTCCTATACATTCAATTAATACTCTTGGCCTGAAGTTAATCAAGCAAAAAAATATGATATAAAAAGTTCGAATACAATTTTTTAAATCCAAATTATGGAAATAAAATGATGGCAAAATTCTCTTTAACATGTGCTTTTATAAAAATTATTTTCTTATTTTGCCTTAATACATTTTATTTTATATTCATTCACATATTAAATCAAGTAAAAAACACAATTATAAATGTTTTTATTAAGCTATTTTTCATTAGTTTATCTTGAGCTATATTTCCTTTTTATCTTGATTTTTTATTAAGTCCTTTTCATTTTGTGCCTTTTTTTTAAATTTACTTGAAGGTCATTTAACGGAAGTTCGCTCATTATCTTTGATCTTTAGGACATTAAGGAAGGCAAAACATTTGCTGGAGGCTTCAAGTATATCTAAAACTGTTTGTCCTGTTAAAATTAACAACAATTTCATTATTGTTTTGTTTTTTTTAGGAAAAAATATGATTTTGTTTTGCAACAACATTTACTAATAATAATAGCCACCAGAATTTTTTTCTATGTGCTTTATGATCCTCTAAGTACAAGGCGAGTGGAGGGTTCATTTAAAATTTATATGCCAGACATTTTTCAAAAGTTTACTTTTCTCCATTTCATTTGGATTTCATTTGAATTACAGAATTATAGCAAATTAAAAATATTCCATATAGCAAATTAAAAATATTCCATATATGCAAAATAGAAAGGGACCTAAGGGTAAAAACCGGTATTGTTCAGGAGAGCCATTTTAAAGATTTAAATACGTGTATCCTTGGTGTACCATCACATCATAAAACGCGCATATCTCTGGGAGGGAACACTTTTGGGGCATGGGATCGGTCTCATTCGATGCTCAGATGTTGTCCACATCAAACAAACCAAAAAAGTGAAAATTGATTTTTTTACCCTTAGGCCCCTTTCTCTATGCGCTGTCACGTATGTATGCATGCATCTCTGCTGTATTTCCTGTTGCCCAGTGTTATTTATTATCATGCAGATACAATCAATGATGACAAGAATTTTATTTTGTTATCAAGGTCACGTATGAATGCCTGTCTGTTTGTACATCATTTAAATGTTTATCTATATTATTATGAATGAGTTCTGCTAATAATTTAGTTAAACATTGACTGAGTTTTATTCCGCAAAGTTTGTATTGTTATCTTTATTTCATTGGTATTGTATTTCCTTCTTAACGTTTTACATAATCAAAGTAATTGCAATTTAATGTGTCTTCATGGATAGACTTTATTTATGTATTTAGTTATTGTTCATTTTTCCTCTGGGTGCGGAGTATTTGTACAGGATTTCCCAGTCTTCAACAGGTTTATTTTTGTATAAGTGGTGAGAGAGAGAGAGGGAGAGAGAGAGGGAGAGATGGAGGGAAAGCTGTTATTCGTTCCTTAATGTCCAGATATATTTGATTATTTCAGTAGACGATAAAAAAACTTTATACAGTCAATGTAAAATTTACATTGTAAAAAATATTTAAATGAAAATGTATTTTAGCTATGGCAGCCAATTAAGCGGCATGGCCACACATCAAGCTAATGCTTCAAACTTGTGTGTGTGTTGGTAAAATTCTGTTTGCAGTGAAAATCTAAATTGTTTTGCTAGACCCCTTTCACACACATCAGGTTTGACTCGTCAAGTCTTGATCTTTTAGGAGAGAGCGGTGAAGAGCGTGAAAAGGGGTACCGACTTGACGGTACTAGTCAGTTTTTATACCCTCCAAAAAAGAATTTGGAGGGTATATTCACTTTGTCATTCCGTTTGTAACGCATCGAAATATCCATCTCAGACCCCACAAAGTATATATATTCTTGATCAGTGATGAAATCTAAGACGAACTGAGCATGTCCGTCCGTCCGTCCGTCTGTGGAAATCACGATTCAGTCCAAACGAAAAGAGCTAGACTCTTGAAATTTGGCATAAATATATTTTAAAACTTAGAGCAGGTTAAGTTCGAAGATGGGCTAAATCGGGCAAGAGGGGAAAAAGTTCCCCTAAGAAGAACTAAACCAACCCAGAAAAAACAACAAAATTTTTATAGTTTTTTGGTTATTTTGTTAAGCAAATGATATATTTTTATGTCAAATACGGTCCAACGCCTTAAACTTGGAGCCATTAAATAAAATAAAAATATTTTTTGACCCCGCCCACTTCAGTGGGCGTTATTAGAGGCAAAAATAGCATAAAAATTCAACCAATAGTTTTACTTAAGCCTACATTCCTTAAAAATAACACTTTTAAGCTTTAATGACGAAGCTGAGACGAAACCTGGTACTACTCTGCCCTACCCCCGTCCTTCCCCTTCGCCCCCTAAATGACCCTACCAAAAAAAAAAAAATTTTTTTAAATTTTTATATATAATCATCCCAAGCATTTATCTTTAGAGTTTTATGACTGCCGATTTCTGCCCTACCCCCCCCCCCCCCCTTCCTTTGCCCCCTAAATGACCCTACCAAAAAAAATTTTTTTTTTAAATTTTGTATGTAATCATCCCAAGCATTTATCTTTAGAGTTTTATGACTGCCTGTTGCTGCCCTACCCCCTCCTCCCCCTTTGCCCGCTAAATGACCCTATTAAATATAGTATATATACATTTTTTTTTTCTTTTGTGTATAATCATCCCAAGCATTTGTTTTTACAGTTTTATGTGTATCTGTTTCTGCCTTACCCCCTCTCCCCCTTTGCCCTCTAAATGACCCTATCAAAAAAAATACATTTTAATTTTGTATATAATTATCCCAAGCATTTATTTTTAGAGTTTTATGACAAAGGTGAAATGTTTCCCCCACAGCCCTTGCCAGAGCGACCCCGCCAAAATACAGTTTTTATAGCCTCCAAAGAGAATTGTGATGAAGTCTAAGACGGTCTAGCAATGCCCATACGTTCGTCTGTGGAAAACATGATATTGTATATTTTTGAACCCCGCCCCCTTTAGTGGGCGTTGACGTACGATATTATATAAAGGAACTCTGTCCCACCAAAATCACTTACTAAATATTTGGAGGGTATTTAAGATTCGACCCGGTCGAATATAACGTTTTTACTTGTTATATTTCCTTTTGTTTTATCATCCGTAATATATTAAATGACGTTTCGTGTGTGAACGTAAATGCAGGTTCAAAAGAAAATTGAAGAAAAACTGATTAAGTGTGACCTGATGTGTGTGAAAGAGGACAATTTCTTCAAACTCACATCAAACCATACTACGTGTGAGTTTTTTTTCACTAACACTATCAAAGAAAAGCAGAATTTGAATCGGCAGTTTGATATGTATGTGGCCATGTCGCTTTAGACTCCCATTATAGTCTCTTATGATCCATTATGATGCTATGGAACTCCGTTTATGCAGAGCTGCCAGACTTAAGCAGAAATTTATATTAAAAATTGTGAAAAACGGTTGACTCTAAACGCCATCCATGCAAATACCCGATAATTTTAAACGAAAAGTGATCGTAGCGTGATTTTATACTCAAAAGTCTAATAGGATTTTATAAAAAACTATTATTTTGATTTTCAAACTTTAATTTTTGCATGAATCAACCGATTTCCATGTGATTAGCAGTAATTTATGTAGTTTTTCTAGTACTGTAAAAGAATGCGAGACACTAATTGATCACATATATAATTTCGGAGTTTTTTTTTAAACAAAATAATTTTTTTCGGATTTGGCCCGGTTAGCGGCTATCGACGTGGTTTTTCAATGTCAAGAGAACCTGCGGAAACGATTAGCAAAGCCAGCGTTATTTGTGTGTGAGTGGATTCATGTTTAAATTATAGACCAAACTAAACATGTTTAACACGAAAACAGCTGAGCTGCCAAAAGCAGTGTTGCCAAAAAGAAAGTTCGCCCTATTATATTCTCCATAATAAATTCAGTTGATTGTTGTGTTTTTCTTGCAGATTGGGCTTCTTTGAATTATTTGAATTAATTCCCTGTTATAACACATTAAATTTGTTTTGTAAAAAAAACGGTTTCGGGAATATTTTTTTCAGCGTTTTTTTTTAAGAAAATCAGGCTCAAATAAAGAAAGTATTTTTGTTATTAAGCTAAGAATTTTTATGGAGGTTTAAGCTCAAATTTGCAAATTATTTATTTATTTTAAGAATTTGTAGGTTATGAGACAAACAAATCTCAAATGCAAGTTTAGCGGGTAAAAATACGCACGGAATGGTGATTCGGCACAAATGGAATTTTTAGAATATTTTTTATAATCATCAGTACTGAAAGCAATTTTGTATATTAAAAAAAATCAAGCTAAATTAAACTGTAAATAAATACACTTAAGTATTTGTTATGTAAAGCGAAAGGAATGCTGCATTGTACTTTAGACTTTGTCAAACTATTTTCGGCTTAAAGTAATGACGTCCCTTCGCTCCTGTCCAGTTAATATTAATAATGAATCGTAGAAATGAAATAAAGAAAAACGCTCATGTCAATAGCTGTATGAGAGTATTTCTAAATTTAGAATACTTTCGTGTCGTTGTGTTAAGTGCCACAAGATAATATTTTGCTATTTTCTTAACTAAATGCTGGTGTCATTATTATTAATGTTTCCATCTCCCGCGGGTTATAATGATGAATGAAGTGCTCTGTATTAAAATAGAATTGTATGTTTTAAAAACCCTCAAGCCTAAAATACGACATGATTACAATGACAAATTATCAATATACGAATATGAAATACGCAATAATATTACAAAATGTATTTTACGTTAGTGTTTTGTGGTTTTTTTCACAACAAATCATTTTTAAACCATTAAAAAAAAAGAAATGAAATTTGGTAGAGATAACGGTTATACGAAAGTAAAGCTTTGTAGGAAAATTGGGCGTGGTACGCCTACTTGTGAAAGTATTTCCAAGGCATGATGAGAAAAGTATTGCCAGACCCATTGTGTTTATATATTTTAAGCCGTTGAATCTGAATTTGGATCTGATGACCGTTACGCTCATACACACACCAAGTCTTTTGTAAATTGAGAAAAAAAATCTTTAAAATGCAATAAAAATCTGTAGTTTTTAAAATTGACTCCAAATTTTGTAGGTTATGAAACAAACAAATCCCAGACTCGAGTTCAGCGGGTGAAAATACACACGGAATGGTGAATCCGGATAAATGTACCGACCTAATTTTTATTAGTTCGGACTAAAGAGCAGAGGAATAGCACCCTCCTTCGTCGGTCCCGTGGTAAAAAAAAAATAGCCGGCAAAGTAAAAAGTTGAAATAGGTACAAAAAGTTCTCTATCTTCTCATCTTTCTTCACCTGTCATCTCACTACTACCCCCTCCCTGACAAAAATCAATAATAGGTTTTCCCAGTGTTTAAAATTCCGCCATTTTATATTGTTACCAAAACCGCAAAGATGTTAACAAGCTGTTAACGAAATATCGAATAAAAATTATAAGAAATAATATAT
Source organism: Linnaemya tessellans (assembly GCA_951800035.1). NCBI lineage: Eukaryota > Metazoa > Arthropoda > Insecta > Diptera > Tachinidae > Linnaemya > Linnaemya tessellans. The sequence continues at coordinate 99,959,337 of OX637533.1, read as the reverse complement.
TATAAAAAACGACCGCAAGCTTGATTAATATTACAATAAACTAATAAAGTTAATAAAAATAAATCAACGCCCTCACTGGTATTTTAAAAATTTTACAGGAAGAGCAAAAAAAAAGTACGAGGGCTGTGTGATAAATCAATTACTTTTTGAGTTACATTCGCAGTTTGTATTTGACAGCCATTAAAAGTAGACAGCCTCTTGAATTTGAATAAAAGAGGAGAAACGTGCATTTCGTGTGTTGATTAATCCAGGTCATCTCACTTCTCAAGATGATTTGGTGCAGGGTTGAGTTTTGATCGTTAAAAAAATTTCCATAGTGTCAAAAGTTATTTATATTTTCGGCCGCCATTATGTTGTTTGTTATTGTAAAAGACATTGGAGAATTAAAAAAAAAAAACAAAATGCCTATTGTTTTTTCTATTATTGTATTGTTGTACTAGTGAGATCACCTGATATTTGGCCCATATGTTAAGTTAGGTTGTACAGACGGGGTGCCAACCAGCCCACTTCGGATCTAGTTGGTCCCATTGTGTTACCTGAAACCGCCACAAGCACCCAATGTCTCTGGTGAGAATCGAAGCCACGACCACTGTACCAATAGGCAAGCATAGGCCATGGATTAATGCATTATTTTTTGCGCAAAAAGAAATATCACTGAAACTAAGGAAAGACTTAATAAAATATTATGGTAACTCTGCACCATAAATTTCAATTGTTAAGAAGTGGTTTACAGAATACCGGCCAAGTGATGCCGTACGTTCTAGTCGCCCAAAAGCGGTTATCACACCAGAAATCGCACGTAAAATTTATTTCTTACAAGAGTTTATGTTTGCATTAAAAGACCCTGATTTTTTAATAAAAAAAAGTTTTCAAAAAATCAAAATGTCAACGCCAAAATAACAAACAAGTTAAAACTTAAAATACGTTAATTAATTTCCTACTTGTACAGAATTTTAAGTTCCCAGCTATTTCTGCCAGTGTAGTTACAGACATTCTAATGCGTCTTTGCTCTAACGAATTTATTGTCTTTACTTTTATGGGTTTTAACTTAATAAATTTTTGTTTAGATACTATTTTCCATTTGAAACCAGTCGTATTGTACGTTTGCACCAGTAGGCTAAATTGAAATAAAAGAATGTCTTAAACTCATTAAAGAATTTGCATTTTATAGGTATAATTGTTCAGGAAAATAAATCCATATACAAACAAGTAAAAACGTTATATTCGACCGGGTCGAATCTTAAATACCCTCCAAATATTTAGTAAGTGAATTTAAAATGTTTAACTTGGTGGGACAGAGTTCCTTTATATAATATCGTACGTCAACGCCCACTAAAGAAGACGGGGTTCAAAAATATACAATATCATGTTTTCCACAGACGAACGTATGGGCATTACTAGACCGTCTTAACTTCATGTAGCGTCCAATTCTCTTTGGAGGGTATAAAAACTTTTTTCTGGTGGGGTCGCTCTGGCAAGGGCTGTGGGGGAAACATTTCACCTTTGTCATAAAACTCTTATTATATACAAAATAAATTTTTTTATTTTTTTTATAGGGTCATTTACGGGGAAAAGGGGTAGGGCAGAAACAGGCAGTCATAAAACTCTAAAAATAAATGCTTGGGATGATTACATACAAAATTAAAATATTTTTTTTTTTGGTAGGGTCATTTAGGGGGTGAAGGGCGAGGAGGAGGAGGTAGGGCAGAGGAGTACCAGGTATCGTCTCAGCTTCGTCATTAAAGCTTAAAAATTTTATTTTTAAGGAATGTAGGCTTAAGTAAAAAAAATTTTAAATTTTTATGCTATTTTTGCATATAATAACGCCCACTAAAGTGGGCGGGGTCCACAAATAATTTTTTTTTATTTTATGGCTCCAGTTTAAGGCGTTGGACCGTATTTGACATAAAAATATATCATTTGCTTAACAAAATAACCAAAAAACTTTAAAAATTATGTTGTTTTTTCTGGGTTGGTTTAGTTCTTCTTAGGGGAAGTTTTTTCCCCCTTGCCCGATTTAGCCCATATCCGAACTTAACCTGCTCTAAGCTTTAGAATATAGGTATTTACACCAAATTTCAAGAGTCTAGGTCTTTTCGTTCGGACTGAATCGTGATTTCCACAGACGGAGGGACATGCTCAGTTCGTCTTAGATTTCATCACTGATCAAGAATATATATACTTTATGGGGTCTGAGATGGATATTTCGATGCGTTACAAACGGAATGACAAAGTGAATATACCCTCCAAATTCTTTTTTGGAGGGTAGAAAAAGTATACATTCAACAGCACACATGGACATAATACAGATGAGGAGTTGCAAGAACAAATGTCGCACAGATCGGTTATTATAAATTCCATGTTCAAAACTGTTTTTATTGTTGAAAAAATCTAATTTTTTTTTGCTGAGTTGTTTAAGCTTATTTTATAAAACGCATAGTTTAGCTCTTAAAAATTTTATAAGGAAAAAATTCAAATCACCAAATAAGGCCCTGAAAAGTTTTCTTCTAGAAAAAGTGCCATGAATAAATTATTTATTACCAACCATAAATGGAATTGCAAAAGAATTAAAAACTGTTTTCACAATTAATATAAAAGCTACTATTGCGGTTGTACTTACCAAACTCGAGTTTCCTGCTGTTTTTATAGAAGTAAGTTCTCTTGGTTTAATTAAACATAAAATTTAACACAGTAATTTATTTTTATGAAGCGGCTTAACAGCCGGTTGCTAATTAACGCAAGGATTTCACTAAAATTTTCAATATTATTTTATGTTTCGTTTAATTGAATTCTAGACAAACAACGCAACAAGTAGCTTCGCTATCGCCATTTGCAAGATGTCCTGTTTTGTTTACTATGTAAATAACACGTACATACATATATAAACACACGTAGGTATAAACGTAGACATGCTTATGCGTGAGTGCATGCACACACATCGTCAGCTAAAATGTTAAGGAGTATACCAACACAAACTGATTTTTTTAAATAGTGTGGCACTATAATTGATTTTTATTGTAATTGTGTGTAATTTACATATTTCAGTATTTACGTAACGTTGCAACGTAATTATCGTTACGCGGCGAAAACTGTGCAGACTATTCTCTTTAATTAAATTTCTTATATTTTAGGCAACCTGCAGAAGTGGTTTAGTGTCATAAGGAAATATAAAACAACTGCTGTGACAGCCTGATAAAATTACAGATTTTTTTCCGACTACCTATAGAAATGTCGCCAGAAAATGTTCGCTGGGTGTTTACGTGCCCTTAGGCCAAAATAAGGCCCAGACAAAAACAACCAACAATTTCAAATTTGTTTTTGGGATTTTACAGACGGCACTTAAATAAAATCAGACACAATAAGATAATAAAATATAATTAAGGTTTTACTGCACACATACACAAGATATCTACAAACATACATATGTATGTACATACACATCGAACTAAATGTATAAAAGCAAAGCGGGCGAGCCTTTTGCAAGTGCTTATGTATGTGTGTGTGTTAAAACAAATCAGAAAGGAAAATGCCGGCAATCATCCCTAAGCAGAATGTTTACAATTTTAAATACCGTTATGATAGGGTTGCTATACGTCATGGCATATTATGCCACACACACACACATACACACAACATGCATACATATTTATGCACATATGGACGTGGTCTGTGATTACATACCAACTTGATTATTTTTAATCATTTGTATTAATACTTAAGCATTTTGCATAAATTTAATAGATCCATGTTGTACATTTAAATTTTACTTAAATTTGTCATTAACTTTTTGTTTTGTAGCAAATAAAATAATTATTAAACAGATGTTTGTTTATTTTAATTTATGTAATTTTCAGATTTATTTAATCGAACTTTTTGTAAGCACTTATCGAATTTTTACAACCGAATACTTTGAAGTTGTTGACATAACTAAAGGATAAAATTGTTGTGCATGGTCCAAGAGGCTTTTGTAAACAAATTTTCAAAGCTTTTTATTCTGTATAAAGTAGAGGTTTCCAAACTTTTTCGCCTTATAACGTCAGCTGATTGTGGAACAAATCACCTGAAAAACTCCATGTAAAACTAAATGACTTGGAATTACATACAAAAGTAATCCTTCGGCAATTTTTTAAGTATGGGGATGATGAAATACCAATTTTACTCTATTATATCTATTCTTTATAGGTAGGTATTACATACAAATTATGTTTTAATTTCGTTTATTTTTTTGTTTTTAGAGACTGTAGACACTTTGGGAATGGCAAGTGGTAGCGTACTCCTCTTAGCTTTAGATGTTACATTGCTGTTAGTTGTTGACATGTAAACATGCGAAAGCTTTTAAATGCTAAAGCTTCTGAATCTTTCATTTCAAAACATAACGTAACCACAGCTATTTTAACAGAATTGAAAATGCAGGAAGATGTTACCAGTTCGTTTCTGCCTCTTGGTTTATTTATTTATTTATTAAATGTTACAAATACAATTACAAATTATAATATATTGTTAATTAGCCGCATTGTATTGTCAATTAATGGAATCAAACCCACGACCTCCACACTGAGAGGCAAGCACACTACTCACTAGTCTACCGAGGTGCTAAAACCGATATGGTGATACTGCCTTTGAATAATATTGGAAACCTACCATCGTTTTTACTGAAAGCCCTATGGGCATATATGTAAATCGAATGGATGCGATACTTGTCGTTTTAGATTTTATTCATAATTTTTTTAATACATATATGTAAATATCTATATTATAACTCTGTCCCGACTCAGTTTGCCTGAAATGTATGTATGTACATATATTAAAGTCACACAATAAAATTTGTTTTTGCAAGAACTGCTTTTTTTTAATTCAACTATATAATTCATATATTTCCAAATATGTATGTTCAAAAGTCTAATTTAATCAAATATGTACGTATACTTACGTACATATGTATATGTGCAAATGCTTACATGTGCACATTTCGAGCACGGCGAATTAATAGCAGATGGCCTCGACAGCTGATCTGGCTATTCTTCTCGGCTTTAAATTGTTGGACTATCAAAATTGTCCTTTTTTTATTTAACTTTCCTAAACTTGGGATGCAATAACACCAATATAAAGAATTTATGAAACAAAGACAATTTATACTTATCATATATTAATTTTTATTTCTTTGGCAATGCACGCAGTTTTTTCCCTTCAAAAACAACGATTTTGATAGTCCAACAATTTAATTCCAAAGCGAATTCGGGAGAGAGCATGATACAACTACAGCAGGTAGACTCGCGGCCGAATTCGCTTGAAAAATAATTTCTTTTATTGTCAAACTAGTTTCCTATGTCATATGCAAAAGCGTATTTTTTATCATTTGAAGATGATTAATTAAAATTCACACGCACATGTGCTTGTGGGAAATAGTTGAAAATTGTATTAATTACTTTTAAATTATATGTTAACCATAATAAGAAGTGTTTCATACGTTACACACAAAAACATGCTTGTGAGAAAGAAGACTATAAATACATTTTGACAATAAAAGAATATAAGACGAAAATAGCAACAAATTCTTAAAGCAGCTGTCGAGACTACCTGTTATGGATTCGCCTTGGGCGAGAGCCTACCTGCTATTAATTTTGAGCAATCTAAATCATTCTTATAAATAACGCATAATTATTTTAGTGCTGTTATCTTCAAAAGATATTTGCACCACTGTTTTGTTGTGTTTATCGTACAGTTTTATACAACTGTGCCGACTTGTTTTTATTTATTTTACAGTCGTTGTTGTTGTTTTCACTTTTTCGTCTACAATTTTGTTCATATGCTTGTGTATTTGCCATACTTTGTGGTGGTTGTCGAAAAAATACGGGAGCTGGTGAAAAAAGAACATTATATTCTATACAGAAAAATACATGATTAATATTAAGTATGTAGATAATGTGAAAACAATTATAAAATTTTATTGGAAGCCAGACAATATTCAGTTTCATATTAAACAGCAGAATTGTTTGTTAAAAGTTTAACAGTGCAGACTATTATAAACCACCGTTAAAGAAAAGTGGAAAATTGTGGTATAACAGAACGAAAGAAAATCCTATAAGATTTTATATTCCCACATACACATTTTAAATTATTACATTCTAAAATATTTTCTAAATTAATAATAAAGGTCTTTTACCCCGTGACCTATAAATGTAATATATTGGAACTGTTTTATTTTTTTTTTCGTATTGCTTTCAGCACAAAACATTTACATATACATTAACAGAAGCTGTGTGCTTTGTACCGCTACTGCATACATACTGCAGCAGCAGTGTCGTCCGCTGTCAGCGTTTTGGAAATAATTTGCATTGCACATCCATCCATACATAAGTGTTGGTTGCTGCGTGTATCGTTCTTTTGTGCGCCCGTGTTTGTGTTAAAGCTGCATGATATCGTTGAGTGCTTTATTAACATCATTGGGAGTTATGAGCCAACAAAATCAAAATTTACAACAACAACAAGGTGCTAATAACAACAACCAAAATCAAAATAATCCACAGCCAAATAATGTGGCGGGCGGAGGTGCGCATGCAGCTGGTAATGCCGGTGCTATAGCAGCAAATCAAAATCCAGCTGCTGAGGGCAGCATGGAGAGGGGCAGGTACTATACAATTTGATCAAGAAAAAAATCATAACTTGCGTTAGGGTTTGGTTCAAATGTTTTAATAAAATTTTGCAGGAACTTAAAAGTATAAATTAATTTTGAATCATTTAAAGTTAAATATAACAAAAGACAATATAATATTGCCTATTTAAAAAAAATCTAATATTCAAATGAAATTTTTTGAAAAATGATTCGATTTCCATTGTTTATTATGTTTATGTTCATATATCTAAATACTTATTTCATTCTTTTGTCTATCCCGCAGAAATTATACTAGCTATTTATAATTAATTTTAATCTATTTGCAGCTGCTTATTACGTTATGCTAGCCAAAATTCTTTAGATGAAAGTTCTCAAAAGCATATACAAAGACCTAATAGTAAAGACCGTTGTGTGGGCCAATATCACAATGAACTACACACCACGCGTTCCTTCGAAGCAATGAACGAGATGCGCAAGTATGAAATTTACAATTGCTATTGAAAAAAATTAAAATTAAATGACTATTTTTAAATACCCAAAAAAAAGCACAATGTTAATTGCTTTTCAAGCATTTATAGCGATAACAAAAAAATATATGGATGTACATATGTCTGCCTGTTCAAAAATATTTAGATAAAAAAGCTCTGGAATGTCAAAACAATTGTCCAGCTTTGTGACTTGCAGACTTCTTAATCATATATATTTCTTATCATATATAGTAGGTATACATATATGCATATACATACTTATATAGGTATGTATGCACATATATGTATATCGATGTTTTAATATAAAAAAGGCCTAACTCGATTTTTTGTTACTTTGCAGGAGAAGGAAAAAACTTAATAAAATCCGAAAAATTTTAGATACAACAAAAATGTTAATACAATTTAAAAAAAATTATTAAAAATTGTATTAACATTTTTGTTTTATCTAAAATCTTACGGATTTTATTCAGTTTTTTCCTTCTCCTGCAAAGTAACAAAAAATCGAGTTAGGCCTTTTTTATATTGAGGCATCGATATATATATATATATATATATATATATATATATATATATATATATATACTTTCGTCAATATATATATATATACATATATATACATATATATATATACATACATATATATACATATACATATATATATGTACATATATAGATATTTAGTACAGGATGATTGTTTATTATGTTCGAAATTGTTTGTCCAACCATAGGACTTGAGGAACGTTCAAAAATATTTCCCAAAACAAATGTAACCACCAACTAAATACTTATGAAAAACTTTTTAATTCAGACAAATGTTTTTGGTGTGGTTTCGTGTCTGTTTAACTACTCACATTTCATGGAAATATTGACTAGAATCGTTTTGGAAGTTGGAATGTAGAATAAGAAGAAGAGTAGGCATTTTTAAGTTAGACATTGCTATTTTCGGAAGCTGTTACACTTTCGAGAATAGTACTCAAGGCAGATTTACCAGGTACTCTCAGTACCGCAGCTGTATATTGAAATTTGTTGAGCTACTGTCAAAAGTTTATATACAAGCCACATAATATGCTTTTTTTTCTTAAATCTTCCTTGTTAATGATGCTTCTTCTTCCTTGATTTTGACATTAGCTCTTCATTTTCTACCAACAAAATACGTGTGGTTTTTGGTGTTGTTTGATTGTTGTACTAGTAAGAGTACCTGGTAAATCTGCCTTGATAGTACTCATGTGTATATTTGCTTGTTGCCACTTGTTAGGTGGCTCCGTTGAATGTGATAATAGATTTTCGTGTAGGAACTTTTTTTAGTTAAATAAAAGCAAAAAAAAAAAAAATGATCAATGAACTTACGAAACATACTCGTGTTAATAAAATTTTTCAAAGCTTATTAAAATTCAATTAGATTTTTATTGTTCTAATTAGAATATATGCAAATGTACACTTGTTTATATAAATTTGTTTCTAAAAAAGTCTTGATATTTTTGGAATTAGATTGAAGTCTACAGATGATTTTTTGGTGAAAGAACCAATGAAATGCAGGCATATACACCTACTTGACCATATAACAAAAATAAAACTGTAATATGTTCCTAAAAAAAAATAAATAAAATGGCTCCACATAATGATTAACACATATTATGTATGCATGTGTGTACGATATATCGTACAAATATAATTTTTTACCTCAAAAAATTTTAAAGAAACATTTATTTTTCCAGACGTTTCTTTATTTTATATTATATATTACATTTTGTTAGACTGCTTTCACATCTGCAAACAAATTGCATTTAGATCTCATGTTTTAAATACTTGACTGTGAAAATGTTTATTTACATTTAATAAATTTTTAGGAAATAAAAACTTAAAAACAGACTATGTTCTTTGAACAGGTTGTATATTTTTTTTTCATTAAAATTTAATTATCAACATTGCTGAACAAAATATATTTTAAATTCATATATACACATCGCTCCTTTAACGTAATATAGGCATATCTCAAAAAATTTAAATTTTTAGTTGCTTAAACAAAAATGCTTTTCCATACAATCTGCACACGCAAAAAAAGTTCAGCATTACATCTCTCAGCTGAACCGAAGTTATAGTAAAATATATTTTGTGCAATCGTATCTCACGGCGTACATTTTAATCATTTTTATAGCATTTTTCGAAGTTTTCTTTTTTGAGATATGACTACATTGAAATACAAAGATATGTATGAATGTGTGCATGTAAATACATGGCATATGTTAATTTAATGAAAAACTTAACGCTAAAAAATTACCGCGACAATTTTTAGATTTTAATTTTATACACTTATCTTGAAATATAGAAAATATTGTTTATATTTGTCTGCAGTTTGTTTGTTTTTAAATTTAATTTTTTCCCTATGCTCTTTTCTTATGTTTTTATCAGACGCTTTGCTTTCTGCCTAATATTTTGTTTAAATTCCAAACACAGACACATACATGTGTTTGTTCATCGATCCTAATATATAATATTTTGTACATATGTATGGACGTCTCTGTAGTAATTTTTAGTTTTAACCCTGAACTTGGTTTGTTTGGGAGATTGTTTATTTTCATTAACTCAGCAATTATTCACATCTCGTCATTTCACTATTTACTATTGAATTTTTGTTTCAATATTGGGTTTCCTTATTTAAAAAACTTTTTAAAATACGGAACCAATATTGCTTGTTTTGAAAGCGTTGTGCTTAAAATGTAATACAATATAAAAAAAGTAAGAGTTAATTAATTCCAAAACAGACCTATTTAAATTATAATATAACATATAAGTGGAGGCCAAGGGTCTTTGAACTTTTTAAGTGTTTTAATTAAAAACAGTAAGTGCTATTATACATACCCTATATGTATAAGTAGATATGTATATGCATATATACATATATGTATGTATATATATGTATATATATATATATATATATATATATATATATATATATACATATATACTCTGTGCAAGTACATATATGTATATTAATATATTTGTTCATGTACATGTAAATAGAATATATTTTAACAGCTCCATGAACAGGAATTTTTACACAAAATTTGTTAGAAAAGAACGGCGATATTTGAAAACCATATATTTTATAAGCAAACATTTATGCCATGTGCGTCAGTGATATTTAAAAGGAAAGCAAAAAAAAACCAAATTTGTAAATTATGTAAAAATTTATTTTTGTTTTTCATACAGTTTGTTGACCGAACAAATACATAGAAATTTAGAGGTTGTTTTGCCTTTCAAAAGATTTAAAGGAAAAAAAAAACAAAGGTTTGAAATTTTGTTTCAGTTTTTCACAAAAAAATCGCTTTGGTGACGTGATATACACAATTAGGACTCTGATAGAGTCTTGCATCGTATAGAAAGAATGTTTCTATTGCATTCGTTTTTCCGCAAACGAAAAAATAGAGCTTTTTCAGGACAAAGAGTAAAACCGAGAATGTGAAATAAAATATATTTTTTTGAATTTTAATATTAAATTCCCGAAAATACATTTTAAAGCGAATAAATGAAATAAAACTTTGCTAGAAGACTTTTTTGAACTAAATTGCGCTAATTCGCTCAAATTGTATACAAAATCCTAATGAAAATGATTAATATTATTACATTTTAAATTAACTTATTCGCTCTTCCATAATATTATTATTATTATTATTATTGTATGAGGCCATAAGCACCGCGACCCAAAGGATCTTTTGTGCAGCCCAAGTGTTCACTGATGTAGATTGAGGCTGCGAATAAAGCCAATTACTCTACCCGGTGAGATATCGTACACCTCCCCTGGAGTCATGAAACTGCCTCCGAGGAACCTCCTCCTGCACGACGCCGCTGCCGGACAGTCGCAGAGAACGTGTTCCGGTGTCTCCTCCTCTGCTTCGCAGAGTCTACATGCTTTGGTCTCAGAATTGCCCATGGTAAACTGGTGTCGTCTAAGACCACAGTGAACCAACCCGTTAATAATCTGAGGTCATTCTTGTCCATCAGAATTAATTTTTGGGATTTGTTCCGAGATAACGTAATGAAACGTTTTGCCTGTCTTTTGCCGTGAAGGGCTTTCCAGTGGCGATTAAACTCCACTCTAGCCCAGGAGTCATTCTGTTCTTTGACATATCCTCCTGAGATTCCAAAGAAGGGTTCCGGTCCTATGAATCTACGATGGGCTCCTCTGTTCGCTAGACAGTCAGCCCGTTCGTTCCCAGCGTGGCCCTTATGGCCAGGCACCCAGCATAACGTCAGCCTGTTCTGAGCGCCCAGTTCTATCAGCGATGTAACACAGTCCATAACAACCCATGACCTGATCTCATACGAGGTTATGGCCTTGAGCGCTACCTGGCTATCAGACATCAGATAGATACGAATATTCTTACATCTTCTCCTCAAGCATTCCCTAGCACATATGAATATGGCATAGACCTCCGCTTGGAAGATCGTAGGGTATTTACCCATGGGAATTGCCCTTTGAAAGTTAGGGCCAAATATCCCTGCCCCAGTATCCCCATTTTCCTGTTTGGATCCGTCAGTGAACCATAATAACGTAGCCCATAGTGCATAATAAGTCTCTTTATACAACTTGTGGCAATTTCTTTTCTGGAAAACATGTAACATTTTATCACTCCTTTTCTAAAAAACTCTTAATAAAGCGCTATTTCAAAATAAAGCAAATTTTCTTAAGGAATGGTAGATTAATTTCTAATAAATTCACTTTTTTTCCATTGAAAAGTGCACAAAATGTAGCATTATTTTTTAGAAAAGAAAACAACTTTAAACTTTAAAAAATATAAAAATACCGAAATTCGTTAGAATTTTAAAATATTAAACCTTTCTACATAAAATACCTTAATATCGTATTTATTTTAAAATTCGCAATATAAAAGAAATATAGATCATAAACAAAAATTTTTTAAGCTTCAGTTTTCTAATGTTTGGCAAAAATAGTTAAATCGGAAAGAGATTTTATCCATCTTTCAAAATCGTCCGACAAGCCATAAGTAAATAATTCAATTGGCATAGAGAGCTTCTGTCCCTACAATCTCTTGGTGTCATAGTAAATCTGTTGATAGTAGAAAAGACATTAAAATTATTTCTTTGAAATCTTTGGGATGAAAACTCTACAGATAGTGTTTGAAATTGAGTTTTCACATAGTTTTAGTAAGATCCGTAAGATTTGCAACAGCTTTTTCCTGGAACTAAGTGTGAATTCATTTAATTGTTATTAATTTTTCCTACAAAAAGTACAAAAAAAGATACTGCAATTAAAAAATCTTTCCAATTAAAAGAAAAATTTCTTGAAATTAAAAATACTGAAACAACTTGTGCAAAAAAAATCTTGACTCGACCATGCGAATAACACAAATTGAACACAATTTTGATTATCGGTTAAAATGTATTTATTTGTTCCGGCTAAATGGAAAAAATTTATTAATTTTTCTTTTTATTCACATCAAATTAATTGCTGTCACGCTCTATTTATTTCATAGACAAAATCTTTTATGCGATGTCACACTAGTAGCTGAAGATATTGAAATACCGGCCCACAAAATGGTTTTGGCCTCATGCAGTCCCTACTTTTATGCCATGTTTACTAGTTTCGAAGAATCACGACAAGGACGCATAACCCTGCAGGGTATCGATCATCATGCCTTAGAACTATTAATAGAATACGTTTACACCTCTACCGTCGAGGTTAACGAGGACAATGTTCAGGTCCTTCTAACAGCTGCCAATCTTTTGCAATTAACGGATGTCCGAGATGCCTGTTGTGATTATTTGCAGACACAATTAGACGCCAGTAATTGTTTGGGCATAAGGGATTTTGCCGATATGCACGGTTGCATTGATCTGGTTAATTATGCCGAGACTTATATTGAACAGCATTTCAAGTGAGTGTAAAAAGTTTAAATTTAAATTTAATATTTGACGAATTACTGTATTTCCTTTGTGTTTGTAGTGAAGTCATCCAATTCGATGAATTTTTGAATTTAACTTCAGAACAGGTTATAAATCTTATACGCAACGATCGCATTTCTGTGGCAGGGGAGGAAAAAGTGTATGAATCTGTCATCAACTGGATACGATTTGATCCCAACTTGCGTGATCAGTATACAGCCGATCTAATGGAACATGTTCGTTTGCCGCTTCTGTCCAAGGAATACATAACGCAAAATGTCGATAAGGAGTCGTTGCTGGAGGGAAATATTGTTTGTAAAAATTTAATTATTGAAGCATTAACGTATCATTTGTTGCCGAATGAAATAAAAACGTCAAGGACAGTGCCTAGAAAGCCAGTAGGTTTGCCTAAGATTCTTTTGGTTATAGGAGGACAGGCACCGAAAGCCATACGCTCGGTGGAATGCTATGATTTGAGGGAGGAGAAATGGTATCAGGCTGCTGAAATGCCAAACAGAAGATGCCGGTTAGTGGATGATACGAAATAAAGTGGGTGTATTAAATAATTTGTTATAATTAAAATATTTTAGGGCTGGTTTGGCTGTATTGGGTGATCGAGTTTATGCTGTGGGTGGCTTTAATGGTTCTTTACGTGTTCGCACCGTGGATGTTTACGACCCTGCCACCGATCAGTGGTCTACCAGCAACAGCATGGAAGCTAGACGTTCTACTCTGGGGGTATCGGTTCTTAATGGTTGTATTTATGCTGTAGGTGGTTTTGATGGTACCACTGGTCTATGCAGTGCCGAGGTTTATGATCCAAAAAATGAGGTTTGGCGTTTTATAGCTGCCATGTCGACTAGACGCAGTTCTGTGGGTGTAGGTGTGGTAAATAGTTTACTCTATGCTGTGGGTGGCTACGACGGCTTTACTCGCCAGTGCTTATCCTCGGTTGAACGTTATAATCCAGAAACTGACAATTGGCAGGCAGTTGCTGACATGTCAGCTCGACGCAGCGGTGCTGGTGTGGGAGTTCTAAACAACATTTTGTACGCTGTGGGTGGTCATGATGGCCCCATGGTGCGTAAGTCTGTGGAAGCTTATGATCCGGAGACAAATCAATGGCATTCTGTAGCTGACATGTCGTTTTGTCGACGCAACGCCGGTGTTGTGGCTCATGATGGCCTCCTGTATGTGGTGGGTGGGGATGATGGTGACTCCAATTTATCGTCTGTGGAGGTTTACAGTCCTGAGACAGACTCTTGGCGTATATTGACTGCTTCGATGACCATTGGTCGCAGTTATGCAGGCGTGTGCATGATAGATAAACCCATGTGAATAGAAGAGCAGGGTGCATTAGCACGGTAAGTTCTTTTTAAATATGATTGGCGCTCTGTTGTAGTTTTTACTAAAATATTTAACGATATGTTTAGGACGTGTTTTTTTTTTTTTTTTTGAAAAATAAAAAAATTAATTGTTTTCTTTATTCTATTACAATGCGTGGTATTTACAAATTCGACTGCGAAGTACATAATACGAATGAGTATAATACAACATAATCGGTTTAAAATGCACTTATTTTTCCGAATTTTAATTTTTAATAAAAAAAAATGCTGAAGAAGTTAACCGATGGTTATCAAAATATTTATAATAAAAATAAAAACTTGTATTTAAGAATAAAAAAGATCAAAATCTACAAAAAAAAAGATTAAGTTTAAATCGGAGCACGAAGGTCGGCCGATTTATTTCTTTTCAAATGTATTTTAATTTTTAATAAAAAAAATACTGAAGTGTTTATAATAAAAATACCAAAAACTTGTATTTAAGAAAAGAAATATCAAAATCTTGCCAAAAAATAGTTTAAGTTTTCAATCTGAGTACGAAGATCGTCCGATTTTTTCCCATGCAAACGTATTTTAATCCTTAATAAAAAAATACTGAAGTATTTATAATAAAAAAAAAAACAATAAAACTTATATTTAAGAATAAAAAATATCAAAATCTTAAAAAAAATAAAGTTTAAGTTTTAAATCGGAGTACGAAGATCGTCCGATTTTTTTTTTCTTTTACAAATGTATTTTATTTTGCATATGTATTACAGTTTCTGCAATATTTTTTTAATCGAAATTTTATAAATTAAATTCGAAAACGGATATTCAAATCAAAAATTCAAAATAATTTTCGATAGCAAATTCAAAAAATAAAATTCGCAAAAAAAATAATAGATGAAATTCCCAAAGGAAAGAATTTAAATTAGCATTAAAAAAAATTAATTACCGATGGAAACAAAAAATATTTAAAACGCAACCATTGTCTTTATAGAAAAAAAAAATTATAATAAGAAAATAAAGAAAAGCTGAATTTTCTCCTTCGCGCAGAGAACAAATAAAACCAAGGATTCAAAATAAAATTATTCTGCCGAATTTTATTTTTCAATTTGCGACGAATAAAAATTCACAAAACTAACGAAAATTAAAATTCTATTCCGTTCAGACTTTTTTTTACTACCTCGCCGCAAATTATTCCATGAACATATCATTTAAATTAGGAACAAAATTTCTCTTATATAAAAGGAAATCTTTTACCCTAGAATTAATCAGATTAACATGGAGCGAAAGCAATCCGAGCCACATTGGCGAAACATATTACGATTTTAAAGATGACTCGTTGATAGTATTTTTATTTGCATGACAATAAATATATTTAATTCCCTTAATTTATCTATTCCCCAACTTTTGCGATATTTTCAGACAAGCGGCGGTTATCTCTCTAAATGGTGTAGTGGACGATGAAAATAGTCAAGCTGAGGGTACAATTGAGGGTGCTGTTGGTTATGTACGCAACGATACACAACAACAGCAGCAGCAACAACAACAGCAACCATTGCAAAATAACACAAATCAGCAACAACAGTTATTACTACAGCCACATTATGAAAATATTTATGAGAGTATAGAACAATATAATGCAGCCGCTCGTGGTGGTGCAGTAGTTGGTGCAGCAGTTGTTGGAGGAGCAGCTGCAGCACCAATTAATGTAACCAATAATGCTAATGCCCCTGCCGAAGATCCACAACAACAACAGCAACAGCCGATTCTGGCACAACTGCAATCTCAGCAACAACAACAACAGCCACTACAACCCACAATTGAAAATAATACTCAACAAGTGAAACAATCAAGACTTGCAGCAAACAACATTAACTATCGCAATGATTTATATGATCGCGTTAATGCCATCAATATAAATGCAGGTCAAGCAAATACTGGCGTACCAGCAAATGCCAGTGGTAACACAAACTATGACATACCAAGATCAGTACGATCCGGTTTGGGTTTTCGCAGAAATTTTCAATTAGATTTGCATGCTGGTAAGTTTAGAAGTCTATGAAATAAATGTAAAATATTAATAAAATGTATTTTTCACATCAGCCAACCCCCGCTTCAATGCTTTTCGTTGTAACGGTGTCACTTGCAACCACTACAACACAAGCACAACGTCATCTTCTACATCATGTCACCGCCAGCGTAGTTTTGATGATACAGAATCGCAAAATTATTATAATCTAAACCATTATCAGCCACCAATTCGTTATGAAAATATCTATGAACAGATACGGGATGAGCCAATTTATCGCAATACAAACGGTGCTCGAGTCTATGGCCGTTTAAATGTCATTGGCCACGGTATTGGCCGCATTGAACGACATTTGAGTTCATCATGCGGCAATATTGATCACTATAATTTAGGTGGCCATTATGCCGTATTGGGGCATTCCCATTTCGGTACAGTGGGCCACATACGTTTAAATACGGGCTCCAGTATTAGTAGCACAAGTACTACCAACAGTTCAAGTGTTAACTCGAGTGTCAGTTGCACATCAACGACTTGCGGCAGTGGTGGTGCCTCCGCAGCTATTGCTAGCACCTCGAACGGCAATGCTCATAACAAAGATGGTGGTAATAATGTGAAAAACAGCTCATCATCATTCTTTAGTTGTTTGCATGGCGAAAACACTCAAAGCATGGGTAATATTTATAAGTCCTCCGGCAACGGTGGCTCAACTTCGGTCAATAGCAATTTATATATGGGCTCTAATAATTTGGGTGTTAATTGTAAGTACAATTTACTTCTTTTTTTTTTGAAATTTAAAACTTTTTTATATCCTAATAGTTGATTCTGTGCCAAGACACAGAGATATAGCCAAAGAGAAATAGGATTCAGGACTACTTCGTCCCCTTAGTATAACAATAGCCTATAAATTTTTTGATGTTTTGAGAAAATGAATTTCAAACTTTTTGTCGAAAGTAGCTCTCACTCAAATCTCGTTATGTCTGTAAATATTTATTATTTTCGACGTTTTTTTTTTGAGACTGTTTAAAAATGAGTCTATTTTGTTAACTGACCAATTTTTATTATTGTAATCATCCTTTTAATGAACAAAAAAGCGGTGTAAACTGCAGATACATCAGATAGGCTATTTTATTTTTTAATGTTTTCTATCAAGTTTCTGATACGTTATTTTATTTTGTATGGTATACACTATTTTATTCAAGAAATACACCAGAATAATAAGTAAATTTAATATGAATTTTTATTAGTATAAAATTATGTTTTAATTACAGTCAGATCGTAAATTATTAGCATGGTCTTTAATTATTGTCGTCTTCATCCTCTTCTTCGAATCTGTCTGGTTCATCTAAACAATCGCGATTATTCCCTCCTTGTAAATTCAAAAAAAATGTCTGTGAGCCGGGAGGAATTACATTTTTTTTGCATAAATCTTTGAGATCCTTCAATTTTGTGTCAGAAATTGGTAGTTCTTTTTTATATTTGTGAGTTAATGTAAAATTTGTGACCCCTTTCTTTTTCATTCTCGAGCCATCTATATCAATCACTTTGAAGTCTTCGTTCCATTGCTCCTTGTATAACAATTGTCTCTTTTCACTTTTTATTACTTGGAGAACCTTGATTTTAAGCCAATTTACCGATTCATTGTTGACATTTTTCTTCAAGTTATGGTTCAATTTTGAGAACGCCGTTTTGAGATCAATAATATCACTGTAGTTAAGCCTTTCTACAGCGTACGGATTTTTTCGTCTTGCCAGTCTAAGTATAGTTGGCCATTCTTCTGGTGAATATACACAAATATTTCTCTTAGTTCGTTCTATAGCCGAATGCATGGAATCTGCTTCCATTTGTGTGTGTCCACTTTGAAGATATTTAATCGTTATTGAATTAAAATGCAATGAATGATTCATATGAAGCAATAATGTGCCAATTAATCTGTTTCTATTCTGTCCTCCACAGCAGTCTGAATACAGAATAACATCCGTTACTGATTCGGGTAAATTGTTCAGCATTTTTAATAAAGTGGTTCCAATTTCCTCTGACCCACGCTTACCATGGTTTTCATCCCACAGGAAACAATATCCAGCTCCATTAGCTAAATCGTAAAATGTGTTGTTGTATGTGGCGAACTTTCGACTGTAATACAAGGTGCTTACATTGCTACATGGTGTCAATAGCACTGATTGTAAGTCAAAAGTAAATACTTTAATATTGCTGTTATTTTTAGAAAACTCCTTGTCAGCATGTTTGTGGAGTCTTGCTTGGGCTTTATTTGCTAAGTGTTCATCATATGATTTCTGTATTGAAGCCTTGTCCTCTGTATTTTTGAACGTTTCGCATGTTAAGCATGTGTCCTTTTTTGGATGATGGAATGAATAATTGTAATTATTACAAAATATGTGGCGATACATATGTTCTTTAACTGAGAGATCTGGCTGGCGTTCTTTAAATAAGTTATACATTTTTGTAATTGTTAGGTCTGAGCTCAGATAAAGGCGTTGGGACTTTGCTCGAGTATAGTGGCTTTCTACTGCTGGAAATGACTCTATGTGCTCTTTAATAAGAGTTGCTATCTCCGCGTCTACTTTTCTTTGCATTCCGTGTTTACCCCTCATGTCAACAAATTCTCTTTGATTTTTTTTTTTGGCTAATACAGATATCGCGCAGTCTGACACGTGTAAAGTATTTAAAAAGAACTTTTTACAGACCTGTTTGTCATTTAGAAAGTATTTTAGAGTGTTCGACCGCCGTAATTCTCTCGTTAATGTCCTCTTGCACTTCTCCACTTTTATGTTATTACTAAGGAATAGACGTTGCTTGCAGTAATCGCCCAAACTCCAATAGTCTGCATTGATTTTCTTACGATCTTCTTCAGAGAAATGTTCTGGACATTTGTGATGACAGCTGCAATTAGCGAGCTTCGGTAAACGTTCCTTAATTACTTTACCACTCCTTGTAACATACGCCTTTCCTTGACTCCTGTCACTCTTTCTTTTGTTCTGCATCCAAAGCTGGCTCTTACGCTATTGAATACAACAAATCCATAATTGCAGGAGATATCTTCTTAAATTACCTTTTAATTAACTCACCTTTCTTTTTCGTGTTACTGTCAGTTCTACATTTTCATCATTGCTTTCTTCTGCGATTTCGCAGAGCACTTCATGTTGCTTTACCGAAGATTCATGTTGCTTTACCGAAGATTTTTCAATTTCCTCTTCATCCGTTTCTGGAATATAATAATCCGACGATCCTGCTGAAAAGTCTTCTCCATCCTCTTCGTCAGTTTGCAATATATTTGAATCCAATGGTTCCACAGATAATCCAACAGAGTTTGGAGCAAGTTTGACACATAGGGCTCCTGTTGATTCCGTCGCAAATTCTGTTGACAATTAATACACCTTAATATTCCTTCCTGCAATTTAAGATAGCAGATACTCACCAGAGCTTGACAAATCCATGATTAAATGAATGATTGGGAACGAATGAACGACTAAATGATTATGAACGAGCGAATTTCAACAACGAACTGAAATCCAAAATTGTACAAATTATTTCTATTGCATTTACATACATGATAAAACAACGTAAGCATTGCATAGCCTACTTTTGTTTTTTGTTATTTTTAAAACACATGTTAATTGTTCTGACAATATAACGGCGTATAAGATTCATACAAATGAACAAATTGAAAATATTTATTGAACAACAACGTATATCATTATACGTCATTTTAGGTGTTTGTGTCATGACAAAATTGATTTTTTTCCTAAAAGTTAAAATAGAGTATGTGAGTGTACATTACTATTATATTGAATAAACAGAAAATTTACTTTATGTAAAATAGCGTATATGCGTTTACATGATTTTTGAGGAAAATAATTTAATACAAATTTATACTATATTTTTTTGACTGACGTTTTGACACACTTTGTGGAACTAGAATTTGACAAAATTTTGACCACATATAAAATCGACGATGGAGAATCCAAAAATTCAATAAAAAAATAATAGCCTATGAGCACATAGGCTATTGTTATACTAAGGGGACGACTTTTAAGAGAAGTAGGATTTTACACTATTTTCGAAATTTTTCGGATCAACCTATAGACCCGATTAAACGATTTGAATGAAATTTGTCCTCTTGGACGTTGTTTTTGTATTATAAGAACTTATTAATTTGTGAACTTATCGCAAATTAAACATGTATTTATAAAAAGTAGATAATTTCGAAAACTCGAAACCGGCGAATTAATGGATATTCACATAATATCATAGAGAAATGAAATATTTTTCCAAACTGATCAGCCTATCAAAACTGATGGTAGGAACACAACTGGGACGAACGACGAATTTCGTTCAGTACGACGAATTCGTTGGTAACAATTCGCTCTATAAATTCGTCGTATGAAACACAATAACGATGAATAAATTGAAATAATGAACAAAAGAAATGTAAATTTTGTTAAAAATCTTTGTAATCCTCTGATGCCAAATTCTTTAGACATTCAATAATTAGCCCGGTGGTGTCCATTTTTTTCCAGAATAAATTCCTTTTTGTAATTATTTTCTGAAAATTTTTTCTGTAAATAAATTATTCTTTTCATTTAACAGATGATGGGGTGACCATATGAAGAAGTAGGAAATAGGTAGAAAGAATATATTATAAAAAATGTTCAAAATTAATAAGAAGTCGTCCGAATGATACATTTTTGTAAATTGGTGAATGCATTTTTAATATATATACTGAAAATTTTCCTTCTAGATGCAACAATACAGTAGTGAAATATGTTTTTCCACAAAAAACCAGTTTGATTATATGAAACCTGGGCACCTCATATTGATTTGTTCGTCGCTCGCTGACGAAGCAATTAGAAATAAGTCTATCATGTATGTGCTGTGAATCGCACGATTATCGAATCACATGCGACTTGAAAAACGCCAATTTTTTTAGAACGATTTTGAGCGATTGCGAACTCCAGCACACCAATTTTGTGACTTCAAATCGAAAACGCTTTATTTCATGCGATAAGCGATTTCCATCACATGGACGTATTTCAACTTTCGCTGAGTATGACGAATTTCGACCAACGCCACGATTGTGTGCATTTTCATATACACCAATGTGTCGTCGCAGTTGCATTCATACAGCTGTATGGAATTTATCGTAAAATATTCCTGATAGTTTCGGTGTAATTCAATTCGAAAGAAAATTGAAATGTTAATGGCAAGCAAATTCGAAGAGTTTTCTTTCCAGGAAAGTCTTTGACGAAAACTCGAAAAATTTAAAATTCACTATAAACTGAAAACTCGAAAATTTTAAACAAACAACATAGATTTAAAAAAAAATTAAGAAAAAAATAATCATGTATGTGCTATGAATCGCACGATTGTCGAATCACATGCGACTTGAAAAACCCCAATTTCTTTTGAACGATTTTGAGCGATTGCGACCTCCAGCACACCAATTTTGTGACTTCGAATCGAAAACGCTTTATTTCATGCGATAAGCGATTTCCATCACATGGCCGAATGATTATTTTAGGTCATTTAAAAAGTCAAATTTACAAAAGTATATAAATGCAAAAAAATCTAGACTTCGCAAAAGAAAATATCTTTTGCATAAAACTTTACATTTCGATTTACCAAAAATCTAAAATAAAAAATAAAAAAATTTCGAATTGCGTTCGAATTACAATGTTAAGAGCATACAAATTCGAAAAGTTTTCTTATAAAAAAACCAAACAAAAATATCAATTTTACAAAATATTAAAGCCGTAATTCATAAAAAATATTGTATATTTATAACCTTCTCATATAATAAATTTCTATATAACAGCCGATTTCACAATGTCAACAGAGTTCTTTCTATCGTATAAATATATTTGAAACAAAAACAATTATAAAATTTGGTTTTAGTTTCAAATTATATTTGTACGAAAGAAAGAATTCATTCGACATTGTGAAATAAGCTGTAAATTTTTTTTCAAACAAGCAGTTTATACTAATTTTACACATTAATTTGAATAGCACACAAGTAATTTAATTATTTCGATTTATTACTCATTAGGCACACCCAACAGTTCCAAAGACCGTGAATCACGTGCTGCTTCCGCTGGACCGCTTATAAATCCAAATGCAAATTCCAACACAGAAATTTCTCCAACAACATCGTCTAACAGAACAACAGGCGCCATACCAAAAACTAAAACATTAAATTTAGGCTCGAAACAAAACTCCAATACTTCACAACAAAATTCCAATACAGCAACGACAGAAAAGACAACCGTGGCCACCCTTAAAAATGCTCTTACCAAGAAATCATCATCATCTACGCACACCTCTTCGACCGCAGCACAAAAAGCTCAGACATCTTCAATCTCCAGCTCAAGCTCAAATAGCAGGGGTAGCTCAACAATGGCCGAACAAAACAACAGCACCTTAAATCGCATTTCAAAGTCAAGCTTACAGTGGCTATTGGTCAACAAGTGGCTGCCATTGTGGATGGGTCAGGGCACCGACTGCAAAGTAATTGACTTTAATTTTATGTTTTCACGTGACTGTGTCGATTGCGATGCCGCCTCGGCTGCAGCCCAAATGACCAATCCTTATGGCACGCCACGGCTAACGGGTTTACCCCAAGATGTTGTACGTTTTAATGCCAGGGCCGAAATGCATGCAGCTGCCACATATAGAAGACAAAACGATACCACTTCCTCGAGGCCGTTGCACAACACTTTGAACCGTTTGAGAGAAGCCGAACCCAGCCCCTATGCCAGACGATATGAGGATCCATCCTATGAAAATGTCCACGTTCAGTGGCAAAATGGTTTTGAATTTGGCAGATCTAGAGATTTTGATCATTCGATTGCGGCAGCCAGTACAGCAACTACAGGAACATATCAATCGCCAGCAGTTCAGCGTGCTCCGCTACAAAGGGCCCGCTCTGAAAGTCCCACTTTAAATCAACGCAGCACTACTTATGCCTCCAAACGTCTAAGACCAGTCAATAACTTATCAGCTAATCCTGCATCATCTGGGACAAATTCTAGCACAATAAATGCTACGAACTCAAATGGCGTCAAATTTAAGGACTCCTATCGCAGTTTCGAAAACAATGAAAGTACAGTCTGTAAGGCAAATTTCGCCAAAACCGACACACTCGAAGTCGCAGAAAGCCCAAACAGTTTGCCACTGCCTAAGGCTGTTGTATCAACCACAGCTGAAACTTCACCCTTAGATGATCTAGAAGGTGCTGTAGGCGGTTTATTGGAAATTAAATCAACTACTGATGCACCATCAACTGTAATGATATCATCTACTCCTGTCGTTCCCACTAATGAAATCAATAATTTGCAAACTAACTCTCCCGTTGGGCATTCTATTGATGCAATAGACAACGACAATTTGCCAACTTTAACAAATAATTTAGATTTAATAACCACAATTAATAATACTGAACAAAAAGATAATTAAGTTAGATGTGTAGAACGAAAGATATGTAAGCTTTTAAAAATTAGAAGCCGGAATTGTTTACAATTTTCTATTGAAAACTGTTTCCCTTGCAGTTTATTTAAAATTAGGCAAATTCACAAATGTTTTAATTTTGTTATGATGATTTTAATGTAGTTCAGCGATAGAAAGATATCGTAAGACATGGTTAAACAGGCGGTATATGTTTATGAGAGATTTTTTGTTATTACGATTTTCTACGGCAAGGAAACGAACATACAAAATAGAGAATTTTTTTTCTAGGGGAACAGTCCAACGTCATATAATATTAATCGAAATTTTCTAGGGAAAGGAAAAACAGAAAACAGCTGGTTCATTAATTTTCAAAAGCGTTAACACGTATACAAAAAATAAAGCCAATAGTAATGAATTAAAATTGTGGAAACATACTTTACGAATTTATATTTGGTAATGCGAAAAGGGAGTCCATGTTGGATGGGTCATTGTGTAACAAACAAGTATAGAAATCTTTCAAAGATTTTAATTCGGAACCGGAATCCATGCGGTATTTGTGTTCCTCAGAAATCGGAAAACAAAAATTTTTTTCGGTAAGAACTCTTTTAGCATTATGAATAAAATTATCTAATGAAATTAAAAATAATTTCATGCCGAAAAATTATTTATTTTTTTACTAAAAAAAAGATAAACAGATAAACTGCATTTTCGTTTCTTTTATTTACCCCATGATATACAGTCTGATACTAATTCCGATTTCCTTTTTAAAATGTAATAAAAATATATCATTCTTCTTTAAAAAAGAAAACAACAATTTGTTTTCATGCATAATATTTTTCATGAAGGTAAAATTGATTTGATACCTAAGGTTAAATTTTTTTGGCATAAATTATTTTACTATTCATTTAGATCGAAAAAAATTCATTAAAACACAAACTATAGATCGCTCGTGCGTTAACAAGCAATACAATACCAAACAGCTGGTGTACAAATGCAAAATATATTCTTATATTTATTTGCTGTGCTATTTAATATTTAAATGCTTACAAATCTTTCAAATTAGAAACCACTACTGTTGAAATTAAGTTAGTAGTAAGTATTTTAAGCAGATTTAATGCAAATATTCTTAAATTATTTTATAAAAATCCTTCACTTTACAATGTTTATTTAATTTAGTGGTCAGCCATTACAAATTTGAATTCACTTTTATTTTTAGAGTTCGAAACAATTGTTTGCAATATTATTTTATAATTAATTAATTAATTTTATACTATTATATAAGTTCCTTTCTTTTTCTATTTCGAACTTACTTTCGTTATATCATTACAATCTTTATAAAAAAGAAGAAATATAAAATTTTACATGAAATATAAAACTTTATTTCCGAGAAAGAAATTATTACACAAAGATTGAATAGAAAATCTTCCCAATTGTATTTTACATGCATACGAAAGATAAAAAAGACTTATTAATTTTTTTCTAGTTTTAATCCACTGTCTTCCAGTTTGAACAACTGTTAGCTGTTACTTAAAAATTTCTTTAAGTAAGACTCATTGACATTTTCGCTATGTAATTTCGATTTCATTAACCCACTAATTTCGTTTCTTTTAAAACTTATAAATATTTTTAACAATGGATTTCAAAGACTCGTAATAAAAAATCAATACACAACAGAAAGTACTAAAATAAATGTTGCACAAGTATGAACGCGCAAAGAAAATAATATTCATACATGATATACACACATGCATATACTTATGTATATACATATAGGGGAATATATGTATGTATATTAAGCCCATAAATATTTTTTAAATATTGTATTTTTTTCCTTTTTTAAATCACTGCTGACTGGTATTTCAGTTGTAAAAATTAAAAAAAAATAATAAAATAATTTTACAGAAATTAATTAAAAACCATATAATCATATAAACGCACTTCTATATTCGGATAAACGTATAATAAACATATACAAATTTTAAATGTTGTCTTTTTTAATAAAAAGTTTGAGATTTAAGAAATTAAAAAGGTAGAAAAATACTTTCAAGGGTTCTGGGATTTGAAGTTCGATTTTTTAGATTGAAATTAAATAGGCAGACAGCCACAAGGCCACCTTAAATTCCAGTAGTTCAAAGTATTTTTAACAGCAGCAATGCGGTGAGTGTATTTTATTAGGAATAACATCAATATTTTTCTATAAAATTTTCGGAAATAAAAGTTTATTATGTGTGAAATATTGTACGAGTGTCTCTACCGTTTTCGGTCTTCAGTAAGATTTTTAAAAATTAAATACTTTTGGTTTTGCACAAAATAATGTACATATACTTTCGTTTATATAGAAACGATACACAGGGGAGCACTAATTATGCCAAAAATATAGAAAGGAGGATATAATGTTGAAAGGACTGCTGGGAATTGTTAGCAAGAAAGAGAAGTTATTGCAGCCGTACATGCTCCTTTCAATCTCTATAAAAACTGTTCAGAAGCACTGAATCCTTTTGCACCCATAGCCATTTAAACAGACCGGTAACAATTAATACAACCATGCAAATCGAAATAGAATTGGATTGTGACATCCATGACTAAGAGAGGAGAAATGGAATTCGAAGATATACCCTCTTTTTGCAGACTTTTTCGCAAGGTTCCGTTAATTCACCAAGATGATAACATCTTGCCATGTGAGTTGTAAAAGGCTGAGTATTCAACATATCTATAAGATTGTACCATCTCATCTTGGTGCATTGTTTTTAATCCCCGTTATTCTGTCACGTCACTTCATGAAAACATAAAAAATATGACAGCAAAGCAGATTTTTAATAGCCTCTTGCTATATTCTAGGCCTTACACGGAATATCAGTAGTAAGTAATTGTTGTTCTAAAGGAATAAGTATCACATTTTCAATAATGTCCTGGCGTGACGTTAGCAAATAGTTACAGAATAAGGGGGATTATAGAACCCCAAACAAAAATTGTTCGTTCTGTTATTTACAAGATCCAGCAGCAAGGAAATTGATTAAAACAGCAAAATGGGCTTTTTAATAAAAGAAGTAAAAGCGTTATATTCGACCGGGTCGAATCTTAAATACCCTCCAAATATTTAGTAAGTAAATTTAAAATGTTTAACTTGGTGGGACAGAGTTCCTTTATATAATATCGTACGTCAACGCCCACTAAAGGCGGCGGGGTTTAAAAATAGACAATATCATGTTTTCCACAGACATCACTGATGAAGAATATATATACTTTATGGACACTTTATAGGGTGGTCCAATTCTTTTTGGAGGGTATTAAAACTGTATTCTGTCAGGGTCTCTCTGGCAAGGGCTGTGAGGGGAACATTTCGCTTTTGCCATAAAACTGTAAAAATAAATATTTGGGAAAATTAAGTGTAAAATTTATTTTTAATTTTTTTATAGGGTCGTTTAGGAAGCAAAAGGGAAGGAGGGGGTAGCGCAGGCGAGTAGCAGGTTACGTCTCAGCTCCGTCATTAAATATTTTGTTTTTAAGGAATGTAAGCTTAAGTAAATCAATTTGTTAAATTTCTACACTATTTTTGCATATAATAACGCCCACCATTATAATTATTTTTTTTTTTTTAATTTTATGGCTCCATGTTTAACTCGTTGCAACTTCTTTAATATAAAAATATATTATTTGCTTAACAAAATTACAAAAGAACTTTAAAAATTATGTTGTTTTTTAGAGGTTGGTTTAGTTCTTTTTAGAGGAACTTTTTTGCCTCTGGCCCTATTCAGCCCATTTACGAACATTACCTGTGCTAGCCTTCAAGATATATTTATATAAAATTTCAAGAGACTGGCTCTTTTCGTTTGGACTGAATCATGATTTCCACAGACGGACGGACATGCTCAGATCGTCTTAGATTTCATGCCTGATTTAGAATATATATACTTAATGGGGTCTCGGATGGATATTTCGCTGCGTTATAAATGGAATGACAAAGTGAATATACCCTCCATATTCTTTTTTGGAGGGTATAAAAATGGGTTTAATTCAGGTTGAAATTCACAGTGTAATGGAATACTATTTCTAAATTTGCCTTAAGGCATCCAAGTGATGAACAAATAATGAAAGTCTACAATGCATTTTAAATAAATAAGTTGATATTAAAAGGCCGGCTGTTCCCACAGATAATTTTCGAAATGCCTTAGCAAAAAAAGTTATTGTGAAATTTTATACACACGTTTGCGATTCGTGACTACGATTTGTCTCATATCATTTATCCACGCACTACACATTGAGTGCGCACACGGTGCCACCAACACGCATCATGTCGTCGAGCAACAACAAATCGCAAGTGTATGGCCGGCTTTACTTTAATTTCATTCAATATTAGAATTCCTTTAACTTTTCAAAACGGTTTCGCAAGCAATACATATTTAAGTATGAATAAAAATAATAAAAAATAACTCACTTGAAATAAATTATCTTAAATATGCTAATTGCAGCATCGATTTACCGATTGTCTGTGCTTCAACAATACTTGCAGCGCTTTGTGATTTATATTATGTATTCAAATCGGTATGGATGAACTTATTATTGTTGTGTTATTCTCGTAATATATATTAATTCACAAATTAATTGAAAACCATATAATTATATAACAGCACTTCTTTATTCCGATAAACGTACATTAAACATACACATTCACACAAATGGCATGATTTCCCGCTCAAATTTCATACATACATATTATTACAACACTTATTCTTTAGCACGACAAAAATTAATTTTATCGCAATACGAACTTTAGAGATTAATTTTTATAATAACAACTTAAAATTGTTAATAAGCTTTAATTATTAAACTATTTAAATTTAAAATATAGGTAGTCAAATAAAAAGCGAACGGAATTAAATAGTACTTTCAGGGAGGGCTGCCAGATGTATAGCGTTTTTAGAACTTTTTCTAATATTCGACTTGGCTATATACATATGTACATACACATATAGTGGGACATACATACATATGAGACTAAATGAGATAGAGTACAAGAAATTAAATTTGTTCCCTTTCGCACAACGTGAAATTAACTTGAGAAGTCTGATCACGTAGCTACCACACCCAATAACATGAACATATTAATTCGTTGCTCTGCCAGCGCTATGTCTATATGACGTTCAAATCGAAAACAAAATGCTACATATATCAAGTATAGTGTCAACAGAACGAAAACACAGGCATAATTTGGTCATAAAATGCCATCTTGTAAGCGAATTCGGTGAAGAGAATAGCTTTTGGTTGGCATAATTTTTCAACCAGCTACAAACCTACATTAGATGCACAAAATCAATACATGTGTACATATGAAAAAAAAACTAATTCGCTGTTTTGATCCATGAAAACGCCAATGCACGTAAAATATGTATTCTATATGAATTTTTAAAAATAGTACCCGTGTGCTTAGGTCCAACGACACAATGTGATTTAATACTCTAGTACTAAAAATACATCCATGTGTAGAATGAATACAACTGTGTTGAAAAAAATGGCTGACAGTAATAAAAAATTAAAGGTTCATTTAGATAATTTTGTGAATACGGGTGAGTTGGACGTCGATTTGGTGTATCTCGGAAGAAAGCCATAGTCAAATTTTAAACTATTATATATTACATAAGGAAGATATTGAACAGTTGTAAAACAATCTAAATCAAAAATATAAAATTTATTAATAAATTGCAAGTCTTTTATTATTATTGTATAAGATTTTGCAAAAAGAGCATATGAATAATTACAAAGGTTAATTTAGATAAAAAAGAGCCTTAGTAGAGGACGTGAAAACTGAAAAAGGTCATATTGCGATTACATGTGTCTTCGAATTTTTTTAGTGAAAATATTAAAAATGGAAATTTTCTGAATGGTAAAGTTGTGAAATTACATATTGTTTCTTGAGAACAAAATGGCGTCGCATGGGCGTCATCTAGAAAGTATGTCAATTGTAATAGATTGAATTTTGTATGTATGCTTTTAGCCAAGTTTCAAACCATGTAGGGTATGTTCAGTTAATACTATACATTAGCGATGCCACCCGTTTATACCTAGTTCCCTGTTAAATAATTTAAATTCACTGTTTTGATGTGTTTCTCATTTTAGCTTGTTTATTATATAAAAAGTTTCGCATTTGATCGTATGCGTGTTATTTCATTTAAAGGAAATGGATATGGTCTTACGTACGAGTATTGTTTGCAATAATATTTTCAGTAAAGATGACCCCAGTCTGAAATACTGGTTAGTATGTTGATCATATCTGATCAATAGTATATGCATTTATTATAAACTTAGATTACTATATGAACATTGTTATCTGCAATTTGTTTAAATATATAGCGGTGTCATGACAAAAATTAAATGTATCTATATATGGTAGATTTCAATATTAATTTTATCATAAATTGGTACAATAATACCAAAAGAAACGATCACTATCATATATTGTTTACGTATTTTGTTTTCTTCGTTCGCAACGCAAACATTAGACACCAACATGTCAGCAATAAGTGAACGTCAATTATTGTGCCATTTATTCCACTCGCTTTGCATTAAGCTTCATTGAAAGCAACGTAATTTTGACTACAATATATATAGTTCGACACTGTCGTAGATAGCGGTTAATGTAACGTAACATTTCATTCTAACCAATTGTAAAATATATATAAGGTGATAGCGCTACGTCAGAAGGCACTATTCTATCATTGCTTGGCTATATTAATGTCAAGTTTCATACAAGTCCTCGTTGTATTTGTGAACGTTGCTAGTAATTGCAGCACTTCAATGCATTTTGTTTCTATAATATTTGACGTGGATAAAAACTGCACAAACAACAATTACTTTGTATGTTGGATTTCTTGCCGTAGTGCTGCTATCTTATATGTATATATATCACCATGACTAAACCTAAACTTCAAAAGATTAAAGGTAGAATCAGCTGGAAAAAGACAGTATCATAATAAGTGAATGACTACACTTCCCGTAGGAACCCGTAATCACATTTTTTTCTGTTGCACGGTACGGCATGCAAACTGTAAAGTAGAAAGATGCAATTTTACTAGTTCTGTTTCAATTCACAGCTTTCTGATCCGGTCAATTTAACTTGAAAATCGTGGACTAGCTCCATTTCTTTTAACTTGGATTCAGGCATTGGACCTGCATGAAGTAAGTTGAGGTGTTTATGTATTTGATAATAAAGTGAAAACGTTTTAATCTTTCGTGAGAGTATGCTCGTCTATTGTAGGACAACTGCTTAATGTAAAAAGTTAAGGAAATTCCAAATTTATAATGTGGCATCTTGGCTTTAGCAAATAGTGATTATAAGTTTATATGAAACACCCTGCTGTCCGTAGTCTATTACAAATAAAGTATAGATTTTTTATTTGCCAGCTCTACAATTTGTTCAGTGTCTTGCAGCCCAACACGCGGAAGGAAGCTCTATTAAAATATATATTTTAACAATAAAAACTTGTAATTATTTATTTTCGAAGCGAAAAGATTTATATTTAGGTAATTTATGTTAAAATAAATAAAGTACAGATGCAAATTGTTTATTGGGGGTTGAATATGTCTTATGTGTGTACACATGCAGACAAACGCTTATTTGTACAGTAATCGCATATGCATTTGCTTTGAATTTGCAAGGTCACTACTATAACAAAGTGTGAAGTAGACATAGTGAGATTTAGTAAAAAAAAAATTGTGTAAAAACTAAAGTAATATAGTTTTGTATTCATTTCGTCTTGCAGGTTAAGTTGAAGAAAAAAGAACTTAAGGATACATAACCGCAAAATACAAAAAGATATTACGCAGCAGAAAAGTTGGACTAAAATGTTTAAAAAGAGACAACAATAGTTGATTAAAGAATAATTGAGTATACATCTATTACATTTTTAGAGCAGCTGCTATAAAAGAAGCATAACAATGGTAAGTTGGAGAAAATTATTTGCGATAAGTTTTGAACCCATATCTACAAGAAAATATCAATAGAATAAATAAACGAAAACTGACAAATTGAGTTTTATTTGTTTGTAAATTGGAACTAATTTTTGTTTTGTTTCTATTACAATTTAGCCGCGCATTGTGCCCATACAACTGTTAAAATGCCTCAAAGTCCTTTTGGACGACAATGGTGGCATTTTAAGTGCTGGTGAAGTAAAAAGATTAGCGAGGTAGGTGTACATACATATATTGACCTTATAAAGAAACTACTTTTGTTTGCAACTGGTTACTGCCAGATTTTTCTTTAATCTATTACATTGCCCGTAATAACAGTTGCACTTTATAGTAACATTTATTTATCGTTTCATATCTTTTCAGTTTGATGACAAAATATTCCAAAAAATTGGTTTCCAAATGCATTTATGTACAAATTCTAAAATGTACTAAAACCGAATTATTGGGAGAATTTATGGGAGCCGGTGGCTGGTCTTTAGTTTACACTTGGTTAAATGATGCTATACGTGCAATGAATTGGCCTCTTGTTCAGGAAATTTTGGAGTTGTTACTTTTGTGCCCTGTTGATGTCCATCGTTTAAAAATAAACTCGGCTCCAAAACTTGTTAAGGGTCTTTGCAAAGATGGTGGGAATGAAGGTAAGTTTGTTATTATTAAGAAGGCATTGCAATAAAGAACTGCGAAGCAAACAAAACTATAAGATGTTTATTTAGAAGATAGGGAGATGAAGGAAAGTGAGCCAAAGTTTAATACAATTGGGGTATTCACACTGTGTGCTATTTAGACATATTGTCATAATATTTTTTTTAGACCAGTTGTAAAGAGGCCTTGACACGGTCAAAATGCATGGCAAGCATTCTTGTAGTATGAGTTAAAATTTGTTAGTATGTGTGACACCGACGATGCTTGAAGAAAAATCAAAAAATTTAGATTTTTAGCATGCTCGCTGTCTCATGCTTGTGAATGAATATAGTATTATCTCAAGCACGAACAAATTTTCATGTAATTTTTCATAGTGAGAAAGTGTAAAAAAAAAGCGGAATAAAAATTAAAACGTGTGATCCATATGCGTTTTTTTTTTTGTTAAACTTTTTGTGTTTGCGCTTTTCTTTTTTAGCAAACACGCTGCCATTATAGCTATTAATATTTCTTCATTTAAAGACATTTTTCTTCAAATTGTCGTTTGTTTTAATTTTTTAATATTTCATACGAACACCACAAAATTAAATCAGAAATGAATGATTGACGAGTAAATAAGCCTGAGTGCTTCAAGCCAGCAAGCACACATACACGAAAATGACAGCAAGCATTTTGAACGTGTCTAGGCCCCCTTAAGAAAGTTGTTGTGCTGCATAACAAAAAGTCATAAAATAATAGCACTCTTTTAGGTGTGTTTTGGTTTTGTCATAAAATAGCTCTAGAGATCTGAGTCAAACGGCGGAAAATCTTTAGGCGAGACGATATGATTTACGACTAAAAAACTGATAAAAAATTATTCATACCTATATGTCTGTACATTAAATCATATTTTTATAACATAGAAAAATTAAAAGAGAACTAAATCACAAAAACTATATACATATATATATGTATGTACAAGTGAAAAATTTTGCTCGTTTAACTTACGTAGCTGGCAGATACTGAACATTTTCCCGTATGCCGTCGCAAAAAGAAAAAAAATGCATTCTGCTCATATCAAGGCAGCACCTGATCGATGTTTGAAATAGCATACTAACTGCCTGTTCACCGATTTCGAAAGCTATCGTTTGATAGAATAAATAGCATTTAAAATAAATTTACAAATTTTTGTTTTAAATGTTATTTAGTCGGTCGAACGATAGCTTTCGACATCGGTGAACAAGCAGTCAGTTATGACGGGATTGTTCACACTAGTCATATTTTTCGTGCTGTTATTTTATGACTACAGTGTGAATCCCGGAAATATTTTAGTTTGTTAAATAACGTATTTCCATAACTATGGGATTTAAAATTAAAGATCCTGTTTAACAATTGGGTCTAAGTGCAGTTTTAAAACAAGTTCATAATTAATTAAAAAATCACATATGTATGTACATTAATTGTTGTAGTCATGAATAAACTGTTCCACGAGAACATATAAAAAGCTTTATAATTAACTTGATCTGAATATTATTTTATTTTAAACCTATTACAGTAGCATTCTCAAACTTCAACCTTATATAAATTTACATCTGTGGCTAAAATTTTTACAAAACACGTAAATATTTTGGCAAGAATTTATGATAGTTTTATAAATTGCTGGTCTGCAATTTCGGGACTGAAGTGAATTCAAATTTGTGTGAAAAACTGAAAAAGTGTACTCTACTGCTGGTGAGAGCTTCTTATGTCGCGCAAGAAAGAAATATTTTGCATCGATTAAATAAATAGTATGTAATATTCCAAAAATTTAGATATATATGATTCAAGTTTATATATACGGAGCAGTTAAATGAACATTTCAGTGAGCCATGTTACTTTTATTATTCAAAAGAATCTTAGCCATAATTGATGCTATTAACATTATTCCTAAATTTTTATTGTGTGCTTTGTTCGATGAAAAAAAGAAAAGCTAAATATCTGTTGGTTAATTTGCTTCGGGAAAAAGTTGTATTGGCTCTTTTAATGAAAAAGTTTGTCATCACTGAATATATTGTAAATGCATTCCACCAACACCTCGGGCAATGCTATGAAATGTAGTTTGAACAAATGTGATTAGTACAGACACCAACCTACAACAGATTTCAACGCCACATCTAAACTGGTGTTGCTAAAATATTAATAATCAGGAATAATCAAAAGTTAGTGTTGTTCAAAATATCTTTTATTGCAAATTACTTCTATTATTAAAAGTTAAAACAGAGTTTTAAATTCAACAGATGAAATTCCATACCGTGATGACGGAAATCTTACACAGTATTGCCAATATCAATTGCCTGTTCCACGTTGTTAGTACAGATATCCTTCTGCCGCACAATCAAATTAAAAATTTTGTGTTTTATTTTATATAAAGTTGTGCGACAGGACGATATCAATGTAGTAACATGGTGGGACATAAAGTAAATTAGTTATAAAACAACTTAAAAGTGGTGTTAATAATTAAATTATGTGTGTAGTTTTATTTTAATGTTAGGTTTTTCAATTTTTCAGATTTATATTGACCGATTCATTTAAATAACAGTGCATGAGATAATAATATAGATTATTCTACAAGTTTTCTATACAAAACTGTGTAGGGCCTAGATGTTACATGTTTATTAGTCAAGTCGGGACATTTTTTCAATGGCTTTTTGTCTTGACTAAAGATTTTGCAATTGCGAAATTAATATGTATGTATGTAGATGGATGAGTTAGAATATTTTATTTAAACTGACGCACATTATAAATTTAATATGTTTCTTGTTCTATTTGAAAAAAAATGAACATTCCAAGATTATAATAAAAAAAATATAATGTGTTTCAAGTTTGTCAATTGTCTTCCTCAATTGCTTGCTTATGGATTTTTTTTTGCATGTAGCAAAAAGTTGTTTGAGTTTTGTTGTGGTAAAGCATTAGATCGTGTGAATATATAGTATCAAAACATTAGCACTATTCACAATCTTGTGCAAATGGTCATGCATCATTGCATTTGGAAAATAATTGTACTCTACACCAACAAAATACATTGAAAATGCTCTCAAATACTCTCTCAATTTGCAAATGCTATAATGCAAGACCATTTGCACAGGATTGTGAATTGGGCTATTGTATCAACTTTGAACCGATGCTCTGTTTGCTCATGCGATGTTGGTAATATGTATTTGTCGGCGGCGTTTTGAAATTGTATGCATTAACAATTGACATATTGGAGCCATCCATATTTTCAATGCTCGATGCCATCTTTTTAATACCAGAGAATCATGCCGACACAAGGCATGATTTTCGGTTTCATGATGCTTACTTACTAATCATTCAGTGTTTGAAATTTCGATCATTCTATCTACATTATTCTGAATATCAGAGTACTTTGTAATTCGAATCAAACCAGAGTAAGTGAGTGGTTTCGCATTGAAGTGTAAATTACGCACAAAGGCGAAATGTATTCGTTTCGTATTGTATTACAGAGTGACACTCCAAAGTTGTTATTTAAATAATATAATGTTGACTATAATAGTGTCTAGAAGTGCTTTAAAACAATGTAAATTATAAAAATATATAAATTATGCAATCGTAAATGAGTTCTGAATCAGTTAATATCAATCGTGGTTGGCAATTTATCTTTTCAGTGTAGCCAGACAGACCACTGATTGGTAATTTCTTTGTCTTCCGATGAATTTTCCGTGATTATAACATGTTCGCCATATGGCCCAAGTCATCCTGTCGGCATCTGTGCCTATACATTGCAAAGTAATTTTCAAATAAATAAATATAAATAAAAATATAAACGCGAAGAGTAGACTTTATCTGATATTTTGGATTTTCAGGGAGTAGAAAGAAAACAAAAAATGCTTGAGATTCTTTAAACTTGCGACAAAAAATTTCAATAATTTTTTTGTCATGTTTTTATAAAGATATACATATTTATTTATTCAAAATATGTTTTACAAACTAATTTTTTAAATATTTGTTGTATATCTAAGGGCATGGGTTAGCCAGACCTCAAGGCGACTTTTTCATTGTGTAAAATAAATTAAGGTTTACCATGCTTACAGTACTAGGAAATATAAGTGAATGTTAAAGTTCAACCCCTCCTGACAGTGTGGACTTTGATGCCTTTCCACAGGTCTGTAAAGATTTTATAAAGTGCTCGGAAAACATGTTATTACGGAACTCATAGTAGATTTAGGGCTCTTTTAACAGATCTGTCTACGCAATTATTACCCCAGGATCCCAATGTGTGAAGGAATCCAAAGATGTTGCTGTTTCCCTCGTGATGAATCATGTCGATATATGTCCTGTTCCCGTCCGTGTACAGTATTTGGAGAATGATTTGAGGTTTCTTAGTTAGCGTTTTTTAAAGCATGTTGGCTTAATAATATTCTTGTGTCTTCTGAAACTGTCATCAAACATAACAATGTTTATATAGATACTTTCTTTTTCTACAAAGGTCGTCAGCAAGTAGTTTAGCGGCCTAAGTGGCAAAATAGTCTATACCATGCAAAGATGCGATGTCCTTGGCCAACGAGTTTTCATAAACGATGTATAGTACGAATGACAATGGAGACCCTTATGTGATTCCGTTATTAAAAGTGTAGAGAGTGATAACTATGCTGTTCTACGGTTTCTGTGTGTAACCCGTTTAACTAACGCATATACGTTGACACAATTTAGAAAATTTATAAAATTTGTAATAAAAGAGAATACATGGGCATACTGCATTACTTTTTTACTGCAGTAAGCGTTTCAGTAATCAGTAAATGCTTACTGGTAATGAAATATAATTTTCATTACCAGTAAATTTTTACTGATTACTGAAAAAAAATCAGTATTCAGTCAATTTTACAGATTACTGACAAAAAAATCTGTATTCAGGAAATTTTACTGATTACTGAAAAAAATTCAGTAATCAGTCTAGAGATTTTCATGTGCTGAATTAAAGAAAATTAATTGTTTTTTTTTTCAGTATTCAGTAAAATTTACTGAATACTGAAATTTTTTTCAGTAATCAGTAATGAAAATTGAACTGCAGTACCAGCAAAAAAATATATATTGAAAAAGTACTAGTACTGCAAAGTGCCCATCTATGCAAAAGAGTACACATACATATATTACATATGTTTACATATTAAAAAAATAGATAATTTTTAAAATATAATATTTATCAGAAACGATCAAATCTCGATCTGAGAAAATAAATTTTCACGATTATAACTAATAGGTCTTGAAAGAGTTTTTCAAAAAATTAATATAAAGAAAATCATAACTACGCGAATTGGGAATGGTTGAATATGGGTTCGATTTCCGAAAATTGTAAAATTTTGTTTGTTATACAAGGCTTCCGCCTGACAAAAATTTGTTATCTAAAGCGCATGTGCTTATTTAAGAAATTATTTTATTTCTAATTTGATAGGGAAATCTTTTTATTACCCATGTACAGTAGGATGTCTGAGTTACAACTTAATCTTATAAATAACACTATTGATCTGTTCTAGGGGTGCGTATTTTGGCTAAAAGGCTTGTAGAACAGTGGCTCAAAGTAGTCACGGAAAATCCAGAAGCAACGTTACCAACATCAAATGTGACAGCACAAGCCACAGCTATTAAGACTCCAACTGTAGCAGTTGTTGCACCAGAGGCAATTTCTGTTAATGTACAGCAACAGCAGATACCTGTGGTGAATACAACAAACCAGAGTACACCATCCCATGCACAACAGCAGCAACAACTGCAGCAAAAACAAGATGAGCAAAAGGCAAAAACAAATCAACTACAAAAATCAAAATCAAATAAGAAACCTAATAAAGCGCACAATACTGCGCAAGATGAAGAGGTAGAGACCGATAAAGGCAAACAAGAGACCGAGGAGGAACAGGAAAGCAAAGGAACCCGAATTATTGATCAAGATCCATTGGGTGGTGTAGACGCTGAAACACCCACCACAAATTATACTCTAACGCCGGCTCAAAAGAAAGCCACTGAGTCCGGTCTTGTCTATAAATTTATTATTAAAGATGGCCAATCAATTTTAGCTAAAGTTCCGCCTAAATCCAATCAATCTATATCCGCTCTTCATGTGCAGTCAAGTGTGGAGGAAGAAGAGGACGAAGAAGAGGAGGAGGAGGAAGGAGCTGTTTCAAATGAAATTGTGAATGAAGATGGCGATGACACCGAAGCACCAGAAGATACAGCTGATAATTCTACTGTGTTGGCTGAGGTAGATGAAAACAGTTCTTCTCTAGACAAAACAGAAAACGACAATGACAGCAACTTCGAATCTGAGGAAAAGACGAAAATGGAAGATGGTAGAAAATTAGAAGATAAGAAATCAGATCAGGATTTAGATAAATCCATTATTCAGAAGGATCGTCGGAGTTCCAAGGACAAGGAAAGACATGGAAGCAGCATTAGTACCGACAAAGAAAAGGAGAAAGACAAAGAAAGTAAAACATCAAAGTCTGCGTCGTCATCTTCAGGTCATAGATCATCTTCCTCCAGTCACAAGTCATCATCGTCTTCGAAGAGTTCTTCCTCATCATCATCGTCATCATCAGGTAAATCAAAATCTTCATCATCGTCTCATCGTAGTTCTAGTGACAAACATCGGAGTGATAAGGAACGTTCTAGTTCCAGCAAAGAAAGAGACAAAGATCGTAATAATAGTTCTAGTTCTAGCAGTAAATACAGATCGTCATCATCCTCTTCGAAATCAATTTCATCATCATCCAGTTCTAAAGAAAAACACAGGGATAAGGAAAAGTCACATTCTTCTTCATCGTCTTCAAAGTTAAAAGAGAAGCAACCAGAACACTCTCAATCCGAAAAAGACAAGGCCACTTTAGAAAAAGTAACTTCTTCATCTAACTTAGATAAATTGGGTAGAATACCTAAAAAACCAAAGGAAGCGTTAGGAGTAGGCAACGAGTCGGAAGGTTCCAATAAGCCCACATCTATAACAATACCATCAAAAAAAGCCTCCATGTCTATTGAGATTAGAAAAGATACTGAAAAAGCGAAAACTGTGAAAACTTACAAATCACAATTTAGATCCCATGGTCTCACTGAAGAGGCGCCACCACCACCTTCACGTAAAGGTCTTAAAAAACCATCTTCCGCTACGCCTCCCGGTACAGTATTGCCTTCGTCTTTACCCTCATCACTGAAAAGAACATCTCCCCCACCCAAAGATTTGCCGTCGGAAAAGAAAGCTAAAATTGACATCAATAATGTTTCGGTGGCCAATGAGAAACCGGGCGCAATCAAACTAATACCACCTAAAAAGAGTAAGTATTTTACCATGGAAACAGTTACTAATTTCCGTTTTCCCTTTTATTTATTTACAGAGAAAACAATTATGTTGTTGTTGGGCTTTTGCATTTAAGTATACTTTTTTAATATTGTTGAATTTAATTTTTAATCTTTTACTAAACGTCAATGAAAGAAAAGGTACTTCTACAACGTAAAAAACAATTGGTCAACTACACTTCAAGCTCCATCCAATCAATATATGTTTTGGTTAAACCGCTCTCTTTCTCTCTCCCTCTGTATCGCAATGTGTAAACAAAACGAAAAAAAAGAGAAAAACAAAACATTCGGTAGTGATGACTCATGATGGTGATTGGACAACGGACAAAGAAATATACTACACAAATGCGTCAACATTGTGGATTTTGTTTGTTGCTTTTATCGCTCAGTCATCACAAAATGTTTTTGTTTGATCCCTATGCAGGTGCTTTCATTTTGGTGTAAAGAAAAGAAAAAAAATTTGTGGTGTGTTGTAAAGACAATCAAATGCATAAAAGGCACAAATGAAAAAAAAACACCACTAGCGTAGCCATTCACAAAATCTGTGTGTTCTAATTAAATTGTATGCAGTGTTGTAAAACGTTTAAATATTTATTATAGTGAAAATGGTGTATGTATGTAAATGTTTTTTAATTGCTTTAAACTTGCTGCCATAATTATTTCTATTTTTTATGAG
The DNA here is from genome assembly GCA_951800035.1 of Linnaemya tessellans. Classification (NCBI taxonomy): domain Eukaryota; kingdom Metazoa; phylum Arthropoda; class Insecta; order Diptera; family Tachinidae; genus Linnaemya; species Linnaemya tessellans. The sequence continues at coordinate 99,918,920 of OX637533.1, read as the reverse complement.
GATTTTAGAGATAACATTTTATTATTTTCATATATATTTTGAGCTAAGAAAATCAAGCAATCTATACGATTTATTAGATTTATGTTTCTTTGTGCACTGCTATGCTTAAAGTAAACAGCCGGCTACTTTGACAAATTAATGCGCTTAGAAATTTTCAGTTCATATATCTGCGGCTTATGTTTTCCAAAATTCATGTAATTTAACGGGAAAGCACCTAATATTTACTTCTGTGCGTTGTCTAATGGTGACGCAACTGTTGAGAAAACTGATTTACGCATTTCAACGCTCATCTCTTGGCAAAAAATGCTTTTCATTTGCTATAAATTACTACATGACCTGCTCATTCTCAGCAAATATCACATAAACTAACAAAAATGATTGTCAGTCGCAAAGCAGGTCTGAGTCAGTCAACATCAAGCCTCGTTGGCAATTATATTTTAAGTGCAGCCAGACCACTGATTGTTTACTCTCTTTCGAGAGTTTTGCGTCTCACTCACACTAGTTAATTTCGACACCCCAGATAACTATAATTTACAGTTCTTCTGGGGAGTGTTCTGTGATTAACTAGTCGCTACCATAAGGATTGGATCGTACTTCCTATGTAAAGGCACAGGTCGAAGATACCAAAAAATATTTGTGATGGCTTTATGCACTTATTGCGCGGCCAAATAATTATTTCCTCCCTAGTGGCGTGCTGTTAGAGGGGTGAACCTAAAACTAAAACAAGCAAACAAAAATGATTGATTTTAGTAGAAGTCATGTTCTGCTATTTTTGGTTTGAAACACACTTCAACATTGAAATGCTGAGATTGGAAGTATTATGAAATAGAGCACATAACTTTTAGAAAATTGCACAGCAATTTGTTTTAAATTTAATGCTTTTTTGTGTTTAGCAAAAGTCTACAAATACTTCGCTCCATAAGCGACTAACGGAAGTCTACAAATATGTAAAATATATTTAATCGAAATAATTTTACTTAGCAACTTTCAGTTGCCAACTATGGTTCGTAATATATTTTTCGGAGCAGGTATGTAACTACCCTGAAGCTGAGTATAGCTTTATTTCGTCAATGCGTTGTTCCAAGTGCATGATTTAAATAATAGACATATTAATATTAAAATCATTCAAAGTTTGGGGTTTTCACATTCTCAAAATAATATATTTGGCTGGCTTGGAAATGGATATCTGTGCATCGTCGGATGAATAGTGCGTTTGGAAAACATCGGTTAACCATATGATATATCAGTAGTTGCAAATACATGTTATTTGTTTGTAGGTTAATGCGGAAACAGTTTGCAATTGTTCTGGAGGCGTTTCACTTCTTAATTCAATTCCTAAAGAATGTGTATTATTCAGTTTGCAACTAGAAAGCATTTTCTCGTTCTTCGGATTAAAGAATAACACGCTGATTCGTTTTCAAAATTTTTTGAACTGATGAATGTTAATTGTAAATTTGACGTTATGAACCTAATTAGTATAAAAAAATTAAAGCAATGAAAGGGCGGGCAATTGGATTTGAAGTTAATTATCTACAAAGAACATTGATGCACTTACGAAAAATAAAATTTGGAATGCGTATCAGAATGGGAATTCTGATGTCAAATAAATCGGTCCTTGGGCATTTTGTAAGTCGTGTAACAAGCTCTTGAAAAGGTTAGAAGCGGTACATTATATATTTTTAGAAGATTCACTTTTTACAAATTGGCTTTATTGAATTTGACTGCAAAAGTAAAATTTATTATTTATTAACATAATTTTATTTAGCATAATTTTAGTAAGCAGCATTGCCAGATTACCCTCATTCAAAAATTGCATGCCAATATGTTTCAGAAAACTAAAAAAGATATTACAATTTTGAAGAATACATTTCAATATTTTCTCCTCGCATTGCTCCCAATCAATTTCGAGCTATAATATTATATAATACATGTGAGTTCTGTAAATAATTTGTAGTGAAGTGATTTGTAATCACTGAAGAAATGTTGTCAGCAAAATGCCTGAATGCATTCTGCTTTGAATTTGGTAGTTTGTGGTACAATTTTCAGTATCTTATCGTCCATCAACATTGATAAAACGTATGTAATTTCAAAGATATGTTTGTGTAGATGTGCACAATATAAAAATTCCTAGCAAAAAGTTAAAAAAATCAGTTTAAATATGCTTGAAAAGCTACAACCAAATCTTTGTTTCGTTTTTGTTAGGTACTTACAAACAAACATTTATAAACCTTCAAAAGTCTTGTGTAATATTTTAGAAAGAAAACAATTGATTTTTGTTGGTCTCTTCAAATTTGTTGTGTAAAGAGTAAGGGGCAATATGAAATCCCATTTGTCACGTTTCTCAAATTTCAATAGGCGTAATGTAGAAAGTACTGCTTGTGTATGTACTAACATATATACATATTTTAAATTTAAATGTCAATACAATTTCAATTTTTTCTCGACACGGTCTTAGTTCCATTAGATTCGTATAAAAAACTTAATTATAAACAAACCAAATCAGCTGTTAATTCTTGACTTAATGAAACGTTTTTACTTGACATCATTTTTGATTATTTAAATTTGTGTCTGAAAATCTATGCAAGATTTTAGCATGATCACTCAAAAGTTTCAAAGATCTTAAACTTCGTTAGTATGTATTTTCCACAATTCAGACGGTTGAATGCGTATAAAGTTTGCTTGATTTCTATTGATATTTTCTGCAACAGTTAATATTCATTAGGTTATGATCGATAATCGATCTACTAGATTCCATCTAATATTATGCAGTTTTTCCTATTTTTTCCGATGTTAGTAGAAGAAATATTGTACTAGGCAGCAACATACCATTATTTTTTTTAATTTATCGAATTGAAAACATACATATACCATTCGCGAGTGTTTTATTTTTAATATACTATATCATTGTGCAAAGAAAATAAGTGGCATATGTTGAATTAAGTAACTACGTAAGCAAAGCGTTAAGCAACCCTAAGCAGAGAGTGACCTTAACATTCAAAGATGGCAGTAATGACGAAAGAGAAACAAGCAGAAATATGGGAGAACATCTATTTTTTTAAGCAAATTTTTATATTTTTGTTTTACAAAAAGCATTTCAGAACTGGTAAATATGTGTGATAAGTATAAAATACCATATTTTATTTTATTAATAATACAATTAGTTATACTAAACTGAAAAAGAACTAAGATAAAAAAATAATAAAATGATAATTTCAACAATAAAATACAAAAAATGAGCTGGTTAGTCCTTGAAGTTTGGTAGCAATTTATAATGGAAACGGTGTATATTTATAAGATTGTCCAATTATACACAAACACAAGGAAATGATATATACCTATTAGAGGAACATTAGTTGAACTCAAAATTTTATTATTTTATTTAGAAATTAATTTTCTTTGAAAATGTCTTCTACGGAACATGAAAGAGTAATTTTTGGCAACAGACCAATAACTTTTAATCCTCTCACCATCTCTTAACCCAGTATAAAAGCAATAATACTTCGTTAACTAGAAATATTGCATGGAACGTGAGGGACATCTGTTATTGAGTAAATTTCAAATCAATCGGCTGCGTAAGCAATAAATAAATATGTATAAAGTTGATTTGAGTGAACAAAAATACTAACTAACTTGTTTAGTCTAATACAAAACAGAAACTGCAATAGCAAAGTTTGTATGTTTTGTTCATAGGAAATAATTCACTTAGCAGGTATGTGCCTTTCATTCATAATAAGGGTTAAAAAATAAAACTAAATCACAGCCTTAGTAAAATTCATAGAGTTTTACTCTCTTTGCTCTCTTTACCAAAGTTGAACATTTTACAAGGCAAAGCATCATCTGAAATTGTGCGCTCATTGAACAAAAATATTTTTACGATATAAAGTTCACTAACGCAAAACGATTACAAAATTAGATCCTAAGTATTTATTTATGTTCGTTCCTTTAATATCAATTAACTAAACGAATGTAACATTTCGACGCTGTCGAAGATGTACATAGAGACATTGATCAAGGTCAAAAATAGCTTGGATCATTCGAACAGATTACTGCTCCGCCTTTTGAGAGATAAAGAAGGTGTCACTAGACACAAGCCGAGTTTTTTAACTTAAACTCTGTTTAATCGTTTCATTAAAGACCAATTGTAATGGCGGCTCAAATCTGTTTTCAGATTAACTAAACCTAGTTCACCTGGGATCTCAAAAACCTACCCACATTTTCACACTAATTTCAAACTTGTAAAACGCTCTTCAATTATTAGTAGTTACATATTTTCATGACACTTCGTGTTTTGAACATTATTTTTGACTCTCAGGGCCTATAACTGATACGTTGACAGAGTAGTCAGCAGTTATTTAAGCCGTTTTCTCTTTTCAAACCACATCAAAAAAGGAAAGGGCTATAAATCAATATAAAAGTGGATAATTATTTTCGTGCAGCTTTCTGAATTATATTACGCCATTAATTTTTTTGTGGAAGAATTATAATTATTGCAACTTACGATTGCATACATCTTATGCGGTCTGTCGGCTATATCTCAAATGTCCTACTCAAGTGAGGAGTGCAGTGGTTACGATTTTACCGAAGCAATCAGCCACATGCAATTTGAAGACACAAACAAATTCTCCATCTTCTCATCTTTCTTCATCTGTCCCCTCCTTTGCATTTCCGGCGCAATGCACTGCATATGTAAGTGTCATCCCCTGGGTGCTGGCCCGAATCAGAAAAAAAGAGTGGTGAAAGGATTAATCGAAGGACAAAATAGAATCAAAATGTCATACTCCGACATGATCAATTATTCGGATCTAATTCGAAAATTTGCAGCAAATTGTAATAGATAATTTATGTTTCAAATTACGTTTAAAGTCAATTTTATTTATTTATGAATATCTACCTACGGCTGTATTTTTTTAGTGTTGGATGTTATATAAAAGTTTACTTAACCTTAAAAACAAATTTCGTTTCAAAAAATCTAACAAAAATATTTTATCAAGTATTAATGAAGCGAATGAAGGGATTTTTTTTATTTTAAGAAGTCACATAAAAATCAATGAAAATAGGTCCAGGCGTAAGAATAATTCAATAGACAGATTCACAAAAAGTCCTATTTTTCACTGGCACTTAATAAACATTTTATAAATTTAACCAAATTATGTTGATAATTTTTAATGTTCATCATCGTATGATGAAAGATGGTATTGTCAACCGCGTGATTGACTGCCTCTTCGGTTTTATTATAAATGGAATATAATCAAATGCCAAGTTTGAAACTAATCAGTGTCATTAGGCCTCTTATACGCAAGTTCCGATTTTTTAATCTTTGATTTTACAATAGAATTTAAAAGTCAAGGGGCTTTTACCTTAATTTGGTTAAAAAATTATATATTTTTCGAAATGTAATGCCCAAACATAGCCCTCGTCACAAACTTTGTGCAAATGGTCTTGCTTTATTGCATTTGCAAAATGATTGTACTCTACACCAACAATACACATTGAAAATGCTTTTAAATACTCTCAATTTGCAATTTGGTGTAGAGTGCAATTGATTTGCAAATGCAATAATGCAAGATCATTTGCACAAGATTGTGTATAGGGCTATAGTTATATTTTGGCAATGCAATTACCTGAAGAATCTCCTCATGACATGATGAACAATGTTCCTTATAGGATTTAATGAATTTTGAATGAAAGTAAAAATCACTTGCACCAGAAAAATTTTAAAACTTTGCGCAACTTTGCAAAAATGATGTTAATAAAAAGTTTCCTATAAAATATGCTACCAAGCTCAAAGGATTTTACCAAATGAATATTTATTTTAAAAAACATATAAACCCATTGCGTAAAATATAAAAATATTTGAAGAGAGTGTTAGAAGTACTTACTTGCATGTACATACATATATGTACATATGTCAAGCTGAGGCTTACCGTATATTTCGTTTTGAATTAAACTAATTTGTTGCCTTTGCCTATACAAATATTTTTTTTGGAATAAAACAATATCAAAACTAATAATTAGGTTTTTAAATATAAGACATACTTAGACACTATTTAAAAAATTGTTTTTATAAAGATGCTTAACGCATAAGCAGAGATTTACTGTGAATATCATTGCCAAAAAAAGTATGTTTCAAAAATGAATTGTAATTCAATATCTATATATTATTAAATCTCCTCTTTGCTATAATATACTTTATCGACCGAAAAATAGAATTGCTGTATATGTCGGAAATGCTTGCGTGTTTGTTTCTCGTCCCAAATGGATAGGCTGGTTTTAATTGCTAATTGGGCGCTGCTTAATATGCTCGAAGAAAATCGATCGTGTCATTTACAAGTTATCAGTTGTTTTCTAGTTGATATTTATGTTTCATTTCAAAATTTGCCTTTATAGCAATTCAACGATGTTAAAAATTCATAGTAACTTATAACTGGTGCTGCATCGTAGAGTTTATTTATATAATTGACACAAATTTAAATGAGATCAGTTTCAGCTCTAATGGCGTGATTTCTTAAATTAAAGAATATTGTTTGAAGAGAATCAGTTCAAGAGAGAAAGGTCCGTTATATGAATTTCTAGCAAATATTTTAGAATTTCAATGTAAATAGCTTACAAACAGGGTAAAGCACCACCGCACCCTTCCTCACTTATGTATACATATATGCCCGTGCTTATTTATGGAATAAATATTAACAGCGTTAAAAATTGTCCCAGGGGGACTACTACATAATTCGATTCGGATAAAAAATTGTTTTAAACTGTTTACTATTAACAGTAATTCCAAAGCATTTTCTTTTGAATCGAATTACGCAGTAGCCCCTGGACCCATCCTAAATTAAGTCGATGATTTCATTAAAAATATCTATCGCTAGCTGGCAAAAAAGACGTTACTGATCTGGCATTCGATTTCGTTTTATATATTCTCGTAATCTCGAAATATTTGCACGCGTTCGCAAATGCGGCTCAGTGCGATATTATATTAGAAACGTAAAATTTTTCAGGTGCCAATATATTATTCCGTATTTGAAATTTGCGTTTAAAAGTAATAGAAGAGTGTTACAACAGGCAATTTTATTAGGGTAGTTGAGAGTTGGTTCAACTTATTAAAGTTAATTGATAAGGTAACCAACTAGTGATACAGTTGCGTTTGCGCTGCTTTTAGACTTGATGTGTTTACTCACAAAAGCACCAAACAATCAAGCTGAACTGTGGCTGAAGAAATCGATAAGTATTTCTAAATTTTAAAGTGAAGCGTACTAAAATATTAGTCAAGATGTTTGAATTTACACTTCTCCAAACGACTGCATGCTCCGCAGATAAGAAATGTTTCTTAAAAGAAATGCGTACATACTTAAAATATACATACATATCGCCACTTAAAATCCAAAAGGCCGTAAACGACAAAATTAAATTAATATAAAACTCCCAAAGCGCCTAAACCGGTTTCTTATAAACTTTTTAAAATTTTGTATCTCGATTTTTACTTACGCCTTAAGGCTAATAATTTGAAAACTCAGTATTGGATAAAGGCAGCACTGGCCATAAGTGAAACATATTTTCAACTGCCTGCCTTCTTGTAGAAAATTCGAAATTAGTCCGTTAGTTTTATTCTTATTAGAGTGTAATCAAAATCAAGTAATTATAAAATATAATATTTAAAATGTTTCCCAAGTTTCAGCGGATCATAGCAAAAGCCTCGCAGCATAATGTTTTTTAATTTTTTTTTATAACCTTTAATACAACTTAAGTATGTACGTAATGATTAATTGTAATTTTTAATATTTTCTTTTTCTAGTACAAACTCTAGTTGAGACAAATCTTTTCTCTGATGCGCTATCGGCAGCGACGGGACCTAAAAAGGTCACTAAACGCAAACGTCCCAATACACCACTGATGAATGGCAAAGAGAGTCCCATGTCACCTAACAGCCCCGATGGTCCAAAAGTAATGCCTTTGAAATTCTACCAAGACACGTTGGACGAATCAAAAGTTGACGATTCGAAGTCTAATAAAGAAAATGATGAAATATCTGGCACAAAAACTTCGGAAGAAGATGGCTCAGCAGATGATAAGGATATTGAAGACGATGATGATATACCTTTGAAAAAGGTCAAAGAAGATATTGAACAAAAGGTGGCTAAGGAAAAGAAGTTGGACTGTGGCGATACCAATATTGATATAACAAAAGAAGATGATGATAAACAAAAAGCCGAAGGCGGCTCTTCGTCTAACCGGCTAGAAGAAGTGAACTCATCACAAGTGGAGGAAGATGATGCTAAGATTGTGTTAGAGAAAGTGCCCGGCCCGGGCTGTGGGCCAAATGGTCCTCCTGGTGTATTGATGCTACATCGACGTAAAGGTCCTAAAAAGAAGTTGACCTGGCATCCGCAAGAAACTCTAGAACAAATACGTTACTTTGAATTAGATGAAAATGAACGTTGCAATGTAACCAAGACCTCGTTTCTGGATATGAAGAACTTGGAACACTTCAACGAACGTGATGCCATTGTTATGGCTAGACGCGGTTTTAACCATGAAGACAATATGGAAGTTCAAACCCAGTGGAAACCGTTGGCGGAAGTAGATGATGTTCCACCTCATCCGGAGGGTAATCAATCAAAGCAAAGAAAAATACAGGCTGAACGTGAACTAACGACTTTAAGAGCCTTGTACTTTACGCATGCCTTAATACCCGATTCTCCAGCTGAAGCTGAATTCGAACCAGCATTTAATCATGATGTACCTTTAATACCGTTGGATGACTTGACTGGAAATCCAGATGCTGTTAATGACTTTACAAGTATGCCTTGGCCCGAACCGCGTGGTTCACCAAAACAAGGTGATAATTCCATGTCAGGAACTGGTGGGTTGGAAAGTCCGGTAAACATGTTTGGCAGTCCCACAGCGCAAGTTGTTACTGCAGCCAACAACAGCAAACAAGGCGGCGGTGGTAATCCATTTAATCCTTTTGTAAATCCCTTTGCGGGTAATCAAGGACCAAATGGTCCCAACCAATCCCCCATGCAAAACAGTCCCCAAGGCAATTGGAAAGGACCTGGAAATGGCATGGGTGGTCCTATCGGCGGAAATGGTCCTATGATGGGCAATGCATTCAACGGAAGTCATGGAAGTCCCATAATGGATATGGGAGTTCCTGGACCAATATGTCCTGGTCCCATGATTAATAATGGACCTCCGCAAAACTTCATGAACCAATTTTCACCGAATTTCGGAGGCCCTCCCAATCCTTTCATGGCTGGTCCATCTGGCTTTAACAACGGGCCAAACAACTATGGTCCTATGGGTCCCAATGGTCCAATGATGAATGGCATGGGTCCGGGACCAATGGGCAATAATTTCGGTCCCCAAATGATGAATGGTGGCCATAATAATAGGAACAATCGTGGCAACAATAATGGCGGAAATTGGCGTAGTGGAAGTTCCAATTTCCAAGATAATGGTGGTGGCAACTGGCGACCAGCTGGTCCTGGTCAAAATATGCGAGGAAACAACGGCGTATGTAAAGCATTTATGCGCGGTCACTGTCGTTTAGGCAATTCTTGTAAGTACATACATCCGAATAAAAGCAAACGGATATAGGAATCGTCTCATGATAACCTCTTTTCGATGGAAGATTCCTCGGACTATGCTTCCTTACCTTAAAATAACGACTGTGATATTTAATAAAGACTTAATACTATTAGAGAAAATATGATTTCATAAAAAGCATTAAGTTTTTAGCCTGCTGAAAAGTAATAAAGCCAACCAAGAGTATAAATGCTATTACGCCAACCCCAACCCCAAACCGTTTGTACACTCGTTCATACTACCGAGCATTTACGTAATCTGTAACTATTCCAGAACCAGCTCGAATATAAACAGCCGGCTGCCTTAAGAAAATAACCCATTGTTTTAAGAATAATATAAAAGTAAATAAAAAATTAAGTGAAAGAAGACATTAAAAAATGTATACAATTATAAGAATCATCATATTAATTTAAAATATTAACTTGTATCAAATAAATTTTGTAAATATTAATTAAGTATGACGTTAAAAGAATACCAGTTAAAAAGCGTACCATTTTGCATTTTTAATTTGAAATATTCCTGTACTTGTTTCCAATTACTTATTTGCATTAACATGTATACCTTCATTAAGTCATCATATTTATTCAGTTAATAAATGATTTCATCGCTCTTTGTATTTAACAAAAAATATTCTCACATACATACATATATTAATAGCAGATATCACATACTTGTATAAACAATATTAGATAATAGTAAAAAACATAATTGGTTTAAATATAAATTTTTTGTTATGTAGTGAATAGTTAATTTGTACTATTATATTTAAGTTATAGATTTAAACTTTTTTTTACACAAATTAGAAAGTAATTGATAATTTTTGAGAATGAAACAATTTAATAAATAATGTTTTATTAATAAAACAAAGTAATTAAATAAAATTATGTTGAATTAGAAATTATTGTTTTACAAGAAATTCGCATAAAAGACTTCAAAAACGGAACCTATCATTCTGTGGCACTGCGTTCAAAAATTAAAAGTTTCAAAACAAAAAAAAATTTTATTCTGTGGGTTTGTTTGCTGTGCGCGGTAGATATAAAAGATTTTATTTTCATCGCATTTTCAATATTCCTAATATTAAATATTAAAGTAAAAGCTATTTTCAAGCGTTTAACGTACAGCATCAGTTTTAATAAAATTACAATAAATGTTTTTTATAACCTCCAAAAAAGAATTAGAGGGTTTATTCACTTTGTCATTCCGTCTGTAACGCAGCGTAATATTCCTCTAAGGTCCATAAAGTATATATATTTTTGATCAGTGATGAAATCTAAGACGATTTAGCCATGTTTGTCCGTCCGTCTGTGGAAATCACGATTCAGTCCAAACGTAAAGAGCATATGATATATTTTTAAGTCAAAGAACATTAAAAGCGATGATGAACTTGGAGCCAGAAAATCAGAAAAATCTATTTTTGGACACCGCTCCCTTTAGTGTGCATTGACGTAAGATTGTATATGCTAAAATATTTAACAAATTGTATTACTTAAGCCTACATTTCTTAAAAATTAAATTTTTAAGCCTTTATGACAAAGCTGAGATGTTCTCCGATCTTCCTTTGCCTTACCACTCACCCCTAAATGACCCTATAAAAAAAATTTTTTTTCACTTAATAACTAAGAATTTACTTTTTAGTGTTTTATGGCACGGCTCCTCCCGAAGCGACCCCGACCATGGGAGGGAAGGGACCTGTAAGTTTTTTACGAGGGTTGACTATATGTTTAAGCTATGGCTTTGCCCTAGGGTATAATTAATACATAATAAACATTTGCCATATTAATATTTTAAAAATTGTTGGGCAATGGTTAAGTCAAGACCTTTACATCAGAGTACATCAATGTGCTCACTCCATAAATCATCTTTAATACATATGTATATGTACAAACACGCACGGTTGAACTAAGCCCATAGGATATATTTGGTAGATTAATCAAAACTATGTACTGTGATTTTTTATATTAATTGAAACCGCTAGGATGGAACACCGTTCGAATTAAATGTAAAAGTTACTTTCGATAATTTGTTTCATAAATTATGAAAATGTTTCTTCTAAATTATAATATTTTTTTCAAGCTGCTGAAATAACAGATTTAAGAGGTATCACTGTAAAGTTCTTTAATTAAATTCCTAAATGAAAAGAAAACCTAATGGATGATTAGACAGTCTAGAATATAAATTCTTTTACTGGCATACCTATGAAACAAAAATTTTAAAAATTAGTGGTAATAAATAATACAGCTTAAGTTTTTCTAGGTCGTCTATTACAAGACCACATGCACACACATGTGGATGTGTGTCATGTGCTCTGCAGTAGTAATAAGAAAATCAATACATATTGCTTTTGCGCTAACGAATGTGACGACATCGAAATAATCAAGGGTTTGTTAAACTTTATACTAAAATCCGTTATAAAGAAATTTTTACACGAGTACTTTTAAGGTTTCACCGAAAAACAAAACGAAAGAAGCAGGTAATAAAATCATAAGGAAACAAAATGTTTTTTAGTTATTTAAAATTCCACCACAGTAAAAGTTTCATATCAGTTATGAATTTAATAAAGATATTAATTTTGTTGGAGGGAATTTACACGTGTGTTTCTAGTTTAAGTTTTACAGTCACTTCCAAGATCTACATGGATGTGAAGCATCAAAAGAAACCATTGGGTCGTATAGTATTTGGTTTATTTGGCAAAAGATCTCCCAAGGCTGTGGCGAATTTCCGGCACATCTGTTTGAGGGGAATAAATGGAACAACATATGTGGGATCTGAGTTCCATCGAGTCGTAAGTCGTTTTCTCATACAAGGCGGTGATATTGTAAATAACGATGGCACTGGCTCAATAAGCATCTATGGGGATTTCTTCGACGATGAAGCAGTGGATATAGAACATATTCGACCTGGTTATGTGGGCATGGCCAATCGAGGACCCAATACAAATGGTTGTCAATTTTATGTAACAACTGTGGCAGCACAGTGGTTAAATGGCAAACATACTGTATTTGCTAAAGTTATTGAGGGTATGGATGTGGTATCGGCCATAGAAGATGTAAGTTGAGAGTTTCATAGCTTAATTCTCTTAACAGTATATGATCTTATGATAATTTTTAGGTTAAAACGGACACCGACGATCATCCTATCAATCCGGTTATTATTTTTAATTGTGGAGAAATGCCCACAGAACCGTATGAATTTTATCCCGATGATTTTAGGTGAGTTTTGGAAATGATATGATATTAACTGGCTGACCCACGATGTCACTCGGTATCGTTTTGTCGAGTAAATACATTTAAAACAAAAACAAATTTTAAAAATTTGTAAGTTATTTATCCACTTTTAAATGAAATTAATTTGTTGATGGCTAAGCAATGTCTATATGCATTTCATTTACCAAATCATTAGTAGACTTCAAACATCAACAAATAAATTTCATTTAAATAGAATTATGACAATATGTCAAATAAAAAAGTTTATAACAGTTATTTATCCACAAAATTTTCTGTGAAGAGAAAAAATAGTTTTTTATGTGTGTGACTATTTGATTCTCCCTTTCATACAAAATATCATTCAGAGATTATGTCTCTAACCCAAAATCATAATACGAGTATTTGGAAAAAAAGTTCTAACTTTCTTTCGCAGAAATACATTTAAAACAAAAAGAATTTATAAAAATTTGTTTTTGTTGTAAAAGAGTCTTAAATATCGTGTTAATATAATATAGTCGAAGTAGTCGATTCCCATATCAGGGGGCAAATTATGGCATTCGATATCGATCGAAATTTGTATTTAAACTGTATAAAAATTTCGTTCGATATCGAATACTGTAAATTTGGCCTCAGTTCGTGACCTCTTAAAGCAACTTTGATTGAAATTTATAGATCTAAAAGTCATCGTTGTCGAAAAGTTGCCAGCTACGGTCATATAACGGAACTCCAATCAGTCTGTGTATTTTCTTTACACTCATACTTAAGTACCTACAAACATGGAAAATATTCTATTCTCTTTTTGAAGAGAGAAAAAAAGAACGAAGCACTGTCAACTAGTTACTTATTGCTCTTTTATTTGACAGTTTCTTTCGCCATCGATATACAAACATTTTAAAAACACTTATGCATTCACTCACAAACATTTATATTTTATCTTTCTAGCGTTATGGGATGGATAAAGGCAGCCGGCTTGCCATTTTGTACTTCGTTTCTTGTCCTCATGCTGTTCCATTACTTCTTCCGACAATTAAATATGTATTGTTAAAAAATTCTTGTATTCAAAATTTTAGTTAATTTAATTACATGTGAAAATAATATACATAAACAAATAAAAAATATTCTAAATAAAATTTGTTATCTAAGGAATATCCCTTTGATTTCTGTCCAGGATTCGACCCCGTAGCAATATTGGAAGTGTGGCACCCATATGTAACTGTAGAGAGAAAATAGTATATTTTTATATATTTTTAATAAATTCAAATATTATATTAATAGATAAGAATATACATATGTAGCTGTTTCTGTACTTCATTCAAGATGGAAAGAATGAATATTAAATTCACTTAAGATTGATATTCTAATTTATTGAAAATTTCTTTTAAATTCAGAAAGACATGATACATATTCCAAGGCACAGAGGAAAGTCAATGACAGTTTTTAAACAGGAATGATAATTTTTATTTTTCGTAAAATATATCAATTTGCAAGCTTTAAATTTGAGTGTGAATAAAAAATTTTATTAAAAAATTGCACACGAGAACTGTGTCAAACCGATGGTAACCCACTTTTGATCCCCCTGTTGCCGTTTTGATTATATCTTCATATCGTATTTTTCTGATTTTTTTTTGTTCCATTAAGGCAAACTTTTTTTGGTGCTAATTTTTTATATACTTAAGTACATATCAAATTTTCATTGTGTAAATGGAGTTGTTAACATAAAATCAATTAGCCTATTGAGTACAAACGGATGTTATTAAGCTCATTATGGTGTCCATATGAGCAGTAACATCCTATACTGCACCGTACCGGTGATTCAAAGTCCATTTTAAACTCAGCTCTAACGATATCCCGTTAAGTTTTCACAAATTTATGGTTGAGATGCCAACAAAATTTGCTACGCATTACAGAGAAAACTCATCCTTTGGTCGAACTGAACATAAGAGTATCGAACTGAACATAAGAGTACATGGAACTCTTAAATTAGTTCAAATATACTTGAATTTTTCAAAAGCCCTTATAATGGAAACACAATTTTATATTCCAAAAGTAGTTTTACAGCAAGAATTGTTCATAAAAAATTATAAAATGGGAGGCATAACAAATAAAAAGGTTGGATACTAAGTTCATTTCGAAAAAGAAATAGTAAAAATGGCAAAGATATCGAAATATTAGTGAATTTACACATAACGGCCACATGCACTGTAGTGGCAAGTCAGTTGTGTACTAGGCAGTGTTGAATAAACATCGTACCTTTACTATGTACGTATGAAAACAGTTTAACCATTGATGGTAGTGCAGTGTTTGTTATTAAGCAAATTGTTTTGTAAACAAATAAATTGTACCTGACGGGTTTGGAATTAAAATAAATTGTTGTGTAAATAGATTATACAAATTGTTTTACAATTAAAAGAAACTGTATGTAATCAAAGGAAATAAATTACAGTTGTTTGTTAAACTATAAAATCACTTACATCAATGTAGAGGTAATCTTCCACATTTTGATTGTGTTCAAAGAAATGCTTTTGTGGACGAAATAGAATAATTACATTAACTTTTGTTCCGGGAAATGTATTTTTACTTTCTGCAGCTATTTTACAGTGAGTATAGTGATGCTTCTGTTCCAAATATATTGATTTGTTTAAACTATTGTAATAATAACTGCGGCATTTATTATCCTGTACGTTTATTGTACGTTGATGCTGCTGCTGAAGATTGAAATCATACGAATGGGCATGCTTTACTTTGGGACTCGTTTCCCTATCTATCAGTCGTTCATTCATATTACGATACAATTTATCACATGAAGTGATTTTGTCGTCAGCCCGGTAGTAAATAACATTATTTGCTTCACCACTACAAAAAATAAATATTTTTATTAATATTCATATGTATTTAGGTATGTACCTACTTTCCAAACAGTTGCAAGTCAATAACAAGTCCGGGAATTTTAATAGCCGTTCTAGCGGCCGCTAAAAACTTTCCCGGCCCATTAAAGTCCAATGTTATCAGAGATTTGTAATATTGATTCAAATATACTTTACCCATGTCTAAAATATTGGCTCTTAAGTGAAATGGTAGCGATTGTACGTTAATAGATTTTATATTAATCGGTATTTTTTCGTCATAACTTTTAAGATTCAGCAAATAGTTCTGATAAAGCGAGCCAAGTAATGCACTTGCTTCAGAATTGTAACACAAAGCATTTTTAAACTTTTCTGTTTGCAATAATTGATATAGAGCTGCATCGCTTGGTAACTCTTCATTGTTGTCAATTAAAATATAGTTTTCTTCACTGCTAATCTCTAAAGAGAAGTTCGAAGTTTTAGATGTATATAAAGTTTCAGTTGATAGGAAAGTTGAGTCGGTCAATCGCCTTTTGACCTCCTCAAAATCGTTTTCCTCTTCTTCCTCTGTGTCTAAGAACTCGTCATCTGTTTTCGTAATTGCTTTGAAAATATCCAAATAGTATAGTTTTTGCAAAACACGATATTCTTCGATTACTTCGTCTGGATGTTGGTGCACAAGGTCTAAAATGGGCTCAGCTGTTGTTAGCATAGGTATTACACCAACTCCAAAATATTGTAATATTTCGTTTTCGCTTTCGTTTATAAGAATACTTATTGCCCGTTTAAAATCTGTATTAAAACCCATAATTCCCTCAGTTCGAACGACAGTATTTTGAAACGGCGGCAACTGAAGGTCTTTACTTCCCAATATGTTGTTAAAGCCCAAGGCAATCTTAGGTAATTTATATTTGATATTATTTGCAATGTGATTAAATTTTAAAGATAGTTGATACTTTGTTATATTTTCAATATACGATTTAGTATAATATTTTTCATACCAGGGCTGCAATAGAAAAACCTTTGGTGATTTATGTAGCAATTTATTTATTGTGATATTCTTTGGAATAAAAATTTATTAATTCCGCTATCGGACAATTTTGTCGAAAAATGAAAGGACTGGGGATAAATTACAGCATCCGATATCAGTCGTAATTTGTATTTAAAGGGTATTGAAATTTTGATGAATATTGAATGCGGTAATTTGGCCCCTGGTCGTGTAGTATTGGTGCACTCAATTGAATTTTTGATGGTCAACACATATCTAATGCATGGCATATGTGTGTAGTACAAATTTTTTCTATATGTTGTAAAACTCACCTTTACACCTAAGTAAATATACTGTTTACTTAATATTACGGTTCTATCCAAATTTACCAAAATTATTTCTAAATGTTGAGATTCACCTTCTTCCACATGTAATTGAAATGAGGCTCGGACTTCATACCCTGTAAAAATATTTTCGAATTTTTGTTAGAGATAGTATCAGTTGTAAAGGGTGATTTTTTTCGCCAACTTTCTTTTTGGCAACACTATGTTTGGCAGCTCAGCTGTTTCGTGTGACATGTTCAGTTTGGTCTACAATTCAACCATGAATTGACGAATAACGCTTGCAAATTAATGAATTTTATTATAGGAAAGTGCATCGTAAATTTTATGTTGTTTTTTAAATCAAATCTGATAGCTCCCAAAAATCACTCTATATAACATAGATAAAATTTTAATATGAAAAATAACGTTAATAAAGAAGTTTGAATTAGTGCAGTTGTCTCGTTTCATACAGAAACCGATAGATAGATAAAAATCGTTTGTTTCCTTCTATTCGCTCTCTGTAACTTAGAACATATACTACAAAAGAATCAATTTCTTTATATTTTTGATTCACCTTTTCAGAATGAAGTAAATCTTGTATACAGTTTATTCTAGTGCGACTTTTTGAAAATCTTCAACGTTCATACGAATGACAAGGAAACTTGCCTATTTCAAACATGAAATGTGATTTTTTTTAATTATTTATGTACGATGTAACTCACCTTTCCTTATCGGTGGAATATGCAATGCACACACTTTACTTTCTTTTTCTTTCAATAACCCACATTTTTCATAAAAATATAAGGAACTATTAAGATCGAAAGTTTCACTACTCCGAGCTGATACATCCATAGTATAATAAACAGCAGAGTCTACATTATTTGAATCCTCTGCAGCGAATATTCCATCAAAAGATATGGATTCAAATTTGTGGTTATTGCAAATATTTTGCGATTTTAAATTATCTTCCACAATATATAACTTCAGTTCATTTTTTATATCGGACTCTTCATATATTTCGAATTGTATATGATCGGCAGAGTATGTGGTGCTAAGCTTCTGCTCTACTTTCGAATAAGCGCACGATGATAGTCCGGTCGGGGAACTTATTTCCAGAAGCTCGTCATCTAAATTTAAATTTTCTACTATTTCATATAAAATATTCTCGACATCAATAGAATCGTTTAGAAAACTTTTGCAATTTTGATACCGCTTACGCATGTTTGTTTTTGTATCTGAGTCTGTATTTATTGTTTGCAATTCTAGCATACGAATTAAATCTGACCAAATAATAGAAGCCACTTGTTCAGTATCATCTTCCTATTGTGATTAGGAGAATTATATTAGAATTATATTTAATAAAATTTTATACAAACCGGGCTTATGTATTTCCATTCCTCATTTAGTTTTTTCCATTTATAGCTGGCTGTTACTTCTCCCGTATTCATTAGTTCTATATAAATTGTACCTTCCGCTTGTTTTGTAAATAATGTTAACTGGTTCTGTTTTAAAGCTATTTTGGGCATAAATACCAATAGCTTAATGCGAACTGTTTTCTAAATTTAATGATATTAAATTGTTATTAAATTGTTTATGTATTTCTAAATGATGTATTTTAAAAAGCCTAGATATCAGTTTACTATGTACATATGTGATATGAGAGAGAGAGATAGGCGAATTGAAAACAACATCATTTGCTATCTCTTTCATATCATCTTTGAAAAATTGTCTGTGTATCAAAATGTTAAATTGTCGCACAGATGTGAGTCCTTCGGGAACCGATCTATACCATGATGTAAGAAGTGCAAATTTCTCACATCCACCGCTACTAGAGACATGAGCGTATAATCGTACACAATCACGAAACTTTAACTTCCTTCACAAGCGCAACATTTTTAATCAGATCACACATGATCACCAAAACACTTATTTAACAATAAGACACGACACAAAAAAATAGGACATTTGCACATTAACAGAAGAAAAGTAATTATGTTCTGTAATAGAAAAATCCATAAGCAACCGTCGAAATGTACAGTTAGGAAGATAATTGTAGGCATGCCCCAGAGCGAGACGCAAATAGATCGTAGATCTATTTAACTGTAACTGTAGCGAGAGGAACGCGCCAATCTATTTTATTATGTGTAAATTAATTAGAAGTGTTATTGAAATGTAACATAACAGCTGATTCATTCCGTCACAGTTACTTTGCGTTCCAGTCTGCTAATTGTCCCTTGAGGCTTAAGTTTAAATCACGGATACTGACCAAGTTTGAAGCTACTTAATTAGTTTTGATTCGATAGCTTTTCGCTGGTGATATACTCTCCTTATTCTATAACTATTTGCCAACGTCACGCCAAGACAATATCAATAACCAAACATTTCTGTACTCCTGATCTTCAACAATTGAAATTGACAATTTCTAACAGCCTTTTGCTATACCCAAGACCCTAGATAGTAAGCAAGTGGCCTACTTTTGATATTGTCTTGGAGAACAGTTACAGAATAAGTGGAACCGTTTCTTTGGCTGCAGTTTCTATGTTGATAAAACAATATTTTGAATTCGTCTATACTAAAATACCATTACCTGAACTCTTAAGTTAGCAGAACATGTTATACTTCCTTCATAATATGAATTCAAACGATTGCTTATCTCATCTTTATTCATGGTTATCAAAAACTCTTTCGTTTCCAGTTCAGCTATCGAAAAATTCAATTCATCTTCGTATGTACTATTTTCAAATAATTCTTTTATTTTAAATGGACCCTGTATTTTCAGACTTACATAGTCCACATTGGCTTGCGTAATATTTGTAAGTTTAATAGTTTCTAAATAATAGAAAAGCAAATAAATACATTTTCGATTTTATATCCCTTTTGAAGACTTACCATTCTGTTCGAGTTCCTGATAATTATGTGTTCTACAATAAGTCATTGTAATATCACGTCTATTCCAAGAAAGTTGCGGCACTATAAAATTAGCCGAAACACTAAATCTATAACTTTCCATATGCTTGACATCATTAAAGTCTCTTATTTGTATAAGAAATTCACTGTAAACCGATATTGCTTCGCTGCAACTTATTAAGATGCTGAAGCTTTTTTCAGAACATGCTGGCACTATTAAGTTATTAGGTTCAATAATAAACTTCTCTTTCGAAGGACTTATAGCGCAGCTAGAATTTGCAGAACTTTTAATTCTTGTAATATTGACACGATAACAACGTAAGCCTTTATTTGAAATTTGTATAGCTTTTGAAAAATTTGGCTTATAGTTGTGGCTATCCTCTTCCGTATTACAGAGTATGTTGCCCATATTTAGGTCTTTGGCACGAACTTCAGGTTCAAAGAATATTGGTATGCCCTTGACACTTATACTAATGGGAATTTTCTGAAATTTTTATAAAATAAAGATCATAAAGCGATAAAATAGCTAAATGAAAAATTTGAAACTAGAAATTTTAGTGAGAAAGAGATCAACAAAAGATGTTTTACTTTTGAGAGGTCGTGCACAATAACTCTTTATGACAAACAAATACGTTTTGGGAAAAATTCTGTAAGAAACATGCAATTTAAAAATAAATTGCATGCAATTTAAGTTTTCTCAAAAGCTGCTTTAGTTTTAAAAATTCTTACAATAATTCTTTGTAAAAAATGAATATGTTTTGGGAAAAAATTCTGTTAGCAACACGCAATTTAAAAAAAATTAGTTTTGACTTCTTTCCAAAAAAATAGTAAGAAAATCGTTCCAAAGAATATATTTCACTGTTTTTTTTAATATAACTAAGTCGCATTAAAAAAGTTATATGTATATGAACCATAATTGATTTTTACCTCAGTTGTTTCAAATTCCATTGCAATATACAAGAGATTTTTATAAATTCCAGGATCCTGAAACCGAACTTTCAAAGTGACATAAATTGTTTGTCCATTAGGCGCCAGTTGGCCACCGTAAGGCTCTATAGACATGCAGCATTCATCTTTCTGAAATAATAACAACTAAAAATTAGGAAAACACCTAATAAATATACCAAAACAAGTTTCAATTATCCAATCCTGAAAACGTCTTACTGATTTTCAATACTAATTTATTTTCTCCAGAAGTATAAAATAGGTTGAATTAAAAAAAAAATAAATAAAATTAGTTTATATTAAATTGAATTAAGATTCTATAGGCTAATTGTTCGAAATTTTTAATTTAATTCTCAGAAAGACATGATAAATATTCCAAGGCACAAAGTTTAGATAATTACTTTAATATACCAAAAATAATTTTAAATTTTCCGGCTCTGGAACCGTATTCGAGATTTTGATGACTTTCAATTTCATTCTATTTAGGACTATTGTATTGGAACATCAATCCAAGACCGAATCTTCTAACTTTTCAGCGGTCTTTGGAAACCCGATTTTACAGGGACTCGTACAGAGAGAAATCCCTTATACGAGGTCCCCTATTCATACGGACCCATATCGTACATACATATTTATATAGTTTGTGGGGCCGCATATTAATATTTGCAGAAATTACGCACGAAATGGCAAAACTAAAGCATTTTTGGTGATGAATATCGCTTGTGTGAGTCCCGGTTCAAACACTTCAATCAGTTCCGTACCGCGCCAATTTATAGTCTATCTCCTTCTTTCCTAAAGAAAAATCAAAAGTTTAGCAGCAAAAGTTGAATTGTTTGAACAGGGACTTAAAATGCTAAACCGCACGACTTGTCAAAAAGATCTATCACAGTTACTATTTTATTGTCATACTTTCTTATCACACTTGTCATATTTGGCAGATCGCATGATTGCGTAGGATAGAGAATCATAGGCTTTTATCGCAATTTGGTTCCAATTTGAGGGAGCTGTAAAAATACATATAAAAATAAGAAACTAACTTACTAATTTTAATTTGAACCATGTACTAGTGGGAGTAGCATTTTCTATGAATATATATATTTCAGCAGGTTCCAAAACCTGCAGGGTTTTCTGTATGAAACGGGGAAAAATGTTTAATTTTGTCGGCAAAACTTCAGCTTTAATATGAAATGGATAACTTGCACTAGCTCCAAGAAATTTAATGCTGGTCAAAGAAAACAGAAAAAATTTCATTGAAACGAATTTTCATTAAAAAAAATCAGCTCATTAATATTTACTTACATTCCCGATAAGCTGATAAATCCTAACTTTGAAAATTTCACTTGACATGAGACCTTTGTTTTCGAATTAGGTCCAATGAAATATTTCCATTTATTATTCGGAAATCTCATGACTCCCAAACTTGATTTCGGCTACTCCAAAATGGATATGGTTAAATATCTCAACTAAGAAAGTTTAATGCATACCTACTACAACATCATAATAGAAGAATCCGCCAAAATTACTATTATTTTGAAAAACCATTTCAAAGTCATAATAGTCTCCCGCATACAATTGATCCGCCATAATAATTACATTGTCCCATATAATTTCTGGTATCGAACAACTGTAATTAATGCACAATTTAGAAGTCATAATATCGGTTTCAACAATTTGGCCCATGTCATCAGTTTCTTTGCAGGGTGTGGCTTTCACGACTGGACAGACTCTTAGTTCTATGTACTTACAGTGACAACCCAAAACATTTGGTATAACCACAACTGAAATGGCTTTGCCGGTATTTGGTTTCAGGTAAATTATCTCGTTGTTGCAATAAATTTCTTGTGGATCGGTTGCCAATGAATTCCAATCCATTTGTGAATAATTTCTGTATTTATCCATGTCAGAAAAGTATGGTATATTAAGAATTACATTTAACGCTTCCTCTATAACTTTCTTCTCTTGTTCGGGCTTATCAAATACTTTAATCGCTTTCAAATAAGAGACGAATTTATAAGACTTGTCGGGTATGAGATCTGAATACAAAAGAAACAGATAAGAAAATTAAATCAATTTGGGTATTATTTAGTGTTAAAATTAAGGCCCTAATTTCGTAAATAACAACACCAAAGTCTATTATTTTGTTGTTTAACGATCAGCTGTTTATGTGACATTGACACAAAATTTGTGTCAATGTGAAAGTGCAAAAGAATGTAAGTGAAAAACGTTTAAAAATCAATTTTAAAATATAAAATAAAATTAAGTGTGCGGTGAATAAGAATAAAAGCATTTTAAAAGATTGCAAAATAGTCCTTCCCAAATTTTTGTGACAGCAGGGAAATATTGAATGTGAAAACTGCGAGTGTCTGCATGGAATATTTTTAACCAGAGGATTTTACTAATTCACAATTTGAGATGGGTAAGTCGAAATTTTCACTGTCCTATTTTTACTACTAAACTTATGACCATTTTTTCTTTGAAATTTAATTGACGTTAACAAAAACCAAACCTTATTGCTTAAACTGATTTCTTTGTAAAGGCTGGTCAAATTTGAGGTTAGGAAGTAAATTAGCTTAAAAACACACTATTTTGGACAAATTCAGTTTTATTGATACCAAAAACCAAGTCTTATTGCTTAAACTGATATCTTTGAATTCAGTTTGATACCAATGTAAAGTAGAAATATGGGAATTAATAATAAAATATGATGTCGGGCAAATGTCCATCACTCAATCACAAGAACGGAGTGGCCATTTGACATCGCCAAATCGAGAAATTACGCGATCGGGAAATTTCTTATGCTGTCTTGCTGAAACCAAAGGTCACTGATGTTAACATTAGCCCATTGTGGCCACAAAAAAATCGGTTATCACGGTTTGGTAGTGGTGAGAATTCTCGGTGACGGCGTTTCCTCCCTCATTTTCGAAAAAATACGGTCCGATGATGCCACCTGACCACAAACCGCACCATACGGTCATTTTCTTTAGATGTAATGGTTTTTCGAGATCTGTTTGCGGATTTTTTGAACCCTATATGCTACAAATGGGCCGGGTCTCATCACTAAAAATGATTTTGTTGAAAAATGCGTTGTTTTCGTTCAAACAGCCAATTCAAATAGTTCAACGCAAACAAAGAACACACAGAATTCCATGCTTAAAATTTCCAACGTTTTACTAAATAAATGTCAAACGATGACAGCTCACTTTTTGACATTTCATCATTTGCCAGTCAATTTATTTCCTAACCTCAAATGTGCCCATCCTTTATGTACGCTGTGACATTAATTTATTTTTTATGAAAATAGAAATAATTAAAATTATAAAGAAGAATGTAGTCGCAAAGTCGTAGTCCGATCGCAAAAGTTTAGTACGAGGGGAGAAACTGTGTCCTGATGGCCACTATTCCATATGAGTCCTCCTCTACGATGTGTGTAGAAGAACTGCACACTGCTCTTTTACTCCTACTTCAAGAGAGCCTTCTAAATATCACCTCAATGAGTACCAGTGTTTTTCTTATCTTATCTTAATATCGGCATATTGGGTAAACAACATTTTGTAACCTAAAAGGCACTGGTTTCATATTGCCGTGGCCAAAATTTATATTTAGTTTTTGCATAATCAAAATAAGTCGTGTTTGTTTGAACGAAGATAAAAATATCAAGATCATTTAAATATTTGTATACCTACCCAAGGCGGACTTCTCAAATTCACTACTGCAACATGAATTATTCTCAATTTGTGATTGCATGCTTAGCAATGCTGACTCTGGTTCTTCAAAATCATATCCGAATTCTTCCCCAAACAGAAATTCTTTTGGATCATGTTTTTGATTGTAGGCTTGTTGTAAATAATTGAAAGGATCTTTAACAGTGATGGGCAAATGTTCCTCAACATTGTTTGTATTTAGGACGAGTGGAGTTTCGATGCCATCTCCTCTTACGGTGCATTGCACAGTTAATGGCACCGTCAAAGGATTCACTAGCAATACTAAACGTTTTTGAGGTATAGCGATGGGAATGACGCCCAAATTTAACATTTCAGGAAAACATTTTACTCGAATATGTTTGCAAATGCCCCTAAGGTAAAAATTATACATATATGAATAATTTGATTGAATTTTGATTTCTTTTTATTTCGTTTCATAGCGTTTTAGTTTTTTTTTATATTCAAAAGCTTACCTAATAATTGTTGAAAATATTCCACCGTTTTTAACTTTAAATTCCAATTTGATTAAAAAACTGCCAATTACTGTACAATAAATTTTTAGCTGGAAGATTTCTTGTTGATTTGGTTTTAAGCTGATACCTTCTTTTGGTGTTGCATCTATTCGAGCGGTCTGGCAATTTGAAATACCCCACAAGTTCACATGAGCATCGCATTTTTCTCAAAATTACAAATTATGAATTATATTATTTTTTAATGTAGTTTTTATTTCAATTCAGAAAAAGAAATAACCCCTTTAATCTTTTTTCAATGCAGTTTTAGAAACATTATACTCAAAAGTTCAAATCTGTATTCTGTAATATTTTGAGAAAAAAATTTTGTTTGAATTGGAAAAAAATCAATAACTTCTGTATTCTGATATCGGTTAATAAAAGAAAATTTAAAAATACGAAGAAATTGATAAAAAATCTCTCCAGTCCTATTTCCAAATATTATTAATAGGGCCACACATTCTTGGTAACTCCTTTTACGCCCGTATTACTGCGTCGTTTTTGAAAAGATATACATACATATGTGTATGGTTTTAAAGATTTTTTGGCAGAGAAGTGCACAATTTTAATTTCATTTAGATCGGTTCAGTAATTTAGTAGCAATATGTCTTCAAATTTATTACTTATATCATTAAACGAAGTACTTCCCTTTTTATCGGACGCAAGTATTAAAAGGAAAAACTTAATTGCATATCGATGGACTAATATAGAAATGTCGTATCTCGTTTTTTTCCAAAATCGCGTTTTTTACATATTCTGGTAGAAAAGGAACAGATACACATCCCTTAAAAAATTCAGGCTCATATGTTGAAGAATTACAGAGTTATAACAATTAAAAAAGAGCACAAACTCATGGCAAAAATTTTTTGAAAGAAAAAGCCCTAACTCATTTAAAGTGAATACATTTTTTAACTTATAATAAAACAATTTTTGGTATTAGAAAACTGATATATCGATTGAACAAAAGTACTTAATAAGCGGTCATACTCAAATGGAATGTGACGCAACACATTCCCTTATAGAGAGAAAAATGAATAAAAGACAAATAAACTTGCCGTCTCAATTTGTTCAAATTATAACTGAAGCGCGCAAAGTTCCAGCACCCTTACATGCGCACCACTCACACTATGATTATTTTTTGAATTTTGAAAGTATTTCTCAGACATATACGTCCATTCGACCAGGTAAAAATTTTATTTAACAAAAGAAATTCTAAATATAGGTATAACCAGTAAATCCCAATTTTTAGGCAGAAACATTGGTGATCCAACAGTAAATATGCTAAGAGCCCTAGCATATGATTCGTCAGGACTAATTTATTTTAAAACTAATATCACAGACGAATATGAACTACTTCCACAGAGATCAAAATCTGCTATTAAAAATGTTTCCCCTGAACAACTTTATAAAGAAAAATTATCAATATCAAAAAAAAAAGTGGGACCATTTACAAGATTTAAAAAAGTTCCTCCCGGAAGATTGTCACCACTTCTATGATAATTTGCCTTATAAAAACTAGCACACATATTTCTAGTTCTAAGATTTCTTTTTTGTTAATTTAATTTAATCTTTTTTTGTTTATTTAAAAATGAATTGTTTTATTAATATTATTCGGCTTTTAATTTAGGTTAAAAAAACCTAACATGATTTTTTTTAAATTGAGCAATTAGAAGCCCGATATCACATTACTTTATTAAAAATAGGAAAAAATAAAACAGAATTGAATTTGTTGACTGTTTTAATAAAAAATAGCTTAAAAAATTTGTGTATTATTTTTTAAGGTTTTATTGAGTTTTTCCTTCTCCTGCAAGTAGCCAAAATTAAAGAAACGACCTTTCTATATTAAGCCATCGAACAGTTATAACTCACAATAAAACAATTGTCTGAAGTTTGTTTATTACATACTACATTAATAAATTTGTATGTAATGTTTATTATTATCGTAGTAAGAATTTTAACGAACATTTATATTGCTATATTAAATTGAATTAAGATTCATAGGCTAATTGTTCGAAAACAGCTGTTCTGCTCTGCTGTGTAAGTTGAATAAAACTGATCTTGACTTTCCTTTGTGCCTTGGAATATTTATCATGTCTTTCTGAGATTTTAAAACAAATTTCGAACAATTAGCCTATGAATCTTAATTCAATTTAATTTATTATTCAGCCCAATTATGAATAACAACTCCCCGGGAGTTTTCTCTCTTTTCCCTTTTCCCTTATTCTAAATAGAATCTCCCCGGGAGATTTTTCCCTTCTCCCTTTTCCCTTATTCTAAATAAACTTCGAAAATGGGAGACTCTTCCCCGGGAAAAAAGTAGGTATTATGAATGTAAATTAAAGGGAGAATTTGATAATAAATTCAGAAAATAATTCCTTCAAAAAATTGCAAGGGAGTTGTGCTGAAAAAAATATTTTTCACTTTTTAAGTCAAAACAAAACAACTGAAAGCAAAACAGTTGACTGCGAAAATTCGAAATTCCCTTTCCCATAATACTGTTCTCCCCGTCTGTTTAGAATAAGGGAGTTTTATTCCCGGGAAAATGAATTCCCCGGGAACTCTTTTCCCCGGGAATATTTATAATTGGGGTGATTATCTTTTTTTCCAGCTTTGAACTCATAAAAAAGCCCTAATTCTATATGAATTTTCAACAATTTGAATACCAAAAGCCCTAAGTTAAATTTCTCCTTAAAATTAACAGAAAATGAAGAGATCTTTTTACAATTGAATTCCTTATTTATTTAAAAAAAGACTGCATTTACACTTTGTTTATAACTGTTTTATTTTTGATTTTATTAAGTTTTTCCCTTCTCCTGTAAAGTAATGGAAATTCGAGATACGACCTTTCTATATTAGTCCATCGATATACATATTTATTTTAGCTGTAACTATCAAATGTTTGACCCCCAATCCCATCCTAGTGAGAATTAAATTTATAATACGAGCACTTACCATCCTTATTTAGCACCGTAATTTTAGCGCAATGCTCTTCACCAAAGTACACATGATTTAGATCCAGAACAGTAGGCAACACCTCAATTTCCGGTCCAATAATATGACCGCGTAAGAAAACATTTCTTTTTTCAATTGTCATTTCATTTTTCCAGGAAACGGAAATGCCCGACGTTACGTTAAATGGTGAAATATCACTATCATTTGGTAGAAATTCATTGTGCAAGATTGGACAAAAAGTTATTTTTACATCATATGTCGAATTTGCTCCTATCGTACCACAGTCTGGCTCAAATTGAAAATGTCTAGAAGAAAATTTATCTACATATTGCGTGCGATTAGAAACGTTTAAATCAGTTTTCGAATTCCGAGTTGTCGATGGGAAATTGTTCTCGTTATCATCCATTGATTTCTCTTCCGCGGCAATAAAATTCACATTGAATACAATATCCTTGTTTGATTCATTACATATTGATAATTCAAGGGTTTTCATACTTTTAAATCGTACACAATCAAAATTAATGTACGAGCTATCAACAAATAGTGAGCATTGCAAAGGTTCATGCACAAATGGTATATCGAAGTGATCACCTGTAAAAAAGATCAAATAAAAATCACATGGACAAACAAATCCATCAGCATTTGCATCTGCTAAATGTAAATTGAAACCTATTTGAAGAATTTCAAATTCTCTGTTGTTATGAATGACTCGATGTCGTCGAATCAAGACAATTCCAAAAATAGGACAGTTACCTATTCCTTGTGGGCAACAATTAATTACTTTTTACAGCATGTGATTATTCTTCAAGGCGTTGAATGTAATAAGAGACTGCTAAAAATTGTCATTTGCTGACGAAAGTGGGTATTCCTGTGTCCTATTTTTGATATTCACCCTTATTGTGTTTGGCGTTTTACGCCTTCAAATTCGACAAATTGTAATAGCTTAAAGACAAAAAGCAAAAATGTTCGTTAATCTATTACAAAATGTCGAATCTGAAGGCGAAAAACGCCAAACACAATAAGGCTGATTGTCTTGATGTGACGTCGACAAATAGTTACAGAATAAGGGGGGCTGTCACTTGTCTACTTTTTGTTGGCAACAATTGACTACTATTAACATGTAAACGTCAAGTCAAGACAATAATAGAAATAGATCATTTAAAAACTTCTTGTGGACAACATTTAATTATTTCTGACAGCCAGCGACTACTCACTAATGCCTTGGATATAGAAAGAGACTGTTAGAAATTGTTAATTACTGAAGAAAAGAATTGCCGAAGTATCCTATTTTTGATATTGTATTGACGTGGCATAGGCAAATAGTTTTGAAATAAGGGAAATTAATTATACTGTTATGCAATTTTTTATATGACATATTCACCTCTATTGTGTTTGGCGTTTTACGCCTGCAAATTCAACAAATTGTAATAGCTTAAAGACAAAAAGTTAACATTTTCTTTAATCTATTACAAAATGTCGAATCTGAAGGCGAAAAACGCCAAAGACAATAAGGGTGGTTATCATAATTGTATTATTTCTATATTGCTTAACTATTAACAAATAAATTTCATTGGAAATTAATCATGGGATTTATGGCGAATCAGAATAACCTGAGACTTTAAAATTTGATTTAGAAAGTACATTTGCCATGTTAATAGTGTTATAAAAAAATACCCTATTTAAGGTGATGTTGCAAAAACCAGAACTAGAACAGTCTAGTTTTCTAACAATTCTCATTTATTTAGTTCTATTTTTTACCATAAAAATTCAACGTTTGACCACAATCGTGAAAAATAATTCAATGCAATCGAACTTGTATATGTTTCTAGTGAGTAATAGAATATACCAGAAGTATCCTTAGGCTTCCGACTGAGAATAACAAGCCAATTTTGTATACAAATTACGTGAGCAACTTTTCGCATTCCTGCTATTCTGTATTAAAATTTCCATTGTATTTTTTCCAATATCGAAAATAGTAAACGGTGAAAACTGTTATTTACCCCTACCGTGAATAACAAGTGAAACCTTTGTTCCCGTGTAATTTTCATTTCCCCTCATCACGAAATAGATATTGTGAACTATATGTGGAATTTTTGTTCCCTTCGAAGAACAGAGGGAAACTTTTATTGCTTACTGAGTAACAAAAGTTTGAAAGGTAAGGCCGTAAACAAAAAAATAATCAGAAAAAGTCAAAATACTTTGAGGGACAAATTATTCACTATTGCAATTCTGGGAAAAGAGAAAACTTTTCGGGGGAAATATTAACCCTTATTGTGCTTGGCGTTTCTCGTCTTCATACTCGACATTTTGTAATAGATTAAAGAAATTTTTGACTTTTTGTCTTTAAGCTATTACAATTTGTCGAATTTGAAGGCGTAAAACGCCAAACACAATAAAGGTGATTATTTATTCACCATAGGTGTGATTATTTCATGCGAATTTTTTCCCCAGCAAATTTCAAGGGGAACAAAGAAAAATCTAAGAATGAAATAAATTCTAAACTACAGTTGAATCCGCTTTAGCGAAACACGCTTTACTGAAAAAATCGGATTAGTGAAAGGGATACAAATCTCCTCACTTTCGCTTTAGCGAAACATCGCTTTACTGAAAATATCGTATTACTGAAAAGCAAAAGCAAGCCCACAACTACGTTTTGCAAGAAACTTACTTCGCTTTAGTGAAAAAATAAACAATGATAAATTTATTTATTAGAAATCGAAATGCTGAAAAAATTGTGCATGTTTTGTCCGTTAAAAAATTAAATGGCAATATGTATTTGTCCTTTTCGCACTTACGTACTTTATTGTATTTTTCTATTATATTGTCAATGCAAGTGGCCATTTTCGAGAAAATCGTAAAAAATTTCAACAACAAAATGTGCACATATGCATGTGTATGGTGTGTATTATTGTGTATTATTGATACAAAAGATATTGTTTTACTGATTTTAAGCAGTACGCTTAAGTGTAACAAATTTCAGTAATCCGAACTACGTTTTAGAGAAAAATCGGATAACTGAAAAAAATGGGTTTTGATTATTTCCAGTAAAGCAGAGTCGACTGTATGTATTTGTAAAAATTTATTGTAGCTCCAAAACTTCAACTAAATAAAAACACGCAGGGAAATCGTAAAATAACTTATTTCTTTTAAGAGAACATCAAGAAATCCAAAATTTCAGGTAAAGAGCAAAACACGAATTAAATCTTTTAGGGTCGCCAACTAAAAACATTATTATGCTCTAGAAAACGTCAAAAGCCACGTACGTAAAGAACAACCAGCGAAAGAATTTCTTTCGAAATTGATCATTTTTATTGTAGCACAAGATATAAAAAAAATATAATGCCTTAATTTATGCAAATTACTCGTACAAATTAAATGAGAATTACAAAATAATTTGTCAAAAACAAGGCAATTGTTTCTCATTTTCAATTTTCCTAGTTTACTTATTTCCCAGTTCAATAGAATAAGAGGACTTTTTTCTCGGGAAAAGTAAACTGGGGAAGAGAAGAAATCCAGTGCGGATATTCATAATCTCCTTTATATGTTTTTGATTTGTATTTCTTTCAAAAATAATTATTACCTGCGGTAAATTTCAGCTTCAGACAGTTATCAACAGGACTACAATCTTGGCAATAGAGTTTCAACAAAATTTCCTCATAATCCCTTTTCCCTACGGTGAACGATTTGGCAAGAACTGTAAGATTTGAAAGGGGACTAAAAATTTAAATAATTATTTTAATCAAATCAATTAAATTATTTTCATTTAGAGTACGTCACTTGCCATTTAATGGTAAACTGCTGTTTCTTGTACAATTTATTATAGACAATCATTTCATAATAAGTAAAATTCTCAACTGCTGCAGGCGGAAATGTTAGACACGATGGCAGTGAAATATTATTGTCATCATTATCTTTAGTCAGTATTATGATGGGTATGGAAAATATTATGCTTGGATGTTCGCTGGCTATCAATACATGGCGACGTCTGTTAATTTTCGATTTCGTTTGAGGTTCAATGCGCACAGAAATTTGTAACGACTGATCTGGTTGTAGGAAGTCACTAAATAACTCGGGGGGAAATACCCCAACGCAAGTATCGCAACTGTCCGTAGAGAAAGCTAAGTGACGTTTAAACTAAGAGAGAAAGAGAAGGCAGACACATTTGTAAAATATGAAACAAGTTTTCTTTTTAACAAAGCAGCTACTTACCAGACCCTGATTGAATACTTTTACATTAAACTCATGGATGTTATGGACCTTTAAGCTCTTTTTAAAAATTATAACTTTGGGCGATATAATCAAAGTGTTGGTCAAATTGTGAGCATCATTGCTATAATCTAGGCACGGAAAATTTAAGTTAAATATGTTGAAATTTATATAACTTTTGTAAATTGAAGTAAAATTTTATGGAGTAGACTAATGGCGTTTTCTTTTCTAGAAAACATTCAACATTTTTTCACTTCTATTCTAAAAAGCTGCGTTTGAGCGCGATTTTAAAACAAAAATTTATTTTTGTGAGGAATAGTAGATTAATTTCTAATAAATTCACTATTTCCAAATGACATAACATTGCATTTTTTATTAAAAAGTGTAAAATATTTTGCATTCTTTTCTAGAAAAGAAATCAAAATAAATGAAAACAAGTAAAAGTGCTATATTCGGCTGTGTCGAATCTTATATACCCTACACCGACGTAAGTCTAGTGTATATACGTGCATTCAATTCAACCCTGCAACCATGTTTTTGATATTTCTGATTTTCAATGCTAATATACTAAAACTATTCTTTCTAAAATATAAATGGCTTAATTAAAAAAAAATCCGTCAGATTGGGTAAGACGTTGGCGTTTATGCCTCAGGCGTGAGCGATTTTCTTCCCATTATTTTTTTCTTTATTTGAAAACCAAACTTAAGTTAAAATATAAAATTGAACCATGACTTATTGATGGTTTTTTTAAATGGAATTGGAGGGTATATTCACTTTGTCATTCCGTGTGTAACGCAGCAAAATGTCCCTCTAAGAACCCATAAAGTATATTCTTGATCAGTGATGAAATTTAAGACGATCTGGCCATATGCGTCCGTCTTTCCGTGGAAATCACAATTTAATCCAAACAAAAAGAGCCAGACCCTTGAAATTCGGTATAGATAAATTTTGAATAGCATAGGTTAAGTTTATAAATTGGCCGAATCGGGCCAAAGGGAAAAAGTTCTTTCAAGAAGAACTAAACCAAACTCTAAAAAACAACAATAGTTTTTCTTTTTGTAATTTTGTTAAGAAAATGATATATTTTTATGTCAAAGAAGGTCCAAAGCGTTGAAATTGAAAATTCCATTTTTGGACTTCGCCCCTTTTACATGGAAAAATAGTGTAAATATTTAACAATTGTATTATTTGAGCCTACATTCTTTAAAAATTAAATTTTTAAGCTTTTACGACGAAAGTAATATGTTGTCTGATCTTCCTCTGCCCTACCCCTACACGCACATTTGCTCCCTAAATGACCCTATTAACAATATTTTTGTTTCTACACTTAATTACTTCAAAATTTTACTTTCTAAGTTTTTACATCAAAAGTGAGATGTCTCCCCCACCGCCCTTTCGGTAGTGACCCTTTCAAAATAGTTTTAAAATTGCGCACAGAAATGTCTTAAAGGAACTTTTACCGAGCAGCTTAAATATTTTTAATTTATTTACCAAATTTTTGGAGGATATTTAAGATTCAACTCGATTCCTTGTTTTTATTTTTTTCGCACGTCAAAATATTTTATTCGAATTTAAAAGCGATTTACAAAAGTTGAACCAAGGCGAATTATTAATTCGCCTTGAGTTGAACGATTTTCGTCACGATTTGTGTTTTATATATTTATATAATTCAATTGAAATGTTTTTTGAATTGAAATTTTTTCGAAGAGTATCGATCACTTTGCCAATTTAGAAACTTTTAGCAGAGAGAGGGAATGTTATTCCCTCTCTCTTTTTCTCTAACGTAAAGTTTTTCAGAAATTTGTTTCTTAATTACCTCGTATTGTAACGATTATATGCAAGAAGCTAGCAGAAGTGGTAAAATTAAACTACAGTGATTATTTGATTGTTTGAACAAACTGGTTTAGACTCAGTTTAATTGTATCCCTTATGGGAACTTTATGCGAAATTATGTTATGGCTGAATATATTCACACTTCGTAAATTCTAATTGCTTTGTACATTAGGCCTATCGATTTTTAGCCAAATTTTGGCACAGTTAACGCCATGTTAAAAACAATATGCCACTTTTTCTTATATATCAACAAGACTGAAGTTTTGGATTTGTTTTTTTAATCGCTATAAAAATAGCACAGTGCTGTTTTGTGTTGTATGTCTTCATATTAAAAACAAAAAATTTCATTTAGAAAATTATCTAGATTTTTTTTTAAAATCTTCAAAAGGACACGGAGAGATTTTCGACAACGCCTCCTAGCTATCAGTCAGTTGTATAACGAAAATTTGGCTATAGCCAAAAAAAATTAAAAAATACATAGATACACCCACACATAAATAAATATGTATTTGCAAAATATCTTTAAACTTACATTGTTTTGCTGGACAGCAATATTTTACATGTGATTTTTTACCAGTAGTTTGGCAGTATTCTTGCATTTCAAATACGATTTTTAGTACATCTATTCGTTAATATGGATATAAAATGGAATGATATAAAAATGTTTTTCTTTAAATTTACAGAAAAAAATTAAAGTAAATGGAATTTAATTTGTCAAAAACAAAAATGTCTATTCAATAACAAGTATTAATTAGAAGTAATAAATTTTAAAATATTTTTGGGTAGCTTTTAAGAGTTTGCAAAAATTTTATTATATAAAGATTTTTAGCAAGTTGAGTTTTATTTTCTTACTTAGCTTTGTTTTACCTTTTAGTAAAAGCAATTGCAAACAAATGATATTTAAACAAAATTTATTCTCGTCAGGAAAATCAATCGTCAGGATTAATCAATTGTTTATTTCGAAATAAATTTTCTAGAAAAAATTTAATTATTTGTACTTAAAATTCGCCGGCGAAGTAAATATTAAAATAGCTACAACAAATTCTCATCGATTTTCATATGTCTTCTCAACATTATCCCCTCCTTTCTAGTTCATCCCCTGAGTGCTGGTTATACAAAAAACTTTAGCAGTGAAGCACATCTTATTTTAGATTTTGGAGCTGCATTCATTACCATTGAATACCAACTTCTATAATTTTTATTGCACTTTGGCTCATAACACAAAAAAAAAGAATAACGGAATTGAAATAAAAGCTTATAAAAATTATGTGAAATTATATACTGGAAAAAAATATATTTTCCATTTTGTTTTATTTTACATTTTCCAGCAATGTGCTTACTTTAGAAATTAGTTTTAAATTTTAATTATAAACAGATATTGTTTTTAGTAAATTACAAATAAAAATTAAAATAAAACTAAAATAGGAAACAAAGTACAAATTAAAAGTTAACAAACTTAGAAGTATCATCAATTATTAACGCCATCATTTTCTATATACTTTAAATAAGTAAATGTCTTTAATAAAACACACAATGTAAATGGTAACGATGATGTTGTTATTTTATTTTGTTCTGTTCTGTTCTGTTTTCTTGTTGGTAGTCAGGAAAATCATTATTTGCAACAATTTCGATATGATAAATCA
Source organism: Linnaemya tessellans (assembly GCA_951800035.1). Taxonomy (NCBI): domain Eukaryota; kingdom Metazoa; phylum Arthropoda; class Insecta; order Diptera; family Tachinidae; genus Linnaemya; species Linnaemya tessellans. Next base: position 99,883,285 of record OX637533.1, on the reverse strand, counting down.
TAAACCAATGTATATTACGCTTCCAGGTCATTGACGAAAAGAACTTCGCGATTTTTTAAACCTACATCAAATAAAGTTTTGTTACCAACGGATGAGGCAGCATTATCAATATCATTTGATTTGGAATATATAACGCGTTTGGGAAAGTTCGTTGTAATTTCAAATTCATCTGGTGAAGAGGGATGGCAGAATAAATAATTTGAAACATCCTAAAAAAATAGAAAGCATTACTATTATAATTTCAAAATATATTAAATGGGTGCATACTATTAGGGAATTTGATTTCAGGAATCTGCGTTCAATACGGGCACCATTTGGCAGCTTAAAAACCATACTTATTCCATTGGGATCATCGACACTTGGTTCTGCTGGTACTTGCTCTGCCATATTAAGTTTTAATTGAGCAATTTCCTGTAATTATTAATTAAAGCATATATTGTTTTCTGTAAAGTTTTCAAGCTTAATCACCTCTTTACGTCTTTCTGCTGCTCGTTTTGCTCTTTCTAAAGCCTCTTCTGCCTCTTTTTCCTTTTCTCTTTCCAACTGTCGTAAACGTTCCTTCTCTTCGTCGGCTCTTAAGCTTTGCCTGTACGCCTCATCTTGTTGCTGACGAAGAGTTTGTGTTAGATTACGTTCCAAACGATCAGCTCTGGCGTGATTTAACCAAACATCATTGGCATAAATAACAGACTGCAAGCGATTAACTAATTCATCGGCAGTGCAATCGCCCTCAAAACGTCCCATAATGACCATACGATTAGCTCTTAGTCCTATTAAAACCATAATAGGATATGATCTGGCGCTTATTGAATGCGAGACGCGAAAGCCCTCAGGAGAAGAAACATCACAGCCCCAAAATAATGTATTGCGATTTATAAAATCGATTACTGTACGATTTGCCAAAGTTTGACTACAAAACGTTTCGACATCGGGGTTTTTTGTAGGATCTTTATGAAGATAAACGAGTAAGAAGCGTAATTCTTGCTTAGCATCATTTAAAGCCTGTGCATATGTTCCTTGGTAGAAGACGGGATGTTCAGGATAACGTTCGCTATAAGAGCGTATAAAAGTCATAACGTCACCCAATGGATCTGTAACAACTGTTGAAATGAAATAATGTGTGTATATGAATGAGATTTGAAAATACCAGTTTTATTCTTACTTCTTTCCTTATTTCCCCCCAGAAAAGTACTTAAAATGCTTGATATTGTGGAATAACAATAATGGAATACCATGTTGAAGATGTAACCTATAATTCCTGTTATACTTCGTGGCATGGGACCAGGTGTAGAACTTCTCGCCGAACGTCCTCCTGGCATACTGACAGAAAAAACTAGCTGAAAGGAACGATCATTTATAACGGCTGGTGCTCTCACATCTCTGGTGCCAACAAATGATGACGGACGACCTTCTCGTATGTTCATTTGCTCTTGCACGGCAACCTTAAAAGAGAATTGGGAAATTTATTTCCTTAATATTTGTTCGTTTAATTTTAATTTATTTGAGATAATGTCTTTGTTGATTTATTAAACATATAATACTTTGTTTGTTATGTGCCTGCATCTCACTGGTTCTTACATCAAATCACCAATAGACTTCATTCAAATTCTAAAATAACAAAAATTCTTTGCGCTTTCAAAAACGAATTTAGAATTATTTCTCACTTATTATCAGATTAATTTTTATAAAAAATTTTTATTATGTTTAGAAATTCCATTACTTTTTCGAAATGATGCTACAATAAATACTTTATGTAGAACATATTTCTTGAATTAGTTTTTTTTATCTAAGAGAGGGAACATTTTTCGTAATGATGTTCAATTCAATATATTTTTCTTGATTGATTGTCTATTTTAATTTGTTTAGAGCAACCATCTTTTTTTTTTTGGAAAAACTGTACTTGTAATAACATCTACATATGTAATAGTTTACCTCCAGGTCCCATTGATGCCTTATTAACACATCTCTACAAACACTCATGTCTTCTATCCCTGTCAGATCTTGAAATTGTAAAACCTTTTCAGTTTGTTCATTTGAGAGTCCGTCGTCCTCCATTGTAGGTTTCGTCGTTTCTCCAGTTGTGGAAAATGAATTTATGTATGGCTTTATAACTATATATGTATATACACAAATAAAGCATAAAAAATTAGCAAATTAACAAAAAAATAATAATGAATAACTAAATTATTATAAATATAAAACCTTGGGTTTTTAATTTGCTGTTTCGTTTCGTACTTTTTAATTTTGATCAACAAAGCTTGACCCCAGACAGACGTGTATCTTCTGTTTTAGTTTTGAGCCAGCTCCCTGTTTTTCACACCTTTCCAGTTTGTGTTATCGTTCCCACAATTGTACAAAGCTTTCAATACATCGGGAACGCTACAATATGTAGTAAGCAATAATAATAAATTTTTGCTTGAATATTTTGTAAAAATTGTTAAAAGTTTCGAATAAAACTCGTATATAGTAAAAAATTCAATGACAATTATTTTTATTTTCCAAATGAAGAACTGTCAAAAAACGAAAAATAGGTTGCCATAGTTTCGAAATTGCAAAATACACCATTTAACTAAACTCAGGGATGTCACATGCAATAGCTGTATGGGGGCCTAGACACGGTCAAAATGCTTGCTGTCATTTTCGTGTATGTGTACTTGCTGGCTTGAAGCACTCAGGCTTGCTAGCTCGTCAATCATTCATTTCTCATTTGATTTTGTGGTGTTCGTATGAAATATTAAAAAAATTAAAACAAACGAACATTTTAAGAAAAATCTCTCTAAATAAAGAAATATTAATAGCTACAATGGCAGCGTGTTTGCAAAAAAAAACAAAAGCAAAACAGAAAAAGTTTAACTTAAAAACCCATATGGATCACACATGTTTTAATTTTTATTCGGTTTTTTTTTACACCTTCTCCCTATGAAAAATTACATGAAAATGAAAATTTGTTCGTGCTTGAGATAATACTACAATACATTCACAAGCATGTGACAGCAAGCATGCTAAAAATCTAAATTTTTTGATTTTTCCTTATTTTGATCGTGTCTGGGCCCCTTAAAAATGTTCAGTTTATAATATATTTTCAAACAAATAATAGGTTGAGTGTTTACCACAAACGCTATGGCATGTAAGGTATAAATTACATAGCATGTGTAAAACAAATCAGTGGATATGACAGTTTATAGTGGCATCACTACATATACCAATGCATTTGTATACACAAATTTCGATTTCACAAATTCAACATAGGCTTGGCAACTCTTTTATAGACAATAGAGGTATTCAGTATATTGTAAAATTTTTCTTAAAATTGCCATTGTTTTGTTTTCAGAATGTTCATCTAAAGTTCTTTTTGTGTTTTACAGCCGTACATATCTTGTAATATATTGAGTTTGACTATATACATATTTTGACGTTTGCTTAAAAATTAGCTCTGAAAATGGCATTACCTGGTTTCTTTAAGCCACTTACGAAAAAACACAGTATACAATATGACTTGTGATAAAAAGTGTGACAGTGGCTTGAAATGTCCGATTTTGAAATGTTTAAGAAAAATTTTCTAAAATGATAGTTTCCGTGCGATCAGATTAGTATTTATTGTCACCCAGATAGTTTTATAAAGTCTAATAGGTTCTAGACTGCCTCGTTCAGCCTTTGATGGTGATTTTTGAAAACGAAATATATAATTTATATATTTGCAATATATTATATGTATGTTGAGAACCTCTTTTACGTATATTTCTACCACTACACATTTCATAAATAGCAACATACACTATTTGTATGGTTCGTTTCAGCTGACATGTAACATTACGATACAATATTAATAATTCTTCCGTTACTGTTAAGTAGGCTTATCGTCATCAACCAGGGAGCCTCCCTAATGTTATTCTAGTTTAGACATACATACTATTCATTGTTTTATTAGACATCCACTAAGCTCACATTAGTTTAGTAAAATAATTTAAAAAAGGGAAGTTTCTTAAAATGAACTTTAATAACGACACTGCCAAACAGATTTTAATCGATATCATACGTACCGTTAATCAACCCGAAAATTCTAAAAAGCTTTCCGAAGCCAAAGCATCCGCTGGAAAGGAAATGCTTCTAATGATGCAACATGTCTTCCCTTTGGTCATGCAATTACAAACTGAAGTCATCAAATCCTACGGTTTCCCTGGCAATCGTGAAGGCCTAGTACAATTTTCCCAAATTATACGCGAGTTAGAACGTGAAGATGTAGAAATCGCACGGCTTCGCAGTCAAATTAGAGCCATTTATTTACCACCAATTGCTATCAATACCACCAACGACATTTTAATATAATTAACGAATTTTTTTATGATTGTGAAAATATGCTGCCGGTATAACTGTTTTTTATATTAACAAAATATTAGTAAGAAGGAATTTGTACATGCATATGTATGTTTATTAGTTTTAAGTGCAAATAAAAATTTTTCACCAATGTCATCTCAGCTTTGTTTTCTCGTATTCATTTAAGGAACTCTATAAAAAGACAAGAAAAAAGAGGCCTTTTAAAATGTTCTAGCTCTGATTTGTCTACACAATAAAAATTAGAGTGCGATAGGTTACGTAGGTTGCGAGTTCATCCCATTTGGGTACTATTAGGTTCCACAGTGCTACCAGGACCCTTGATGGGAATCGAACCCAGCACCTCTCTACTATTAGGTTGGCATCGCCACCGATCAACCGCAGCGGCACCATAACCTTAAGCATTCCGTCAAAAGTTGTTACCAGCTAAACCTAATATATTGATACTGATTTTATTAATCAAAACTGATTTTAGATATTTATTTTTTATCCTAAGGCCCGGTTCACACTTCACCTTTTGATATTAAATTTTTGCGTTTGTTGGGTACTGAGACAAAGAGAAAAGAATATTTTTCAAAATTTTCTCAATGAAAGACATATTTTATAGTTTTAAAAACTTTATTTACTTTCGAAAGCAATAATGGACTTTCTTGTGTATACATTTAAAAATTTATTTTTTTTTGTAACCGATATGCATTCGAGCATCAATATTTTGTGTTTTAAAAATTATTTCAATACAATACCAGAGCATGATTATGAATATGTCTCACATAGTTAAAATATAAACGTACATAAATGTGGAAATTAAATAAAAACACTTAGCTATTTAGAATCACAATAATAATAGAACATCAAGTAGCTTATATAGTTTATGTAGAATATAAAATATTTTAATAATTTGTATTTATTTTTATATAAACCCATAATAAAGATATTAATATAATATGTACATATAATTAATAAAAAAAATAATATGGCGAAAATCTGCATCATACATCAATTAATACCATTATCATAACTAAAATTCTGATAATAGAAATAGTTCAAAAAACTTTTCCCGGAAGACCTTTTCTCTAAAGCGCCTAAATGAGAAGTACATATTAATAATAGCTATAACGGAAATTAAAATAATAATGATAATAAAAACCAAGGTATATAAATACAAGGTAGTGCCACTTGCTTTTATTAAATTTTAATAAGGATTTTTGAAGTTTATTTTTCTACATCATATTGAATATGACGTTGCCACATTATAAAAAAAAAATTTGTTTATTTGGAAATTTTTAAATAAAATCTGTAATACATATATATATATATATATATATATATATATATATATATATATATATATATATATATATATATATGTATATATATATATATATATATATATATATATATATAAATATACATATATATATATATGTATATTATATTAATGAAATTTATTTGTTGGTGGTCATCAGTAGACTTTAACCATGATTTGGTAAAGCACCAACGAAATGCATATGCTTGACCACCAAGAAATAAATTTCATTTAAAATATTGTTGTGACAACAATATGTCAAATAAAAAATTTCATATATGTATATGTACATATGTATATAAGTTTTTCCATTTGTCTAGCAATTTCGTTAATTAAATTGTATATACTAAACTTCATTCCTTGATCTCTAACTTATTTAAATTTCAAGGTGTCCAGTTCAGCAATTTCCAAAATAATGGCCTTTTTAGTACCAAGCCACATTTTCATGAGATCACGGACAAAGCACAATTATAATATATTATACCATGGTATTTAACTATTATTTTATCCCCTCTCTTTTAACATATTTCATTGTATTACCTCATTTTAAATTTAAACATACTGAACGTACAACATTGATAGAATATCCCGCTCAAAATCTCATTGTGAATCGTTTTTGCATATTGACCGAGAGAAAAATTTCATTTTGAGGTTTTGAACATAAACATTTTGCAATATTTTGCTAAAATAATTTAATAAAAGCTATATAAAATGTAAAGAATATAGAAAACTACGAAAAATCCCAGTTTCTATGCATTTCCACAAGAAATAAAGTCATTGTGTTGCTTTGCATTGAAGCAAAAATATTGAAACCATTACATTGATCAATAAGACAATTTACCAAAATCACGACAAGATTTTTATAATAAATTAATTGGCAAACGGATTTTAATTATTGTTAATTATGACATCGATGCAATTAAAAATTTTAACAACTCAAATGAAAAGAAAAAAACGGGTAACTTAAAATGATATGGTAACTTAATTTTTATGGGAATGTCAGAATCCTTAAAATTGTCAGAAAATTATTTTAAATTTAATAGCTCACAGTGGCAGTACCTTGTTTTATTATACCATGATAAAAACTATTGAAAAGTTTTGTGTAAAATTCTTATAATTTTCAAACACGGCAATGTCGAAAAGATGTACAAAAATTTGCTTTTATAAACCAGATTATCACCAATTTTTAGAAGCAAGAAAATATTTAAAACAACATGCTTATGCGAGATTTTTTTTTAATTTTTAACAGATCAATGCTGCATGGGTGTTTCTACACAAATATGTTCTAAATAAATGTTTATAATTATAAACATTTTAATGTTTATTTTAAGCACGATGATAACATTTTTCTCACATTTAAAAATGCTCACTTTAATAACACTATAGCTGAATATAGGTCACTTTGTCATTCCATTTCATTGCTCATTTATTTGTTTTCTGACTTATCAAGAGAAGAGCCCATTGAACAAATCAGTGATGATAATTAACTTTTTAGCTTCGCTGCTAGAACCTTCATTAATCAGGTTTGTTTACTAGAGCATGCGTCCGTCAGTAGATTGAAAAAGTTATTTGTTTCAAATAACTGAATTATGTAATCAATAATTTATGATTTACATAATCAATAATTTATCATAGCGCTTTCATAAAATGTTGATAATTTTAAATATAAATAATAAAATATCAACGTTTAAGATTTATTTTTTGAATGTTTGTTTGAATAGTTTTATTATTACAAATTATTTTCTGTAATAGTTTTTTAGATATGAAAATATATAAGGATTCTCGTTTAACCTGATATATCGACTTCCTGTATTCAATACCTACTATAAACCAAACAGGCAATTGTTCACGAGAGGGAAAAGTTGATTAATTTTTTTATATAAATTTTTCATAGACAAATAATAAAGGTTACAAAAATAGTACCAAAAGAATTTTTTTTCTTCCTGAGATTTTGAGATGTACATCTCATCGCCGAATAGTTTCTAAAAAAAAGTTATTTCGAAGAAATTGGTGGAGAACAGCTATTGAATAGAGGCCCTTGATAATACTCTTATATATCTCAAACAGCCTAATGTAGAAAAAAATTAATGAAAGGCTTATGAAACAAATTTTTGTATAAAACATGACAAAATTTCATAAATTATATATCTAATTGATAAAAAAATTTGATTTATAATAGTTTTTTTTTTTTTTTTTTTTTTGAACAGGCTGCCAGTTTTGATTAACAAATCCAGCACACTTGGGTCCTAGTAGATCCCTTTGTGTTACCCGAAAACATCACAAACACCCAAGGTCTTTGGTGGGAATCGAACCCACGACCTCTGTACTAATAGGCTAGCATTGCTACCAATCAGCCACAGCGGCACTTTTATAATAGTTTAATGGGAAAAATTTTCATAAAAAATGTGTTGATTGTTAATATATCAACATTTCTATAAAAAGTATGTAACCGGCTGTTAAATAATATGTAATATTGGAAAATAATCCTTTAATAAATAATTATTATTACTAGATTACAAAAAATCTGAAAACTAAATTACAACAAAAAAATTACAAAAATGTTTTTTATCAAGTGCGTTCATTTAACCTTGTTGGTAAACGCAAATAATTTAAGAGCTGGCAAATATACTAGTTTAAACGATTACCCTTAATATTTTAAAAAAGTTGCTTTGTAAAAATGAAAACAAAAAACTTAAAATGAGTTACACTTATATCTTAAAAGTTAAAATAAAATTATCAACCCTGTTTTCTACTCCATGAGACATCGACAAAATCGGACTATGATCGCCAAAGTCGATATTCGATGCACATACATAGAGTGCAAAACGAGGGGCTATAAAATTTAATAAAAAATTAAAACGTAATAAAACGTATAAATATAATATAGTATAAAATCTGAACAAACTTACAAAAAAATAAATAAAAGTATTAGTTTTTCCTCAATGGTTGACAGTTAAGGAACATTGTAGGAATTAAAATTTATTAATTCGACGTGCTGCATTTTTTACTTTAGTATTGTGCCGAATTGATTCTGTTTGTAGGGGCTTAGGTTAATACAGCATTATGAATGGGCGGGCGATGATGTTGAGGTGGTTGAGCTGTAGATGAAGTTGAAGATGTTAAAGCCTCATTTGAACTACTGCGACTTTGTGGTAGTTTTGGCGATTTTAAGCTAAAAGCACAGCAATCATCTGCTGTATTATAAGCATAGCCACGTGCAATCATCACATCACTCAAGTTTACTTCTGCACCTATAAGTAGTTACAAAAGTGTAATTCAAGTTCAATGGCATAATTTGTACAAAATTGTTTGAATTCCTATTTGCATTAATTAATAACGAAGCAATTGGCAGACAATTTAAATTTTTTTTTCTCTTATTCATAAAACTCTGAATCAGTGATTTTTGAAGTTTGTTCAAAATTGAGAGTTTTTATCAAATATATTGATAAAAGTTTTATGCAAAATTGTGTTCGAAAATTGTAAATTTATTAGAAACTGTAGCTCAATGAGCTTAAATTTATGGAAAATAATCAAAATTAGTTTTATTTTAATTTAATATTGAAATCTCTTTAACAAAGTTATATATGTAAGCACAATTTCAAACTTTGAATTAATATAGAAAAAATGGAAAGGTATATTGTTCTATTTTTTCAGCCTTTGATTTTTTATTTTTAATAATAATATTGAGCTTAAGACTTATTTTTATAAAATAATAACTATAAAACTATTATTTTATATTTGTATCAATATTTCGATATCCTCTGGATATCTTCTTCAGGATAACAAATTAGAAATTATTTATAATGTTACAACTTTAAAAAATTTTGTAAATTATACAAAGTTAAATATTTTTGCTGTTTTTGTTGAAACTGAGTTTCAATTTTGAAATGTTTTTAATATGTATGAAAAAATTTTTTTTTCATTCATTTTCATTTTTATATAAAAACAAAAAATACACTAGATGAGTGCTCCGTATATTTAATGTGAGAAATAATTGTTAATTGTTAATTTTATCAACGGGCTTAAGTTCGAATCTGCAAGACTGCAAACCATTTTTTATTATTTTATTAATAAATGAATTTGTTCAAATTCTATTTTATTAATTTATATTAAATAGAATTTGAACAAATTCATTTATTAATAAAATAATAAAAAATGGTCTGCAGTCTTGCAGATTCGAACTTAAACCCGTTGATAAAATTAACAATTTACATAAGAAAGTTCGACTAATAAAAATTCATACATAATTTAGAAATAATTGTTGCCATTCTGTTAAACGCGAAATTGGGATATAATTTTTTATTTAAACAGACTTTTTTCATATAGCCTTAACGTTGACGTTGACGACTACAAATAGTTACAGAATAAGGTGAATGAATTTATTCCACAGAAGTTTTACGTTTAACCGGCAACCGGCAACCGGCTTCTTTTTTCTAATATTTTATTGCACAATCAAAATTTTTGTTACATATGCAGTGCACTGTGCCGGAACAAGAAAGGAGGGGATAGTATTAAGGGGACAAATGAAGAAAGATGAGAAGATAGAGAATTTTTTGTAGCTATTTCAACTTTTTTTACTTTGCTGGCTAATATTTTGCTACAGGACCGACGAAGGAACATATTCGGTTATATTTTACGGCTAAGCACTACACGTATTCATTACTGCATTATTTTCTTTGAATTTTTTATCCCAAAAAGAACTTATTTCAATAAAAGCTTGTTTTTATTGTGCAATAATGAAATTAATAATGTAAAATGTAAAAAAATGTTCACGGAGATTTATTCGAAAATTGGATAATATTTAAACATTCCGTAATTTTCATGTTAAAATCACTATGTCAACTTACCGTCGTGTATTTCAAAGAGTTCTACACCAGGCACAGGTGCACCTTCGCGTTCTGCAGAATAACCCGTTGCAGATTTGACACGGTTCTTGTAGGTTACAACTCGTGCAAATAATTTTTTCCAACGTGCCACTATTAAGATTTCATTTTATTAATATCTTATGAAAATTTATTTGACATATTGTCAGAATTCTATTTTAAATGAAATTTATTTGTTGGTGGTCAAGCAATGTCTATATGCATTTCATTGGAATTCACAATTTGTAAATTACAAATTATGCTTATTCTGTTGTGATTTTTGGAAATAATTTGTAATTTACAAATTGTGAATTCCCAGACGGTTTTCAGAAGTATGTATGTGCATAAGATAAGATATTTTTAACTTTTCCAAACTGTGGTTAAAGTCTACTGATGATTTGGTAAAACACCAATGAAATCCATATAGACATTGCTTGACCACCAACAAATAATTTTCATTTAAAATTTTATTAATAAATTTCCGTTTAAAAAGCATATGTTTATTTTCGACATTTTCATACCTTGAGTATAATCTTGAAATGCTTCAATGGTATCTTCTTCCCATGCATCAGGGCAGTTTTCTACTGTTGACTCAATATGAGCTAAAAAGCACTCAACAGCTTGGAATCTATAAAATATTAAAAATATACAAACATTTTCGCAACTAAATATACTATTCGTCAAATAAGTTGTTGCAAATCGATGACATTTCTTTTAGTTCAATGCTTTTCTAATTTTTGAATCCCAAAATTCAGGTAAAGTAACTAAAAGTCAATATACGACCATTCTCTATTAAGCCATCGAAATTATTTTAATGTTAAAAAATAAAGTCTTACCTTAACGTAAGAAAATCAGTTCGCAATTCAAAGACTTCATTAGCTAAGGTGTACACGCAGTCACCATAGTCCACAAAGTAAATATCCAGCTGCAATTCATTTGGATTATATTGATTGCGTAAAATACCAACAATTTCTGCTCTGTACCATTTATTGTCATGTCTAAAAATCGCTGCTACAATTTGACCCAAATAAAGTTCATGAGCCTGTAGATGATGTTTGGCGCGATTTTCTTCAACGTTATAGTAATCGGTCATATCGGCCACCAAATCGTCTAATTTTTTTATCTGCGGACCAATTAATTGAACCCAAAATTTCGATGGCGATGCAACGGCCGAAACATAAACTTCCAGGGGTTCTTCATCGTTTCTGGCAGCCATTACTTTTTCGCGCATGGGCATTAGTGAACTGAGTGAAGTTTGTGATGAGTAAGTGCTTGAGTTAACACTATGTGTGGGTGAACGGCGCGGTTCACGTTTCTGTTCCGACTCTTTGATGGATTTCCTGAGAGATTCATATTCTTCAATTTTATCCTGAATAAGTTTTCGGGCAATATTGACTTGCTGGCGATTACCGGTGATAGTGATACGTTTAGTATTGTCGGCAAGTACTTCTGCATCGAGTGAAACTTTAGCCAATGAAATACGGCAAATTTCCTGTATTCTTTCACCATAAAAACCCATTATTTTCCCGCTCATACTTTGGTCCACATAAATTTCTTCCTGTACAATTGGTGCCCGTTCGATTTCTTTGAGAAGCAGTGAACGGGCCTCTTTAACATTATCCGAATAACCGGTTATTTCGCAAATTTTATTTGAATCATCTTTATCTCTAAAATTAAAAATGAGAAAATTAAAATAAATAGTTTATAAAACAAACAATTCATAATATAAATTCTGCTAACTCCCCCATTTCTAAGGACCGAGAATATAAAAGATGGCCAAATTTGAGGTTAGGAAGTAAATTGGATTAAAAACACAGTTTTTTGAGAAATTTAGTTTTACTGATACCAATGTAAAGTAGAAATATGAGAATTAATAATGAAATATGACGTCAGGCAAATGTCCAGCTCTAACACGTCGGCAGACGTCCGCCCTTTTCACAAAATTTTGAATCACAGTTTGCAACAAAGCTTGGCTTATTTCGTCAATGCAGTGCCGAATTTCATCTTTCAGGCCGCCAGTTGTTTGTGTTTTGTTCACGTAAATCCGATCTTTTAAATGGCCCAGAGAACGAGGTGGCCATTTGACATCGCCAAATCGAAAAATTACGCGACTGGGAAATTTCTCATGCAATAACTGAACTATTTGGCCGGCCGTGTGGATTGTGGCGCTGTCTTGCTGAAACCAAAGGTCACTGATGTTAACATTAGCCCATTGTGGCCGCAAAAAAATCGGTTATCATGGTTTGGTAGCGCAGAGAAGTCACTTGACCGCGTTTCCTCGCTTATTGTCGAAAAAATACGGGCCGATGATGCCGCCTGACCACAAATCGCACCATACGGTAATTTAGATGTAATGGCTTTGTGAGGACTGTTTTGGATTTTTTGAGCCCCATAGGCGACAATTCGGTTTGTTTACATAACCGCCTAATTGAAAATGGGCCTCATCACTAAAGATGCTTTTATTGAAAAAAAAATCGTTGTATTGTTCAGTCTTTTTTAGACTTAAAATTCTTTGTTCAAGAGTGTAACGTTCCATGGTTAAAATTTCCCAACTTTTTCTCAAAGGATGACAGCTCAATTCTTGACATTTCATCATTTGACAACCACTTTACTTCCTAACCTTAAATTTGTTCACCCTTACATATGTACATGTGTATGTATTTTATGTTGTCGCATGTTAATATTTTGGAAATTACACAAGGAATGACAGGGTATTAAAATGCAAAGCATATACAAGTACACTTTGTTTTGTCAGACTGTGGACTCGTTTGTAAATAATTACTTAATAATAAATACTTGCAATATATAATCCCAATTTTATTGGAGGAGCAACCTGGTACAGGCAAAATCTTCCATTATTATAGTAGAAAACCCCAGAATATTGTATAACAATAAAATTTGTTACCACCCACCTAAAATGTATTTTAGTTAACGTCTTATTTTCTATAAACTTCAGGTTTGCGCTCTGCCTTCCAGCCACCAGTGGAACATGTTCATTTGCAATTTTGAATTCTATTTTAACCTCTTTTTGTGCTTGTTTTGCTACTTTTTTATTAGATGCAGCCGGTTTTGTTTTAGCTCCTGCCAATTTGTCATTTTGTTGCTGTTCTTCTTCGTCGTCATCTCGAGTCTTGAAATAAGCATATAGCATGGCACCACCAAGTGTGCATAATCCAAAGCCCAATATTAGCTTGTAGGTCGGTGTTTGTGAGAGGGCTGTGTTGCGAAACATTTTGCACGGCTTTTGCACGCTTAGGTAATAGTCTGAAAATATACATACAGAATAAACAAAAACAGCACATTTTTAAATAATATTCAACAATTAATATACCAAATGCTATATAATTAAAAAAAAAATGCATATAATAAATATTGATTCAGTAGTTTATGTCATAACTTTTAACGATAACAAAAAAAAATATTTAAATTAAGCAAACACGCAGTCACTAGAGGATCTAATTTAGAAGCACGTGATAATGGTGACGAAATTGAATGGTATCATTTCTATATTCCTCGCATAGACGACATACATTTCTATGTATGTATGTAAAAATATAGAATGTAAGCAAAATGTTTCTCAATTGCTCAAAGTGATGATGCTATTTGCTAATTTATTGTTTTTATTGCCACAAGAAAAATACAATACACATCTATTTAAAATCTGAAGCAATAATCGCTAATATGAATATTCAGAAAAATATTTTTGCTTTATAAAAGGTTTATGAAAGAGATTTCCATACAAAATATGTTTTATAAACCTTTTATAAAACAGAAATATTCTTTATGCATAAGACAGTATATGTAAAAGTTGTCTTTAACTTTGGGGTTCTATTAAGATCTGCAAAATTAAATATAACAAATTTTGTACGAAAAAGAGCTTCTTGTATATGAAAGTTAATAAAAAGTTCCCCTAAGAAAAACTAAACCAACCTCTAAAAAGCAACATAATTTTTAAATTTTTTTTTGTAATTTTGTTAAGTAAATTATATATTTTTACGTCAAAGAAGATCCAATGTGTTGAACTTGCAGCCAGAAAATCAGAAAACTGCATTTTTGAACCGCGCCCTCTTTAGTGGACGTTGAAAATGGCAAAGTAGTGTAAATATTTAACAAATTGTATAATTTAAGCCTACATTCCGTAAAAATAAAATTTTGAAGCTTTTAAGGCGAAGGTGAGATATACTCTGACCCAAATGACCCTATCAATAAAAATTTGTTTTTTCACTTAATAGAAAATTGATTTTTTAGGCTTTTATGGCAAAGGTGAGATGTCTCCCCCATACAAAATAGCGTTTTTACTTACTAAACATTTGGAGGGTATTTAAGATTCGACTTGGTCATATATAACGTTCTTACTTGTTTTACTCTGAATAGTTACAGTGGCCACTTTCGAGGAGGCAGTGTAATATGGCATTCAGACATGCATTCTTAATTGAGTCAATATTCACTTTATTGATATAATTAATTTCCTGTTCACATATACAAAATTTAGTCAATTTAATTAACGTATGATAATTAAATGTAAAAATTTTTAACTTCAAAATACTTCGACATATTTTGTTTATGTTTTTTTTACTTTTTCCACATTTTAGGTGCTAAGTCTTGACTAACTTTGTTCAGTGAGTGGTGTTTTGCTCACTAAACACACTTTTTAGCAGTGTTGCATTTGTAATTTTACTCGATTTTATAGCACTTATTGCTAGGAACACAACTGCGACGAACGACGAATTTTTGGTCGCGAATATTCGTCGTCAAAAATAAAACACATGGGTGTATATGAAAATGCACACAATCGTGGCGTTGGGCGAAATTCGTCATACTCAGCGAAAGTTGAAATACACTTATTTCTAATTGTTTCGTCAACGAACGACGAACAAATCAATATAAAGTGACCAGGTTTCATATACTCAAACTGGTTTTTTGTGGAAAAACATAGTTCACTACTGTATTGTTGCATGTAGCACTAAAATTTTCAGTACATACTAAAAATGCATTCACTAATTCACAAAAATGTATCATTCGGACGACTTTTTATTAATTTTGAACACTTTTTATAATATAGTTTTTCTTTCTATTTCTCACTTTTTCATATGGTCACCCCATCAGCTGTTAAATGAAAATAATAATTTATTTACAGACAAAAAATTTTTCAGAAAATATTTACAAAAAGGAATTTGTTCTGAAAAAAATGGACAACACCGGGATAATTATTGAGTGTCTAAACAATCTGACTGGCATCAGAGGATTACAATGATTTAAAAAACAAATATTAAAATTTTATTTGCTTATCATTTTAATTTATTCGTCGTTATTGTGTTTCATACGACGAATTTATAGAGCGATTTTTTATCAACGAATTCGTCGTTCGTCCCAGTTGTGTTCCTAGCATATGTTTTAATTGAGGAATTTCTTAATTAAAGTTTTATATGGTTATTTGAGCTCAATAATAACATTAATTGCGATAAGCTCAATTAAGGTGTATGTCTGAACACCATATTCTTCTACACCGTCATTTATTTTAGATATTTAAAAAAATAAAATTTTTTCATAGTTAGAAAAAAGAAAATAAAAACATAAATACATTTATTCCTTTTCCTTCCGATAAACTGGATATTATTTTCCCTTACTAGTTAATATTTCAAATCACAATCACATAAAGATGGCCGAATTACAATAATATAAAGATGGCTGCATTGAATTGGCGCTCCCTTGTAAGGAGTTAATCGGCATTTAATTTTATTTCATAACAGAAAATGTTAATAATTTTTCATTTTTCATTTGAAAAGTTTTTAAAAAACTTTTGCCAAAACATAAAAATACAACAAGTTGCCGAAATAATACATTTTGTCTACTCGCTTATTTAAACAGAAATAAAAAAGTAAATAAAAAAATTAAATGATAAATGCAAAAATACAAATTTCTTAGTGTGTTCGCTTATAAAAAAATAA
The DNA here is from genome assembly GCA_951800035.1 of Linnaemya tessellans. Lineage (NCBI taxonomy): Eukaryota > Metazoa > Arthropoda > Insecta > Diptera > Tachinidae > Linnaemya > Linnaemya tessellans. The sequence goes on along the minus strand of OX637533.1, from coordinate 99,866,837 downwards.
TAATAATAATAATATTAAAGGCATACAAACAAATTATAGAGATGATGAAATCATTTCGAGTTACAGAAACGAAAAGGTCACCTTAAATACCATCTTTTTAAGTACAGTGAATTCGCAGAAGCGAGAACTCACTTTTTTATATATCCACATTTCGAGTTTACGTTTTAGATTGTATTTTTTATGCCCTTCATCAAAAATGATAAAGGATATATGTTTATAATCAAGTATACATATATGTACACTAGTCAGCATATTTTTTTTTTACCTGTGGCAATATTGGCAGATCTTGTACAATCTATTAAATAATAATATTTCTCACTACTTTAAATAAGTTTGATTTATTTACTTTCTTATATAATAGGATCGTGAATAAAATAAGAAGAAAAAACATCTGGTATGTCAGAACCAACTAGTGTAGATTTTGGGTCCTTAGGAATAGGAAAGTCGAATAACCGAAGTCCGAAGTCTCTGGAATAACTAGAGAATTCGTTTTTGAATTAATATTGAAAATCAGCAAAATTCAGAATACGCGTGCTCATCTAACAAATATTTGACAAAATAAGCGTAGCCATTATTTTTAGGCAAACGTTCCTTTAATACTTCGTGTGTATGAACGATAAAAGACAATTCAATAGGCACATGCATATTTTAAAAATATTTTCCTAAAATTATTTTTTGTATATAAAAGTAACTACATACATATAATTTTTTATGATTTTAAAAAGATCACAACATGAATAAAAAAGCATTTAAAACAAACGTTTTGAAGTGAACTTTTGAACTGTAATTCGATAATATTAGAAACTTTCAGCTGATATTGAAATGAAAGTGATATTTAAGTGCGGTTGTAGCTTAGAAAATTACACTGTAATGTTGAGATGTATTTGCGGTTAATTAGTTTATCTTGTAAAATATACATATACACATAGATACATATGTATGTGTATATGCACATATGTACTGTATGATTGTTCTATGAATGAAAATATTTCAATAAGAATTTATCATTTTGAATGATTCAAAATTTCATTCGTAATTACTATTGCCATATTTTAACATTTTCATCATAAGTTGCTGAAATATTATCTCATTTCGAGCCAAAACTCTAGGGACATTATTAAAACTTTGTGTCAATTAAAAGCACGACTTTATCGAAATCAAAAATCATACAACATACAACTCTTACAAGGTATTTTGAAGTGCACAAATAAATATTTCCTTTAAACTTAAAACTCAAATCAGTTTATATTAATGATTCTCTTACCAATTATTATTTAAATTATCCAAAAAAAATTCGGTGCTTCTTCCGTTGTCTTATTTCAAAAGTGCATGCATACGTTTAGCTTTTAATTCATTTTAATTAAAATCAGCCGACCACCACTTTAGTGCTAATGAAACATACAAAATATATAAATTAAAAAAAAAAAACCAACACACAGACACAACAACAACCAATAACAATAATTGCAGACAGTTTGGTTTTCAAAAAAAAGTGTATTTAGGCATGAAACGGAAGCACTAATAAACCAAAGAATGCTGATTTTGTAGTACAACTTGAAAGGAAAGCAAAACATTTAATTTACAAATGCTAAATGCGATTTAACGCACACGTAATTAAAAAAATATATATGTAAATAAAAGAAAATACTTGAGTTTTAGTAGCCGACCTTGATAATGAAATAAATGAAAAATTTCTTTATGGAAAAAATACACACACAATTTCGTAATTAATATAAAATAAAATTCCACAACAAAGTTGTTGGTTTTTTTATTTGTATTTGCACGTTTCTTAAAATTTTTTGTTGACTTTTCCTGCTGTTAGCATTTAATTTTTTTTTTCATTAAAGAAAATTATGTAAAAAGTTTAACAATTTTAATGCGATTAATGACAAATTAATTGATTACGTACGTAAAAGTAATAGAGTAATAGCACGGTTTTCGGTAGAAAAATTTTCAGTGTAACAATTTTCGTTATAAGAAAAACCACTGCTCCCTAAATAAGTATTCATGTATGTATTCTAAATATATACAAAATACATTTTTCAATATTTATATAAATTTTATATTCTTTTTTTGCCATTAAATTTCATTTAAATGTTTAATTTTTTCGTTTCGCTTGTAATGTATTTACTGTTTTCGAGACTACGTTTAAATATTAACTGAAAGGTTTTTGGTTTTCTCTGAACTAACAAGTTTGTTGTGTGCTTTGGCAAGATAGGGGTTCCGTTTAAAAGATATGTTGCTCATTCGCAACGATTAATAATATTTTCTTCTGACCGTTAAAACTTTCTTGTGATAAAAAATCACAGACAAGGTTTCCGTAATTTTAACGACACTTTTTAATTCATACAATATACATATTTATATTGCACTTACATATATTTTTCTTAATAAAAATATTTTTAAATTTCCTTTACATTTTTGAAATCTCTTGGAAAAAAATAAATAAATGGTCGAAATTTTTAGAGCAATAAAAATAAGAATGCATATATTCTTCAACTTTTCATAACTTTTTTTCCAACGCGGCCTGTTTCCAAAATCGGCGGACGGGATAAGCTAAGATTCGATATTTTACTTCTTCGTGAAAAAAGTTGAAACAACAACCAAACATGTGTATGACTGTATGCATACATACACATATGTATTTATGTGTGTGTTTAAGTACTTATGTATATTTCTAAGATTAAAAAAATCGAAGCAGCTTTGGCAATTATATCGGCCGTTTTTTGTATAGCAAGGAAATATTTTATAACAACTGACTTCTTCAAGCACCCTATTCTCTCGTAATGCTGCTGCTCTGCTCTGAGAATTTTCGTAACACGAAAAACAAATTATATTTTTTTTTAAAGCAAACAAGTTAGTGATTATGCATATACTCGTACTGTTAGCTCAAGTCATTACAATTTCTATATACTGAAAAAGAAAACCGGCTAGTATTTTTGTTTTATTTTTTGTCAAAATAAGAGAATGTACACGTTATTGTGTAGAGATGGCAGATAAATTGAATTTTATTGTCGTTTATTCAAATTAATGAAAATTTATTTTATGGCATTTAAATAATTTGGTAAAGAAAAAGTAGATTGGAAATGTTTTTTTAATAAAATATCTATTAACAGGCAAAAAAAAAAATATATAATAATAATAATGAAAAGAATGTTTTGTGGCGCGGGTATTTGGTAATATGTAAAGGGTGGGCCATTTCAAAGTTTATTTAAATTTAAAAATGCAATAAAACAAAAACGGTTTGAAATTTTGTAAACTTTTTGTTTTCTTGTTGTGAAGTATAATTGTTCCACTTAGAGATGGAATATTATTTCATCCATAGCCGCGGTTGGCCTCCCAGTACCCCATTCGATTTCGTATCTCGGCAATGGCATTACAAATGTTGAGCGCATGAAGAGCGAAAACAAAAAGATCGGTCACCATGGTGCGACAAGCACCATACGGAATCGAAAAATCGATTTCCGACCAATTGTCTTTGTTTTGGTAATAAATTTCCAATCAATCTCAACGTTGCTCAAACGTAAATCGATTCATGTTGCTCAGTGGAGATAATATACTGAATTTTTTGACAGAACAGAATGACATAAATATTGCCAGATTCTAAATAAATGGTGGTTCAAATTTAAACCGATAGATGGCCCACACGATATATTTGCCGTATTTTTGTATATAAAAAATTCTCGACATATTCCCTTAAATGACGAATACGAAAATATTATTGCAGATCAGAAAGGTACAAAACAGGGCCCAAAGTTAGGAATGAATGCATGTATTTACATATATACTCTAGACGTAAGTCAGTGTAGGGTATTTAAGATTCGGCCATTTTACTTGTTTAAATTTTGAATGCTAAATAGTTAAAAAAAATGCCAAACCTATAGCCACATACCCAGCGAAATTCCTCTACACTTTAAATCCATATCGAATGCTTTACTTTTAGCCTTTTTATGAAAATCATTGAAAATTTCTAAATATAGAAACAATTATTCAAAACCAAACTACTTGATTTACTGCATTTTCTTTGGATCCCATTACCACTGTTCATTTCATTTGCATTCTTAACAAAACAATGAAAATCTTATTGCCTTAAACGAGAATATTTGATTTTTATCAGCCGCTTGCACATAAATAAATTCTGTTTAACATGTTCAATTACTATCGAATGTAGACTAGTAGGTTGATTACGAGTAGTTTGCAAACTAAAACAATTAGCTTTTAGCAAATGCCTGTACATGCATGTTTTATACTAATTTAACGATAATAAATTTATGTTGATAAGTGTAACTTACAAGTAAATACATACATACGTGTTGTTTGCAAGAAAAAGAAATTTTACTTCAAGAATGTGCATGTGTGTGTGTTAGATATTGGGAAAAGCGCAAACTTTCATTTGCTTAAACGCAACTGATTTTTCTTATGATTTTCTCATTATCCCATTGAGTGATTTTGTTTTATGTGCATAAATTATTTAGTGGTCTTTTTTTATAATTTATCTAGATGTTTTTGCATTATTTTTCGATACCTACAGTGACGTAATTTTTTTTTTGTTAAAATCAAAAGTAAAATAAAAATATGTTTGGCATCGTATCAAAAGAAAAAATAGTATCTGTTTGAGTGACCAATATATGTACATATTCTAGAGGTAAGACTAAAAATATATTTGAAATCTATTTTTTAAGAAAAGTAAATATTTTAAAACAAATTACGTTAATTATTCTAGCATTTTAACACGCTAAAAATAAAAACAATATAAAATCTATTAAAAAATCTGCATTATGTAATTTGGAAAATTTGACATAAGAAATTTGTATTTTTTTGTATAAATTAATTACACTGTGCTACCACGAAAATGTAACCAGAGGGACAACCGGCGGGTAAATCGGCTCAAACCTCTGAGATGAAATTAGGCATAGAGGTATTTTGAGGTCCGAGGAATAACATAGGGTGGTTTTTGTTTTTGGAAATGATCCTATTAAGTGGTCAAGGGTGGTCGAACATTTTTATGCACATATGAAATTATTAAACTGACAACAATGAACATTTTAAACGTTGATACAGTTGACTTAACAATTTATTTGTTTTTGGCAATTTGGTTTTGACAATTTTATGATGACTTTTTGGAAATGTAGAAGCTAGTAAGTAGTATAATAAAATAAAAAACCCAAAATTAATACTTCATACACGCTGGTATGAGCGCATAAGTTTCCGCTTTATATAATGAGTTGCACTTTTTATATTGACTTTAATGATTAGTTGCACTTTTTGTGATGACTTGCACTTTTTATGATGACTTGCACTTTTTAAGCTTTGATACAGTAAAAGTACAACACATCAATGACTTAACATATACATTAGCTGAAGTTTCACATATTCCTCGCTGACAAAGTCACGGTTAAAAGCTAGACCTTAATAAAAATAAATACTGTAGGACATTGTTGTTGGTCTTGTTTATTTTTAACCAGAATTGATCAATGTATAGTAGATGTAGAATTTGTATTTAATTTGTCTAAAATCCAATCTTTCTTATTTTATTTATTTATTTTATTATTATTTTAAACCTGCTAAGAGTTATAGTACTATAAATCAAGAATGATAAAATAAAGATTACGCCAACAAGCTGAAATAAAAATACTTTTCTGCGCATGATGGAACTCTGACGTCACTCAACATGTGTTCTGATTGGCTAATTAAATTCAGCTGGAGAACTATTATGTTATTGTAAAAACAGGACAGTGGGGCAAATTGCGATTTTTCAAATTAAATTTGATTGATAATAAATAATTTTAAAAAATTATTTTATTTTCCACTTTTTTTATATGAAATTGTTAATTTATAGTTATTTTATATAAATACTGAACCCAAGTGCTAATTGTTTTTCTTTTTTCCCCATTAAAAACAATTTTTTTCCTTGCAAAATATCAGCCATAACTTCCTTTGAGCTTCATCTCTTGGAAAACCATAAAATGACACAGCGTTTTGAAAACAAAAAAAAAATAAATATTTGATAACAATATTACATTTTAAAACAATTATTTCTCACTTGTTTTTTTGGTGTCACTTTGTTTGCAATTGCCCACTGCACATTTCATGTTTGCTCTTTTTGTTCTCTTTTCTCTTTAATTTGGGTTTTTTGTTTACAGTTTATGAGCCTTAAAAATCAAGTTTTAATAAGTTTTTTACACTTTAAGTTATTTAATAATTATTTTAATATATTTATTTTAAAATATAACACAAAACTTGCACTTTCATAAATCCGATTTCATTTGATTGTTGGAAATCTCTGAGTAAATTGTGAGAAGAGTTGCAAAATATAGCATAAAATATTAATTTTGTACGAGAAAGTATTAGTTTTGTATATAATAAACATTTGGCAATCTCTTCGAGGGAACAAATATGTCATCAAACGGTAAATCATGCGCAAGGCGTAATCTTTATTTTATCATTCTTGCTATAAATTACAATTAAAAACAATTTTCTATCCTATACATATCTAAAAATGTAATTACCTATGTATATGATAAAAACGCTCTAAAGTCGAAAACATGTTGAAAACGATAAAAACCGTGATATGTTTGCTTAATTGTTTTATCAATAATTTTATATTGCTTATATAATGTAGTTTATCTTCTAGTGTGTTTTTCAAAAGCCTGTAATTTTTATCAACATTTTGATTACCGAAAGTTTTTGGTTGTGGCAAAACTCTTGCGGAATTTAAATTGATAAGATTTCTGCGATAAGAGTTGTGATAAATATGAGAAGCACTTAAAATTTTAGAGTTTGGAAATAAATACAAATGTGATAAAGTAAATATGTAAGAGTTTAGGGAAACAATAAGTGCTTATGTACATAAGTCTGAAAATCTAAATAATTTCAAATGAAAGTTTTCTGCTTGGCTTCTAATTGTCTCGTTGTGTTAAGGTCAACGTAGGGTTTTGTTTTTTTCTTCGTTGTAATTTTCATACAGAAGTTTCCAAATATACGATTGAAATGTATATATTTTCCACAAAGGGATTTACTAAACTAGTGAGAGGTGTGCTAGCCTATCAATGTTAGATTCTTGTGAATTTCACTACAGCAAGTGAAGGTCTCTGTTGCTTCTGTCGATCATATTATACAACTAGTAATTGCAACAAATAAATAAAATATGGGCATCTCCGCCGGATAGTCAACCAACAAAAAAAGTTTCATATATGTATATTGTTAAAATTTCATTATTTCATATTAAATAAAATAGTCTATTTCTTGTTATAAGTTGCTATACACTACAAATTGAGTATTAAGTTTTTTGTTAGGCAATTTGAAGATTTTTATGGGAAAATGCATGGTGATAACAATAAAAACAACATATGGAAAAATCGTACGTTCGCGACCAATAGAGATATTTTATAGTCTAAATACTGATAGAGACCTACATTAATACACTTTCAAAATAAATTAATCACTCTTGAATATTCCATTCCATTTCGCAGATATTTATATTTCACTACTCTCAGCAAAAGTTGACTTCTATTTTGCGTACGTTCGTGACCACTTATTTATAACTATTATTATGAAAACGTAAATTTGATGAAATCCATCTTTTGCACTAAACATAGAGCTACCAAAATTCTATCGAATCGAAAAAAAGTCTAGGAAAAGTTTCGTTTTCTATATTCTTTGTACATCAAAAACGTACCAACGTTGCTGTTGGCTGAAGTAGTAGAACACAAGACTATGAAGCGGAGAGTCCTGAGTTCGAGCCCCAGCTGAGTCATGAAATATTGTGTTGAATTCTTCTGATCAGCATTAGTGCGTGGTTGTGTTAGTTGTTGCCAGCCTGTTTTCAGTGATGAAGGCATAGTACTGATCACTGGACAATTACTGGCAGCGACTGACCCAATCATGTACTAAAAGCAGAGTAACAGCACCCACCTTCGTCGGCCCTGTAGCAAAAATTAGCCGGCGAAGTAAAAGGTTGAAATAGCTACAAAAAAAAAAAAAAAAAAAAAAAAAAAAAAACTGTCTATCATCTCTCATCTTTCCTAATCTGTCCCCTCAATACTATCCCCTCGTTTTCAGTTCCAGCGCAATGCATTGCATATATAGGGGACATCCCCTGAGTGCTGGTCCTACTCCTAAAAAAAATAAAAAAAAAAAAAAAAAAACGTACATTCGTGACCCCAGGAAATGCCCATATATGTTTTTCAAATAGCTGTATTTATTGAGGACGGGTCTGGGAATTTTTACTTTTTCTCACGTCTATAAATTTGACATACAAATCTTGCTTTAAATTTTACATGAAAGCTATCATGACCACAGTTGCCATAGTTGGTAGCATTCTACCAAAATTGGTAATATTTTTTAGGGTTGGTAACTTGGTAACTTTGTTTTTAAGGCTTGACAAACTATCAAATTATTGCTTATCTTTTATCATTTTTCCGCATTACTCAATAGAAAAAAATCATTAAAAACAACTGTGTGAATGTGCGCCAAATTGTTCAACGGCGTAATATGCAAATGTCATTATGTTTGGTCAGCAAAAGATTATTTTAAATGACTGCAATATTAAATAATTTATTTAAATTAAATACGGAATTCGTAGGTATAATGAATTGAAATATTTATTTATGTTCTAAAATGAATTAAAACGTTTTATGTTATGTTTTTTTATCAATAAAAGTTGTTGTTTTTATTATAACAAAAATAAAGATTTTTGTTTTTATAAAAAACAAATTTTGGTAACTTTTTGGTAACATTTTCGGAAAATTTTGGTAGAAAATATTTTTACTCAGTGGCAACCGTGATCATGACCCCTTTTTATGTTTAAATAATATTTCTAGTAAACCTTACAATTTAATAAAAATGTGAAGTTAGTAAATAAAAAATCTTCATCTTGTATTCGGTTGGTAAATGAAACGCCGAACAATACGGTGTCAGCTGGCGTTGAGGTAAATGTCGGTGGAACATTTAGGCAGTCATATACATATGTATGTACATATATTTATTGGTAGTCCTTTCTAAATAAAATTAAATAAAAAAACATATATACACAAGCACATAAATATATGTTCATTATTTATAAGCATGTGCACATATTTACACAAGATTTAATATCTGGGGTTAAATTACCGCACTCGATATCAATCGAAATTTGTATATAAAATGTATTGAAATTTGGATCGATATCGAATGCGGTAATTTGGCCCCTGGTTTGTTTTTAAAACCATCATTTTTATCTCAAACTGTCTCCACAATCATTATTTCGATATTAAAAAAATTAGACAAAAAAGATAGGGTACCCCACGAATATGACTACTGCTGATGACCATCAATTTACTAGATACTTATGTATGTATATTTATTTGTATGCATCCATATACAGATAAATATACATGTATATTTATGTGTGTGCATGGAATCATCTATGGATGGAGATTCTCCCATTGCTTTACAGTGATAGTAAATTACCTTTGTTTTTTATTAAAATTACGAAAATCAATATTGTTAAAAACTAGTTTAATAAAAACAATTAATTTTAGTCACTTTTTTAAGAATAGATTCTTGTTTTTCTAATCACAATGCTACTTATGTACTTTACGTTGTACACACAAAAACAGAAATGGTTAAAACGAACAAAAGAATGGGACAATAAACAGTATAAAATCTATCAAACAACAAGAAAAACGTGCAAAGATTGGCAAGCAAGTGTCAAATCACATTATTCTATATTTATTTATGTAGAAAGTGTTACAATAAGGAAACGTCAAAGTACAGTTTTCGAAAACCGTTTTACCATTAGATGATTCTGATGTCGATAACATGCATCATTTTGTTGTTGAAATACATTCACCAAATTCGTAATTGAAATATGAAAGGCACTTAATACTTCTTTACATAAATTAAAAACTGTTTCTCGTGATTATTAAAGTGGAGTTTACAGTGTTCATATAAGCTTAAATCAGAGCTTCGGTTTACAGTGAAAAGCTTTGTGAGTGTGCACGATAAAGTATTTTTGTCAAACAAATAAATTGAATTGAAAATCATCAAGTGAGTTGTTAAAATAAAAGTAAATAATTTTCGAATGGATCGTGTTAATTCATACATATATACATACATGTGTACAACGTTCAACGGACCAAAAGCCCCATGCAGGTATGTAATATTTTCCATTATAAAAAGTGTGATTAAATAGTAAATGGTCAACCTAATTATTCTTATAAATTGGTTGCGATGTTAGCCTTTATGAAGGTCGTGGCTTCGATTCCCACCCAACACGTTGGTGGTTTAACGTTTTATCACATCACAATGGTTCCTACTAGTTAGTTCCTAGTTTGTGAAACCAAACCGAATAATAAAACCATTTTGATTGACTTGTAATATGTATCCAAGTTCTCATGCATTCCTATTTACTTTTCTGTCTATTGACAAAATCATAAAAAACATGTACCTACCTAGTATATTGCGAAAAATTTTAGCGCCAAACATATAGGAATAAAGAAATGTGTACTATTGCATTAAACTTTTTATTAAAATGTTAAAATTAAAATTAAGTGAACAAAAAACAGAAATACATAGGTCTATCATGGAAGTTCAAAAAAATTAATTTATCTATTTCATTTGTAATAGATGCCTACTGGCCACTTAAAAATATTACCAGCAATATCTATGTAAATGTATACTCTATGGGGTAAAGAATGACAAATAATGATAAAAAAATTTACAATGTAACATCCATATAATCCCATACACACCAATACAAAAATAAAAATAATTGATACTGTCCAAATATATGGACTGGATATACAAAAGAAATTCATCTTTTCATCTTGTATACGGTTTGCAAGTGATTCTATCACTGAAGAAAATATTTTATGTTTTACATCTACAGAAAACTTGTTTTTATGTGAATGCGAACATTTGTTACCCTCCTAATTGTTAGATAGACTACTATGCTAAGGTTTCTTTTTATCTGCGTTATAATTTTACATTCATTTTTACATTGTCTTGCCATACTTTAAACCTGGTTTAGTAATTATGTCTGTGGTTTAGTAGCTGACTGGGCTGTGTTAATTCTTTTGTGTGTACTGGTTATTAAAGACCAATGTGATTGTTCTTCCTTATAATTGTGTCACCTAAATACATTTTTTTTAATTAAAATGGATTTCAATTTGCCTAATTCAACACAAGAATTGCAAACAGAAGTTCGCACATCATTGCATGAGTGCGCTTTAAAAGGTGATGACAATAATTTGATCAAGTTACTAAAAAGTAACAAATCTTGGCTCTGGAAAGATCCCAAATTTGGGAGTACACCTTTACATGAAGCTGCAGCCAATGGCTATAGCCGATGTTTAACCATTTTATGTGATGTCATCGATCATATACAAATTAAAACTAAAATTGATTTGAAGAATAACGATGGTTTCTCTGCTCTACATTTGGCTGCACAAAGTGGCCATAATCAATGCTGCCGAGAGCTGTTGAAACGTGGAGCAAGTCCAAATATTTGCAATAACTATGGTGACACACCACTACATACAGCGTGCCGTTACGGACACGCAGGTGTGTTGAGGATTCTACTCTCTGCTTATTCCAATCCTAACATCCAGAATAATAATGGTGATACACCTTTACACATTTCCTGTGCTATGGGTAAACGAAAACTATCAAAAATATTGTTGCAATCATTTTCTAATCTCCAAGTCAAAAATTTCCAAAATGAAACTCCACTTGACATTGCTAAACGAAAAAACCATCATGATATCATAAACATATTACAATCGTCCAAGCTGCACTTAAAGGAAAATGTTGATAAATGCAAAATGAATTTGTTCTCAAACGATTTGATGTTTTCTCCGTATGGCTGTCATCTACTTCCAGAAACAAGATCAATATTTTTAACGTATGTAGAGCATTTGCCAAAACTGTCTTTGCGAACTGGAGAACAGTATTATTTCGATCTTGCGGGAAATCTGCAGAAGGGTCCTAAATGTATTACGAATAAGTGCTATTGCAAACCTTTAATAAAGCATGATTAATTTTAAGAAACCGTTATTATGTTTAGTAAAGAAATTTTAATGAAATAAATTTATTCTACCAGTTAATTAAAAAAATATTTTTGTGCATTATAACTTATAATTTATAAGCCAGCCCAACTATTGCCTGCATTTTGCTGGTGCGTGTACCAATTCAATATCCGATCAAATAGAATCTTTAATATTTTTCATAAACAGTTTATATAAATAAAACTGAATTTACAATTCGAAAATAAAACTCCGAATTTGCTATTCGACAGAATTTTCTTTCGAATCGATTTGTACAAAAACCTCCTGAACTTTATAAATATTTACTTAATTATTTCAACATATTACACAATTATATATTTATTATTAATTAAAAAACAAAAGTTAAAACCGATATCTCTAGTTGGATCAGAAGTTCTGAAATTAGAAATTACTATATTTAAGGCAAGCAGGAATGCACTAGGGAATAGCCTCTAGTTATTGTTTAATTTCAAAATTAAAAACATAAATGTAATAAAATAATGTTCGGTATTAGTGTATCCGAAACAGACTTTAATTAATTTTGCTATGCATTTTTACAAAACTCTTTAAATGACGTTGTGGATTACGTTTTTTGGTGTACATAGTTAATCGGAGATCTTAAAAAGTGGTATTTGTACTTATGGGAAGAACTGACTCTAGGAAACCGGAGTATTGATAACTAATGAATTTGTTGACAGCATTCATGCAAATATTTTCATATATGATACACCCTGTGCTAAAAACACATTTGACTCAATATTGTTTTCTTCTTTATATTCTAAACAATACCAAAGTTTTTTGTGCCAAAAATTTTTAATTAAGTTGAGATGTTTACCACTCCTACAAAATCTGGAGATACTAGCTTTTCAAAAACATTAACTCCAGTAAGATGTAAATTTTTATTCTATTATTTCCACCCATAAGAAAATAACAGAACTTTTCCACAGTCCTTGAGAGTCCAAAATCAAACTTGAATGTCAGTGACTCCAATGTGGCTGCCTGCAGAGCGCGCCTGGAAGCAATTGTTAAAACTATTGAAGATAATTTTAATAAATGGAAACTGGCTGAGGAACGTGGTCAAGCTTTGTGTACCTGCATTGAAGCAATAAAAACTAAAGCTTTGGAAGGCTTCAACTCAAAAGAAAATTGCACTGATGCCACTACAACGTATCCGAAAGAACTTAAAAAATATTGTGATAAATTAAAAGTATGTGTTTCAATATTTGAGGACATTACGAAAAATGCCAGAGTATCGAACAAGCAATTAAAAGCTTTGAGTAAATTGCCTGGAAGCTGCAATGAGATTTTCTATCGATCTTGGCAGCTGAATATATATGTAGCATTTCTAACAGACCTCGTGGAGAGATATGAATCAGAAACAGCAGTTAAAAAGCATGTGGCGGGTAAGAAGAAATTAAACATTCTAATGGAAACAAAAATCGAATGTTTAACTTGGAAATTGCTTGTGTTCTTTCCACACACTCATGTTTATACTATAATAAGAAAATATTGAAACGATCTTTTACATGTTTCAGAACATTTGGCGCACTGTACAACACGCGCAGACTTAATACGTTGTTCCACTGCATGGGAATATCCTCAGCATGTTGATGCCTATGTCATAATGAAGTTTCTTTTTTTGAAAACAGAAACTAATACCAAGAAATAAAATTTAAAGATAAAAGCTTTTGTATTGTTTATAAAGAAAAATAGTTTATTCAAATAATTTTAGAAAATTCAAGCATTAGAGCGTTAAAGCGTTTTTAAGATTCTTATAAAAAAAATGCATTGTAGCAAGGCATATCATATGTTTTTCTAGAAAACGATTTTAATTTTGATTAGCGGCTAAGGCCATGACTGTGAAACGTAATTCTTCAGGATCACGGGCCATAAACTCTTTGCATACACGAGCAGCATCTTGCACAAAAGATTCATCGCTTGTGGTTCCATGTTTAATAGGGAACGATTTGCGACCATCCAATTCGTACAGTGTATTATCGACGTTGACCAATGCTATGAAGTGATGGTAAACCTTTTCATCAGGATTGGCAGTAGTTTGACCTTCCTAAAAATGCAATTTGCAAAAAAGGCATTGTTTAAATACATGTTCTATTTTTTTTCTTTAATTTACTACGAAATACACAATCAGGGGGATTGTTACTTGTCGATGTAAATAATTACATACTGAAATGAAATAGAAATATAATTTATTACTTACCTGAGCTAATGCCTGATGATCTTCAGTCATAGCTGCATCGTTTTCCAAATGTTTTCCTCTTTCTTCAGGCGAAAGATCTGCTGCTGTTTCCAAGAACTTCTTCAAAGCTCCATTATTCAAGGAAATACTAACATGGAAGTTAAATTATTAATTTTTAGAGGTATGTGTATAGGTAAATAAGTCAACGAAAATATACTCTTCATTATTGGCAATACTATGAATTAAAGCCACAGTACCGCAGGCGTTATGGGTAAACTGACGCATATAAAACAATTCTTTAGGATATTCTTGAGCTTCTGCCAAAATACGTTCCTTTTCCTCTGCACGATGCTTTTCATACTGAATAATAAATATGAGAAATTATGAATGTATGGACTTCTTGTTGTCTGTGCATTAAGCACTTATATTTACCGTATCGGAACACGGAAACAGCAAAATTATAGCTTTAACTGGTTTGGGTATCCATTCCAGCATTTCTGGCTCCAAACCTACAACATCAGTTAAGGCCCATTCGTCGGTTACACCCAATTTGTGTATGTATTTGGTCAATACCTTTGAATAACATATATGTACATAAAAGGACATTTTTTAATAAGCACGACATGTTCATATGTATTTATTTTGTATGAGTCATGATTGTAAAAACCGTTCATAAAGCTGTCGCCGGGCAGGCTGTGTATATATGTATGTAATTAAAAGTTATTTAGGGTTAACTTACGTCGGGATTTGATTCCAAAGGCACCCAAACAGACATAATTTTTTATGTATAATGAGATCTGATACCACGAAAGAATGGAAAAAGTTATGCCAAATGTTTGGTTTCAGTTTTTTTTTTCTATTTCTATAAATTCTTTTCGATAAAGAAAATGCCGGCTTCTGCGGTGGGAGTGATTTTTCTATTGTACTTTTTCTGTTTGTTTTGAAAGAGTATTGCCAACGCTCCCTGTTTTTCATAAATTTAGGGTAAAGTGCCCATGCTTTTTTTTTGGGAGAAATGGTCTATTGTTAATGGGGATTGAACTTTAAAATCAGTTATCCAGCAAATTAATTTACCTAATTAAATTTTGTCATGATTTAAATAAAAAATACATAAAACCCAATAAACAAAGAAAAAAGATTATGCATAATTTTACTATGATAGCTTTGCACTCACTTCCGCTCATTTTTCGTGATGCCACTGTAGTGACTGATTTCGTTGTACAGGAGATCTTGGGTTTTGTACACTGACATTAAAAATCGTATAAAAACAAGACTTTTGCGTTTTAGTTTTTAAAATCTGCATGTTTTAACATAATTATTCGAAAAAGAATATTTTTGACTTTATTAATATATAATATTTTATCGTGCAATTTTTAAAATAATAATTCTTTTTTTAACAAAAATAATTCTTTTTGCTTTAAATTGTTTTAATTTTTAAATAAGAATAGCAAATTTTTAATATAGGGATATTTCTGTAAACATGTATCATTGTAAACTGGAAGATTTCGAGAGTTACGTACTGTGCGAAGTGTGTAAACAAGTATTTCAGGACATAATGTACATGAACTACACAAATTGCATCTTTTCTGAAGAAAACGAATACTTGCAGTTAATTGAAAATAATGATAGCACAATTCAAAACATTAATAACTTAAAACCAGTACCCAAAGACAAACCTGACTAAAAGATGACTTAGTTCACTGCATTCCTCTGTACGATGAATCCCCAAAGATGTGTAGGCTTTTGTGCAGAAACTAATTCCCGCTGCCAGCTGCTCACGCACTGTGAAGAAACTTGCGAATCAGAGAAATACAATTTATGGTGTACTTGTTTCAAAATATATAGTTCCATGTTTGAGATACTAATTGTGCTACGACTTCATGTCCTAAAAATAACATATGAAATGAATTTTAACAACATCTTTTTCATGATCAGAGAACATCTCAGCTTCATGGGAAGGAATACAATTGTTAAATAATTGTAAGAAATACAATTTGTTAAATATATACATACACAATTTTTCCATCTATATGGCAGGGATCCAAAAATAAATTTTTCTGATTTTCTGGCTCCAAGTTCAACGCTTTGGAAGGTCTTTGATATAAAAGTATATCGTTTGGTTAACAATATTACAAAAAAGTAATCAGAACGTTCTTTTCGAATCTTAAATACCCTCATCTTTGCTATAAAACACTAAAAAGTGAATATTTTGGGATTATTAAGTGTAAGATTTTTTTTTTGATAGCGTCATTTAAGGGGCAAAGGTGGGGGAGGGTAAGGCAGGTCAGGGAACATCTCAGCTTCGTCATAAAAGCTTTAAAATTAAATTTTTACGAAAAGCAAGCTTAAATTATACAATTTGTTAAATAATTACCCTATATTGCCATGTAATATGTTACTTCAACACCCAATAAAGGGGGCGGAGTCCAAAGATGGATTTTTCTGATTTTCTGGCTGCAAGTTCAAAGCTTTGGACCTTCTTGGACATTTAAATACATAATTTGCTTAACTAAGTTCTTAGGGGAACTTTTTTCCCCTCTAACCCGATGCAGACCACTTACGAACTTGACTTGTGCCGTCCTTCAAAATGAATTTATATCAAATTTCAAGGGTCTGGCTCTTTTTGTTTGGACTGAATTGTGATTTCCACAGACGAACGGAAATGACTTAAGTTTCTTATAAAAAAAATGCATTGTAGCAAGGCATATCATATCATGTTTTTTAGAAATATATTTTAATTTTGATTTGCGGCTAAAGCCATGACTGTGAAACGTAATTCTTCAGGATCACGGGCCATAAATTCTTTGCAAACACGAGCTGCATCTTGCACAAAAGATTCATCAGTTGTCGTTCCATGTTTAATAGGGAATGATTTGCTACCATCCAATTCGTACAATGTATTATCGACGTTGACCAATGCTATGAAGTGATGGTAAACCTTTTCATCAGGATTGGCAGTAGTTTGACCTTCCTAAAAATGCAATTTGCAAAAAAAAAAAATTAAAATACATGTTTTATTCTAATTTTTTTTTTTGGAACTTATGTCACTAATTTTTAGTAATTAAGTTCGAATATAAACCAGGGGGCAAATTACGGCACTCGATATCGAACGAAATTTGTATTTAAATTGTATGGAAATTTCGATCGATATTGAATGCGGTAATATGGCCCCAGATCCTTCTATTGTTACTTGTCGATGTAAATAATTACATACTGAAATGAAACAGAAATATAATTTGTTACTTACCTGAGCTAATGACTGATGATCTTCAGTCATAGCTGCATCGTTGTCCAAATGTTTTCCTCTTTCTTCAGGCGAAAGATCTGCAGCTGTTTCCAAGAACTTCTTCAAAGCTCCATTATTCAAAGAAATACTAACATGGAAATTACAGAATTAATTTTTAGAGGTGTGTATAGGTAAATAAGTCAACGAAAATATACTCTTTATTATTGGCAATACTATGAATTAAAGCCACAGTACCGCAGGCGTTATGGGTAAACTGACGCATATAAAACAATTTTTTAGGATACTCTTGAGCTTCTGCGGAAATACGTTCCTTTTCCTCAGCGCGATGCTTTTCATACTGC
Source organism: Linnaemya tessellans (assembly GCA_951800035.1). NCBI lineage: Eukaryota > Metazoa > Arthropoda > Insecta > Diptera > Tachinidae > Linnaemya > Linnaemya tessellans. The sequence continues at coordinate 99,849,026 of OX637533.1, read as the reverse complement.
ATAATAAATATGAGAAATTATAAATGTATGGACTTCTTATTGTCTGTGCATTAAGCACTTATATTTACCGTATCGGAACACGGAAACAGCAAAATTATAGCTTTAACTGGTTTGGGTATCCATTCCAGCATTTCAGGCTCCAAACCTACGACATCAGTTAAGGCCCATTCGTCGGTTACACCCAATTTGTGTATGTATTTGGTAAATACCTTTGCAGGACATATATGTATATAAAAGGATATTTTTTTAATAAGTAGGACTCATGTTCATATGCATTTATTTTCTATGAGTCATGATTGTAAAAACCCTTCATAAAGCTGTCACCGGGCAGGCTGTGTATGTATGTAATAAAAAGTTATTTAGGGTTAACTTACGTCGGGATTTGATTCCAAAGGCACCCAAACAGACATAAGTTTTTATGTATAATGAGATCTGATATCACAAAAGAATGGAACAATTATAGTAAAATCAAATTTCTTTGTGCTTTTCGATGAAGCAAATGCCGGTTCTGCGGTGGGAGTGACTTTTCTGTTTGTTTTGAAATAGTATTGCCAACGCTCTCTGTTTTTCATAAATTTTAGGTAAAGTTCCAATGCTAATTTTTGGGAGAAACAGTCTTTTGTTAATATGAATTGAACTTTAAAATCAGTTATCCTGCAAATTAATTTACATACTTAAATGTTGTCAAAATTTAAATAAAAAATACATCAAACCCAATAAGCAAAAAAAAAGATGACGAATTACGTTAGTATGATAGCTTTGCACTCACTTCCGCTCGTTTTTCGTGATGCCTCTGCAGGGACTGATTTCATTGTACAAGGAGATCTTGGATTTTGAACACTGAACTAAAAAGTTTTCTAAAAATAAGACTGCGTTTTAATATAATAATTCGAAAAAGAATGTTTTTGATTTAATTGGTATATGTATAATTTCGAAAAAATAGTTATTTTCATAAAAAATTTTAATCAGAGTGAATTATTATTATTATATTCTGATATTTTTATGCTTGCGGTCTCTTTATTTTAATTTACATGTATGTGCTGTGAATCGCACGATTGTCGAATCACATGCGACTTGAAAAACGCCTATTTTTTATGAACGCTTTATTTCATGCGATAAGCGATTTCCATCACATGGGCGTTAATTTCAATATTTCGTCACTCCTTTTTGTGACTTCTTCGGAAATTAATTATTTAATTAAATTAAATATTTAATAAAATAAAATAAAAACTAATTCCCGCTGCCAGCTGCTCACACACTCTGAAGAATCTTGCAAATGAGAGGAATAAAATTTATGGTGTACTTGTTTCAGAATATAGTTTTCCATGCTTGAGATACTAATTGTGGTATGACTTCATGTCCTAAAAATAACATATCAAATGAATTTTAACAACATCTTTTTCCGAAACTATATTTGATTCAACAACTTTTAAAATTACATTATTATTTCTATGCATAATTCAAAGGAACTGATGCCCTTTGCAGCTGATTCCATTTCGATATACATATTTATTCTAAGAATTAATTTTTGAATTAAATAAATGAATAATAATTCAATGCTTAAATATTAATTTAACATGGTATGCCTGAAATTCTTTTGTACTATTTAGCAACAAAACATCGTGATATTGATTTTATTTTTTGTACTTCAAAAAGTATAAAGCCAAAAGTACTCCAATAGAAGATAATGAACCCAATATCAAACAAGTGGTCAAATAAAATTTTGTGCTCTTTGGAACTATATTTCGCTTGTTTTCAGTTGTTTGGAACTTCTTATTAGCAATCTGAAATTAAAATGTTTTTTACTTTATTGAAAACCGAGGTACAAATATGCCTTGATTACACTTTACTTACGTTTTGTACTTCCGAAATTTCTTTCTCAATATCTTCTGTAACTCCATAGAGCTCATTCAGTGCCTCTACTACGAAACGGCTGGCAAATGATTTTTCGCCAACAATAACATCCTCTGGAGGTGTTATTTGCAGTTTATAGTTGGCAGACGCTAGGGCCGAGTTCATTGAGTCTAAATGATTACAAGCATTATTAATAATTTCACGATTATAGTTGAATGCTTCCTTCAAATGGTAAATTCTTGAAAGTAATAAATTTTAGAAATACAAAATATGAAACTTTTGGATAATCAACACAACTTACTGTTCCAATGAGGGATTTTGATTTGGTAATTGCGCGAAAAATGCTAATAATTCGTCTCTCTGTTTCTGTCTTGTAAAACCCATTAATTCTAAATCTTCATGTGTCAATGAAGCCAAATCACGATAAGATATATCTTCCGCAATTAATTTATCTACGTTGCCGCTAGCATTATCACCCTGAGTGGCCAGTAAAGTATTTAGTATTTCACGGTTCGCCTGTGAATCACCCTGGGGTTGTAACCATTTGTGGCGGTATCGCAGAAAACCACTGTCGCCTTCATACAACAGTCCCTTGTTTTGAAAATCCTTATTCGATTCAAACTGAACTGCTGGCACTTTTATTGAAATTAATGCACTGTTTACCTCGCGCATTCCGAAAAATTTTATGTTAGGCTAGTTTTTCAATTAAATTGGAAAATATAATAATTTACAAAACAAACCAATTTGTGGAATGAAAAAACTGTAAACAATCACTTATTGCAGAAAATAATAATCGGTATAGTGATGCCACATCTTTTCTTCTCTTCAAACAAAAGCTTTTACTTGCGTTTTTAAAGGTGGCCAGTCTTTTACGCTTACGAGTACATATAATAAGTGAATTTTTAAATCCCAATAATTGGGTGATTTAAAATATGTTCTTAAAAGGACTTTAAGGTAAGTTAGTTATGGCGTTTGTGAATAATTATCAAATGTTAGGGAGAAATGTTAGGAGGAAGATCAGAGAACATCTCAGCTTCGTCATGGGAAGGAATACAATTGTTAAATAATTGTAAGGAATACAATTTGTTAAATATTTACACTATTTTTCCATGTAATATGTTACTTCAACGCCCACTAAAGATGGCGGGGCTCAAAAATGGAGTTTTCTGATTTTCTCGCTGCAAGTTCAACACATTGCATCTTCTTTAACATAAAAATATATCATTTGCTTAACAAAATTACAAAAAAATGTTTAAAAACTAGTACTTCTTAGGGGAACTTTTTCCCTTTGGCCCGATGCAGTCCATTTACAAACTTGATCTCTGCTGTCCTTCAAAATGTATTTATACCAAATTTCAGGGGTCTGGATCCTTTTGTTTGGACTGAATCGTGATTTCATGTTCGTGATGGACGGACATGACTAGATCGTCTTAGACTTCATCATTGATCAAGAATATATATTTAGTTTATGATGTCTTAGAGAATATTTCGCTGCGTTACACACGGGATGACAATGTGAATATACCCTCCAATTCTTGAAGGGTATAAAAACTATTTGGAACTAATTAGGGAAGTTAAATTTTCGGCGGGTAATGTTTTGACCAGCTACAAATGCATCTTCTATTCATTCTAAATACGTATGTTTTGATGGCTTGCGACCAGGGGCACATACAATATATGCATACACACATACATATGGATATTGCCTTAAAGCTCCTTCGATCTTTCATGCCAGTCCGCGTTGTATTAGGCTCCTATTACTACTCTTTCATACAAGGGTTTGTGATTTAATCAACAAGTTATAAAAATTAATATTTAAATGTAACAAAAGAACGGTTAAAACAGCTGGATATTTACTGTGAAAGAGTTTAAGTGCGCAAGTCCTACTTAAAGTGTATACATATGACAAGTGATGAAAATATAAAAACTGTCACTTGTTTTCCATCTTTATTTACTGTAATATAGACAAGACAGTCACTAATAAATAAAGATTTTGTTACAAAAAAAGAAAGTTTTTCAAAAATATTAAACTACAGTTGAAATTCCCAGTCACAATTCAAAAGGGAAAAAGGAACAAAATGTTCCTTAAGGAACTAATACGTTTTTCCACCCAGCACAGAACTTTGTACTGCTACATGATATTAAGCATATGGATATTTTTATTAATAGGAGGTAATTTCCTACATATCGATGAGTTAACAAACTGTTATATCTACTTATACATTGCAGGCATGTACAAGTACATTGGCCGCAGTTCTTCGTCCTTAAGTTATATTTTAAGTGGCAAATCGCAGTACTACACTTCGGCCATAACGACTAATCCTTCATTGGAATCGAATAATTTTGCCAAGTACAAAACGCGTTGTACTGCATTGACACAAATCAATCGCTTGGATGATGGTGGTATTTTAGATGGTTGGAAATTGCAGGGTGTCTTATTAATTATAAGACATGGTGATCGTGGCCCCATGTCGCATGTACGTAATATACCAAATTTGGATTGTGGCATAACTGGGAATAACTTGGTTAATAAGTATGTTATGGTTTGGTATATTTTATTCATAGTGTGTGCGACAAGTTGTGTTTGTTTTTAGATATCGTAGCTTCTTATATAATTCGACTTCAGTTTCGGGTTCAAATCATATGTATTGGAACAAAGTTGGACCATTTCATAGTTTTCCACTGTTGCCTTTAGCCGAAAAGGAATGCCTGTTAGGGCAATTAACATACAAGTGAGTATGACGAAGGAAAAGAGATTCAAAATTTGTTTTTTTTTTGTTTTGTTTTATGTAAAAGTTCTAAAGGCCTAATTCATAAAAAATATGTTATGCTTAAGGTACGGTCACACTTATCAAATATTTGCCCAAAAAAGCGTAACCACTAAATACTAATGAAAAATATTTGATTTAGATACGTATTTCTTAAGTAAAACAGTTTCATACAAAACTAATAGACAGTGTTATAGAATTTAATATTTCTGGGTATTGAATATTATAATTAACACTTGTTTGAAGTAAAAGGGTTTCCATTAGTACTTAGTGGTTACGCTTTTTTGGGCAAATATTTGATAAGTGTGACCGTACCTTTAGAACTTTCTTAATTAAGCTGTTTAAGCTTGAATTTAATTTACCGACACTACTCCGATTAGAACAAAATTATCCTATATTATTGAGAAATTAATGCTAAGAAAAAAATTTGTGGAAACGCATATTTTCGGAGTTACGCACCCATAAAGTTTTTCGGGTCTTAGGTATTTTTTTTAAATATTGTACTCAATGCAACCATATGGGAATCTTATAAACGATTATTAAAATTGTTATTATTTGTCGGCAAAAAATCTTTTAAGCCGAGGCACATAGAATCCGTGATACGTTATACGTCGCCGGTTTCAACTGACAACTGAGTTGTTCAGTACTTCTGCGTCGATCGAAGATACGAAAGATGACCAACTTTTAACTTTTGATGTACTTTCAATAGTTTGACAGACATCAGTAAGTTTTTCAAATTGTTTTGATTAATTTTTTTGGATTGCGTGAAAAAATTAAATTATATATTTAACAATTGTATAAAATAAATAAATTTAAGTTAAAATTAGTGCGTGGTTGTGTTAGTTGTTGCCAGCCTGTTTCAATGATGAAGGCATAGTCACTGGTCACTGAACATAATTGGCAGCGACTGACACTATCATGTACTAAAAAGCAGAGTAACAGCACCCACCTTCGTCGGCCCTGTAGCAAAAAAATTAGCCGGCGAAGTAAAAATGTTGAAATAGCTACAAAAAAAAAAAAAAAGAAGAACTGTCCATCTTCTCATCTTTCTTAATCTGTCCCTTCAATACTATCCCCTCGTTTTCAGTTCCGGTGCAATGCATTGCATATGTAGGGGTCAAACCCCTGAGTGCTGGTCCTACTTAAAAAAAAAATAATAAAATAAAATCGGGAACTCATTGTGCCAATCTTCTTCGTCGGTACGTTCATGTCAGTTAAAAACGGTGACGCATAACGTGCGACGGATTCTATGTGTCTCGACGTTTAAGACGCTGCGTTGTTTTGAAAATAGAAAAATGAAAAAAGCTAACTTGAACAATGCGAAGCCATTATTAGACACACATAGAGGAGAAAATGCTTCAGCAAACATAATATTTTATGATACCCATATTGTCACACTATATAAAAAATTTACACAAATTCCGCGGATTTTTTTCACAACTTAATAATATACGATCTCTTTTTTAAATCGGAGGGTTGTCGGTAAAGTAATTTATTCCGCAGATTGTAAGTACATAATAGGTCTGTTCCACGTGCATAACAAACCGTTCCGGATTTTTCAGAGTAAAAAGCAAACTATTCTCTCACATTGTCACAGTTGCTTAAGACGCAAAAATCACAATTCAAAATTTTTAAATAATAATGCTGCTTACTTCCTGAAAAACATTTTATTTTAGTGGTTTTAGACGCATAACATCTTAAATGTCATCAGTTTGCATCATTGGCAACAGCTGTAAAGTTAGCGAAAGTAAACTGAAAACAGTAAAAGCAAACGGTGACCATTCGTCCTTTTTAGATTAAAAAAAAACTACGATGTCCTTTTTTTAACTGAATTGTCCTCTTTTTTTATTATTAATTTTTTTTTTTAACTCCAAACTTTAAAATTTAACCTTAATATAGTAAAAGTTATAATCACCAATACAAACTGTGCAGAAATTAAATTGTTTTTATCATATGGCAGTAATATTTCTGGACATATTGTAATTTCTGGGCATATTTTTTTTAAATACATTAGGATATGTAAGTAACTCTGTCATGCATATAATATATCCAATTAACTTAATAATAAATACAATTTTTATTACATTTCTAAATGTTCTCTTTTTTCTTTGAAAAATAATGGTCACCGTACATATGTATGTTTTTTATTTTTTTATAATACGGAAAAGGAGAACTGTGCATAAATTTATTTCAAGTCTTTCCTAAATTTTCTGATTAAGTTTTTTTAGTTTCAAATGCAAACAAAAACCCAGCTGATAATTTAATTCCTGTCCAAAATTGCCTAAAGCAAAAGTTGCTTCTGCTTTGTATTTTCTCAGAAAATTTTAATTTTTCCTCCCAAAATTGCACAAAAATTGTTAACCGGAACGCTTTAAGACTAATTTCTGTGAGTTCAAAATGTTTTGTTACGAGCTAGGAACGGACCTAATATATTGTATGAATTAGTCCGTAAACACTTTAAAATTTAAAGTAATTCCCAAAATTTCTATTCGTTTGTTTGGTGAACAAATTGTACGAGTATGAAAAAGAAAAAATAATTATTTTTTTTTCAATCAAGAGTAATTGGCTAAAGTTCGTTACGTTTCATATTAAGACACACATGATAAATATTCCCAGGAACAAGGTAAAGTCGTTGGACCTGATGCTTATCGTTTCGTTTTAGGGGAATAGCCCAACTTTTACAAGTCGGTGAAACACTACGTCAGATATATGCCCATCCGTTGGGTTTGTGGTTGAAACAGGCCTACAGCCAATACGGTAAAAATGTCATGAACTCTACTCCCTATTCCACTCTACTGAATTCCGATGAAGTGGTAGTCTATACCACACGAGTTAGAAGAACATTTCAATCAGCTTTGGCACTCCTATACACATTTCTTCCCACGGACAAATGGTTGGCACTGAATGTCAAAGAGTCACACAGTATTGCATTTTGCTTTAGCGACTGCGCTTGTCCCCAGGCCGATGCACTGCGTAAAGAGCTAACAAAAATGCAGAAGCATAGATTATTACAACAGCCTCTGGTGGCCAAAGTAATGCTGTGGATAGGCAATCAATTATTGCAACATACGCCCAATGGCATTAATGATCCCAACGAAGTAGTCGATGCCATGCTTACGGTCATATGTCATGGCGCTCTCTGGCCTTGTAGAAACGTCAATGGCTCAGAGCGCACCTTTGCAAGTACCAAAGCTAATGATTTGGATTTCAATGATGTCATTAATATAGATCAGGACGATTCAGTTGTGGGTGGCCGGGCAGATGATGTAGCTGCTAATGTAATAGATCTGCACAATGATAATATTGAAGCGCCTACTGCCAGCTCAGAGGGATGCATAGAGTCCCATCATATTTCTACTCTAATGTCATTTTCCAACTGGCAATCGGCTAGCGAAGTGCATCATGCCTTTTACAAACGCATTGGCCTAATGAGAGCTTATGGCATGATTCGTCATATAGTTAGCTATATGTTACGCATGATATCTGGCGATCGTACGAAATTTGTTTTGTATTCGGGACACGATTGGACCCTACAATACCTGACAGCCGCTTTGGGCATACAAACGGAAAATACTTTCATAGCCTATGCTGCTCGCTTAGCTTTCGAGGTTTACAAAAGTGAAGCTCATACGGATTATTATTTTCGGGTGCTTTATGATGGTCGTGATGTTACCAAGCAAATCGATTTCTGTGAAGGCGGTAAAAGTCTGCGAGTTACAAGAGACTCTCGCGGCAACAAGGCTGATCTTTGTCCTATTGAAAATATTATACGATTTTTACACGAAGATTATTTTGGCCCACTTAATGCCACCAATTTTAAGGATGCTTGTATTTTACAACAAAAGCTAAATGATTTCTTTTAAATACATACATACATATATATTTTTTAACTTCTTATGTATAAGTTAAGGCAACTATTCCACTAAATTAAAAACGAAAACGATACATATCAAAAGCCATTATTATATGTAGTTAATAAGTAGAATAATGTAAAATAAGTAAATTTAAGCTGCAATACCATAAAATTACTCAAACAACACAAACAACATATCCAAACTGTGATAAAATTGTTAAATAAAAATTTAAGTTTACGAATATAAAAAACATACAAGTTATACCAAATGAAACATTACATATCATTGTAAAACTAATCGCAATAAAATAGATACGAATATATCATTCAAAATGCGCAAATAAAGATTATTTAAAGTACAGAAATAATGCGAAACCATTTTTTAATTGAAATTTTCCTGCCTGTAAACAATTTTGTTTACATCTATGGATGTCAAACGGATATTCTTGAGATCACAGGACTTGTAAAATTACAGCTCGGATTTTTTCGGGATTTGTTATCATTTTTAAATAAAACTTTTGTATATTATTAAATCATAGATATTGAAAGGAACATACAAAATTCTCGGAAGTAGTGGTACGAAAGTAGGTTAAAGACCTGTCTTGTTCTATTAAATAAATTTTTGTATAAAAATTTGTTTTATTAAACTTTTGCAAATCAGGCAAAAATGTTATAAATTAAGCCTTTCGATTGAAGTTTTGTTAATAAAAAAAAACAAAATTTAAATTCATGAACATATATTTATTTATTTATTAAAGGCCTAATTCATAAAAAATATTTCATGCTTATAACCGTCTTATTTGACAATTATCCCATAGAAATATGTCAAATAACGATGTTATAAGCATGAAATATTTTTTATGAATTAGGCCTTAATTGTTTAACACAACACGAGGCATGAAACGATTTCTCTTGTTCGCCGAATGAACCTACCCTACAAGAACAGTGTCGGTCATTTTACCGGTAATATGCCTGTCACTAGTGAAGACGTTTCTATCAGCACGTAGAACAAAGTTTCTATCACTTTATTAAGGCCAATGTGAGAAAAGTGATAGAAACCTTTGTGTACGTGTGATTTTGCATTCCTCTCTAACCTATGCATTTTATCGCCCACAAAACATATATCCGAACTACTCACTCTAATGTTATTACTATATATAAATGTATGGCACTGGTGATAGGGTATGTTGGCACTGCTGACAATCACCCATGATAGAATATGCTGGCACTGGTGACAGTCACCCATGATAGAATATAGTGGCACTGGTGACAGTCACCCACGATAGAATATGGTGGCACTGGTGATAGTCACCCATGAAATTGATACCTTTTAAATATATGAAATAAAACACGTTTATTCCAATTCAATTCTTTATTTTTATTAACTATTTAAAAAAAATATTACATACATATTTATTTATGTACATACCAAATTAAAAATCATGTAAGCTTCTATCCACTGTTTTGTTGTAATGTTCCATCATCCGTGCTTTTGATGCGACCTAGTAAATATGAAATATTTCAGTACAAATGGAAAACAAGGAAGATATTTAGGTACTTACAATTGCTTCCAAGTTGTTGGAATTAAAGATTTCCTGCTCTTCGCCCAACGTTTCCTGTTGCAACCAGATTTTTTGATAACTGGTGTTGACTTTCCCTTATGATTTCAAACGTTTATCACATATTTGAACTATAATCCTATGCGTTAATTTAATTTAATATAGCAAATATAATAATGAATAGATCACTATACTTACATATATTATTTAACTAAATTGAATATTAAATATGCATTTAAAAATAAAAACTATTTAATTTTTATTATACTTCGGCTGACACAGATATAAAATGAAAACTGGAATGACAAATGTCAAAAATTAAACTACTACATAGACATTTGTCACTGATGATATTTGTCTCCATCAAGAGTGACAGTCATATGTTCGGTAATACGAAAAATTGTTGCATATGTATTAGTACAAATTGTATGTGTGTATTAGTTTTGGTCACCCATTTCTTGTAGGGTAGGTCCTCTGGTGAGAATCGAACTCGGCCCTGTAGCAAGAATTACACTGTGGAACAAATTCAGGTTAGCAAAAGTTAGGTCGATTCTGAGAGTGAGGGGTGAAAATATAGGCTAAATTAGAAGACCCTTAGTTTGAATTTTTTTATTCGACCTTTGATAAAAAAAAAATGTAAAAAACAAACGCCGCGATACGGGTCTTCTAATTTAGCCTCTATTTTCACCCCTCACTCTCAGAATCGACCTAACTTTTGCTAACCTGAATTTGTTCTACAGTGTTATCCAACGAAGTAAACATTATTATTTAATATTAGCCCCTCTTTCCTAGTTCTAACTTTAAAATGTTCCAAAAATTACAAATGCACGCGCGGTTAAAGCAGGCAATGAAACAAATAAAATCTAGGAAAGAAAAACCCAGCGGTGTGTGTATTTTATCCGATTCTGCAACCACTTTTTACACCAAATTTGTCTTTCCACGTTTTTCTTTAATGAAAAAGCAACGAAAAAGACTTTCTTTTGCTTCTCTAGCGGCGAACCGTACATCACAAAAATAATGCAGCATACGCGTGTGATCCATCAGTCCATTCAAATGGATCGTGAATCAAATATCACAATATACATATATTGAGCGTGTTGACATATTGTCTCAGTTAATCTATTAAATCTTAGTGCTTTTGATTTGTTTAACAAATATATTTAATAAAATTATTAACATTACATCGTACAGTCCTCTACAATCCAATATATCCAATATTAATGCTCTGTCTTCAAATTAAACCATCGATAAATAAAAAATACTTCTCCTCTAAAGTTTACTTTATGTCGCTTAAGTTTTTTTTTTTTGGGGTTAAGGGGCGATATGTAGACAGTTATTTTTAAACGTTAAACTACATATTTATAGATAGACTCAGTGTGAAAATATAAAAGCTTAACTGAAACTGCAGTGCTCAAATGCACTGCAAATCTTTTTAGAAATAAGAAAATACTAAGCAAAAGTGGCGTTGAGGAACGTAAATCAATGCCGAACACCGACATAATAAAGCGAAAGCAAAAATCACTAACAATAAATATATACGGTCATATGTATGTATACATGCATGTCCATATCTACTATATATACAAAAATATATACATATGTATGTAGGTATGTATGCATGTGTTGTGCAAATATGCATGACTGCATGAATGTTCATGTGCGAATTAAAATAAAAAAAACAAGTATATGTCGCTATGTATGAATGCAAGTGGATCAAGCTTTTGGGTAGAGTGTATACGGCAAGAAATAAGAGGAGCAAATTATCCAACAATACTTTTATATTCACTTCAACAAAAGGGGGAACTGTCGTATCGATAAACACATAAATGTATGCACAACCATACACACATGAATACCTCTAAACACGAATACAATATCAAACAGATGTACACACGTACATACATCCATGCAAAAAGCCAAGTACAAGTACTGAATATACGAAACTTGGAATAACAGCACAATGCAGCGCAATTAAAGAAATATTCACAGAGTACTTATTGTAAAATCGCGCAACTGAAATCTCTGTGAGCCTGTTACCTCTCAGTACATTTTGTTACTTACGTGAAATTGGGAAAATACGAGTATAACGACGACAGACAGCAGAAAAAGTACACAGGTTTTATTTAATGGGGAAACAAGTATTGCTTTTTGTGTACTTATTGTTTGAGTGTAGTTATTTGTGTATTTATTTATTTTGTTTACTTTAACATGAAAGAAACCAAGAAAGAAGTGCAATTGGAAATTTATTACAGTACTGCCAGATGGAGTGATCGATGTTAGAAACAAATACAGAAACTAACTCTGCCTGGTCCACGATGTCACTAGATATCGTTCTGTAGAACAAATACATTTGAAACAAAAACGAAATTTAGGAATTTGCTTTTGTTTTAAATGTAATTTTGCATTATTTAAAAAAAAAAAAAAGAAAGTGGTTTAGCTTTCGCTAAAGAAATGTTACCGACTAGCATTCGACATTTTTTCAGCTATCTGTCGGAAAGTATTACAAGTGCCGTTTAACATTTCATAATTTGTCATTTTCTATAAGATTTCTGTTAGATTTCTATATTGGGTAAAAATGTCAGAGTTACTCACGATATATCTACTCCCATTTTCGTAAATTTTTTGGGTTCAGAAGCCAGGCAAAATTTCATATACGATTTGCACTTTTTTTGTCGACGTTTCTATCGCACAGCAGGCTATTTTGCGGACTGGGTTAGCTTGAGGTTTTATTTTAATAGATTTTAGTTACGTACATACATAAATACATAACTTACATCAATATCTAGCTAACTAAAATGGCGATTGATATTGATTTTATTGAAAAAATGAATGGTAGTTGTATGTAGAATTTGAAAAGTATTTTGATAAATTATTTTTCCGCAACACTTGCCACTGGAACTATGCAAACAGTGATTACACAATCATGCACCAAAGAGTGCAACATTGTAGTAAAAATTTGCCGGCTACTGTAAATTCTGTCCTTTTTCATCTTTCTCCATCTAACCTCTTCTTTCGATAGGCCCCACGCAAGGAATTGCATGAGTATTGGTCATACCGTAGTTGCCGCTCCTAGCTAAAAAATAATAATAAATGTTAATTAATAAACTGCCGAATCATTGATTGTTATATTAAATTCAATTAAGATTGCTAGGCAATTTGTTCGAAAATATGTTAGGAGAGAAGGATAAGGTACGGAGCTGCTTGTATTTACCTGGAAGCTGGTGTTGTGTCATTCGTAATTATAGACACGAAGTTAGCTGCAGGCTCTTATATGTCAAATCTTTTAATTTTTTGCTTCATTGCAAAATACTCTCTCTGCACAATAATAAAATAAATTAAAAGAACAAATTTTACTGTTCTAGAAGCAAGATTAGTTTTGATTTAAATTTTTTCACTTTGAACCAATAAATATTCTTTTTATACAAACTAAATACAAATCCAGTTAATATGTCCATACCAAAAAATTAGCGGCGCGTAAAATTTTCTATATATTTTGGATATTTTATGAACTCAAAGTATGGCAACTTTAATTTGAGCTTCAGTTATAAAATAAAATCAAATAAACAACTGTAAATGCAGAGAAATTTTTATTGTTGCTAAAATACATTAATATTTTCATTTAAAAAAAGTGGGGAATTTCTATTTGTGTTGTGGAGAAATTGGGGAAGATTATAAATATTACACACGGTGAAAAACCAAAGGAGGGGGTTGTAAAAGAGAAGCAACCGCAAATAAAATTGTCATGTAAAGGAACAACATTTTCGTCCGTTTGTTTGGCTTAGTGAATTCGAATTCCCCCACTTTACTTCAATGTGTTATGCATAGTAGCCATGTAAAAATACTCCTCTTGGTGCTCCAAATCGTTGTAATACAGCACAAAGAAATCCTTTACAGATAAAGGGGACATATTGTGTTTTGTGATTTGGTTTTTATAAATCGGTGCACTCGCACTGCATGTTCTTGTTACATGAGCATAAGGAGCCCAGATTTTGTAGCTGCAACTTTTGATATTTGCGAAAATATTCAACGAAAAAACAATTTCATTTTCAAAAAAAAACTTTGAATTCATCCATCTCTTCTATAACAGCAACAGAAATATAAAATATTTTTCATTGTGTGACGGTGTTATTACTCATTTGCAATATTGCAAAAATATATACTATAAAAGCGTTTTAACAAAAAATCTCACTGTCTGTCTGTCTTACAAAGTTTTTGAATGTGGTTGTAAACTGTGGCTAAACAAATTTTTATCTGTATTGTTTGAAAAATCAAAAATAACAGAAACATCAACGCAAAGTGCAATAAAACGCTAAATATTGCGGTACATTTCATGTTGGTATATGTTCAGTGTACAACACCAGGTTATTGACTTGCTTCAATACACATTTATTTGTCCACTCGCCAACTGGCAGAGAGAAACTGCCTACTGAAACGATTGTATTTACGCTCACTGCATTTCGTTGCCAAATGCACTTCGTAATAAAGTTAATAGGTATTTCTGTTCAAGAAAATAATTTTATATTTTTGTACAACGTTTCTGAAAGAGACTTGTAGAAAATGTTTTGCTACCTCCTCGTTTACATACTCACAGAAATTGAAAAGCTATAGTTTAATGGAACTCATTTTACTCTATACTGCACACGGAAACTTTATTCTACCTGAAGGGTGATTAGAATAGTAATAGTATTTTGAGTATCTTTCCCCAAAAAATAAAAATTTATATGCACGATATTAAAGGGATTTCTGTCGCCACCACCAACGCGAGCCTACCTTTATATACATACTTATTTAATAACTAATAAAAAAAGTTCATTTAAAATATTTGATAACTATTTAACTCTAGAGTCACTTGCTGCATGCCAAAGATCTTAGAGCGGCACTTCTATGTAAAAAGCGACAAAGTCTTCAATATGTGAAAAACATACGTGTAATAATTTTTGTTCAGTTATTAAATTTTTAATCCCAAATTTAAAAAAACGACCTTGATTAATATTACAATAAACTGATAAGGTCAATAAAAATAAAGCAACATCCCAAATTTTAAAAATAGTAGTTCAAAACACCTGCAAACTTTTGGAATCAGGAGCTGAGGCTACTGCACCCAAATTGGATTTTATTTCATTTATATTAACAGGAACAAGAATGAATGTGCGAAGAAAAATAAAACACCGCAAGACTGAAATCGATTAAAAAACAATTCGTAACTTTTACAGAAAGGGCCTTATTCACAAAAACTATTTGTGTTTAATAAAGTATTTATTAAACAAATTTTTAATAAATCTTTTATAAATCCAAAATATTTTTATCAATAAAGTGATTTCATTTGAAATTTTTATTTCAGCATTCGAATGTGTTGCGATATTGTATTAATATTTTAAATTTATTTTTCAATAATAAAAATCACGTGAATGCGTTTTTTAGCACTTTTGTTCTAATTTTGTAACACGGCCTTTAACTAGAGTCAGAACTCAGGAACATTTTGTACCAATCCAATTTTCATCAGTCATTGGAGAGTACATTCAAGGCAATTGGTGAACAATTTTCCGCAGGTTATATTTAAAACATGTATGAATTTTTATTAGTCGAACTTTCTTATGTAAATTGTTAATTTTTTCAACGGGCTTAAGTTCGAATCTGCATGACTGCAAAATGATTTTTTATTATTTTATTAATAAATGAATTTGTTTAAATTCTATTTTATTATTTTATTAATAAATGAATTTGTTCAAATTCTATTTTATTAATTTATATTAAGATTGGAATATTAAGAATATTTTTCAATAATCATCAAACCAGCAGAACGGATCAGTACTGAGTTCGAGGCCGCTACGCCATCTCATCAGCGTTCTTTGTTCAATTTTTCCACTTTTGCAAGTGGTGCTAGTTAGTAGGAATATCAACTATTTAACCAATATTTTTAACGAAAATTGAATATGAGAAGTTACCACATTCATATTTTTAAGTTATTACCATTTTGGCTAGTACGAAATTCCCCAACCCTGACGATTAATATTCCCAATATTCCATGTAGCTCTTTCGCTTTTTCCAGATCCATCGGCTGCTCGAAAGCAGTACTGATCCGTTCTGCTGGTTTGATGATTATTGAAAATATTCTTAATATTCCAATCTTAATATAAAATAATAAAAAGAATTTGAACAAATTCATTTATTAATAAAATAATAAAAAAATCATTTTGCAGTCATGCAGATTCGAAATTAAGCCCGTTGAAAAAAAATATTTAAAACAATTTATAAAGCTTTCTTTTTATTTTAAATATAGTTACGAAATGAAATACTTTTTTGACATTGAAATAGGCAGTTATATTGCGGCTTATTTTCCAGAAAGCGAGTCTGGTACCGGAAAACTTTTTTAAAGTAAAAAAACATTAATTTTAATAACTCGTTATCATGTTTTCGGTTACATTACGTCAAATGTATAAAAAATATTGGTATTAAAATAATTGATATTCCTCTCATATTTTTATGAAATAAGCCGGCAATTGAATATTGTACCCCATTTAAAATCCAAACTCTAATTAAATCTATATATATATATATATATATATATATATATATATATATGTATATATATATATATATATATATATATATATATATATATGTATATAGAATAAAATTTGTTTGTTCTGTTTTCTTGAATTTCAAATCCTATGGTTTTGCTTGTGTAATTCTCAATTAATTTTTGGTAGTTTATGTATAAGCTAAGAGGTTTTGTTATTTTGGAATTAGGTTAAAGTCTACTGATGATTTGGTGTAAGATCTAATGAATTGCAGGCATATAGACATACTTGACCACATAACAAACAAAAAGCACTAATTTAATTGAGACAATATGTCGAATAAACGATTTTATAAAAAAATAGATATAAAAATGGCGAGAATTTTGTTTTTCAGGGAGCATTCTTTCATTATTCAAAGTTTTCACGAGAATATTTCATGATTGCCAATAAATATGTGAAAAGGGAAAAATCATTCACGGTAAATAAATACTCTAAATAGTAATGACACTGGGAATAACAAAATAATAAGAGACTTCGCTTTTTTGTGTGCAACTCTATTCCCAATGTTCGTGGAAATTTATCCAATAAAAAGGGTTAAATAGCTACAAAAACATTGTCTATCGTCTCATCTTTCCTCATCAGTCCCCTTAATACTATCCCCTCGTTTTCAGTTCCGGCGGAATGCATTGCATGTCTAGGGGTTATCCCCTGAATGCTGGTCCAAATTAAGACAAAATAAGTAATAAACGTCATATAGAATTGAAATGCACTTTTTGCCGATATAGCGTGCTGATACATTTATACAATTGCAAATAAGCCGGGTACTCTGAATACAATGCATTAAGCTCTTGTAAAGAGGTGCAAAGAAAAGAGAGGGAGAGTGAATAAATGCATTTGATACAAATACTAACGCGATGCTTCTTCATTGATGTCACACAACGAAACAATAAATAACAATGCAATTTAGGAGAATCCGCGATGCCGTTGCTCACACGTATGTACAGCCATTGAAAAAGCAGAAGCATCCAAAGTTGTTGCTGTAGTTGTAGCCATTTAAGCAAATATTTATACTAAACAAGAGACAACGGCAACAAGTGAACTGCAAGTAAATAAATAATGCAACTTGTTTGCAATTTCTGCGATTCTGCTATAAAATGTTGACGAAGAAAAATCGTGCAAACTCTAAAAAAATATTTTCAAAAGCATTTTCATCAGCAACGTACGTACGTATTTTAGAATTTGCTTGATACTCATACTTTATATGGTTGGCTTTTGTATACAACATTTAAAGAACAGAAACAGAGCCTTTTTTGTTGCTGGCGTTGCTACATATTGCTGAAATTTCGTACACTAGCACTGCAAAACAAACAACAATTTAAAAGGGACAGACGTCATATAGAATACCATCACAGTTGCTTGCAGATTCTAGAAGTTTATTATTGGTTTTATTACTTTGTAATTGTGTCAAGTGCCCAGTTGCGGGGGATTTGGGGAAGGTATTGAAATGAGGAAAAGTATGTGCGTGTGTGTGTGTTCTAAAATCTAATTTTCTAATACAAATAGTACATGCACCAGATAGTTATTCCCTTTATGGAGGGCATAAACTAACGATTTTCTAACATCCTAGGAAAATAGACAACTAGGCAAACATAATACTAGGAAAATTCAAGCTGCAAACATATAAGCATTTATATTACGTTACATTTTCGAGCACAACAAGTACAACATTCGCAAACTCACTTATTCTGGGCATAAAATGTGTGTTTTGTATTGGAGTTTTCTACTGCTGCAGCTGATGGTGGTACTGGTTAATAGCTGCACTACCACTGCCAAGCAAGCACCAAGTCAGCCATCCAGTCAGTCAACCAGCCAGCCTAGCTTAGTGTATATAGCCATTAGTAACTAGGATAGGTTAGGATAGTGTGCATGTGTGCCTGTCTCTCTATTGGAAAGCAAGCCAGCTACAAAAGGTTGGTGTCGGATCTGGCTGGTTGCAATGGTTGGATGGTTTGTTTGTAGATGACTGTGAGTAGACCACAGACTTACATACATGAAATTTTCTAATGTTGTTTTACCATTACATGCCATCATGACAGCATAGTGTGGTAAACCATATCAAAAAAGTTAGTGCTTTTCATTACAAGTTTTTCCAGCAAAAATGCCTGTTAACATTTTACCTGCTAGTATTGCTGATGCGGCATTACTCCGCAATGTTTCCTATTACAGGAGATGATAACACTAAAGAAGACTATGCAGAAAAAAAAATGGTAATAATAATGGTACAATCCACCACAGTTCCTATTCGAATTTATCATCATCGTCGTCATCAACATCATCATCATCATCATCACCTTCATCATCTTTGAAATGAAACACATCTCTGGTTGAAGACAATTTTCCTTAGATCAACAACATGTATGTGCATTGAAGTATGTATCTGCTTACATACATATGTACATACATACGTATGCATGTGTGTAAATATATTTCTATATTGCACTCATACCAATGCAAAGTGTGCATTTAACTATTTACACATACACATCCGTACACAGTTTCTCCTCGAGATTGTTTCTATTTTCATAGACATCTTTTCGACGACCGTTTGACTAGTCGCTCCCTCCCCCTGGCTTTCTGCTGATGCCGTTACAGCAAAAGATGTGTTGATAAACGTCATAATGCCAAGCTTTCGTTTCCACACATTCTTACTTACATACACACATTCATATACATACATATGTACACATGCAGGTATGTGCTTTTAAGTATAAAAACAATTGCAGTCTGTACAACACGATGTACTACAGATATTGCGATGCAACTTCTCCTCTCATCACAATGTCGTCATTAATGTTGTTTATTTTTGTAAAATGTTTTATAGCAGTTCATATACATACATATGCACATATGTACAAATGTGTGTATGTACGCGTGTTTCTCATGCCAGCGATAATAAAGGCGGTTGGTTCAAAAGTGTAATGCAGGGAGTACCTACAGTTTTTTGTAAAATTAGCTTTTTGGCATCCTGAAAGTTAACATGTCATGGATGCTGTCGCTTTGGAAGGTTCCACAGCAGGGAAAGGCAAATGCAGGGCGCGGCGCCTTTTCATTTACTCTTCTGTTACGTACGTGTGTACACGCATTGTAGAGCTGTAAACAACTTTAATCAGTCTAGTTTCAGCATTCAAACAGGCAGGTTGTGTTTATCGCATACTTTAAGAATCAGCGTTGCCAGAAAGCAATGTGAGTCCGATCACAGTTGAGAAATCTTTATGAAAAAAATGATTGCTGATTCTAGTACAGGGAAAGGCAAATGCTTTGGCGAAAAGTATGAAGAGATGCGGAAAATTATGAATGACATTCCCTTATGACCACCTCGTGTTTTGTTAACAATTCGAACCACAATTCATTGTGTTCATTACATTTAAACTTTTTGCAAATAATGCCTGTTGGTGAATAATGCAATGAAAAATATATATGTAGTACATATGTGTATTTGCATTACTCTTTGTCAGATGTCCTACAACACCTTCTTATTTACACACCATCACTGCATGCAGAGCCACAAACCACATTTTGCTCCAATGCCATGCCGATACTAATTTTCTAATATATTGCAAATACCCATAATAAAATTAAGTTTGATTTTGGAGATTTGAAAGTTTTAATTGGGGAGAAGTGACGAAAGTTGATTGGCAATACCGATTCGTGGTGAGAGCGCAGAGAGTAATAAGTAATACCATCGCAAAATGTAATAGTATAGGTTGCCTTTCCCTGTTCCACAGTGTCCATTAACGGATTCTCAAATACTCCATTATGTGTTGACGGAGAAATGAATGTTTGGCGAAGGCATTATTTCAGTCACTTTAAACCGGGCCTTTAATGCAGGAAATCTTTTATAATTTTTTTTATCCTCTCACTAAGGAAATTGCAAATTTTCAAAAAATTGGGAAGTTATTGTAAAAAAATGGAGCTTTCACCAGATTTCGTCGTTTTGAGTTCCTAAAAAGCTTTCCTGACTACTCCTGAGAGGATGTCACTGTGACTGTATGTATGTATGTGTGGGTGTGAGTATATGAACCTATTATAACTGTTGAACGGCTTGAATTCTATCAAACTTATGTATGTATACTTCCTGTGAATTGGAACTGATTTAGCTCAGTAGCTTTCGAGTAATCTCAAAAAACTAAGAAAAAGTGTTTGTTTTTGGAATAACTTTTAAAGAGCTTTACCGATGAAAAGCCACGTCGAACCGCCCAAACGGTACACAATCGGTTAATACATATGTGAGATATCGTGAGCGAAAAAATTCGACAAAAAGTGGTTGAAAAAAAACTTCGAAGTTCAATATCTGATCAATTAGTGTGCAAACCAAGGTTGTGGCATTTCGAAGAGTTCTATGTATCACAGTGAGATTTCCTGGAAATTGGAACTGATTTAGATCAGTGGATTTCGAGAAATCTGAAATAAACTGAGAAAAAGTTTTTTGCCAAATGTGTTATTTTAATAACTTCTAAAAAGTGTTTCGATAGACTCCACAGTGAGCTATTGAAAGCATGTCGATTGTCACTATCTGGGTCAAAATCGCTTGGAAAAAAATCGAAAAAAGTGTTTTTTGTAA
The DNA here is from genome assembly GCA_951800035.1 of Linnaemya tessellans. Classification (NCBI taxonomy): domain Eukaryota; kingdom Metazoa; phylum Arthropoda; class Insecta; order Diptera; family Tachinidae; genus Linnaemya; species Linnaemya tessellans. The sequence goes on along the minus strand of OX637533.1, from coordinate 99,827,850 downwards.
AATATCCAAAAATTTTTATATACAGTAAAACTTCAATATAACGAATTCCAAGGAGATCCGAAAATACTTCGTTATAGCCATTGCTTCGCTATAACGAAATTTAAAGAAATGCGAAAAAAATTCGTTATAACTATAGTTTTGCACACACATTAAGAATTGGTTGTTTTGATAACAGGACTTTACCATTTTGCTATAATTTTATTCTTACTTACCTCATTACAAGGCTTTTGTACGACTTCTTCGTTGTATAGGGGCTTTACAAAAACGCTTGTGAATACATTTAGACTTCCCTGTTTTATAATGGGACGGGATAAATTGGTTGAAGGAAATCGATAACAGACTACCGATTCGTATATTCACGGATAGTAGGAAGGTCATCGAGGCCCTGAGGAATCATGTGGTTCAATCTCGGTGTGTACTACAGTGCAAGGATGAGATTAACTCATACACGCAGTGTGGGGGCATAGAGATAATATGGATTCCAGGACATCAGGGGATACCTGGAAATGTTGAGGCAAACAGGCTGGCAAAGATGGGAGCATTAATGGCGAACATCACACTAGATAGTGCGAAGACATTTCAGGTTTTTAAGAACGAACTAAAGCGATGGGCTATAGAATTGCATACAAGAGATTGGTAGCACTCTACCGTAGGTAGGGTGACTAGAATTCTATGGGGGGACCCAGATGGTAGTAGGACAAAGGAGGTCCTAACATTGAGTAGGCCAACACTACGGAGGTTGGTTGGTTGATATAACATGCAGGGCCTGCCAGGAAGAGGACGAGACACTGGAGCACTACTTGTGCTACTGTCCAGCTTTTAGCCAAGTCAGAAGACAAACATTCAATCAGGAGATTATACAGGAGATGGAATTCCTTAGGGGCTCTAATTGGAAATACTTAAGGAAGTACATTGAAGAAACTAGGTTCTTGACGTAATCAAACTCAGAGGTTTTCCATGGTATCGGTGGAGGCTCCCTACAGGGGAATGGGAACTCCTTATTATAGAGCGCACAACAGGCCTATGAGACCTAAGTGTAATCCAGGACGGATTGAGATGCTTATGCCCCTCTTTTTCAACCTAACCTAACCTACCATTTAGGATTTATTCTGATTTCGTATTGGGGCATTTGAAGGAATATTTCGCTATATAGAGGTTTTTTTGCTCAGAATTTGTCCGTTATAGCTATAGTATATTTTTATATGAAAAACTATGCAATAAAGAGGTTTTCTCAAGGGACTCAATAAAACATACGTTATATAGGTTATAGCGAAGTTCGTTATATCGACGTTTCACTGTATCTGATAAACTAGTATTCTCTATTCTTTTATATGACTCGAAAAACTACATCACGTGGGAATCGGTTGATTCATGCAAAAGTTGTAACAGTTTGAAAATGAAAATAATACTGTTTTATTAGAATTTTGATTTCGAAGAACTTATCTACATGCATACATACATATAGTACCTACACAAATATATTTCCTGCTACAATCAATTCAATAGCGATTACAAAATGCTTTAAAATTAAAGTTTTTCTACGCCCAAAATACTCGTCTGAAATTATTTTGTCATGAATTTTTTCCTAAAAAAATATCCCCACATCTGAGGGTAAAATCGCCTAAGCTGACAACACTGCTGCATGGATACATAAATAGTTCAACCAATTTAATGGCCTGTCAATGACCAGCATTAAAGGCAACATAAAAAAACACAAAGAGGTGTGTAAACTCAAAGCAAACGTTCATTGAACTCATAAACAACTTTGTGCAAACAATAACAATCAACAAATTCACTGACAGACTGAACAGCCAGCCATATTCTTGTTTTTGTTCTGTGCAAAAACAAGCATATTGGCGGCAAGTGGTGCAAAACGTATGTACATTCTTTGCGTCACACACGCTCTTGTGAAATTGAACGACTACCAGAAAGTGATAATGGACTACGCGTCGCGGCTCGTTATTCTGATTTTTTTATATTTTCGCTTAAAATGTGTATCACAGTTGGATGTTCTGAAAACCTAATATAATAACATGAAATGACGCAAACTCTGAAAAGTTTTGCAAATGTAAATAAATGTGGCAGCCGGTATAGTAAGTGTACAAAAGAGTTGTTTGTTGTTGTTACTTTATGGCAAACAATTTTTTATATTGTAACATGATTAAACATGCCGAATGAATGTTAAATTTGTTACACATGTACCCGTCGTAATATGAATACTATTTGGACATGCTTACACATATATGTATGTACGTACATATGTACATATGTACTATGTAGATGGCTATTAGCTTTCGTTTATGAAAAATTTTCTATAATGCACTATGGCTTTTACGAAAAAAAAAATTACATATTTATGCAGTATGTATGTAATTATTAAGTTACTTAAGGTACATACATATATTTTTGTGTAATTATAAGATAACTTCTTTGCGTTCGTATCTTTTGTGATCTCTAAGTAATTTCATTTGATGTTTAGGCATGCATTTTTAATTGAGCCAATATTCACTTTATTGACATAATTATCTTCCTGTTCACATATACAAAATTTATTCAGTTCAATTAATGTGTGACAACTAAAAATAAAAGTGTTTATATTCATAAGGACCTCATGTTCAAATCTGGTATCTTTTTCTTAATTTTCCAATTAATACCTACTAAGATTAATATCAATAACTGTTTATGGTGTTTTTTTTATTTTGTCCCCCATTTAGGTGCTAAGTCTCGACTTGCTTTGTTCTTAGAGTTGTGTTCTGCCCATTAAACACACTTTTTAGCAGTACTGCCTTTGCAATTTTACTCGATTTTATAACAATTACTCAAAACTTTATATGGTTAACTGAGCTCAATAATGGCATGAATTGCGATAAACTCAATTATGGTGTATGTCTGAACGCCGTATAAATTTGGATCAATATATAAAACATTACACATTTCTTTTTCAAAATTTCTACAAATTAAGTGAGAAATACATATTTCTCTTTTTCCATTCTTCATATTCAGAATTACAATTTCTCTCGCATTTTTTTCACAGGGGGAAAAAGGTATTTTGCAATCAATGGTACCTAAACAGGGGAAAAAAACTATTATTATTTCATTCAAGTTTTTTTCCCAGCACATTTGAAGGAGGATAAAGAAATATTTAAGAATGATGTAAATTTATAAGAAAAGAATATGTACAATATGTAAGAATTGAATAAAATATTTGTAAACATTAATTTTATGTCCACAAGATCAACTAAACTACAGCGAACGTCAAGAAATGTAAAGTTGCTGGCAAAGAGCAGAAGATGAATTACATTCTCTAGGTCCGCCAACACTACGAATTTCCTCTGCCAGCACTTCGAAAGGTATGAGTTTTATTTTACCACTTTTAGCAAAAGATATTTAGAAAAAAAAACCCCAAATTTTATAAAAATAACGTTTACGAATTTAAATCACAATTACAAATTAATTTGTCGAAAAACAAAACAATTGTTTCTGATTTTCCCTTTCTCTAATTTACTTATTCCGTAATTAAATAGAATACGAGAATTTTTTAACAATAAAAGTAAAATGGGAAAGGGAGAAATTCCGTACGGATATTCAAATTTTTGAATTTTTATTATTATTCTCTACCACCCCAGTTCTAATTTCTTGGGAGTTTTTTCCCTATTCCCCTATTCTAAATAAAATCTCTCTGGGATATTTTTTCCCCTAATCTAAATGAACTTCAAAAATGGGAATCTCTTCCCCGGGAATTTATTAGGCATTATGAATACCAATAAAAGGGAAAATACGTATTATTAAAAAGTAGTGCTGCAAATATAAAGTAGGTACATATAAACAAATGTCATTTCATGAAAATGGCTTAAATTATTGACTGGACAATAGACCGAATAGAAAGCTTTTAATTTAATAATTTCATATATGCTTAGTTTTACACAATGTCCGTCTGCCTCTATATTTATTTATCTGTTTGTGTTGGAGTTGGTTCTTATGAAAATAACTTCTTACGTACACACTTGCCAATTTTGTCATAATATCTATATAAAGAAGCCATTGTGCCGTGCCCAGTGTTTTATACTCATATACTGTAATTTTAACAGTCATATTTTAAATTCAAGTTCACTTTATTATATTTCTTCGTTCCTATTAAATTATATTTTATACATACAATTCAAATAAAACTCTTAACTTTTAGATAAGCAGATAGATAGAGATACTTTGAATGGAAAAGAAAGAGTGTCTTTATGTGCTTAAAATCCTCTTAACATTCCGCGAATACAATACCTTTTTTCAATACCTATGTTAACATTTTAAAATCAGGCCGCACAGCTCTGTGAGCTTAGTACATCTCTTAATATCTTATTAGTAAAAATATATAATAATAATAATATTTTATTTATATGTACGCCTGAGCGAAATGTTTTTGTCTGTCATCTATCATAATAAAAAATCAGAATACAACAGCAGTAATAATAATAAATTATTTTACATAAATAAATAACTTAACTAACTAACAAACAAACAACCACCAGCACTTTTCCCCTAAAAAACTACTTATTTCTTTCTTTCTATATGATTTTCATACCTATGCAATCGAATTATAAAAAGTCTCCTTCTAAAAAATTATAATTTATTATATTCGATTTGCTTAATTTCATCAGGTAACCAGCTTTTATAGATGCGGATACTATAAATAAAATACACCATATTATACGAAGAACAACTCATATGTGTATTTTATTTTCCATTTTGGAAAAAGTGTTGCTGCATTGCTTTTATATTTTACACACACTGTCGCTTCTCCGACAATGTTTTTTGTTGGGGAAACCAAATCTGTTGAAAAAAAACAACATGGCCACTATTGGAGAGGGATAACAGAATGTTGCAACACGGTAGCAAATATCTACATACATATGTACATGTATGATTAATGGAAATCACGGAATCGTTAAATAATAGAAGAAAATTTTAAACTTAAATTAACACTGTGCTCCAACAACAAAATTTTTCAGAACCAGGCAAAAGAAAGATTTAGTTACTTCATGTGCTTCTGAATATATTTTTCAAATAAAAATTAAGTATGAAATATTCCTCCACCAAATAAACCATAAATCAATACTTGCGCCTACAAACAAATAAAATATATATTATTAGAAATTGTTATCGATTTGAAACTCTTTGCAATAAAACATGTTAACAGAACTTAAACATAAAGCCCAAAATAATTTTCACAAGGACTTTTTGAATTCATTACCTTCTTTGGAAATATGAAACCTTGAAAAATAACTACATGACACAATAACAGGAAGATATTACATTCCCAGCGGGAGTACTACAAATTGATTTTGAAGCGATCTGATATATTTACATTTAATAGATATGTTTATTACCTGCCTGTATTCTCCTGCAATTATATTGAAAACAAAAACAAAAAATTGCTTAAAGTTCTTCTAAACAACATTAATTTTATTAAAATCAAATGTTATTTATTATATTGTAAATAACTCTGTAAATTGTAAAAACTATTGTAGTTAATTTTTTTACATTAGTGTTTACATATAAAAAGTAAAAATTTGTAGAATATTTATTTCTAAAATTATTTACCACTATCGTGAATAAAATGTTTCCCAAGAAATGAATTTGGCTATTATTGTGAATTTCATGGGAACATTTGTTTGCGCCATCAACACATGGTGAATGTAAAAATAGAAGAAGATTATATAAATATGGAAAAGACCGAATTCACAGAAAATATTTCGTGTTTATAAACTGATTATTTGACAAATTTTGTATTGGAATTTTTCATATACATAACAAGCTTGTAAGCTTAAAATATTTTGTATGAATTAGGCCTTAAAAATATTATAAGTGAAATACAAATTAAACAAATTGAAACGCAAATATATTGGAGTTTTTAAATATTCTAGACTGGAAATGTTCAGAATAGTGTTCAAATCAAAAAAGTGTTAAAATCTTAAACTATTTTTTTTCTTTTTCTCTGTTTTACATAAATATGGAAAAGTGAATTTCATGAAAATATTGTCCCAGCTTTTGATAAAATACATACATAGGTTGTAGGTAGGTATATAGTTTTAATTTTTCACGCAATTTCAATTCTGTGAAGCATAGTCTTAGTCAAAACAAAGTGGAATTTAAGGGCTCGATTAATAAAACATATTTAATGTTTATTTAAGAAATTTTTTACATATTTTATTTAAAAATTAAGTTAATTCTTTACTTATTTATGTATGTACATATATAACCGAAATAACTTCATTGCTTGTATTTGTTGCACTGTGTTCTCTTGATATTATTATTTACGTACTTTATTTTAAATAATGTTATTTCTATGATATTGCAGGGGTATTTAATATACATACGTACGCTACAAATGGAGAAATAAATGTCTCAAGTGCTTTTCGTTCTTTTTATCATTGCTTACTTGTGATATATGTAGGTACTCGTAAGTGTTCACAAACAAACATGTTTGTTGGTGGGGTTAAATACAGCATGAATGAACGGTCGTCGTCTATCTGACTGCTATCAACCAAGTGACACACTGACTTGGGGAAGTCTTGACTAGGAAAATAGGCAAACAGCAAACAACGAAAGGTGAGTAGACGCAACTTAAACAAAGCATATTTCTATATCATACATACTAAGTGGGAAAATAAACGTACAACAGCATATCAGGTGGAATTGGGGAAATATTAATAACAGCATTAGAAAATATTTTATATAAAAAAGCCCCAGCAATGATTTTGCGCATTGCACTGTAGACAAACAACATTTAACCGGGGCTCCAAAGGAAGAAATTTTCTAACAAATGAAAAAAAAATCTCATAGGCCGATCGAATTTTATATAAATATTTTTTTTATTTCTTGCAAGACATGCACAGAAAAAGAAATGAACTTCTTTCTATTAGACAGTATTAGAAAATTAGTTACAAGATTTACAGGATAAATCACAGGGTATATGGAAAAGTATTATTATTATTAGATTGCACAAACATTTTTGGAATGCCTGTGCTGGAAAATAGAAAATTATGTGGCATATATGTATGTATGTGACTTTCTGCTTGTTTGTTTGTTTGTTAGAATAAATATGTAATGCACGGCGACATTTCCATTTCCTATGTGTGTAACCACTTCTATTTAAGTATGCATGTCGTTTGGCATGGCCCCAATTTGAAAAAAATAACATACAATCCAATACTTTCATTTCCAGCCACATAGTCAGAGAGAGTACAAACATTTTTTAGTGAAATTTTCAATTAGGCGCGCAGCATTCAAAATATAGGGCCTTTAGAACAAACAAACGTTTATTTATTCTCATTTATTCGTTTGAATGTTCATATGTAGTACATTATCCATCTAAATAAATACACCGTGTGTATGTATGTAGATACGTTTGTATTTACAAATATATTTACTAAGAACAAATGTACAAACATCCATCCATACAAATGCATACATACTTATGAACGTACACATCTGTACAAACATACAAACAAACTGACCGACCGTGTTCTATACCCAAAGTGAATCTTGACAATCAAATAATAAAAACAAACACAACAACAACAAAAACAACTTCTCCTCATTTAATGCGAGTAAGAACAAAACAGAAACAATGAACAAAATAAGGTAAAGTGGGGAGACGACCACACGAAGGGGCGGCAGAGACATTAGATGTTAATATCAAATAGAAACAAAATGTTGTTTGTACCTATTCTATTGACAACACCATAATGTAACACACGTGTATTTGTGTGTAAAAAAAGTGTAAAATACCTATAAAATCTATAAGTTCATAGAACGCCTCTAGAACATATTAGATACTTACCATACAAGTCTACATATGAATGTATGTACATATGTATGTGTACCTGTAATGATGTAATATAAAGAACATTCATACATCTTCACAGTATGTATGTATGCATGTACAAGTTAATTAATTGAACGACATACTCTCAATACTGACTTTGGAAATCATTGGACATTGTGTATGAATGTGTGTACATGTGTGTAGGGAAGTGTGCTAATAATTCATACTACACATTAGTCGGCTAATTTTCAAAATATGCTAATTCTATATCAGATACTTATAGGTGTTTTACATACATACATACATACACGTTTAAATACGTACACACATGAACGTGTACATAACACCTTCTCTACGATTTACTTTACTTTTGGATTATGTAATTTTATATGTTACATACATACATACAGTCTGTAAGTAGTAAGGAAAGCGAGAAGGATTTACAAATAATACTGATAAAACTAACCACCCTGATGAAATGCTGAAGTAACTGGTGCTAGTGAAGTATTCCCCCGATAATCCCCTCAGGCGAACCAAAAATAAACGAATTCGCTTAAACACCTCAATGAGGCAATTACACTAGTATGCAATGGGTGATCTTTTAAGAGCTTTTGGACTTAATTTTGAAAAGAAAATCACATGAAATTTTGTGAAATGTTTTTATTTGAGTCGAGATATGTAGATCGATATAGAATTTCATGTAAATGTTGACCGCTGGCCATACCTCAAATGGCTGCATCGAATTTTGGCATAGTCCCTTTAACATATCGGCCGGTATTTCATTAATATATTCTTCAATATTAGCTTCTAGTGCTTCCCTTTCCCTATATTTCAACATTTAGAAATGCAATAAAAATTGTATTTACTATTTATAGTCTAGGCATGGCCGACTTCTTTTTTAAACAATAAAATATGTCCAGAAATATTAGTCATTTGATAAAAAGATTTTCGTTTCTGCACAATCCATGATGATGGAATTTTTTTGGTATTGGTAATTATTGTATTGAGAAAATAAAACTTTTAATTTTGGAGTTTAAAGAAAAAAATTAATAATCAAAGAAGTACAATAAAGGAGACTTAATTTAAAAAAAGGACACCTTCATATTTTTTTATCTAAGAGGACTGTCCGCTTAAAAAAAGGACGAATGGTCACTGTACCTGTAGACATGAGCCTTAAGTAAGGCACACAAAAAATAATTTAAATCTCCAATTGACTGCCAAAAAAGGTAAAATTATCTTTTCACCGATCTCCCCTCTTAATTGGGTCATTGTTTCCCGTGCTGTGTGGCATGTAACACATTCTTGTTGAAACCACATGTCAAGTCTAGCTTTTTGCATTTTGGAAAAAACAAATTTTTTAATCATCGCACGTTAGCGCTCGCCATTCACAATAACGTTCCTGTCTTCGTCGCCTTTGAAAAAGTATAGTCCAATGATGCCACCAGCCCATAATCCACATCGAGAAGTGCATTTTTCGGGATGCATTTTCAGATCTTCCAATGCTTCTAGCTGCTCTTTATACCAAATACCGCAATTTTGCTTACTCTCGTATCCATTTAACCAGAAATTAGCACGATGAGCACTTTCGTAAACCAGCATGAATTTTGATAATAAAATTCAATAATGGGGAAACGCGGTTCGTTTGTAAGTCGCTTCATGGTTAAATTATAGACCAAACCGAACAAAGTAAAGTAAGTCGCTAAAAAAATCACCCGTTACGTATACATATATGTGTATAGAAAGTAATTAAAAAAATTCACTCTTATTGAATCAACTTAAAATCGTTATATTGAAAATAATAATTCATATCACAGCCAGCAAGGAAGCAGATGTAAAAACTTAACTGTGCAAAAATAAAAGTAAACAAGAAAATCAAAACAAAATCGCTTGCATTACTTGCAGTGTTGTTGTTAAACACTATTGTGCCAATTAAACCGATGAGTAGGGGACGTTTTATATTTGTATTTTAATTTGGGAGGCATTTAATCGTGGTCTTTTGGTTATAAAAACGGAGGAAAACAAAACGGGACTTAAATTCCGTGGTTAATAAGGGGGAAAGTTTTTTTAAGGGTGATGTAATTAAATGCGTTCTACTGGAATCTGTTGATATTGTCGACAATAGGTCTGCACTTTTACTTAATATAATCAAAAAGATTTTTAGAAATAAATAGTGAAATTAAACAACACGGCCTAATTAATGAAACACTTATCTAAAGATCTTGCATCACTGTGCATGCAAGAAAATTGTGTGCTTTTCCCTTCATTTCGTTGAAATAACCAGACAATGAGACATATTTTAAAGTGAATTGTTAATTTTTTAACTTAATTGCCAAAAATTTGCTTTCTTCTTGAGGGTTTAGTATGTCTACATGCCTATATTTCATTGATTCTTATGCCAAATCATTACTAAACTTCAAACTAATTTAAAAAAAATTAATAATTGGTATTTGATGTAATAAGAGGCAATGAAATACAGTCATGTAGACGACATACTTTTAGTTCTATGAGTTGCGAATTAATAAAACAAGTCTTTCATTCATTTAAAACAATTATTTTCTAAAGAAAGCTTTACGTGCCCATTGGAAAAAGCCCAAAAAAATAAAAGAAAGTCAGACTGACAATACAAACATTTCTAATGTTTTCAATTAAAACGGGCAGCAAAAATTTATAGATTGCAATATGAGACGTACAAACACACAAAAATGAGTGAAAATACGTTTCTTTTACTACTACTGCTTGTTTACTTACTGTCGACTGAAAGTGTTTCTCGTTTGAATTGCTGCTGACTGACATCAACAACTGATTCATTCAATCACTCATAAGGCAAGGTCGCCGTCTAAATTTTCTGATAATCTGTTAAACAAAAAACTAAAGTTTGCAACAGATCAAACAATTTCATAGACAACATGGCCACAACCCAACACTCAACAGCAAAAATGTTTGATTCAAACAGTTTGTGAAAAGTAAGAGAGGAGAAATGTTGTTATTTGAGAAGTATTTATTTAGGAGCAGGGTGGGGAAATTGTTTAAAACGCCGAAAAACTTGTTTTTTCTTAAATAACAAAAATAAACCAAACAAACATTAATAATAAATAAATAAATAATATAAGCTCCTTAATTTAAAATAAATATTTGAAATGGACTTTTTTAACTAACAAACAAACAAAGCAGCTTCAGAAGCAGTTGGATAAAATTTGTTTGTTGTTTTTCTATCTATTTATTATTAACAATAAAATAATTTTTTATACTCTTCTCAGTCAGGGTCGTTTTAACAAACAAAAACAACTGTAAATAGTGCAAAATGTGAATTTTTAACTAAGAGCCCAGAAAACTCAAAAGGTGTACCATAATAACATCAAATGATTGAGGGAATTATCAGTACAACAAAACCTATACTAACGCCCAGTTGTATATATATATATATTTATATATGTATGCATTTGTGTATATACTCTGCGCACAACAAAACACAGAAATGTATAGTATGTCTGTTTGTAGATACGAGCGCCGAGTATAATTTATAATAGAGCCATTAAAGCCCCTCAAAGCTTTATTATTTATTTTTTAATAAATAAAATATACATGCGCCCGTATTTATAGACATCTGCTTGTATACTTACACATTCATGCACATATTAGTGGGGCTCCAATCAATACGCCATTTGCTCTACTATATTGTAATGTATCCATATGTTTCGAGGAAGAACTTATTCATCAACAGGTCAGAATAGTATATATCTAGGTAGTAATTAATCTGATCTGTGAAAGGCTGTAACAACTCATATCACAGGTAACGAAGTATCACAAAGTTTCATCGACAATTCGAAAGTAATGGTAAAAAAGGTAAAAGCAATAGCTATTCTGGAATTCCCTGACTGCATTCTTCTAAAGAATTACTCTTTCCAAGTCATTGTGACATCTAATGGCGATTTCTTTTCTGGAAATATGTACCATTTTGTCAATTTTTATTCTAAAAAACCACAATTAGGAGCAATTTTAAAATAAAGCACATCTTCATAAGAGATGGTAGATCAATTTCCAATAAATTTACTTTTTTCAAATGCCATAATGTTGCCATTTTCCATTGAAAAGTACAAAAAATGTAGCATTCTTTTTTAGAAAAGAAATCAACATAAAATAATTAATTGTGTTATGCCCAATAGAGCAGTGTATATATAAACATAGTGTGAGTTAATGTTCATAAAAATTTAAACTGTGTTTAAATACACTTTCAGATTTTTAGTTTAAAATTACATTTAGTAAATAATTGTGACAAAAGTGTGGCAACACAATTAAATGGTAGGGAAATTACTGACAATGGTACAATAAATCTACTTTCTTACGGGCGGTTTTTTTTTCAATGAACAGCTGCTTTACAAAATTTCCAAGTTGTAGAATGTAAACAAATTATCAAACACAGGTGGTAGTATGAAAAACTCGAATTGAATATTTAAATAGATCTGGTAGGAGACTCATATTGTATTTAAATATGATTAATAAAAATTAATTTGGTGTTTAAATAGATTTTAAAAATAAATGACTTTAAATTAGCCACTGAATTATTAAGCATTCCTTTTCAGTTCGTTTACTTGATATAAAGAAATATGGCATTAAAACTTTTACGATAATCGATGGATTAAACTTATGGATTACGTTTAATCGCATCTATGATTGTAATCGCTTTGCAATCCCTATTTGTATTTGGGAAATAGTGTTGGAAATCCACTACATTTGAACTTATTTTGTTACAATCGTAGACTGAAAAGTACAATAGTACATCAATTAATCGTATGGTAAAATTTACAAACCTTCTCAGATTATGCCATTTTTATGAAATTTCCCTAGTTTATCATTCTGACTGATTTACGGTAGCAACTCATTTTTGCTATCATATCCTTGTGATTTAATTCTTTCATTCATCTGTTGAGTTGTACGGCTCCCGAATGAATTAATTCAATTGAATCATTCATTCAATTGAGCTATACATACTTATTAATTCGGTACACTATTTATATGTATTTATTTTAAAGTCTTAAATGGGATTGATTTCTATTACTGTGGTAAAGCTAACGATCATTTAAATATTTATCCCAATTTATATACAAGCAATTATTACTTATGTTGAATTAATGTGTTTTTTATATTACATATTAACGAAAAAGATAAAAAGGCATAAGTGGTTGTTGTATTAGCTAGTCTGATTCTTTCATTTTGTTTCATGACATTTTCATTTCATGAATTATGGCTGAGATAAAGAATCAACCGAGCTAAGGAATCAACTATGAATCAACTGTGCTACAGAATCAACTGAGCTAGTGAATGAACTGAATAAATTAATTCAGTAAAGTGAGCGGAGCGGAAAAGAGCGCTCACTCAAAAGAGCTGTTTTGTACAACTCTATTCAACTGTTTATTTTAAAACAATTGAGTAGGTAGATGTTTAATTACAAAAAAAGTAGCACATGTGTACATATTATATTAAACAATCTGTATTTACATTTTTATAAATTGAAAAATGAAATCTTAAAAAGCTGGATTTATTTGTTTTAAGATAAAATAAACTTAACAAAATTTTGCATTTTGTAAGTCAGCAGAGGAAAGAAAAACATTTTCCAACATCTTTTCTTTAAAAACCACTATTTAATAAGATACAATTTTTCTTCCCATTTCACAATTAGTTTTTACGTGTTTATTTTGATAATGCAAAATAAGAAAACATATTCATAATATATGTATATTCACTATTATTGTAAAAACTTGGCAAAAATAAAAATTGGATTTGAGCCCCCTAATGTGAATGTTTGTAACTAGTATGTGTGAATGGTTTTGTAATATTCCATTTATTCTTTTTTTAATGTAATCAACACATAATAAAACGTATACACGTATAACGAATTGCAAATACCGTTCACAAAATAAAAGTACAGGCTTACCTTTCTTATAAAATGCAAGCAGATGGCAAATAATATCTTATCGTAATTTCGTAGTAAATGAGAAGTTCGAAAAAATAAATTGGCATAGTATGAAAACTCTCCGTGTAGAAAAGGGCAACATCGACCCATTTTTTTACAAAACTTCAAATAAGAACAAAGACTATTTAAGAGTTTTTGCACAGAAAGACAATTTGAAATCTAGAGGTTATTGGAAAAACTTGGAGTAAGTTCTAAGCCCATTTTCCCCATTCTAATACCAAACTTACTTGTTTGTAGTTATTTCGGGTTATCTTGTGTTTATTCGGAAAAGGTGCCACTGTCGGAAAATAAAAGGAAGGATATTATGAACCTATTCAAGAGAAACATAATCCCTAAAAAGTATTTATTACTAATCATACTAAAAAAAATTGAATAAAGAATTAATTTAATAAAATACATATATTTATATATATTTTAAATTTTTTAGCAGTTTTTAGCATTTATTTAAAAACTTTGTTCACTTTAGTCTTTTTTCATTTCGTGTTCATCTGTTTTATTAAAAATGTATTAAATACAGCAATAAATATCATATAAAAAACAACTCAAAATATATACTTCTTATAAAGAAAAATAATTCAAGAAAATGATAGCAACTAAACAAATCGCTTTTCTATCTGCAGATAACGAACAAATAAAAAGGTTATGCAGCGCAATACAATAATTGATGGGTTTTCTAAATATTGCCGAACTTTTGTTAATGAAAACTTCCTTAAGCGTTAAGAAATCAGTTGTTTTTGTCTCTCCTGAAAACTTTGAAGTTTTTGAGTTAATACAGTATTACTTGATTATAAATTATAAGTAAAAAATAACAAAGTATTTCTAACAGTTTTATTTTTTTATAAATAAAATAACATATTTCGTTTGGGAAAAGGTTAATGAAATAATTACCAAGCGGCATGACAAACTTAATATAGGTACACTACACATGTAATAAATAGTAGAGTGTATACAGTGCTGTCAACTTGTAATATCGACTTTCGTGATTTCGTCTGCAATCAGTTTGAAATTATTGCAAAATTTGCAATTAACTTCTGTATGAATTATGAATTGTATAATGCTATAAATATTTTTTGGAAACAACTTTTGTACGAAATACCACTTTTTCAATACATACATATGTTGTAAATTTAAAATACATATGCATATTATTTAAAGCCGTAAGGCGAAGTTGCCAAATTTTTTATATATATAATTTCGCCAAAAAAAAATTACTTGAATTTTTTCATATGACAATAAAACATAGAGAATTATATAATATCGACGAATATCCTTATTGTAAAGGGTGTATGAACTTGCATTTTATTTAAAATTTTGTTAATTAATAAAAACTTTACTAATCAAGATTAGTGAAACACTGAAATAAATCGCTCTAATTTGTTCTGTATATGTGATTGTTTTTAAAAACATCCCAACCTAAGTATATACAGAAAAATTACTAATCCGCAATGATCTTGCTGTTGAGGTAAAGATATGAATTACATTCTATGTCCGATCGATCATTTGTATGATCATTTAGAAAGAGTGTTGCGTAGTCATAAAACGTTCAACCAACACCAATTAAAAAATCTGTTCATTACTGAATGACAGCAAATGTCATCAGATTGCAAGAAATAAATATTAGTACATACGCATGCATTTTATCTATATCACACGACATTTATAGTTTTTCTTCTCATTTAATTTTATTTACAATCGATCAACTGAAGATAAAAACTAATTATTATCACAGATAACTGTGTAATTGAATTCAATGGGTAAATGGACGATTTAAAACGTTTTTAAACGTAACTTTTTGGCATCACTGTACATGAGTTTATTTGTTTTTGGTTTCTATAAGAGTTGCTACATACACATGCACAAGTTTTAGAACACAAGTTCATGTACAACTTTTATTGTGAATAACTTAATTTGTAAGCTTTCTGGATATGCTGTTCTCCTGTTAACTGTTTTAGTTAGTGAGCGATCCATTTTGTTTTTAACAAAAGTTTAATTGAAAATGGTGGTTGGCATGATTTTATTGGCTGCTTTTACAACAACATGGTGAACGACGACAATGCTTTTTTAAAATTTAACTCAAACGGCTAGCACCCATAGTTGTTCACTTGTGAGTTTATTTATATTATTATTGTACACAACAAAATTAACTTGTTATTTTTTAGTACATGCATGCTGTTCTGTCTAGTGTGGTTTTGTGTGTATGTGTATAGCTAAATGCATACATATGTATATAATCATTTGTGCATGTTTGTATGTTTAGAAAGCCACCTACTGCACTCATATTCTTCATTATTTGTAAATAACGAACTTTTTGTAAATTTTGCTCTCAGCTGACTGCAAAAAGAAGAAGAAAGTTAAAGTTATATATTGTGTTTAAGAATATGTACTTATACAATTTGGACTTAAAGTTAATTTTATTCTCTTTTATGCCTTGAAGCACACTTTCGGCTGCTTTTTAAAAGTTCTTTAGGTACCTACATATTTATTTTTATTTGCTTTAACATGTTGGTTCTGTTAAAATGGCTTTTTCCAGCATCATATTAAGCTGCGTTCTGAAAAAGCCTTTTTTATTATACCTAAGAAGTTATAAACTTTCAATAGGTTGCTGTTTTATTTATTGAAACTCATGAGATTAAAGGCCATATTTTGTAAAATGAAACCCAAAGAGTTAAAATTTTTTAAGGCTGTAAATTCAAAAACGACTATATTTCAAAAAAATATTTTCGGTAATGCTGCGCTATAGTATTGCAACGGGGTGGGGTGTTCATGTATTAAAATAACTAATAATAATAAAAATCAATATCGGGATAAATGCGGGTTATGACCTTTCTGCACAGAAAGCAAAACCTTTATAACAATAAAATTCGTTATATCATTGTTTTTCGTAGTATGTACATATTTATTAAGTCATAGAGTGAACATTAATAATTTCTTTCTACGTTTTGTAAAAGGATTTTGATTTTTGTTTGTTAAAGTTACAAATAAATATTAATCATTGACAAAACTAAAAGGTTTCATAGATGGCGTGCTACTTTGAAACATATCATCCAAGAATTTTAACTTCAAGCCGCCCTTTCTTGAAATAAAAATTTTGTGCAATCCGAGACTTATTTTCAAATGCAGTTTTGTACTTTCCCAAATTACTGTGCCGTCGCATATGGCAGAAATTTCTACTCATGTTATTTATATTCATTTTTATTCATTAAAAACCTATTTTGTTTATTAATCCTTTAATAAACATAAAACATTTATTTTTAATTTGAGCGAGAATAGTTGTTACCTTTCGTTTTTTCAAATGTAAAAGTTTTAGACATTCAAATGTTCTAATTAAAGGAACGTTTTTGCAACAAAACAGCATAACAACAGCTTTATTATATAAAATAAAATAAAACAAACAAAAAACTTTTACAAAACTTTTATTCAAAAAGCACTTGTTTTTACGTATCCCCCCTATCCATTTAACAGCTAACACAGTTGCCACATGTAACTTGCATAAAATAGCTAATTTAGCACAAAACTCCTCGAACTTTTTATATATTTTTAAATTATTACAAATATTCTGGGACAATTAAATTTTTAAAAATACGTAAAAATTTAAATAAATTAATACGGGTTGTTAGTGATCAACAATTTGTCTCCAAATGTAAATAAAAATTACACAAGCTTTATTTTGTTTAGTTTTTATTTATATAAATTTAGACTCTAGATACGGTTCACAATTTTAGGGACAAATTGTTGCCCGTGGGAATAACTCATACTAATATAATATTGAAATTAATAAAAACATTTTGTTTTGTGGATTATTTGAATTGCTAATAGTTTTAGGACCAGTTTTTGATTTTGTGTTAAAATTAAATTAATATCTGAGTTATATTTAAATACAATATTATTTCGCATAAATGTTTTTTTTCGACTTATTTTTTTGGCATATCTTAAATTCATTTAAGATTTTTAGACTGAAAGATTCAGTAATATATGAAGCAAATTATGCTGCCTGAGGGAAATAAAAATAATGAACAGCTGCTATAATACTTTAAAAGAATAAAAGTCTGAATTGAAAAATATGGAAGAAATTTCAGGTAAAACGGAAGTTGATTTCATTGTAGCCACACTTCTGGTAATAAATATTTGACAGCTGACAACTCGGGGGCATCAAAACATATTGAATGCAAAACTAAAAAAAACAGTATTTCTGATTGTTATGTACTAAAATAATAATTTAAAAAATAATAAAAAGATTCTGTAATAGTTTGTAATTTACAAGTTGTGAATTCTCAGATGGTTTCCAGAAGTATATGCATAATATAAGAGGTTTTTAACTTTTCAAAACTGTGGTTAAAGTCTACTGATGATTTGGTAAATCACCAATGAAATGCATATAGACATTGCTTGACCACCAACAAATAAATTTCATTTAAAATAAAAAGATTATGTTATTAAAAATCATGTTCATTTTACTGTATGTCATAATTTGTATACATTTTAAAGATATTTGGTTAAATTATTTATTTTTGTTTACAAAATAAATGTTAACTGATTATTTAAATTGTAAAACAAAAACACTTAAGGCCGGATTCATAAAAAAGATTTCATCCTTATAAGTTTGTTATTTGACACATTTCATTACAAAATTTTTCAAATAAGAAGATTATGAGCGTAAAATATTTTTTATGAATTAAAGGTCTTATTCATAAAAAGTATTTTAGATTTATAAAAGGTTTATAAGACAGATTTTCATATAAAAATTGCTTTATAAACCCTTTATAAAACACAAATATTTTTATGAAAAAGCTTTAAATAACCTTTCAATTTTAACGAGACTGTCGGTGGTACTTTTGAGAGTAAAAAGCAAATTAATTTCTAAATGTATGAAAATTGTCGAAAATCGCTAGAATGCAAAAAATCCGGAATTTGGGTGAAAAAAAGAAATCAAGACGTTAATAGGCGGACAATGTTTGTCTTCCAAAATCGTCAAATCTGGCAACCGTACTTGAGACATATTCTTTTTAGAATTTTGACTTTTAAGCACAAAACAGGCTTTTTGCCATAAACATTTTTTCGTTGTGTTGCGTTTTTCGTTAGTGCTTGCAGCACAATACAATTTAATGCTTTTTTTGATAATAAAATTGTAAATAACTTGTGCTTTTTATAAAATGATTAGTTTAATTAAATGTAATAAATTTGCAATATTTTTTAAATATAATTATTAAACGATTTCAAATAATGTGAAATAAAAGCCAAGCTAAAGCAAAAAAAAAAAAGCATTTTAGAAAAAGCATTTTTGCTGCTTGACATGAAAGAGATTTTGAAATCTACGCGAACTTGATGAGAGTACAACGCAATATTTGATTCATACAGAAAAATAACTTTCATAAAACTTAAGAACAAAAAAGCGGTATTTTGAAATTAAGCAACTTTAAGAGATTTTCGTTCGCTTTTGCGATGATGTGGACAAAGGAAAAACTTTTGAAAGTTATAGGTACTGGGAGGTTAAAATTAAAAAGGCTTTAGCAGCTAGATGAAATTTAAGATTGAAGGGTATACAAAGACAACAACTATGGTTTTTAAAATAAATAATTATTATGCCAACCTACTAAGTATATCTACATACGCAAACACATGCATACACACGTACAATGTGTATCCATACAAGAAACACATGAATAACAAATAAAAGCTTACTTAAATAATGCAAAGCAAAATAAAGAACATCATTGATATTTTGTTAATAGTACATGCCTGCACACATCGATACATATGAACATACATATGTATGTATGTATGTGTGTATGTATGTAGATGCGTATTGAATTAAAAATATATATAGGGACGATTTGTTTTCATGTGTTTCAAAATAAAATAAATTAAAATTCATGATTAGCTATTAATTACCTAATTATACTTATATGTATTACTGCCCTTATTCTTAAAAAATATTTTATTTGACTGCTGATTCTTCTACCTTTTTAGATTTTTAATTACCTACCTATTTGTTTTTTATCAAGCTTTAAGTCACTTATATATTCACAAAGTGAATATATGGAGGGTATATTCACTTTGTCATTCCGTTTGTAACGCAGCGAAATATCCATCTGAGACCCCATAGTTCGGAGATGGGCTAAATCGGGCAAGAGGGAAAAAAGTTCCCCTAAGAAGAACTAAACCAACCTCTAAAAAGCAACATAGATTTTAAAGTTTTTTTGTAATTTTGTTAAGCGAATGATATATTTTTATATTAAAGAAGGTCCAACGCGTTAAACTTGGAGCCATAAAATAATATTTTTTTGGACCCCACCCCTTTAGTGGGCGTTATTATATGCAAAAATAGTATAAAAACTTAACAAATTGTTTTACTTAAGACTGCATTTCTTAAAAATAACATTTGTAAGCTTTAATAATAAAGCTGAGACTCTGCCAAACTCCTCCTCCCCATTTGCCCCCTAAATGGCCCTAAAAAAATTTAAATTTTGTATATAATTATCCCAAACATTTATTTTTAGAGTATTATGACAAAGGTGAAATGTCTCCCCCATAGCCCTTGCCAGAGCGACCCCGCCAAAATACAGTTTTAATACCCTCCAAAGAGAATTGGGCCCCATAAAGTATATATATTCTTGATCAGTGATGAAGTCTAAGACGGTCTAGCAATGCCCATACGTTCGTCTATGGCAAACATGATATTGTCTATTTTTGAACCCCGCCTCCTTTAGTGGGCGTTGACGTACGATATTATATAAAGGAACTCTGTCCCACCAAGTTAAACATTTTAAATTTACTTGCTAAATATTTGGAGGGTATTTAAGTTTCGACCCGGTCGAATATAACGTTTTTACTTGTTTTTTTTTTAATAAAATATGCAATTATTTTATTAACCGTTATTTCGATATCAACTGGATATTTAACTTGTGTCCAACTAGCTCATTCGCTCAGTTTTGACAAGAACCTTTAATCAAACCTATGTAATTTAAATGGGTTTGATCAGAGGTTCTTGTCAAAACTGAGCGAATGAGCTAGTTGGACACAAGCCTACTGGATATCTTCTTCAAACGTTTTCTTTTCTAGAAACATGTAAACAATTTTTGATTCCTTTTTCTAAAAAATTCCAGTTAAACTCAATTCTATACCAAACATTTATTTCCTTAAGAGATGTTAGACAATTTTCTAAAAAATTCACTGTTTTCAAAATATATAAAATGATAATTTTTCTTTGAAAAGTACAAAAATTAATGCACTATTTTGTAGAAAAGAAAATAACATAAGATTAGTACCTATAACAATACTTTTTAATAAATTTATGTTGTTTTCTTTTCTAAAAAATAATGCTACACTTTTTGCAGTTTTCAATGGAAAATGGTAACATTATGGCATTTGAAAATAGTGAATTTATTGGAAATTGATCTACCATTCCTTATGAAAATGTGCTTTACTTTAAAATTGTGGTTTTTTTAGAAGTAAAATGTGACAAAATGTTACATATTTTCCAGAAAAGAAATCGCCATTTTGTTATATGTAACAGAAAAATTATTTTTGCCTTTCTCCTTTTTTAAATAAAAACATTATTTTAAATTGTTTTCACTTTATTTATTAAAATTTTATATAAAAAACAAAGAAGTCAACAAATAATTATTCTGTTATAAAATTTTTAAAAAATATTGTTATACGTACTAATCTTAATTATAATTATTGCCCAGAAGAAGATGTCCAGAGGATATCAAAATATTGGGTAATAAAAAAATTTCAATTTCTTTTACATATCAAAAAGGGAAAGGAAAACAGATAATTAAAAAGTATTTTTAAATTGAATTAAGATTTATAGGCTCTCTGCTCGAAAGTTTTTGTTTTAAATTCAGAAAGACATGATAAATATTCCAAGACACAAAGGAAAGTCAACATGTGTTTGTCACCACTTATTGGTGGCTTAGTTGAATATGATAACAGTTCCCATTTAAACCAATTTTATTAGGAAAAAAAATATTTTGTTTAATAACCCTTTAATAATATTCTTAATGAATAAAACAGTGCAGTAGGTATAATGAATATAACTACCCGGGGCTTAAATAAATTTCACGCTTATTTACCAAGATTTTTAAATGTCCGCTGTTTTCCTTTTTTTCAAGCAAAACTAAATGTTTCATTACCATACGCTATATTACCCAATTTCCAAAATAAAATGTCGCCTAAATATAATTATTTGAATTATCTTAGTAGTCTACCTAGAACATGAACACTGCCAGTAAATATACGAATCGTTTTTGTTTTTCTTGTTTAACTTTACATTTGCTGAATTAAGTTTGTAGTCTGTTTTCGCTTCATACGTAAAGGTACGGTCACACTTATCAAATATTTGTAAAAAAAAGACGTAACCACTAAATACTAATGAAAAAAAAATTTGTTTAGATACATACGTGTTTATTAAGTAAAACAATGTCATATAAAACTAATAGACAGTGTCATAAAATCCAATATTATTGAAAACTGCTTAACTAAATAAACAATAGTCTGAATCAAAAGGATTTCGTTAGTAAAGGGTCCGCCAAATAACTTTTTTTTTTTTTTGAAAATGCTATAAAAAAAACTACTGAATATTTTCTCAAATTTCTTTTTTTTATTTGAAAGTACAATCTTTCCGGTTAATAATGGAAAATAATTTCATTCCAATTGGACTTTGTATGGCGTCATACCAAGGTCTTTATGCAAAATTCGTCTCAATGATGTCTCCGAAATGTTCAATTGGTTGAGAACGACGGTGAATTTATGTTGATGACGCTTCACGCACACTTTCTGCCACAGCAGCAATATTCTCGGATGTACGAACTGTTTTTGGCTTTTCACGCTTTGGTTTATCGACAAGGATGCCAGTTGCTTCCACTTTTTTCACAAGATAACGAACATACGGAGCTGACGGTGCTTCTCTTCTTCCAAAATCCGTACGCAATTTTCGCACACACTCTGCAGCATTACCATGATTTTCAAAGTAATGGCGCAATATTTCCCAGCGTTGTTCAAGCGTATACACAACCATATTCGTTCAGCGGAAGGATAAAACTAATTATCTGTCAAATCAGACATGAGCTAAGTGTTACTATTCACGAAATAAGCACTAGTTGAAAAAAAAAACGTTAGATGGCGGATCCTTTAGTTACTGGTTACGCTTCTTTGGGCAAATATTTGATAAGTGTGACCGCACTTTAATACCTATGAATTATGTATTATATACGAAAAGGTCTAATTCCTAAAAAAATACTTTATGCTTATAACCTGCTTATTTGACGAGTTTCTATAAAAAATTTGTCAAATAAGAATTTTATAAACATCAAATATTGGTATGAATTAGGCCTAAAAGCTTTAACTAATTTAATAACAAGTTTTTCTAATTTATTCCTATATAGAGATACATATAAATATGTATTCGTCTAATTACCTCACTGAGGTAATTAAGCGAATATCGGCATATTTTTATAAATCATTTCTAATAAATAACTACCAAAATTGCAAAAAAGCTATCTCTGCAAATGAATAAGTAAATGTGTACCCATAATGCAGTGGCGTATTTACGTCCAGACCCGCGTCACCCGGTCCTAGGGCGGCACACTTTTCCGAATAAATCAGCACTGTGAAGATATAATGTACCGGATAAAAACGTTAAAACCACTAATTGGTATTACTAAATCACTCACAATAACGGAGGTATCATTTACAAGGCATTTAGAATGAACTTAAGGGCTGAGGCACATAGAATCCGTCATACGTTATACGTCGCCTTTTTCAACTGACTTGAAATACATGCTTTTTTATGTCAGATGTCACATGCAGTACTTCTGCGCCAACGCAAAGTTCGAAAGTTGGCCAACTCTTAACTTTTGACGTACGTTAAATACTTTGACAAACATCAGTAATGCTAGGAACACAACTGCGACGAACGACGAATTTTTGGTCGCGAATATTCGTCGCCAAAAATAAAACACATTGGTGTATATGAAAATGCACACAATCGTGGCGTTGGTCGAATATCGTCATACTCAGCGAAAGTTGAAATACATTTATTTCTAATTGTTTCGTCAACGAACGGCGAACAAATCAATATAAAGTGACCAGGTTTCATATACTCAAACTAGTTTTTTGTGGAAAAACATAGTTCACTACTGTATTGTTGCATGTAGCACTAAAATTTTCAGTACATACTAAAAATGCATTCACTAATTCAGAAAAATGTATCATTCGGACGGCTTTTTATTAATTTTGAACACTTTTTATAATATAGTTTTTCTTTCTATTTCTCACTTTTTCATATGGTCACCCCATCAGCTGTTAAATGAAAATAATAATTTATTTACAGACAAAAAATTTTTCAGAAAATAATTACAAAAAGGAATTGGTTCTGAAAAAAAATGGATAACACCGGGATAATTATTGAGTGTCTAAACAATCTGGCTGGCATCAGAGGATTACAATGATTTAAAAAAAAATATATTAAAATTTTGTTTGCTTATTATTTTAATTTATTCGTCGCTATTGCGTTTCATACGACGAATCAGAGCTGCAATTGAATGATTCATTTTCACTTTTTAATTCATCATGAATTAGAAAATTTTAATTCATTCATTTTCGTAAAAATTTGAGTTGAATTAAAATTTTAATGAATTCAAAAACACGCTAAAAAAATTTGAATTCATTCATTTTCCAAAGTAAAGAATTGAATCGAAATATGAATGAATTCATTATGAACAGAACTTTTTGAATGCATTCAATTCGGTACAAAAACGAATTGAATTAAAATTTAACTTAACTCTTTAGCGGCTTAGAAGAGGAATTACAATTCTTTTCGTTCATTATTATTTTATTTTTTAGAATGTTTGATAATTAATATTATATTAATCGAAACTAAATTTTTTGAATTATGAAAAATGGGAATGACCGATGCTATAAACAACACACATTAAATACCACTTATGTAATCATTAATATTCCAGCTTTTATTAAAAGATAAGTACATATACAGAACAGAATTAAAAAAATACTAGAAATCAGACCTAACGACAAAATAATTTAAGAATTTATTATTCTGTGCTTAACATTTTAAAGGAATCATTTACTTTAAGCAACAGCAATTTTTCAAAGTTTTCGTCTGAAAGTGTGCCACGCTTAGGTGCATTTAACATTGTGGCATACGAGAATAACCTTTCCACAGCTGCGGACGATGGCAAAGGAGTATTATACCTAAGAAACGCAGTTTTAATTAGCGAATATTTATTCAGCATACTTAGAGATTTTGAGATATCAGCTAAATGTGCTAAGAATTCTGCTTCCCAGTGCGATTCTGTTCCACTTAACTCATGTTTGGGCGATTCTAAAACGTAACAAAAATTACATATCGACTCTATACAAAGTGACACGTTCTAATATATTTAAACAACAACGTGCATACAAAATGCAAAAAAGTCTTACCAATAATAGAAAAATTAAAGAAGGCGGAAATATATTCTTCAGGTGTGTTTTCCTCCTCTATTCCCTCAACCATTGCAGCAACTGCATCTTTAGCTATGTTTATAACTTCGACTTCGGTTGCCACATTAAAATCGGGGTTTAGTTCCTTAACCCATAGGGATTTTACTGCAGTACACAAAATAGTGTTTTAAAGTTTTTGGGATAAACAGCATCATCATCGTTCAGGGGTTCATCCATTGAAAATAATCGTTTGCTTCTTTCGGTCATGCCTTCAATTTCATTCAAACTTGGAGACAAAGAAATTTGCAAATATTTTACTCTAAAATTTTAATTGAACAGCACAAATTTGAAACAAAAATTAAAGATAAAAACAATTACTTACCACGTTATACAAAGGTTTCCTTAATAAAGATTATTTTTTTAATTTATTTTTTTAAAAATTTTTTACTACTATTTTTTCCAATCAATGTTGAGGTAAAAAATTATGTTTGCTTAAATTTGTATTTAAGTTTTTCATCGAAAAATTTTTTGTTAAACAAATTTTAATACACTGCGAAAAGATGCAAATTGTGATCTTTGTTTTTCTAAAGCAACAAATGAATGAAATAAATGAATTGCAATTCACTCTATAAACCTTTAATGAATTCATTCAAATTTCAATTCAATTCATTATTTTGATAAAATGAATGCATTCAAAAGTTGTTATATCGTAATGAATTCATTCATTTTTTAATTCAATTCATATTTTTGGGAAAGGAATGAATTCAAATATGTTTACTTTTATTTTGAATTCAATCAAATATTAATTCAATTCATATATCCGGAAAAATGAATTAATTCAAATCATTTTAAAAAGTTCCTTGAATGATTCACAGAATCATTCAAAAAAGAATCATTCGTTTACAGCTCTGTTTTTTACCAACGAATTCGTCGTTCGTCCCAGTTGTGTTCCTAGCATAAGTTTTCAAATTGTTTTGATTAATTTTCTTGTATTGCGTGTTCAGGAGAAATTAAATAATATATGAAAAATTGTATTAAATAAATAAATTTAAGTTATATAAATAAAATGGAAAACAAATAACTTATTTAAAATGAGTCAACAAAGTACTCATTGTGCCAACTTTCTCCGTCGGTACATTCATGTCAGTAAAAAAAGGCGACGCGTAACGTATGACGGATTCTATGTGCCTCGGCCTTAATATCTCCATAATGGAAATTTCATGGGAACATTCAAGCTTCTTACTAAATTTTGATGTCGTAGCGAAGATAATAATATTGAATCAAAATGAATAGAATGTTTGTATGTATATAATATTTTTATGTAGTAAGTGTGTAAACTCTTCTGCATTTTCCTGAAAATATTCGTCTAACAAAAATGTTTACTTTCCTACCCAAGAATTTACTTACAATCAGTGCTGTCGCAATAAAAAAATTATTATAACCAAAATTTTCGATAAAATTACCATATGTGGAAAAATTTTAACTAGATTTATTTCATTAAGAAATAATGAAAAATTATAATTAAATAATATAATTAAATCATAGTTAGAAAAGAATTACAAAATGTCTTCTAATAAGTGTAAAAATAACGTGAAATTTAAATTAAAATTAAATTTTTTATTTATTCGAAACTTTGTTCATAAAAAATATTTTTATTTTGCTGGAGTTAGGCCAGTCAAATTTCTGCAGAAAATTCCTTTTATTGAAAACTTTTTTTTAATTGGACCATTACAATAAACACTATTTGTAATTTAGTTATAAAATAAAAAAAATTTAATTTAATATGTGAAAAACATAACAAGAATCTTAAATTTAAACACTTAAAAAATATTGTGTATTCATAAACAGCTTATTTGACAAATTTCTGTGGAACATTTGTCAAATAAGGCTTTAATAAATGTTTTTTATGAATTAGGTAGCAATTGTAGAGATAGAAAAATAAAATGGACTTAAATCAAATAGACTTTGTTCTTTGTGGGTTTAAAAATTTCCAGGCCTACTATGCTTTTTCTTTGGCAATTCTCAAACGATTCTTGAAAGTTTGTGCATAAGCTAAGAAGTTGTATTACTTTTGGTGTAAGTGAAATGCAGGCATATAGACGTACTTAGTGAATAACAAACAAAGATTATCCGTGGACATTTGACAAAACGGCTTTTCTCCACATACTTTTTCAAGATTTGTGTAGTAAAACTGTGGAACCGTATTTTGGATTTTGTTGATTTTTAATACCAATCTATTTAGGGCTATTTCTAATCGATTTCACGTACAGACAGATGAATAGACGAATATCCGTGCATCAATGTTAGAAAATTTTGTGGAAATGCCCATATACAATGTGCTAACATTTGATATTTCATGTTTGATCTTCTGCAGTTTAAATTGCACTGCTTCGTTGTGAAAAATTCTAAATGCAACCGAATGTGATTTAATTTTCAAATCTATTTTTGCAATTGACAATTTCACATTCAGCTGTTTTCAATATTATAGTGTCAAGAAATATACTTACGTATACTAGTACTTACATACATACGGCAGAGAAAATTGTCGCAAAGGCATGTAAGTACAATAAGAAAAACTTGATATATTAATTTTTGCCATTAAATACTTAAAAATACTTAGTACAGTATTTTATATATTGTTTAGAAAGTATATTTATTAGAAATTTCAAATTTGTAATGCTTAGATTTGTGCATTGCTTAAACATTATATCAATTAATTTTGTTTTTACAGAATTGCATAACCTGTGACGCTTTTTGATTTATACAACAATGGCTTTACCTGAAGGACTTAAAAGGAATATGGAAATATTCCAGGTAAACTTAGCCATTATAGACACAATTTTTTTCATTGGAAACTTGAAATAATTTTATTTGCAGGCCAAAAACGACTTGCCAGTTTTCCTTAAGGGCGGTCCAGCTGATAAGGTTTTATTTGGTTTGACTATGGGCCTATGTGGTTTAGGACTGTTGGGTATTTTGCAAATGGTGTACACAATGGGTTTCAAAAAGAAGTCAGCCTAATTTATCATTGATCATCGTAAAACAAGTCAAATATGTGCTATTATTTATTAATAAATAAACATTAGAATAAAGGAAACGGAATCTGTATTTATTTCCGGTTCAGAAATATACTAAAAGTCTTAGTGGTGCCGCTTTACGCGTACAGTCTTATAGCGTAGGTTTGTCTGGCAACTTTACATGCGATTGTGAATTAGCGGATTTTATTCCTATTGTGAATAATCAATGAAAATACATTTTATATTTTTCTCTGAAATATTCTTTAGTTTGTTGATAAACTTTTTGTGTTTTGTCCAATAAGTTTACTTGTTAAATCACAACAATTATAAAATAAGCTAACAAAATGAGAACTTATCTATGTGAAATTAATAAACGTTAAATAATTTGTAATAATTAAAAGGAGAACAAGATAACATTTTCTTATAAAGAAAAAAGGCCCTTCAATCCAAAACAAAGATTAATAAATAACAAGCAAAGGAAAATAGTTTTCTTGTTTTTCAAAACAGAAATATGGAATCAAATGATGAAGTGGTAGAACGCCAGAAGTTAGTAGATGTAGAAACGGAGGAAGATGTCACAAATAGTGCCCCTAAATCAGCACCAACTCCTGCCTCACCAATGGCCGTGCCCAAAATTAATGTAAGTTTGCAAATCTAATGCTGTACAAATGTATGTATCTGTGTTATGTATGCATACGAATTACATTGAATGAACTTTGGAAGTCTTATCACTGTTTGCTATTAATTATGTTTTGTATATTTATTATATAGATTAAGAGTATTTCTAGTGGCGAAACCACTCGAAGTCGTAATTCAGCTTCATGCTCCATTGAACGTACTACCACAACTTCCGAAAAGATAGGTGGCCAACCATCTGCCAAAGTAACATACGTAAATGAACGACGTCCTCGGCCACACTTACACGGTACCAATGACGAACGTTTTGAGTTCAAATCCAGGCCAAGAAAACTATTAAAAGGTATGACTGTTAATCAATAGAAATTATTTTCTAGTCGTTCATAATAACATCATACAAGGCTGCACTTCACCTCTATTGATTAATTGCTCCGTTGAGTAGTTAATTAAAAGAAGATTAGTGACAAAGAATTGAAGCTTTGGCTATGGTGTTTGTTTGCTTTTCGTAAATGTTTCATTGCAGTCGCTGAGGGCGTGTCTGATGTTCGTTCATCATATAATATATCCGCAATTTTTTCGTTGTATCAGTAGTAGGATAAAATTTATGATTAACTCTAAGAATTCCATTAGCTGATTGTTTTGTGTTTGTTTTTATCACAAAAGTGTCGTACATATTCCCTTTTATGCACATACCTGCTCTATCATTAAATACTATTTCATTGTTAATTATAGCAAAGTCCAACTAATAATTGTTGGTTAGCAAGTTTTATATGTTATGTTTTGTTATTATTATTTCTATGAATTTAATTTTTTCTTTAAATTGTAGAAAATCTAATAATACACAAAATTAAGGCGGATATACAGACTTAAATGCATATATACATAAAGTGGCATGAAACAGTTTTTTATACAATGAAGCTTATCTAGAACTACCATAACATAAAAACATACTAGATACCAAAATGTACGAAATAGTTAGCAAAAATCTCCTATTTCGTATTCGCCATGTAACGAATACTTTCAAATATTCCGATAAGTCGATTTACATAATATTTTCTGAGGCAAATTAATATTGTTTACAAATTTTAATCACTTAAAGCTAGTGCCTATATGTTAAAATTTTGCTGAACTAGCTAAGTCGTAACACTAGCCGCTGAATAGCATATACTAAGGCGAATTCATACCTTAAATTCGCCTTGGCATATACTGAAAAACGCATACAGCGCCCTCCTTTGCCGGTACTGTATCACAACAGAAGATCGTCGGCATTTTCTCCCATTTTTCCTTAACAAAATAACCTGAATTCCGGTCTTAGTTAAAACAAATATTTTCAATTCACTATTTACTGAATGTTCTACAATTCAACAGAAATAAAGTTTTGGTTTTGTTTTAAATACAGGGTTTCCGCCGGGAAGATATACTACTTTGTTTTTCCGCCATTTTGGTAAACATTAGTGTGACAGTTCATATTGGCAGTCGTGAAGCAGACACGTGGCAGATTTGTTATGGAAAAATATTCGATATACCAATGTGTTTTAATCGGATTACAATGGAATTACTGCGAGAGCTCTTTCCATAACAAGTTATTTCAAGAAATGGTAATATTGATTGACCCCCACGGTCGGCTGATTTGACTGCTGAGGACATGTTTTTGTGGGGATATCTGAAAAGCAAATTAATGAAATTCCGCAGGAAATGTGTGAGAATGTAATGAAAAATGTGCTTAAAAGGGCTCGCATTTGTGAAGCTAACAAAGGTGGACATTTATCTGATACATAATTGCCGACATTAAATAAAATATTTATCAAAATAAGATCCATTCTCTTTCATTTAATCATTATAAACAACAAAGTAGTATACCTTCCCGGCGGACACCCTGTATCATTTGTTCGAACGATAACTTGAGACATTGTGAAACAAGCAGTGAAATATTTATGTACATATTTCAAAACTATGTTCATTTATTAATAATGATAACCTAAGATTCATATGGTTTATAATTCAGAAAATAACATTCTCAGTAACTTCTATAGCAAAACAGATTACCTCTGTTTCCGGAACTCAGTACATTTCCAGCATCAGTTCTCATGTGTATTTTTTGTCACCACTTATTAGGTGGCGTAATTGATTGTGGCGACAGTTTGCACAAATTTTATGATTAAATTACATACAAAGAATGTACCAATAATAAACTGACATTAGCATACATTAAAAAACCCTGTGTTAAAAATATTAAACAATTTCCTTCTGCTGCAAAAAGCTTTTATAAGCAATTGCCACTTTAATAAAAATATCATTTAATATGAATCCTCTGTAATGGGTGCAATATCGTTTTAAAAAGAACACTCAAAACAATAGACAGTAATAAATTTTGTACTGGAGTATTTACTATGAGTACATATTGAAATTGTGAAGTTACGAACTTATTCACAATGCAGACGGGAATCTATCTTCAAAAGTAAGAACTTTTTTTTTTATCGGAAATAAAATTTCCTTATCGGCAACGCGCAGTTTGCTATTTACATTAGTGGTTTTCTATCAGTATATGTAATATATCAGTATAGATATAATAAATTTTATCCCTAGAAAGCATGAGATCAATTTTCTTTTGCGATTTACATATGTATATAAATTAAGAACTTGGTGTTCTTTGTTTCAAACTCAAATGTTTACGACTGCTCTTTGATGCAGTGATTTAAACACTAGTTTTTTAATTACTTTCTGCTACTATAACTAGGTGTACTAATGTCCCACCACTATTTAACATGCAAGAAAAGAATTTTCGATTTTATTCCAACAATTGTATCGTCTGCTGTGTATATTAAAACACTTGTTGATTTCATTTCATACAAAAGCATTTCTGTCCTTTTGTATAAATTTATGTTTTTCACCGATAAAAATAATTTAAATACATGCTATACGGCTGCATGACCATATATTTGAAGGTATGCATTTATTTATATGTATGTATATGTATGTATGTGTAAGCTAAGGCACGAAAAAAGGAAGTAGAAAGAAAATAAAAATACACAAAAAAATACACCCACTAAAAAACAAATTGAATCGAATTCATTTCTACAATCCCTTCCTTCCGAAAAGAAATTAAAAAAAATCCTTATAAGTGTTGCGCTTAAAATATTAACGTGTGGCTACAAGACGCTAAAATATGTATTCAGTGAATATATTGGCGCCATACGCAAACGATTGGATTTCGCAAAAACTAAAACACACATACACATTATTCTTTTTAATATTAACAATAATATCCAATTGATTTAATTTTTTTTTTTTGCATATTGGTTTATAGATTTTAATTTTATTTAATATTTTTATTTAACTTTTCATTTAATATTTTTGTTTAATATTTTTGTTTTTTGTTTATTTATTTACTCCATCATTCAACTTAACGCAAACAAAATTTATAACATCATTAAAACAATTGCAACATCAAACAACACCAACTGCTACTCCTAAATTACAAACAAACATCTAAACAATTCGAAAAAAAATAATCTGCTGCTTTAATTATGGCTACCCATCATAAAGATATCGCTGATGATGCTGATGACGATAGTATTAATGGTATAACACAATTGAGTAGCGAAACGCTAAGTGATGAAACTTGTATAAACAGCAACATTAAACAGAGCAACAATAACAATAACAACTACAACTACAACAACATTAATAATAACAATAATAATAGTAATAAAATTAATAATGCAAGTAAACTACATCATACTACAAGTAGTTGTAGTTTAAATCAAACATCACAGACAACTACAACTACCGCTGCTGCCATCACGACTGCTCCCACTAGTAGCAACACTCTCAGTACTAGTAGTGTTGGCGGTGGCAGCAGTGCTAGTGGCATTGCTGCTGGCAGTAATAACGGTAGTAGTCATCTCTATTATCACAATAATAACACTGACAATGTTATTGATAATACGCCACTGATACAACGTCGCAAGCCCAGTGTTAATACGACGGCTATCAGCGTTAGTGCTGGCTATCCCGGCCTTATATCGTCAGCGAACATCAGCAGTCTCAGCGACAAGTTTGATCAGCGTCCAATAAAACATCATTCTTTTGTCTCAGAAGTTCCGGATGTCAAACATATGGAGCGTGCACTTTTAGGACTTTTGGATGATTTTCATTCAGGGAAACTGAAAGCATTTGGTAAGTGCGAATCATCTGTAATACGAATGCATCACAAGTAATATTCAATAGTGCAATATTAGAAATGCATGATATGCAATAATTTCTGTAATACCGATCGGTATTAGAAATAACCCAAAGAAATAAATTGGACAATTAAAGAATGTTTTTAAATTATTAAAATAATGCATTTAAGGCTATTTTTTTATAAAAAATTTTATTATCAATATTTCGCTACTCCTTTGTGTAGCTTCTTCACAATAAACAATTTGTTAACCATTAACAAAAAATAAAATTATACATTTTGATTATTATAAATTTTTTAAAATCGTTTATTCAACATATTGTCTTAATTAAATTTTTGCTTTTTGTTTGTTATGTGGTCAAGTATGTCTACGAGTATATGCCTGCAATTCATTGGTTCTTATACCAAATCATCAGTAGACTTTAACCTAATTCCAAAATAACAAAACCTATCAGCTTATACATAAACTCCCAACAATGAATTGAGAATTACACAAGCAAAACCATAGGATTTGAAATTCAAAAACACAACAAACTAATTTTATTCGATATAAATCTATTTTGTTTTTCCATCTTCAAACAATTACTTTGATTGTTTGCCAACGGCCGACTAATTGTACGAAGGTGGAGTGATTTCAATCTCATTATTTTAATAATTTCAGAAAAAACAAAGAAAAGGCCTATAAATCAGCTAGATGTATAAGTAGAAATTTGTTTTAAATTTAATTTAATTACTGACGTATCCTTTATTTGTAGACATTTTTGGACAAAAATATAAATTTTTTTGGATCTTTCAAAAGTGATACCATGCAAGGTTTTCATAATCTTACAACATTTATTTGTTGCAAAATAACTGATCACAAACTGCTTGTAACGCAGGCTACAAAAACGAAAGTAACTGCGAAAGTTAAAAACGTGATTTCGTAATTTTTATCAAAGTTTGCATAATAAAGCCAACAAAGCCTAATATTTAAAATAAAAATGCCTATAAAATAATTCTAAAATAACTTATTTGCCACCAAAATAATTTATTACACTTTTGTAAAAAACCTTCAACAATTTGTGACGCACGCTACGTGACGGACATATTCTCAATTCATTAATAAAATCCATTCAATGCTTCTATTCATGTAAATCCAAGGGCAAGGGCATCTATAATATCTTTAATGCATTTGTTGACTGGAAATATGGAAAAAATTAGAAATGGGAAACATAAATGCATCCTATATTTCGTTAATTTAAAATAAAAATTCTTAATTGCAAACTTTTTTCCAGGATCGGGATGTACAATGGACCAAATGACTAAAATACGCGAACAACAAGAAAGTCTTGCCAAATTGCATTTCGAATTGGCTGCAGCCGAAGAGGATTCCCTAGAGAATGGAAACGATTTTAATGCCGCTAAAGCTCAAGAAAATATGTTACAATTAATGCAGCGTTTAGAACAACTTTCGATATCAATTGAACAGTTACAAACCAGTCATACAGGACTCTGAAATTTGCTTCAAGCAACGTGTAAGAACAGCGGATCAGATATCAACGCTGACGTTGCTTCGTCTATAGAAACAACATCAGCAGACGCTGTTACACGTTTGCTTTTATTATTGTTGTGATTTCATTTCTAAAACTTTAAATGTATCAAATAAAACTTATGGTTCTATAAATGTTCTTATCCATATATTTTTAACTTCCCACTCTTTAGAGTGCTTAAATAAACTATTTTTTGTTTGTTATTTTTTTACAACTTTAATGTATAATGTTTTAAAAGAACTTTTTTCTTTCTGTATATTTTCCGACTTTGACTTTTTACATAAAAAAAAAACAAATTATATGTTGCTTTTGTTTTTTCATAAATACGTTAATAATTAAGAATATTTAATATAAATAAAAAGACCTTTTTTATGGTAGTTTTGTAGCTGTCTTGAAATATTTAATTCTGTATACATACGCCTGTATGTATAAGTGATTTATAAAAAATATACCATTATTCTCTTTTTTTTTAATAAAAGGTAATCATGTTTAAACCAGTGAACTACTTCTGTGTGTTATCATGGCAGTGCTGTGAATCGAGTGATTTTAAGTAAAATGAAATAATGTCAGCCTACAGAATTTGTTTATCAAAATTTCTGGCTGTAAAATCTAACGATTTACGGCATTGGACTGTGTGATTTAATAACAGGGAAAATAAGAAATGTTTATCAATTGAAAAATGTGTGCATAGAAAAATTAGTCTGTGTGCATCCGTACATTCAGTCATTTAAACGTATTCCGGAAACACATTAAATTGATTTTGTGACAGGCTAACAAAACAGTAACATTTTTCCGGTATCACACCGGCATTACGATTTTATTAAAAACAATCAACAATATGGAGTTTAAATAATTATTTTTTATTTTAAAATTATTTCTATACAGATTAAATTTAAAATAATACTAATAATAAAAACAAACTAGTATTACAACAGACAATGCTGTCTTGACAATAATATTTGTTATAAATGAAGGGGGGTGGCGAATCCTTTAACATTTTAAAGAAATTTCCGCTTAATCCCCTGATTGTGCAAAGCATTGACGTTTAAGTCGTAGTAGCTTGTATGATTTTTTCAGACTGAAAGTGGGTTATACACTTTCAGGACACAATTCTTCATTTTTAAAAGGCAACAGTGTGGGTGTATTCTATTTCTTATCAAAGAAAACAATAGGTTATTCACGATCTGCTTCCAAGAGTTGACACCAATATTTTGCACCGCCTTATTCCTATTTGAAATTATACCTGAAAATTCAATAAATAATAATGGAAAAAAACCACTATCCCAAGGAAAAATCATTTTTTATTAGAAATAAACACGTTGTAACATAATTTTAACCAAAACATGTTTATATCTAATAATTTCATATTGAAAGGAGTTTCAAAGGTGAAGAAGCTTCTGAAAAACCTTAAGTCGCATGCATTTGAACAAAAAAATTTTTTTACAATTTTTTTTGGAAAGGCTAACCCCTTTGCAAAAAATCAATTTTTTGGTTGAAACACAATTTTACCCAATTTTGCCCAATAACTGAGTATTAAAAGGAGTTTCAAATGCGAAGAAGCTTCCGAAAAAGCTTAAGTCGCATGCATTTAATAACCTCTTTGCAAAAAATCAATTTTTTGGTTGAAACACAATTTTGCCTAAAAGGCGTTTATTTCTAATAACTGAGTATTAAAAGGAGTTTCAAATGCGAAGAAGCTTCTGAAAAGCCTTAAGTCGCATGCATTTGAACAAAAAAAATTTTTTAAAATTTTTTGGTTGAAACACAATTTTACCCAATTTTGCCTAAAAGGCGTTTATTTCTAATAACTGAGTATTAAAAGGAGTTTCAAATGCGAAGAAGCTTCTGAAAAGCCTTAAAAAATTTTTACAATTTTTTTTGGAAAGGCTAACCCCTTTGCAAAAAATCAATTTTTTGGTTGAAACACAATTTTACCCAATTTTGCCTAAAAGGCGTTTATTTCTAATAACTGAGTATTAAAAGGAGTTTCAAATGCGAAGAAGCTTCTGAACAGCCTTAAGTCGCATGCATTTGAACAAAAAAAAATTTTTACAATTTTTTTTGGAAAGGCTAACCCCTTTGCAAAAAATCAATTTTTTGGTTGAAACACAATTTTACCCAATTTTGCCTAAAAGGCGTTTATTTCTAATAACTGAGTATTAACAGGAGTTTCAAATGCGAAGAAGCTTCTGAAAAACCTTAAGTCGCATGCATTTGAACAAAAAAAATTTTTTTACAATTTTTTTTGGAAAGGCTAACCCCTTTGCAAAAAATCAATTTTTTGGTTGAAACACAATTTTACCCAATTTTGCCTAAAAGGCGTTTATTTCTAATAACTGAGTATTAAAAGGAGTTTCAAATGCGAAGAAGCTTCTGAAAAACCTTAAGTCGCATGCATTTGAACAAAAAAACCTTAAGTCGCATGCATTTGAACAAAAAAATTGTTTTAAAATTTTTTTTGGAAAGGCTAACCCCTTTGCAAAAAATCAATTTTTTGGTTGAAACACAATTTTACCCAATTTTGCCTAAAAGGCCTTTATTTCTAATAACTGAGTATTAAAAGGAGTTTCAAATGCGAAGAAACTTCTGAAAAGCCTTAAGTCGCATGCATTTGAACAAAAAAAATTTTTTACAATTTTTTTTTAAATTTTTTTTGCAAAAAATCAATTTTTTGGTTGAAACACAATTTTACCCAATTTTGCCTAAAAGGCGTTTATTTCTAATAATAACTGAGTATTAAAAGGAGTTTCAAATGCGAAGAAGCTTCTGAAAAAACTTAAGTCGCATGCATTTGAACAAAAAAAATTTTTTACAATTTTTTTTGGAAAGGCTAACCCCTTTGCAAAAAATCAATTTTTTGGTTGAAACACAATTTTACCCAATTTTGCCTAAAAGGCGTTTATTTCTAATAACTGAGTATTAAAAGGAGTTTCAAATGCGAAGAAGCTTCTGAAAAACCTTAAATCGCATGCATTTAAACAAAAAAATTTTTTTACAATTTCTTTTGGAAAGGCTAACTAACCCCTTTGCAAAAAATCAATTTTTTGGTTGAAACACAATTTTACCCAATTTTGCCTAAAAGGCGTTTATTTCTAATAACTGAGTATTAAAAGGAGTTTCAAATGCGAAGAAGCTTCTGAAAAACCTTAAGTCGCATGCATTTGAACAAAAAAATTTTTTTACAATTTTTTTTGGAAAGGCTAACCCCTTTGCAAAAAATCAATTTTTTGGTTGAAACACAATTTTACCCAATTTTGCCTAAAAGGCGTTTATTTCTAATAACTGAGTATTAAAAGGAGTTTCAAATGCGAAGAAGCTTCTGAAAAACCTTAAGTCGCATGCATTTGAACAAAAAAATTTTTTTACAATTTTTTTTGGAAAGGCTAACCCCTTTGCAAAAAATCAATTTTTTGGTTGACACACAATTTTACCCAATTTTGCCTAAAAGGCGTTTATTTCTAATAACTGAGTATTAAAAGGAGTTTCAAATGCGAAGAAGCTTCTGAAAAACCCTAAGTCGCATGCATTTGAACAAAAAAAATTTTTTAAAATTTGTTTTGGAAAGGCTAACCCCTTTGCAAAAAATCAATTTTTTGGTTGAAACACAATTTTACCCAATTTTGCCTAAAAGGCGTTTATTTCTAATAACTGAGTATTAAAAGGAGTTTCAAATGCGAAGAAGCTTCTGAAAAACCTTAAGTCGCATGCATTTGAACAAAAAAAATTTTTTTACAATTTTTTTTGGAAAGGCAAAAAAATCAATTTTTTGGTTGAAACACAATTTTACCCAATTTTGCCTAAAAGGCGTTTATTTCTAATAACTGAGTATTAAAAGGAGTTTCAAATGCGAAGAAGCTTCTGAAAAGCCTTAAGTCGCATGCATTTGAACAAAAAATTTTTTTTACAATTTTTTTTGGAAAGGCTAACAACCCCTTTGCAAAAAATCAATTTTTTGGTTGAAACACAATTTTACCCAATTTTGCCTAAAAGGCGTTTATTTCTAATAACTGAGTATTAAAAGGAGTTTCAAATGCGAAGAAGCTTCTGAAAAACCTTAAGTCGCATGCATTTGAACAAAAAAATTTTTTTACAATTTTTTTTTGGAAAGGCTAACCCCTTTGCAAAAAATCAATTTTTTGGTTGAAACACAATTTTACCCAATTTTGCCTAAAAGGCGTTTATTTCTAATAACTGAGTATTAAAAGGAGTTTCAAATGCGAAGAAGCTTCTGAAAAACCTTAAGTCGCATGCATTTGAACAAAAAAATTTTTTTACAATTTTTTTTGGAAAGGCTAACCCCTTTGCAAAAAATCAATTTTTTGGTTGAAACACAATTTTACCCAATTTTGCCTAAAAGGCGTTTATTTCTAATAACTGAGTATTAAAAGGAGTTTCAAATGCGAAGAAGCTTCTGAAAAACCTTAAGTCGCATGCATTTGAACAAAAATATTTTTTTACAATTTTTTTTGGAAAGGCTAACCCCTTTGCAAAAAATAAATTTTTTGGTTGAAACACAATTTTACCCAATTTTGCCTAAAAGGCGTTTATTTCTAATAACTGAGTATTAAAAGGAGTTTCAAATGCGAAGAAGCTTCTGAAAAACCTTAAGTCGCATGCATTTGAACAAAAAAATTTTTTTACAATTTTTTTTCAAAAAATCAATTTTTTGGTTGAAACACAATTTTACCCAATTTTGCCTAAAAGGCGTTTATTTCTAATAACTGAGTATTAAAAGGAGTTTCAAATGCGAAGAAGCTTCTGAAAAACCTTAAGTCGCATGCATTTGAACAAAAAAATTTTTTTACAATTTTTTTTGGAAAGGCTAACCCCTTTGCAAAAAATCAATTTTTTGGTTGAAACCCAATTTTACCCAATTTTGCCTAAAAGGCGTTTATTTCTAATAACTGAGTATTAAAAGGAGTTTCAAATGCGAAGAAGCTTCTGAAAAACCTTAAGTCGCATGCATTTGAACAAAAAAAATTTTTTACAATTTTTTTTGAAAAGGCTTACCCCTTTGCAAAAAATAAATTTTTTGGTTGAAACACAATTTTACCCAATTGTGCCTAAAAGGCGTTTATTTCTAATAACTGAGTATTAAAAGGAGTTTCAAATGCGAAGAAGCTTCTGAAAAACCTTAAGTCGCATGCATTTGAACAATAAAATTTTTTACAATTTTTTTTGGAAAGGCTAACCCCTTTGCAAAAAATCAATTTTTTGGTTGAAACACAATTTTACCCAATTTTGCCTAAAAGGCGTTTATTTCTAATAACTGAGTATTAAAAGGAGTTTCAAATGCGAAGAAGCTTCTGAAAAACCTTAAGTCGCATGCATTTGAACAAAAAAATTTTTTACAATTTTTTTTGGAAAAGCTAACCCCTTTGCAAAAAATCAATTTTTTGGTTGAAACACAATTTTACCCAATTTTGCCTAAAAGGCGTTTATTTCTAATAACTGAGTATTAAAAGGAGTTTCAAATGCGAAGAAGCTTCTGAAAAACCTTAAGTCGCATGCATTTGAACAAAAAAATTTTTTACAATTTTTTTGGAAAGGCTAACCCCTTTGCAAAAAATCAATTTTTTGGTTGAAACACAATTTTACCCAATTTTGCCTAAAAGGCGTTTATTTCTAATAACTGAGTATTAAAAGGAGTTTCAAATGCGAAGAAGCTTCTGAAAAACCTTAAGTCGCATGCATTTGAACAAAAAAATTTTTTACAATTTTTTTTGGAAAAGCTAACCCCTTTGCAAAAAATCAATTTTTTGGTTGAAACACAATTTTACCCAATTTTGCCTAAAAGGCGTTTATTTCTAATAACTGAGTATTAAAAGGAGTTTCAAATGCGAAGAAGCTTCTGAAAAACATTAGGTCGCATGCATTTGAACAAAAAAATTTTTTTACAATTTTTTTGGAAAGGCTAACCCCTTTGCAAAAAATCAATTTTTTGGTTGAAACACAATTTTACCCAATTTTGCCTAAAAGGCGTTTATTTCTAATAACTGAGTATTAACAGGAGTTTCAAATGCGAAGAAGCTTCTGAAAAACCTTAAGTCGAATGCATTTGAACAAAAAAATTTTTTTACAATTTTTTTAGGAAAGGCTAACCCCTTTGCAAAAAATAAATTTTTTGGTTGAAACACAATTTTACCCAATTTTGCCTAAAAGGCGTTTATTTCTAATAACTGAGTATTAAAAGGAGTTTCAAATGCGAAGAAGCTTCTGAAAAACCTTAAGTCGCATGCATTTGAACAAAAAAATTTTTTTACAATTTTTTTTGGAAAGGCTAACCCCTTTGCAAAAAATCAATTTTTTGGTTGAAACACAATTTTACCCAATTTTGCCTAAAAGGCGTTTATTTCTAATAACTGAGTATTAAAAGGAGTTTCAAGTGCTAAGAAGCTTCTGAAAAACCTTAAGTCGCATGCATTTGAAAAAAAAAATTTTTTTACAATTTTTTTTGGAAAGGCTAACAACCCCTTTGCAAAAAATCAATTTTTT
This sequence comes from Linnaemya tessellans, assembly GCA_951800035.1. Taxonomy (NCBI): domain Eukaryota; kingdom Metazoa; phylum Arthropoda; class Insecta; order Diptera; family Tachinidae; genus Linnaemya; species Linnaemya tessellans. The sequence goes on along the minus strand of OX637533.1, from coordinate 99,786,758 downwards.
GGTTGAAACACAATTTTACCCAATTTTGCCTAAAAGGCGTTTATTTCTAATAACTGAGTATTAAAAGGAGTTTCAAATGCGAAGAAGCTTCTGAAAAACCTTAAGTCGCATGCATTTGAACAAAAAAATTTTTTTACAATTTTTTTTGGAAAGGCTAACCCCTTTGCAAAAAATCAATTTTTTGGTTGAAACACAATTTTACCCAATTTTGCCTAAAAGGCGTTTATTTCTAATAACTGAGTATTAAAAGGAGTTTCAAATGCGAAGAAGCTTCTGAAAAACCTTAAGTCGCATGCATTTGAACAAAAAAATTTTTTTACAATTTTTTTTGGAAAGGCTAACCCCTTTGCAAAAAATCAATTTTTTGGTTGAAACACAATTTTACCCAATTTTGCCTAAAAGGCGTTTATTTCTAATAACTGAGTATTAAAAGGAGTTTGAAATGCGAAGAAGCTTCTGAAAAACCTTAAGTCGCATGCATTTGAACAAAAAAATTTTTTTACAATTTTTTTTGGAAAGGCTAACCCCTTTGCAAAAAATCAATTTTTTGGTTGAAACACAATTTTACCCAATTTTGCCTAAAAGGCGTTTATTTCTAATAACTGAGTATTAAAAGGAGTTTCAAATGCGAAGAAGCTTCTGAAAAACCTTAAGTCGCATGCATTTGAACAAAAAAATTTTTTTACAATTTTTTTTGGAAGGGCTAACCCCTTTGCAAAAAATCAATTTTTTGGTTGAAACACAATTTTACCCAATTTTGCCTAAAAGGCGTTTATTTCTAATAACTGAGTATTAAAAGGAGTTTCAAATGCGAAGAAGCTTCTGAAAAACCTTAAGTCGCATGCATTTGAACAAAAAAATTTTTTTACAATTTTTTTTGGAAAGGCTAACCCCTTTGCAAAAAATCAATTTTTTGGTTGAAACACAATTTTACCCAATTTTGCCTAAAAGGCGTTTATTTCTAATAACTGAGTATTAAAAGGAGTTTCAAATGCGAAGAAGCTTCTGAAAAACCTTAAGTCGCATGCATTTGAACAAAAAAATTTTTTTACAATTTTTTTTGGAAAGGCTAACCCCTTTGCAAAAAATCAATTTTTTGGTTGAAACACAATTTTACCCAATTTTGCCTAAAAGGCGTTTATTTCTAATAACTGAGTATTAAAAGGAGTTTCAAATGCGAAGAAGCTTCTGAAAAACCTTAAGTCGCATGCATTTGAACAAAAAAATTTTTTTACAATTTTTTTTGGAAGGGCTAACCCCTTTGCAAAAAATCAATTTTTTGGTTGAAACACAATTTTACCCAATTTTGCCTAAAAGGCGTTTATTTCTAATAACTGAGTATTAAAAGGAGTTTCAAATGCGAAGAAGCTTCTGAAAAACCTTAAGTCGCATGCATTTGAACAAAAAAATTTTTTTACAATTTTTTTTGGAAAGGCTAACCCCTTTGCAAAAAATCAATTTTTTGGTTGAAACACAATTTTACCCAATTTTGCCTAAAAGGCGTTTATTTCTAATAACTGAGTATTAAAAGGAGTTTCAAATGCGAAGAAGCTTCTGAAAAACCTTAAGTCGCATGCATTTGAACAAAAAAATTTTTTTACAATTTTTTTAGGAAAGGCTAACCCCTTTGCAAAAAATCAATTTTTTGGTTGAAACACAATTTTACCCAATTTTGCCTAAAAGGCGTTTATTTCTAATAACTGAGTATTAAAAGGAGTTTCAAATGCGAAGAAGCTTCTGAAAAACCTTAAGTCGCATGTATTTGAACAAAAAAATTTTTTTACAATTTTTTTAGGAAAGGCTAACCCCTTTGCAAAAAATCAATTTTTTGGTTGAAACACAATTTTACCCAATTTTGCCTAAAAGGCGTTTATTTCTAATAACTGAGTATTAAAAGGAGTTTCAAATGCGAAGAAGCTTCTGAAAAACCTTAAGTCGTATGTATTTGAACAAAAAAATTTTTTTACAATTTTTTTAGGAAAGGCTAACCCCTTTGCAAAAAATCAATTTTTTGGTTGAAACACAATTTTACCCAATTTTGCCTAAAAGGCGTTTATTTCTAATAACTGAGTATTAAAAGGAGTTTCAAATGCGAAGAAGCTTCTGAAAAACCTTAAGTCGCATGCATTTGAACAAAAAAATTTTTTTACAATTTTTTTTGGAAAGGCTAACCCCTTTGCAAAAAATCAATTTTTTGGTTGAAACACAATTTTACCCAATTTTGCCTAAAAGGCGTTTATTTCTAATAACTGAGTATTAAAAGGAGTTTCAAATGCGAAGAAGCTTCTGAAAAACCTTAAGTCGCATGCATTTGAACAAAAAAATTTTTTTACAATTTGCAAAAAATCAATTTTTTGGTTGAAACACAATTTTACCCAATTTTGCCTAAAAGGCGTTTATTTCTAATAACTGAGTATTAAAAGGAGTTTCAAATGCGAAGAAGCTTCTGAAAAACCTTAAGTCGCATGTATTTGAACAAAAAAATTTTTTTACAATTTTTTTAGGAAAGGCTAACCCCTTTGCAAAAAATCAATTTTTTGGTTGAAACACAATTTTACCCAATTTTGCCTAAAAGGCGTTTATTTCTAATAACTGAGTATTAAAAGGAGTTTCAAATGCGAAGAAGCTTCTGAAAAACCTTAAGTCGCATGCATTTGAACAAAAAAATTTTTTTACAATTTTTTTTGGAAAGGCTAACCCCTTTGCAAAAAATCAATATTTTGGTTGAAACACAATTTTACCCAATTTTGCCTAAAAGGCGTTTATTTCTAATAACTGAGTATTAAAAGGAGTTTCAAATGCGAAGAAGCTTCTGAAAAACCTTAAGTCGCATGCATTTGAACAAAAAAATTTTTTTACAATTTGCAAAAAATCAATTTTTTGGTTGAAACACAATTTTACCCAATTTTGCCTAAAAGGCGTTTATTTCTAATAACTGAGTATTAAAAGGAGTTTCAAATGCGAAGAAGCTTCTGAAAAACCTTAAGTCGCATGTATTTGAACAAAAAAATTTTTTTACAATTTTTTTAGGAAAGGCTAACCCCTTTGCAAAAAATCAATTTTTTGGTTGAAACACAATTTTACCCAATTTTGCCTAAAAGGCGTTTATTTCTAATAACTGAGTATTAAAAGGAGTTTCAAATGCGAAGAAGCTTCTGAAAAACCTTAAGTCGCATGTATTTGAACAAAAAAATTTTTTTACAATTTTTTTAGGAAAGGCTAACCCCTTTGCAAAAAATCAATTTTTTGGTTGAAACACAATTTTACCCAATTTTGCCTAAAAGGCGTTTATTTCTAATAACTGAGTATTAAAAGGAGTTTCAAATGCGAAGAAGCTTCTGAAAAACCTTAAGTCGCATGCATTTGAACAAAAAAATTTTTTTACAATTTTTTTAGGAAAGGCTAACCCCTTTGCAAAAAATCAATTTTTTGGTTGAAACACAATTTTACCCAATTTTGCCTAAAAGGCGTTTATTTCTAATAACTGAGTATTAAAAGGAGTTTCAAATGCGAAGAAGCTTCTGAAAAACCTTAAGTCGCATGTATTTGAACAAAAAAATTTTTTTACAATTTTTTTAGGAAAGGCTAACCCCTTTGCAAAAAATCAATTTTTTGGTTGAAACACAATTTTACCCAATTTTGCCTAAAAGGCGTTTATTTCTAATAACTGAGTATTAAAAGGAGTTTCAAATGCGAAGAAGCTTCTGAAAAACCTTAAGTCGCATGCATTTGAACAAAAAAATTTTTTTACAATTTTTTTTGGAAAGGCTAACCCCTTTGCAAAAAATCAATTTTTTGGTTGAAACACAATTTTACCCAATTTTGCCTAAAAGGCGTTTATTTCTAATAACTGAGTATTAAAAGGAGTTTCAAATGCGAAGAAGCTTCTGAAAAACCTTAAGTCGCATGCATTTGAACAAAAAAATTTTTTTACAATTTTTTTAGGAAAGGCTAACCCCTTTGCAAAAAATCAATTTTTTGGTTGAAACACAATTTTACCCAATTTTGCCTAAAAGGCGTTTATTTCTAATAACTGAGTATTAAAAGGAGTTTCAAATGCGAAGAAGCTTCTGAAAAACCTTAAGTCGCATGCATTTGAACAAAAAAATTTTTTTACAATTTGCAAAAAATCAATTTTTTGGTTGAAACACAATTTTACCCAATTTTGCCTAAAAGGCGTTTATTTCTAATAACTGAGTATTAAAAGGAGTTTCAAATGCGAAGAAGCTTCTGAAAAACCTTAAGTCGCATGTATTTGAACAAAAAAATTTTTTTACAATTTTTTTAGGAAAGGCTAACCCCTTTGCAAAAAATCAATTTTTTGGTTGAAACACAATTTTACCCAATTTTGCCTAAAAGGCGTTTATTTCTAATAACTGAGTATTAAAAGGAGTTTCAAATGCGAAGAAGCTTCTGAAAAACCTTAAGTCGCATGTATTTGAACAAAAAAATTTTTTTACAATTTTTTTAGGAAAGGCTAACCCCTTTGCAAAAAATCAATTTTTTGGTTGAAACACAATTTTACCCAATTTTGCCTAAAAGGCGTTTATTTCTAATAACTGAGTATTAAAAGGAGTTTCAAATGCGAAGAAGCTTCTGAAAAACCTTAAGTCGCATGCATTTGAACAAAAAAATTTTTTTACAATTTTTTTAGGAAAGGCTAACCCCTTTGCAAAAAATCAATTTTTTGGTTGAAACACAATTTTACCCAATTTTGCCTAAAAGGCGTTTATTTCTAATAACTGAGTATTAAAAGGAGTTTCAAATGCGAAGAAGCTTCTGAAAAACCTTAAGTCGCATGTATTTGAACAAAAAATTTTTTTTACAATTTTTTTAGGAAGAAGCTTCTGAAAAACCTTAAGTCGCATGTATTTGAACAAAAAAATTTTTTTACAATTTTTTTAGGAAAGGCTAACCCCTTTGCAAAAAATCAATTTTTTGGTTGAAACACAATTTTACCCAATTTTGCCTAAAAGGCGTTTATTTCTAATAACTGAGTATTAAAAGGAGTTTCAAATGCGAAGAAGCTTCTGAAAAACCTTAAGTCGCATGCATTTGAACAAAAAAATTTTTTTACAATTTTTTTAGGAAAGGCTAACCCCTTTGCAAAAAATCAATTTTTTGGTTGAAACACAATTTTACCCAATTTTGCCTAAAAGGCGTTTATTTCTAATAACTGAGTATTAAAAGGAGTTTCAAATGCGAAGAAGCTTCTGAAAAACCTTAAGTCGCATGTATTTGAACAAAAAAATTTTTTTACAATTTTTTTAGGAAAGGCTAACCCCTTTGCAAAAAATCAATTTTTTGGTTGAAACACAATTTTACCCAATTTTGCCTAAAAGGCGTTTATTTCTAATAACTGAGTATTAAAAGGAGTTTCAAATGCGAAGAAGCTTCTGAAAAACCTTAAGTCGCATGCATTTGAACAAAAAAATTTTTTTACAATTTGCAAAAAATCAATTTTTTGGTTGAAACACAATTTTACCCAATTTTGCCTAAAAGGCGTTTATTTCTAATAACTGAGTATTAAAAGGAGTTTCAAATGCGAAGAAGCTTCTGAAAAACCTTAAGTCGCATGCATTTGAACAAAAAAATTTTTTTACAATTTTTTTAGGAAAGGCTAACCCCTTTGCAAAAAATCAATTTTTTGGTTGAAACACAATTTTACCCAATTTTGCCTAAAAGGCGTTTATTTCTAATAACTGAGTATTAAAAGGAGTTTCAAATGCGAAGAAGCTTCTGAAAAACCTTAAGTCGCATGCATTTGAACAAAAAAATTTTTTTACAATTTTTTTTGGAAAGGCTAACCCCTTTGCAAAAAATCAATTTTTTGGTTGAAACACAATTTTACCCAATTTTGCCTAAAAGGCGTTTATTTCTAATAACTGAGTATTAAAAGGAGATTCAAATGCGAAGAAGCTTCTGAAAAACCTTAAGTCGCATGCATTTGAACAAAAAAATTTTTTTACAATTTTTTTAGGAAAGGCTAACCCCTTTGCAAAAAATCAATTTTTTGGTTGAAACACAATTTTACCCAATTTTGCCTAAAAGGCGTTTATTTCTAATAACTGAGTATTAAAAGGAGTTTCAAATGCGAAGAAGCTTCTGAAAAACCTTAAGTCGCATGCATTTGAACAAAAAAATTTTTTTACAATTTTTTTAGGAAAGGCTAACCCCTTTGCAAAAAATCAATTTTTTGGTTGAAACACAATTTTACCCAATTTTGCCTAAAAGGCGTTTATTTCTAATAACTGAGTATTAAAAGGAGTTTCAAATGCGAAGAAGCTTCTGAAAAACCTTAAGTCGCATGCATTTGAACAAAAAAATTTTTTTACAATTTTTTTTGGAAAGGCTAACCCCTTTGCAAAAAATCAATTTTTTGGTTGAAACACAATTTTACCCAATTTTGCCTAAAAGGCGTTTATTTCTAATAACTGAGTATTAAAAGGAGTTTCAAATGCGAAGAAGCTTCTGAAAAACCTTAAGTCGCATGCATTTGAACAAAAAAATTTTTTTACAATTTTTTTAGGAAAGGCTAACCCCTTTGCAAAAAATCAATTTTTTGGTTGAAACACAATTTTACCCAATTTTGCCTAAAAGGCGTTTATTTCTAATAACTGAGTATTAAAAGGAGTTTCAAATGCGAAGAAGCTTCTGAAAAACCTTAAGTCGCATGCATTTGAACAAAAAAATTTTTTTACAATTTTTTTTGGAAAGGCTAACCCCTTTGCAAAAAATCAATTTTTTGGTTGAAACACAATTTTACCCAATTTTGCCTAAAAGGCGTTTATTTCTAATAACTGAGTATTAAAAGGAGATTCAAATGCGAAGAAGCTTCTGAAAAACCTTAAGTCGCATGCATTTGAACAAAAAAATTTTTTTACAATTTGCAAAAAATCAATTTTTTGGTTGAAACACAATTTTACCCAATTTTGCCTAAAAGGCGTTTATTTCTAATAACTGAGTATTAAAAGGAGTTTCAAATGCGAAGAAGCTTCTGAAAAACCTTAAGTCGCATGTATTTGAACAAAAAAATTTTTTTACAATTTTTTTAGGAAAGGCTAACCCCTTTGCAAAAAATCAATTTTTTGGTTGAAACACAATTTTACCCAATTTTGCCTAAAAGGCGTTTATTTCTAATAACTGAGTATTAAAAGGAGTTTCAAATGCGAAGAAGCTTCTGAAAAACCTTAAGTCGCATGCATTTGAACAAAAAAATTTTTTTACAATTTTTTTTGGAAAGGCTAACCCCTTTGCAAAAAATCAATATTTTGGTTGAAACACAATTTTACCCAATTTTGCCTAAAAGGCGTTTATTTCTAATAACTGAGTATTAAAAGGAGTTTCAAATGCGAAGAAGCTTCTGAAAAACCTTAAGTCGCATGCATTTGAACAAAAAAATTTTTTTACAATTTGCAAAAAATCAATTTTTTGGTTGAAACACAATTTTACCCAATTTTGCCTAAAAGGCGTTTATTTCTAATAACTGAGTATTAAAAGGAGTTTCAAATGCGAAGAAGCTTCTGAAAAACCTTAAGTCGCATGTATTTGAACAAAAAAATTTTTTTACAATTTTTTTAGGAAAGGCTAACCCCTTTGCAAAAAATCAATTTTTTGGTTGAAACACAATTTTACCCAATTTTGCCTAAAAGGCGTTTATTTCTAATAACTGAGTATTAAAAGGAGTTTCAAATGCGAAGAAGCTTCTGAAAAACCTTAAGTCGCATGTATTTGAACAAAAAAATTTTTTTACAATTTTTTTAGGAAAGGCTAACCCCTTTGCAAAAAATCAATTTTTTGGTTGAAACACAATTTTACCCAATTTTGCCTAAAAGGCGTTTATTTCTAATAACTGAGTATTAAAAGGAGTTTCAAATGCGAAGAAGCTTCTGAAAAACCTTAAGTCGCATGCATTTGAACAAAAAAATTTTTTTACAATTTTTTTAGGAATAACCCCTTTGCAAAAAATCAATTTTTTGGTTGAAACACAATTTTACCCAATTTTGCCTAAAAGGCGTTTATTTCTAATAACTGAGTATTAAAAGGAGTTTCAAATGCGAAGAAGCTTCTGAAAAACCTTAAGTCGCATGTATTTGAACAAAAAAATTTTTTTACAATTTTTTTAGGAAGAAGCTTCTGAAAAACCTTAAGTCGCATGTATTTGAACAAAAAAATTTTTTTACAATTTTTTTAGGAAAGGCTAACCCCTTTGCAAAAAATCAATTTTTTGGTTGAAACACAATTTTACCCAATTTTGCCTAAAAGGCGTTTATTTCTAATAACTGAGTATTAAAAGGAGTTTCAAATGCGAAGAAGCTTCTGAAAAACCTTAAGTCGCATGTATTTGAACAAAAAAATTTTTTTACAATTTTTTTAGGAAAGGCTAACCCCTTTGCAAAAAATCAATTTTTTGGTTGAAACACAATTTTACCCAATTTTGCCTAAAAGGCGTTTATTTCTAATAACTGAGTATTAAAAGGAGTTTCAAATGCGAAGAAGCTTCTGAAAAACCTTAAGTCGCATGCATTTGAACAAAAAAATTTTTTTACAATTTTTTTAGGAAAGGCTAACCCCTTTGCAAAAAATCAATTTTTTGGTTGAAACACAATTTTACCCAATTTTGCCTAAAAGGCGTTTATTTCTAATAACTGAGTATTAAAAGGAGTTTCAAATGCGAAGAAGCTTCTGAAAAACCTTAAGTCGCATGTATTTGAACAAAAAAATTTTTTTACAATTTTTTTAGGAAAGGCTAACCCCTTTGCAAAAAATCAATTTTTTGGTTGAAACACAATTTTACCCAATTTTGCCTAAAAGGCGTTTATTTCTAATAACTGAGTATTAAAAGGAGTTTCAAATGCAAAGAAGCTTCTGAAAAACCTTAAGTCGCATGCATTTGAACAAAAAAATTTTTTTACAATTTTTTTTGGAAAGGCTAACCCCTTTGCAAAAAATCAATTTTTTGGTTGAAACACAATTTTACCCAATTTTGTCTAAAAGGCGTTTATTTCTAATAACTGAGTATTAAAAGGAGTTTCAAATGCGAAGAAGCTTCTGAAAAACCTTAAGTCGCATGTATTTGAACAAAAAAATTTTTTTACAATTTTTTTAGGAAAGGCTAACCCCTTTGCAAAAAATCAATTTTTTGGTTGAAACACAATTTTACCCAATTTTGTCTAAAAGGCGTTTATTTCTAATAACTGAGTATTAAAAGGAGTTTCAAATGCGAAGAAGCTTCTGAAAAACCTTAAGTCGCATGTATTTGAACAAAAAAATTTTTTTACAATTTTTTTAGGAAGAAGCTTCTGAAAAACCTTAAGTCGCATGTATTTGAACAAAAAAATTTTTTTACAATTTTTTTAGGAAAGGCTAACCCCTTTGCAAAAAATCAATTTTTTGGTTGAAACACAATTTTACCCAATTTTGCCTAAAAGGCGTTTATTTCTAATAACTGAGTATTAAAAGGAGTTTCAAATGCGAAGAAGCTTCTGAAAAACCTTAAGTCGCATGTATTTGAACAAAAAAATTTTTTTACAATTTTTTTAGGAAAGGCTAACCCCTTTGCAAAAAATCAATTTTTTGGTTGAAACACAATTTTACCCAATTTTGCCTAAAAGGCGTTTATTTCTAATAACTGAGTATTAAAAGGAGTTTCAAATGCGAAGAAGCTTCTGAAAAACCTTAAGTCGCATGCATTTGAACAAAAAAATTTTTTTACAATTTTTTTAGGAAAGGCTAACCCCTTTGCAAAAAATCAATTTTTTGGTTGAAACACAATTTTACCCAATTTTGCCTAAAAGGCGTTTATTTCTAATAACTGAGTATTAAAAGGAGTTTCAAATGCGAAGAAGCTTCTGAAAAACCTTAAGTCGCATGTATTTGAACAAAAAAATTTTTTTACAATTTTTTTAGGAAAGGCTAACCCCTTTGCAAAAAATCAATTTTTTGGTTGAAACACAATTTTACCCAATTTTGCCTAAAAGGCGTTTATTTCTAATAACTGAGTATTAAAAGGAGTTTCAAATGCAAAGAAGCTTCTGAAAAACCTTAAGTCGCATGCATTTGAACAAAAAAATTTTTTTACAATTTTTTTAGGAAAGGCTAACCCCTTTGCAAAAAATCAATTTTTTGGTTGAAACACAATTTTACCCAATTTTGCCTAAAAGGCGTTTATTTCTAATAACTGAGTATTAAAAGGAGTTTCAAATGCGAAGAAGCTTCTGAAAAACCTTAAGTCGCATGTATTTGAACAAAAAAATTTTTTTACAATTTTTTTAGGAAAGGCTAACCCCTTTGCAAAAAATCAATTTTTTGGTTGAAACACAATTTTACCCAATTTTGCCTAAAAGGCGTTTATTTCTAATAACTGAGTATTAAAAGGAGTTTCAAATGCGAAGAAGCTTCTGAAAAACCTTAAGTCGCATGTATTTGAACAAAAAAATTTTTTTACAATTTTTTTAGGAAAGGCTAACCCCTTTGCAAAAAATCAATTTTTTGGTTGAAACACAATTTTACCCAATTTTGCCTAAAAGGCGTTTATTTCTAATAACTGAGTATTAAAAGGAGTTTCAAATGCGAAGAAGCTTCTGAAAAACCTTAAGTCGCATGTATTTGAACAAAAAAATTTTTTTACAATTTTTTTAGGAAAGGCTAACCCCTTTGCAAAAAATCAATTTTTTGGTTGAAACACAATTTTACCCAATTTTGCCTAAAAGGCGTTTATTTCTAATAACTGAGTATTAAAAGGAGTTTCAAATGCAAAGAAGCTTCTGAAAAACCTTAAGTCGCATGCATTTGAACAAAAAAATTTTTTTACAATTTTTTTAGGAAAGGCTAACCCCTTTGCAAAAAATCAATTTTTTGGTTGAAACACAATTTTACCCAATTTTGCCTAAAAGGCGTTTATTTCTAATAACTGAGTATTAAAAGGAGTTTCAAATGCGAAGAAGCTTCTGAAAAACCTTAAGTCGCATGCATTTGAACAAAAAAATTTTTTTACAATTTTTTTAGGAAAGGCTAACCCCTTTGCAAAAAATCAATTTTTTGGTTGAAACACAATTTTACCCAATTTTGCCTAAAAGGCGTTTATTTCTAATAACTGAGTATTAAAAGGAGTTTCAAATGCGAAGAAGCTTCTGAAAAACCTTAAGTCGCATGTATTTGAACAAAAAAATTTTTTTACAATTTTTTTAGGAAAGGCTAACCCCTTTGCAAAAAATCAATTTTTTGGTTGAAACACAATTTTACCCAATTTTGCCTAAAAGGCGTTTATTTCTAATAACTGAGTATTAAAAGGAGTTTCAAATGCGAAGAAGCTTCTGAAAAACCTTAAGTCGCATGTATTTGAACAAAAAAATTTTTTTACAATTTTTTTAGGAAAGGCTAACCCCTTTGCAAAAAATCAATTTTTTGGTTGAAACACAATTTTACCCAATTTTGCCTAAAAGGCGTTTATTTCTAATAACTGAGTATTAAAAGGAGTTTCAAATGCAAAGAAGCTTCTGAAAAACCTTAAGTCGCATGCATTTGAACAAAAAAATTTTTTTACAATTTTTTTAGGAAAGGCTAACCCCTTTGCAAAAAATCAATTTTTTGGTTGAAACACAATTTTACCCAATTTTGCCTAAAAGGCGTTTATTTCTAATAACTGAGTATTAAAAGGAGTTTCAAATGCGAAGAAGCTTCTGAAAAACCTTAAGTCGCATGTATTTGAACAAAAAAATTTTTTTACAATTTTTTTAGGAAAGGCTAACCCCTTTGCAAAAAATCAATTTTTTGGTTGAAACACAATTTTACCCAATTTTGCCTAAAAGGCGTTTATTTCTAATAACTGAGTATTAAAAGGAGTTTCAAATGCGAAGAAGCTTCTGAAAAACCTTAAGTCGCATGTATTTGAACAAAAAAATTTTTTTACAATTTTTTTAGGAAAGGCTAACCCCTTTGCAAAAAATCAATTTTTTGGTTGAAACACAATTTTACCCAATTTTGCCTAAAAGGCGTTTATTTCTAATAACTGAGTATTAAAAGGAGTTTCAAATGCGAAGAAGCTTCTGAAAAACCTTAAGTCGCATGTATTTGAACAAAAAAATTTTTTTACAATTTTTTTAGGAAAGGCTAACCCCTTTGCAAAAAATCAATTTTTTGGTTGAAACACAATTTTACCCAATTTTGCCTAAAAGGCGTTTATTTCTAATAACTGAGTATTAAAAGGAGTTTCAAATGCAAAGAAGCTTCTGAAAAACCTTAAGTCGCATGCATTTGAACAAAAAAATTTTTTTACAATTTTTTTAGGAAAGGCTAACCCCTTTGCAAAAAATCAATTTTTTGGTTGAAACACAATTTTACCCAATTTTGCCTAAAAGGCGTTTATTTCTAATAACTGAGTATTAAAAGGAGTTTCAAATGCGAAGAAGCTTCTGAAAAACCTTAAGTCGCATGCATTTGAACAAAAAAATTTTTTTACAATTTTTTTAGGAAAGGCTAACCCCTTTGCAAAAAATCAATTTTTTGGTTGAAACACAATTTTACCCAATTTTGCCTAAAAGGCGTTTATTTCTAATAACTGAGTATTAAAAGGAGTTTCAAATGCGAAGAAGCTTCTGAAAAACCTTAAGTCGCATGCATTTGAACAAAAAAATTTTTTTACAATTTTTTTTGGAAAGGCTAACCCCTTTGCAAAAAATCAATTTTTTGGTTGAAACACAATTTTACCCAATTTTGCCTAAAAGGCGTTTATTTCTAATAACTGAGTATTAAAAGGAGTTTCAAATGCGAAGAAGCTTCTGAAAAACCTTAAGTCGCATGCATTTGAACAAAAAAATTTTTTTACAATTTGCAAAAAATCAATTTTTTGGTTGAAACACAATTTTACCCAATTTTGCCTAAAAGGCGTTTATTTCTAATAACTGAGTATTAAAAGGAGTTTCAAATGCGAAGAAGCTTCTGAAAAACCTTAAGTCGCATGTATTTGAACAAAAAAATTTTTTTACAATTTTTTTAGGAAGAAGCTTCTGAAAAACCTTAAGTCGCATGTATTTGAACAAAAAAATTTTTTTACAATTTTTTTAGGAAAGGCTAACCCCTTTGCAAAAAATCAATTTTTTGGTTGAAACACAATTTTACCCAATTTTGCCTAAAAGGCGTTTATTTCTAATAACTGAGTATTAAAAGGAGTTTCAAATGCGAAGAAGCTTCTGAAAAACCTTAAGTCGCATGCATTTGAACAAAAAAATTTTTTTACAATTTTTTTAGGAAAGGCTAACCCCTTTGCAAAAAATCAATTTTTTGGTTGAAACACAATTTTACCCAATTTTGCCTAAAAGGCGTTTATTTCTAATAACTGAGTATTAAAAGGAGTTTCAAATGCGAAGAAGCTTCTGAAAAACCTTAAGTCGCATGTATTTGAACAAAAAAATTTTTTTACAATTTTTTTAGGAAAGGCTAACCCCTTTGCAAAAAATCAATTTTTTGGTTGAAACACAATTTTACCCAATTTTGCCTAAAAGGCGTTTATTTCTAATAACTGAGTATTAAAAGGAGTTTCAAATGCGAAGAAGCTTCTGAAAAACCTTAAGTCGCATGTATTTGAACAAAAAAATTTTTTTACAATTTTTTTAGGAAAGGCTAACCCCTTTGCAAAAAATCAATTTTTTGGTTGAAACACAATTTTACCCAATTTTGCCTAAAAGGCGTTTATTTCTAATAACTGAGTATTAAAAGGAGTTTCAAATGCAAAGAAGCTTCTGAAAAACCTTAAGTCGCATGCATTTGAACAAAAAAATTTTTTTACAATTTTTTTTGGAAAGGCTAACCCCTTTGCAAAAAATCAATTTTTTGGTTGAAACACAATTTTACCCAATTTTGCCTAAAAGGCGTTTATTTCTAATAACTGAGTATTAAAAGGAGTTTCAAATGCGAAGAAGCTTCTGAAAAACCTTAAGTCGCATGCATTTGAACAAAAAAATTTTTTTACAATTTGCAAAAAATCAATTTTTTGGTTGAAACACAATTTTACCCAATTTTGCCTAAAAGGCGTTTATTTCTAATAACTGAGTATTAAAAGGAGTTTCAAATGCGAAGAAGCTTCTGAAAAACCTTAAGTCGCATGTATTTGAACAAAAAAATTTTTTTACAATTTTTTTAGGAAGAAGCTTCTGAAAAACCTTAAGTCGCATGTATTTGAACAAAAAAATTTTTTTACAATTTTTTTAGGAAAGGCTAAACCCTTTGCAAAAAATCAATTTTTTGGTTGAAACACAATTTTACCCAATTTTGCCTAAAAGGCGTTTATTTCTAATAACTGAGTATTAAAAGGAGTTTCAAATGCGAAGAAGCTTCTGAAAAACCTTAAGTCGCATGCATTTGAACAAAAAAATTTTTTTACAATTTTTTTAGGAAAGGCTAACCCCTTTGCAAAAAATCAATTTTTTGGTTGAAACACAATTTTACCCAATTTTGCCTAAAAGGCGTTTATTTCTAATAACTGAGTATTAAAAGGAGTTTCAAATGCGAAGAAGCTTCTGAAAAACCTTAAGTCGCATGTATTTGAACAAAAAAATTTTTTTACAATTTTTTTAGGAAAGGCTAACCCCTTTGCAAAAAATCAATTTTTTGGTTGAAACACAATTTTACCCAATTTTGCCTAAAAGGCGTTTATTTCTAATAACTGAGTATTAAAAGGAGTTTCAAATGCGAAGAAGCTTCTGAAAAACCTTAAGTCGCATGTATTTGAACAAAAAAATTTTTTTACAATTTTTTTAGGAAAGGCTAACCCCTTTGCAAAAAATCAATTTTTTGGTTGAAACACAATTTTACCCAATTTTGCCTAAAAGGCGTTTATTTCTAATAACTGAGTATTAAAAGGAGTTTCAAATGCAAAGAAGCTTCTGAAAAACCTTAAGTCGCATGCATTTGAACAAAAAAATTTTTTTACAATTTTTTTAGGAAAGGCTAACCCCTTTGCAAAAAATCAATTTTTTGGTTGAAACACAATTTTACCCAATTTTGCCTAAAAGGCGTTTATTTCTAATAACTGAGTATTAAAAGGAGTTTCAAATGCGAAGAAGCTTCT
This sequence comes from Linnaemya tessellans, assembly GCA_951800035.1. NCBI lineage: Eukaryota > Metazoa > Arthropoda > Insecta > Diptera > Tachinidae > Linnaemya > Linnaemya tessellans. Next base: position 99,771,691 of record OX637533.1, on the reverse strand, counting down.
GAAAAACCTTAAGTCGCATGTATTTGAACAAAAAAATTTTTTTACAATTTTTTTAGGAAAGGCTAACCCCTTTGCAAAAAATCAATTTTTTGGTTGAAACACAATTTTACCCAATTTTGCCTAAAAGGCGTTTATTTCTAATAACTGAGTATTAAAAGGAGTTTCAAATGCGAAGAAGCTTCTGAAAAACCTTAAGTCGCATGCATTTGAACAAAAAAATTTTTTTACAATTTTTTTAGGAAAGGCTAACCCCTTTGCAAAAAATCAATTTTTTGGTTGAAACACAATTTTACCCAATTTTGCCTAAAAGGCGTTTATTTCTAATAACTGAGTATTAAAAGGAGTTTCAAATGCGAAGAAGCTTCTGAAAAACCTTAAGTCGCATGCATTTGAACAAAAAAATTTTTTTACAATTTTTTTTGGAAAGGCTAACCCCTTTGCAAAAAATCAATTTTTTGGTTGAAACACAATTTTACCCAATTTTGCCTAAAAGGCGTTTATTTCTAATAACTGAGTATTAAAAGGAGTTTCAAATGCGAAGAAGCTTCTGAAAAACCTTAAGTCGCATGCATTTGAACAAAAAAATTTTTTTACAATTTGCAAAAAATCAATTTTTTGGTTGAAACACAATTTTACCCAATTTTGCCTAAAAGGCGTTTATTTCTAATAACTGAGTATTAAAAGGAGTTTCAAATGCGAAGAAGCTTCTGAAAAACCTTAAGTCGCATGCATTTGAACAAAAAAATTTTTTTACAATTTTTTTAGGAAAGGCTAACCCCTTTGCAAAAAATCAATTTTTTGGTTGAAACACAATTTTACCCAATTTTGCCTAAAAGGCGTTTATTTCTAATAACTGAGTATTAAAAGGAGTTTCAAATGCGAAGAAGCTTCTGAAAAACCTTAAGTCGCATGCATTTGAACAAAAAAATTTTTTTACAATTTTTTTAGGAAAGGCTAACCCCTTTGCAAAAAATCAATTTTTTGGTTGAAACACAATTTTACCCAATTTTGCCTAAAAGGCGTTTATTTCTAATAACTGAGTATTAAAAGGAGTTTCAAATGCGAAGAAGCTTCTGAAAAACCTTAAGTCGCATGCATTTGAACAAAAAAATTTTTTTACAATTTTTTTAGGAAAGGCTAACCCCTTTGCAAAAAATCAATTTTTTGGTTGAAACACAATTTTACCCAATTTTGCCTAAAAGGCGTTTATTTCTAATAACTGAGTATTAAAAGGAGTTTCAAATGCGAAGAAGCTTCTGAAAAACCTTAAGTCGCATGTATTTGAACAAAAAAATTTTTTTACAATTTTTTTAGGAAAGGCTAACCCCTTTGAAAAAAAATCAATTTTTTGGTTGAAACACAATTTTACCCAATTTTGCCTAAAAGGCGTTTATTTCTAATAACTGAGTATTAAAAGGAGTTTCAAATGCGAAGAAGCTTCTGAAAAACCTTAAGTCGCATGTATTTGAACAAAAAAATTTTTTTACAATTTTTTTAGGAAAGGCTAACCCCTTTGCAAAAAATCAATTTTTTGGTTGAAACACAATTTTACCCAATTTTGCCTAAAAGGCGTTTATTTCTAATAACTGAGTATTAAAAGGAGTTTCAAATGCGAAGAAGCTTCTGAAAAACCTTAAGTCGCATGCATTTGAACAAAAAAATTTTTTTACAATTTTTTTAGGAAAGGCTAACCCCTTTGCAAAAAATCAATTTTTTGGTTGAAACACAATTTTACCCAATTTTGCCTAAAAGGCGTTTATTTCTAATAACTGAGTATTAAAAGGAGTTTCAAATGCGAAGAAGCTTCTGAAAAACCTTAAGTCGCATGTATTTGAACAAAAAAATTTTTTTACAATTTTTTTAGGAAAGGCTAACCCCTTTGAAAAAAAATCAATTTTTTGGTTGAAACACAATTTTACCCAATTTTGCCTAAAAGGCGTTTATTTCTAATAACTGAGTATTAAAAGGAGTTTCAAATGCGAAGAAGCTTCTGAAAAACCTTAAGTCGCATGTATTTGAACAAAAAAATTTTTTTACAATTTTTTTAGGAAAGGCTAACCCCTTTGCAAAAAATCAATTTTTTGGTTGAAACACAATTTTACCCAATTTTGCCTAAAAGGCGTTTATTTCTAATAACTGAGTATTAAAAGGAGTTTCAAATGCGAAGAAGCTTCTGAAAAACCTTAAGTCGCATGCATTTGAACAAAAAAATTTTTTTACAATTTTTTTTGGAAAGGCTAACCCCTTTGCAAAAAATCAATTTTTTGGTTGAAACACAATTTTACCCAATTTTGCCTAAAAGGCGTTTATTTCTAATAACTGAGTATTAAAAGGAGTTTCAAATGCGAAGAAGCTTCTGAAAAACCTTAAGTCGCATGCATTTGAACAAAAAAATTTTTTTACAATTTTTTTTGGAAAGGCTAACCCCTTTGCAAAAAATCAATTTTTTGGTTGAAACACAATTTTACCCAATTTTGCCTAAAAGGCGTTTATTTCTAATAACTGAGTATTAAATGGAGTTTCAAATGCGAAGAAGCTTCTGAAAAACCTTAAGTCGCATGCATTTGAACAAAAAAATTTTTTTACAATTTTTTTAGGAAAGGCTAATAACCCCTTTGCAAAAAATCAATTTTTTGGTTGAAATACAATTTTACCCAATTTTGCCTAAAAGGCGTTTATTTCTAATAACTGAGTATTAAAAGGAGTTTCAAATGCGAAGAAGCTTCTGAAAAACCTTAAGTCGCATGCATTTGAACAAAAAAATTTTTTTACAATTTTTTTTGGAAAGGCTAACCCCTTTGCAAAAAATCAATTTTTTGGTTGAAACACAATTTTACCCAATTTTGCCTAAAAGGCGTTTATTTCTAATAACTGAGTATTAAAAGGAGTTTCAAATGCGAAGAAGCTTCTGAAAAACCTTAAGTCGCATGCATTTGAACAAAAAAATTTTTTTACAATTTGCAAAAAATCAATTTTTTGGTTGAAACACAATTTTACCCAATTTTGCCTAAAAGGCGTTTATTTCTAATAACTGAGTATTAAAAGGAGTTTCAAATGCGAAGAAGCTTCTGAAAAACCTTAAGTCGCATGCATTTGAACAAAAAAATTTTTTTACAATTTTTTTAGGAAAGGCTAACCCCTTTGCAAAAAATCAATTTTTTGGTTGAAACACAATTTTACCCAATTTTGCCTAAAAGGCGTTTATTTCTAATAACTGAGTATTAAAAGGAGTTTCAAATGCGAAGAAGCTTCTGAAAAACCTTAAGTCGCATGTATTTGAACAAAAAAATTTTTTTACAATTTTTTTAGGAAAGGCTAACCCCTTTGCAAAAAATCAATTTTTTGGTTGAAACACAATTTTACCCAATTTTGCCTAAAAGGCGTTTATTTCTAATAACTGAGTATTAAAAGGAGTTTCAAATGCGAAGAAGCTTCTGAAAAACCTTAAGTCGCATGCATTTGAACAAACAAATTTTTTTACAATTTTTTTAGGAAAGGCTAACCCCTTTGCAAAAAATCAATTTTTTGGTTGAAACACAATTTTACCCAATTTTGCCTAAAAGGCGTTTATTTCTAATAACTGAGTATTAAAAGGAGTTTCAAATGCGAAGAAGCTTCTGAAAAACCTTAAGTCGCATGTATTTGAACAAAAAAATTTTTTTACAGTTTTTTTAGGAAAGGCTAACCCCTTTGCAAAAAATCAATTTTTTGGTTGAAACACAATTTTACCCAATTTTGCCTAAAAGGCGTTTATTTCTAATAACTGAGTATTAAAAGGAGTTTCAAATGCGAAGAAGCTTCTGAAAAACCTTAAGTCGCATGCATTTGAACAAAAAAATTTTTTTACAATTTTTTTTGGAAAGGCTATCCCCTTTGCAAAAAATCAATTTTTTGGTTGAAACACAATTTTACCCAATTTTGCCTAAAAGGCGTTTATTTCTAATAACTGAGTATTAAAAGGAGTTTCAAATGCGAAGAAGCTTCTGAAAAACCTTAAGTCGCATGCATTTGAACAAAAAAATTTTTTTACAATTTTTTTAGGAAAGGCTAACCCCTTTGCAAAAAATCAATTTTTTGGTTGAAACACAATTTTACCCAATTTTGCCTAAAAGGCGTTTATTTCTAATAACTGAGTATTAAAAGGAGTTTCAAATGCGAAGAAGCTTCTGAAAAACCTTAAGTCGCATGCATTTGAACAAAAAAATTTTTTTACAATTTTTTTTGGAAAGGCTAACCCCTTTGCAAAAAATCAATTTTTTGGTTGAAACACAATTTTACCCAATTTTGCCTAAAAGGCGTTTATTTCTAATAACTGAGTATTAAAAGGAGTTTCAAATGCGAAGAAGCTTCTGAAAAACCTTAAGTCGCATGCATTTGAACAAAAAAATTTTTTTACAATTTGCAAAAAATCAATTTTTTGGTTGAAACACAATTTTACCCAATTTTGCCTAAAAGGCGTTTATTTCTAATAACTGAGTATTAAAAGGAGTTTCAAATGCGAAGAAGCTTCTGAAAAACCTTAAGTCGCATGCATTTGAACAAAAAAATTTTTTTACAATTTTTTTAGGAAAGGCTAACCCCTTTGCAAAAAATCAATTTTTTGGTTGAAACACAATTTTACCCAATTTTGCCTAAAAGGCGTTTATTTCTAATAACTGAGTATTAAAAGGAGTTTTAAATGCGAAGAAGCTTCTGAAAAACCTTAAGTCGCATGCATTTGAACAAAAAACTTTTTTTACAATTTTTTTTGGAAAGGCTAACACCCCTCTGCAAAAAATCAATTTTTTGGTTGAAACACAATTTTACCCAATTTTGCCTAAAAGGCGTTTATTTCTAATAACTGAGTATTAAAAGGAGTTTCAAATGCGAAGAAGCTTCTGAAAAACCTTAAGTCGCATGCATTTGAACAAAAAAATTTTTTTACAATTTTTTTTGGAAAGGCTAACTAACCCCTTTGCAAAAAATCAATTTTTTGGTTGAAACACAATTTTACCCAATTTTGCCTAAAAGGCGTTTATTTCTAATAACTGAGTATTAAAAGGAGTTTCAAATGCGAAGAAGCTTCTGAAAAACCTTAAGTCGCATGCATTTGAACAAAAAAATTTTTTTACAATTTTTTTTGGAAAGGCTAACCCCTTTGCAAAAAATCAATTTTTTGGTTGAAACACAATTTTACCCAATTTTGCCTAAAAGGCGTTTATTTCTAATAACTGAGTATTAAAAGGAGTTTCAAATGCGAAGAAGCTTCTGAAAAACCTTAAGTCGCATGCATTTGAACAAAAAAATTTTTTTACAATTTTTTTAGGAAAGGCTAACCCCTTTGCAAAAAATCAATTTTTTGGTTGAAACACAATTTTACCCAATTTTGCCTAAAAGGCGTTTATTTCTAATAACTGAGTATTAAAAGGAGTTTCAAATGCGAAGAAGCTTCTGAAAAACCTTAAGTCGCATGCATTTGAACAAAAAAATTTTTTTACAATTTTTTTTGGAAAGGCTAACCCCTTTGCAAAAAATCAATTTTTTGGTTGAAACACAATTTTACCTAATTTTGCCTAAAAGGCGTTTATTTCTAATAACTGAGTATTAAAAGGAGTTTCAAATGCGAAGAAGCTTCTGAAAAACCTTAAGTCGCATGCATTTGAACAAAAAAAATTTTTTACAATTTTTTTTGGAAAGGCTAACCCCTTTGCAAAAAATCAATTTTTTGGTTGAAACACAATTTTACCCAATTTTGCCTAAAAGGCGTTTATTTCTAATAACTGAGTATTAAAAGGAGTTTCAAATGCGAAGAAGCTTCTGAAAAACCTTAAGTCGCATGCATTTGAACAAAAAAAAATTTTTACAATTTTTTTTGGAAAAGCTAACTAACACCCCTTTGCAAAAAATCAATTTTTTGGTTGAAACACAATTTTACCCAATTTTGCCTAAAAGGCGTTTATTTCTAATAACTGAGTATTAAAAGGAGTTTCAAATGCGAAGAAGCTTCTGAAAAACCTTAAGTCGCATGTATTTGAACAAAAAAATTTTTTTACAATTTTTTTAGGAAAGGCTAACCCCTTTGCAAAAAATCAATTTTTTGGTTGAAACACAATTTTACCCAATTTTGCCTAAAAGGCGTTTATTTCTAATAACTGAGTATTAAAAGGAGTTTCAAATGCGAAGAAGCTTCTGAAAAACCTTAAGTCGCATGCATTTGAACAAAAAAATTTTTTTACAATTTTTTTAGGAAAGGCTAACCCCTTTGCAAAAAATCAATTTTTTGGTTGAAACACAATTTTACCCAATTTTGCCTAAAAGGCGTTTATTTCTAATAACTGAGTATTAAAAGGAGTTTCAAATGCGAAGAAGCTTCTGAAAAACCTTAAGTCGCATGCATTTGAACAAAAAAATTTTTTTACAATTTTTTTTGGAAAGGCTAACCCCTTTGCAAAAAATCAATTTTTTGGTTGAAACACAATTTTACCCAATTTTGCCTAAAAGGCGTTTATTTCTAATAACTGAGTATTAAATGGAGTTTCAAATGCGAAGAAGCTTCTGAAAAACCTTAAGTCGCATGCATTTGAACAAAAAAATTTTTTTACAATTTTTTTTGGAAAGGCTAACCCCTTTGCAAAAAATCAATTTTTTGGTTGAAACACAATTTTACCCAATTTTGCCTAAAAGGCGTTTATTTCTAATAACTGAGTATTAAATGGAGTTTCAAATGCGAAGAAGCTTCTGAAAAACCTTAAGTCGCATGCATTTGAACAAAAAAATTTTTTTACAATTTTTTTTGGAAAGGCTAACCCTTTGCAAAAAATCAATTTTTTGGTTGAAACACAATTTTACCCAATTTTGCCTAAAAGGCGTTTATTTCTAATAACTGAGTATTAAAAGGAGTTTCAAATGCGAAGAAGCTTCTGAAAAACCTTAAGTCGCATGCATTTGAACAAAAAAATTTTTTTACAATTTTTTTTGGAAAGGCTAACCCCTTTGCAAAAAATCAATTTTTTGGTTGAAACACAATTTTACCCAATTTTGCCTAAAAGGCGTTTATTTCTAATAACTGAGTATTAAAAGGAGTTTCAAATGCGAAGAAGCTTCTGAAAAACCTTAAGTCGCATGCATTTGAACAAAAAAATTTTTTTACAATTTTTTTTGGAAAGGCTAACCCCTTTGCAAAAAATCAATTTTTTGGTTGAAACACAATTTTACCCAATTTTGCCTAAAAGGCGTTTATTTCTAATAACTGAGTATTAAAAGGAGTTTCAAATGCGAAGAAGCTTCTGAAAAACCTTAAGTCGCATGCATTTGAACAAAAAAATTTTTTTACAATTTTTTTTGGAAAGGCTAACCCCTTTGCAAAAAATCAATTTTTTGGTTGAAACACAATTTTACCCAATTTTGCCTAAAAGGCATTTATTTCTAATAACTGAGTATTAAATGGAGTTTCAAATGCGAAGAAGCTTCTGAAAAACCTTAAGTCGCATGCATTTGAACAAAAAAAGTTTTTTACAATTTTTTTTGGAAAGGCTAACCCCTTTGCAAAAAATCAATTTTTTGGTTGAAACACAATTTTACCCAATTTTGCCTAAAAGGCGTTTATTTCTAATAACTGAGTATTAAAAGGAGTTTCAAATGCGAAGAAGCTTCTGAAAAACCTTAAGTCGCATGCATTTGAACAAAAAAATTTTTTTACAATTTTTTTTGGAAAGGCTAACCCCTTTGCAAAAAATCAATTTTTTGGTTGAAACACAATTTTACCCAATTTTGCCTAAAAGGCGTTTATTTCTAATAACTGAGTATTAAAAGGAGTTTCAAATGCGAAGAAGCTTCTGAAAAACCTCAAGTCGCATGCATTTGAACAAAAAAATTTTTTTACAATTTTTTTTGGAAAGGCTAACCCCTTTGCAAAAAATCAATTTTTTGGTTGAAACACAATTTTACCCAATTTTGCCTAAAAGGCGTTTATTTCTAATAACTGAGTATTAAATGGAGTTTCAAATGCGAAGAAGCTTCTGAAAAACCTTAAGTCGCATGCATTTGAACAAAAAAAGTTTTTTACAATTTTTTTTGGAAAGGCTAACCCCTTTGCAAAAAATCAATTTTTTGGTTGAAACACAATTTTACCCAATTTTGCCTAAAAGGCGTTTATTTCTAATAACTGAGTATTAAATGGAGTTTCAAATGCGAAGAAGCTTCTGAAAAACCTTAAGTCGCATGCATTTGAACAAAAAAAGTTTTTTACAATTTTTTTTGGAAAGGCTAACCCCTTTGCAAAAAATCAATTTTTTGGTTGAAACACAATTTTACCCAATTTTGCCTAAAAGGCGTTTATTTCTAATAACTGAGTATTAAAAGGAGTTTCAAATGCGAAGAAGCTTCTGAAAAACCTTAAGTCGCATGCATTTGAACAAAAAAATTTTTTTACAATTTTTTTTGGAAAGGCTAACCCCTTTGCAAAAAATCAATTTTTTGGTTGAAACACAATTTTACCCAATTTTGCCTAAAAGGCGTTTATTTCTAATAACTGAGTATTAAAAGGAGTTTCAAATGCGAAGAAGCTTCTGAAAAACCTTAAGTCGCATGCATTTGAACAAAAAAATTTTTTTACAATTTTTTTTGGAAAGGCTAACCCCTTTGCAAAAAATCAATTTTTTGGTTGAAACACAATTTTACCCAATTTTGCCTAAAAGGCGTTTATTTCTAATAACTGAGTATTAAAAGGAGTTTCAAATGCGAAGAAGCTTCTGAAAAACCTTAAGTCGCATGCATTTGAACAAAAAAATTTTTTTACAATTTTTTTTGGAAAGGCTAACTAACCCCTTTGCAAAAAATCAATTTTTTGGTTGAAACACAATTTTACCCAATTTTGCCTAAAAGGCGTTTATTTCTAATAACTGAATATTAAAAGGAGTTTCAAATGCGAAGAAGCTTCTGAAAAACCTTAAGTCGCATGCATTTGAACAAAAAAATTTTTTTACAATTTTTTTTGGAAAGGCTAACCCCTTTGCAAAAAATCAATTTTTTGGTTGAAACACAATTTTACCCAATTTTGCCTAAAAGGCGTTTATTTCTAATAACTGAGTATTAAAAGGAGTTTCAAATGCGAAGAAGCTTCTGAAAAACCTTAAGTCGCATGCATTTGAACAAAAAAATTTTTTTACAATTTTTTTTGGAAAGGCTAACCCCTTTGCAAAAAATCAATTTTTTGGTTGAAACACAATTTTACCCAATTTTGCCTAAAAGGCGTTTATTTCTAATAACTGAGTATTAAAAGGAGTTTCAAATGCGAAGAAGCTTCTGAAAAACCTTAAGTCGCATGCATTTGAACAAAAAAATTTTTTTACAATTTTTTTTGGAAAGGCTAACTAACCCCTTTGCAAAAAATCAATTTTTTGGTTGAAACACAATTTTACCCAATTTTGCCTAAAAGGCGTTTATTTCTAATAACTGAGTATTAAAAGGAGTTTCAAATGCGAAGAAGCTTCTGAAAAACCTTAAGTCGCATGCATTTGAACAAAAAAATTTTTTTACAATTTTTTTAGGAAAGGCTAACCCCTTTGCAAAAAATCAATTTTTTGGTTGAAACACAATTTTACCCAATTTTGCCTAAAAGGCGTTTATTTCTAATAACTGAGTATTAAAAGGAGTTTCAAATGCGAAGAAGCTTCTGAAAAACCTTAAGTCGCATGCATTTGAACAAAAAAATTTTTTTACAATTTTTTTTGGAAAGGCTAACTAACCCCTTTGCAAAAAATCAATTTTTTGGTTGAAACACAATTTTACCCAATTTTGCCTAAAAGGCGTTTATTTCTAATAACTGAGTATTAAAAGGAGTTTCAAATGCGAAGAAGCTTCTGAAAAACCTTAAGTCGCATGCATTTGAACAAAAAAATTTTTTTACAATTTTTTTTGGAAAGGCTAACCCCTTTGCAAAAAATCAATTTTTTGGTTGAAACACAATTTTACCCAATTTTGCCTAAAAGGCGTTTATTTCTAATAACTGAGTATTAAAAGGAGTTTCAAATGCGAAGAAGCTTCTGAAAAACCTTAAGTCGCATGCATTTGAACAAAAAAATTTTTTTACAATTTTTTTTGGAAAGGCTAACCCCTTTGCAAAAAATCAATTTTTTGGTTGAAACACAATTTTACCCAATTTTGCCTAAAAGGCGTTTATTTCTAATAACTGAGTATTAAAAGGAGTTTCAAATGCGAAGAAGCTTCTGAAAAACCTTAAGTCGCATGCATTTGAACAAAAAAATTTTTTTACAATTTTTTTTGGAAAGGCTAACTAACCCCTTTGCAAAAAATCAATTTTTTGGTTGAAACACAATTTTACCCAATTTTGCCTAAAAGGCGTTTATTTCTAATAACTGAGTATTAAAAGGAGTTTCAAATGCGAAGAAGCTTCTGAAAAACCTTAAGTCGCATGCATTTGAACAAAAAAATTTTTTTACAATTTTTTTAGGAAAGGCTAACCCCTTTGCAAAAAATCAATTTTTTGGTTGAAACACAATTTTACCCAATTTTGCCTAAAAGGCGTTTATTTCTAATAACTGAGTATTAAAAGGAGTTTCAAATGCGAAGAAGCTTCTGAAAAACCTTAAGTCGCATGCATTTGAACAAAAAAATTTTTTTACAATTTTTTTTGGAAAGGCTAACCCCTTTGCAAAAAATCAATTTTTTGGTTGAAACACAATTTTACCCAATTTTGCCTAAAAGGCGTTTATTTCTAATAACTGAGTATTAAAAGGAGTTTCAAATGCGAAGAAGCTTCTGAAAAACCTTAAGTCGCATGCATTTGAACAAAAAAATTTTTTTACAATTTTTTTAGGAAAGGCTAACCCCTTTGCAAAAAATCAATTTTTTGGTTGAAACACAATTTTACCCAATTTTGCCTAAAAGGCGTTTATTTCTAATAACTGAGTATTAAAAGGAGTTTCAAATGCGAAGAAGCTTCTGAAAAACCTTAAGTCGCATGCATTTGAACAAAAAAATTTTTTTACAATTTTTTTTGGAAAGGCTAACCCCTTTGCAAAAAATCAATTTTTTGGTTGAAACACAATTTTACCCAATTTTGCCTAAAAGGCGTTTATTTCTAATAACTGAGTATTAAAAGGAGTTTCAAATGCGAAGAAGCTTCTGAAAAACCTTAAGTCGCATGCATTTGAACAAAAAAATTTTTTTACAATTTTTTTTGGAAAGGCTAACTAACCCCTTTGCAAAAAATCAATTTTTTGGTTGAAACACAATTTTACCCAATTTTGCCTAAAAGGCGTTTATTTCTAATAACTGAGTATTAAAAGGAGTTTCAAATGCGAAGAAGCTTCTGAAAAACCTTAAGTCGCATGGATTTGAACAAAAAAATTTTTTTACAATTTTTTTAGGAAAGGCTAACCCCTTTGCAAAAAATCAATTTTTTGGTTGAAACACAATTTTACCCAATTTTGCCTAAAAGGCGTTTATTTCTAATAACTGAGTATTAAAAGGAGTTTCAAATGCGAAGAAGCTTCTGAAAAACCTTAAGTCGCATGCATTTGAACAAAAAAATTTTTTTACAATTTTTTTTGGAAAGGCTAACCCCTTTGCAAAAAATCAATTTTTTGGTTGAAACACAATTTTACCCAATTTTGCCTAAAAGGCGTTTATTTCTAATAACTGAGTATTAAAAGGAGTTTCAAATGCGAAGAAGCTTCTGAAAAACCTTAAGTCGCATGCATTTGAACAAAAAAATTTTTTTACAATTTTTTTAGGAAAGGCTAACCCCTTTGCAAAAAATCAATTTTTTGGTTGAAACACAATTTTACCCAATTTTGCCTAAAAGGCGTTTATTTCTAATAACTGAGTATTAAAAGGAGTTTCAAATGCGAAGAAGCTTCTGAAAAACCTTAAGTCGCATGCATTTGAACAAAAAAATTTTTTTACAATTTTTTTTGGAAAGGCTAACCCCTTTGCAAAAAATCAATTTTTTGGTTGAAACACAATTTTACCTAATTTTGCCTAAAAGGCGTTTATTTCTAATAACTGAGTATTAAAAGGAGTTTCAAATGCGAAGAAGCTTCTGAAAAACCTTAAGTCGCATGCATTTGAACAAAAAAATTTTTTTACAATTTTTTTTGGAAAGGCTAACCCTTTGCAAAAAATCAATTTTTTGGTTGAAACACAATTTTACCCAATTTTGCCTAAAAGGCGTTTATTTCTAATAACTGAGTATTAAAAGGAGTTTCAAATGCGAAGAAGCTTCTGAAAAACCTTAAGTCGCATGCATTTGAACAAAAAAATTTTTTTACAATTTTTTTTGGAAAGGCTAACCCCTTTGCAAAAAATCAATTTTTTGGTTGAAACACAATTTTACCCAATTTTGCCTAAAAGGCGTTTATTTCTAATAACTGAGTATTAAAAGGAGTTTCAAATGCGAAGAAGCTTCTGAAAAACCTTAAGTCGCATGCATTTGAACAAAAAAATTTTTTTACAATTTTTTTTGGAAAGGCTAACCCCTTTGCAAAAAATCAATTTTTTGGTTGAAACACAATTTTACCCAATTTTGCCTAAAAGGCGTTTATTTCTAATAACTGAGTATTAAAAGGAGTTTCAAATGCGAAGAAGCTTCTGAAAAACCTTAAGTCGCATGCATTTGAACAAAAAAATTTTTTTACAATTTTTTTTGGAAAGGCTAACCCCTTTGCAAAAAATCAATTTTTTGGTTGAAACACAATTTTACCCAATTTTGCCTAAAAGGCGTTTATTTCTAATAACTGAGTATTAAAAGGAGTTTCAAATGCGAAGAAGCTTCTGAAAAACCTTAAGTCGCATGCATTTGAACAAAAAAAGTTTTTTACAATTTTTTTTGGAAAGGCTAACCCCTTTGCAAAAAATCAATTTTTTGGTTGAAACACAATTTTACCCAATTTTGCCTAAAAGGCGTTTATTTCTAATAACTGAGTATTAAAAGGAGTTTCAAATGCGAAGAAGCTTCTGAAAAACCTTAAGTCGCATGCATTTGAACAAAAAAATTTTTTTACAATTTTTTTTGGAAAGGCTAACCCCTTTGCAAAAAATCAATTTTTTGGTTGAAACACAATTTTACCCAATTTTGCCTAAAAGGCGTTTATTTCTAATAACTGAGTATTAAAAGGAGTTTCAAATGCGAAGAAGCTTCTGAAAAACCTTAAGTCGCATGCATTTGAACAAAAAAATTTTTTTACAATTTTTTTTGGAAAGGCTAACCCCTTTGCAAAAAATCAATTTTTTGGTTGAAACACAATTTTACCCAATTTTGCCTAAAAGGCGTTTATTTCTAATAACTGAGTATTAAAAGGAGTTTCAAATGCGAAGAAGCTTCTGAAAAACCTTAAGTCGCATGCATTTGAACAAAAAAAGTTTTTTACAATTTTTTTTGGAAAGGCTAACCCCTTTGCAAAAAATCAATTTTTTGGTTGAAACACAATTTTACCCAATTTTGCCTAAAAGGCGTTTATTTCTAATAACTGAGTATTAAAAGGAGTTTCAAATGCGAAGAAGCTTCTGAAAAACCTTAAGTCGCATGCATTTGAACAAAAAAATTTTTTTTTCATTTTTTTTTGGAAAGGCTAACCCCTTTGCAAAAAATCAATTTTTTGGTTGAAACACAATTTTACCCAATTTTGCCTAAAAGGCGTTTATTTCTAATAACTGAGTATTAAAAGGAGTTTCAAATGCGAAGAAGCTTCTGAAAAACCTTAAGTCGCATGCATTTGAACAAAAAAAGTTTTTTAAATTTTTTTTTGGAAAGGCTAACCCCTTTGCAAAAAATCAATTTTTTGGTTGAAACACAATTTTACCCAATTTTGCCTAAAAGGCGTTTATTTCTAATAACTGAGTATTAAAAGGAGTTTCAAATGCGAAGAAGCTTCTGAAAAACCTTAAGTCGCATGCATTTGAACAAAAAAATTTTTTTACAATTTTTTTAGGAAAGGCTAACCCCTTTGCAAAAAATCAATTTTTTGGTTGAAACACAATTTTACCCAATTTTGCCTAAAAGGCGTTTATTTCTAATAACTGAGTATTAAAAGGAGTTTCAAATGCGAAGAAGCTTCTGAAAAACCTTAAGTCGCATGCATTTGAACAAAAAAATTTTTTTACAATTTTTTTAGGAAAGGCAAAAAATCAATTTTTTGGTTGAAACACAATTTTACCCAATTTTGCCTAAAAGGCGTTTATTTCTAATAACTGAGTATTAAAAGGAGTTTCAAATGCGAAGAAGCTTCTGAAAAACCTTAAGTCGCATGCATTTGAACAAAAAAATTTTTTTACAATTTTTTTAGGAAAGGCTAACCCCTTTGCAAAAAATCAATTTTTTGGTTGAAACACAATTTTACCCAATTTTACCTAAAAGGCGTTTATTTCTAATAACTGAGTATTAAAAGGAGTTTCAAATGCGAAGAAGCTTCTGAAAAACCTTAAGTCGCATGCATTTGAACAAAAAAATTTTTTTACAATTTTTTTTTGCAAAAAATCAATTTTTTGGTTGAAACACAATTTTACCCAATTTTGCCTAAAAGGCGTTTATTTCTAATAACTGAGTATTAAAAGGAGTTTCAAATGCTAAGAAGCTTCTGAAAAACCTTAAGTCGCATGCATTTGAACAAAAAAATTTTTTGTACAATTATTTTAGGAAAGGCTAACTAACCCCTTTGCAAAAAATCAATTTTTTGGTTGAAACACAATTTTACCCAATTTTGCCTAAAAGGCGTTTATTTCTAATAACTGAGTATTAAAAGGAGTTTCAAATGCGAAGAAGCTTCTGAAAAACCTTAAGTCGCATGCATTTGAACAAAAAAATTTTTTTACAATTTTTTTAGGAAAGGCTAACCCCTTTGCAAAAAATCAATTTTTTGGTTGAAACACAATTTTACCCAATTTTGCCTAAAAGGCGTTTATTTCTAATAACTAAATATTAAAAGGAGTTTCAAATGCGAAGAAGCTTCTGAAAAACCTTAAGTCGCATGCATTTGAACAAAAAAATTTTTTTACAATTTTTTTTGGAAAGGCTAACCCCTTTGCAAAAAATCAATTTTTTGGTTGAAACACAATTTTACCCAATTTTGCCTAAAAGGCGTTTATTTCTAATAACTGAGTATTAAAAGGAGTTTCAAATGCGAAGAAGCTTCTGAAAAACCTTAAGTCGCATGCATTTGAACAAAAAAATTTTTTTACAATTTTTTTAGGAAAGGCTAACTAACCCCTTTGCAAAAAATCAATTTTTTGGTTGAAACACAATTTTACCCAATTTTGCCTAAAAGGCGTTTATTTCTAATAACTGAGTATTAAAAGGAGTTTCAAATGCGAAGAAGCTTCTGAAAAACCTTAAGTCGCATGCATTTGAACAAAAAAATTTTTTTACAATTTTTTTTGGAAAGGCTAACCCCTTTGCAAAAAATCAATTTTTTGGTTGAAACACAATTTTACCCAATTTTGCCTAAAAGGCGTTTATTTCTAATAACTGAGTATTAAAAGGAGTTTCAAATGCGAAGAAGCTTCTGAAAAACCTTAAGTCGCATGCATTTGAACAAAAAAATTTTTTTACAATTTTTTTGGAAAGGCTAACCCCTTTGCAAAAAATCAATTTTTTGGTTGAAACACAATTTTACCCAATTTTGCCTTAAAGGCGTTTATTTCTAATAACTGAGTATTAAAAGGAGTTTCAAATGCGAAGAAGCTTCTGAAAAACCTTAAGTCGCATGCATTTGAACAAAAAAATTTTTTTACAATTTTTTTTTGCAAAAAATCAATTTTTTGGTTGAAACACAATTTTACCCAATTTTGCCTAAAAGGCGTTTATTTCTAATAACTGAGTATTAAAAGGAGTTTCAAATGCTAAGAAGCTTCTGAAAAACCTTAAGTCGCATGCATTTGAACAAAAAAATTTTTTTACAATTTTTTTAGGAAAGGCTAACCCCTTTGCAAAAAATCAATTTTTTGGTTGAAACACAATTTTACCCAATTTTGCCTAAAAGGCGTTTATTTCTAATAACTAAATATTAAAAGGAGTTTCAAATGCGAAGAAGCTTCTGAAAAACCTTAAGTCGCATGCATTTGAACAAAAAAATTTTTTTACAATTTTTTTAGGAAAGGCTAACCCCTTTGCAAAAAATCAATTTTTTGGTTGAAACACAATTTTACCCAATTTTGCCTAAAAGGCGTTTATTTCTAATAACTGAGTATTAAAAGGAGTTTCAAATGCGAAGAAGCTTCTGAAAAACCTTAAGTCGCATGCATTTGAACAAAAAAATTTTTTTACAATTTTTTTTGGAAAGGCTAACCCCTTTGCAAAAAATCAATTTTTTGGTTGAAACACAATTTTACCCAATTTTGCCTAAAAGGCGTTTATTTCTAATAACTGAGTATTAAAAGGAGTTTCAAATGCGAAGAAGCTTCTGAAAAACCTTAAGTCGCATGTATTTGAACAAAAAAATTTTTTTACAATTTTTTTTGGAAAGGCTAACCCCTTTGCAAAAAATCAATTTTTTGGTTGAAACACAATTTTACCCAATTTTGCCTAAAAGGCGTTTATTTCTAATAACTGAGTATTAAAAGGAGTTTCAAATGCGAAGAAGCTTCTGAAAAACCTTAAGTCGCATGTATTTGAACAAAAAATTTTTTTACAATTTTTTTAGGAAAGGCTAACCCCTTTGCAAAAAATCAATTTTTTGGTTGAAACACAATTTTACCCAATTTTGCCTAAAAGGCGTTTATTTCTAATAACTGAGTATTAAAAGGAGTTTCAAATGCGAAGAAGCTTCTGAAAAACCTTAAGTCGCATGCATTTGAACAAAAAAATTTTTTTAAAATTTTTTTTGGAAAGGCTAACCCCTTTGCAAAAAATCAATTTTTTGGTTGAAACACAATTTTACCCAATTTTGCCTAAAAGGCGTTTATTTCTAATAACTGAGTATTAAAAGGAGTTTCAAATGCGAAGAAGCTTCTGAAAAACCTTAAGTCGCATGCATTTGAACAAAAAAATTTTTTTACAATTTTTTTTGGAAAGGCTAACCCCTTTGCAAAAAATCAATTTTTTGGTTGAAACACAATTTTACCCAATTTTGCCTAAAAGGCGTTTATTTCTAATAACTGAGTATTAAAAGGAGTTTCAAATGCGAAGAAGCTTCTGAAAAACCTTAAGTCGCATGTATTTGAACAAAAAAATTTTTTTACAATTTTTTTAGGAAAGGCTAACCCCTTTGCAAAAAATAAATTTTTTGGTTGAAACACAATTTTACCCAATTTTGCCTAAAAGGCGTTTATTTCTAATAACTGAGTATTAAAAGGAGTTTCAAATGCGAAGAAGCTTCTGAAAAACCTTAAGTCGCATGCATTTGAACAAAAAAATTTTTTTACAATTTTTTTTGGAAAGGCTAACCCCTTTGCAAAAAATCAATTTTTTGGTTGAAACACAATTTTACCCAATTTTGCCTAAAAGGAGTTTATTTCTAATAACTGAGTATTAAAAGGAGTTTCAAATGCGAAGAAGCTTCTGAAAAACCTTAAGTCGCATGCATTTGAACAAAAAAATTTTTTTACAATTTTTTTTGGAAAGGCTAACCCCTTTGCCAAAAATCAATTTTTTGGTTGAAACACAATTTTACCCAATTTTGCCTAAAAGGCGTTTATTTCTAATAACTGAGTATTAAAAGGAGTTTCAAATGCGAAGAAGCTTCTGAAAAACCTTAAGTCGCATGCATTTGAACAAAAAAATTTTTTTACAATTTTTTTTGGAAAGGCTAACCCCTTTGCAAAAAATCAATTTTTTGGTTGAAACACAATTTTACCCAATTTTGCCTAAAAGGCGTTTATTTCTAATAACTGAGTATTAAAAGGAGTTTCAAATGCGAAGAAGCTTCTGAAAAACCTTAAGTCGCATGCATTTGAACAAAAAAATTGTTTTACAATTTTTTTTGGAAAGGCTAACCCCTTTGCAAAAAATCAATTTTTTGGTTGAAACACAATTTTACCCAATTTTGCCTAAAAGGCGTTTATTTCTAATAACTGAGTATTAAAAGGAGTTTCAAATGCGAAGAAGCTTCTGAAAAACCTTAAGTCGCATGCATTTGAACAAAAAAATTTTTTTACAATTTTTTTAGGAAAGGCTAACCCCTTTGCAAAAAATCAATTTTTTGGTTGAAACACAATTTTACCCAATTTTGCCTAAAAGGCGTTTATTTCTAATAACTGAGTATTAAAAGGAGTTTCAAATGCGAAGAAGCTTCTGAAAAACCTTAAGTCGCATGCATTTGAACAAAAAAATTTTTTTACAATTTTTTTTGGAAAGGCTAACCCCTTTGCAAAAAATCAATTTTTTGGTTGAAACACAATTTTACCCAATTTTGCCTAAAAGGCGTTTATTTCTAATAACTGAGTATTAAAAGGAGTTTCAAATGCGAAGAAGCTTCTGAAAAACCTTAAGTCGCATGCATTTGAACAAAAAAATTTTTTTACAATTTTTTTTGGAAAGGCTAACCCCTTTGCAAAAAATCAATTTTTTGGTTGAAACACAATTTTACCCAATTTTGCCTAAAAGGCGTTTATTTCTAATAACTGAGTATTAAAAGGAGTTTCAAATGCGAAGAAGCTTCTGAAAAACCTTAAGTCGCATGTATTTGAACAAAAAAATTTTTTTACAATTTTTTTAGGAAAGGCTAACCCCTTTGCAAAAAATCAATTTTTTGGTTGAAACACAATTTTACCCAATTTTGCCTAAAAGGCGTTTATTTCTAATAACTGAGTATTAAAAGGAGTTTCAAATGCGAAGAAGCTTCTGAAAAACCTTAAGTCGCATGCATTTGAACAAAAAAATTTTTTTACAATTTTTTTTGGAAAGGCTAACCCCTTTGCAAAAAATCAATTTTTTGGTTGAAACACAATTTTACCCAATTTTGCCTAAAAGGCGTTTATTTCTAATAACTGAGTATTAAAAGGAGTTTCAAATGCGAAGAAGCTTCTGAAAAACCTTAAGTCGCATGTATTTGAACAAAAAAATTTTTTTACAATTTTTTTAGGAAAGGCTAACCCCTTTGCAAAAAATCAATTTTTTGGTTGAAACACAATTTTACCCAATTTTGCCTAAAAGGCGTTTATTTCTAATAACTGAGTATTAAAAGGAGTTTCAAATGCGAAGAAGCTTCTGAAAAACCTTAAGTCGCATGCATTTGAACAAAAAAATTTTTTTACAATTTTTTTTGGAAAGGCTAACCCCTTTGCAAAAAATCAATTTTTTGGTTGAAACACAATTTTACCCAATTTTGCCTAAAAGGCGTTTATTTCTAATAACTGAGTATTAAAAGGAGTTTCAAATGCGAAGAAGCTTCTGAAAAACCTTAAGTCGCATGTATTTGAACAAAAAAATTTTTTTACAATTTTTTTAGGAAAGGCTAACCCCTTTGCAAAAAATCAATTTTTTGGTTGAAACACAATTTTACCCAATTTTGCCTAAAAGGCGTTTATTTCTAATAACTGAGTATTAAAAGGAGTTTCAAATGCTAAGAAGCTTCTGAAAAACCTTAAGTCGCATGCATTTGAACAAAAAAATTTTTTTACAATTTTTTTAGGAAAGGCTAACCCCTTTGCAAAAAATCAATTTTTTGGTTGAAACACAATTTTACCCAATTTTGAACAAAAAAATTTTTTTACAATTTTTTTAGGAAAGGCTAACAACCCCTTTGCAAAAAATCAATTTTTTGGTTGAAACACAATTTTACCCAATTTTGCCTAAAAGGCGTTTATTTCTAATAACTGAGTATTAAAAGGAGTTTCAAATGCGAAGAAGCTTCTGAAAAACCTTAAGTCGCATGTATTTGAACAAAAAAATTTTTTTACAATTTTTTTAGGAAAGGCTAACCCCTTTGCAAAAAATCAATTTTTTGGTTGAAACACAATTTTACCCAATTTTGCCTAAAAGGCGTTTATTTCTAATAACTGAGTATTAAAAGGAGTTTCAAATGCGAAGAAGCTTCTGAAAAACCTTAAGTCGCATGCATTTGAACAAAAAAATTTTTTTACAATTTTTTTAGGAAAGGCTAACCCCTTTGCAAAAAATCAATTTTTTGGTTGAAACACAATTTTACCCAATTTTGCCTAAAAGGCGTTTATTTCTAATAACTGAGTATTAAAAGGAGTTTCAAATGCGAAGAAGCTTCTGAAAAACCTTAAGTCGCATGCATTTGAACAAAAAAATTTTTTTACAATTTTTTTTGGAAAGGCTAACCCCTTTGCAAAAAATCAATTTTTTGGTTGAAACACAATTTTACCCAATTTTGCCTAAAAGGCGTTTATTTCTAATAACTGAGTATTAAAAGGAGTTTCAAATGCGAAGAAGCTTCTGAAAAACCTTAAGTCGCATGCATTTGAACAAAAAAATTTTTTTACAATTTTTTTAGGAAAGGCTAACCCCTTTGCAAAAAATCAATTTTTTGGTTGAAACACAATTTTACCCAATTTTGCCTAAAAGGCGTTTATTTCTAATAACTGAGTATTAAAAGGAGTTTCAAATGCTAAGAAGCTTCTGAAAAACCTTAAGTCGCATGCATTTGAACAAAAAAATTTTTTTACAATTTTTTTAGGAAAGGCTAACCCCTTTGCAAAAAATCAATTTTTTGGTTGAAACACAATTTTACCCAATTTTGCCTAAAAGGCGTTTATTTCTAATAACTGAGTATTAAAAGGAGTTTCAAATGCGAAGAAGCTTCTGAAAAACCTTAAGTCGCATGTATTTGAACAAAAAAATTTTTTTACAATTTTTTTAGGAAAGGCTAACCCCTTTGCAAAAAATCAATTTTTTGGTTGAAACACAATTTTACCCAATTTTGAACAAAAAAATTTTTTTACAATTTTTTTAGGAAAGGCTAACAACCCCTTTGCAAAAAATCAATTTTTTGGTTGAAACACAATTTTACCCAATTTTGCCTAAAAGGCGTTTATTTCTAATAACTGAGTATTAAAAGGAGTTTCAAATGCGAAGAAGCTTCTGAAAAACCTTAAGTCACATGCATTTGAACAAAAAAATTTTTTTACAATTTTTTTTGGAAAGGCTAACCCCTTTGCAAAAAATCAATTTTTTGGTTGAAACACAATTTTACCCAATTTTGCCTAAAAGGCGTTTATTTCTAATAACTGAGTATTAAAAGGAGTTTCAAATGCTAAGAAGCTTCTGAAAAACCTTAAGTCGCATGCATTTGAACAAAAAAATTTTTTTACAATTTTTTTAGGAAAGGCTAATAACCCTTTTGCAAAAAATCAATTTTTTGGTTGAAACACAATTTTACCCAATTTTGCCTAAAAGGCGTTTATTTCTAATAACTGAGTATTAAAAGGAGTTTCAAATGCGAAGAAGCTTCTGAAAAACCTTAAGTCGCATGCATTTGAACAAAAAAATTTTTTTACAATTTTTTTTGGAAAGGCTAACCCCTTTGCAAAAAATCAATTTTTTGGTTGAAACACAATTTTACCCAATTTTGCCTAAAAGGCGTTTATTTCTAATAACTGAGTATTAAAAGGAGTTTCAAATGCGAAGAAGCTTCTGAAAAACCTTAAGTCGCATGCATTTGAACAAAAAAATTTTTTTACAATTTTTTTAGGAAAGGCTAACAACCCCTTTGCAAAAAATCAATTTTTTGGTTGAAACACAATTTTACCCAATTTTGCCTAAAAGGCGTTTATTTCTAATAACTGAGTATTAAAAGGAGTTTCAAATGCGAAGAAGCTTCTGAAAAACCTTAAGTCACATGCATTTGAACAAAAAAATTTTTTTACAATTTTTTTTGGAAAGGCTAACCCCTTTGCAAAAAATCAATTTTTTGGTTGAAACACAATTTTACCCAATTTTGCCTAAAAGGCGTTTATTTCTAATAACTGAGTATTAAAAGGAGTTTCAAATGCGAAGAAGCTTCTGAAAAACCTTAAGTCGCATGTATTTGAACAAAAAAATTTTTTTACAATTTTTTTAGGAAAGGCTAACCCCTTTGCAAAAAATCAATTTTTTGGTTGAAACACAATTTTACCCAATTTTGCCTAAAAGGCGTTTATTTCTAATAACTGAGTATTAAAAGGAGTTTCAAATGCGAAGAAGCTTCTGAAAAACCTTAAGTCGCATGCATTTGAACAAAAAAATTTTTTTACAATTTTTTTTGGAAAGGCTAACCCCTTTGCAAAAAATCAATTTTTTGGTTGAAACACAATTTTACCCAATTTTGCCTAAAAGGCGTTTATTTCTAATAACTGAGTATTAAAAGGAGTTTCAAATGCGAAGAAGCTTCTGAAAAACCTTAAGTCGCATGTATTTGAACAAAAAAATTTTTTTACAATTTTTTTAGGAAAGGCTAACCTCTTTGCAAAAAATCAATTTTTTGGTTGAAACACAATTTTACCCAATTTTGCCTAAAAGGCGTTTATTTCTAATAACTGAGTATTAAAAGGAGTTTCAAATGCGAAGAAGCTTCTGAAAAACCTTAAGTCGCATGTATTTGAACAAAAATATTTTTTTACAATTTTTTTAGGAAAGGCTAACCCCTTTGCAAAAAATCAATTTTTTGGTTGAAACACAATTTTACCCAATTTTGCCTAAAAGGCGTTTATTTCTAATAACTGAGTATTAAAAGGAGTTTCAAATGCGAAGAAGCTTCTGAAAAACCTTAAGTCGCATGCATTTGAACAAAAAAATTTGTTTACAATTTTTTTTGCAAAAAATCAATTTTTTGGTTGAAACACAATTTTACCCAATTTTGCCTAAAAGGCGTTTATTTCTAATAACTGAGTATTAAAAGGAGTTTCAAATGCGAAGAAGCTTCTGAAAAACCTTAAGTCGCATGCATTTGAACAAAAAAATTTTTTTAAAATTTTTTTAGGAAAGGCTAACCCCTTTGCAAAAAATCAATTTTTTGGTTGAAACACAATTTTACCCAATTTTGCCTAAAAGGCGTTTATTTCTAATAACTGAGTATTAAAAGGAGTTTCAAATGCGAAGAAGCTTCTGAAAAACCTTAAGTCGCATGCATTTGAACAAAAAAATTTTTTTACAATTTTTTTAGGAAAGGCTAACCCCTTTGCAAAAAATCAATTTTTTGGTTGAAACACAATTTTACCCAATTTTGCCTAAAAGGCGTTTATTTCTAATAACTGAGTATTAAAAGGAGTTTCAAATGCGAAGAAGCTTCTGAAAAACCTTAAGTCGCATGCATTTGAACAAAAAAATTTTTTTACAATTTTTTTTGGAAAGGCTAACCCCTTTGCAAAAAATCAATTTTTTGGTTGAAACACAATTTTACCCAATTTTGCCTAAAAGGCGTTTATTTCTAATAACTGAGTATTAAAAGGAGTTTCAAATGCGAAGAAGCTTCTGAAAAACCTTAAGTCGCATGCATTTGAACAAAAAAATTTTTTTACAATTTTTTTTGGAAAGGCTAACCCCTTTGCAAAAAATCAATTTTTTGGTTGAAACACAATTTTACCCAATTTTGCCTAAAAGGCGTTTATTTCTAATAACTGAGTATTAAAAGGAGTTTCAAATGCGAAGAAGCTTCTGAAAAACCTTAAGTCGCATGCATTTGAACAAAAAAATTTTTTTACAATTTTTTTTGGAAAGGCTAACCCCTTTGCAAAAAATCAATTTTTTGGTTGAAACACAATTTTACCCAATTTTGCCTAAAAGGCGTTTATTTCTAATAACTGAGTATTAAAAGGAGTTTCAGATGCGAAGAAGCTTCTGAAAAACCTTAAGTCGCATGCATTTGAACAAAAAAATTTTTACAATTTTTTTTGGAAAGGCTAACCCCTTGCAAAAAATCAATTTTTTGGTTGAAACACAATTTTACCCAATTTTGCCTAAAAGGCGTTTATTTCTAATAACTGAGTATTAAAAGGAGTTTCAAATGCGAAGAAGCTTCTGAAAAACCTTAAGTCGCATGCATTTGAACAAAAAAATTTTTTTACAATTTTTTTTGGAAAGGCTAACCCCTTTGCAAAAAATCAATTTTTTGGTTGAAACACAATTTTACCCAATTTTGCCTAAAAGGCGTTTATTTCTAATAACTGAGTATTAAAAGGAGTTTCAAATGCGAAGAAGCTTCTGAAAAACCTTAAGTCGCATGCATTTGAACAAAAAAATTTTTTTACAATTTTTTTTGGAAAGGCTAACCCCTTGCAAAAAATCAATTTTTTGGTTGAAACACAATTTTACCCAATTTTGCCTAAAAGGCGTTTATTTCTAATAACTGAGTATTAAAAGGAGTTTCAAATGCGAAGAAGCTTCTGAAAAACCTTAAGTCGCATGCATTTGAACAAAAAAATTTTTTTACAATTTTTTTTGGAAAAGCTAACTAACACCCCTTTGCAAAAAATCAATTTTTTGGTTGAAACACAATTTTGCCTAAAAGGCGTTTATTTCTAATAACTGAGTATTAAAAGGAGTTTCAAATGCGAAGAAGCTTCTGAAAAACCTTAAGTCGCATGCATTTGAACAAAAAAATTTTTTTACAATTTTTTTTGGAAAGGCTAACCCCTTGCAAAAAATCAATTTTTTGGTTGAAACACAATTTTACCCAATTTTGCCTAAAAGGCGTTTATTTCTAATAACTGAGTATTAAAAGGAGTTTCAAATGCGAAGAAGCTTCTGAAAAACCTTAAGTCGCATGCATTTGAACAAAAAAATTTTTTTACAATTTTTTTTGGAAAGGCTAACCCCTTGCAAAAAATCAATTTTTTGGTTGAAACACAATTTTACCCAATTTTGCCTAAAAGGCGTTTATTTCTAATAACTGAGTATTAAAAGGAGTTTCAAATGCGAAGAAGCTTCTGAAAAACCTTAAGTCGCATGCATTTGAACAAAAAAATTTTTTTACAATTTTTTTTGGAAAGGCTAACCCCTTGCAAAAAATCAATTTTTTGGTTGAAACACAATTTTACCCAATTTTGCCTAAAAGGCGTTTATTTCTAATAACTGAGTATTAAAAGGAGTTTCAAATGCGAAGAAGCTTCTGAAAAACCTTAAGTCGCATGCATTTGAACAAAAAAATTTTTTTACAATTTTTTTAGGAAAGGCTAACCCCTTTGCAAAAAATCAATTTTTTGGTTGAAACACAATTTTACCCAATTTTGCCTAAAAGGCGTTTATTTCTAATAACTTAGTATTAAAAGGAGTTTCAAATGCGAAGAAGCTTCTGAAAAACCTTAAGTCGCATGCATTTGAACAAAAAAAAATTTTTACAATTTTTTTTGGAAAAGCTAACTAACACCCCTTTGCAAAAAATCAATTTTTTGGTTGAAACACAATTTTACCCAATTTTGCCTAAAAGGCGTTTATTTCTAATAACTGAGTATTAAAAGGAGTTTAAAATGCGAAGAAGCTTCTGAAAAACCTTAAGTCGCATGCATTTGAACAAAGAAAATTGTTTACAATTTTTTTTTGGAAAGGCTAACCCCTTTGCAAAAAATCAATTTTTTGGTTGAAACACAATTTTACCCAATTTTGCCTAAAAGGCGTTTATTTCTAATAACTGAGTATTAAAAGGAGTTTCAAATGCGAAGAAGCTTCTGAAAAACCTTAAGTCGCATGCATTTGAAAAAAAAAAATTTTTACAATTTTTTTTGGAAAAGCTAACTAACACCCCTTTGCAAAAAATCAATTTTTTGGTTGAAACACAATTTTACCCAATTTTGCCTAAAAGGCGTTTATTTCTAATAACTGAGTATTAAAAGGAGTTTAAAATGCGAAGAAGCTTCTGAAAAACCTTAAGTCGCATGCATTTGAACAAAAAAAATTTTTTACAATTTTTTTTTGGAAAGGCTAACCCCTTTGCAAAAAATCAATTTTTTGGTTGAAACACAATTTTACCCAATTTTGCCTAAAAGGCGTTTATTTCTAATAACTGAGTATTAAAAGGAGTTTAAAATGCGAAGAAGCTTCTGAAAAACCTTAAGTCGCATGCATTTGAACAAAAAAAATTGTTTACAATTTTTTTTTGGAAAGGCTAACCCCTTTGCAAAAAATCAATTTTTTGGTTGAAACACAATTTTACCCAATTTTGCCTAAAAGGCGTTTATTTCTAATAACTGAGTATTAAAAGGAGTTTCAAATGCGAAGAAGCTTCTGAAAAACCTTAAGTCGCATGCATTTGAACAAAAAAAAATTTTTACAATTTTTTTTGGAAAAGCTAACTAACACCCCTTTGCAAAAAATCAATTTTTTGGTTGAAACACAATTTTACCCAATTTTGCCTAAAAGGCGTTTATTTCTAATAACTTAGTATTAAAAGGAGTTTAAAATGCGAAGAAGCTTCTGAAAAACCTTAAGTCGCATGCATTTGAACAAAAAAAATTGTTTACAATTTTTTTTTGGAAAGGCTAACCCCTTTGCAAAAAATCAATTTTTTGGTTGAAACACAATTTTACCCAATTTTGCCTAAAAGGCGTTTATTTCTAATAACTGAGTATTAAAAGGAGTTTCAAATGCGAAGAAGCTTCTGAAAAACCTTAAGTCGCATGCATTTGAACAAAAAAATTTTTTTACAATTTTTTTTGGAAAGGCTAAGCTTTGCAAAAAATCAATTTTTTGGTTGAAACACAATTTTACCCAATTTTGCCTAAAAGGCGTTTATTTCTAATAACTGAGTATTAAAAGGAGTTTCAAATGCGAAGAAGCTTCTGAAAAACCTTAAGTCGCATGCATTTGAACAAAAAAATTTTTTTACAATTTTTTTTGGAAAAAAATCAATTTTTTGGTTGAAACACAATTTTACCCAATTTTGCCTAAAAGGCGTTTATTTCTAATAACTGAGTATTAAAAGGAGTTTCAAATGCGAAGAAGCTTCTGAAAAACCTTAAGTCGCATGCATTTGAACAAAAAAATTTTTTTACAATTTTTTTTGGAAAGGCTAACCCCTTTGCAAAAAATTAATTTTTTGGTTGAAACACAATTTTACCCAATTTTGCCTAAAAGGCGTTTATTTCTAATAACTGAGTATTAAAAGGAGTTTCAAATGCGAAGAAGCTTCTGAAAAACCTTAAGTCGCATGCATTTGTACAAAAAAATTTTTTTAAAATTTTTTTTGGAAAAAGATCAATTTTTTGGTTGAAACACAATTTTACCCAATTTTGCCTAAAAGGCGTTTATTTCTAATAACTGAGTATTAAAAGGAGTTTCAAATGCGAAGAAGCTTCTGAAAAGCCTTAAGTCGCATGCATTTGAACAAAAAAAATGTTTTTTAAATTTTTTTTGGAAAGGCTAACCCCTTTGCAAAAAATCAATTTTTGGTTGAAACACAATTTACCCAATTTCGCCTAAATGGCGTTTATTTCTAATAACTGAGTATTAAAAGGAGTTTCAAATGCGAAGAAGCTTCTGAAAAACCTTAAGTCGCATGCATTTGAACAAAAAAAATTTTTTACAATTTTTTTTGGAAAGGCTAACCTCTTTGCAAAAAATTAATTTTTTGGTTGAAACACAATTTTACCCAATTTTGCCTAAAAGGCGTTTATTTCTAATAACTGAGTATTAAAAGGAGTTTCAAATGCGAAGAAGCTTCTGAAAAACCTTAAGTCGCATGCATTTGAACAAAAAAAATTTTTTAAATTTTTTTTGGAAAGGCTAACCCCTTTGCAAAAAATCAATTTTTGGTTGAAACACAATTTTACCCAATTTTGCCTAAAAGGCGTTTATTTCTAATAACTGAGTATTAAAAGGAGTTTCAAATGCGAAGAAGCTTCTGAAAAACCTTAAGTCGCATGCATTTGAACAAAAAAATTTTTTTACAATTTTTTTTGGAAAGGCTAACCCTTTGCAAAAAATCAATTTTTTGGTTGAAACACAATTTTACCCAATTTTGCCTAAAAGGCGTTTATTTCTAATAACTGAGTATTAAAAGGAGTTTCAAATGCGAAGAAGCTTCTGAAAAACCTTAAGTCGCATGCATTTGAACAAAAAAATTTTTTTACAATTTTTTTTGGAAAGGCTAACCCCTTTGCAAAAAATCAATTTTTTGGTTGAAACACAATTTTACCCAATTTTGCCTAAAAGGCGTTTATTTCTAATAACTGAGTATTAAAAGGAGTTTCAAATGCGAAGAAGCTTCTGAAAAACCTTAAGTCGCATGCATTTGAACAAAAAAAATTTTTTACAATTTTTTTTGGAAAGGCTAACCTCTTTGCAAAAAATTAATTTTTTGGTTGAAACACAATTTTACCCAATTTTGCCTAAAAGGCGTTTATTTCTAATAACTGAGTATTAAAAGGAGTTTCAAATGCGAAGAAGCTTCTGAAAAACCTAAAGTCGCATGCATTTGAACAAAAAAATTTTTTTACAATTTTTTTTGGAAAGGCTAACCCTTTGCAAAAAATCAATTTTTTGGTTGAAACACAATTTTACCCAATTTTGCCTAAAAGGCGTTTATTTCTAATAACTGAGTATTAAAAGGAGTTTCAAATGCGAAGAAGCTTCTGAAAAACCTTAAGTCGCATGCATTTGAACAAAAAAATTTTTTTACAATTTTTTTTGGAAAGGCTAACCCTTTGCAAAAAATCAATTTTTTGGTTGAAACACAATTTTACCCAATTTTGCCTAAAAGGCGTTTATTTCTAATAACTGAGTATTAAAAGGAGTTTCAAATGCGAAGAAGCTTCTGAAAAACCTTAAGTCGCATGCATTTGAACAAAAAAATTTTTTTACAATTTTTTTTGGAAAGGCTAACCCCTTTGCAAAAAATCAATTTTTTGGTTGAAACACAATTTTACCCAATTTTGCCTAAAAGGCGTTTATTTCTAATAACTGAGTATTAAAAGGAGTTTAAAATGCGAAGAAGCTTCTGAAAAACCTTAAGTCGCATGCATTTGAACAAAAAAAATTTTGTACAGTTTTTTTTTTGCAAAAACTATAAATTTGACAAATCTTATACCAACCATTCGGAATTTCTTTAAAAATATTTTTAATAATTGAAATACTATCAAGTTTTTTTATTTATAATATTTCCATATTCATTTATTTATCATAAATTGTTCATATATACTTTTATTAATTTTTTTAATTATTATTGTTTTTGTAATGAAATAAATGTTTAATGTATAATTGCAATTTTTGCCGTTTTATCGTTTTTAAATGTATTTATACTTAATTCGCGTTATTTTTTCAATATTTTTTTTGTATATTTATTTTGAATAATGCACATAATAATCATAATTTTTATAATTATGTATAATAATAGACAAACATAAAAAAGTAAAATAATTATAAGGTGTTTTCTTTAGTAAATATATGTATATAATAATATGTATGTAGATGTAGATGAATATAACTTTATATAGTGAAGTAGATTTTAATATTCTGTTTTTTTGTTTGTTTGTTTAGTTATTATTATAATTATAATTATTTTATTTTAATTAATATAATTGTTTTACAAATACACCACATACCACTAAATAATGCACATAAGTTCAATTGGTTTTAAATTTATTTAATAATCATAATATTCATTAAATATTTATTTATTATTTTATTACTTGTATGTATATATATAATAAGTAATTCTAAATGATATAGCAAAAAATATATATTTATTATGTTTTATATAAAGAGAATATAATTAAAATGTAATATAATATATAAATATAAACATATAACAAAAATTTATTATTTTTTTCAATATTTTCTTAAGGATTTTCACTATTATATTTTTTTTATAAATATATGTATAAATATAAACATATTAACATTTTTTATTTTATAGTTTTGGAGTTTAAAACATCGAAAATTTTCTGTAGCATCATTATATAAATATATTTTCATTCGTATATAAATTTTATTTATAATTATTTTGATTTTTAATTATTTTTCAAATTAATTTGTTTCGGTGTAAGGAGAGGAAATAAATAAGCCAAACGATTTAATTATACATTTTATTCATTCTTGGAAAACTTGTAATTAATGAGTTTCTAATTTACTGTATTTTATGTAAATGTATGTGTAGATCGGTATGTCTGTAAGTTTATGCAAGGCAAATTAATTGAGTGCATGCATGGGCAAAACGTTTTTTTTTGTCACATATGATTCGGCAATCAGTGTCTGCGATTTCGCTAGATGTTTATTTTTCATTACACACATAAATTAAGTAATTTATTTAAAGCACGCATGTAAAGAAGTGCAAAAATTAAAACCCTAAGTTCACAATTTTATCTATTAAAAGATGGAGACGCAATCGATTTATCAACGGTTCTAATTGCTGCATTTCCATATTAATGCAATTTCACATCTGCGATTAAAGAAATTCTTATTGTTTATTGTTTAAATAATATAAATTATTAATCAGAAAACTGAATGTTTTAGCTAAGAACGATTTGTTATGGGGCCTTTAGACTGATATCGAATTTGGACTTAAATATTTTACA
Source organism: Linnaemya tessellans (assembly GCA_951800035.1). NCBI lineage: Eukaryota > Metazoa > Arthropoda > Insecta > Diptera > Tachinidae > Linnaemya > Linnaemya tessellans. The sequence goes on along the minus strand of OX637533.1, from coordinate 99,741,310 downwards.
TTAAATCTAACACTACGTGCAGCGTTGGTATTAAATCTAGCACAAGATGCTAAACTGGAAGTAGAAATTCGATAATCATCCATTAAATTGATATTTCTACAGTTTTTACATGTACGAATCACTAGTTTTTGTTAACATATTATCGATATTTAGTATAATATATATTGAATATAAATAGACCTCAAATCATTGAAATTTCTTTTTCATAATGTTTACTTTCGTAATGGACGACAAATCTTAACTAAACACAATTAAATAATTCAATTTCATTATTAATCAATTAATTCTAATTTCGAAAAACCAAAATCATTTCATTAAACAAAATTTTGCATTATCTGAGGTGTTCATTTTTAGTATTTTTTTTTTTTTTAACAAAAGTATTTAAGTTTGAATAATTAAAAATACTTTAATAAACACTATTTCTAAACTATTGATTCATCGATAAATTTAAGTTTTTCCACTTTTGGACATTTTATTAATTTCTTATTTTTGTTTCATAATTTATGACAAAAATAGCTTTTGGCGTAAAATTTAGAGCAAAATAAAATTACCAGCTCCTGCTCTAAAATTACTGATTCTTGTATTTACACCCAAAAAGTGTGCCGATTAATCGATTTACATCTGAAAAATTTCGATAAACCGAGTAAATGCCTATAAAAGTCGTGTTAATTACAAAAGTGAAGAATAAAAATCACTCATGCGATTTCCAAATCAAAAGTGATTTGAGAGCATGTGATTTTGAAAAAAGTCGTGTTCAATGCCGCTAAAATGATTTGTCGAAGTGTGTACTAAAAATTAAGGTTGTGTTACAGATATAGTTGGTGACAGATCTGTACGATTTAATAATTTTATAAAGTATTTCATATTATAATTCCCCTTATTCAGTAACTATTTGTCAACATCACGCCAGGACAATACCAAAAACTACCACTGTACACTCTTTTTCTCTTTTACTTTTAACAGCCTGTTATTATTCTCTAGTTCTTACAGAATAATCAGAGAGTATCAGCAGTAATCAGCTTTTGCCCACAACAAGAATGTAATTGCGCCATTTTTGATATTGTCTTGACGTGCGTGACGTTGACAAATAATTACAAAATAGGGGGAATACACTTCCATCTTACAGTTATAGTGACAGAAAAAGTATATCCGCCCGGTTCAATGTGCTCCGAATTAAAGATGGTCAATATATTTTTTATTAAAGCTCATAATTGAAGGAGAGCATAAATCACTTTTTTTTAGCACGACTTAACACAAAAAAAAAACAATCTTAAAACATGAACTTTGCATTTTACTTTTTAAACTGTTGAATTTTTAAACATAAAAGATTAAAATAAGAAAGCTTTTAATATTATTAAGGCGTAATTTATAAAAAATATATTCTATGTTTGTAAACTCCTTATTTGATACATTTTGTACAGAAATTTATCAAATAAAAAGGTTATAAGAAACAAATATTTTTTATGAATTAGGCGGCCCTTAATAAATAACACTAATTTTATATGGAATAATTTTTAAAATTAGAATGTAAGCTCTTATTCCAAAAATGATTTATTTTTTTCTTTGTAAAACAATAATAGTTCTCTTTGTTTAAACATTTTTTTAATTTTTAATTTAAGACTGAAAATTTTTAAAATAAACACAAAACATTTCATGTTCTTTCTTCTTGATTTAAAACAACTTTTTTTAGGTGTAGTCATGGTTTGTCAGCTTCATGTGCATTTCTTATTTTTCTTTGAATTAAATATTTGAGTATGTGAATTAAACGTTGTTATTGTTTTGTGAATACTGTTAGTATGCTAACATTGCAGTACAGAAATATCTATTGTGAATTGTTGACGAGAACAATTGCCAAGCCAAACTCTTTTATTATAGTTGGTTATTTTTTTTAATTTTGTATATATGAAAATTAGCACTTGTATTGGAATTGCATTTGCTTTAATGAGATTGTGCACACAATTTGTCGTTACAGTCACTATAATGTGTAATCGCGACTAATGATTATATTTCACTTACACTATCAAATTGTATGCAACAATTCTTTCAACTTTATAATCTTATGGTAATTTCATGCCATTTTTTTGTTACGCATATAGACTTAAATCGTTAAAAATTTCACTATTTAATCAACAAAATTATGTTAAATATTTATATACTTAAACGAATAAACAGAACCGTGTTAATTAAAAACATAAAAAGCCCTTTAACTATTCATATTTGTCATAGTTTTGCTATACAATCAACATAAATTTCGTATAAACGTCTCAACAGTTACAAGACCAATAAAATAGTTATAGGTACATACACTTATTTGGACTTTACTAAATTTATATTTCTATAAATTATTTAATATTACATATTGTATATTTATGTATACAGTATCTATTTGTATATACATTTATATTTCAACATTCGTTTTAATTTATTTATTTATTTTTTTATGTTGAAAGGGAATCAAAAATGAAAACATAAGAGTACGGAATTAAATTTTTAATATAATTTATCACTGTTTTATGTATGTATACACTTTTTGTGTTTTTTAAGCTTTACAAAAAGTAAAATAATTTTTTATTATTAAAAAAAAAAGCTTGAAATTCTTATGAGTTGTTTATTTATCATTTAACATTTACATACATTTTTTTTAAATAGAAAAAGAGATATCTATGTATATTGAAATTCGTTAGATTAGTTGTATTTATCATTTAAATAATGGACAGATTTAATAGTGTTACTTTTTTCTCTAGATTTCGTTATTAATATGTAGCTTATTTTCATATTACGCTTAATTTTTTACACATTTCAAAGTGGAAAATATGTTTGCAAGTACAATAAAAATGTTTTTCTTGCAATACTTAATGAAACAAATTAGAATTTATGTTTTATAAGGTTTTTTGTATTATTTAGTATTTTTTATAGTTGTTGTTTTTAATTACTTGTTAATTAAGCACTACTCAACTGATTTAAAATAAAATGAATATTCTTAGCAGAGCGTAAAGGAATCAAAAATGATAAATTAGAATTAACTGATCATTTGGGGAATTGTTTGTGTTAGAATAATGAAAAACTTATGCTGGTATTAAATTCCTGTTGTGAAATATATGTGTACAACACTGATGGGGATCACTCGAACCAAACTTGATTTATTCTGCTGTGTAGGCTGGAATTAATCAACGTTAAAACGACTAACAGATCTGTTCTGTAGTTCGTGCGGTATAAAAATGTAAAGAATTGTCAACATTAATTCCTAGCAACAAAGTCTTGATAGTACGGAATACGAACAGTGGGTGAAAGTAAACTTTAATAAAAATATTCTTGTGAGATTTGTATATGTAAAAGAGGCCATTCATATTTTTTTCATAGTTGTACTTTCAATAAAGTTCTTTTGCTCACATTATTGTTTGTTTGTTTTTCTTTCAAATATGTAAAATACGCTGGTTTAGTTAGAAAGTTAAACTTCCTCACGAGGCCAACATGTCTGCCTCAGACTGGCTAGAATATTGAATAATTTCAGTCCTATTCCATTAAAGCTAAGATATTTTCTGGATTCCCGTTTTATTTGTCTATAAGTGGAAAATGTTTGTTTATTTAAAAACAACTAAAAATTAATATTGGAAAAGAAAAAGTAGTCATAACATTAACGAAATGTAATAAAATAATTTAAACAGCTTCTTTCCAACAGGCGTATTTCTTTTCCAAATAATTATAAACATTTCTAAATTATGTATATTCTTGCAGATTTGAGCTAGAGCCTGAATAAAATATGTATCTTAGCTTAGTAATTAAATAATTATTTTAAAATAATTGTTGAGCAGTGTTTAATTTAATATTATTTAAAATTGAATTCTTAAGCATTTTGTTATAGAGAATTTTCGTTTGTTGTTGTCTTCTTTTAAGTATAAATGGAAAGTTAAAAAAGAACATAAATATATTGTATGAATATTTAAAGATAGAGGGAGATAGAAAGGGGTTTAAGAGCTTTAGAGTTTTAAAAATTGGACTCCTAATATTTTGCTTTACTAATTTGTGAAAAATATTTGAGTTTTTCATTTTTTTTTTTCTTTTTGATTAAATAATAATTTTATATTTTTACAGAAAATGCGAGATTTTTTATTCGTTACAGTTGTTAAATGTAGAGTGGTTGAGGACAAACTACCATTCGTTTATGTTCGAAAAAATATAGAGTTTCACTGCAGAAAACGTTCTTTTAATCATAGTTGGAGGCACGATACTTATCATATATGTGATACTAATTCTAAAAAAAATTGCGAAAATGAATTTTTAAAATGTTCTTTCCAGTTAATAAATCTGCAACAGAAAACAGAATCGTTTTAATTCCGTAATTGCATTCCGATAGTATTTGTTTCACGATCTCCAGATTCTGCTTATTTTGTATTTCGATTTTACAGCGATAAAGTTTCTAAATCTTAAAGCAACACTTTTTATTTACATGCAAAGATTGTGGCCAAATGTTTATGCATTATATAATTTTGGAGTAAACCAAATATTAAAACTACATTTCCAATGAAAACTGGTTTTATTTACAGAATAGAAACAGTTTCTGAAGTCTGCTTTCATTACACATTCTTATTTGCAAATTCGAATATAACATTTTAAATGAAATTTCAAGGTTACTTTATATTTTGATTTATAATTCATATTTAAAGTATTTATTTTTGTAAAATACGCCACCAATTTTTCTTTTCGGCCACATAAAACATCAGGAAATTTGTTAACGCCCATCTGTAACCTTCAACAACTGTAAACAAATTCTCAACTTTAAAACTAGGATTTATTAGACTCATTTGATTTAGGGAAGGGATGCTTTCTTTTAAATTAAAAATGTAGTTCAAGCCTCTTACAACAAATAAAAGCAAATATCTATATAAATAACGCAATATAATATTGGAAACAAACAAATTATATGTGTAAGCATGTAGTAAATACAAACATAAAATTTAGCAAAGTATTAGAAAAAAATATGTGTATTATTAAAAAAAAATACTGTAGATTTATTTCTTGCAATTGAAACACTTATTTTGGAATGTTTTAGTTTAATTAGGTAGTCATGGATTATGTATGTAAATATGTGTATGTATATGTAAGATACTGAAACCCTTGTTTATTAAATAAAATTAACCCCAATTCATCGTTTATATGTACGTGTGTTATTATTCAATAGAAAATTTCCGGGAGACCTCTAATTCAGAGCAATCTCTTTGAAAACTTTATGTTTTTCGTATAAATTTTCTTTTGTTTCTTAAAAAGAAAATCCATGCAGTTATTGAATCCCAAATGAATAAATTCGCTTTCAGAAATTTAACGCATAAACATTTTAACTAACGTGGCGAAGAGGAAAGTGAAAAATAAGAATGAAACCATGAAAATTACAGCCTTTTCTTGATCTGAAAAACGTTTGCGATTGGAATACACTGAACTAAGTTTGGTTACGAACCGTCTTAAAGCACCGGCATTTTGATTGTGAGCACCACCGCCTTGATGATGGCCCAAAACATGTTGATGATGGCTTATGGCAGCCGTAGCAGCCTGTAGTAGGATTGGATTGTTGGCAAACAATTGATTAGCGCTGGCAGCCAGCAGAGAGGCAGCTGATTGTGGATTGCTGGAACTGTTACTACTGCCGGCGCTGGAGGAAGCTGTGGCATTAAGTTGATTAGCGACATCAGGAAAAGCATGATGATGATGGTGGTGATGGTTGGGATCATCGCAACCGGCAAAACTAGCAGCCAATTCACTGGCCATACTGCCAATGGGAATAAAGCCGATGGCATTACTGCCAATCAATAAAGTATTGTTGCTCGGTGTATTGTTGGTGTTGTTGGAGTTTTGATTTTTACTGCTACTGCTGTGTGAACTGCTACTCGAACTGCCAGCCGAAGCAGATACGGAACGATGATGAAGATTTGAGCTGGAGTTGGAGTCGTTATTTCCACCGCCGTTATTATGATGGCCGCTGTGTCTACTGTTGTGATGGGAATGTAGGGGATTGTGATGATGACTATGTCCACCCATATGGGAATGATGCGCGTGGTGATGGGAGTGACCATGACAGGAGCCCGTTGCGTGGCTGTTGCTGCCAGTGGCTGCATTAAGGCCGGCAAACATTTGGGCGGCTGCATTGCCCAATAGATTACCATCAATATCATCCAGTGAGGGTATTAGTGGCACCTGATGACGGAATGATGATGTAAATGCGCCTTGCAAATCTTCCCCATTATTTGTAACTCTTATAGGACAAACGCGGAATTGGTATAGGCCACCTGGTTCTAAATTTTCAATTGTAAATTTGGTCTCACTGCCGCGGTATATCTAAGAGCAAATGATTAATTATTAAAATAGCATTTAAAATACATACGCGAATTCATTAATTTATTTTTTAACTTTAAATTTCATTTACCTTCTTAAATTCACCATCCTTGCCTATGGCATACTGTAACATATATTCCACACGATCTGAAAATGAGTTCTTTGAGTGCTGCCATTCCAATGTCAAAGGCACACCTAACATTAAGTTACCCAAGCCCGTTAGGAAACTTGGAGTTTCAGGCAGCAGTCCAGACGGTATTACGCCAGACGATGACGATGCAGAAGGCGTGCTACCATTATTTGCATTAGGGGCAGAAGATGCGGAGGAGGCAGCTGTTGGTAAATTTTGAGCAATACGAGGAGCTTTGATGCTGTTTGGCAGACAGGCAGAGGTAGAAAACACAAATTCTTCCGAATACTCGCCTACACCAGCGCGATCGTTGCCGGCACAGATGCGGAATGTATAAGCAGTACGTTCTTGTAGTTTATTGACTTTGCACATGCAATTTGTGCCAGAGTATACCACTTGGAATTCCTTTGCTCTCTGAACAAACATTTCCACATAGAACTTGGTGAAGTCCAAGTTTTTGCCATCACCCCACTTAAGTTTGATGAAATTATGACCCACACCAGAACACTCTAGTTTGGGAGGTGATGGAGGTGAAGGCAGTGTTGTCAATTTGGCATAGAGGGAGAAGGGACCAGTGCCAATGGCGTTTATGGCTTGTACACGAAATTTGTATGGAGTTTCTGGTTGTAAATTAGTGACGGTATATTCAGTGGCATTGTCCGGAGTCATGATGGTGCGTTCAGCATATTCAATGTTGTAGTTGGTGATATCTGAACCATTGCACTCGGGCGAAGACCAACGGAGTGTGGCTTCGTTAGATGTAAATTCCAAGTCTTTAACTTGAGGAGCAGAGGGCACAGCAGCTGGTGTTTGGCAATTAACTAGAGGTGACCATTTGCTTACACCGGCCATGTTGCAGGCGTTAACGCGAAAATAGTAATAAGTAAAAGGCAACAAGTTTCGGATATCCGCACTTGTTTGCAAGCCCTGATAGCAAGTGTGGAATGCTGATGAGGGTGGAGGTTGTGGTGAAGTTGGTTCGTTGGCGTTTGACATATTTGAAGCAGTGGCACTTTCTAATCTGTATTCGGCAATAGCAGCACCTCCTTTATTTGAAGGCTCTTGCCACGAAACATGTAGTTGTGTAGCTGACTTAATAATGACTTTTAAAGATTCTGGACAATTGGGAGCAGCTGCCGCTGAGCCAAACTTAAACCAGGCAGACCAGGAACCAGCCCCAATGCGGTTAATAGCTCTTACTTGCACCTCATATTGATTGCCTGGCTGAAGATCTTTAATCACACAATATGCGTCCTTGCCACGGTATACAATACGAGGTGATTCCTGCTCGCCAAGCTTGCGTAATTGCAATTCAAACTCCAGTATCGGAGCGCCACCATTATAGTCGGGTTTATCAAGTCTTAATACCGCCGCATAAGGCCCAGGCGGATTGTCATAGTAGGGCGAAGGTGGAGCAGCAGGTACAACAGCTTCAGAGGTAATGTGACTAACCTCCGAATATGGGCTTAGACCTCCAGGTCCCTCACAACAAGCTCTCAACTGATAGGTAGTTCCAGGTTGCAAACGATCGCATGTTGATTCACATTCAACACCGGTGTAAATGCGATCGAATTTTTGACCACCAGCATTAATTTCTAAATAATACCGTTGAATTTCAGTGCCACCATTGTCAGTTGGTGGATCCCAACGTACTCGAAAGTGCGTTCCATGTATTTTTCCCTTAGCGTAGGGTTTGCCGGGACGGCCAGGACGTTCTGGTGCTGTCTTGTAGGCCACTTCATTCGACCACGCTGAGGCACCTGCTTCATTTTCTGCCCTTAAACGGAAATAGTATAATGTCGCTCTCCGTAACTGGCAACACTCGTAAGAACAATCCTGCCCATTGTACATGTTTAAATAGCCATGTCCAGAGGCACGATCCAGCATTTGCAAGACATAAATACAAGTAGCACCATCTGACTGGCGTTTTTCCCAAACCAATCTCAATGACGAAGAATTAAATGCTTGTAGAGTAGGGGGTTTTGGAGCTGATGGCGGATTTCCTTGAGTACTGAAAGTACACACAGGAGAAAATGCGGAAGGGCCCACTTCATTTACTGCGGCCAAACGAAAATTATAAATGGTTGATGGCTGCAACTTGGTCATGATGTATTGTTTTCCTTTAGCTTTAACTGCCTCCACAAACTTACAAGACGACTCGTTAACCACCCTGGCACCAGTTCTGCCCTCGTCGTATTCCAAAAGGTAATGCTGAATGGCCGAGCCATTGCATAAAGGATTGTTCCAACGTAAATGCAAGGAGTTCTTTGTACACATAACCATACGAGGCGCAACAGGACGATCTGGTTCACATGCTGGCGTTGTAAATTCAGTTGGTTCTGAAGCTGTGCCATGCAAATGTTCATAGTGCACCTGTAAACGAACAACATACTCTTGGCCCGGTTTCAAATCTTGTACAATGCAATCATATGAGGAACCCTTATACAAACTTTTATATTTGCATTCTTTTGCTCGATCGCTTAACAAAACGTTGTAACGCAATTCTCGCATATTTATTAACTGTATGGCAGACTCACTGATGCACTGCGGTGCCTCCCATATAATTTTGGCTGATCTGGCTGTTATATCGGTTACTTCAGGCTTTTGTATCGTCGACAACTGTTCGACTATTGAGGCTTGATAATCTTCCTCCTCATCACCGTCGGCACCATTTGCAGCACCTAAAGAAATATTATCATCGCCCTCTTCGGATGAGGCAACTGAAGAGGCACCCTGTCTATTATAATTAGAAACGTTACCATTACGAGTTTGTTGCTGTTGTTGTAGCTGCTGCTTGCGCTGATGATGACTATTGTTATTATTATTTTGTGACCTTAAAGATCCATTATTATTCGTATTGTGACCATTCATTTGTAGCTCTTGGCGACGGGGAGACGGTGAATGTGTTGGCGATGAAACAACTGAGCCTTAAAGAAAATAAGTTTCGTTTTATTTTTTTAAATTTTATTAATCAAGCTTTCTTTTTTACCAACATTTAACACATTTCTGATTTTTTTCTGAAAATTTCCTGTTAAACTCTGATTTAAAATAAAAATTTATTTTCTTAAGGGATAGTAGAAAAATTCCTAATAAATTCATTGTTTTCAAAAGACATAATATGGTAGTTTTTCTTTGAAAAGTACAGAAAATAGCCTAACCTTTTCCAGAAAAGAAAACAATATATAGTTTCCAAAATATGTTATGGAGGATTTTCACTTTCATTTAAAATGGATACAATTGAGAGTGCCGAAACTAACAATAGTTAGCAGGAGCAAAAGTATGCATACTAATTTCGTACATGATATAATATAGTATGATATAGTAGTATCACTTTTTTAGTAACACCTTTTTTAGGGTAAGAATTTGGAAATTTTCTGCCTAATCGATTTAGCTTTCTGACACTTAGTCAATTTCATTTAAATATTAAAATAGTTCTGCAAAAATGTGTTCTTAAGCAAATTGGAAGCTTACGTTGTTTGTCCAATTTTCGTAACAATTTGGTGTGCTGCCTTTGAGTTCTTTCGTCCTTGTGATAACTATTATTTGGTGGTGATGGTGAATGATTTGCGGAATGTGTTGCTGGTGAGTGCTGTTGCTGTTGAGAAGAATTAGTTGCTGTTGTCGAAGACTGTTGCTGAGGTTGTGGCGTACCCGACTGTGGCGGCGGTGCCATATGACCATGTGGTGGAGGTACCTGATACGGTCCAGGACCTTGACCGGCCGAGCCGGGAGGAAAACCTCCTGGTATTGGTGTATAAAAGTGTGATGTGCCATTAGTTAGCTGAAATTGCATAAAATATATGTATCCTTTAGATTTTCTAAATACGTATATAGAGGTATGAAATATTAATATACTTTTATTAGAATTAACGATTCGTTGCACTTTTTTATATGACTGCATTTATTTGCATTATCTTTATTATCCATTATTTATGCTGACGTGTTTCTTTTCCAATAATCTAACACAAGAAATAAGTTTTGATGTTCCAAAACTACATATGCGGCACATACATACTTTGTACACGTATTTATAAAAACTGTTTTTCTCTATTCTTGGTTTTTCTTATCAACCAAATACTTGTCTTTTAGTTAATGTATGAATGAATATTTACATACATTCATACAAATGTATGTTTGATCTCAAAGCAAAGTATGGATGCCGTCTCATCGATAAGAAACAAAAAGTAAACAATTATCATTCTACTGCTTTGATTGGTAGTTCTTAATGATCATTCACAGTAAACTAATAGCATAATCTATACAGTGGAATAACATTTTACAAGCAAAGTTAGCTAAACGTTGACGGCATGCAAACGTAATGTTTATATTAACTCTATGGATATAACCGTATTTTTTGATTTGTTACCTCAATTAATTATTAAGAGAATTGGAAAATGTTTATGTTATACAAAATGGAGTGCTGTCATTTCGGATTCATTATTTAATTTTGTTTTGTTATTTTTCAGTTTTTCGTTCTAATTTGATGGAGTTGAATTAGGGAACACTGATGCCCATTATACTAGGTAATATTAATCTTCCTATTTCAGCACAACTATAAGGGTCAATATCTCTCTAAATAAATTGCGATTTTCAGAAGAATAGAGGAAACGTATTCCCCCTTTCCATTAAAACCACGATTATAACACTGGGACTGTAAAGTAGATGTGGGATGCACTGAGAATTAAGAAGACTTTTTTGCAATGCAAAATATGTACATATTAATAGCCGTGCATCAATACAATTTAAAAAGTGACAGTCTGTACATTCTGATAAAATATCTTTATGCTATCGAATAAGAATACTATAGTAGAAATTAACTCAAGTAACTCGGACCAGCACTTAGGCGATGACCCCTACATATGGAGAGCATTGCGCCGGAACTAGAAAATAGGGAATATTATTGATGAAGATGAAGACAGATGAGAAGATATACTTTTTTCTTTGTAGCTATTTCAACCTTTGGTGCTGTTCCTCTGCTCCCTAGTACAGGGTGTTGTTGGCTGAAGTAGTAGAACACAAGATTATGAAGCGGAGGGTCCTGAGTTCAGCCCCGCGCTGAGTCATGAAATATTGTGTTGAATTCTTGTGATCAGCACATGTGCATGGTTGTGTTAGTAGTTGCCAGCCCTGTTTCAATGATGATGGCATAACACTGGTCACTGAACATAATTGGCAGCGACTGACACTGTCATGTACTAAAAGCAGAGTAACAGCACCCTCCTTCGCCGGCACTGTAGCAAATAATTAGTCGGCGAAGTAAAACGGTTGAAATTGCTATAAAAGCATTGTCTATCTTCTCATCTGTCCCCTTAATACTATCCCATCGTTTTCAGTTCCGGCGCAATGCATTGCATATGTAGGGGTTATCCCCTGTCAATCGCTGCCAGTAATTGTCGAGTGATATGCCTTCATCATAGGCTGGCAACAACTAGCACAACCATGCACTAATGATGATGAGCAGATTTCGACACAATCAGGCCTGTTCTGTAAATCACGTCGGTTTGAAATCGCGTGATTTTAGAAAATTATCTCCACTAATAGAAATAGTTTTCCAGACGCTTTTCAATATTGCTGTTATATATAGCTTCAAATATCATATCCAATATAAAACTGCCGTATCTAATTTTAAGAATGTTTTCAGGACCATGATTTATTTTCGAATTCACGCGATTTCGACCCGACGTGATTTACAGAACAGGCCCGAATATTCAAGACTGAGCGCGGAATCGAACTCTGGATCCTTCCCTTCATAGTCTCGTAGTCTTGTATATGACTATACAACAAAAATGTCCGTATCCACAATATTCCCGATTTTTCGTTAAGAAATTTTTGTTGGCGACAATCTGAGTACAATGTCCCTCGTTTTGTCTAGAAAAGTCGTTAGATATCAGTTATAGAAACATATTGCTTATGTAGTCGTCGAAGGTAAGATGATGGGTATTGTCTTTTATATAGTCATCATTGACAATGTGAAGGCATTGGAACATGGCATTGGAAAGAGGTCAGTGACAAGCTAAGCGGCATTCTCGCTCAACTCATCTTGATTGACTTCGGCGCCATTTGTATGAAAATTTCGCCGACGATTTGTATCGAGCTGTCTTCAGTTTGTCTTCTACGACATACTATTAATTTATAGCCGCCGTTAAAGATGACTTGAAGACGTGGCCAACTGGGATGATATATGCACTTGTATGTAGGAAGTCGGCAGAAAACAACTATCACTGCTCCTATAGATGTTTATGTATAAAAGATTTTCAATTAACATTATTTATATGGAAGTATGTGTGTGCATTCATATGATTGCATGTATGAATGTATATGTTTATACTTATTTATAACTGAACATACATATGTATGTATGTATGTGTGTCTGTCTATTTGTTTATAAATTTTATGATGACAGCTAACATATTGGCTTTTTAAAACCCATTTTAAGTGCACAATGTGATTTAGTTTTAACTACAAACAATTCTTGGCCATTAAAACGACTTTTCAAAACTGTCCATAAAGTACTTAAAGGAAAAATGAATGCCTGTAAACAATATGAATCTACTTTTTTGAGGCTGGGAAATTTTATTGCTGTTTAGCTATTGTTATACTTACAAACATTCATATTAAGGAGTTGGTTATGCTACATGCTAAATTTCATAAATATGATTCATATTATTATTATTTATGTATGTGTGTAAGTGTGTGCTCTTGCATACATAAACAAAACATGGACAAACTGCATTTGAGACACAAATCTTAAACTTTATTTGAATTGTTATACAATAAATTGGAAATTGCATATGAGGCGCCATTAAAATGCGGCATAAAATGCTTAAGAGATCTAACTGTTTTTCCAGCTTTTTTTTTTTTTTTTGAATTGTTAAAAATTATAGATTGCTGCAGATATTTGTAATATGTACATTTGCGTTGAAGAAAAAAAAACGTTAGTTATTCTTCAGTGGAGAGATAATGGCCCAGCGTTTTCAACATAAATTTTTAGTCTAGCGAAAATTCAAACAAACAAATTTATATTAAAAAAAGCTATATAAAGAGACAACTAATGCCAATTTGTGCTTATAGCCGTACATTTTATTATTCCCTTGAATTATGGTATGTTAAGTTTTTTTTTCGTTCAAAAACCATAAATGTTGCCAACTTTAAAATAAACCCTTGACTGGGTTTTTAAGATTACATGCATTAAAAACTTATTTGAAAATCCTTTCGTATGTAGCACACACACTCATACATACAGCTGCTGTATGTATTTACATAAGAGTAAATATTCGCACACATGCATATTTAATTTTTTTTGCATGCCTTGATTATTGCAACCCTTTCAAAATTGCATGATTTAAAATTTAATTTTTCTTCAATGCAAAAAAAAACAAAAAAAAAAAAAACTTGTTCTATAGGTACCTATTTATAATTATTTCAAGGCCGTTTTTTTACCTTTCGCTAAAATATAAAGGTGTGTGCTTGCACATAAACTAAAAACTCTTTTTATTTTTATTGTTATTACTTTTTTTGTATTTGGACGTGTAATTAAATATCTTATAAAACAAACAACTTGTTTGTATCATAATCATGTGATTTTCTGCTTAATTTCCTATTTCCCTCCGCTCACAATTCACATTCAACATTTAGCACGACAGCAAAAGCGTTTTGTTTTACGTTGACAAGAAGGTCGTTGCTTTTTCCATTTGCAACAATATTAAATGTTGCCTCAACGAAATTACCGGTTAACCAACAAAAAAAAAAAAAAAAAAAAAAATTAATAAAAAAATGCGGGCGCAACAATTTGGTTGACTTAACGCTAAACAGTGGGCCCATTCGTACAAAATATGTATTTATAAATATTAGAAAATAATTACAAATTACTCACTAATGATAAAAGAAGGCCAATCTTAACTTTAATATTACCTTGTAAATTCTATAAAAAGTAAATAGTTATAACAAAAAATAAAACATAACAGGGCCGAATTACCGCATTCGATACCGATTAAAATTTCAATACAATTTTTATACAAATTTTGGTCGATATCGAATACCACAATTTCCCGTCAGATAGTCTTGACAGAGGATGGAATTTTAAAATAACTTATAATTGTAAAACATATTTTTAGCAACTTTCTTTTTTGGGCAACACTGTTTTTGGCGGCTCAGCTGTTTTCGTTTAATATATTGCTCTTGAACATGTTCAGTTTGGTTTTGATCATTTAACCATGAATCGACCTACAAGCGAACAACGTTTGTATTTTATGGAAATTTATTATCAAAATTCATGCTGGGGTAAGAATGTGCTTATCGTGTTCATCTCTGGCTGAATGAATACGCGAACCAGCAAAATTGCCGTGTTTGCCGAGCACCCAGTAACATTATAAGAACTGCCGAAGTGTTCCCGAAAAATTCACAATTAATTGGTGTGGATTATGGGCAGGTTGCATTATTTTTCAGAGACGACGAGGGCATGAACGTTGCCGTGAATGGCGAGCTCTACGGTGCGATGATTAGTAATATTTTTTATTAGACCAAAATGGAAGGGCTGGACTTAGCTGTCATGTTGTCTCAACAAGACGGTGCCACATGCCACATATCAAGCGATACAATGGTCCAATTGAAAGGCGAGTTCGGTGAACAGTTTCTTTTACGTTTGGGGCCGGTCAATTGGACACCTGGATCGTGCCGAGCGCGTTTACACTATTTTTTGTGGGGCTATGTTAAGGCTCATGTCATGACAGCTAACGCTCATGTCATGACGACTGAAGACAATATTGAAGAATTTAATTATAAGCTACTAACTGATATGCTGCAGAGAGTAGTGCAAATTGAACACAGCATATAGAGCGTTTCAGGCGCAACCCTGCCAATATTTACATTATATTTGAACATTGAATTTAATAGATCGCTGTGTCGACTCAAATATATATTTCATACATTTCTCTAAATTTGAAGTGTTTTTTTTTTCTAAATAAAATTCCAAAGCTTTTAAAACACCGCCCGTCATAGGGGTTTTAATAACAACACAGCGGATCGTTTAGAAGATATGATCCCTTATAGGATTTTGGAAATCTGGCTTATATTGTTTGTTATCCTATAGTCCATTAAATATTCAAGAGTTCGATTTTATTACACTGATAATTACCTCGCACCAATTTATACAAATATGTGTACAGAAAATAATTAGAAAGATATTGTTATTATTGAAATAACTTAAAAGCTTTATTTGAATAATTCATATCACGCATAAAAAAAATTAGGGAAGATCCTTAGCTTAGCTTAGGTTACGTTAGTATTTGAAAAACACTTTACAAAATAAATTAGCAAAGTATTTGCTGAACAGATACCGGCGATGTGACTCAGACTATGTGCCGGCGATGTGACTCAGACTATGTGCCGGCGGTGTTATTAAAGACCTCGACTGACTATCCTACACAGACTTAAAAAAATCGCTTCAAAATGGCGTTGTAGGTGCCACACCATTGTGCAAGTATAATGCAAAAACATCTGGCTCACAATAAATACAACTCTGATCGCAAGAAACTATCACATGAAAATTTTCATAATCGTTTCCAAATCGGACGGAATTGTCAAAAAATCTGTTTCATAGTCGCATTTTTAGACAACACTATCACACTTTTTTTAGCACACATATCATATTTGGCAGATCGCGCGATTATGTGGTCACGGCCTTATCCTGCGATTCTATCCGTTTTTGTACACGACCTATGCCTTCACCTAGGAATCACGGAATAATTCTTCAGAAGAATAGTAAACTTATGCAGTTATCTGAGGTGTTGACATTAACTTGTGCGAGTGAGAAGTAAAATTCTCGAAAGAGACTAAACGATCAGTGGTCTGGCTGCATTTAAATTTTAAAACAATAATTGTCAACGAGGCTGAATGTTGACTCTCTCAGAGCTGCTCAGAAAAATTTATTACAAGCAGGAAAGCCCAAGATCACGAAATAAGAAATTAATTTCTTAATTATTGTACAATAAATTTGAATTGGCTGTTAGTTTATTAACTGTATATTAAAAATTGATCACATTTCAAAAGGAAATTGTTAATAGTTTGACTATTATGAATTAATGGGTTGACTTTTCAAATATATGTATACATATATCTATGTACATAGATATACATACATATGTATGTATGCAAATACATGTCAGCAATAAAAATTAAATAACAAAATCATCGTCCAACATTTGCTCATACATAATTAAATTTGAATTTTTTTCGTACACGTTTATATATTTCAAAATGCTATTCTGGGCAAAAAATGTATACGGAGCCACACATACAGAAACATTTGAATAAATTTAAACATGTTTAACACCACTTTTTTATTGCATCACACAACATGCAGCAAAACAAAAAAAAAAGTCCTCTGCACATTTTATATTAAAAAATAATATAATTAGCATACAATGTAATTTTAATGGCCAAAATAATATAAAAAACATTCCACTTTAACTACCAACCAACCATCTGAATAAGTCTTTGAAAATTTTCGCAGTCACACTATCTTGCAAAAATGTGCAGTAGAAAACGTGTACAAATCTCGTTAGAGAGATGCATAGCAAATGGTTTTGGTAACAAACATGCTACGAGTATGAAAAGAAAAATAACAACGTTTGTGGTTTACCTTTCTTTTAATTTTCAGGAAATTGAAAAGTATGATACTCGTAACAATCGCAAAGAAAAATACGGAAAATCTCATTATACGCAATCAAAACAAAATATGGAAAAATATGATTCTTTTTAATTTGTTAGTATTAAATTAACAACACAATAAACAAAAAGTTTTGTGAACAACACTTTCATTTCTTACTTCAAGCGTGACACTAACAAAAGTCTCACAAAATATATGGATAACAACTTACAGCCCAGTTGGCCAAAGTTTCATACTCAATATTTTGTTAGACTAAACTTTGTGCAGATATGCATTTTAATTGTGCAGCTAGGAAATTTACGAAATAATTAAGTTGCATTTTCCATGCAATAAACTTAATTAATAAATTGAGCAATTACTCGAGTTAATTGCTTCACAAAGTGTTCAGTGGCAGGAAGAAATTCTGTACCATGAAAATATTTCATGTGTATTCAAGGCGATTGACTTGAGTGAAACATTTCTAAGTACTCGATTGTTTGAAACAAAAATTTTGTTTTATTTCGTTTCCTGCTGTTCTATTAGCTGGCTTAAAGCTAAAGAAGAAATATCGCATAAAATTTTAACCTAAAATACATTTTATACAATTAATTTCTTTAGGAAATACAAATACCCCAAAAAAAGGATTGGGACACTAAAGATGTTGTTATTTTTAGTCACGATTCATTAGCGTACAACAGGCCTTTACTGGATTAGGTGAATGTCCAGGATAAGAGCATAATGGCTCCTCTCTTCATCCTAGTCTCTAGTACTCTTTTAGTTATGACATTTGTATTTGTAAACACGAAGTTAGCTGCAGGTTGTTTCGCTTCGCGGGAAAAATTGTTTATAATTAAAAAAATGATAAAGAAACATATTTTATTGTGAAAGAAACTTTAATTTTTCACACAAATAGATTTTTCGATTCCTTTTAAACGAACTAATTAAAATGAACTGTCAAGAATAAAAAAAGGAAAGGTTGTTACAACAGATTTCTCTTTGTGAACATTAAGGTAATTTTAATAACTTTCCTATTAAGGCACTTTCCTTCTTATTTACTGAGAGTTTGAAAGCTGCAAAACAAAAATGCACTTCTAATTGCCATAGACTTAGTTACCCAATTCGTGTAATTACCTCAACAATTATATTATGAAAAAAATTTGTTCTTAAATTTTATGTTCAATTGCCGCAGTACCATACAAAAAATTAAATAAAATAAATACATTTAAGTTAAATAAATAAAATAGAGAACATAAAACGAATCCAGTATTAACGGATTCTTTGAAATTCTAAAGACTGTTTTCATTCCAAAAGCTACAATCCATTCATAGTTTTTGGAAAAAAGTAATTTTTTTCCTTATTATTTAATGAATTTTCAATTATAGGTTGTACTTCGAATTACTTATAAATAAAATTATTTATGTATAAAATATTTATCGATATTTTTTGTTTATTACTAAATGATCCATATTTATTGCAACAACAATAGCAATATTTATATAAAAATAATGTCTGTTTATTATTTCGGTTCTAATTACAAATATAAATTTGACTTTTTTCATATGAAAATTTAATAAATTTTGTGTCATGATTATTTAAATTCATTTGAATAACGATATTGCGGTAAATAATTAAATTATAAATAACATTTTTAAAATTGGTAGCCTAAATACAATTATTATTTTGGAATGTTTATGATTTCTAAATAGAGATTAGCATGCAAATAAAAACAATTCACGAAATGGCAATTATTAGTTTGTTTTCCAAATTCTTGGTTCCAATATAAAATTAGACTATTTCAATTCATTAGAAATGAAGCCACAATTTTGTTACAGTTTTGATACAGTAGTAAATAATGCATTCATAAATTAAATGCTGCAGTGCAATAGCAATGAACTGTGATGTTTACCCATGTTAGCAATCATTCTTCCCTGGCAACTTTTTATCTTTTCTCAAATTACTATTGTAAATGGTTTTCCCCTTGAAATGTGCTTCCTAAAAAAATTCAATGGGGAATCGTATGCACCAAAATATTACCAACTACAACAATTTTCCTTCTCGGGAAGAACTTTTTCCAAGTTGCTTTTCCCTTTTGTAAGGTTAATTTGTTTACTTTTTATTTTCCTTAGGGAATTGCATAAAAATTTTTGTAATTCTTATTTTATATAGAATATTTAAAAGGACTAAATTATGTTTTAGGTCGAAATGTGCAATGCCCTCTGAATTGAATGCATTTGGTGGCCGAATTTCGGAGTTCTCTTGATAAGAATTAAGTAAAGCTGGTATTAATTTACAAAACACAGGTTTAGTATGTATAGATGGATAAAGCTAGGTCCGTTCAAAACCTGCCCGCAGTTTGAAAAGAAAACTTGTAACGGAAGGTGGACTCTACTAAAGAAAAAAAAAAAAAGCTTCGAAAACTGTCTCTTTTTGTTCACCAGAAGATATTTATGAAGGCGTAGCAATGACTCTATTCCACTGAGGAACTAAGTGCAGCTCGCAAAGCATGTCACCGCTATTAACGATTCCAAAACATTTTCACTCTCTAATTAAAGTATTAAAACACCAATTTATTTGCACTTAAAAACTATTAAGTTATTATTTGCATTTATTTATTGTAAAAATTTGTAAATGGCAAATTTTTATTTCATTTCCAAATAAACTTTTAAACTTATTCTTTTTTATTTATATTTTCTTTTTCCTCACTTTACATTCACTATGTATTGATAGCGGGGACGAAAGTTCCCATGAAATTAACAATAGGGAATTTCCCTATTTGAGGAATAAAAATTGCATAGACACAAACATTTCACATTTAATTCACAATAGTGGTGGTTATGCTTAGATAGAACAGATAAAGGAGGTGTAAAAAATATAGGAAAAATCGAAAATTTGAAGAAAATGTTTTTTAGACTTTCACAATTTTTGAGTTACCAACCTTTTGAAAAAAAAAGAAAAATAAATAGAATAAACTATATGGCGTTAAGTACAGCATTGTGAAAAGGGATATTTGAACTTTAATCTAAAGCATTATATTTGCTTATATAAAATATAGTTATTAATAGCTTAGAAATTCCAAATAAGTACAATAACTGCATGATGCCGGTTTTCGGTTGATTTACTGCGCTCAAGCACTCAAGTAGCCACAAAACGGTGTGTAGCCGTTTGTTATTTTTTTTTTTAATATTTTAAAATAATTTTCGCCCACGGAATTATTACTCATCAGCCTCAGTTGAATATTTCTAAAGGTTAATTTCGCTTAATCCCATAATAGATTTTATTAAAGCATTAAAATGTTCTATATACAAAATGTAAAAATAAAAAAAAGCACAAAAAAAAGAGTAAAAATTAAAACAGGCCACAAAAACATTTTCAAACACTTAATGAAAAACTGTATTGTTCATTAACGCCCCAAAATATCAAATTAAAAAAAACATGTGTAATAAAAATGAATTAAGTTTAGGTTTTTTGTGTATGTAATATGGAAATGGAAAACTCAATGACGAAAAACTTTCCATAAAATGTGGTTCATATTTGAGGGTCAACTGACATGTCCATCAAACAACGTGACACGTTTCATAAACCGTAAAATGCAAATTTTATTAAAACATTCAAAAGAATACAATGCATTCGGTTTTTTTTTATTACTGACTTTATAACCCTTTTTAATGACAAATTCTATTAAAGTTTTACTTTAATTTTGTTATAATTTCGTTTTTACTTTTTGCTCTACAAACGAATAAACCAAATAAAAGTGAGAAGTGCTTGACGAACAAACCCGTGAAGCCATGTGGAAAAGGTTGTTAAAATCATATGAAACTAAAAAAAAAAACTTGGAAAACTCATTAACTTTGACCTAGATGTTAATAAACAAAAATTTTTTTTCTAAGCAAGATGACAGTGCACGGTGTAAAATATACAAATTGGTTAATGTTGATGAATTTTGGAATTTTTAAATATTTGTTAAAACTTTCAAAATATTTCTTAAGATAGATCATTCTTAAGAGACTGTAACCTATTAATAATTACGAGGATCGGCCGGTATTTGGATATATCCATAAGTATGCATGTGTGTATACGACTATTTCATTTCATATTTTTTTTATTAACAACCAAAACCACTTGCTCTCTTTCTACGAGGCAATAAAAAAATTACACAGACACTTTGAGAACGTTTATGCATGCGTGGTTGCAAGTATATTTCAACGTTTGTTTTTAAGCATATTTAAAATGTTTTGTACCATTTTTATGCTAGGAAGTTAGAAAATATATTTCTATTGTTCCATATATATATATACTTGTTCCATTAATATTCATGGACGACAAGACATTTAAAAGTGTACCACAAAAATATCTGTACGGTATTTATATATAACAGTAGTGCTGCCACTCGAATACAAAACTATTAAAAAAAAAAATTAACTAACAAATATTTAAAAATATTCCCAATATCACCTGTAGTTGTGTGCTTTTCTATCAAAACATTAATTCAAGACTATTAGCAAGAACACTATCGCTTGATTCATATACTTCAAAAGAATAAAAAGTTCTTAAAATATATGATCGTTAATTGATCTTAATTTTATTATTTACAACATAAAGCTATTCGCCCTGATTGTGTAAGGGAGAATAGCCAAAGACGTTTTTTGTACAAGATTAAAGAAACATACACGCAGTTTTCTTTAATCTACTACGAAATACGACTGAGGCGCAATCGCCAATGCCTTACACAATCAGGGGGATTGTTTACAACATATTCCCCCTGATTGTGGAAGGCGTTGGCGTTTACACCTCAGGAGTTTTTCGTAGTAGATTAAAGAAAACAGTTGTGTGCTTCGGCGTAAACGCCAGCATCTAACACATTCAGGATGATTTAGACGACTGCGGGCTACACGATTACTACTACTGCTATCTTTATGCATTAAATAATACATTCACCACAACAGGCTACCAACTACACTACTACAGAAATAGAATACACATGTTTGTATGGGAATGATAATTTTCACAGCTACACTCCAGGTTAGTGTCCGTGCTAACTTTTCCCATATAAACCCATGTATTCCATTTCCTTCTGTAATGAATGTGTTTAATGCATTAATTGTCGTCGTGTGGTCAGCTACTGAACTATTTTGAAAACAACGACAGCATCAAACCAATAATAATGAGCAGCTCCTTGTTGTAGAAATGTGTACACGGGACGCTTTTATATTTGTGGCAATGCGTAATAAGCGCATAACTCAACTTAAGAAAAACGTTTTATAATACTACAAAAAAGTTTACAGGTTTATTTAATTTATTTAATTTTTTTTTTGTGAGTCCTTCCTGGGTTACCCATGATTCTGACCACTGAAAACTTCAACTGAATGCAATAATATTTAACGAATGAAATAGTGATTAAGAGAATTTTTCTTAAATAGACTTAAGCGGTTTTAAAAGCGTTTAAAAAATGCTATTATTCCCTTAAAATATACTCAAATTAAGCAAAATTTAATAGCAAATCATTTTCGTTGCTTCGAAATATATTTTAAATTTTTTTTTGGTCAAAAACAATAAAATATTTTCAAATTCATATACATATATTTCATATATTTCGACAGTATCCGTAACATTGGAATCTCTTACTGTCACTCACAATAGTAATGACATTTTAATTTGACTGCAATCACAAAAGCAGTATGGACAACAACCGGACTTGTTGTTGTTGTTTAAATAATCATTTATAGTAAAAAAAACGCATGCATTGCAGTTCTGACGTGTTGTAGTCGGTAGTCTGCTGGCGTTTTCTTTTCTAAAAACATGTAAAACATTTTTGGTTTCTTTTTCTAAAAATTTCCATTTAAACTCAGTTTTAAACCAACAAATTATTTTCTTAGGGTATGGAAGAAGAATTTCTAATAAATTCATCGTTTTAAAAATATATAAGGCCTTATTCATAAAATATATTTTTCATTTATAAAAGGTCTATAAAACAGATTTTCATACAAGATTTGTTCTATAAACCATTCATAAGACAGTCATATTTTTTATGAATACGGCAGATAATATGGTAATTTTTCTTTAAAAAGTACAAAAAATATTGCACTTTCTTTGCCGAAAATCAAACAACATAAGTGTTTAAAGCATAAGAAGAAAAATGCATGTATGTAAATATTTTTTTATTTTTTAACACTTCACAGCCCGTTGGGCGATTTGCAGGGTTATTGCAGTAAAATCTCCTCTACCATACGGGTTAAAAAAGGCAAAAAGATCAATTTAACTTATTAAATTAATATTCCTGTTGAAATAGATGTATCATTAAAATATGTTTTTCCTGACAACTTTATTTTAATTTAAATAAAAGAATAAGTTTGAGACATCTTTTAAACGAATTAAATGAAATATGTAATATTCTTTTGGCACTTAAAAACCGATAAATACTGTGTAAAAAGCGCTATGTTGACATCGCTGTTACAAATTAGCAGGATTAATTATTGGCCATGTGATGGAAATCGCTTATCGCATGAAATGAAGAGTTTTCGATTTGAACTCACAAACTTGGTGTGCTGGAGTTTGCAATCGTGCAAAAGAAATTGGAATTTTTCAAGTCGCATGTGATTCGACAATCGTGCGATTCACAGCACATACATGTATATTTCTTTCTCTTAGTAATTATATTTCCTCCAGGCCCCATTGGCTGTAGTTGGCTGCTGACTGCTGTATTGCGTAAGCGTAATTATGATAATAATTAATTATTTTGTTTGAAAAAAAAAATCCTACTCTTGCAGTTGATGGAAATGGCTTGAAGTTGTAATAATTGTTGTTTTAATAATTTTTTCACGAAAATAATTATATGTACAGCATAAATGTGCAAGTGTGTAAGTATTTATGTGTATTGAAAGCCATCTTGTTAGTTCTGTTTTGTTGTTGCTGCCATTCATTAATTATTATTTAAATTATTAAGTCTGCCACAAATTGTACGTTACACAGATTTTGCGGTTTGAATAAAAAAACAAAAAACAACGAAAACAATGAAATACAAGAATTCCACATGTTGCATCTGTTTTGTTGTACAAGTGTATTGCGTACTTTCCGCATAAACACGATACAAACATATTTAAAAGGATATTATCAAATGGGTTAAATACAGATTTAATTGGCCTGTTGAAGGTGTCATGAATACAATGAAATGATGACGAGCTCATAAAAATGTCTGTACACGCACATACACTCATACAGAATCATATGCAAATTGCTAAGAAAGGTTCCGCTCTCCCAAAAGTTTATAATTCACTTTCTGTAATTTGACTGTTAATGTGGTTGTTAAATTGTTTACAATAGTAGTAGTAACCTGTTGCTAATACAACCCATTTACATGTTATAATACAATTTTTAGAATATTATCATTTAAGTATTTACTTTGAGAGAATTGTATTTGTACTGCGAGTAGCACAATTTAAAGGAAATATAAATAACTTTGCCTGCGGAGCAGATCATATTTTATTAATGAACTGACTTCTTCTTGAAGAGCTGACAGCCTCTTATTAACGAGCTTCTTACTTCTTTTGCATTAATTTAAGTACTAAAATATTTCCCCACAATGAAATCGACTATAAATAATATATTTTTGTAAGATGAGGAATTCAATTTCATACTTCTTCCTGTGCCATAACAAACTTCTAAATATATTAATGCCACAATATAAATGCTTATACAGCACTTGTCTAGCAGCAATGTGCACCCTACACACTTTAAACTTTTCAGTAGAAAATATGTTGTTAAAATTATACAAATTTAAGGCCATTATTACAACTTAAAGTTAGTTAAAAGTAGGATTTTATTGGACGTATAAAAACTTTATCATTTGCAAAATTTTACTTTAACCTAAAGTGAGCGATAAATTACAGGTAAGTTTATCCTACCTGATAAGTTAAATCCAATTTGCAAAAATGGAAAGTTCTTTATACGTCTGCTAAAATCTTACTTTCAACTAACTTTAAGTTGTAATAATGGCCTTTAAAATCTTTTATTTATTTGATATTAATTCTATGCACAAGCTGACATTAACGTTGTATATATTGTCGAATCATATAATTATACAATATTGTGTGTTTGTTGTATGTAATTTCTTTTGTTTGAAAGTACAATATAGAAACGACATAGAAAGAATTTGTTGCTGGTTTTGTAGCAAATTCAAAGTAATTTTTTATTACTTTTACTTTAAAAAGTAAGAAAAAAAAGTAGAGATCACAAATATATTCACACTATGCACATCTGCAGAAAAATACCTTCCAGATCACATATGTTTCATTAATATGGTTGGGCAATAAGGTAATTAAAAGTGCACTACAAAAAAATAATATATGTTATTTAAAAAGAAATTTTTATTGTAAATAATTTAATTTTAAAAATGCCAAAATATATTGTAAAAAACGAAAAAGTACTCGTAAAATTCAAAAGTGGAAGCTCTAAATAATTCGAAGTAAGCAAAATTCGAATAAAAATTGAAATTGAATGATAAATGGAGCATTTTAAAAATCATCTATTTTGATTTATACGAAATCGATAAGTCACAATTTGATTAAACAAATGCTTTAATAATCAATTGATTCAGATCAGAATTAGTGCACATCTCTAGTAATAATTTTGGTTTGGAAACCGGATTGGTTTGGAAACTGAATTTCCCCACCAAAGACTTAATAATATTCCCAGAAAATTGTTACCGAAAGAAACGGGATATTAAGGACACAAAAATGCAAAAACGTTGCTTAGTGCGTTTTTTCTGTTTTAGTTTTTATTTTTAATTAATTTACTTTAACTTTTATAAAAGTGCATTTAAAAAGAGAGATATGAGACAACTGCTTGATTTGAGCTCTAGATGAAAGAAGAGTTTGGTAATTGATACAAAAATTAAAAACACAATTGATGATTTTGATTGCACTTCTTTTAAGACACTGTGGGAATTGCAAATCGTCAGGACTTATTGCCTCTACAAGTAAATTAAATTTACATTTTCGTTAGGGATTTTATATTGAAAGCAATAACAAAATTAGCGATTTCATTTACAAAAAAATAGTTGTCATAAAAATCAACGTTATTATTAAAACCCGGGTAATCAGTTTTTAAAACCACTAAATTTAAAAATCTAAGAAATCTGGAAACTATAACTATACTATAAACGAATATGTATCATTTTCATGACAAAACATTTTATATGATATCGTACATTTTTCAAGTCTTTGACTTTAATCATATTTTAAGTTTTATTATTATTAAATGACTTATTTTTTTTATTAAATAAATGATTTTATTTGGAAGGAAAACAATACAATTTTAATAAGTGGTGACAAACATAATACACATGAGCACTGATGATGAAAGCGTTGCGGCTTTCGAAAACAGCTATTCTGCTCGGCTGTGTAAGTTGAGTAACTAAAAACTGATGTTGATTTTCCTTTGTGCCTTGGAATATTTATCATGTCTTTTTGAATTAAAAACACAAAATTTCAAACAATTAGCCCATAAATCTTAGTTCAATACAATTTTGATTCATTTTCAATTAATAAATATTTTTATTAAAACCAAGAGAAAGGAAATTTTTAATTCTGTTTTCTAAGGGAAGCCAGCCAGACTGAACAATTCCCAAACCTAATTATAACTTTAAATATTTTTATTTAAAGACTTCTTTTTAAAACTTTTACCATTCTATTAGTACGAAGGGTGTCGAAGATTCGTAACTGCCGAATAAAAAAATTCGTACTTGATTTATGTTTTGCAAATTTAATTATTTCGTGTGTGTGCGTATGTGTGTCTGTAGTGTTTGTGTGTGAATGTTGTAGTGTTTTTTGTTTTTAAGACAGGTTATCAAAATTTTACATTCAACCAGGTTGTGGTAAATCATTTGCAATAATTTTTTGCACAGGTGTTTGTGTGTATGTGTGAGTGTATGTTTCAATTTTATTTTATTATTTATAAAGGTAATTTTGCGGTTTATTGGATTTATGCAACAGCGTATAGTGATATTAATCATAACTTGTATAGAAGTAAAAATTGAAAAATACAATTGAATTAAAAGGCAGCAAATACGAGTGTGTGTGCGTGTGTGTATTCATTTAGTTTGATTAAGGAAACTTTTCACAAGCTTGTAAAGTTATATTTTAAAGCCTTAAAAATACTCAATTTATTCTATTTAAATATACGTATTACATAATTTATATAAAAACCTGAAAGCTAGCAAAAATATTTCTTGTGAATGTAACAGTTTAATGTCTTGAAGTCATTACACAGAGACTAGAATTCTGGAAATAAATAGTATTTGCAGAAAAGTCTTAAGACTTGTAAATGCTATTAAGACATGTGAACATAAATTTGAAATGTAATTAAGTTAAGAAAACAAAAGTAGCAAATAAGCAATTGTAAATATGCTAAAGATGTCGAGATAATCCTGTCAATTGGACTGTCAGAGAATGTTGGATGGCATGTTCCGGTTTTCACAAAAGAGAAACTAAGAAAATTAGTAATTTGGAAGCATTTTATTGTGAAGCTAACAGTCGCAAAAATATCTTAATTTATATTAATGGCAGCTAATATTTGCTATATCGTTGTGATGAAGAGGCACATCGGAATCATACAATGATTTCAAAATCATATTCTGTTCTTAATTGTCTATAAAAGTAGTCTACAACAACAACAACCTGCCTTCATAACATTGTTTTTTTCCTTTAGTTTAAAGTTGAATTTTTAAAATTATTCTATATATTTTAATTTTGCCTTTATTAAAACAATAAAAAATATATTAAAAAATTCTTTTTTGTAAAGAGCAATATATGTACATAATATGGCGTTCAGACATGCATTTTTAATTGCATCAGTATTCACTTTATTGGCATAATTATCTTCCTATTTATATCTATATACAAAAAATTTAGTCAATTCAATTAACGTATGACAAATACAACCAAAAGTGTTGAATTTTTATAAGGGCCTCAAGTTCAAATCTGAGACCTTTTTTTTTTATTTTTTTTAAATTTTCTAATTACATAATAGTAAATTTAATGTCAATAACATAACTTCAACACGGCTCGGCATATTTCGTTTATGTTTTTTTTACTTTTTCTACAGTTTTGGTGGTGAGCATCAACAAAAACATCGTGTGAACTGCTATATATAAAAACAAGTAAGAACATTCAAAGTCGTACGTCAGGATTATAAACAAACATTCATTTCAAGTCTGGAACCATATTTTTGATCTTTCTGATTTTCAATACTAATTTACTTCGTAGTAAGAATTTTAACGAACATTTTATATTGCTATATTAAATTGAATTAAGATTTTATGGGCTAATTGTTCGAATTTTTTTTAATTTAAATCTCAGAAAGACATGATAAATATTCCAAGGCACAAAGGCAAGTCAACATCAGTTTTTGTTATTCAACTTACACAGCAGAGCAGAACAGCTGTTTTCATCATCAGTGCTCATGTGTATTGTGTTTGTCACCACTTAAAAAGTTTGACTTAGGTATGATGGAACAAACAATTCAGAAAAATGGGACATGAAGAAAAATAATCAAACGGTAACACGGGTATTATAACAATAACATGTTAACATCAGCTTGATACAGTTCTCGTATTCTTTTTCACAATAAAATTTGTGTAAATAGGAACTGTTATCACATTCAACTAAGCCACCTAATAAGTGGTGATAAACACTATGCACATGATCACTGATGATGAAAGCGTTGCGGCTTTCGAAAACAGCTGTTCTGCTCTGCTGTGTAAGTTGAATAACAAAAACTGATGTTGACTTGCCTTTGTGCCTTGGAATATTTATCATGTCTTTCTGAGATTTAAACTAAAAAAATTTCGAACAATTAGCCTATAAAATCTTAATTCAATTTATTTCTTTTTTCAAATATTATATACATTTTATTACCAAAAAAAAAAAAATTTCATAGTCCAAAAAAAAAATTAAATTTTCCAGCTCTGAAACAGTCTGATTTCTAATACGAGTACCAAGAAATTTTTTTTAAAAACATTAAATATGTTTAATATATAAGGAAAAAGAAAAAAAAAATTGTTTTAGTTGGTTAATTTAATGTACCAAAAATAAGTTTCAATTGTCCAACCCAGGAATCAATCGTCTTTTTGACTTTTATTGCTTTTTAATACTAACTAAAATTTTTCCTGGGGTATAAAATAGTTTCAGTTACAAAAAAAAAAAGTTTTAGCCAGATACTTTTGTATACCAAATATAAGTTTCCAGCTCTGGAGACGAATTTTTGGATTTAACTGACATTCAATAGTAATTTATTTAGGATTATTTCCAAGACCGAAGTCTTTAGCTTTTAGGAGGGCTTGGGAAAACCGATTTCACGTACAGACAGATGGGCATATTTTATTCGAACTCCCTATTCATAAGGACCCAGAATATATAGACTTGTTGGGATCGCACATTAATATTGTCGAAAATACACACGGAATAACCATTTTTGGTGAAGGCTATAAAAACAATTATAAAAATTAATTTATTTGTATGGGAACCGACCTAAGGATTGAAGATGAAGGCGGGATATTTTCTGGAAAAATGCTGGGTAACAAAAATATTGAGATGCATTTGAACCCTGTAACCGGACTCTGGAAAAGGAATAATTTTACAAAAAAAAATATATAATTCAGTCACAAAGCAGCTCTGATTCAGTCAACATCAAGCCTCATTCGCAACTATATTTTTAGGTGGAGCCAGACCCCTGATTTATAAATATAAAATATTTGTTAAGAGTTACAGTTTGTTAAAAATATAGAAAAATACGGCCTGTCAGTAGACTTGTCCGGATCTACTGTACTAAGAAGTTATAATTTAGATCTAAAAAACGCAAAAATTTTAAAATCGAATTTTTACAAAATTGAATGTGTGTTAAAATTTTATTGATCCCCTTAATTATATAACAATACAGTTTTTAGCTTTTATATTGAAAAATAAACGGAATCATTTAATTATGTTTTGTTTAATGTTTTCTTTCAAATTAATTTTATGGCATTGCATTTTGAAAATTCCATGAAAATAAACAATAAAAATAATAATGAAAAGAGCACATTATTAAACTGTATATTATTTAGATTCATTTTGTTTCAACAATTTTAATTATGTATTTAATAATAGTTTTAATAAATATGTGCTAACGACCATCGTGCTGGCTGGCATTAAATTTATGCAATATTTGCCATGCGCTGAAGGGGTGTATGCAAATACAAGTTCGGATTAGTTTAATGAAAGATTTACATAAATTATTTATTTAAGCCATTATTTGGACAAAATTCGTTTCATGTCAATTCCATAATAGATAATATAAACTTTAAAGAAAATACTACCCTCTGGGTAGTTATTGCAATTATATTGATTTATACATGAAAATATGTAGAGGGGGCTAAATATTAATGTTAAAGCTCAAAGCTTCAAGTTAATAAGAAAAAAAAAACAAACAAAATTAAAAACAATTCCAGTTAAAGTTTCAAGTAGCCATAAATAATTATAAAGAAAATTTTAATGTTTGAAAGTACAATATAGAAACGACATAGAAAGATTTTGTTGCTGGTTTTGTAGCAAATTCAAAGTAATTTTTTATTACTTTTACTTTAAAAAGTAAGAAAAAAACAATAGAAATCACAAATATATTCACACTATGCACATCTGCAGAAAAATACCTTTCAGATCACATATGTTTCATTAATATTGTTGGGCAATAAGGTAATTAAAAGTGCACTACAAAA
The DNA here is from genome assembly GCA_951800035.1 of Linnaemya tessellans. NCBI lineage: Eukaryota > Metazoa > Arthropoda > Insecta > Diptera > Tachinidae > Linnaemya > Linnaemya tessellans. The sequence goes on along the minus strand of OX637533.1, from coordinate 99,710,467 downwards.
AAATAATATATGTTATTGAAAAAGAAATTTTTATTGTAAATAAATTGCAATAAAATTTATGTACGTTGTCTCAATTTATTTATCCAGCAATTTGTATCAATTAATTTGCGAAGCACAAGTTTTAAATAGTTTAAAAAAATTTTCAATCTGTGCAGCTATTCTCTGAATACCATCCATCCCTTTCTTTCTAGTTCCGGCACAATGCCCTGCAAATGTAGGATTAATTTCCGAGTGCTGCTATAAAAAATATATCAATATTCACCATCAGTAGAGACTTTAACCTAATTTTGAAAAGTTGCAAAATGTCTTAGGTTATACACAAATTAAACATGAATGTAAATTACGCACAAATTTTCAAAAACCAATTGAGAATTATATAAAACCAGTTTTAGGCTTTGAAAAAACTGTAATCATGTTCCCTTTAAAATGAAATTAAATGCTCTTATGCAACACATATTTTCATTAAAGGGACATGAGTAAGTGCAGCCCTATATTAACAGTCAAATCATATGTACACTTATGATATACTTTTTTTACAGAAAATAAATAAATAAATATATATTATGTCTTTCTGAGATTTAAAAAACAAATTTCGAACAATTAGCCTATAAATCTTAATTCATAAATAAACGCCATTAAATTGGATTGATTTTTAGTTCATACTCTTGTTCTCTATTTGTAATATGTATAAATATTCTTCTTCCCCACTTTCCATTCACTGCGGCTTGGTAGCGGAAAAAAACGTTCCCTGCAATTCACAATAGCAAATTTCCCTTCACGGTGTATGCAAATTTCAAGGGAATAAAAATTTTAAATTTTATTTATGACAAGGGTGTTTGTTTAATATAAATCAAACAATCGAAATTTATTTCGAAAAAAGCCATATTTATAAGTAATATTAATAATATAATTATATATAAATATATTATTAAAAGAAAAATGACCGATTATGGAGATTCTCTCTATGAAGACTATTTTGCCGATAAATATATTTTAAGGTTTCCTAACAGTTGTCGATTAAACAGTACTTTTATATATTAAATTGTAAAATAAATCATATTAAAAATTAAAAGAGATTAATAAATTACATTTAATAAGGGATATTAAAAACAGGATATTATGTTCAAAATAATATTAATCACGCTCTTTGACCATAATAAATGATCCTTTCGCATTCCTACTTCACTTAATTTTTATTATTTAATACAAATGACAGTTTCTGTAAATTTTTTTATTATCTCCAGGACCATCTAATAAAGCAAGGTTAAAAACCTTTTTCGTACATACAAAAAAAAATGTACTGCTCCTTTGTGGAGATATGATTCATACAAAAATAATTGGCAGTCAAAACTGACCAAAAAAAAAACAAGAAAAAAACAAAGAAAAATAAATTCAATGAATGTTTCCTTTGTCTAATACAACAGTGGACAACTTTTAGCTCTTTATACGAAATAGATTAAAAAGAAATATATACTCGAATAAATCTAAAACAATTTTGTGCGCGTATAAATTTGTATGAAAATTTCAGAAGAAAAATATTAAAAAAAAAACATCAAATTAAAACTTACAAATGGCGGATGCATGTGTCCTTGGCCGGCATGTAGTTGCTGATATTGTTGCGGCGACAATACCACATGTGTCAACGTGCCACTTTCATTGACATATGGCTGCATTACCTGCCCCTGGGGTACTTGAACTGGCACCGGCATTGGTGGTGGTGGCGGACGATTTTGTGAAACCATTTGTACGGTTGTAGGACCTGCAACAAGACAAAGAAAAATTTTCCAAATATTTTAATATGAAAACAACTGAATTTGCTGCAAAGTTTTCAGAGTATGTGTACTTAAGTGCTAGAATAAAAACTTAAATAAAGCTTTTAAGCTTTAAGGTCTTTCTTTTTCGTTCTTCCGATTGTGCGATTGTAGAATATCTTTCTTTTTGGTTTATGGATGTTTAAGTATATTTGTATTTATCTATTAAATTTATAAAATATAACTAAAAGTGCCGACTTTATGGCGTCATGTTTTTTTCTGCCTTTTTTTTTTGTTTGTTTTGTGTTTTATTTTATTATATTTCATTTCTTGTCTGCTTGTAGATTTTCTTGTTCAATCTTATGCGAGTTGTTATAATTTTCGAACGATGAGTTTTTTCTGGTGGGAAATTTTTGGTTTGATGGCAGTTGTGTTAAGTTTAAAAGTTGAGATAAATCTTTAATTTTCATTCCACTAAAAATGTTTAAAAAGTTCTAAATTTAAGGAGGTTCGATAAAAAATTGCTAAAATTTTATTCAATATTTATGCAAATAAAGGGTGTTTTTTATGAAGTTTTTTTTTTTTATACGAATCACTTTGTTGTCTGACAGCTGTTTTGACAGTTTAAAGTGACGTCTCTACTCAGTATTGTTTGGCAAATCATCATGGACAGATTAACTCCAGAACAATTCTTCCAAATCGTGGAAATTTATTTTCAAAAACAGTGTTCAATTAAAAATGTTCCGCTTTTTTACCGCAAAATTCTCTTCAGTGATGAGGCGCATTTTTGGTTGAATGGATATGTCAACAAGCAAAATTGCCGTATTTGGAGCAAAGATAATCCACACGCCGTTCAAGAATTACCAATTCATCCCGATAAATGAATATACTGTTTGGTGCGGTCTATGGGCTGGTGGAATCATCGGTCCTTATTTCTTTAAAAATGAGGAAGGACGACGCGTTACCGTGAATGGAAATCGATACAGAATCATGATCAATGAATTTTTGGTGCCAAAACTTCAAGATATGGATGTAAACGAAATGTGGTTTCAACAGGATGGTGCCGCTTGTCATACTGCGGGCAAAACAATGGACTTATTGAAAGAACATTTCAACGACAACATTATTTTGAGAATTGGCCTCCGCGTTCGTGTGATTTGACGCCACTCGATTATTTTTTGTGGGGATACCTGAAATCATTGGTTTACGTGCATAAACCAGCAACGATTGACGCTTTGGAAACCAGTATTCAACGTGTCATTGCTGAAATACGCCCTCAAATGCTTGAAAAGGTGGTCGAAAATTGGACCTCCAGAATGACTTTTGTGCAAAATAGTCGTGGTGGCCATATGCCCGCAATTATATTTAAATGTTAAATGACAAGAAATTATCTACCAAATAAAAAAATTTTTTTTGGCCATTTCATAATTTGGCAAGTGTTTTATTTAAATTTCAAAGCAGCAAGCTCTTATAAAAACACCCTTTATATAACTTGTCGATTTTGTTATTTTACAAGAAAAAAAAATAGTTTATTATCAAAACAATCAACCCTATCGCGTACATTTATTTTCAAAAATTCAGATTTGCTATTGTGAATATTTCCCATGACAAATTTTCTGGCAGAGAATTCACAAACTTGCGAAATATGGCATCACCAATTTTTACTCCCACGTATTATTTTACAAAATAAATTCCCAACAAGTACGATAAAGGAACACGCAAGTTGTAATTTCTTTTCGTGGTAGGACTCTATTGAATTTCTTTTTTATTTTATTGATGGAACGCAAGTGTTAATAAAAACTAATGCTTGTCTGTTGGAAAACATGTGGCCCCATAATCCTCTGAGTGGTGCTGTTGTCTTAAATAGTTAATGCGTAGATTTTTGAGCCGAATTCAAATATTCTGTTCTATTATTAATGTATGGTTGTTTGTTTCCATTGTGTTGTCAGCCACACTGGGGACTAAATAATATCAACTGCGATTGACACTGGCATGCTCCAAAATAGCTCATGCAGTAATTCACAGCAGAAACCATTATTCACAAACAATTCACAATAGGACTTTTACTACCAAAATATTCACCATACCGATTTATTGGGAATGGGAATAAATGTTTCAACGCAAACAACTTATTTTTAAAAGAAATTTCACAAAATTGTATCAAAAGTTGTAATTAATACAATTATTTTGTCTCTCATATTCCATTAGTCCTTGAGATATCTATACTAATTTTAACCAAGTTTTTACCTTTTCATATCAAACAAAAGCCAAAAGATGTGCATGAAAGTTATAAAAAAAATCATTTACGACAATGCTTTGAGTAAAAACCGGGTGGGTTTAATAATTCAATTTATCTACAAAAATATTTTAGGATCTGGCCACACTGGTAAGAAACACATATGCATTTGTAATTGAGTCAATTATCTTGTTCACATATATACAATTTATTCAATTCAATTAGCATATGACAACGAAAAGTAAAGATTTTTCTTATTCATGTAGACCTCAAGTTCAAATCTAAGATCTTTTTTTTTAATTTTCTAATTAATAATAAATTTAATGTCAATAATTTAACTTCAAAAAGGCTCGATATATTTTGTTTATGGTGTTTTTTACTTTTCCCATATTTTAGGTGCTAAGTCTCGAATAACGCATATCTCAAAGGGTTCTAATATTAAAAACTGTTAGCTAGGTTTGAAAAGCTTTCTAATTATTTTTGTTTTATTTGGGATATTTTGCGTTTTAAAACTGTTTAATCCAAAATTCTCGTCTCAATGTAATAAAATCTCCCAATTCTAGCAACAAACCTCTGAAATCTGGCAACTATGGTGTGCGATTCTTTAAAACCAATGATGTTTTCTATTCATATTAAGTTTCTTATCCTTGTTTTATATTTGTGTTCGTTTCTAGAAACTATTCAAAACTTGGTAAATTTGTTAATTTGAATAATAATTTAATCAAAATTCTGAAAATTGTTTGAATTTCAAAATTTGCTGCCACTTTTGTTGAAGCTATACATTGTGTATAGCATGAACATGAATAAAAAAAAAGTGTCGTTAAAATGAAACTACTAAAATTTTTATCGCCCTATATACAACAAAACTTTCTCCATAAGTGTGTATGATCCCTAGAAGCCAAATTATGCCAAGTGACCTTTGTCAACAGTAGTGTTATAAGTGAAAATAACACATTAATTAAAATGTACTTATATTTAAAAATTGCTGAATCTTTGACTTGGAAATTGTTTATATTTTAAGCTTAGCATAATTTGGCTATAAAGGTTCGGTAATATTATTAGTATTTTAAAGAAAAATTTCCATGAAAAATAAAAATATTGTGCTGAGAAAAAATAAATAAAAAGGACATAAATACTACACAGATAAATAATACATATCTGATGCAAAATAAAACATGTGCTTTTTGGTAACTCGTGTTTTTAACACTCATGTCTCCCCCAATTCATACATTCGTTAGCATCTCTATAGTTTTTAACTTTTCATTCTATTTTATTTGTTTTGCTTAAAAAGTTCAACCTGGCAACAATACATTTTAAAGACAAGCATTAAAAAAGAGCATGGAAAAATGTATAAAAAAGATATTTAAAATTCGTATTTAAATATCTTGAAATATTTAAGGTGTGTTTTCATATAAATAGTTTATTTAATATTGTTTTTATTGCATTCAATACTGAAAACGAAAACCTTTAAGCTTTAAATATATTAAGGCGTGAATTAAATTATCCTTCCCATATGCCATCATATGACTGTCAGTTTAATTCCTATAAGTATACTGTACAAAACACAATTAGTTAATTATGTACATTTGTATTAGTATGTAAGCTCACACGAATTTGCATTACTCATGCATTTAGAATGCAGGTGGTGTTCACAGGCGTAGAAATGTTATTACGCAGGTTGGCAATGCCAACCAAGAATTGAGTGACAGATATTTCCCTCGTCTCTAGAAGTGAAAAAAAAACTTCCCACCGGAGCCAATAAATATATCCAGCTACAGTTACTTTAGCCTGTTTCTGCACCTCAAATAGTTCTATGGCCGATTTTACAATTTCTTTCGTATTAATACATTTGAAGCGAAAACAATTTATAAAATTTAGTTTTTGTTTTAAATATATTTTTGTACGAAAGAAAGAACTAATTAGACTTTGTGAAATAGGCAGTTAATGTACTTTTAAGTATTAAATTCTTTGTTTTACGAGTATCCAAAATTTAAGTACAATTTGTATATAGAATTTATGAAAGATTTATTAAGCTCAATTTACAATAACTTGTGAGCTATGGGATGAGTTCGGACATAAAATTAATTACAATAAAGATGAATTTATGCACATATTGCAGGAATTTAAATCCTTCAATAGGATTAAAAAATTCAAATGGAAAAAGAAAACCAGGGATCGTAATTATCGTGATCCCTTTTAAACATACATTTAATAAAATAATTGTTGTTTTTCATACCCTTCACCAAAAAAGGTGAAAGGATTTGTAAAGGTTTGTCGTACCGCTTGTAATTTTCACAATATTAATAAGCGATCCCATGGAGTCTAGATATTCTGGGTCCTTATGGATAGGGGAGTCGAGTAACAGAAGCGCCCAGAAAAGCTAGAGACTTCGGTATTGGATTGATGTATTGGAAATAGTCCTAAATAAATTTACATTGAAAATCAGGAAAATCCAAAATTTAAACTTATTTTTGGTATATAAAAGTGAAGAGCTAAAATTAATTTTTGTTATTTTTGTTAATTAAACTTAATTTATACTTCAAGAAGAATTAAATTGGTATTAAAAATTAAAATAATATATAAAATACGATTCCAGGGTTGGAGAATTGAAACGTTTGTTGCTATATAAATGTAAGCAACTAAAACAAATTTTTTCTTTTTCTTTATATATTTAAAATATTTGATGTTTTTGAAAGAAATTCATTGGTATTAGAAATGAGAAAAGCTCCAGAGCTGGAAAATTAATTTTTTTAATATAAAGCTAACTAAAATAATATTTTTTCTTTGGTAATCAAACGTATTGTATAATTTAGAAATAAAGAAATTAATATTGAAAACCCGAAAGATCAAAAAGATGGTTCTACAGTAGGATGTACTCCAGAAGGGTACATAAGATCCGGCACAGCCGACTATAATAGCACTTACTTAATATTAATTTTTTTCGGTAAATTTTTTATTCCTTTAAGTTATTGATTCGTCAAAGTAAAATGCATCAGAATTAAAAGAAATACATGTGATTATAAAAAATTGTATTAACACAATTAATATAATAAAATCTGAACATGAACCTTGTGCTGTAATAACTCTTTTAAGTATTTTTTCCTGTCTTTACCATATCTAAAATTTTAAGTCTTTAATTAGAGCTTTAATTGCCACGTTATTGTATGCATAAAAAGTAAAAAGTTTAAAATATGTGAATTTATTGCGTACTTTCCTTGTTTTAACTACTCCATTTTATGTATTTGAAGCAAAACTCAAAGTGGCACATTCATCTAATAATTATTCTAATTGCACGATGTACAGAGATGGTATCACCTAAAAACTACGCTTCACAAAATGAAATTATATGCATTCGGTGTTTTGCAGATTTCTTGTTAAAGATTATTTTATATTTCATTTTAGTTTTGTACCTAATTATGTTTTTCTAACCATCTGTCATCCATCTAAAATATGTTTTATACGTAAAGCGACTTGATTCCTTAAAATATACTATTTATATATTCATGGAAAGTAGCACAACATTTGTTTCTCGGAAAATTTCAAAATGATGAACACCAATACGTGTACATTATACACACATACACACATAGATATATACTTACGTATGTTTTTGTGTATATTTTATCTCGTTTGTGATTTAACGAAGCTTTAATATTTCCATTTTTTGTGTGTTTTAAATAAGTAAAAAGTATGTGCCAACAAAATTTCTTTTTAAATACTCTCATTTATTTACGAGCATTTTATATGGCAGGAATATAAAAACACACACACACATACATACACACGTAACTACACATATCCTCACCTAAATGAAGAAATGCTTAGAAAAACTATATGTGTACAACTCTGCAAGGAAACAATACTCTTACAAACAAACGGCAGCGGAAGATGAAACCCAGTTATGTGTAGTATTTAGTACTATTAGGGCAGTACATAATCTGTTAGCTTGCTATTAAAAAAAAAAAACTTTTATATTTATTTTGCAAATTTATAAGAAATCCTTACATTTTGCACAAAACATGTTACAATGATTTTGATATTAGCAAGTAAATAAAATATTGGCTAATAAAAAGGGATTTAAGCCACCCTAATTAAATGTAATATTAAACGCTAACAACGAAATGAACAGTTTCTGTTTAAACAATCAAACCCTCTCCCTTTAAACTAGACGTCATTTATTTTAATAGTAAAAAATCTAAAACATGAAAAATTTCATTTTAAATTAAATTTTTGTTTGTACTAAATTTTAGTACTAGTTGTTTTAAAACCTAAGCATATAAATACACCAGAGAACGATGCAAGTGTATGAAAAATTTTATTTTTAGCAGAAAATCATGAAATTAATTTTTTTTTATTTTTAGTACAAACGTCCATAGCAACTTTAAACATTATAAAATTATGTTTCAAATACATAAATAGGGTTTTTTTAGTATTTAGTACAAATTTAGTTTTTAGTACTAAACAAAATTTTTAGTACAACATTCCGTTTTATGTCAAACAATTTTGCAACAAGAATTTATACAAAACACCTAATTTTTAGTGATAATCTAACCATTTTAAAGGTAATCAAGGATTAAATAAAATGCAAAATTTCCATAAAAAGACATTATACCTTAAGGTTAGATTGTATACAAAGGATACATTTCTGAAAGCTTTTTTCCGTATACATATATGCAATTTCCCATGTACGTATATACAATACGCAGTTTCTATAAAAAATAAATTTAATATAAAATATTTCATATTTTAGTACACTACTTTTTTATCATTATAAGGTGAATGTTAGAAAAGTACTTTAAAACACAAAACGCTCATTTTAAATTTTAGTACAAAATTATGTTTTATATGCAAATCATAATTTTTAGTACATAAAATTTTAATACAAATCGTGGTTCTAATTTCATATTTATAACTTTACCTTATAATCACAATAAACAACATAATTTCATATTAAATGTTTTACTATAAAACACACTTTTAGTACAACATAATATATAATATATCACAGGAGTTCTTTAGTACATAAATACGAAATTCAAAGCTAAAACTTTTATTTAGAGTTTGAATATTGTACTTCGCAAACCCAAATTTTAGTACTAAATTATGTTTCATATTCAAAATTATATTAGATACTTAGTACCATGTTTAGAAATTGGAACGATTTTCCATAATCCCATGTTGAATTTGGTTTGTACATAAACCTGTATTTTCTTTCTCTCCTTCACTATCTCTCCGCTGTTTACTCCCACATAATTATTATCAAACTGGACCAAAAAATTATTTTTTTAATTATGAAAAAATATGTTTGTGTTAAATTCTAAATGCCTAATTTATAAAGAAAATATCAGATTTAATTAATAGGAGAAATTTTAATACAAAAGCCTCTTATTATTCAAGTTTTTTTTATAAATGTTAGTAAAAAAACTAATGGCATTTTCTTTAAAAAAAAATGCAACATTTTCTCATATCGTTTCTAAAGAGTTACCGCCAGGCGGAGTTTTAATACAAAAATTAATAAATGTATGGGAGGGTGGATTAATTTTTAATAATTTCGCTATTTCTAAATGACAATACTGACACTTTGCTGCAAAAAGTGCAACAAATGTTGCATTCTTTACTAGAAAAGAAATGAACATAAGTATTAAATTAAAATATTTCTTAATACAACAACTTAATAGCGAGAACATTTTTGTAAATAAATAGAACTGAATAAATACTAATATTTTACTTAGATCCAGTCGTTAAACACCAATCTGGAGTGTAGGAGCCATTTGCCAGATACCAGTTCACCATTTAACATTAGAAGACATGTGATTGGCTTAACTTTTAGAATACGGAATGTTAAATACTATAAAGGATTTTGTTGGCTTGACACGTATCAACTTGAAAAAATATGTTGCCTAGTAATTATGTAAATCTTTCTTAAGTCGTAAACATAAACAGGAATATATTATAGTCTTAAGTAAGAATAACACTCCGATAATATAGCCCACTAACTGAATAATAATGTATTCATATGCTATTAGCAAAAATGTCAACTTAATATGTTTCTACATATTAACACAAGAATTAACAAACAGACAAACAAACAAACGTGTCTCAGGATAAGAATCAAAAGCAAATTAATCCGCATGAGGTTGCTGCATATGATGTCAATAAATATATATTAAGGATATAAGGATTAACATGGCCTCAGTCAAGCTTATTTACTTCATACTTTTCTGCTGAGCTATTTGACATGAATTTTTACTTTTTCCCCCTCATTTTTTCGTGGGTTAAAAGCAGCAGCAGCAGCAGCTTACTTTTCGTAGAGAAAATGTTTATTTAATGTTATTTAAGATTTTTTTTTCTACATTTCTCGCCATACATTTTGTGTGCATGTATTCATGATTATGCAAATTTCACTCCTGCACACAAAAGGAATTCTACTACCTTAAACACTTTAAGGAAAATTCTATTAATAGGAAATATTTTAGAACTTTATTTAACAACAAAAGTATCAATATTTGCAGGAATATAAATACCGAAAGCTGCTTAAGGCAGCCAATAAATGTGTGGATGAGTATATTTACTCCGCAAAAGAGGCAAATGATGTTTGTATTCGGTTTAGCACAGAAATTGTGTGGTAAAATATTCTTGAAATAATAAAATATTACGAAACTTCGACATGCATTCCTTTTTGAATTGAAGATATTTGAAAAAATAACCAATTTTTATGATATAAAATATTTTTAAGAATTTAAATATTTTTAGTAACTAAAATAATTTTAGCAAAAGGGATATTTTTAGAAAATAAATGATTTTAAAAATATATAATATCTCAAAGAAATAAAATAAATAAAATATTTCTAAGAAAAAAAAAATACTTGTAGGAAATAAAATATTTTTAAGCAATAAAATAGTTTTTACAAATAAAATATTTTCAAGAAATAAAATGTTTTTAGGATATACAGTTTTTTTAACAAATAAAATATTTTTATGAAATTAACTGTTTTTAAGATATAAACATTTTTAAGAAAGAACATATTTTTTAAGAAATAAAATTGTTTAAGAAATAATATATTTTTAACAATAAAATATTTTGGCAAATAAAATACTTATTTCTTACATATAATATATTTTTAAGAAAAACAGTATTTTTAAAAAATAATATATTTAAAAAAAAATTATTTAAAAAAAAAACTATTTTTCACAAATAAATTATTTTTTATCAAATAAAATATTTTTAAGAAATAAAATATTTTTAAGAAATAAAGTATTTGCAAGAATAAAAATATATTTAAGAAATCAAATACAAAGAAATTGAAATGAAGTTGTTATGCAGATTCGAACTTAAGCCCGTTGAAAAAATTAACAATTTGAAATCAAATACTTTTGATAAACAAAATTTTAAATAAACAGTTCTTAAGAAATTAAATGTTTTTAGGATATGCATTTTTTTAACAAATAAAATATTTTTATGATATTAAATGTTTTTAAGAAATATAAAATTTTTAAGAAACAACGTATTTTTTAAGAAATAAAATTGTTTAAGAAATAAAATATTTTCAACAATAAAATATTTTTGGCAAATAAAATACTTATTTCTTACATATGATATATTTTTAAGAAAAACAGTATTTTTAAAAAATAATATATTTAAAAAAATTTTTTTTAATTTTTTTTAAAACTATTTTTCACAAATAAACTACTTTTATAAAATAAAATATTTTTAAGAAATAAAGTATTTGCAAGAAATAAAATATAATTAAGAAATCAAATACTTTTGATAAACAAAATGTTAAATAAACAGTTCTTAAGAAATAAAATATTTATGCCAAACAAAATATGTATTTATAACGAGGTATTTTAACAAATAAAATATTTATATAAAAAATGTTTTTAGCAAGATATATTTATAAGATATAAAATAGTTTTTTAGAAATAAAATATTTTCAATAAATGAAATATTTTTAAGAAATATAATATTATTTTATACTGATATTTTTAACCTTAAGGTCTCTTTATTTTAATTTAATTTTTAATTTCAATATTTCGTCACTACTTTGTGTGACTTCTTCAGGAAATTAGCTTAGGTTAGGTTAGGTTAGGTTAACAGTTTGCCGGTAAGGGGAAAGAAAGAGTCCAGCCCACTTGGGTCCAATTATTTGATCCCTTTGTGTTACCTGCATAGGAAGAAAGGTGAAAGGTGTGAATTTAAGATAGATGAAAAAGAGACGAGGGCAACGATAGTCGAAGTATTAGGTAGATAGAATAGCCAGAAGATAGAATAAGGGAGAGAGAGAATTTCTTGGCCGTGCAGCCACGCCACGAGGGAGTCAGCTGACGAACCAGCCACTGCTCCTAATAAACAGACTCAGGTTCCTCAGATCCATACTTGACATCTCCGAAATGTCTCTAAAACGTGTACTGCCCAGAGACTTCAGGAAATTAATTATTAAATAATTAAATTCCTGAAGAAGTCACACAAAGGAGTGACGAAATATTGAAATTAAAAATTAAATTAAAATAAAGAGACCTTAAGCTTAAAAATATCAGAATACAATAATAATTAAAAAGAGGTCAAGAAACCAGAAGAATTTAAGAAATATAATATTTTTGGCAAATAAAATGTTAATTTTTTAGAAATAAAATAATGTTAAACAATAAAATCTTTCTTACAAATAAAATATCTACTACAAAATAAAATATTTTTAAGAAATATAATTGGGGTATTCACACTGTGTGCTATTTAGTCATATTGTCATAAAGTCATAATATTTAAGACCAGTTTAAAAAATTGTCGTTGTGCTGCATACAAAAAAGTCATAATATAATAGCACTCTTTTAGGCATGTTTTTGTTTTGTCATAAAATAGCTCTAGAGATCTGAGCCAAACGGCTGGAAATCTTTAGGCGAGACGGCGATAGTATATGATTGCCGCCGTTACTTATACATATATGATTCACGACTAAAAAACTCCAAAAAAAATTATTCATACCTATACGTCTGTACATAAAATCACATTTTTAGAGCATAAAATAAATTAAAAGACAACTAAATCGCAAGCAATAAATATATACAAGTGAAAATTTTTTCTCGTTTTATTTACGTAGCTGGCAGCCAGTGAACGTTTTTCCGTATGCCGCCGCAAAAAAAAAATGTATTCAGCTTATATCGAGGCAGCAGCTGATCGATCTTTGAAATACCATACTAAGTTATGACGGGTTGTTCACACTAGTCATATTTTTCGTGGTATTATTTTATGACTTTTGACTTTATGTGTGTGAAGTGTGAATCCTCCACATGTTTTTAATATATAGAAAATTTTAATAGATAAAATTAAATATATAAATAAAATATTTTTAACAGATAAAATATTTAATAAAAATAAAATACTTTTAACAAATAGAATATTTTTAAGAAATCAAATATTTTTTCATTTATCTTATTTCAAAATATAACGAAGGAAGCTATTTACTTTACTCCAGGAGGGTTACTCTGTAATGCGATGCGAATGAAAAACTGAGCGAATTTGTATGCTATTGACATTGAAATGCGAACGCCATTCCTTCCGCATCGCATTACAGAGTAACCCCCCAGGTTATACTCAATTCATACTTGGAGTTTTTTTAATTCATTAAAATAGTTTTTGATTAACTATTTTTGGAAATAAAACAAAAACAATCGTTTTGGATTTTATTATGAAAAAAATTAGTAACTAGTATATTCCCAAATGAATTAGCTGACTACTTTGATAATTGTATTATAAGTTCCTTTTTGTACGAAAAAAGAAAACAAATAAGTGTGAAATAGTTTTTAGTAAATTAAAAGCAAACTAATACCGTGTTCGGAGACCGCCACTGCCCTAATGGTTCTATCGAAGTTCAGTAGCTGATACGCTGCAGTAAATATAACATGCAATTTAATGTAAGTTAGTACAGGGTTTTTTTCTCTCAAATTTCCGAACGGCAAAAGCTGATAAAATATTTTGTTCGATAGCAATGAAAATACTAACATGTGGCTTAAGCCTTAAGGTATGCAACATTATCCTTTTATGAATAAATGAGTATAGCAAATAACATAACATGTCCAACAGACGAGGTCATATAAATAAAATTCATGTTAAAAATAAAAATATAGAAAACAAATATGAGTTTTATAGGTGTTTTGCATGCAATACAGCAACAACTACAAAATTTTAAATCCAATTTTTTTTTACGTAACACATTGAACTCGATAATTATGGATAAATTTCAGTTTAATCTTCTCCAACAAATACAATAATCTTAAGTTTATAGTATTTAAATATGTGCACAGACACTCTACAAATAATAGACGCACTTGCAAGAGTGTGACTACATTCTCACATTCATATAAATTATGTGTGTGTGTATGTGTGCATGTATGTAGTGCAAATATGTACGATAGTTAAGTAAAAATTATTACTGCAAAAGAATTTTTGTGATAATATTTTACTTGTTTATCCAAAAGAATCTGTTTGCAGTGAATGTACGTATAAAATATTTTTAAGTGTGCACACATATAATACATACTTATGTGAATGCTACACACACACTCACAGATATACTTACATATATATGTATGTATATATGTCAGTATGTGTAGGTAGGATTTTTGTCAATGCAAATGCAATGTTTGTGTTCATGCAAATAAATCTTAAATTTTTTTACAAATTGTTTGTATAGAAGCGAAAATAGAAGAGATATTATTATTTGTTATTTTCACATAGAATTAAGTTCTATAACTTGAATTACAGTTTAGTATGTAAAATATATGGCATACAAATAGGATTCGTTAACAATAAAACATCTCAATACATGTGCAGCATACATTTAGGATAGTCTGAACACAAATAACCTATTTTACATATTAATATAGTATGTACATGCACGTACATACATAAATGCATACACTTGTCTAAATATTTAAATTTTAAGTAGTCAAATATTTTCTTTGAATATATTTAGCAAATGGGTGTGCATAAATATTTAAGTTTGCTCAATCTATATTCTTGTGGCAGCACAACAACCTGACGCAGCAAAGAAAACATACAAATTTTGCAAAAAAAAAACTGTATTTTTTACTCTATACATTATCAGTTATATATTTTGCACAGTTCATTAAAAGCTTGAGTAATCATTTTACCCCCAAAATAATTTTTGGGGCAATATCAATTACAATCTAACAACGTTTTCTTTTCTACAAACATGAACAGATTTTTGCATTTTTTTTCTAAAGATTTCCGGTTAAACTCAGTTTTAAATCAAAAATTAATTTTCTTAAAAGATGGTAAAAAAAATTACTAACAATTCAATGTTTTCACCTTTCTTTGAAAAGTTTAAAAATGTTGCACTCTTTTTTGAAAACTTTAAAAATGTTGCACTTTTTTTTGAAAAGCTAAAAAATATTGCACTTTATTTCTTAAAAAAGGAGCCCCATATTAGCCAGTCTTCTGTATTTACTTAAACATTTTAATAAACTTTTTTTTGGTGTACTTCTTCCGAAATAATGCTGGAGAGTCAGTTACCGTTAATGGAGACCGGTAAGAGCCATGATAACCGACTATTTTGTTCTTGAATTGGATGGCATGAATGTGGATGAGTTGTGGTTCCAACAAGACGGCGCTACATGCCACACAGCGCACGTCACAATCGATTTATTGAAGGAAACATTCGATGAGCGCATAATTTCGCGGAATGGACCTGTCAATTGGCCACCAAGATCGTGTGATTTGACACCATTGGATTATTTTCTTTGGGGATATGTGAAGTCGTTCGTCTACGCCAACAAACCAGAAACGTTAGGGGACTTGGAAGCTAACATTCGTGGCGCTATTGCCAACATACGGCCCAATATGCTCGAAAAAGTGGTTGAAAATTGGACCTGTAGAATTGGCTTTATTCGAGCCAGCCGCGGCGGCCACATGCCCGAAATCATATTTAAACATTAATGGCATAAAATTATCCTTCCAATAAAGCCAAATTGATGGACATTAAAACGATTTTCTTGTGTTCTATTTCAATTCGAAGTTCTATACCTTTAAAAAAAACACCCTGTATATTTAAGTCAACCGTTTGGATTGTGTAAACAGCACATTTTCTTAATAAAAGAATAACTAATAGTTATCAGGTGTCATGTTGTTGTTTAGTCCCATTAAGCCATTAAATAAATTGTTATTGTTCTTCTGTAGGTGATGTAACAAGAATAATACGGCGGACTTGTATTTGCAAGATCTTAATAAGAAAAATCGATTTAAAATAATTTATATATTCTCACTTGTTTAGCACTTGCAGGGAGAAATTGTACAAATAATTTCTTCATATACAGATTTTTTTTTTATTCCCAACCACATGAAATCTATTCATCTATAGAACTGACGTACTTTTTGCCTGCGGTAGTTGGAGTTAGACGCTATACAACTAGATATTACGTGAGATTTGTTGTTTTAGACAGAGTCTATATGTAGTTTGTTGTGGATGACGATGATGTTGTCGACGGTGTCGATATAGTTGTTGACGATACCCGCAAGCACACTCGCACGTACATGTGCTTATTAGTGTATGTATCTGGGTTTGCACATAAAACAAACATTATTTTTATATTGTGTATAAATATAAACTTGAACAAAAGCGTATTGATGAAAAAATTTCTGTTTTCTTTTTCAATAAGTAGAAAAATATCAGACACTGCGTCAATATCGCAAAGTGTTGTATATCCACATGTAGTGAAATCGTTAGATGGAACACCAACAGCTACAGCTACAGCAACAACAACAACAACAATTACAACACTAAATATCATTGCAGATGCTTAAGCATTTTGTATGTACACATTTATAAAATGACAAAACATTATATTCTTCTGTTCTTCTGCTAAATAATACATTTAGCCAAGAAGTATGTACGAGTGTGTCTTGCAATAGCCAGACGGTACAACACATGTGTAGTCGCACCACACAAACACACCGGTGGTGCATGTGTGTCAGAAAGTGGTTAAATATGTATGTATTACAGACAACAACAACAACAACAACGTGATTTAGCCACAAATGAAAGCATCCGTTTTTTATTTTTGTATCGTAGATATTTAGTTGCTATGAAAATTCTGTTGCCTGCCTGCCTGCCAGTCAGTGTTTCTTGCTATTATTTTTTTCCAGAGTTTTCAGTCTGGACCAGCGGTTTATTTGTATAGAAATTTTCAAACATCTGCGTTGCCTGCCTTACTATGGTTTCATTAACTTCCACTTGACTTGTGAAACACAGACGGTTCAATCGAGACAAAAAGTAGAAAAAAAAATTATAAAAAAAATATGTATCACGAACAATATATTAATATGCTAAATATAAAGAATCATATTGTATCATCTTGTAGTTTTGCACAGCAAACAGAGATTAAAGTTTTCTAGTTGTTGTAAAAACAACACAAAATATCCCAGTAACAAATATTTTTCTCCTTCATCAAAATTCTGTGTGTAATTTCTTCGGTATTAATAAGTGACCCCATAAAGTATGCAAAATATTCCGTGTCCTTACGAATAGGAAAGTCAATAAGTCTGTATCCGAAATAGGTTTTCTGAAGCCCCCAGAAATCCTAGAGATTTAGGTCCGGGCTTGATGAGCTCGAAATGGCCGTAAATAGATGGCTACAGATTACACACACTACTATACAAAAAATTTCCTTAAAAATTTTCACTAACTTTTCAGATAATTCTTAGATAAATTTTTTCTGTATGGATTTCTTTTCTATTAGTCGAACTTTGTTATGTAAATTATATTACAGGATGATGTTAATTTTTTCAACGGGCTCAAGTTCAAATCTGCGAAACTGCAAACTATTTTTTATTTCTATTTAAGAAATGAATTTGTTCAAGTTCTATTTATTTTATATTAAGAGTGGAATATTAAGAATATTTTCCCATAATGATCAAACCAGCAGAACGGATCTGTACTGATTTCGAGTCCGCTACACCATCTCATCAGCGTTCTTTGTTCAATTTTTCCACTGTTTCAAGTGGTGCTAGTTAGTAGGAATATCAACTATTTAAACAATATTTTTAACGAAAATCTAATATGAGAAGTTCCCACATTCATTTTTAAAGTTATTACTTTTTTGGTTAGTACGAAATTCCCCAACCCGACGATTAATATTCCCAATATTCCATATATCTCTCTCGCTATTTCCAGAGCCATCGGCTGCTGATATCTAACGCTTTTTTGTTATTTATTTTAAAGTAATTTTTCTGATGGATCTGAAATTGATTTTAATTTTTTTAGTTGGCTTTAGTTTTCGAAATATGTTAAAAAAAGGTTTTGCACGACTACTATTAATATAACTGAAAAACAGTTTGCCCCTTTAAATCGTAGTAACAATATCTTTCAATCCACTCAGCAGTTACAGAGGTATGGTGAACTTTACATAAAAAGCAAAATATATTTTTTTAAATTTTTGTTTTTCCAAAAATCATAAAAATTTTGTATTCTTTTATCCAAAAGAGATGAAAATTTGTTTTAGCTATAAACTATACAGAAAAATTTGTTTTTGTAACCTTTCAATTCTATATCAATAAATTGCGTTATTTTATTAAAGATTTTGGAAGAAAAATAATTATATCTTAAAAAAAAAACAAGTAAAAACGTTATATTCGACCGGGTCGAATCTTAAATACCCTCCAAATATTTAGTAAGTGAATTTAAAATGTTAAACTTGGTGGAACAGAGTTCCTTTATATAATATCGTACGTCAATGCCCACTAAAGGGGGCGGGGTTCAAAAATAGGAAATATCATGTTTTCCACAGACGAACGTATGGGCATTGCTAGACCGTCTTAGACTTCATCACTGATCAAAGGTCATTTAGTGGGCAAAGGGGGAGGAGGGGGCAGGGCAGAAATCGGCAGTCATTAAGCTCTAAAAGTAAATGCTTGGGATGATTGTATACTAAATTTAAAAAAAATCATTTTTTTTTTGGTAGGGTCATTTAGAGGGTGAAGGGGGAGGAAGGGGAAGGCAGAAACAGGTAGTCATAAAACTCTAAAAATAAATGTTTGGGATGATTATATACTAAATTTAAAAATAATTTTTTTTTTTGGTAGGGTCATTTAGAGGGTGAAGGGGGAGGAAAGGGTAGGGCAGAGTAGTACCAGGTTACGTCTCAGCTTCGTCATTAAGGCTTTAAAATTTTATTTTTTTAGAATGTAGGCTTAAGTAAAACAATTTGTTAAATTTTTATGCTATTTTTGCATATAATAACGCCCACTAAAGTGGGCGGGGTTCAAAAATTATTTTTTTATTTTATGGCTCCAAATTTAAGGCGTTGGACCGTAGTTGACATAAAAATATATCATTTGCTTAACAAAATAACCAAAAAACTTTAAAAATTATGTTGTTTTTACTGGGTTGGTTTAGTTTTTTTTAGGGGAACTTTTTTCCCTCTTGCCCGATTTAGCCCATCTTCGAACTTAATCTGCTTCAAAATATATTTACACCAAATTTGAAGGGTCTAGCTCTTTTCGTTTGGACTGAATCGTGATTTCCACGGACGGACATGCTCAGATCGTCTTAGATTTCATCACTGATCAAGAATATATATACTTTATGGGGTCTGAGATGGATATTTCGATGCGTTACAAACGGAATGACAAAATGAATACCCTCCAAATTCTTTTTTGGAGGGTATAAAAAAACACCTCCATCAAATCTTCAGAATTATTAAACAACAATTAGGCCTATTATTAAAAACAAAATCGATAAAAATATAGTTCTTTGATAAAGTCCATTTTTAAAATTTCAAAACTTTGCAGATATTACATTAAAAAAAATATATTGAATAAAAATTATTTTTATTTTTATAGCTCCAAATATTCTCCTTAAAATGACAGAATATTCAGTTTTGGGCATGAGATGGTTTTTGAGATACACATTAAAAAAAACAAATAAACTGAAGAAATTTGGCAAAATTATATTTACTAAATTTTAAAAAAATTTTTTTTATTTTTTTCCGTTGGTAAAAGCATTAAACAGAATGAAAAGATCCTCTGACCGAATTTCATCCAAATCAAATCAGGGAGCAAATTACGGCACTCAATATCGATCGAAATTTCCATTTAAATTGTATTGAAATTTCGATCGGTATCGGTGCGGTAATTTGGCCCCAGGTGTTGCGTCTAACTGTTAGCTGTTTTGTAATGGTACTACCCATATTAAGATTCTGAATTAAAAACAAAAAAAAAATTTATATACAATTCGTGTTATAAATAATTTGGGACCGCCCTGCCCAATTTACTAAAACAGTTGCTTAAATGATTTGAGTTTAACATCTTCTTAGTTGGGTTCTAGCAGAGTACTCAGATTTTCTCATAGCGCACAGTGGGCTACAAGCAAAATATTTTCGAAATAAATAAGCTACTTGGCAACAACTGTCCCCAGGGTATAAAATTATGCATGCTGATAGCAGAGAAGTATTCCCAACTGACGAGGTGTTGAAAAACACAGCTGGATTTAATTTTTTTTTGCCAGAATTTGTTTTTATTTTTTTTATTATGACCTTAAGGATATAGTGGGAGAGGCTTTAAGCGTCCAGTACTTTATGTGATTTTTGATATGCTTATTTCTTAAAACGTTTTGATTTTTTTTGTATTTTTTCAGAAGTGTATTTTTGCCCTTCAGCGGCTTATTGTTGTTGGTTTTGCATTTGATTTGCCATTTGCTTTTTTCGTTGCTCCAACAGCAGTAACAACAAACTAAGAACGATAGGAAAAACACCAAAAGTCAAAGAAAACAGCTTCAGACACATAGAAGTGGGTTTATTTCTTTTATTTCTACTGTTTCTTGTTTGTTGACTACTATTTTGTACTACCGCCAGTTGTCATTGTTGTGTTCGCTGTTATTGTATTGTAGTCTATGATGTTTTTTCTTGTTGTTTTTGCTGTCATTGTTGTTGTTGTTGCTGTTGCTGTGTATTTGAATATTAGCACAGATCTAAAAGGTATGAGACGACTACATATTATTTACTTTTCTTGGCATGTTTATTTCTTTCTTCTTTAATAAATAAATATTGTGTATTGCAGAACAACGAACGCATGGAAGTGAATTCATTTAGATTGTGATTTTTTTCCTTCATGGTTTGCTTTTGTGTTCGATTCATTTGCTGCTTGAAATCTAAATATAAAATGATACGAACGTCAGAAGAAAATAAAACAACACTCGAGACACCGGTACCACCAACGTCGTCCGTCTTCATCATCATTAGATTGCCATCATGACGTATACGCAATTTATAATTCGCCTTGGGTTACACAAATATGTAACTCATACGTCGTGTGTCCGTCCATTTGCATGCAAATCTGTGTTGTACGCCTGCCTTGCATTTTTATTTGTTTAATATACACATCCATACACACACACACACACACACACACAAGCATACGTGCGAATGTGGCTTTGTGTCTAGTTGTTTGCGTGATTCTCAATGAGGTTTTTTTAATATTTCCATTAAAAGAAAACATCACTTAGTCAACACCTTTTTTAAACTCTGCTGCTAAATCTTCCACTCGTACTCGAATATTCTTGTGCAGCCTTCTTTGCTGGCTTGGTTTCTGCTTTCCTGTCCTTTTGTTGTTGTTCGAAGCCAAACTTTTTGAGACATAGACAGTTCAACAACTACTATTATTTTCATTATACTAATACACACACATCCACACACATATTTACAAGTTGTCTGACGATTACTTTGGTTTTAATAACTAAAATGCGTAGTATTCCGGTGGTGCTGCCGCAATTAAAACTATACTCGTAGAGTTCTTAAATATTGTTACAGTTTATTGTACTAGAAACATCTATTCTATATATTTTTTCCGTTTTAATTTATTTTATGCTTTTTCATATTCATTTTTTTTTTGCGATAAATTTATAAGGAGCGAAATGTGTTAGAAGTTGGTAGTATCTTGATTAGAAACAACAAAAGATGGTTACACATAGTGGGTTAAAAGGACGCAAAATTAATTTCATATTCCTGTTAAATGAGATATTTAAAGAGATAATTTTCGCTATAAAGCGCACGAGTATTCTAAATAAACTTTAGTTTCTTAATTGTTTGGTAGTATTAGAAGTATTAGAATTTTTATTGGCTGTTATTTTTAAGCAGAAACGCTCATTATTGAACGTATATGAGAATTAATTATAGCTTTTCTTTTTATTGTTCCTTTTTTTTAGAACTTGAAATAACTAATACTTCGCTGTAATGAAAATATTAAAGCCAAAAACATTTGATCAAGCCAATGTAACTTAAATCTGCTTCATTATAGATTTTTGTCTGAAACGGGTGAATAAATGAATGGCCAAATCAGCGCCATTCCCACCGAAATTTCAATACAATGAGTTAGAAAAAGAGATGTAAATGACGATGCTGGCCTAGGACGCCGTAGCACATTAACCACCGATCAAATCAATGAAGAAAATTTGCTACGGAAAATCGTCATATTACTATTAAAAGAGTTGCTGAGGGTGCTGATATATCGGTTGGCTTATGCTAAATAAATTTTTTTTTAGCCAAAGCCAACACTGTAATCATGCCTCAGCCGCCATGTTCACTAGATTTAGGCCTCTGCGTCGTTTTCATGTTACAAGAATTGAAGAGATCCATGAAAAAACTGGTTTATGTGACGATGGAGTAGAAAAAACTAGAATCGCTCTGAGTGCTCAAGGACATACTAAAAAATGCGTATCAGAACTGCTTTGAAAATTGGCAAGAAGCTAAATAAATACTTTTTTTTAAGAAAAATTTAAATTCACCTTATTTTTGAACAGATCTCGTATATCTTAGTGGACTACTTCAAAGTTGACAAATATAAATTGATAAGTAAATAAATATTTTTTGGGCAAAATTAAAATTCACTATATTTTTTTAACTGACCTCGTATATCTTACTAAACGACTTTAAAGGGTGCATACCATGAATTGATATTGGAATAAATATTTTTTGAGATATATTAAATTTCACCATATTTTTTGGACAGCCCTCGTATATTTTAGCGGACGACTTTAAAGGGTACAAAACATGAATTGATAATGGAATAGAAATTTTTTGAGAAAAATTAAAATGTATCGCATATTTTGAACAGACCTCGTATACCTTAGAGATAAATAAAAATGTTTTGAGAAAAACTACAATTTGCCTGATTTTTTGAACAGACCTCGTATTTTTTTTTGTAGGATCAGCACTTAGGGAAGTCCTCTATATATGTAGATGCAGAGCATTGCGCCGGAACTAGAATAGAGAGGATAATACTGAGAGGAGAAGGTAAAGAACTTTTCGTACATATTTTAACCCTTTTTTACTTCGCCGGCAAATTGTTGCTATAGGGCCGACGAAGGAGGGTGCTGTTGTTCTACTTTTCAGTACAAACGCTGCCAGTAATGTTCAGCAACCAGAGTGCTATGACTTCTTCACTGAAACAGGCCGATAACAACTAACACAACCACGCATTTAGGTTGATCAGAAAACTTCGATACCATATTTATAAGTGAAACGGTTTCGAATCATATTTATAACTAAAACTTGTTTTTATATTTTACTTTGACTTAAGAAGAGACAGCAGCCCCTTTGATGAGCTAAAAGACAGATGAACCGATAGATTAAAGACTATCTGAACAGGTAATAAATATTTAATAATTTAAAACCTTTGGAAACATAACTGAGACCTGTTTTATACGTTAATAAAATTCCGATGCTTCAACTTAATTTTTATCAAACACAGCAAAGGCATCGCTCCACTGTCTCCTAAGTTAAATACCATTAGCAGCTATCAAAGTATTTGTGTGTGCAGCTCTCTGTGGAGTGTGTGTTTAGTGTCTGGAATCTTCTTGCATTTCTTCAGGTAATTTGTGGTATTTTATAATTTTTTTTTCTCTTTTATAAACAATATTTTTAAATTTTTTTTTTTTGCCACATCTTGTTGTAAATGTCTCAAGTTGTTGTTGTTGTCGTTTTTGCTATTACGCAATGTGCCTCCATATCTTGAGAAGATTTAATTTGTTTATGTAACACCTTGTTTGCTAATAATTCCATAAAAAAAAGAAGACGTTTTTATTTCTTGCAGACTTTAGCAGCCAGACATTAGACTTAATTTACATACATTTCTACATTGTTTACATTCATGCAGATACATATTTTACACGATGCAATAATTACTTAGGAGAGTTCATACATCCATTCGTTAGTTCGTTCATTCATTCATTCATTTATTCATTGTTTCGAATTTGTAGACAAACGCTGAGATGGCAAATTGTTGGTTTAATTCTTGACTTATTTTATTGTTTTTTTTTTAGTTTTTGTAAATATGTAGTTTTTTGTCTTCTTCCATATTTTTAATATTTGAGTGTAATAATGGAAGTGCGAGCGAGCACTTTTACATAGTTTTAGCGTGTCTGAGGGTACTGGTGTATAAAATTGTTATTGTCAGTTTTCACAAAAGAAATTACAACAGCAGCAACAACAACAACAACAACAACGACTGCAATAACAGCTACAACTAATTTGCGTAATTATTTATTAACCTCAAAGTTTTGAAATCATGTTTGTGAACAACATGCACATTTGCATTAAACGTGCGACTATTTATTTTTCTTGTCTCATCATGTGTTTTGTTTCAATTTAGTTCATACGCACAATATTCGTTCGACAAAGAACGCACACACGCACACATAGTACATACAACACACACCGATTGTGTAATGAAACTGTCTGTGTCCCTCTGGCTTAAAAAATAAAACAAAAACAAATACTTTCATGTTAAACAACTAGTCTGCAGGACTTACAATTGACAATAATTTAACTAGAGCAAAAATAATTTAAAATTTTATGATTATGCAAAATAAATGGAACCTGCTAATGATCGGAATGCAGGGATGGAAGTAAGACTATTGTGATCAAAATGTTTTACAGGCAAGACTGTCAACTTGTTTGTAATTAGAAATATATAAAGATAAATTGTTTGATTTCATGTTCGTTTTATTGCTTTTAAATGAAATAAAACACACTTTAATAATTTCGTTATTAATGCCATTTTTACTGCATTTAAATTTCACGGATAAAAGATTTACATTCACTGTTCTGGCTTTTCATACGGACTAGAATCGCCGGGTGGTAAAATTTCGACCACTTGACATTTACATTTCAAATCAAATTTCTGCAGCACACCTGGGCTCAATTATCGCATTAGATATCGATAGAAATTTGTATTAAAAATGTATGGAAATTTCGCTCGATATCGAATGCCGTAATTTGGCCCTTGGGGTCGAATTATCGCTTTCGCTGTCGATAGAAAGTTCAATACAATTTAAATGAAAATTTCGATCGATATAGAAGGCCGTAATTTGCCTCCCCTGACTGTACATGCGATTCTAACATTAAATTAGATTTACTGAAATCAAGAAAATTAGCAAATGACATTTCGTATCTTCACGGCTTACTTGTTTTCTTTTTTTTTATCTCGGACCTGCACTCAGGGGATGACCCCTACATATGCGGTGCATTGCGCCGGAACTTGAAAGGAGGGTATGGAATTGAGGGGACAGATGAAGACAGAAGAGAATTTTTTGTAGGTATTTCAATCTTTTTACTTCCCCGGCTAATTTTTTGCTACAGGACCGACGAAGGAGGGTGAGGTTATTACTCTGCTTTCAGCACACGATAGTGTCAGTCGCTGCTAATTATGTTCAAACTTATTAATGTTATTATTATGATAAGAATTTTTTCTTTAGACTTGAGTTCAAATCTGCAATCCTCAAATTATTATTCATGTATGTGCTGTGAATCGCACGATTGTCGAATCACATGCGACTTGAAAAACGCCAATTTCTTTTGCACGATTGCGAACTCCAGCACACCAATTTTGTGACTTCAAATCGAAAACGCTTTATTTCATGCGATAAGCGATTTCCATCACATGGCCGATTATTATTTTTTTTTTGTGAATTTTTTTTTTTACTAAATTCAAATTATTTTATTAAGATTGGAATATTTAGAATACATTTATAATCATCAAACTAGCACAAGAGATTAGAGGCCAAATTACCGCATTCGATATCGATCGAAATTTCCATACAATTTAAATACAAGTTTCGTTCGATATCGAGTGCCGTAATTTGACCCCAGTACTGATTTCGAGGCCGCGATGCTATCTCATCACCGTTCTTTGTTTCACTTTTTCCAACGCTGATGATACTGATCCGTTCTGCTAGTTTGATGATTATAAAAATATTCTAAATAAAATAACTTGAATTTAAGAAAATTTTTTTAAAAATAAATCGCAGATAGCAGATTGGAACTTGAGTATGAATAAAAAATTCGTATCTAAATACATAAACAGAAATATTTACTTTACTTTTAAACATTGCAAAATTCATCATCCCAACGAGAAGGGTAAGTGTTCTATTTTTAATATGGTATTGACGTTCACGTCGACAATCAGTTACAGAATAGGAGGTTTATTAAATATATAAAATTCTTAGCCATTAATTTCATCAATATTTTTATCTTCGGTACTTTGAAAACATATTGGCTATTTATTTAAATACGATCGTGGCTTTGGAATTTTACAAATGAATATGTAAAGGGTGTTTTTATAAGAGCTTGCTGATTTGAAATTTAAATAAAACACATGCCAAATTATGAAATGGCCAAAAAAAATTTTTTATTTGGTAGATAATTTCTTGTCATTTAACATTTAAATATAATTTCGGGCATATGGCCACCACGACTATTTTGCACAAAGGACATTCTGGAGGTCCAATTTTCGACCACCTTTTCAAGCATTTGAGGGCGTATTTCAGCAATGACACGTTGAATACTGGTTTCCAAAGCGTCAATCGTTGCTGGTTTATCCACGTAAACCAATGATTTCAGGTATCCCCACAAAAAATAATCGAGTGGCGTCAAATCACACGAACGCGGAGGCCAATTCACCGGTCCATTTCTCGAAATAATGTTGTCGTTGAAATGTTCTTTCAAATAAGTCCATTGTTTCGCGCGCAGTATGACAAGCGGCACCATCCTGTTGAAACCACATTTCGTTTACATCCATATCTTGAAGTTTTGGCACCAAAAATTCATTGATCATGATTCTGTATCGATTTCCATTCACGGTAACGCGTCGTCCTTCCTAATTTTTAAAGAAACAAGGACCGATGATTCCACCAGCCCATAGACCGCACCAAACAGTACATTCATTTATCGGGATGAATTGGTAATTCTTGAACGGCGTGTGGATTATCTTTGCTCCAAATACGGCAATTTTGCTTGTTGACATATTCATTCAACCAAAAATGCGCCTCATCACTGAAGAGAATTTTGCGGTAAAAAAGCGGATAAACATTTTTAATTGAACACTGTTTTTGAAAATAAATTTCCATGATTTGGAAGAATTGTTCTGAAGTTAACCTGTTCATGATGATTTGCCAAACAATACTGAGTAGAGACGTCACTTTAAACTGTCAAACAGCTGTCAGACAACAGAGTGATTCGTATAAAAAAAAACTTCATAAAAAACACCCTTTAGTTTCAGTTGAAAAATCAGAAAGTCTAATTTGAGTCACCCTGTTCGCACAGAAACTATGGCATTGATTTCAAGTGCTTCCCTTTAAGTTTCATTTTTATTTTGTAATTTGTAAAATATATCACAGAGATTTTCTCTAACATTGTCTTACACATCGGCTGAAACTTCAATTTACAATTATTTTCTTGTTTTGTTTTAATCAGCTGAATTTGTTTCGACTTCCCGTTTCTCAACTGCCAAATATTGCAGTTGCTGTTGTATTTGCAACTGCCATACAAAATTAATTTGCTTTATCATGAGAGCAAGGGTGTTGCCTGCAGCACTTGCCGGTTAATGTGTACTAACAAAGTGTACTAAAATAGAGCAACTTATTACTGTTCCGTTACGCTAACCGAGTCGCTGACACCTTAATTTATTGTTGGACGCGAAACTACCGGGTTGCTCTGTTAGTAAATTGGACCAAATGTGTACGTGATTATGTGCGTAATGACACGAATGTGCGAGTACTTAGCACACGTGTAAAACGAGTATTAATGTTGGAAAAACATTTAGGAAATTGTATTTTGCTAAGAAGCAAACACCGGCATGCAAGAGTATGAGTGTTCTAATGGCAGCTACTCTGGCTCTGAAAGTTCTCATATGCTTTTGCTTTCCTCTTGTGAATGTTCATTTAATTGTTCAACTCAAATGAAGTGGAAACGAGGCATTAAAGTGCATATAATAAATTAGAAAAGAACATTTTTGAATTCATTAAACTTTAATTTATTAGGAAGTTTCTAAGAGATGTTGAATGCTAATCTTTTATTGCTGCAATAGTTGGCAGTCAGTTAAATTTTTAATACAATATATAAATGCTATTAAAAGTATGTTGGACTATTATTATGTTTCCTTTTTATTAAACTATAACAAAGACTGGCGCTCAGGAGATGATCTGTACTCAGGCAATACTTTGTGCCGGAATTATGGCAACAAGGGATCAGTGTCGGGAGTGCAAATCGCACAGGATGAGAGGAAGAGTGAATAATGCTCGTGTTTGTTTCAATTTTATTACACAAACATTTTGTTCTATTCATTGTACTAAATATAATATTTACCGAGTGCTGTAATAATTAATTATATATTTTGTTAAACGAAAAATTATTAACAACAGCATTGCAGTATCATAAATATAGGATACACTATCATGAGTAAATAACTGAATAAAATTGAATGTAATAATTATTGCTTCAGTAATTTTTAGGGACTTTTTAAGCTTTAAAATTAATTTATTTGTTCCAAAGATGTTGAACTTTAATAGTAAAGGTTACATTAAAATTCATTATAACAAAACATACAAAATGAAAAAAGTTTAATACAAAATAAATAAGATAAGAGTGAATAATCATTTTTGTTCCTTTATTCTGTAACTATTTGTCAACGTGAAAGAAAAACCGCATCTGGGGCCAAATTACCGCATTCGATATCGAGCGAAATTTCCATATAATTTAAATACAAATTTCGTTCGATATCGAGTGCCGTAATTTGCCCCCTGTTCTCGCTTTATTCAGCAATTTATGATTTCCAAAGACTTAGAGAGTAGCCAAAGCATGTCCAAAGCAGTTAATTGTAACGGTAAATTGCCGCAATGCATCAATTATTGGTATATTTCATATGCCAAGCGTATGATTTCACAATTTATTGTTACATGCGACAATCGAGAACAAAATTGTGGCGATTTGCCGCAATCAAACTCTGGTGTGGCAATCGTGTGAACGTGTGGTGATACCCAATACTAATAAATACTTTTTCATACAACTCTTCTTTTTATACATATTTTTAGTACAATATTTCCTACTATGTAATTTTTGATTATTATAATTCTCTTATTCATTCGTTTAGTTTTTGCAAAAAAGATTTCTTTCTTTTTGTTATCAAATAAATAAAATTTAGATTTAACTAATTAATCTTTTACTACGAACACCCCACAAACGGTTTATAGGTAAACATACGTCAGTAAAAATAGATATCAAAAAATGCACCAATATTTATTGTTTTCTCGTGCGTCAAAAAAAGAAGACAATTCGCGCCAATAGTTAGTTTTTTTACAATAAAATTTTTCATGCATTTGTGTCTTGTTTTTTAATATTGTATATGGTGACACTAGTTGCAAAAATTCCTTTAAACGTTTCGTCATTCATCCGAATAAAGTTTTTGAACAAAAAGTTTTGATTTTCTATTTCAATGTTTTTTCATATCCATCAATGTTTTTTCATATGCGCCATCAGTGCTTCTTTTTGTAAGCCGCTCTTTGATCCATGTACTTCTTTTAGCTTTTCTTTTCTTCAGTTTTTATATCTTCAACTGCACACATGATAATTATAGCTGATGCAATATTTTTTTTCTTTAGAGAACAAATCGTCTCTACGTAAAAAATGTTTTACAATTTACGCCAATATAAAAAAAAAAAAAAAATTGGCATCTAGCACAACAGCTGCTTCGCAGATTTGCCGTGCAAGGGAACAATCGTGTGACTGGAGTGCGACAATTATTGCCACTTAATGGTTTTGCGTCAATTCGCGACAATCAAGTTTATGTAAAATGAGACAATCATGGGACCGCAGAGATTTATTGTGCAAAAAATCAGAACAATAAAAATCGTGTAAAACTAAGATCACACTATCGTCGCAATGTACCGATTTTCATCGGCTCACTGAAATAAAGTTACAATTAATAAGTTAATTTGCCTTATTTGTCAACTAATTGAAATATAAGGAAATAGTTGCGCCATACTGCATTGTTAATAATGCCATATAGACTTATTCCGGAATTAATTAAGAAATAATGCAATTTTGGTTTAGCACTTATGACTTAATAGCAGTAAGCCGACGAAAATCGGTACATTGCGCAGATACTGTGATCTTAGCTTTACACGATTTTTATTGTGCTGATTTTTTGCACAATAAATCTCTGCGGTCACATGATTGTCTCATTTTACATAAACTTGATTGTCGCGAATTGACGCAAAACCATTAAGTAGCAATAATTGTCGCACTCCAGTCACACGATTGTTCCCTTGCACGGCAAATCTGAGAAACAGCGGTTGTGCTCACAGTTGCCATAGTTGGTAACATTCTACCAAAATTGGTAATTTTCTTTAGGGTTGGTAACTTGGTAACTTTGTTTTTAAGGCTTGACAAACTATCAAATTATTGCTTTTCTTTTATCATTTTTCCGCATTACTCAACACTGAGAAAAAAATCATTAAAAACAACTGTGTGAATGTGCGCCAAATTGTTCAACGGCGTAATATGCAAATGTCATTATGTTTGGTCAGCAAAAATATTATTTTAAATGACTGCAATATTAAATAATTTATTTAAATTAAATACGGAATTCGTAGGTATAATGAATTGAAATATTTATTTATGTTCTAAAATGAATTAAAACGTTTTATGTTATGTTTTTTATTAATAAAAGTTGTTGTTTTTATTATAATAAAAATAGAGATTTTTGTTTTTATAAAAAAAAATTTTGGTAACTTTTTGGTAACATTTTCGGAAAATTTTGGTAGAAAATTTTTTTACTCAGTGGCAACCGTGGTTGTGCTAGATGCCAAAATTGGTACTTTGCGACAATCGCGCGATCTTAATCTACAACGAGTAAGTGACAGTCCTATTTTTGATGACATTGAGAAATACTTACAGAATAAAGGGGGGGGGGGGGGGTCTATTTTAAAATTTACACTAAAGAAATGCAATAGTTTTTGATCACAATTAATTTTATACGGACAAGCTGAGTCAACTTGTCTCTCTTAGAATCACATAGAATTATGGGGTCAAATTACGGCATTCGATTCGAAACGAAATTTCAATACAATTTATATACAAATTTCGATCGATATCGAATGCCGTAATTTGGCTCCTGGTCGTATTTACTACTTTAAATCCGTGCTCCAGCTAGACGAGTTAAAGACAATTTCATGCACTGGATATTGAAAATTTTACAAAAACATGTTGTCTACTGCATAACATAATGTAGCATGAGCACATGTATCAGTATAATTTTTAAAAGCTTATAACTTTTAAAATAGCAAATCGATTGTAATAAAGTTTACATTGTGTCCATCTGCAAATAAATACCTTTCAAATTATAAATATTTGATCGTAATCGAGATTATAATAAGATTGTAAAAGGGATAACAAAATATCACCTTGGCTCTAAGTTACGCATTCCACAGTACGTAACTTCGGAAGAACATAATTTTTTTGGGAATACATTATAAATTCTAGATTATATTGATATTGGCGCCTATGGCCATCTGATAAAAATTTCTTTTCCGTTTCAATCGAAAAGTTCACAAAGCTGCCACAACACCAAGAAAATATATAAATGAAGAAAAAATAAAATGGCTGCCATAAAAGTGCTACATTTTTTTTTTAGATGGGTCTTCATATTAACTTAACCCAAAGATATATTTTTTAAGCCCGACAAAACTTGTGGAAAGTCAAATGGAAGGTTCTACTGCGCTTACTTTTTGATATTCATGATAAATACAGTCTGTCAGTTTATTATGAACAAATTGGCGTATAAGCACCGAATTCAAAATATTCAAATTTTCTTCGCGCAAGTTATAAGGCAACAAAGTCTTGTTCAGAATTGATTTTGTAAGGATGAAGGGTTTGTCTACAATAGGCATGCATATCCTTAAAAGCAGTCATGGAAGAATTTTTCAATAAGTAAATTTTTCTAAAATCTCGGTAAAAAATATTGCAATTATAATGCAGTAAAACTTTAGTTTTCAACTTATTTGATTCTGCAAGAAGGAAGACTTTGGATACACTTTTGTCTCATGTAGAGTGAAGCCAGTCCACAAAATACCCTACAGACTCCATTACATTTTTAAAAAATTCACGATATTGATCTTTATGAGATGTAACAGGACAACGCTATCGATCGAAACTATTTGAGGAAATGGGGCTGCCAAGATAGTGGGACCACGTGAAGTTACTGCTTTACGCTTCGTCGAGAAGAGACGCATTGGCCGTATAATCGAAATTATATTTTAATGATACACCATTTATTAATGTATAAAACTTTTAATGAATTGAATATTAATTTTGTGTGCTGTTTTTTAAAATGTAAAATTTTATTCAGCCTAATAAAACACCTTCTATTTCCGTCAGATTCTACAGGGTGGGCCAAAAGAAACCAAGGGGTGTAAAAGTTTAATAACTTTTTTGTTTATTATTTTTTTTTTATTTTTTCTTTCAGATTATATAATATACAAAATGGGAATTTTTTTACACTAAGTATGAAAAATGATGTCTCTTAAATGACCACCGTTTTCAGCTTCGCACTGATGGGCTCTTTTCAGAGCATTTTCCATAACATCTTTCAAAACTTGTGGCTGTAGCGTTCGAATTTCTGCAACAATGTTTGCCTTGAGTTCAAGGATTGTCTCTGGCTGGTTCACATACGCTCCTTCAAAAAACCCCAAAGAACTCAAGGCAAACATTGTTGCAGAAATTCGAACGCTACAGCCACAAGTTTTGAAATATGTTATGGAAAATCTGAAAGAAAAAATAAAAAAAAATTAATAAACAAAAAAGTTATTAAACTTTTACACCCATTGGTTTCTTTTGGTCCACCCTGTATTAAAGGATATTATCCCTGAAATATGGTTAATTTTTTTTAAATATCATTTAACTGAAAAAGCGAATAGCTCGATGTTTTCTGCCTAAATTATCAAAATGTCACGTAGGGTGTTTAGCTTTATAGTTAACGATATTTTATAAATATTTTTGTGTTTTAGTATTTAAAATTTTTTTTTATTTAATTTTAAAATTAGATTAAAACAGATGCCAAAATATATTTAAAGAACTGTACGTCTAAGAAAAAAGCAAACTCAAATGTAGCGATAATTAATTTTAATAAAAATTGGGCTACAAAATATAAAAATCATAATTATTTAAGAAAAAAACTGCAAACAAACAAACAACTAAATTCCTTATAATTGAATTGCGCAAAATTTAACCGCCCAAAAAGCAAAAATGAAATGAACACAAAATTTTTATTGCAACAGAACAACTAAATGAATTTTCAGACACAATACATTCATTTAAAAATGCTCTCGCTTATTTATTACATTTTGTTCAATGACAAGAAAAAACATAAATTAATAAAAAGTGAAAAACAAGAAAATAAAATTAAAAAAAAAATCCTCTGAGGAATATTTGCAAAAAGAAAAACCAAACCCGGGCCGACGATACAGAAATTAATTTTAAAAACAATTAAAATAAAAGATTTTTTTTAAATGATTTTTTTTCTCTCTCTCTTGTGTTTCTTTATAATGGCTTCTTTCTGATGGCAGGCAACACAACAGATAAATGCTTGTTGATGGCTGATGAATAAAGTTTTTATTCAATCACACTTAGGGGAATATTATATGAAATATATAACGAGTAACGAAAAAATATGTATTAAATTTATTTTAGGTTTATGGCTGTTTGCTAGCGAATCATCGGGAAAAATCAATTTTCGTTTAACTGCCAATATCTAGGCAATGAAATTTATTCCACAATTGATCTTAAAAGTAGGCAATGAATTTTTTCATTTGGTGATTCCATACAACACAATAGCCCAATTCACAATCCTGTGCAAATGGTCTTGCATTATGGTATTTGCAAATTGAGAGAGTATTTGAGAGCATTTACAATGTATTTTGTTGGTGTAGAGTACAATTATTTTGCAAATGCAATGATGCACGACCATTTGCACAACATTGTGAATAGGGCTAATAGCAAATTTACTATAAAAGAACTTTCAATGCTACAGAAAAATTGGTCATTTATTTCGAATGTTTGAAATTACAATATGGCAATGCCATGTTTGCCAGATGAGCGTTAATAGTTGCCAGATTTAATTTTTCTCACTTTGTTCCGATTTTTGGTTTTTGGCTAACAATTTTCAAGTTTGAACATTTTTCTGACAATTTTAATAATTAAAAATTGTTAGCATTTTCAATCAAGCCACATAATAAGCGGTGATAAACAAATATACACATGAGTACTGATGACGAAAGTGTAGCGATTTTCGAAAACTGCTATTCTCCTCTGCCGCCGTGTAAGTTGGATAACTAAAATTGATGTTGAATTTTTCTCGTGCTTTGGAATATTTAGCTTATCTTCCTGCATTTAAAACAAATTTTCGTTAAATTATTCTATCAATCTTAATCGAGTTATAAATATCCATTTTAATTTAATTGTCGTGGTTTCCCCAAGTGTTAACTTCCAGTCAAGTGATTAAGAAGTTTAAAAATATCAAAGTTGAAATAATCACTAGTCTTTTTATTTACTTATTTTATCATTATTAGTCAACTTAATTTGATACTCGCATTTCTTGCTTAGCATGTGAGTTCTAAACTGGATTTATGGCATGAATATGTTTTATGAAAATAAAATATGAAACAGAAAGTTGAGTCATCAGACTAGCAGCGCATTGGGCCGACATACGGCAGTTGATATCTACCGAATTTTCCATTTAAATTGTATTGAAATTTCGATGGATATAGAACGAGATAACTGGGCCCCACGCCAGTACTCTTGTTTTTGAAATTGTTACATCTCATGAGTGTTATTCAATTTCCTTTCACTTTTTGTAATTCCAAAAACTTTACTGGCAACACTTTGCATTTAATCTTAAATAAAATTATGTTTTTTACGTCTAACTCCCTTCTTTTACAGCAATTTCTTTTCATACCAATTAATTGTTACTTCAAAAAACCCTCCTTCGTAGTTATTAAATTTATATTGCCGAGTTCCTTAAACAAAAATCCTCTTTCCCAGTTATTACAATTATATTGCCGGATTCCTTTAAAATAGCAGACGATTAAGGAAGCGGGATGTAAATAAGTAATTCTTTGCATACAAGAGAATACCATTAAATAAAACTGCTTTGCTTTACGTTTATTATGTTTGAACAGCTTTAACGCTCCTCGGTAATCGCTGCTTACTTTAATAAACTTATAGCTCACTCACACTTATCGAAACGGAATGTTTTCTTTTTATTAAATTATAATTTGTTCTTATCTTCTTTTATGTTGTTACTTTTTGGCTCCTGTAAACTAGGCAATATTTTTCATTTAAATTAATCCTCCTAAGGGTATGCAGCATGTTGTTATGTTTGTTTTTTTACATTTTTTTATTGATATTTTCGATTAAATGATAAAATAAATGAACGTTATGGCGAGAAAAACGAAAACGAGATAGAAAACAAGAATGTGTGAATAATAATATTATTAAAGAAAGAAAGAAAAAAAAACAAAAGCAACAACAAAAATCAAAATAATCCCATTCTAAGCATATTATAGTCATTTGTGTATGTTTATCAATGTCCTTTTATTTTTTCAAGCTGTTTACTTTATTATCCTTGAATTGTTCATTCTGCTGCTGCTGCTATTGATTGTAAAGACTTTTATCATTTAGATTTTGGCAACAAATAGCAACAGCAGTATCACACAAAATGAAAATAAATGATTTTGTTTTTCTGATAAAACGCAAAAAAAAAAAAATCCCATAAAAAATTTACGCATATTTTATTACAAATATTATTTTGTGGCAAATTAAATCTCTTAGCAACAAAGTCTCTCCATAGACAGGATTGTAAGAAAAAAATTCAACACGCAGAGTTTACATATGTTGCTGTTTTTTTCTTTCTTTCGATTCATTATAACTATAAAACTCAAGGGACTTTAAATAATTTAAGAACGAAATATCTTTAGCTGATTGCTAAATACTTACAAAATAAGCTTGTGTGTTAGTACATTGCTTAATGTTATAAGAGCTAAATTAATAGACTTGCAGACAACAAGTCACATACACACACACACAGACAGTTTTTACAAATTGCTAATTTAAAACTTTCATAAGAAAAATTGCCAAAAATCAAGTGCCATAAAAAATATATTCTTGTCAAGTAATCATATTTTAGGACAAAAAGTGCCACTGTACATCTAATTCAAATATTTTAATTATATTAATGAGAATGAATTATTTATTAACTGGGTTAACTTCTTTTTGCAAAATTTGCCAAGGCCACTGTATAATATTTCCATCGAAAGTGGCTCACGTTATCAAACTGTTGCTGTAAAATTCTGGTTTTAAATTTCTAGTGCGAGAAAGAGCGAGACAGATTGTAGTCAAGGTGTCCATTACCAACTTATTTTAAGCTCATTGGATGAACACTTCAGTAGTTCGCTTAATTTGTGTGCAAGTGAAATGGATTCATTCCAAAAATGCGGCAAAGCATTGGAAAACGTCTGCTAGGTTCGTATAGGAGATGGTGTGTCTTTACTGTCTCACAGGTGTGTTTCGAATCATTTTCACCACTGGGATATTTCAAGGTATTTTTATGTTACTGATTTATGAAGGAGTCAAGATAATTCCCTGCCCTCAATTAATCGTTCAAAAAATTCATTATGTCGTTTGTAAACATTAATCACAAAAATTTAAGTAAGAAAAAATATATTTTCGTTAAATTGTGTTATTTATAAATATCAAAGGTATACATCATAATTAGCAGCAGACGAAATTATTTAGTGCATAGATTAATGAAAAAAAAAATAAAACACACACACACACATCTTCCGATTATTTTCATTTCAATTAAAGTGGGTCAACTGAAATCTTTTGTTTTGTAAAAAGTTAATCATTTTTTTATTTATTATTTTCGAGTTGGTATCTACAATTTATGGCTTAAACTACGAGCAGTTTTTAACCTCATACAAAATATTACAATGTGTCTCAGTCTTAATGGCCACCAGAACGAAACATGTATTCGATGTTTTATAAAGTGCCATAAAATCATTTCACATCAATTAATATTAATTAGTATTTTGCTAAACTTTGTCCTTTTTCCTTTTCTTTTATTTTTTTTGCCAAATTCATTATTTATTATTATAAAAAAGAATATGAGGAAAAGTGCATGCAACCAACATGTTTTAGGCGGTTAACAACGACTATTTAAAGAGGATTATTATAAAGAATCGAAAAAATCTATATACAACGATTCATTGAAATTGAAAATTTAATACTTCACACATTTAACTTGCGATAGTTGGGTGAAAACTAATAAGTCCTACGGGCTGGTGCTGGTGTCGTTGGTATGAATGCGTTTGGGCATAAAAACCATCATGGTAGAATTTTCCTTTACAAAATTTTTAATTCAAGAAATATTGTTTTCAATTAATAATTTAACTAAATCAGTGTTTATTACAATCACTAATTTCATATCGAAAAGCTTTAACAATTTAAATACACCTCTTGTCCGTGAATAACATACAAATTCTATTACTTTGCAGCATTTTTTAAGAAAGCTAGCCTCGTCCAGTGATCAAAATTCGACTACTTCATATTTACATTTTAAATATGTAAGTCTTTATATGGGCTCGCCTATAAGATTGTATATGCGATTCTTTTTTCAAGTTAAAACTATTGAAATTTAAGATATATAATCAATGCCTTTTAATATGTCCTTTTATTCGTTATACAACACACTTTAAGGGGATACAAAAGAGATTCTCTTTCTTTTAATAAAGAAAAAAGAAGCGAGTTATTGTGTATAGACCTCTAAACCAGTGGTGGGCACCGTCAATGTATTGGTAAATTGTGTATGTGTTGAGCTTAAGAGCTACCCACCCAACACAAAACCAAGCGTTTGAAAGATTGTATATTTATACATAATTAGCAATATTTTCTAGGTTGAAAAAAAAAACGGTGATTACGTACAATTATTAATTAAAAATAAAACTTTTTCTAAGTAAACAGTCAAATGAAAAAAATTATAAAAGATAGGAAAATAATTTGATACGTTTTCCATTCAAGAAAAAATAAATAAATAAAAGAATGGTTGCTTGCTGGAGCATAACACTGAATATTCGCCAGAAACAAAAAATACGCGGTTGGATGTATCAAACTTAATAAGCTTTGATATTTGTCGGCATGGAAGATCATTTTCATATGGGAAACATATTCAAAATATGTTTGATAAGATTTTACACAGACTAATTAATAAGACTAAGTGTATTACTAAATTAGGAGAATTAGTATAGTTTGTTATTGGAGAAAAATTGCATGAAAGGCATTCTATGTTATCGAAAGCATTATTTATGACAAAATATTTTTCGCATATCATCATGACTGAAATTGTTTGCTGGACAAATATTCTGGAAAAAAATATAAAAAAATTCGTAAGCATCCGCCTGATATTCATTCGTCGCTGTCTCATCGACGACTAAATTACACCCATACCTAAATACGGGCGGAAAGCGGAACGTTTTTTTCCGCTGAGCGTTAACGCTGAAATGCCATACCTAAACAAAAGCGGCAGCGTTATGTAAAAAAGCAATAAAAACAGGGTTATCAAACAAACAAATTAAACAACCCTGATTATTTTAACAGCTGGACGGACGACATTTGTGATTTTGTTATTGAAATTTTGTACAAATTACAAACGTGCATACATATGTATGTATATAATCATATTGTAAATATTTTCTTACCACCATTTTCTAATACGAAGTGCACAAATTTTTTCTTTTATTATATATTTCACTTTTGTAAATCTTTGCTCTTTTTCTCTGGTTAGAATTCTCTTCTTTTGCAACCAACTTCATTAGAAAACGCTCTGTCAAAATCGGATTTTCCAATAGCAAAGCGTTGCCGCCGCGTTATTTCGGTATGCTCCATACAAAATGTATGGACATGAGAACTTTTGACAGCTAAAAAACGCTTGCCGCCCGTATTTAGGTATGGGAGTTAAAGAGGGTAAGAATACGTGTGAATGATCTCAGCACAATTGTGCTATGAAACGCCCGTATCTGCTCTAAACGCTTACATTTATGCGTGTATGTGTTAGCACACAAAGTGGATTATGAATATTGTGCTGTATGCAAATTTATAATGATTTTTAAAATTTGTAGCCTACGTAATTATAAAAATTATTTATATTGTGCATATCTACATAAAAATGCCTTTCAAATTATATATATTTCATCACTATCGCTGGGCGATAATAACTTTACAGTGTACCGCAAAACATGTGTGGCATATTTATATATAAATTTTTCAAGGAAGTATAATTTATTATTATTATTAGTATAATATTTAATGCATAAAAAAAATTAATTAAAATAAATGGCAACTGTTATGACTGATAACTAATATGCAGATTTTTCATGCAGTTTAAAAAAAATTTTGCAAAAAATTTTTAAATTTTTCCAAAAAAAAAAAAAAAATTTATTATTAATTAAAAAAAAATATATTATTAATTTAAAATAATATATTATTAATTTAAAATATATATATATATATATATATATATATATATATATTATTAATTAAAAAAAAAAAAATATATATATATATATATATATATATATATATATATATATATTATTAATTTTGTTCCCAAAAAAAGTATTTCTCTGAAAAACGTGAAGATAATTTTATTTTGAATTTAATTTTTTACTTTATTTAATAAACTAAACAGTTTTTAAGTTACGCGAATATATGTTGTGCAATCCCCGCCATTTTCGCAATAACGGCTTATCTTGAAACGATATATAGAAAAGACAGTTGGCACCACTGAATTAAGACTATTTAAGTTAGGTTTAGTCTTCTTTTACATATAGGGTATTGAAAGGCAGAGAGACGAAGTTTGTAAAAGAAGGTCGCGAAGATGCGCAGTGTGTAGTACACGACCCTCCGTACCGGACATTTGGTTTCTCTTTCTTACCTGTCGAAATTAAATTTTTTATAAAAATTTTGCCTTTAATAGGTGTAACTATATTCTATAGTTTTTCGAAAAAATATTTTTTTATACATATCAGAAAAACTTAAAGCTGGCATAATATAGATTTTTTTTGCCACGCAACAAAATCGAATATGTCATTTCAAAGATGTATGAAGTAGCATCTTTAAAAATACCACATTTAAAAAAAATCTTTAACCAACGAACCTGGGGGCAAATTACGGCACTCGATATCGAACGAAATTTGTAGTTAAATTGTATGGAAATTTCGCACGATATCGAATGCGGTAATTTGGCCCCTGAAATGATGATTTTTGAAATTAGGCAGCCACAGCTCAGCAAAAACAGTGGTTCTCCACAGACAGAATATTTTGTTCCATTTGTTGCATAGAGTAATTTGTATGGAAAGAAACAAAAAAATTTGCCTGTTCTATACTTCAATTTGCTTATATTATGCATAAAATTTAAAATGAGTTTGAAATGTATTTTAATTAAATTTATTCATACAAAATTTTATTAAAACAGATTTCAAATACGTTTTATTTTTTTTTTATAAATATGGGCGTTAAAGTGGCATACATTTTTGGTATACTGTTCCCTTCTGTTCTGTTCTATACCGCACGCTTTTAACTTTGACATTTGTTTTGATCTCGGCTAATAAATGTTTATTATACTCCTTGTGTCGTAAAGTTTTACTCATATGAATTGACATTCAAGATGATCAGTTTATTAATATAAAATAGAAAAACTTATTTTCTAGACATTTACAAGGATGCAGCATGCTGCTCTAAGCCAAAGTAGGGTGCGAGTATTGTAATAAAATGAAAAAGAAACAAGTGAAACTTTTTTATATATATATAGTTTTTTGATGTCCAATACAATGGCTCAAACGAAAACTATTTCAAACTTAATAAATAAAGTTCATGATGATGAAAAATTCGAGAAACAAAAAGCTACTATAGCAAATTAATAATAATAATAAAAATAGCAAAACATTCTGGCCAATAAATTAAACAAAACAAAACAAGAAACTTTTCTCATTTTGATAATGGCAGTTGAAAGCAACAAATAGAGCTAAACAAAAAAAAAATTGCAAGAAATATTACAAAAAAAAAAAAATGCTAGAGATTCAAAAACACTCAGCTAACGAAACATAAATGGCCAAGACTTTAAGGAATTTTTTTTTTCTCAAGGAAATATTGAAATTGCAAAATGATTAATTAACTATTGTTAAATATGTAGCCAGTTAAACTAGTATATCAAATTACTATTTTTTCCTCTATTTTTTCAATTTTTTTCTTCAAATTATTGAGGGCATATTGCGAAAACCACTAAACCAACACAAATATGCACATGTATTAAATATTTTTGATATTTATTTAGTTTTTGTTCATTTTGATAAATTGTTAAGCTAAGTAACCATGAACAAAAAGTTATTATTGCGAATACGAGGGCGGCCCTAGAATTAGTTGACAGAGCAAGGCTGATGTATTAAAATATCTGATGAACTTTGAAATTTTTTTTTGATATCTCAACAGAGTAATTCAATGGACTGTGATCTAATTACATCTGTCATTATTTTATGTAGGGATATTAAGTGCCAGCGGAGAATTTTCCTGCTACAATTACTCAGATTCGCCAAACTTGCATTTCAATAGGAAGAAAAGACGGTTAAATTTCCGTCTGCTTTCTCCTAGTGGCATGCATATCTGTAATGCCAGCCTTCGCCGGCCCTGTAGCAATAATTAGCCGGCGAAGTAAAAAAAAGGTTGAAATAGCTACAAAAAAACTGTCTTTCATCTCATCTTTCCTAATCTGTCCCCTCAAAAACTATCCCCTCGTTTTCAGTTCCGGGTCAGGGTCATCCCCTGAGTGCTGGTCCAAGATAAAAAAAAAACAATAGGTGCAGTTAAAGATGTTGTTAAAGATACTCCTGTTAAGATGCTTTTAACAGGAACCGTAAATAGCTTTCATCCGAAAAAGTTAAATATAAAGTTTATATGCTTTAATATTCGAATTATAATGAAATCTTATATTTTTTCTACTCTATTTCCCACCAAAAATAAAGTGAATAAATTAAAGGGAAAACTGAAAAAATTTGCCGGAAAAAAACATTCACTATAAGGGAAATTTAGTTTTAGCATGAAACCATTCATTGGGAATTTTGCCACAATTTGCAAGTTTAGGGAAAAGGGAAAAATTTCGTGGAAAAGGTATTCATAATAGGGCTGGCTGGTTATGTTAAAGCTATCGGAGACCTGTACTGTTATATACCAAAGGATTCGTATTGACCTGCTCTTTCAGAATCTATGAAATGCTCTCAACTCCACAGTTAAGGTTTATTTTTCAAAGAAAAATATATGAAAAATCAGTTGAAACACTCAAAAAAAGAGTATTATTTTGCCGCTTTTAAGGAATTTTATTTTTCCGTCTAAATGACACTATATTAAAGAAATCTGTTTTAAATCTCTTAAAAGGATAGTTTTATTTTCTATAAAAGGTTTAATTTTTATACCCTCCAAAAAAGAATTGGAATTCACTTTTTCATTCCGTTCGTAATGCAGCGAAATATCCATCTGAGACCCCAGAAAGTATATATATTCTTGATCAGTGATGAAATCTATCTGAGCATGTCCGTCCGTCCGTCCGTCTGTGGAAATGACGACTCAGTCCAAACGAAAAAAGCAAGACTCTTGAAATTTGGTATAAATATATCTTGAAGGATAGCACAGGTCGAGTTCGGAAATGGACTAAGTCGGGCAAGAGGTAAAAAAGTTCCCCTAAGAAGAACTAAACCAGCCTTTAAAAAACAACATAATTTTCAAAGTTATTTTGTAATTTTGTTAAGCAAATGATATATTTTTATGTCAAAGAAGGTCCAACGCATTAAACTTAAGCCGTAAAATAAAAAATAAAAATAATTTTTGGACCCCGCCCCCTTTTTAGTGGGCGTTATTATATGCAAAAATAGTTTACAAATTTAAGGAATTGTTTTACTTAAGCCTACATTCCTTAAAAATAATATTTTAAGTTTAAATGACGAAGCTGAGATGTAACCTGGTACTCCTCTGCTCTACACCCACCTCCCTCTTTGCCCGGTATATAAATTTTTTTTTTTAAATAAATTTTACATATAATTATTTAATTATTTTTGGAGTTTTATGGCATAGGTGAAATGTCTCCCCCGCGGCCCTTGCCAGAGAGACCCCGACAATATACAGCTTTTATACCCTCCAAAAAGAATTGGAGGCCATAAAGTATATATATTCTTGATCAGTGATGAAGTCTGAGACGATCTAGCATTGCCCATACGTACGTCTGTGGGAAACATGATATAGTCTATTTTTGGACCCCGCCCCCTTTAGTGGGCGTTGACGTACGATATTATATGCAAAAATAGTGTAAATATTGAACAATTTTTATTCCTTAAGCCTATAAGAAACTAAGATGTTCTCGGATCTTGCAGAGGTAAAACGTCTCCCCCACGGCCCTTCCCGGAATGACTCTGTCAAAATAGACATTTAAAACTGGGTACAGAGATGTCTTAAAGGAACTCTGTCGCACCAAGTTAAACATTTTAAATTTACTTACTAAATATTTGGAGGGTATTTAGGAGTCAACCATGTCGAATATAACTTTTTTACTTGTTTTTAACGATTTTATTGAAGAAAATATTAAATTGGTCTTTTTTACACAAAAAAACGAATAATAAAATTTTATTTATCCCAA
This sequence comes from Linnaemya tessellans, assembly GCA_951800035.1. NCBI lineage: Eukaryota > Metazoa > Arthropoda > Insecta > Diptera > Tachinidae > Linnaemya > Linnaemya tessellans. The sequence goes on along the minus strand of OX637533.1, from coordinate 99,666,411 downwards.
TATTTCACTACCGCCAATGCATAGACTTCTTCAGTAACATATTTTATATGTACAAACGAGTACAAATATTTAAAATGAAAAATTAAAAAATTTATTACTGGTCGCATAATCGTACACTTTGTATTTACTTTACAAATAACAATTTAATATACATATTTAAATAAGTAAATATGTATTGTTTTAAAAAAAACCAAAATAACTTTTTAAAATGTATGATCTTTCAACACTCTTGTAAACCATATAAAACATTTTGTATATATAAAAATAAAAAAATATATATTGAAGAAAAATTCAAAAGAGTTTTTTTTAATACGAATAAAGGTTAAAGTTGCTTTCCATTAAAATTTATATTAGGGCGGTATAGACTTTTATAGAAAATGGCAAGATCATGTTTTATTTCGAGTCGCTTACAGTACCAGCTTTGGGAGGTATTCTCTTCCACCACGGATCTATTCTATTTTATTTAGTGCGAGTTGTTCTAAAGACTTGAAAATATCATAACAAACTTTTGACAACAAAATGATCTAAACCTAAACCTAATTTTGTTAATTTATCTGCAATTACATCGGACCAAAAATTACCCTCGTAATCTAAAATAAAACAATAATCAAAATATACCGAAATGTATTTAATAATAATTTGCACATGTCTTCAATTGACCCAGTTTGTTCAAACAAAAATTGCAGCATGTATTTTGATTTTATTGTTTTTGGCTGGGAAATAAAAATATAACCCAAAAATAAAATTTCATTTTGTTTTATTTCGATTGCTTTCGCGAAATAATATGCAGGTGCTGTTTTTTTGTTTGTTTGTTTGTTTGTGTATTTGAATGAAGTATTTCAAAAACACTAAAACAGTTTGTGCAATTCTTTGTTTTATTGTAAAACGATTGCAAAAAATTATTACAATTTATGGTTCTCAAAAACAAAAAAGAAGTTCAATAAATTTTCAATTTCGAGGTAACATTTTGTACAAGGTTCTTAAAATCAAAAATAAATAAAAATAACTGAAAGTTACGATAATTTATAAATAATAACATTAATTAATCACGATATCAGGCGGAATTTTTGGTAAACATTTATTTTACTTTGACAGGAAATAATAATTGATTTGGGTATTTTATATTTTGCAGATTTCTTAAATGACGGCCAAAAGGGCCATTAAATTGATTCGTGTAAATAAATAACAAACAGAGAATTGTTAACGTGTAACTGCATTTTTTTTAATTCTCATTTTGCCATTTGCGTATTTTCATTTATTAATAAAATAATAAAAAATCATTTGCAGTCATGCAGATTCGAACTTAAGCCCGTTGAAAAAATTAACAATTTTGTAAATGTTCTAATTGTTAAATTTTTGCTCCGTTTCTGGAATGTAGCGGCTTTCGAAAACAGCTGTTCTGCTTTGCTGCGTAAGTTGCCTAATTTAATTGATAGTCAACATGTCTTGTACCTAGAAATATTTATCATGTCTGCTTGCCTATAAGTTTTAATTGAATTTAATTAATATGCAATTGTTTGCTCACAAAAATAATATTTTACAGTGCTGACAACTTGTGCATTTTTATGCGCATCCACTTGCGTATTTAAAACTTAAAATTTATTATTGTTCTTCAACATTGAATTTTAATCTAATTGTGCGGTTTTTCCCAAGTAAATAAGTCAAAAATATTTCAAATTGATAATATCGTTGTTGATTTTTAGAAGTAATTAAAATATTTTTTTATTATTATTAGGTACGGAATTCCAAAACAACTATTAGCAGCGTGCATATCTACACAGAAAAGACTTAAAAAAAATAAACGTATCATGAATACTGGTGGATGCTAATATATATAAAAGTGTACTACAAAATAATGTAGGGATACCACAGGTCAAGTTCGTAAATGGGCTAAATCGGAACAGGGATAAAAAAGTTTGCCTAAGAAGAACTAAAACAACTACCAAAAAACAATATAAATTAGTTTTTTGTAATTTCGTTAAGCAAATTATATAGTTTTATGCCAGAGAAGATCCAAAGCGTTAAACTTGGAGCCATAAAATAAGAAAAATGAAGTTTTGGGCCCCGCCCCCTTACTGGGCGTTGATGGAAGATATTATATCCTAAAATAGTGTATATATTTAACATTCTTGAAAAATCAAGTTTTCTAGCTTTTACAACGAAGGTGAGATTTTCTCATCTTCCCCTGCCCTATCCCTCTACCCATATATGCCACTAATTTACCCTATCAAAATAAAATTTGTTTCTATACTTAATTACACCAATAATTTATTTTTAAGTTTTTACGACGAAAATTTATCTGTCTATTTAAATGCAAAATCCTTCCATTTCCCTAACATTTTGCATTACAAAATCTTTTAGCAATTATATATTACAATCGAATCTCACAAATTAGAACCACATTATGCACCGGGCAATTCGAATTTTTGAAAATTTCGAATTTCTGGACATTTTTTTTACAAAAAATTATAATATGTAAAACTAGTTATCTAAGCTTGTTTGGCATTTTTTTAACTTTCACACGTATGAACACTACACTTTGAACTTCAATCATCAACTGACCCAAATTTGTACAAGTACACTAGAGCCCCGACTTGCGTCGTCCCGATTTGCGTCGTTTCGATTTGCGTCGCTTTTTAAAAACTGGAAAAACTCGATTCGCGTTGTTACAATTTCAAGTTGAATTGAGCTCAATGTAAGCTAAATAAATTAAAATTTTTTAATGCATCTACTTTTTATGAATATACTCGTACATATCGCACTGTTTCGTCTAAAGAGGGTCAAGTCGATATTTTTCAATTTTTACTTTTTGCCAAAAATCAATGTACAGTGTGCATATCTACCCACTGTAAAAATCTTACATCAATATCTGTATTCTTCCGCCAAAAAATATACAATTGTATCCCTGTTTGTGATATAAAGTAGTATAAAATATTTTCAGGGATTTGCCTCTACTGAAAATTTTTAAATTTTGACCTTAGGCGATATTTAAATGAATTTAATTTTTGCTGTGTTTTTTCTTAATTTATTGTTTTGTTATTTCTTTATAATAATTATAAACATTTGTTGAAGTAAAGGAAATAAATAAATATGCATTCATACTTGTTTTCTATCAAAAATACAAAATTTTTGCTTTGTTTTGAATATTTTCCCCAATAAATTAAATTTCAGTGCATTTATATAGAAAAAGGTGGTTCGATTTGCGTCGCTTTGATTTGCGTCGCGTTTCTCCGGTCCCCATTAACGACGCAAGTCGGGGCTCTAGTGTATATCAAATTTCACTCACATATCACTGAATTATGCACACCACGTATAAGTCGGTGATTCCCCGTTTTATAATTTGTAATAAAAATACAAAAAAAAAACTTCCAGAAATTAGAAACTCTGTTCTAAATTTAAAGCGTTTAATTTGGTAATGCATTTAAATGGCCGGCTCTAATTTCTGGACCCATCGAATTTGTGACGGTGCCATAATCTCAAATTACCTAAAATAAATATGAAAACATGAATTCTGACGATGGCACAAAACCGAAGCTGTTGTATTTACAAATCGAATATTATTATGCCAAAAATAAAAAAAATCGTATCAAAATTTTTTTATTAACCCTTAAGCGAACACCAAAATGACTTTACATAAACGAACCCCAGGGCCTGGCTGGGACTTCTTGTATTTGTATGCACTTTAGTTGCTACTGCATGCAAGTTAATGAAATATATATACTTGTAGGTGTATTTTAATTCCGTATTTAGCAGGTTTTGATGGAATGTACTGGGTGAACTTCGTTCTCCCTCTGAATGGAAAGAGTTGCTCATCGACCGTTATATTTTGGTGCGGCCTATAATTATTTTTAAGGTTTATATTTAGCAAGTTCCAAATATCTCTTATTGGTGCTGCTTTATCAGACTGAGATCGGAATAACCTAGCGCGGCTGTCATCAAATCTTATAAGTCGTAAGAGATCTTTAAATCTCTTCAAGGACATTGTTGCTCGAAATAAAGGTATATTTGTAGCTATCCAAAGTTCTGATATTGCCTGCGCGTTGTTGTGAGTAGCTCCAGCACAAATCAGTATTCCTACGAAACCTTCTAGCTCCTCCATAGTCATTGGTGTCCAAACTAGCTTTGATAAACCATAAACTTTTTTACCATGTTTATTTGTTTCACACAAAATAATTTCTTTTATGTCATTTAAAAAAAATCTTTTGAATATATCTAGCTCACAGCCATTTCCAGTTGTTGGCCCTCCAATAAATTTTAAAACATTATGAGACATAAATCTTCTAGAAGCTGGTGGTGACTTAGACCATTTCGTTCCATCTTTTCCGTAAAAAAAACTGTTTGAGTTGGAGATTTCCTGATTTTCCAGTTGTTCTTCGTTTTCTTCTTCACTTTCTGATGAATCTTCAATTTCATTATCAACTTGTAACTCCTCTTCTATATCAGAAGCTTCAATTTCTATGTTATCATTCTCATTTTCATGAACCTCATTCCGAATTTCGTTTTCTATATCATTGGCGATTGCCTCTGCCAACCTTTCAAAATAGTTAGGATCAGATTTGGGAACTGTTTCCAAGATTTTGTCTACTTCAGTACTCATTGTAACACTCTACACTTATCAACTGCCAACACAAAACTGAGTAAATCATTTATAAAATATACATACAAGCAGAAGGATTCTGCGTTTTGTGAAAAAACACAAAAATTACCGTTAGAATTTGCTTTTACTATCACTCACAGAAGAAATAATTTGTTGCTAACGCAAGCAAAGACTTTTTGTGTTTTTTATACGTTGTGTTTTTTATACATAATGATATGGGGCCTGGCTGGGCCCTGGTGTTTCAAACGTGAATAAAAATTTTAAAAATCTGTTTGCCACTCCCACATATAAAAATCTATAGTTTTTTTGACTTTTTTTTATACAAAACACCTTTATTGAGGAATTCATAAAATACTAGGAGATTGCATCTATGATATCTATGTAAAAAATGGGAAAAAATCTGAAAAATGCCTGGCCAGGCCCTGGTGTTCGCTTAAGGGTTAAATTGAAACATCCGCAAATAATTATCACAAACTATCAAGTGAATAAAGCAAAATAATTCATTTATTACTTTTAGTAAAATTAATGAAATACTTTAATAAACAAAGAAGTGAAAAAAACGAAAAATTCAAACATTAACATAAAGAAGCTCTGATGACAAGTCAATATTTATTTAAACACTTTTAGTTATACACAAGGCCTTGTTGTACTCCTATTAAAAAAAATAAACTACAGAAAATAAACTAAAATTCTTATTGATTTCAACATGTCGTAGACACAATTATTTAACACCTTCAAATAATTGAAAATCACCCATTTAATGAGAAACAAATAATAAGAAACACTTTTGAATTCCTTCCAGACACTTTTAAATGACAATTTTTATTTGCCAATAATAAAATTATAAAATATGAAATCATTAAACTGTCATCATTTCGTTTCTTTTTTCTTTTTAGCAGAAAATGTAAAATTTTTAAATAAACAAATCGGTTTTGCATAATTTGTGGGAGGCGAATTGTGTGTAAATACAATTACAATTCAAACAAATTGACGGGAGACAGACAGTAAACATGATTCATTTCGGTACTCAATTATATTTGTTGTTTGGTGGTTTTTGTAGCATTCACCAGGGGGCAAATTACGGCATTCGATATCGATCGAAATTTGTATTTAAATTGTATGGAAATTTCGATCGATATCGAATGCTGTAATTTGGACCCAGATCCGCAATGGGCGGACAAGAGGGAAAATGTTAAAAATATGAAAGAATTAAATATGTGTATATTTTTATTTGTTACTCTGTGACGATAGAAACGTCATATCAAGAATGATAAAATAAAGATTACGCCTTGCGCATGATTTACAGTCCAACCTAAATTACGACGCAAAGCGTTGTATGGCTGTCAAAATTTCTCATGCCCATACAAAATGTATGAGACCAACCTAAATAACGCGGCGCCAACGCTTTGCAATTGGAAAATCCAATTTTGACAGCGCGTAAAGAAGTGAAGTTTGTTGCAGAAGCACTCTTGTTTACTTTGTTGAAGTGTTAAGTGATGTAACTTTAGCTACTTTTAGGTCAATTTAGCGTGTTCATCTCTATTTCTTATTTCTAATTAGAGTTTTTATCAATCAAAGTGAGTAAACATTACTGATTATGGGGCAACGTTAACGCTCTAATTTAGGTTACTCATTTCAGCGTAAAAGCTAAGCGCTAAATTACGTTGCGCTTTGCGTCGTAATTTAGGTTGGACTGTTACCGTTTGATGACGTGTTTGTTTCCTCGATTGCCAAATTTTTATTATATGCAAAACTAATACTTTCTCGTACAAAATTAATATTTTATGCTATATTTGGCAACAATTACACAATTACTCAGAGAGATTTCCAATTTACTCAGAGAGTTTTCCAAACTAAATCGGATTTATGAAAGTGCAAGTTTTGTGTTATATTTTATAATAAATTGTGTTATACATTTTTAAATAAATATATTAAAATAATTATTAATAAATTAAAGTGTAAAGAAGTTATTATAACTTGATTTTTAAAGCTCATAAGCTGTAAACAAAAAACCTAAATTAAAGAGAAAAGAGAACAAAAAGAGTAATCATGAAATGTGCAGTGGGCAATTGCAAACAAAGTAAGAGCAAAAAAAAAAGCAAGTGAGAAATAATTGTGTTAATATGTAAAGCTCCAAATTGTTTTGATATTCTTCAAACTCACATCAAATCATACGTGTGAGTTTTTTTCACTAACACTATCAAAAAAAAGCAGAGTTTGAAGCGTCAGTTTGATGTGTGGCCATGCCGCTTAATATTGTTACAGCCATACCTAAATACGGGCGGAAAGCGGAACGTTTTTTTCCGCTGAGCGTTGACGCTGAAATGCCATACCTAAACAAAAGCGGCAGCGTTATGTAAAAAAACAATAAAAACAGGGTTATCAAACAAACAAATTAAACAACCCTGATTATTTTAACAGCTGGACGGACGACATTCGTGATTTTGTTATTGAAATTTTGTACGAATTACAAACGTGCATACATGTGTATGTATATAATCATATTGTAAATATTTTCTTACCACCATTTTCTAATACGAAGTGCACAAATTTTTTCTTTTATTATATATTTTACTTTTGTAAATCTTTGCTCTTTTTCTCTGGTTACAATTCTCTTCTTTTGCAACCAACTTCATTAGAAAACGCTCTGTCAAAATCGGATTTTCCAATAGGAAAGCGTTGCCGCCGCGTTATTTCGGTATGCTCCATACAAAATGTATGGGCATGAGAACTTTTGACAGCTAAAAAACGCTTGCCGCCCGTATTTAGGGATGGCAGTTACCAACATTTTTTTTGTTTTCAAAAAGCTGTGTCATTTTATAGTTTTCCAAGAGATGAAGCTCAAAGGAAGTTATGGCCGATATTTTGCAAGGAAAAAAATTTATTTTGAATGGGGAAAAAAGAAAAATAATTAGCACTTGGGTTCAATATTTATATAAAATAACTATAAATGAACAATTTCAAATAAAAAAAAGTGGAAAGTAAAATAATTTTTTAATATTGTTTGTTATCAAACAAATTTAATTGGAAAAATCGCAATTTGCACCACTGTCCAGTTTTTATAATAACATAATAGTTCTCCAGTTGAATTTTATTAGCCAATCAGAACACATGTAGAGTGACGTCAGAGTTCCATCATGCGCAGAAAAGTATTTTTATTTCAGCTTGTTGGCGTAATCTTTATTTTATCATTCTTGCGTCATATCACAGAACACTCGAAGTAGATTTGTTTTTTTAAAGCCTAAGTTAACTTAACACACCTCTAATGAATAATGAATCCGGCATTTATTCACAAAAAAAAGTTCTTTACTTACAGGGTAAATAAACAAAATAAGTTCGTAAGGTGATCTTCAGAAACGATATTGGAAATTTCTATTTAATTTATATTGAAATTTCGTTTGATATCGAATGCGGTAATTTGGTCCCAGTATTGGGAAAATTGATATGAATTTTATGTCTGTCCTCCGGTGCAGCACGAGTAACATTTATGGCGATTTCTTTTCTGGAAAATATGTAACATTTTGTCACATTTTATTCTAACAAACCACAATTAGGAGCAATTTTAAAATAAAACACATCTTCATAAGAGATGGTAGATCAATTTGCAATAAATTCACTATTTTCAAATGCCATAACGTTGCCATTTTCCATTGAAAAGTGCATTCTTTTTTGGAAAAGAAATCGATATTAATTTACAAACTAAACATTTAAATTCGCTTTTGTTTCCAAGGTTATTTGTGCGACAGATAGTTTGCGACATTTATTTATATAAAAGTCAAATAATGTAATAAGAAATTTCTGCTTTTCTGGAAAATTAGTAGAAAGAAAAAAATTAAATCCTTTTGTTAACGCTCAATTTATACATTTTTATTTCACCCTTAATAGCCCTTTAATAATTTTTCTTCTTTAATCCATTCTCGCGGTTCATTAAAATTCACATTATCTTTGAAAAAAAAAAAAAAGAGAGAAGAACTTCTTTGCATAATAAAAACCCTTTCCATGTGACATTTGTTTCTACCGTAGTTCGCCCGATTTATGCAAATTGCCTGAGAATTTTATCTTAGACAAAAATATAATAAAAACTTATTTCTTCACTATAAATGGCGTCACTTTGCCAGTTATTATATTTAGCAATAGTTTTTGAATTTAACGATAACAAACTACAAATTGTTGGTAGAAAAGAATTGTGTTAAAAGTCACCAAGACTCTCTTACTTGCCAGCTCTCTCTTTCTGGCAGGCATCAGGGATGGGATTCTGTTAATATTTTTAAGTCTGAAAATATCTTTTAGTTAAGAAATCCCTTCTACAGCTTTTAGTAAATTTCATGAATTTTATTTTATATAAACATTATTTTTTATTTGATTATATAAAATCTACTCACTGCACACGGTGGTTAAAGATTTATACAAAAGCCATCATATTTTTACACATACCTGCAAAGAAAAAAAAAAGAAAAATTATTTATTGGTATTATTTATAAAAAAAGTGCATAAATAATTGTATTTCTATGCGTTCAATATAAACAAAATGTAAGACTGCAGTTTATGATTGCACAGCAGTCTTCAACTTCATCACAATGTGGAGTTTTATCTCTTCTTAAAAACACAAATAAACAAATAAATAAAATTAGCTGAAATTTATAAATAATAAAATTAATTAATCACAACCTCTAGCTGATTTTTTGTTAACTATTTATTTTATTCTGACAGGAAATAATAATTGATTTGGGCATTCCATGATTTGCAAATTTCCTACATCACGCTGTTGTGTTGCTGCAGACGGCCCAAGGGGCCTTTAAATTTATTCACGCAAATAAATAATAGCCATATTTGATAGCGTGCAACAGCATAGTTTTAATTCTCTATTTTAGCATTTGCTTAGTTTGTTAATGCCCTAATTGCAAAATTTTTGTTAAATTTTTCAAATCTCAAAACAGTTTTTTAAGCTTATTATAGTTTAATAACTTAAGGATGTTATTGTATCTTAAATTTATCGAATTTACTTAATATTGTAAAATAGATTGTAAATAAAACAGAAGTAAAAAAAAAAAAAAAAAATTTTTTCAAATGCAGTGGCTTTTGAAAACAGCTGTTTGGCTCTGCTGCGTAAGTTGAATAATTAAATTGATGTTGACTTTCTCTTGTATCTGGGAATATTTATCATGTCAGTCTTAATTAAATTTAATATAATGATTTAAAAATAAACAATAATTCACATATATTTTTTATGCGCGAGTACTGGCATATTTAAAAATAAAGTTTATTATTGGAAAGTGTTCTTTAGCACAAAATCTTTATTTAAATATTTTTTTTTCACTGAAAGAGTTATACCACATGAGACGAAATATTGGAAAATAAAATAATCTCCCTTATTCCGTAACTATTTGTCAGCGTCACGTCAAGACAATATCAAAAATAGGGCAAATAAATTCTGGTTGTGGGCATATATTGATTGCTGCTCACAGCCTCTGACTCGACTATTCCCTAAGGCCTATAAAATAACAAGAGGCTGTTAAAAGAAATACGAAGGAAAAATAATATGCAGATGTCTTAGTTTTGGTATTGTCTTGAGGTGACGTTGACAAAATGTTACAGAATAAGGGAGAATAATTTAATAATTTTGTAATAAAACTGACGTCAGTTTTATTACAAAATTTTAATAATTTAAGACATGTAATAAATTTATAAAAAAAGAGCGATATAAAATAGTTATTATTAAATAGGTTGCTTTTACCAAATAAATAAGTTTAAATATTTATGATTTTGTTATTGTGTTTCAGATCAACTTACAATACCTTTCTACTATTATTATGCTGAGAATTGAGAAAAATTATATCCTCTTGTAGGAAATTCTACGAAGTTTATAAAGTCCAGCGGCTAAAAATATCTATTAAAACTAATTTGAGGTCAAAAGAATATTCTATGAATAAATATATTATGATTAGGAATCTTTCAAATAATTGTTTTATTTGTTGCAGAGTCAGTCAGCCAAATTCTGAAAAATGATGCAGTTTTTTTTTAATATTAATTTAAAATATATCTTAAATATATTATAATGAATGACGACGTCGACGTCAAGCATTAAATTTTCGTACTCTTGGTCGACTACAATTCCTCTAATTGCCATAAGGAATACCAAGTTATTGTCAGTAGTAATTTATTGTTGCCGTAAACGAATAGACAAGTGAAATTTTTGTTGTTGTATTGTTGATGTGAAAAAGGTTATAGGCATGAAATATGTTTTTGAAAATTAGGATTTTCGTTTTTCTGCCAAATATTCTGTTGCAAAAATTTTTTATTTTGTATTAATTATTTTATAATAAATAGTACTATAACATTCTGCGAAAAATAACAAGTAAAAACGTTATATTCGACCGGGTCGAATCTTAAATACCCTCCAAATATTTAGTAAGTGAATTTAAAATGTTTAACTTGGTGGCACAGAGTTCCTTTATATAATATCGTACGTCAACGCCTACTGAAGGGGGCGGGTTTAAAAATAGACGCTATCATGTTTTCCACAGACGAACGTATGGGCATTGCTAGACCGTCTTAAACTTCATCACTAATCAAGAATATAGTACATATTTACTTTATAGGGTCCAATTCTCTTTGGAGGGTATAAAAACTGTATTTTGGCGGGGTCGCTCTGGCAAGGGCTGTGGGGGAAATGTTTCACCTTTGTCATAAAACTCCAAAAATAAATGCTTGGGATAATTATATACAAAATTAAAATTTCTTTTTTTTATAGGGTCATTTAGAAGGCAAAGGGGAAGAGGGCGTAGGGCAGAAACAGGTAGACATAAAACTCTAAAAATAAACGCTTGGGATGATTATACACAAAATTAAAAGAAGTTTTTATTTATTTTTAATAGGGTCATTTAGCGGGCAAAGGGGGAGGAGGGGGTAGGGCAGCAACAGGCAGTCATAAAACTCTAAAGATATATGCTTGGGATGATTATATACAAAATGAAAAAAAAAATTTTTTTGGTAGGGTCATTTAGGGAGCGAAGGGGATAGGGCAGAGTAGGGCAGAGTAGTACCAGATTTCGTCTCAGCTTCCTCTTAATAAAAGCTTAAAAATGTTATTTTTAAGGAATGTAGGCTTAAGTAAAACAATTTGTTAAATTTTTATGCTATTTTTGCCTATAATAACGCCCACTAAAGTGGGCGGGGTCAAAAAAAATTTATTTTATGGCTCCAAGTTTAAGGCGTTGGACCGTATTTGACATAAAAATATATCATTTGCTTAACAAAATAACCAAAAAACTTAAAAAATTATGTTGTTTTTTCTGGGTTGGTTCAGTTCTTCTTAGGGGAACTTTTTTCCCCCTAGCCCGATTTAGCCCATCTTCGAACTTAACCTGCTCTAAGCTTCAAAATATATTTATGCCAAATTTCAAGAGTCTAGCTCTTTTCGCTTGGATTGAATCGTGATTTCCACAGACGGACGGACGGACGGACGGACATGCTCAGATCGTCTTAGATTTCATCACTGATCAAGAATATATATACTTTATGGGGTCTGAGATGGATATTTCGATGCGTTACAAACGGAATGCGTTACAAAGTGAATATTCCATCCAAATTCTTTTTTGGAGGGTATAAAAAGCACTAACTAAAAACGACTTTTTGAGATGTGGATTAAGTTTAAACTTAGTTTAACGTAGTCTGAAACTGTGAATTTTCCGACGAAATGGTATTTTTTATATATGATTCCATAAAAGACCGACATTTTAACCAAAACTAATCTGTTCCTTCAAAAGTATGTAGACAAGCTTGGTAATGACGGCACAAATTTGTTTTCAGATTAGCTAAACCTAGTTTAACTGAGATCTCAAAAATCCAGCCTAAAATGTGAATAAAAATAACTAGAATATTAATTATCTTGGTAATATTTTGTGTCGGTAATTTAAGACTGCCTCAGAGAGGTACGAGTGCAGGACCAAACTAGCATTTTAGGTATTTATTATTTAAATTTCAGGACGGCACACTAAAAAAAAAGGAAATACATGCGGAGAGCCTTACCGGAAATAGAACTTGTTACCAACAGAAAAAATATATTTCATCTGATTGGCATGCAAAACTCTGCTGGAGGAATACTTTCTAGCTGTTTGGAGTTGAAATCGTCAAATAGTATAAATTTTTTACTATGTTTTCAATTTCCAGGCCTGGCATCCACACAATGCTGTTACCAATGTCCTTGTTTTTACAAGAAAAAAAACTAAAACAACAACTGTAGGAGTGAATATAAAATGTTTGTTATAACAGAGTGTGGCATCAATAAATCATACGCACACAATTTGATGTCTAAATGAAAGATTAAATTGTTTTAATATAAAAAGTGATTGGAACATAATAACTATGACCCTATTGGAGAGGGGAAATCTGCTTCATGTGCTGATTTTTATGTACCCTTAATTATCTAATGCGTTTTAGTTTAAAAATAAATATAAAGGAAAAAACAACTGAATCGTAAGAAGTATCAAGTGTCGTAGATGGACAGATGTTGCAGAATAGAAGCAAACATATAAATATCCTCAGGATTATGGTCAATAAACAAATAATGGAACTGGATTCTAAACTGAATATATCATTAATGGTAGGAACACAACTGGGACGAACGACGAATTTCGTTCAGTACGACGAATTCGTTCGTAAAAATTCGCTCTATAAATTCGTCGTATGAAACACAATAACGACGAATAAATTAAAATAATGAACAAACAAATTGTAAATTTTGTTAAAAATCTTTATAATCTTCTAATGCCAGATTCTTTAAACATTCAATAATTACCTCGGTGATGTCCATTTTTTCCAGAACAAATTCCTTTTTGTAATTATTTTCTGAAATTTTTTTCTGTAAATAAATTATTCTTTTCATTTAACAGCTGATGGGGTGACCATATGAAAAAGTAGGATATAGGAAGAAAGAATATATTATAAAAAGTGTTCAAAATTAATAAAAAGTCGTCCAAATGATAAATTTCTGTGAATTGGTGAATGCATTTTTAGTATATACTGAAAATTTTCGTGCTAGATGCAACAATACAGTTGTGAATTATGCTTTCCCACAAAAAACCAGTTTCAGTATATGAAACCTGAGCACCTCATATTGATTTGTTCGTCGCTCGCTGACGAAACAATTAGAAAAAAATCTATTTCAACTTTCACTGAGTATGATGAATTTCGCCCAACGCCACGATTGTGTGCATTTTCATATACACCAATGTGTTTTATTTTTGGCGACGAATATTCGCGACCAAAAATTCGTCGTTCGTTGCAGTTGTGTTCCTAGCATAATACAGCAACACGACTGACACCATCATGTACTAAAAGCAGAGTAACAGCACCCACCTTCGTCGGACCTGTAGCAAAAATTAGCCGGCATATATAGGGGTCATCCCCTGAGTGCTGGTCCAAGATAAAAAAAGCATCAAGAAGCAGTAAGTTTCCTTCCAATTACAATCGCTAAAGTATCAAAACTTTACGCAGAACAAAAAATAAAATGTTGCTCGAATATTAATGGTTAATGAGAAGCCCGCCAGGCCTCTTCAACTATTTTGGCCAAGGGGATGTGTAAATAAATTACAATATTAAATTATATACATTTAATAATGTGTTGATGCAAATAATAGATTGTTACAAACATTTTTTTTGTTTCATTTTCAACTAAGGAGTACTCTCATTGTAGCTGTTCGTGGTATTATACACTCACAATAATTTTGCAGTTACTCTTGACTGTAATTTTCTTTACAAACTTTTACGTCCAGTTACTTTTAAAAGCGGATGCATCCTTGCATTCTGAACAAAATTATTTTCCGGAGCACAATATTTTTAATGAGAGTTTTCTGCGGAGCGATTCACTCATTTCAAATAATTTGTAATGAAAATCAAAGCTGCCGTATGTAAACAATATGTATTCATTTCAAAAAGTGGCAGCACTTATTTTAACTTTGCTTTTTTTTTTGGGCGATATATTCATTGTTTTTCTTTTTAAAATATATTTCTTTATTCACAATAAAATTTGTGTAAATAGGAACTGTTATCACATTCAACTAAGCCACCTAATAAGTGCTGACAAACACAATACACATGAGCACTGATTATGAAAGGGTTGCGTCTTTCGAAAACAGCTGTTCTGCTCTGCTGTGTAAGTTGAATAACTAAAAAACTGAGGTTGACTTGCCTTTGTGCCTTAGAATATTTATCATGTCTTTCTGAGATTTAAATAAAAAAAAAATTCGAACAATTAGCCTATAGAATCTTAATTCAATTTAATATATATTTCTTTATATTTATTAATTATTTTTGATCGGAATTTGTCACTCACTACCACTTCACAACTTCAGAGCACAAAATAACTACGTATGTAAATTTTAAGATGGGGCAACTCAATTCAACTTTTGTTTCGATTAGTGGCATCTCTTTTCAAATTTGTTCGGAAAAAATATATAAAATTAAACCAATTCAGGCTGAGAGTTCTCCGGAAAAAATAATTTGTCTCCCTCTCTGAGAGAGACGTCAAACTTCATATCGAGTCATGACCGCCAATAAAAGCTTAAGCGACATACTTTTCAAAAATCGTTTTTTTAGCGATAATCGATTATTTACAATAATTTGGACCATCTGGTAATACACCAAAGTCGCGTTAAGTACCGTTTCGGAAATACAGCAAAAGAAAGTTTAATTTAACTGTAGTTTTCATTTAAATTTTTAATTTGTTTACATTCTTTTGTAACTGCAAATTTTCATTTTCAATTAGAGGAAAATTAGTGCCAAACCTTCACGGATATCAAGGAAATAGTTAAAGAACATCCTGCTAAGGACAATGATTACAAGTTTTTGAATTCTTTGGTTAAATTAACTGATTTTTCACTATGTCGAGAATGTCTTAACATGTCTTAACCTCTACAAATATTCATTGTATTAAAGGAAATTAATTTCAAAACGGGATCTCAGGGATCCTACTTGAATGCTTGTGGAATACAGGCAGCCACGTATACCAATCGAAATTAATTAAAATTATTAACATTAAATATTACAGTCAACTACAATCCTGTGTCCAATATTGAAGTTCCACTTTCATTTAAACCAAGAACAATTAAAAAATACTTCTACTGTAAAATTTACTTTTTGTCGCTTAAGCTCTTTTGGCGGTTATGGGACAATATAACACATTTTTTTTTCGAAACAAAATTTTCTGCAGAATGCATTGGTGAATCCGCCTTAAGAGTTAAATTAATAGAAACAAACAAATTCTTTTTTACCTGATGTTTACATTAATTTAAAAAACAGTTCAGGGGCCAAATTACGGCATTCGATATCGATCGAAATTTGTATATAAATTTTATGTAAATTTTGTTCGATATCGAATGCGGTAATTTGGCCCCAGTTCAGTTATTTTTCTTATTTTGAGCAACACTCACTCTTGGTGGTATATTTGCAACTTTACTCATGCGAATGTAGTAAATATTTCAATAACAAGTAAAAATTAAAAATTATTTTTCTTAATTTCAACATTTTTGTAGATTAATTATATATTTTGGCATATTTGACTACAGCAAATTCATTGCAAAATTTCCTTTAATTGAAACAAATTTTAAAACAAATGGAAACTTTTACTATAGACGTAGCAAAAGTTTTTTAGGCATCACCTGCTTTACAAATACATGCGAAAACATTCAAATTCCCTACTGCAGGGCAGTACTGCATTTACGATTGTTTGCAATATTTTGAGTGTAATATTACAAGGCATGCTTGCATTAAATTGCTCTATTGCAACACAATTTTCGAATGATTTTCATAGGATGATTTCTATATTTTTTTTTCTTCCTTCTAGCTGCTAATTTCCTGTAATTGATGTAATGAACATCAAAACAAATTGTAATAATAATTTTAACGTTATTTATTAAAATAGTTACACAAAATTTAACAAAATAACATCAACATTTTTATTATTTTAGAATATAGTGAATTGCAAACAATTATACAGTGACTTTTTAAAGTATTCACACACAAAATTTATTATATATATTATACTCTTATAAAATATCAGATGGAACACTTTTTAATAAATTTCCCTTAAACAAAGTTTTATATGTATGAAATATTTTTTGCAAGACTTGCAGACTTCTGTGGGAAAGATGCTAAAATTTCTTTTAGCTGTGAAAAATGTTTTTCACGAAACTAATTGCTTAAAGAAGAATTTATAACTTATTTGTGTCAGTATGAGTGATTTTAAATATAGGCAAATCCCAGCAAGAGTTCATTATTCAACTTAGTCCCGCTTTACACTATGCAATTTTTGTCGCAGCAATTCTTGATATTTAGTGAGGAAGAGCGAGAAAGGAATACAAATGGTATATATTCCCATTTCAGGACTCTCACATAAAATAAGAATTTGCTGCAACAAAAGTTGCATAGTGTAAACCGGGACTTGATTTTTTTTAAATATGTTTCTATATATCTTGGCAACTTTAGAAGAAGTGTGTTGTGACGAAACAAATGTTGTTTGTATGACGAAGAACTTAGTGAACGGATGCATTTGAGATCACTAGATAAACGGATGTTACTTACATGATTATTGAATAATTGACTTGATTATTGAATCGGAGAAAATGTAACGCGCGAGTTAAAGAATTCATGTCTTTTGATAAAAAGCCGGGAAAAAATTGTTTAGGATTCTGTTATAGGCATTTTTCGTTTAGGAATTGCGTTTTGAGTGTTTTATTATGAAAAATTTTGCTAAAAAGTCGGACTTCAATTTTTATATAAATTTCTTTTTTGTAGCATGCGTCACACATTTTTGTACCCAAATATTTCACAGCAAATGCCTATTTAAAAATTATGTTGTATAACATTCGAAAATACAGTAGCATGTATAAGATGAGAGACCACAAAGTAACATCAGTTTTTTGTAGCGTGCGTTACATTACTTTATGACCAATTCTTGCGCAGCAAATGCCTATAAAAAAAAATACGTTTTGTGCCATTCGAAACAACACCTGAATTCTTCTAAACAATAAAATGAAGCAACATATTTCCATCAGTTTGCAAGTACAAAACGAAATAAAAAGAGTTAGTTATTGTCTTTTCTTTAAAAATATTTATATTAATAATTTAGCAAAAACCATTTCCATTCTGCAAATCTACATAAAAATACCTTTTAAATTATGGCTGTTTAATAATATTAACTTCAAATGAGACACTTCAATATGTACCACAAAAAATTTATTTAATGATATTCATAAAATTTTAAATGATTTTGACATGTATTTTATTAAAATTTTTCGAACAAAATTTTTTTATAATAGATTTCTAAGACATTTTATTTTTTTACCGTGTTCCATTACTTGCTGCCGCCACTGTATATTCTTGTGCATTGTAGTTCTATGTAATTTTCAACTAATTATTATAATTAAATGTTATTTGTCGACTGCAAATATATATTTAATTAATATTTTACAATTATTTGTATTACATATTTCGTTAGAAAAAAGATCTTTATTTTAATTAAAACTAGGAAAAGCAAAATAATTACTTGTAATTATAGGGTTAAAATGGAAATAATAACATAAAAAAAATTGCTTATGAAGAACTGCAGCAGTCTTCACTAACAGCGTGTTTTTCTCTCTTCAGAATTGTGGCATTTAATACCAGAAAATTGTCATATTTTCCAAAAATTCATTTGCTAATAAAATAATCAAAAATTTATAAAAAATCAAAACAACAAACTAGAGCCGGATTTCTGTTAACTACAGCATTTTCCCACTAAAAATATTTAATTTTCTGCTAATTGTGAATTTTTTATGCAGACGGGATGTTTTCAGATGAAATTCATTTTCAAACAAAGTTGCCAAGCCGGTTGTGCTAAATACAATTAACAAGAACAATCCGCGCTTTTAAGCACATAAACTTCAGCGAAAATTTCCTAAAGTTAATTGATTTAAATTTCACAAACAATTTAAATGCCATTGAATGGACGGCTTCATAAATACAACTTCTTTTTGTTTCCCCAACACACACACACACACACACACACATACAAACGCACACGAATAAAAAGAAATCTACACAATTGTTTTAACGCAAATATTTGCATGAAAAATATCCATTGTTTCCAGCACAGATGCAAAAGCAGATTATTGAAAAAGAAAAATAAAAATCATGTGCAATTTTATGCATCATTTATTTTGTACACAAACGTAAAATGAGCCTTAAACGCACAAATATTAATTTGAGATGAAAAACGAAATCAATAAGTTCAACACTAGAGATGGGAAAGTGATTATTAAGGAAAAATTTTTATGCACCAACTTTTTATACCCTCCAAAAAAGAATGTGGTGGGTGCATATATTCACTTTGTCAATTTTTTTACTATCCCAAAAATTTATTTTTATTTATTTATTTTTATCTTGGATCAGCACTCAAGGGATGACCCCTATATATGCAATGCATTGTGCCGGAACTGAAAACGAGGGGATAGCATTGAGGGGACAGATTAGGAAAGATGAGAAGATAGACAGTTGTTTTTAGTGCTTTACGGCGAAGGTGAAATTTCTACCCCACGGCCCCTCCCAGAGTAACTACTAAGAAATAGAGTTTTTATTTACTAAATATTTGTAGGGTATTTAAGATTCCACCCAGTCGAATATAACGGTTTTACTTGTTTAAATTAACATTTCCTTTTTTCCTAATTTATTTTAAATGATCCATTTGCTGGAATAAAAATCTCACTCCTAATAAAAATTTAAAATAAACAAATTTGTAATAATAAAAAAGCAATTTCTGGTAACTTGTATTGACTTTTATTTATTTTATTATATTTATTAAGTAATAATTAAAAAATAGGAAAAAAATAAAAAAAAGTAAATAAATAAAAAAATTCGCGGATTTGAACTTCAGTCTGAAAAATAATTTTTGGATTAATAATACAATTTTATAACTTTTATTATTAAGATAAAAATATTCGAAGTATTCCACTCTTAATAAAACAATATAAATTTAGTAAAAATTCTCTTTTATATTACAGATTTGAACTTGAGTCTGAATAAAAAACTTTTACCTTAATAAAAAAAATTAATATGTTTCAAAAATAAAAAATTTACATTCCTGATTATTTTCCAACTTTTTTCCAACAGTCTTTAAGAACCTTTTAAAATTGATAAAAAATATTATTTGTTATGCTTTTAAGTTTCAGCTGATTACCGTTTTTTTTTTGTTATGCATGAAAAAAACTTTTTGTTTTAGTTTATTTTTATTTTCATATAAATTTTTTTTTTTTTGGAAACTACTAAAACTGTTTGATGAAATTTTAATAATTTATGCCATAAACTTTCATGATTCTAAAAATTTTGCTTACAAATATTTTCAAGTTTAAATTAATAACATTAAGTCAAACTACACAGGAAAAACAGGAGGTTTTTCGTAAATAATTTGGAAAGGACATGAATACTTTCGAAAAACTTTTCATGCTGTTTAATAGTTGTGTAATATAATATGATATACGCATTTTTAATTTTACTTTAAACAGAAAACAAGGGAACTCATTTTCGCTTACACTCACACTTCAATCATACTCGTCAAGCATTTTGCACGTGTCTAAAAAACCTTTTACGTTTTTATTCAGAGCAACTGAATTTGATTTGAATGGAGGAGCTCAAACCTAACCGCCTGCTAATTTATATGAGAACTATAGTTTTTTATTAGGGCATAAATAAATAGTAAAAATATATTAAACTTCTGCTTTTGTTGTTTTCAATGTTTAAATGCCCTCTTTCCATTAAAAAAAAAAAGAAATGTAATAAATTAACTAGGTTAGGTTAGGTTAGGTTAGGTTGAAGAGAGGGGCATAAGTCATCCCAATCCATTCCGGATTATACCTAGGCCCCATGGGCCTGTTGAGCTCCTTAAGTTCCTCCAATTTGAGCCCCCAAGAAATTCCATCCCCCGTATAATCTCCTGATTAAATCTTTGCCTCCTTCTGACTTGGTTAAAAGCTAGACAGTAGCACAAGTAGTGCTCCAGTGTTTCGTCCTCTTCCTGACAGGCCCTGCATGTTATATCGCTAACCAGGTAATTCCAGGTAATTCCTTAACTCTGTATGACCTGTTATCAAATAAACCAATCTCCGTAGTGATGGCCTACTCAACGTTAGGATCTCCTTCGTCCTGTTACCACCTGTTACCATCCCCCCATAGATTTCTAGTCACCCTACCTACGGTAGAGTGCTGCCAATCTCTTGTATGCAATTCTATAGCCCACCGCCTTAGTTCGTTCTTAAAAACCTGAAATGGCTTCGGACTGTCTAGCGTGATGTTCGCCATTAATGCTCCCATCTTTGCTAGCCTATTTGCCTCAACATTTCCAGGTATTCCCTGATGTCCTGGAATCCCCCCCCCCACATTGCGTGTATAAGTTAATCTCATCCTTGCATTGTAGTACACAATGAGATTGGACGACATGATTCCTCAGGGCCTCAATGACCTTCCTACTATCCATGAATATACGAACCCGTTGTCTGTTATCGATTTCCTTCAACCATTTTATCCCTTCCGCAATAGCCACGATCTCTCTCTCTCTCTCTCTCTCTCTCTCTCTCTCTCTGATATACTGTGCTATGATCCGGCAGGCGGAAGTATTTGCGAAAGTTACGACCCATGTCACAGAAACCTCCACCCGATCGGTCTAAATTAACTAAATTAACTAAGACAAGATCTTAAATAAGAACATGAAGTGCTTTAATTTAATTTAATAATTACAAAATAATAATAAATAAAATCAAATTGATTTGATTTAATAATTTTCCTACCTCTGTTTTATTATAATTAAACTATTTTTTGTTAGCGCTTTCTTCTTATTCTTGATTTTCACATATTATTTTAGTAATAACTTTTTTAAATTCGAGGCCGTTTTATATAAAAAATTTTAAAATACTTGTCCATAGTTTCTTATTTTTTCTTTTTACGATTTTTTTTACAAACCTTAAGACATTCTTTGTTTGGAAAAAAAATTTAAGTTTTTATAATCGTTTGTTTATTCGACATATTGTCTCAATTAAATTAGTGCTTTTGGCATATAGACATACTTGACCACATAACAAACAAAAAGCATTAAAGTTTTTATATAAAAATACCTGAATTTAAGAAAAAGTATTAATAAAAAAAATTCTTTATTTTAGCATTAGGTCTTTATTTTACATATCAATTTTATTTACTTACATTTTTTTAAATTTCTTTGGTTAGATTCTTAAGAAAATATTATATTTTCTTTTTTACTTTCAATAAAAAAAAATTGGAAAAACGTTCACATGTACTTAAGTATAAAATTCAAACCAAAAAAGTTTGACTTAGGTATGATGGAACAAACAATTCAGAAAAATGGGACATGAAGAAAAATAATCAAACGCTAACACGGGTATTATAACAATAACATGTTAACATCAGCTTGATACAGTTCTCGTATTCTTTTTCACAATAAAATTTGTGTAAATAGGAACTGTTATCAAATTCAACTAAGCCACCTAATAAGTGGTGACAAACACAATACACATGAGCACTGATGATGAAAGGGTTGCGTTTTTCGAAAACAGCTGTTCTGCTCTGCTGTGTAAGTTGAATAACAAAAACTGATGTTGACTTGCCTTTGTGCCTTGGAATATTTATCATGTCTTTCTGAGATTTAGATTAAAAAAATTTCGAACAATTAGCCTATAGAATCTTAATTCAATTTAATATAGCAAAATAAAATGTTCGTTAAAACTCTTACTACATAAAAATAAAATTCATTTAATAAAGATTTATTGTAAATGTAAGTTAATAAAATTTACATATTTTAAAAAATACATAAAGTTTAAAAATTTGTTTTTAATTATAAAATGAAGTAAATAATTGAATACCAATTTTATTTAAAAAATATAGGAAAATGGTTTGAGCGTTTTTTTTAATTACGAAAAAAAATAATATGTATATACTATATATATATATATATATATATATATATATATATATATATATATATATATAGTAAAGCTTCAAACACATTCACGACAGCAGGCTACTGGCTAGATGGCTACAAGTGCCGCTAGCAGCAATTGTCGCCGTGTAGTCAGCTACTTAATTATTTTGAATGCGGCAGCTACAACGTAAACATTTACTTTCAGTGGTGCCACTTTCATATATAAAAATAAAAACGCTTAATCGAAATCTATTTATATAACGAAACAAAATCAATATATTTGTTTATAGATCTTTATTGTTTTTGTACTTTTAATAAATACGTATACATTGTGATGTGATAAGTTAATTATTTCTTATATGTATCTCATTTTCAAAGTGTCCTAACTCACGTCTTTTATCGATAGCGGCTACTTTCTAAAATAATGGCATTTTTAGTTGAAAAGTCAGATACAAATATTAAAAATTTAACAACACTCGCAATGGTCGAGCAAATTTCAAAAATTTATATAACAATAATAATCCATTTTAGAGTTTTTTGAAATGATTCCCATGTTGTATGTATTCTAAGAGTTACAATCACTAAAAAATAAAAGTTTTAAACCTCGTAAGTCCGGAGCCAACAGAGATCGCCAACAAAAATTACCTATTCCTCCTTAATTTTGATGGATCTATTACCTTATACATTTTTTATTTTCAACAATTTTCATATTCTTGACTAGATTAACAAATTTTTTAAACGTTCATTTATTTAAGACTTTTTATTGTATTGGCGGCACTAATCTGTTGATTGTCGCTATGAAAATAGAAATTAGTTTAATTCAGAGCTCCGAAATCTTCGCTCGAATTCGAGCGCGAGTACTCCTGCGAGTGAAAAAAAAATATCGAGTGTACTCTATTTTTCTATGCAACTCGAATAAGAGCGCATATGCTTTGCTCGATTTCGAGTGCGAGTAAAATACAGCAGATTATACTCTTGCCGAGTACTCTTTCAGTCTTTCTCATACAAAAAAAAATTTTCCACTTAATTTTTTTCCACAATTGTTAATTTCACAAATTGTGTTGTTTCCTTCAAAGTCTCAACGAAAATATTTTCGGGTTTCTTTTATTGTTCATTACACTGGTTTACAGCCAAAAAATACCAAGAACGCCACATGTCTAGATAAGTTAATTGGGACCTCCTGAACACGAAAATCGCTGTAATTTTTTTTCCTAAGTACCGTTTTTTAGATAACGGTACTTTTGTGTTTTTCGGTGCATGGTCCCACTCAAACCCTTGTGGAGCCCAACCAAAAAGTCCGATCAAATTAAATGGCATATCGTTGGAAAGGTACTTGCATGTCTTTTCCGTCGATATGCTGGAAATTTCTATCTGACATGAAATGGCTGAGTTATGGCACCTCAAAGTTCAAAATTTGCCTATTTTTTACGTTTGTTTCAAAATTTTTCATTTTTATTTCGTTTTTTTTTCTACGTTATAGTAAAGATCTGGAATGTTTTATTTTTTTACCAAATAGTTTATTTAGTTACCAACATTTTAAGCGTAATGTAAAAAAACATTTATGAAAAATAAAGTTTTTATTAAGGATTTTGTGGAACGACAATATTTTCATTTTCATTGCTCACACACTATATTCGGCGTCCAACAGTAAGAATTTAAATTAAAATGTCGAGCGACTTGAACTTTTGGTTTTTTTTCTGATGGATCTTCGCGAATGAGGAACCAACAATAGTCCGCCATCATTTGTTCATCCCACCAGCCTTTGTAACGTCTCTCGATTTCGGCCATTTCCTGGTGAAATCTTTCACCTTGTTCATCACTTTCGGAGCCCAAGTTCGTGGGGAAAATATCCAAATGACTGAATAAGAAGTGTAATTTAGGTGTCATATTTGAACCTAAAAGTTAAAAAGAATAAATTTTCAAATGATAACATGGATATACATGCTTTCACTCAACGCTTACCAATGGCATTGAATTTTTGCAGTAATATATCGATCTTCTCAGCGTAATCAGGACTTCTGTAATTTCCCAAAAAGTTGTGAACGATGTCCTGGAATGCTTCCCATGCCTCCAAATTAGCTGGACCTAAACACTCATTAAATGCTTGGTCACCATACAGAGCCCGAATTTGAGGTCCATCAAATATACCTGCGATCACGGTAATATGTAACACGTGTCTCATTCGCGAAGAACCATCAGAAAAAAAACGCAAAAGTTCAAGTCGCTCGACATTTTAATTTAAATTTTTACTGTTGGACGCCGAATATAGTGTGTGAGCAATGAAAATGAAAATATTGTCGTTCCACAAAATCCTTAATAAAAACTTTATTTTTCATCAATTTTTTTTTAAATTACGCTTAAAATGTTGGTAATTAAATAAACTATTTGGTAAAAAAATAAAACATTCCAGATCTTTACTATAACGTAGAAAAAAAACGAAATAAAAATGAAAAATTTTGAAACAAACTTAAAAAATAGGCAAATTTTGAACTTTGAGGTGCCATAACTCAGCCATTTCATGTCAGATAGAAATTTCCAGCATATCGACGGAAAAGACATGCAAGTACCTTTCCAACGATATACCATTTATTTTGATCGGACTTTTTGGTTGGGCTCCACAAGGGTTTGAGTGGGACCATGCACCGAAAAACACAAAAGTACCGTTATCTTAAAAACTGTACTTAGGAAAAAAAAAATTACAGCGATTTTCGTGTTCAGGAGGTCCCAATTAACTTATCTAGACATGTGGCGTTCTTGGTATTTTTCCAAATTAAAAATTTGTAAAGCTGTGTTATAATATAGAAAATATAAGTAAACTTTTAAAAATATAATAAAACTTTTTTTATAAAACCAACTAATTGCTCCGCACACGCGCACTATATGGAAAGACGTAAAGAGTACACAAAAACCACATGCACAAACAGTTTCTATTTTTCCACTCGATTTCTCACTCTATTTCGAAGATTTTTACTCCCACTCTTACTTTTTAAAAAGGAGTACTCGCGAGTACTCCCACCTAAAACAAACGAGTGGAGAGTAAACTTTTTGTAACACTCGTAATCCTCGAGTACTCTTCTTCGCGAGTATTTTTCACTCGCGAGTAAAATCGAGTAAATCTGAGCTCTGGTTTAATTTGACTACAACCACAAAACTAGCACGGACAACAATCAGCCGTGTAGTCGTGAAAATATTCATTCCCATATGAATTCTATTTTTGACAGCTTGTAGTCGGTAGCCTGCTGTCTTGAATGTATTTAATGCTTGATTCATATAATCTCTTCGCTTTATTAGAATCTAAAAAGAATTAAAATATTTAATTGTCATTAAAATTTATTTTCTTGAAAATTTTAAACTTTTTCCCCTATATTCATAAATTTTTAAATGAGTGAAACTTGTACTATTTTCGAATTTCTAAGTAACAATTTCTTTACAATTAACATTTTATTATATTATAAATAAAATTACAATAAACTGAATAGGACAACATCACTAACAGCTATTACCTATCGCCTTAATTGCTGTCTCTTGATATTTTTAGCATGCACATGCATGCTCGGGTGTTTGTCATATCTATCGTAGTTGTGCCTTTAAAAGAAAGTCAATTTGACATTTTTTAATGTCCACTTTTTCTTATAAAACAAAATAAATTGTTTATATCTTTTCACTGTAAAAATCATGTGACCATCTCTCATCTCTAACGAAACCCATGAATGACAAAATTTATAACTTCACATGCATAAAAACGATCTACCGCAGTCTATTGTTTATAGATATTTAACAACAAAAAGTTTTAGTTCCAAAAATATGTACTTTTATATGGGTGATTCTCATTTACATGCTTTTTTCTACACTCCGTTAAAAGTTTGGCACGATATTTTTTTTATGAAAAAGCATGCGAGATACATTGAAGAGCGAAAAAAGCAAACATATAAATTGCGTGATTTAAAATGTTATGAATGGAGGTAAATATTTTTAGTAAAAGTTTGTCATTCCGTTTATGATTTACTGCGGTTCACATTTAAGAGCACTGATGTCTTTAAAATCTGTATACTTTTAGAAATCGAACCAACAATATTTGTCTGGCTGTGGCAGAAATAGATTTTTCTTTGACTCAAAAAATAAAATTTTTTTCTATTTTCTCATCTTTCTTCATGTGTACTTTTAATGATATCCCTTCCTTTTTAGTTCCGCCGCAATCCAGTGCATATTTGGGGTCATACCCTGTGTGCTGGTGTTAAAGAATGTGGCATCGCTAATCTTTACTACCGAAAACAAATTTTCAAAATAAATTCACAATAAGAGTTGATGGCATCGAGAAGGGAAATTTAAGTTTTATGAATTCTATTGAATTTCTTTTTAACTTTATTGTAACTTGATTGTTAAAAAAAAAATTGATTGTGTGAGAATAAAAAATCTTTTCAAATATTGAAAGCATTTCTCCGAAATGGCATTCATCTCTACAAAATGGGAATTTTTATTTTTGCACAAAATCTATATTATTTTACTTCAACGCAATACGTCATTAAATCTTAAATAAGTTATTTTTAAGGAATGTAAAACAATTTGCTACATTTTTGCACTATTTTTCCATATAATAACGCCCAATAAAGTTGGCGGGGTCCAAAATTTATTTTTTTATTTATTTCATGGCTCCAAGTTTAACGCGTTGAACCTTTTTTGACATAAAAATATATCATTTGCTTAACAAAATTACAAAAAAACTTTAAAAATCAGGGTGTTTTTTAGAGGGTGGTTTAATTCTTGTTAGGGGATATTTTTTCCCTCTAGCCCGATTCATCCCAGTTACGAACTTGACCTGTGCCATCTGTCAAGATATATTTATACCAAATTTCAAGATTATAGCTCTTTTCGTTTGGACTGAATTGTGATTTCTACAGACGGACGGACGGAGGGACGGACATGATCAGATCGTCTTAGATTTCATCACTGATCAAGAATATATATACTTTATGGGGTCGCAAATGGACATTTTGCTGCATTACAAACGGAATGACAAACTGAATATACTCTCCAATTCTTGTTTGCAGGATATAAAAAGCTTTTCAAAGCATTTCTCCGAAACGCTATTCATCTCTGCAAAATGTGAATTTTTATTTTTGCACAAAATCTGTATTTTTTTACTTTTTCTACGAAATCTAGTTTTCTTTTTCCACAAACTATTTATAAAGTTAAAAAAGACAGTTCACAGTAGAAAATATTGCTACCAAATAATTCACAATAGAACTGTTTTAATACCAAAATATTCACGTTACTGATACTTCCTGGGAATGGGAAGAGTATAAGTTTTCTCCCAAACAACTCATTCTCATAAAATATGCGATAGGGGTGAGTAAAACATGTACAATAAAAATGGGAATGACCCATATCTACGAGTATTAAAGTACATATTTTTCGAAAATGTACATAATATGTATTCAAACACCGTATGTATGTCTGTATGTGTGCCTGTACACTTTTATTAACATTATTTATTCAGTTATACAACAACAAAACATATAGAAAATCGTGTTAAGCTACAACATTTGGGAATTGGAGTTTGGCTATGGCACAGATATATATATTTTTTTGTAAGTCTTGGCATAAAATACTCTTAAGGGTATTTAAAAATATTACTACCCTACACTCAGCAGTATAAGAACTTTTTTTATATACACAATATTATAGTAAATCGATTATATATTTAATACGTTTTATAAATAAAACGAATTAAATATATAAAATAATTAATGCAATTGAATATCAAAGCAAATACATCTTAACTACATGAACAGCTCCTATTTGCTAAATAGTTATTCAACATGAATTACGAGTTGCTGAACGGAAACATGCACATGCATGCAACTAACAATTAAGTGTTTTAAGTTAATAAAGATTCAGTACCTCTGGAGTTTGATATATTTATATACATATTTTTTTATTTGATCAAATACGCAGCAACTACAAAAAATAAGTTCTTTTTATTTAATGCCAATATATAAAAAATCCTGTTAAATTAATTCATAGCAACATCCTCATACATAATAATCATTTCAACAGGAACATTTATTTATACACATATTTTTTAACACGTCTTTTTTTTATCAATATTATTCTAGGGGATTTAAATTGCTATTTTACTGACCCGAAAGTTATTTTTATCACAGTTTATGTTATTTTATATAAATGTGTCCAAAAAAGTCCACAACGGATGGCTGCACTAACAAAATTTTAAAGTTTAAAAATGCAGTTAAAACCCGTGTTTCTCTGGAAATGAATATCGTATGAGTTTTCACACTGCTGTTGCTATAAAATAAATAATTACAACAACAATGTCATGAGTTTTGACACTTTTTTCAGTTCGAATGGAAGGCACAACCTGGGCAAATGTTAGATTTTATTAAACACTAGATACAATTATTATGAAACAATTTAATTAACTTATGAAGCAATAGATATTTCACAATAATTTACTTAACTTGTAAAGGGTGTTTTTATAAGAGCTTGCTGATTTGAAATTTAAATAAAACACACGCCAAATTATGAAATGGCCAAAAAAAATTTTTGATTTGGTAGATAATTTCTTGTCATTTAACATTTAAATATAAATTCGGGCATATGGCTACCACGACTATTTTGCGCAAAGGTCATTCTGGAGGTCCAATTTTCGACCACCTTTTCAAGCATTTGAGGGCGTATTTCAGCAATGACACGTTGAATACTGGTTTCCAAAGCGTCAATCGTTGCTGGTTTATCCACGTAAACCAATGATTTCAGGTATCCCCACAAAAAATAATCGAGTGGCGTCAAATCACACGAACGCGGAGGCCAATTCACCGGTCCATTTCTCGAAATAATGTTGTCGTTGAAATGTTCTTTCAATAAGTCCATTGTTTCGCCCGCAGTATGACAAGCGGCACCATCCTGTTGAAACCACATTTCGTTTGCATCCATATCGAAGTTTTGGCACCAAAAATTCATTGATCATGATTCTGTATCGATTTCCATTCACGGTAACGCGTCGTCCTTCCTCATTTTTAAAGAAATAAGGACCGATGATTCCACCAGCCCATAGACCGCACCAAACAGTACATTTATCGGGATGCATTGGTAATTCTTGAACGGCGTGTGGATTATCTTTGCTCCAAATACGGCAATTTTGCTTGTTGACATATCCATTCAACCAAAAATGCGCCTCATCACTGAAGAGAATTTTGCGGTAAAGAAGCGGATAAACATTTTTAATTGAACACTGTTTTTGAAAATAAATTTCCACGATTTGGAAGCGTTGCTCTGGAGTTAATCTGTGCATGATGATTTGCCAAACAATACTGAGTAGAGACGTCACTTTAAGCTGTCAAAACAGCTGTCAGACAACAGAGTGATTCGTATAAAAAAAAAACTTCATAAAAAACACCCTTTATAAGCATCTACTTTTTGGCCTTAGCTTAGGCTTGTCAATCTTGATGGCCTTAAATATATATATATATATATATATATATATATATATACATATATATATATATATATATATATATATATATATATATATATATATATATATATATATATATATATTTATATACATATATATATATATATATATATATATATATATATATATATATTAGTTATTTAATATTATTTATGGGTTATTGATTAACTTTTTTTGGCTTTAAAATATGAGCTCCGTATTACACCAAACGCTCCAGCATTCTGAAAATTCTGGGAATGATTTACTGTCTGTCCCAGGATCCAGATACCATTTTGTCGCACAATTAGTTTAAAAAAAATTTAATTATTTCATTTTAAATTTTACTAGGATTGCAGCACATTTTAAGAGACCAACAAAAACACCGGTTCTCTTTGTGCCAACTAATAAATAAATATTAAAATGTAATGCCTTCAGTTTTTATTTACCTTAATATGGTGTTCAGACATACGCCTTAATTGAGTTTATTGCAATTAACAGCATTATTGAGCTCAATTACCCATACAAAATTAATTAGCTAATTGATCAATTAACGCTTAATTGTCTATAAAATTGAGCAAGGTCTAAAATGCAGCACTGTAAAAGTTTGTTTAGTGACCACCATAATGCCTACTGAACAAACTTTATGAAATTTGACAACTCATATGTAAACAAATTCACAGAAAAAATGGCGAGTCAAGTGGAGGGGTGAGTTTTGAAAATAAAATTTTTTAATTAACAATTAAAACATATGAAAAATAAAAAATTTATTTCGTACAACAACGGGTCCAAGGCAAAAAGAAAGCGCATTTTATGGAACGACGCCAGTGAAGCAGCAAAGTAAACAACACCTTTTGTCAGCTGCTGTCAAACGCTAATTGAGTTAGCTATATTGAGTATGTGCGAACACTTTTCAATTAACTTATTATTGACTTAATTAATAATGCATGTCTGAACACCATATAAGAGAGAAAAAAAGTGTATACATTAAATTTTATTTTTGAAAAAAAAGCCTACACACACGAAAAAAGCAAAGCTAATATGTTTTTGTTTTTACTTGCCTCTAATATAACTAATAACTTTAAAGTCATATTACTTCTAAAGTAGTAAACCGATTTCAATAAAATTAATATTGTGCACATCTGTGCCGAAAAACCTTTCAAGCCATATAAATATTTTCAAAAATATTATATGGCAGTAGCCAAGAATGATAAAATAAAGATTACGCCTTGCGCATGATTTACCGTTTGATGACGTATTTGTTCCCTCGAAGAGATTGCCAAATGTTTATTATATGCAAAACTAATACTTTCCCGTACAAAATTAATATTTTATGCTAAATTTGGCAACTCTTCACACAATTTACTCAGAGAGATTTCCAATTTACTCAGAGATTTCCAACAAGCAAATGAAATCGGATTTATGAAAGTGCAAGTTTTGTGTTATATTTTATAATAAATTGTGTTATGTATTAAAATAAATATATTAAAATAAATATATTAAAATAATTATTAAATAACTTAAAGTGTAAAAAACTTATTAAAACTTGATTTTTAAAGCTCAAACTGTAAACAAAAAACCTAAATTAAAGAGAAAAGAGAACAAAAAGAGCAAACATGAAATGTGCAGTGGGCAATTGCAAACAAAGTAACAGCAAAAAAACAAGTGAGAAATAATTGTGTTAAAATGTAATATTGTTATAAAATTATTTTGTTTTCAAAACGCTGTGTCATTTTATAGTTTTCCAAGAGATGAAGCTCAAAGGAAGTTATGGCTGATATTTTGCAAGGAAAACAAATTTATTTTGAATGGGGAAAAAAGAAAAATAATTAGCACTTGGGTTCAATATTTATATAAAATAACTATAAATGAACAATTTCAAATAAAAAAAAGTGGAAAGTAAAATAATTTTTTAATATTGTTTGTTATCAAACAAATTTAATTTGAAAAATCGCAATTTGCCCCACTGTCCTGTTTTTACAATAACATAAGAGTTCTCCAACTGAATTATATTACCCAATCAGAACACATGTTGAGTGACGTCAGAGTTCCATCATGCGCAGAAAAGTATTTTTCTTTCAGCTTGTTGGCGTAATCTTTATTTTATCATTCTTGGCAGTAGCGACGTAAAAGGCATTACAGAAAAAGTCCTTGCCTGTTAATTATATAAATTATCCGATAAAACAATAAATTGTGACATCATGAGGCAGACAGCTAAATTGTTTTTCTTTTTCGATTTATATTACAGTTACTTCTTGCGGTACCATTCCTCTCGTCACTATTATAGCAAAAATTCTCAGGCGAATTAAAAAAAGAAATACAAAATGGCTACTGTAAATGTTCTCTTCCCATGCCTCTTGATTTGTGCTCTAAAAACTATCAGCTCTACATGTACTAAAAGCAGGTTTGAATAATAAAAAAAAATATTAAAAATACAATTTTTATTTTTATAATATTATATTATAGAATGCAGTGAAACCACTTTTCATTTCTATAGAAAATTAATATTTAGTTTGTGCGGTTGTAAAGCAGCTTCAATTTTTTTAGTACGACAGCATTCAGGGAATAATACCAACATCTGCAGTGGATTGCGCCGGAACTGGAAAGTAGACTACAATACTGAGAGGACAGATGAAGAAAGTTAGGAAGATAGAGAATCTTTTCTTAACTATTTGAAATTTTTACTTCTCCGGATAATATTTTGCTGAAGGGCCGACGAAGGAGAGTGAATCCACCAGTATAATTGACTAAATAGTGACAGCGTAGTTGTTAGGGATCATTGACAAATTAGTTGTTTTTATACCCTCCAAAAAAGAATTGCAGGGTATGTTCGCTTTGTCATTGCGTTTGTAACGCAGCGAAATATGCATCTGAGACCCCATAAAGTATATATATTCTTGATCAGTGACGAAATCTAAGACCATATCCGTCCGTATATGGAAATAACGATTCAGTCCAAACGAAAACAGCCAGACTCTTGAAATTTGGTATAAGTATATCTTGAAGGATAGCAGAGGTCAAGTTTGTAAATGGGCTAAATCGGGCCAGAGGGAACAAAGTTCCCCTAAGAAGAACTAAACCAACCTCTAAAAAATAATGTAATTTTTAAAGTTTTTTTCTAATTCTGTTAAGCAAATGATATATTTTTATATTAAAGAAGGTTCAACGCGTTAGACTTGGAGCCATAAAATTAAAAAAATTAATTATTGGAAACCGCCCCCTTTAGTGGGCGTTATTATATGCCAAAATAGTGTAAAAATTTAACAAATTGTTTTACTTAAGTGTACATTCCTTGCAAATAACATTTTTAAGCTGTAATCACGAAGCTGAGGCATAACCTGGCACTCTGCCCTACCCCTTCTTTCCCCTTGACCCTATAAAAAATATTTTTTTTTAATTTTGTATATAATTATCCCAAAAATTTATTTTTAAAGTTTTATGACAAAGGTGAAATGACTCCCCCACGGCCCTTGTCAGAGAGACCCCGACAAAATGCAGTTTTAATGCCCTCCAAAAAGAATTTGACGCCATAAAATAATATATTCTTGATCAGTAATGAAGTCTGAGACGATCTAGCAATGCCCATACGTCCGTCTGTGGAAAACATGATATATTCTATTTTTGGACCCCTCCCCTTTCAGTGGGCGTTGAAGTACGATATTATATAAAGGAACTCTGTCCCACCAAGTTAAACATTTTAAATTTATTAAATATTTGAAGAGTATTTAAGATTCGACCCGGTCGGATATAACGTTTTTACTTGTTTATATATTAAAAGTTACTATTCATTTTAGTCACTTGCATTACAAACAAATGTACAAAACTGTCGACGTTTTAATGACAATGTCGCCAACCCGTCACCACAATAGTAGACAAAAGTGGTGATTTGGGTACACACGACCCCAGCTTTCTCTACAGGGTATTTTTTTGTAACCACTCTTGTGTGACTTCTGCAAATTTCCATTTTGTTAAAGAAAAACACACAACAAAAAATAAGTCATACATTTTTTGTTGTCATATTTGCCCCAAAAAAAATATGTATCCATTTGTTTCACATACAAACATATTATTTACTTATGTTTATTTAACCTCATTTTTCACATGTTAAAACACAATATTTAAATTTCAAATATGTACAAAAAAATGAAACTGAATATATTTATAACTATCATGTGTGCAGTAGTTCGTTAAACTCGATGGTGAATAAGATTTATATGATGAATGGGTCAGTATATTTAAATTATTTTCCTATTGACGGGAAAATGCGTACATTTTCTGTTTGAATTTTAAATATTTCATATTCATTTTAATTTTCATGTTTATTTTATTTAAATAAAAATGTCTTAATAAATAATTGATATGAGTTTATTTTATTTAAATTTGAGTTCATTAATATAAATTTATATCCAAGTTGATTAAGTCAAAATCCTATGGCGAAATGCTGTTGTGTATTTGTTTAACAGGAATTAAGGCTAAAGAGCTTGATAAAAAAAAACTTGTATTCATGAAGTGTCCTGCATTTTTGTCAGCCGGACAGTTAATCAATTCGCTCCTGAGCTCTAGCCAATTATAATAGATTTACTAAAGAAAAATACAAGCAAAATATGAAATTTACAAAAAAAAAATTCCTTTCAGCAAAATTCATTCAGCTAGAATTGTACTTCTCATTAACCCATATGTTGAATATATTAATGAATGAGTGCGATCTCCCTAAGTGTAAAAATATGCATACAAACAGTCTCCTACGAAGTTTAAATGGAAATTTCAAAAGCTTTTAATTATTTACTTATACAAATACATCCTTTAAACAACACAGCTTTACAAATTTTTAATTTGGAAAAATACCAAGAACGCCACATGTCTAGATAAGTTAATTGGGACCTCCTGAACACGAAAATCGCTGTAATTTTTTTTCCCTAAGTACAGCTTTTAAGATAACGGTACTTTTGTGTTTTTCGGTGCATGGTCCCACTCAAACCCTTGTGGAGCCCAACCAAAAAGTCCGATCAAAATAAATGGTATATCGTTGGAAAGGTACTTGCATGTCTTTTCCGTCGATATGCTGGAAATTTCTATCTGACATGAAATGGCTGAGTTATGGCACCTCAAAGTTCAAAATTTGCCTATTTTTTATGTTTGTTTCAAAATTTTTCATTTTTATTTCGTTTTTTTTCTACGTTATAGTAAAGATCTGGAATGTTTTATTTTTTTACCAAATAGTTTATTTAATTACCAACATTTTAAGCGTAATTTAAAAAAAAATTGATGAAAAATAAAGTTTTTATTAAGGATTTTGTGGAACGACAATATTTTCATTTTCATTGCTCACACACTATATTCGGCGTCCAACAGTAAAAATTTAAATTAAAATGTCGAGCGACTTGAACTTTTGCGTTTTTTTTCTGATGGTTCTTCGCGAATGAGACACGTGTTACATATTACCGTGATCGCAGGTATATTTGATGGACCTCAAATTCGGGCTCTGTATGGTGACCAAGCATTTAATGAGTGTTTAGGTCCAGCTAATTTGGAGGCATGGGAAGCATTCCAGGACATCGTTCACAACTTTTTGGGAAATTACAGAAGTCCTGATTACGCTGAGAAGATCGATATATTACTGCAAAAATTCAATGCCATTGGTAAGCGTTGAGTGAAAGCATGTATATCCATGTTATCATTTGAAAATTTATTCTTTTTAACTTTTAGGTTCAAATATGACACCTAAATTACACTTCTTATTCAGTCATTTGGATATTTTCCCCACGAACTTGGGCTCCGAAAGTGATGAACAAGGTGAAAGATTTCACCAGGAAATGGCCGAAATCGAGAGACGTTACAAAGGCTGGTGGGATGAACAAATGATGGCGGACTATTGTTGGTTCCTCATTCGCGAAGATCCATCAGAAAAAAAACCAAAAGTTCAAGTCGCTCGACATTTTAATTTAAATTCTTACTGTTGGACGCCGAATATAGTGTGTGAGCAATGAAAATGAAAATATTGTCGTTCCACAAAATCCTTAATAAAAACTTTATTTTTCATCAATTTTTTTTTACATTACGCTTAAAATGTTGGTAACTAAATAAACTATTTGGTAAAAAAATAAAAAACGAAATAAAAATGAAAAATTTTGAAACAAACGTAAAAAATAGGCAAATTTTGAACTTTGAGGTGCCATAACTCAGCCATTTCATGTCAGATAGAAATTTCCAGCATATCGACGGAAAAGACATGCAAGTACCTTTCCAACGATATGCCGTTTAATTTGATCCGACTGGTTGGGCTCCACAAGGGTTTGAGTGGGACCATGCACCGAAAAACACAAAAGTACCGTTATCTAAAAAACGGTACTTAGGAAAAAAAATTACAGCGATTTTCGTGTTCAGGAGGTCCCAATTAACTTATCTAGACATGTGGCGTTCTTGGTATTTTTTGGCTGTAAACCAGTGCAATGAATTGAAACCGAAATTTTTTCTTAAATGAAGAAATTGAAATTAAGTTACATTTCAGCACAGTAATGCTTTGAATTATAGCACTCCCCAGTTTCAAAAATAGATCGCAAGTGCTAATAATTTAAAGAAAAATATAGACTCGGAACATTTTTAGTTTAAGCAAAATAAAAATGTGTTTATAAAAATTTAATTAAAAACAACTAAAAACGTTATATTCAGGTCGAATCCGAGATACCCTAAAAATATTTAGTAGGTAAATTCAAAATGTTTAACTTGGTGGGACAGAGTTCCTTTATGACATCTCTGCAGCCAGTTTTACATCTCTATTTTGACAGAGTCATTCCGGGAAAAGCCGTGGGGGACACGTTTCCCCTCTGTAAAATCAGAGAACATCTCAGCTTCTTATAGGCTTAAGGAATACAAATTGTTCCATATTTACACTATTTTTGCATATAATATCGTACGTCAACCGCCACTAAAGGAGGCGGGGTCCAAAAATAGACTACATCATGTTTCCAACAGACGAACGTATGGGCATTGCCGGATCGTCATAGGCTTCATCATTTATCAAGAATATATATAGATACTTTATGGGACCCAAATCTTTTCGGACGATGTTAAAACTGTATTTTATAGGAGTCTTTCTGGAAGGGCCGTGGGGGAGCCACTTCATCTTTGGCATAAAACTCCAAAAATAAATGTTCGGAATAATTATATGTAAAATTTATTTAGTTTTTTTATAGGGTCATTTAGGGGGCAAGGGGAGAGGAGGGGGTAGAGCAGAGGAGTACCAGGTTTCGTCTCAGTTGCGTCATTAAACCTTAAAAATTTTATTTTTAACGGATGTAGGCTTAAGTAAAACAATTTGTTAAATTTATACACTATTTTTTCATATAATAACGCCCACTAAAAGGGCGGGGTCCAAAAATAATTTTTTTTTTTATTTTATGGCTCCAAGTTTAACGCGTTGGATATAAAAATATATCATTTGCTTAACAAAATTACAAAAAAAAAACTTTAAAAATTATGTTGTTTTTTAGAGGTTGGTTTAGTTCTTCTTAGGGGAACTTTTTTCCCTCTTGCCCGATTTAGCCCATCTCCGAACTTAAGCTGTGCTATCGTTCAAGATATATTTATAACAAATTTCAAGAGTTTAGCTCTATTCGTTTCTTTTTTGGAGGGTATAAACTAATCCAATTCTTTCCGACACACCCTTTAGTTGAGAGAAAAACACAAACTTTCTACTAGAAATAGTAATTTCTTTGAAAATATTTAATTGAAAAAAATACTTTTTTAACTAAATTATTAGAGAATATACTTTTTCGTCATATAAAAAAAATATTAAATAGTTTTAAATAGCATTGAATTTTATGACACGGTCTATTATTTTTGAATTAAACTGTTTTTGGGCAAATATTTGAAAAATGCGACTGCATTTTTACTATTTTTTATAAAGAGCATCTGCAGTTAATAAAGTACGAGTACTTTCCCAACAAGATATATTTTTGATCATACCTGTACTGTGTGTCAAGTTGGTACTTTTTTTTGGAACAAAAAGTACTTTTTAGTAAAAAGTATTTTTAAACATGAAAGCAAATTTTATTTTCGAATTTTTAATTTTTATTATTGAGCTAAGAATTTCTCTATTGGACACAAGTTCAAATCTGCATATTATTTATTTTATGAATTTTTATTAAATTCAATTTAACATTATTATTTCTTTAAATTTGATTTAGAAATAAATTGAAATTACTCTAAATAAATTTGAACAAACTTTAGTTTTAGCTGAAATTATTTCTAGAGAAGGAACATTTTTAGCAGACTTGAATTTTTATACAGAAAAAATTTTTTTAGTAAAAAGTACTTGCAAAAAGCAAAAAAAAAATATTTATGTAAGAAGTATTTTTTTAAATAAAAAAAACATATTTGACATCAAGCAGAAAAAAATACTACAATAGAAGTACTGAAGTTTGTTTTAAAAATTTTGATTCTTATTTTTAAAATTCAAACTATTTTGAGAAAAGAAGAGAATTATTTTTAAGTTATTAAGCTTAAAATTATTTAACAGGCTCTAAGTTCGAATCTGCGATCTGCACATTATTTTTATGAATTTAGTCAAACTCTAGTTTTTATTAAGAATTATTATTGTTAAAATAACATTTTTAAAATATAAGCGTGCCTTTTCATGATTCGCTTTAAATTAAAATATATTATATGATTTTTAATAATCCCTCTTATTCCGTAAGTATTTGACGACGTCAACATCAATATTATATAAAAAATAGATCAATTATTTACACTTTTTCTTGTTCAATTGTGTATTTTTAATAGCCTCTTGTTACTTTCTAGCACTGAGAGAAAATTCTAAGGACGCCGGCAGTATTCAATTCCTTCCCACAACTAGTATTTCAGTATCCCATTTTTGACATCGTCTTGACATTGACGTCAACAAATAGTTACAGAATAAGGGGGAATATTAATATTTTAAAAACCCAAATGCAAAGTTTATATTTGAAGACTTTTTTTGTTCAGTATACAGGTACTTTTTTTAAAGACACTTGATTTTTTTTTAACAAAAGGGCCCTTTAAAAAATTTTGCTTATGCATAAGAAAATATCATCAGTACAAACTGCGGTGCGAGTTAAAGTTTTGGCAGGTTTTCATTTCTGAAGTTTATTTAAGTTCGCAGTTCTCAGTTAAAAACGAAATATTTGAAGAGCCTTTCATTAGTTCATGCATTTTCCAATGCAATCAAATGCCGGCAGGCAGGAAATTAATAAAAATAATTTCATAGTACAACAGAATATTTAGTCGTATTTTTTCTTTAATTTTAGCTAATAAAAAAGAAAAACGGTTGTATAAAAACTGATATTATTCTGAAAATCTGCGAAAATTGTTTGCAAATCGTATTGGAAATATATTTCAAGAAGATAGTCCAATACAGGAGTTTTGCTCCTTTATAAACCGGACAAAGTTGTCAATAATTGATGTGTTGAATATTTACAAACATCCGTGTGCAAGCAGCGGCATTTACATAATGCAGATTAAAAGAAACAAAAGTAATTGCTAAAATATTTCATTAACTGCACCACAATTATGTGCAAAGAATACTGGAAAATTGTCCGCAAAGAAATACAAATGACGAGGGCTGTGCCAACAGTATTCGTAATTCAATTAAGATTGATAGGCTATTTTTTTCGAAATTTAGTTTTATATTCAGAACGACATGATAAATATTCCAAAGCACCAGGGGAAAGTGAAAAGACAGTCTTAATTATCTAACTTATACTGCAGAGCAGAACAGCTGTTTTCGAAAGCCGCTACACTTTCAGCATCAGTACTCGATTAGTTTTTAAATTCAGAAATACATTATAAATATTCCAAGGAACAAAGGAAAGTCAATATCGATTTTAATTATCTAACTAACACAGCAGGGCCACAACAGCTGTTTTCGAAAGCCGCTACACTTTCATCATTAGTACTCATGTGTATTTTTGTTTGCCCCACTTATTAGGTGGTTTAACTAAATTTGATAATAGTTTTGATTTATATAAATTTTATTAGGAAACTATGCCCCCGTGTTGCGTTTTAATTATTTTCTTCATATCCCATTTTCTGAACTTTTTGCTTCATTTTTACTTAAACCAAAATTTTCAGGTTTAAATTTTTTTTATACTTGACTACATGTGAACGTTTTTGTTTTATTGTTAACTGAAGTTAGTCCCTTAAATTTTTTTTGTGAAAGTGGTGTTCGAAAATTTATTTTTATATACAGAAAGACATGATTAATATTCTTCTAATTTCTTTGATTTTCTTATAATATCTTCTTCTTATTATTGAGCAAAAAGATCTCCTACTTTTGTTGGTAACGAAATATTGGAAAGAAAATATAAAAAAAATTATGATTGTTTTTTATTTAAAAAATTGGATCTTCTTACTACAGCAATTGGAAGAATGTAATATTTTTTTAAAAATTGTATTTACATATTTTAATTATTCACAAGTGGAAAAACTAAACAAAGAACGCTGGCTGATTTTGATTTATTAAAATTTATTATTGCAGATTTGAACTGAAGTTTGACCAAAAATTCTCAATTTAATAATTTATTAATAGAATTTAAAAAAAATAATTTTTTTTTGTTACCTGGTGTAATGAGTAGAAATTATTAATCGAACTTATTGCAACAGTATATTGCATCAAGTTCAATACAGATTTTGTTAAAAGAAATTAATCGCTTTACAAATGGCATGAATCGGTCCTGCTGGGCCCAGCATTTCCAAGAAGGCCCTCGCATATTAACTACAGTGTATAGTTTGTTTAATGTTTCTGATTAAATGAATGCATATTGAAATATTTATAAATGCATATGTACACATTTGCATTCCTACACAGGGTGTTTTTTCTTAAGCCATTTAAATTTTAAAAAAGCATTAACAGTCGAAAGGAATCAGCAGGATCGGGAAAATCGTCGATAATAAATTGTCGCTTAAACAAGTCTAGCAAATTATCGACTCGGTAGACAAAATTAATTTCAGTGATTTTTTGATTTAATGGTATTTTTAATAAATAAATTTGGCGGATATGAAGTAAAACTAATAGAGAACACAGTGTCCATTTTATCCTGTAACATGCAACATTTGGTGTGACGCGAATGCTGCTGGCCTCTTGGGATCGTAGTTCTTAGATCTTTTTTTTTATTTTTATTAATTTTATTTAACAACAAAAACATTTGGCACGTGAACTTTAAATAAAACAAATTCAGGCAGTCCGGTACAGTTAGATCTGTTGGCGGCTGAACTTCATATAGAATCGAATTTGTCTGATCTGTATGATTGTTGTGTTAGATTTTGCCAGACTTTTCCAAGAACAAAGTTGTAGCTCTGGTTGCTGAACACAACAGACAGCGATTGACACTGTCTTTTACTAAGACTGCAATACAGCACCCCCATTTTATCGGTGCAGTAGGAAAAATTTGCTGGAAAAGTAAAAAAAAGTGGCTACAATAAATTTTCTCTCTCTCCTGATCTTTCAACAATTTTTCCCCCAAAAATATACTCCCTCTTCTTGCAATAATTCCGCCGAAATGCACTTTCTGGGCAACGGTCCGAGATCGCGGTCCCATGACCCATAATTTTTTTAATGCGAGAATATGAATGCCCTTAATGCGGTTTGAGTCGAATAAAAATGTCTTAACCAAAACAAACGACTATTTTGAGAGCCTTAAGAATATCCATCGCTCAGGAATAAGCAACTTGGATAAACTCTGCACTATATGTATAGATCTAAAACGGATTTATGTTGAAAAATAAAACGCCTATTTAGCGAAAAAATAAATCTTTTTTAAGATTCTATGGGCTAATCGTTCGAAATTTTAATTTAAATCTCAGAAAGACATGATAAATATTCCAAGGCAATGACATGTTAACATCAGGTTGATACAGTTCTCGTATTATTTTCACAATAAAATGTGTGTAAATAGGAACTGTTATCACATTCAACTAAGCCACCTAATAAGTGCTGACAAACACAATACACATTAGCACTGATGATGAGAGGGTTGCGTCTTTCGAAAACAGCTGTTCTGCTCTGCTGTGTAAGTTGAATAACAACAAGTAAAAACGTTATATTCGACCGGGTCGAATCTTAAATACCCTCCAAATATTTAGTAAGTGAATTTGAAATCTTTAACTTGGTGGGACAGAGTTCCTTTATATAATATCGTACGTCAACGCCCACTAAAGGGGGCGGGGTTCAAAAATATACAATATCATGTTTTCCACAGACGAACTTATGGGCATTGCTAGACCGTCTTAGACTTCATCACAATTCTCTTTGGAGGGTATAAAAACTGTATTTTGGCGGGGTCGCTCTGGCAAGGGCTGTGGGGGAAATAGTTCACCTTTGTCATAAAACTCTAAAAATAAATGCTTGGGATAAATATATACAAAATTAAAATTTCTTTTTTTTGATAGGGTCATTTAGCGGGCAAAGGGGGAGGAGGGGGTAGGGCAGCAACAGGCAGTCATAAAACTCTAAAGATATATGTTTGGGACGATTATATACAAAATTTAAATAAAAAAATTTTTTTTGTTAGGGTCGTTTAGGGGGCAAAGGAAGAGGTGGGAGGGGGGGGGGAGGTAGGGCAGAAATCGGCAGTCATAAGACTCTAAAGATAAATGCTTGGGATGATTATATACAAAATAAACAAAATTTTTTTTTGGTAGGGCCGTTTAGGGGGCAAAGGAAGAGGGGAGGGGGAGGTAGGGCAGAAATCGGCAGTCATAAGAATCTAAAGATCAATGCTTGGGATGATTATATACAAAAAATTTTTTTTTTGGTAGGGTCATTTAGGGGGCGAAGGGGAAGGAGGGGGTAGGGCAGAGTAGTACCAGGTCTCGTCTTAGCTTCGTCATTAAAGCTTAAAAGTGTTATTTTTTAGGAATGTAGGCTTAAGTAAAACAATTTGTTAAATTTTTATGCTATTTTTGCCTATAACAACGCCCACTGAAGTGGGCGGGGTCAAAAAATATTTTTATTTTATTTAATGGCTCCAAGTTTAAGGCGTTGGACCGTATTTGACATAAAAATATATCATTTGCTTAACAAAATAACCAAAAAACTTTAAAAATTATGTTGTTTTTTCTGGGTTGGTTTAGTTCTTCTTAGGGGAACTTTTTTCCCTCTTGCCCGATTTAGCCCACCTTCGAACTTAACCTGCTCTAAGTTTTAAAATATATATTTAAATTTCAAGAGTCTAGTTCTTTTCGTTTGGACTGAATTGTGATTTCCACAGACGGACGGACGGACGGACGGACATGCTCAGTTCGTCTTAGATTTCATCACTGATCAAGAATATATATACTTTATGGGGTCTGAGATGGATATTTCGATGCGTTACAAACGGAATGACAAAGTGAATATACCCTCCAAATTCTTTTTTGGAGGGTATAAAAACTGATATTGACTTGCCTTTGTGCCTTGGAATATTTATCATGTCTTTTTGAGA
This sequence comes from Linnaemya tessellans, assembly GCA_951800035.1. NCBI lineage: Eukaryota > Metazoa > Arthropoda > Insecta > Diptera > Tachinidae > Linnaemya > Linnaemya tessellans. The sequence goes on along the minus strand of OX637533.1, from coordinate 99,622,930 downwards.
TTTAAATTAAAATTTCGAACAATTAGCCTATAGAATCTTAATTCAATTTAATATAGCAATATAAAATGTTCGTTAAAATTCTTACTACATATAAATCTTTTTTATTTGAAGTTATCAAAGAGCCTTCGGATATTATTGGGCCACGGAAAGTCACTGCCTTATGCTGATAAGCCAGCAACATATGACGTCATAGAGGCCAATATTATTTGTGTTATTTATGATAGACGGCCAGTAATAATCTTGACAGTGGCCTAATATTGGACGTTTAAAAAAAACGCTTCATCTGGAAGAGCTACGACGGTCTCACGGCCGAAACATTTTTCAAATGATTTTGCCATGCATTAAGAAAAAAATTTTTTTTTTGGTTTGAAAAAATTTTTCTGAGTTATTTCTTACAATTTCACGCTCTATTCGAAAAAAAACTCCCTGTATGTATAATTTGTATTTTTCGATATGGCTTGAGTGCGAGTATCGGTGGTTTTATGAAAACAGAAGAAAGCAGCAAACAACAACAACACACACACGCATAAAAACAAACAAACCAACAACTCATACTTGTATACACACACACACACACACACACACACATAAATTACTCTTGCAATTCCATGATGCATTTAAAAGTTCTGAATGATTTACTGTATGCATCCTCGTCATCGTCGACATTCAAATAAAAAACACCAACAGACAAAAAAAAGGTGTTGATGGCCTAGAAGGAGTGCCATGGAAGCTCTGGGAGAATACATCAACTATTATTTTATTGAAACTAAATGATGCCAGTGAAATTAAGATAAAAAAACCCTCTTTAAACGTAAATAAATATAAGGAAAATAACACACGTGCATGCATACAAATTTGCAAAAAAATAATATTAAACAGAGAAGCATATAAGTGTGTGTGTGTATGTGTGTGTAAGTAGGTGTGCATATATTTAATATGTGTGTAAGTACTGTAGACTTTAAGTGAATTTAAGTGATTGTTGGATTGACAGCTCAAGAGAGAAAATTTAATGACTATCTTTCACTTGCCAGAGTAGATATAAATTACAATTACAATTGCACATGTTTATGCATGTCTACAGGCAAAATTACTTGTACTTTTTTAAATCGACGTAAAAAGTTGCGAAAAAACTCTTAACTGGCAAATAATTAAGAAATTGCTAAATATTTTAATTAAATACAATTTTCAATTAAATCTTATCACATTTATATTTATCATTTCAGCACTTCGTGTACAAAAATAGAATATGAATTTGGCCATATAAATTTCGTTAGCTAAAACGCAAAACGCCTTATCTCACAAAAAAATACTAAGTAATTTTTATTAATTGCATAATATTGGCTACAAAAGATACTCATATTTGCCGCAATGAAAATAGCGATTTTATTTATATCATTAACCCGGAAAAATTCGCTCAATATTTTGCATTTTGATATGTTTTTTTCGATCTCCTACAAAATTATCAAAACGTTAAATAGGACGTTTTATGTTTCACATAACGATTTGTATGCATCGATGGCTTAATATAAAAAAGACCTAACTCGATTTTTTGTTACTTTACAGTAGAAGGAAAAAACTTAATAAAATCCGTAAAATGTATAACACAAGAAATGTTTTGATGCAATTTTTAATAAAAATATGCAAAACATATTATTAAAAAGCCATCAAAACTTTTTTTGCATCATTAAATTTTTTCTTCTCCTGTAAAGTAACAAAATATCCAGTTAGGCCTTTTTGGAAAGACTGAAGGAAGTACATTGAAGAAACTAGGTTCTTGACGTAATCAAACTCAGAGGTTTCCATGGTGTTGGTGGAGGCTCCCTACAGTGGAATGGGAACTCCTTATTATATAGCGCACAACAGGCCTATGAGGCCTAAGTGTAATCCAGGACGGATTGGGATGCTTATGTCCCTCTTTTCAACCTAACCTAGGCCTTTCTTATATATTAAGCCATCAGTATGTGCATTTGTGTTTTCCAATACAAAAAGAAAACGAAATAAAACCACTTTGTTATTGCACTTTTAAGGCAATTTAAAAAGCTCTTTTGATGCAATTGTGCTACGAATTTGGAAAAAATATTTATATTATGTTTATCTACATTAAAATACCTTTTAGATAATGTACACTTTATTAATAATAGTGTGCACTAAGTTACTTAAAGGTGTACCACAAAAACGTGTATGACATATTTATCAGTCATGTCGCAGATATCAATTCCTATCGGAAATGATATTATTTAAGTAGTTTCATCAGAAAATTATAAACTTAATTATCTAATGATATTAAAAATGATTTCATTCCGAAAAGTTGTTCCGTTGCATGTTTCCTGAGGGACCAAAATACGAAAACAATTCTGTTTGCCAAAGGAATCGACTTCTGTGAAATTGCAATGAAAAATTAGCAATGACATTGTATTTTATCACAATTTTCCATGTTCTGAAAATATCGAAATTTTTAAACGTTTTCAAATTGAACTTAGTTTTATGTTATTTTAAAAATTGTCTTTCTTATTTAATGAATTCAATTATTTTTTATAAAAGAGCTGATAGCCTTTGTAGCTAGTTTTCTATTAATATCAAATTGCATATGAAAAATACGAGGTGGACCAAAATGGTCTGTTACCTAAGATTCGTAAGTTTTTTTAAAACCTAACAGCAGGGTTAAACTAACTTAGGCAATATTTAATTATGATTAAATTATTAATTATTATTGTATTCTGATATTTTTAAGCTTAAGGTCTCTTTATTTTAGTTTAATTTTTAATTTCAATATTTCGTCACTCCTTTGTGTGACTTCTTCAGGAAATTAATTATTTCCTAAAGAAGTCACACAAAGTGACGAAATATTGAAATTAAAAATTAAACTAAAATAAAGAGACCTTAAGCTTAAAAATATCAGAATACAATAATAATTAAAAAGAGGTCAAGAAACCAGAAGAATTTAAATTATTAATTAAATAAATAAATTGAATATTTTTAACATTAAAGCAGTTTTGAAACAATATGAATTACTATTGTTTTTAAAAGCAACAGAAAATCAATTTTGAAATAACAGCACACATTTTAGTTTCAAAAATGCCACGATATAAAATTAAAAATGTATTATATACAGTAGTCGCTCGGTTATATGAACTAATTCAAACAGAGCCTGTTCACTAAATGGAGAAGTTCACTAAATCGAGAGAATAAAAAATAAGTAATTCATATGACTTTTTTGAAATTAAGTTTTTATTTTTAATGTTTTTTAATAATTAATGAACATGAAAGAAGTCGGTTATATTTTTTTGTACTTTTTTTGCTGCAAGAGATTTTGCCTTGTCCCTGCATTTGCGCAATACGTACCAAAATATCATTAATATCAGATATAATATTTTCACTCCAATCAACAACTTTATTGAGTACTTCGATTGCCTCCGTTTTGCCATCCCTATCACCAGAAGCATTTGTACAGGGCAGGAATGTAAAACGTGCTTTTTCGGTTTTTCTTCCAGGTGCACTTTTTTCACTTCGTAAAACGTATGTTTTGTCTGGAAATAGTTTCCAAAATAGGGCAGTTTCATCATGAATTAAATTGTGTTCTACTATTAAAGAATGGAGTTCTTTTTTAAAAGGTTGTACAAACTCCGGATTGGACGATAATTTTTCACCGGATATCTACAAAAACCGTATACCAAATCGTCGCTTAAATTTCTGCAGCCACCCATCCCTTGCAGTAATAGAACTTTTTTCTTTCAATTGGTCGTTTAAATATTTTGCTTTTGTTGATTGAACCCATGATATAGCTTCGCCTCCTCCAACGACATTTCAGCTTCTCTCAATGTTCTCCTTTTAATTTTTCCTTTACTTTTTGCAGTCACTTCCAAAATCGAATTTTTATTTTTCTTAATAGCACAAATTGTTGACTTGGCCACTTCATATCTGTGTGCAAGAGAAGTAACGCGTGCACCTTTATCCAAACTTGCCAAAATGTCACTTTTTTCAAATAGCGTTAACACCTAGCGCTTCATCTTCAATGCACTATGTAACAAACACTAATGACTTCAAAAAGCTGTTTTGTATTCGTATGCACACGATTGCTTAACTCGGGGAAGAACCGATTTTTAATATGTAAGATAATCACTCAACAACTCAGCACTCAAAACATTAACAAAATCAACAGTTTAAGGTTCTTCACTTATTTCGGGGAAGAACATACTTCCAATACGACAAACATTTAAAAAAAATTAACGGTTGAAAGCTGTTCACATAATAGAGATAGACTGTGTTCACTCTTTAGAACCCCATGTGTTTAAATTTTGTTGTTCAATATTCTGGATGTCGACTATTCTGGATGTTCATATAACCGAGCGGCTACTGTATTAATAATTAAAAAAACATTTTCATTTTAATATTTAATGTTTAAAATAAAAAATTCTGTAACTTATTTTATTATTATTTGTTAAGCTCGTGGTCGTTTGCTGTATAAGATTATTAAAATTTTATTTTATTATTCAATCAACAATTATTATTCGTCAACAATTTGTTAACATCATCAGGAATAAGCAACAGGAAATTTAATTTTTAATTTTTTAATTTTCAATTTTGAAGTTAATACCAATTAAATAAAAAATTCTGGTTTTAAAAACGCTTTTTTGTTTCAGTGTACGAGTATCTTCACGATCTTGTTAATTAAGCGTTGCATTAATTATTTGGAATTTTTTTGCAAAATAAATTTCCAAGAAATTTTAAATTTAACAAAATACCAAAACTTAAATCCGGCTTTACGATTTAAAATTCCAAACGACAGTCAAGCAAAGTTTCTCTATTTATTCAAAAGTTTTAGTGCCGGAATTTCTAAAATATCCATGAATGTGTGTTGTTACAGTTAGTGTGTGTGTGTGTGTGTATAAAAATATTTAATATTATTTTTTAGCAAGTGTGCGAATGTTCCGTATGATTCAAAATTAAATATTGACATAACGTGACTTTGTAAAATTTCTCAATGAAATGTAAAAAATTTCATACCTTGTCTAATTTCTAAAATGCAAAAACAAGAAAAAATAAAATTTTTTTTTGTTTTGTTAAAGAGAAACATAATAGACAGTCAGTCTGATAAATGTACGGCGGGCATGTAACTGACGTACGTATCTGTGGCATTTACATGCGGTTGAGAAAAGTTAAAAAAATAAATAAAATAAAATATTGTTACACTTTGCCAAACAGGTAAAATTTTAGCATACTTGCATGCTTTGTCATGCATCACAGCCAGTTAAATATCTAAACAATAATAAATATCATCAAGCGGCCGTTTAAACTGCAGTTAACTTAGCAGTAACTGGTAAAAATTTACAATCAATTAACATTTAGCACGTAATAAAATTTATTATTTTATTTTTCTTATTTACGTATTTGCAGCCAGCAAAATAGCAAAAGGTTACAACAAAAAGAAGTACACAGACGGTTGGACGGACAAGACAATAGTCTGCTAGGCAAGATAAATAGCAGTTGGCAAGAAATCCTGCAGTTCTGATGTGGTTTCATAGGCTGTCATTTCACTGATGGATGACAATTGTAGTTAGATTGATTTTATTTGGGTCATGACACAATAATTGTTAACTAGAACTGAGATTATTTTTTGGCTGAACGATTAACGGCAAGAAATGCAAGCATCAGAATTGCTGGGTATTGTTCATAGGAATACAATTTTAGCTGTAGTACATTTTACTAGTGATGGGTCGTGAATACCTCTTGAGACACGATCGGGCAAGAATTTAAATGTCATGTTGTTTATATCACAGCCAGCCCATATGAAACATAAAACGAATATAGGGTTAGCGTTTCTAGAATAGGAATTTTTGTTATTCTATTTTCGCAAGTTCTCACCTCCATGAAAACGGAAAAACTGCGCAAAAAACGTTAGTGATAATCAGTGCTGATGCATTCTGAAAGTTTGTTGATTACAAAAAATATTCTAAATATCTCACTCTTAATAAAAATTTGAATTTAATACAAATTATTTGCAGATTCGTAGATTTGAACTTGAGCTTAAATAAAAATTGTTAGTTTAAAAATTATCTGCTTCTTATTTTTTCAAATAAAATACAAATTTTCGTTTGGGATTTTATATTCAAACACGGAAACTGACATTTATTTTTGTTATCAATAGAGGATTTTTTTATTTAAAAAAAATAGCAGAAGAGTTTTATTTTATTTACAAAATTTATTGTTATATGTTTCTAAATTATCGGCCATGTGATGGAAATCGCTTATCGCATGAAATAAAGCGTTTTCGATTTGAAGTCACAAAATTGGTGTGCTGGAGTTCGCAATCGCTCAAAATCGTTCAAAAGAAATTGGCGTTTTTTAAGTCGCATGTGATTCGAAAATCGTGCGATTCACAGCACATACATGTATTTCTGTTTTTATAGAGGGTGATTTTTTATGAGCTTTCGGATTAGTTTCAAAAAAATAAGCACATAAAATTTAGAGAAATGTATGGAATCTTTATTTGAGTCGATAGCACGATCTTTGTAATTCAATGTTTAAAGATGGTTTCAATTCTCGCATACTCTCTCTCTCTCCCTCTCTAAAATACTGGGCGATACCTCACGAATAAATTCTTCAATATTGGCATCCAGTACGTCATCTGTTGCGAACTTGTCTCTATAGACATGACCTTTAACATGTCTCACAAAAAAAAATAGTCTAAAAGCATTAAATCTCACGATCTAGGCATTCTATTGCCCGGCCCCGAACGTGAAATAAACTGTTGACTGAACTCGCCTCTCAATTGGGCGATTATTTCGATCTGCGGAAACCACATGTCAGCCAAGTCCAGCTCGTCTATTTTGGACAAAAAATCAGCGAATGGTAGCGCTCGCTACTCACAGAAACCTTCCTGCCTTCGAAGTGTTTGAAAAACGATGTTCCTGGGCCATAATCCACACCAATCAGGGGATTTTTCAGGAATGCTTTAACACTTCCTGCACATTCTTCTCACTGCTTTTTACACCAAAATCGGCTTGTTCACGTTCACGACGAGCACTTTCTTAAGCGATCATGAATTTTAACAATAAAATTTTAGTAATCCGCAAGCACTTTCCGTTTGTAAGTCGATTCATGATTGAATTATAGACCAAACTGATCATGTTTAACAGTAACATGTTACACGATAACAGCTGAGCTGCCAAAAACAGCATTGCCAAATAAAAAGTTGCTACAAAATCATGCTTTAAATCAGTGTTGTCAGATAATTTTTTTTCTTCCCCCCAAAAAAATTTAGAAAGCCCCTAGATTCTACACTTTTTCTTAAAAAACCCCCTAAAGCAGAAAAGTTTAAGTAGTAATTTGGTTTCATCATTCTTATCTCTATTAAATTTGAATTGAGGTACTATCATTCTTATGCGAAAAGCACGAAAACTCCCAAATTTTTATTTAATTTTTTTTAAAAAGCCCCCAAAAAAAAATATATCTGCAATCTTTCTTTCTTTTGGAAGAGACGGCTTGAGGAAGTTTGTTACGGGTACATGTAGTACTTCTTTTGTTTGGAATGCAAATCCAATATGTTTTTTCGTATTTTGTTGGGCAATAAGGTCTCCTGTTAGCCACCATAATGCTTTTACAATATTTGCATAAAGCTTTGTAGTTGTCTACCTGGACAGGGGCTAACCAATCTGAAATTTAATTTTGAATTTATTGTTTTTAAAATTTAATTTAAAAATACAAAACCTTTAAAGTGATGATCTGCTTCCCACTCCTTTTTATATTTTTGTTTATATATGTTATCCTTTTTTGGCATATTGGTAATAAATTGTAAAGATGAACAACTTTTTAAAATTTCTATTTTGCAGTTCAAGGAAAACCAACAAAACTGATTTAACGAGAAAAATGTTTTAATGTTTGTATTTGCGTGATTACTTTCTAAATTGTCATTTCGATACAATATCTTCGACATGCTCAGTTGTTAAATTATGTACTATTATGTACCAAACTATAAATTCGAAAATCCCCTAAAAATCCCCTAAATAAAATTTTCTTACCCCCAAATTTCCCCCTAAATAATATTAACCCCTAAATCTGCCCCTAAATAGAAAAGAACACCCTAAATCTAGGGGGAAACCCCCTAATCTGACAACACTGCTTTAAATCAATTTTGTTAATTTGTTTTAAAGCAGAATATGAATTTTGCAAGAACTTTTTTCATATGATTGAACAAAAAATTCAGAAAAATGGGACATGAAGAAAATACTCAAATGGTAACACGGGTATTAGAACAAAAATATATGTTAACGTCATGTTGATACAGTTCTCGTATGCAATAAAAAACGATTTTCAAATGATTTAAGTAAATGATGTGGACGCGCCTATTTACAAAAATTCAGAGTTTATCGATGAATTATTTGAGTCAACGGCCATTGTGGTGGATACACGATCATATCCGCCAATCTGTCGGTGCAAAGACTGAATATTGAAGATTTTATATATTCGCTGTAATCGCAAAACCATTCGAAATTGGAATAGAAGCGGCAGTTTGCCACTTTCATCATATTCTATCGCAATATGACAGCACAAAACTAGAGATGTTAAGATCAAGATCTTTCATGCAATATTCGCTTAATTACTGATCACTCACGCTAAATTTCGCATAACAACTTGCATGCAACATCACGTAGCGAAAGGGAAATAAAATGCTATTCACGTGATCATATACGTTATTTGGCGTAATTAACACTAATCGCGTGAACAATGTGCATTTGTAAAAAGATGTTCAAGAGTATCACTGTTTGCAAATAACAGCAAATAATTCCACTTGAAAAATAAGACATGCCGTCGTTTTGTACACGAGTGTGTGTGTGCAATGCACTCGAGTCATTAGCGTGGCATTATTTAAAGGTACTTTCATTTCTTTTCTTAGAGTTACTACTCTTTTTATCTATTGGCTGGCAATACAGCAGCAGCAGCAGTTCGCAACAAGCAGGAAGTACTTAAAAAAGTGCAATTTATTTCACTTTGAAAATGGCATAAGTAAACCTTTCTTATCGCTCTACATTAAGTGACTGTGTGTTGTTGTTGTTGTTGCTGCTGCTGCTGTATGTGCTGTAAAGTTTGAGAACAAAACAACCAAAAGAAACGGTAGAGAAGTCTTTAAATTTATTTTATAGTTTCATTCTATCATTGGCAAACTATTGTTTTCTATACTATTTCGTCGACGAGAGCAACCGAAAGTAACAGTGCACGTCAGTTGCAGCGCATTTTCTAATCAGTCTTGGGTACGATGTCGCTTTGAAATTGACGTTACGTGCTGCACTATTGACTGCAAAGAGGGGAAGAAGCAAAGTGCTGCTTTAATATTGCATTCATGAGTGATGGTAGTGAGTGTTTGCTGGGGGCGCGGGGGTGTGTCAAAAGGCAAAAATATTGCAATATATTTTCTTGTCTTAATAAGCTTCATTTTTTATTTTCTTTCAAATGTATTTTCTACCTCCTCTTCCCCAAAAAAAAAAAAAAAAGAAATAAATAAATAAATAAATAAATTTGTTTTTCCATTTCGTTTTCTCTATTTTCAGGTTCTTTTTTCAATTTTTTTTATTTGTATCAAAGTGTGACAATCGCTTTGTGCTTCTGTTTCACATACTCTTTCATATTGTCGTTTTAATTTTAATTTTCTACTGAAATTCAAAAGCGGATATTGTCACTTTTCACTAATTATCACGCAAGCTTTTAAAACAATTGAATTTGCTTGTAGTTCATTGTTTAGACAACAACTAAATTAAAACTTGAGATTACTTAATTGAATGAATAGTGCAACAGCAAAAAAAAAAAAAAAGATATACGAGTACATATTTTAGCAGCACTAAGTAGCGTCTTTGTAACGTGACCCAGTTTCAGTTGAATGTTGAGTCATTCGATTAGAGAGAATAATTTTTTTTATTCATTTGACACGTGAACAAGTGAAGAGTGACATTAAGTTGAAAATTCTGTTTGACACAAACTTTTTCCTCATGAGCAGCAACACTTTCACAAAAAAAAAAGAAACTGAAATCGAAAAATGCAGAACTGCCACTGGAAGATTTTACAAATAACTCTAATAGTGTTTTCACACTAACGTGGTTTTACTGAATCTTGGTTTTAACGTTAAAACCGTTTATAAAAAACTGTTTTTAATATACAAAATAATTTTGTTGGTTAACTATTTTTTCGGCTCGAGGTTTTTTTAATAGTAAATAAAATTAAAGCGTATCCTTTTTAATTTTACATTTATTTTCTTCCAATATTTCGACCAACTCTGTTGGTCATCTTCAGGGAATTACAATTTTATTCTCTTGTCACTTGTTTATACTTATAAACTTTGTCACTTTGTGTAAAATTAAAAAGGAAACGCTTTAATTTTATTTACTATTAAAAAGACCTCAAGCCGAAAAAATAGTTAACCAACAAACATATAAAAAAGGTCTACAACAAAACATATTCAAAATAATTTTGTTAAAAATATATTAAAACCTGTTCCGTGTTGCTGGTAAATATATAGCATTTAAAACAAACCACCTGGTTTTCGCTGTACTAAAATCAGTGCAGCCAACCTAAGAATTAAAAACAGCTGATGATGTTAAACGAATGTGTTTAAAATTATTTTTACTTATATTCGAAAATATAAAGACTTTCCCCGGTATTCATAAAATTTAAAATGAGTTTGAAATGTGTTTTAATCAAATTTTTTCATACAAAATTTTCTTAAAACACATTTCAAATACGTTTTATTTTTTATGAATACCGGAATTTATTTTCAAGCACTGCTTCACTGTGTAAAAAAATTTCCATATCTTTATGGTAATATTGTCATGTGCCGAAAATAAAATAGGTTTTAAGAAATAAATACTAACCCCGGTATTCATAAAAAAATAAAACGTATTTGAAATCTGTTTTAAGAAAATTTTGTATGAAAAAATTTGACTAAAATACATTTGAAACCCATTTTAAGTTTTATGAATACCGTGGTAAAGCATTTGAAGTAAAACATTTTTTCAACAATTTCAAATACACACACATATTTTTTTATTAATAGTAAAAATTATGGGATTTTGTCAGATTTTGCTGGATCATTTAAACTGATCACTATTATAATAGTGAGTTTTACTGAGATTCGTGTCAAATGGGTGGTTTAAAAAATTATATTTCAAAATAAAAATACACTTTCCAATACCAGGATTTTACACTTGTGTAATTTATTTATTTTTTTATACCCTCCAAACTAGAATTGGAGAGCAAATTCACTTTGTCATTCCTTATGTAACGCAGCGAAATATCCCTCTAAGACCCCATAAGGTAAATACATTCTTGATCAGTGATGAAATCTAAGACGATCTAGCCAAGTCCTTCCGTCCGTCTGTGGAAATCACGATTCAGTCCAAACGAAACGAGCCAGAGATTTGAAATTTGGTATTAATACATTTTGAAGGATAGTACAGGTCAAGTTTGGAAATGGGCTAAAACGGGCAAAAGCGAAAAAAGTTCCCCAAAGAAGAACTAAACCAACCTCTAAAGGCGGATTCACCCATGTTTTCCGAACAAAAGTTTTGTCCGGACAAAATTTATTTTACTGAGAGTTTTCTGCATCACGATTCACTCATTTCGATAAATTTGTCCGGAAAATCAAAGTTGCCATTCATATAAAAAATGAGTTTTGCAAGCGATTTTTTATGTTTTGCTTTGTTTTCTTGATATTTTAGATATTTGGATATTACATATTTTAAATTATTTTTCAAGAATTTGTGATAATAATAATGGACGAGAAAAGTAAATTGCTTTTCCTTATGGCCATTGAATTGCATAAAGCATTGTTATTAGCAAAATACATATAAAACAAGTAAAAACGTTATATTCGACCGGGTCGAATCTTAAATACCCTCCAAATATTTAGTAAGTGAATTTAAAATGTTTAACTTGGTGGCCCAGAGTTCATTTATATAATATCGTACGTCAACGCCTACTGAAGGGGGCGGGTTTAAAAATAGACAATATCATGTTTTCCACAGACGAACGTATGGGCATTGCTAGACCGTCTTAAACTTCATAACTAATCAAGAATATAGATATTTACTTTATAGGGTCCAATGCTCTTTGGAGGGTATAAAAACTGTATTTTGGCGGGGTCGCTCTGGCAAGGGCTGTGGGGGAAATATTTCACATTTGCCATAAAACTCTAAAAATAAATACTTGGGATAATTATATACAAAATTAAAATTTCTTTTTTTGATAGGGTCATTTAGAGGGCAAAGGGGGAGAGGGGGTAGGGCAGAAACAGGTACACATTAAGCTCTAAAAATAAATGGTTGGGATGATTATACACAAAATTAAAAAAATTTTTATTTATTTTTAATAGGGTCATTTAGCGGGAAAAGGGGGAGGAGGGGGTAGGGCAGCAACAGGCAGTCATAAAACTCTAAAAATAAATGCTTGGGATGATTATATACAAAATTTAAAAAAAAAAAATTTTTTGTAGGGTCATTTAGCGGGCGAAGGTGAAGGAGGGGGTAGGGCAGAGTAGTACCAGGTTTCGTCTCAGCTTCGTCATTAAAGCTTAAAAATTTTATTTTTAAGGAATGTAGGCTTAAGTAAAACAATTTGTTAAATTTTTATGCAATTTTTGCCTATAATAACGCCCACTAAAGTGGGCGGGGTCAAAAATATTTTTATTTTATTTTATGGTTCCAAGTTTAAGGCGTTGGACCGTATTTGACATAAAAATATATCATTTGCTTAACAAAATAACCAAAAAACTTTAAAAATTATGTTGTTTTTTCTGGGTTGGTTTAGTTCTTCTTAGGGGAACTTTTTTCCCTCTTGCCCGATTTAGCCCATCTTCGAACTTAACCTGCTCTAAGCTTCAAAATATATTTATGCCAAATTTCAAGAGTTTAGCTCTTTTCGTTTGGACTGAATCGTGATTTCCACAGACGGACGGACGGACGGACATGCTCAGTTCGTCTAAGATTTCATCACTGATCAAGAATATATATACTTTATGGGGTCTGAGATGGATATTTCGATGCGTTACAAACGGAATGATAAAGTGAATATACCCTCCAAGTTCTTTTTTGGAGGGTATAAAAAAAAACAAATAGATAATATTAGTTCTCAAAATTTATTTTTTTAGCCTCACACACAATTTAATATATCAAATACAAAATGACACCTCAAGTTTATGTGAAAAAGTTTAACGTATTGGCAACTCAGTTCACTTTTGTCCGGACAAAATATAAAATTAAACCAATTCAAGCTGAGAGCAGGGCACACTGATACAGGTAGGAGCGGTTTTACAAAAATAAAAACCTACATGTATTTTGTTTTTGTGAATTCTAATTCAAACGTCACAATTAATTGTGAAGAGCAAAGCAAAACGAAAAAGTACAAAAACAAAATATACATGTTTGTTTCTACATTTGCTTTTAAATTTTGTATGTATGTAAATATGTAAAGAAATTTTGACGTTTGTATTAGAATTTCTCCCAAAAACAAAATAACCGTATGGGCTATCGCTCCTACCTGTATCAGTGTGCCCTGGCTGAGAGTTATTCGTAAAAAATATTTTCTCTCTCTCAAGAAGAGAGACGTCAAACTACATATAAAACGGATTGTCCGCACAAAAATTTTGTTCGGACAACATGGGTGAATCCGCCTCAAAAAACAATATAATTTTTAAAGTTTTTTTTTTTTTTGTAATTTTGTTAAGCAAATGACATATTTTTATTAACAAGAAGGTCCAAAGCAGCCATAACATCACAAAAATCCATTTGCACCCAGCCCCCTTTAGTGGGCGTTGAAGTACCTATTACACAGAAAAATAGTGTAAATACTGAACAAATTGTATCCCTTAAGCCGATATTCCTTAAAAATTAAATTTTAAAGTTTTTATGATGAAGCTGAGCTCTGAACTTCCTCTGCCCTACCCTCCCCCACCTTTGCTCCCTAAATTACCCTATTAAAAATTTTTCTTTACACTTAATAGCGTCAAAAATTTACTTTTTTTGTTTTTTTGTTTTAGGAGTAGGACCAGCACTAAGGGGATAAACCCTACATATGCAATGCTTTGCGCCGGAACTGAAAACGAGGGGATAGTATTGAGGGGACAGATTAGGAAAGATGAGATGATAGACAGTTTTTTTTGTAGCTATTTCAACCTTTTTTTTACTTCGCCGGCTAATTTTTGCTACAGGGCCGACGAAGGCGGGTGCTGTTACTCTGCTTTTAGTACATGAACTCCTCGAACTCAGGACCCTCCGCTTCATAGTCTCGTGTTCTACTACTTCAGCCAACAGCCAACAGGTTAGATGTCCCCTCTATTTATTTACTAAATATTTGGAGGGTATTTAAGATTCGACCAGGTCCAATATAACGCTCTTACTATAATTTGCAGATTGCAGATTTGAACTCGAGCCTGAATAAATAAGTTCAAAAAATAAAAATTTACTTTCATGTTTATTTAGAATAATTTTAAGTAAATTAATTGATTAAAACTCTAATCCGATATGCATGAAATCAAATTTCTACAAATCACTTTGTTTTCTGCATTTACCGCAACCCCCCACCCCATGTTGCAAACATTCTTCAGAAATAGTTGAAACTTTTAATGTCTTGTTAAACAATTTATTCGGTATTTTTTAAAAATGTGTTTAATTGTTGTGCTCAAAAAACCTTTTTGTCGGTTTTATTATTTAATTAATTAATTTAAGTCGAAATTTTTACAAATTCTCTGTCCCAAATATCTGCCAGCAAATATAATCATTCATAGAATGCACAAAATATGTCAATGAAACGGAGGTATTTTAAAAGTTTTTTTTTAGACTTTTCGTAGAAACAGCAAAATTGTATCATTCTTATCTGCGAAAGTATGATTTTTAAACGCACAGCGCACGCAAGTTGCTCGTACAATTGCACAGAGATGCATATGCAATGAATGTGTATGTGTGTGTGTGTGTATTTGTGTGCTTGTGTTGGTGTTGGTGTTGCTAAGTTTCTGTTTTGTGTAAAATGCCATAGAAAAGTTAAACGAGAAAAAACTTCTAGTTTTATAAGACACGTACGCGCAGCCATAAGATACAATTTCAATGCGAAAGTTGTTTATGGTTGTTTAATTTTTTGTTATTGCTTTTAGCTGTTGTTGTTGTTGTTGTTGTTGCCGTTGCCTTTGCTGCTACTTTTTATCTATGCCATTAAACTAAACATGCACTTTTGCAAAATATACGCGATGATTCTTGTTGTTATTGTTTTTATTCGCAAGTTGCATTCAATGTTTTTGTGAACGAGGGCGGTCAAATAATTACTGCAACTCCGTAAAAGGCATTTTAGATATCTCCGTTTTATATAAATGTTTTATTATTGTAGGCGGACCCATTTTATTTAACTATTAAATGCAGGCCTGTTGCTCTGCTATTTCAGAGATTGAATAATGGGAAAAGGCTTTTGACTTCTGACTAGCAAGCACAGTGTCACGATATGATTATTCATCATGCTAGTTTGGCTTACATTCCTGCCAGAGCTGTATTGTACAGGCGCATAGGTTAGGTTAGGTTAGGTTGAAAAGAGGGTCATAAGCATCCCAATCCATCCTGGGGCCTGTTGTGCGCTTAGGCCTCATAGGCCTGTTGTGCGCTCTAAGGCGCATAAGCCAATATTGTTACGTAAAACATTTGAATGTAACTAAAGGTTAAAGGTCAATAAGTTGAGAACGATTCGACGACTCGATATTTCGAAGTCTTCTTCAATACTGCACGCAACGGCATCAATATTATCTTCGGTTCCCAGATTTCGTTGTCTTGTTGATGGTTTTGAATCCAGAAGAGTAAAATTAGTACGAATTATTTGCCCACTAGGCCGATTATATTGACGAACTGTTGCATGAACTTCAACTACAAACAGATCGATTTTTAACTTCGCGCTAAGAAAATTTCCAAAAAATAGGAAAAGTTATTGGGTTTAACCCGTTCTGGAAAAAAAAATCGAATTTTCACTTGATATTCTGAGTTCCTAGGAAACTTCCCTGACTACTGCTGAGAGGTTGCTGCCACTGTGTGTGCACCCAGCAGGAAATGTCAATAGTGAAACTGTGCTGACCTACTGTGGACACAGTCACCAGTACTAGTGGCTTATAATATTTCAGACAAGACTATTTAATACAGAAATTTATTAAAAGCGTGGCCTTGAAACTCCACTGGTGACATTGGCACTAGTGAGTCACTAGTATATTTTAGTAAATCTAGTCTACACTTTGGATACAGTTCTCAAATAGAGGTTGATGAAGAAAATGTTTGTTAACTTTTGGAGTTTTATTAAAAAAAAAGTTAAATAAAAGAGTAAAAAGCACTAATTCGTAAAATTTTTATTTTTAAATACTAAAACAAAAATAAGGTACTAATTCATTTCAGTCATCTGCCACAGTCACAAATTTGTTCCTCATTAGAATGAAATATAAAAATGTAGACACTTTATAGACAATGTCGCCAAATAGTCACCAAAATAGTAGACAAAAGTGGTGACTTGGCGACATCCGATCGCCACTAATCGATTCACGTGTTCGTGAGGATCTTAAACGCAAAAATTCTAAAAACAGAGAATTTTTTAAGAAGCTGCAAAATTACATATGTGATCAATTAGTGTTCCCGCTTTTTTATAGGAGTCAAAAAACTCAACATCAATTATCACGCATCACGTGCAAATCGGTTGATTAATTTTAAAGTTAAAATAAAAATGCTTTATACAATGCTTAAAAGTATGGAACAACAAAACAAAACACGTTACGATTTCTTTGCGATTAAAATTAGCAGGAAGTTGTAGCCATGACCTTTAAGGTCAACCCATATATATTTGCCAAATCTTCATTGGGAAAGAAAACTAATAAAAAAATAAAAAAATTATAGATAGAAATTCTATTTCTTTTCTAAATTTTTAACTATTTGCCACCTCAACTGCATCCGCTCCTTTTTATAGTTCCAGCACAATTTAGGGGTCAAGCTTTGAATAAGTCCAATTTAAATAATAAAAATTTTATAAATAAAAACTGTGAACATTTTCATCTAAGCGATCTAGCATGTGGAGATAAACAACAACAAAATTCGAAACAAAATTTACGAGTACTGATGACGAAAGAGCAGCGGTTTTCAAAAATAACGCTATTTTGCAGTGCATTGAAGGATGGAAATTCTAATTGAAATTTTACCCTATAAAATTTCAAATAAAAAAATTTTACTTTTTTTCTAATGCATAGAACCGGCCTCGGACCTGCCAGTATGTGCACTTACTGTGTCTAACAAAAATGACGTTAAGTACAACAGTTTGGTTTTTGCTGCTGTTGTTGTTGCTGTTGTTGCATTGTATTGAATGTTGTTTCGAGTACAAAGTTGTAGCTGCAGTTGTAGTAAAAGTTGTTGTATGCGGTTTCAGTGGCAACGATAGTGGCGGCGGATTTTCTGATGGTGTTAGTGCTGACATACACACTAACACATTCTGATGTGTTTGCACACTCTGTATGTGTGTGTGTGTGTGTGTGTTTAGGAATATGTTAGATACTTTTTAGCTGCTGTTGTTGTTTAGATGGTTTTGCTGGTTGGTTTGGTTGACTGGCTACTGACCTAAATAGTTTTGCACTGGCAAGCAGCAACAGCAGCTAAAAAAAATCAACAGAAATCCCACTAAACTAACGGTATTTGTTTAAGTATGACTTTTTTGCAAAAACAAAAGAAGAAGAGAAAAAAAAAACGCTAAACACATTTCGAATAGCGATTTGTAAAAATCGAGTAACAAAAAGTACCAGTCAACTGAACTAAACATTGTGGCAGAAGAAAAATAAGTAGAGAACAACAATTTCAGCGACAACGGCAGGCTACTCTTTGCCATGTATTTCAAATGCAGCAGTTGTAAAATAGTTTTGAAAAATGCAATAGGAAGAAGGAGAAGCAGAGAAAAATCATTTAAA
Source organism: Linnaemya tessellans (assembly GCA_951800035.1). Taxonomy (NCBI): domain Eukaryota; kingdom Metazoa; phylum Arthropoda; class Insecta; order Diptera; family Tachinidae; genus Linnaemya; species Linnaemya tessellans. The sequence goes on along the minus strand of OX637533.1, from coordinate 99,604,983 downwards.
TTAAAATCGTTGTTAAAGCAGTTAACCGTATTTTCATATCTAAAATGTTTTTAAAGAACACAATTCCATTACACACACACACACACGCAGCTAAGGTATACAAAATCAAATTTTTTAAATTCAGTGATTTTAACATTAAATTTTGAACATCGTTTTCACTAATTTGTTTACCATTAAATGAACGAAGTGTTCGATGATGGTCGTGCACAAAATTTTTTTTTACTCAGGACTCTCAACCAGGCGTTGAGCCCTACCTATGCGCTACAATTCACCGGATAAAGACATAAGGGGATGGTATTGAGAGGACAGATGAGAAAATAGAGATTTAGTCTTGCCATCGAATTTTTGCTACAGATCCGACGAAGAAAGTCTAATAGACCGATAACAACTAACGCAGGCATGCGTTAGTAAAGATCCGGAAAATTCGACAAAACATTCATGACTGAGTGCGGAATCGATTTCTGAATTTTCGGCTTCATAGTCTCGTGGTAATTACTCAAGTCAACCGTACCCTTTGGACGTAGTAAATTGGCATCAATTTAAAAAAAAAAGAGAAGACAATGATTTCACAAAAAATATATGGACGAAATATATTTTTTATTTAATTTATTCATTTTTTTTTGACGATCTGTGTTCTTGACGCCTCTTTAGCATAATTTCAAATCCTCATTTGTCACATCTTGTCACGCTTACAAAATAAAATCCAATTCACACTGATTAAACGTTGGCTGCTTGCATTTGGTACTCGTACGTGGCCATGTGTGAGTGAATAATCGCATGCATACATTAATGAGCATGAGCAGGAGCACACACTCATTCTCGTGTGTGTGTGTGTGTGCAAAATATTAAATACTGAATTGTTAAGAGAAGGAAACACAACACAAATAAATCGTGTTAAAATTATTATTGCGTTTTCTTTGCTGCTCCATTCTATTTGTTGTTTACCAGTTTCATTGGCCGGCCATTCATGTGGAATTTTCATTCATTAATGATATTTTTCAGTTTTCATATATTTTTTTAATTTTATTATTATTATTTTTTTTGGCTTTTCCATCTTTTGTTTTTCATTGTGAAAAATTTTCCAGTTTATTCAGTTTTGGTCAGTCGTCATATACTACTGGCTGGTTGGCTTCGTTTTTCCGTTCTTTTAAGCCTTGTTAATTGAAGTGTATCCTATAGATTTTAATGAGGATTCAAGAGATTTTTTTTCTTTGTTCCGCCCAGTATTAACATAATGAGTGGATTATGCAAATTATAGAGCACAACAAATTAAAACAGCGGCTGTAGACGCATATGCTTTTGACAAAGAGTTAACAACTTGCAGAGATGAGATAGGGAGCCACAGCGTGGAAATAAGTCATTGTATTCGGAATTAATTTAGCACGTATTTGTGGCGGCTTAAAACTTTCTCAATATTGTAGAACTATTCAATATGAAAATGATTTAAAAGATTTAATTTTTTATTTGGTCATTATACTCATTAGATATATTTTTTCAGTTCAATGTAAGAGACATGCAAAAACAGCGGCGCTTTAGTCGATCTAAGTACAAATTATTTGGAAAACGGCTGATTCTAAACTTCCCGCCAATTTTAGCCACAAAACTTTCCTGTTCTCTACCTTTAACCTCTTCGAGTTCTACAGTTTAATTAATAAAAATAAAAAACAACTTTTGCATGAATCAACCGATTCCCATGTGATCAGCGCTAATTGATGTAGTTCTTCGAGTCCTACTCGTATAAAAGAAGGCGAGAACACTAATTAAAATGTCACGGATTAATTAGTTTGTGGAATCGATCGTTTTACCATTTTTATACCCTCCACAAAACAATTGGAGGGTATATTTACTTTGTCATTCAGCCTAAGACCACATCAACTATATATATATATATATATATATATATATATATACAATATATATATATATATATATATATATATATATATATATATATAATATATATATATATATATACATATATATATATATATATATATATATATATATATATATATATATATATTATATATATATATATATATATATATATATATATATATTATATATATATATATATATATATATATATATATATCGTGATGAAGTCTAAGACCATCTAGCTATGTTTGGCCGTCCGTCTGTGGAAATCACGATTCAGTCCAAACGAAAGGACCCAGATACTTGAAATTTGTCGTAGATATATTTTAAAGGATAGCACATCTCAAATTTATAAATGGGCTGAATCGGCCCAGAGGGAAAAATGTTCCCCTAAGGAACAATAACGTTTTCTAAGTTTTTTTGATGTGTTAACATCTATACGCGCGCCTCTAGGGCAGTAAACTATCAGTTTCAATACATACGCAAGTGTAAGTGTAAGACTTTGTTTGTTTGTTGTTGTTGCTTGGCAGTCGGTATTGAAAGTGATTATTGGGCGATTTTCATATAATTTTCCCACGCGATTTTCTCCGGAAATTCATAGCCGATTTTATTAATTTTTGAATTAAAACGCTAGTGCGGGTTTTGACGAAGAGTTTAGGCCAAAAATTAAGGCGATGCGATATCGGCGAGCGGAGATTTAAGTGTTTTAATTCGGAGTATTAATTTGGAGTAATATTAAAAAAGTGTTTTATGTTGATCTTCGGTGTTGTCTTATGCATAGCAAAGAGAATAGTGACGTGGTTATACGTACATAAATAAAAATGAGATAGCAAGACAGCAACGTATGTAGCTTATGTACAAACATAACAATGTATGTATGTACATTTGTCTGTTGCTTTGCATTCTCTTTGTTTTTTGTGGGTTCAGTGTGTGTTTGTGCTTCGTCCCGTCCGCACGCGTTTTCCTTTTGTAGTCCGCACGTCTACTGTTTCGTTATTTATATTTACCAAAATTATTTGTGTTTAATTGAAACAAAAAACAAAAATATCAACATAAAATTACATGCACATTAATAAAATAAAACAATTTTACAAAGAAAAACAACATACATACATACATACCAACAATACCAAATCAAAAAAATAGAATTAAAATTTAAAACAAGAAAACAAAAAAAAATATCGATACAATTTAATAACAAATAAAACAACAAAAACACAATACCAATAAATTAAAGGAAAATAAACGGCAGTTTTTTTTCTGTGTTAATCAGTGACGGTCGTCTGTAGCAGTGATGGCACGGTGGAACAAAGTGACCAGCTCAGGGCTTTTATGTCCATTTCTGCGATTGTGCCTCTCTCCCTCCCCTATCGAACAATAATAATTTTGTATTGTTGATTCCGGCTTGGAGGTTGCTGTTTGGCTGCCTGGTGGTGAAGGTATAGCACTGACCACCTGGTAGCCACTGAAAAGCAGTAATCACCATTGTTGGAATCAATATTAACAAAATAGACGACTATTTGGATTTCCCTTGACTTATTTCATGACAGGTAGATTCAGAATTGACTTCTGCAACATACGAGGCTTGAGAGCGAACTTCTTCTCAGTTTATGCTCACGTTTGTCTCTATCGGCCGGATGTTTTAGCCTTAAGTGAAACCCAGGTATCTGAGGATGCTGACCCACAGGATTTTTATGTGCCTGGGTATCAACTTCTGTCCCTTTTTCACTTTCATCGTGGTCTTGCATTATATATACGCAATGATGTTGTGTACCAAAGCCAGCAATCACTAGGCTTGTATGATCCAGAATTTAGCTGCCTTTGGGCTAAATTCAAGATCAGGGCACATAGTTTGCATTTCGGATTCCTTTATAGAAGTCCAAACGCGGGAAGGGAACAAACTTTATCGGGCTTCGATTCCCTTTCCGATTCTATAGCAAAAATCCTCGAAAGTTGTCCGGACAGTGAAATTGTTATTGCTGGTGATTTCAATGTCCACAACTCATCGTGGCTTCGCCATTCGAGCCACACAACTTCAGAGGGCCAATATGTTGAGTTATTCGCCGCGCATAATCACTTAGCGCAACTAGTGAATGAACCAACACATATACCGTGTGTTGAAGGGCACCAACTAAATACGCTTGATTTGTTCCTAACTTCACACCCTCAAAAGTATGAAGTGAACGTCAGTGCACCTCTCGGTAATTCGGATCATTGTATCATCTCCGCTTCTTTTTCGTTCTCGGCACTTCGAAACGTTTCACCCACAGCCACGAAACGTTTAAAATACGTATACGAAAAAGCTCGTTAGGCAGAGCTCAACGAATTCTATCGTACTTTTAATTGGAAACTATGTTTCTTAGATAAAAATATCGATTTAATGGCGGAAATGGTTGGAAATATAATTTTGCTGGGAATGAAATACTTCATCCCATCCAAAAAAATTTCGGTTAAGCCGAGACAAAAATCTTGGTTTAACCAATCTTGCAAAGAGGCAATCAGATCCAGAGAGGAAGCATTCAGTACTTGGCGGAATAACAAAAACGCAAATACTGATGCGCTGCGCAAACAAGCGAGGTCTTCGTGTGCCAGAGTGCTAAGGCGCGAAAAAGCTTTATACGAGCAGCGCCTTCGTGCTAAAGTTCTTACCGCCACGAGAGGTAGTAAAAGCTTCTGGTCATTCGTTAAAAGAGTAAAGGATAAAGCTAGTTCATCAATTCCAACTCTTTTAAGGGATGATCAAATATTCACTGAACCTGTTGATAAAGCTAACCTTTTGGCTGAGATGTTTGCAGATAATTCTTGCTTGCCAGGTAGCAATCAGCAATTGCCCGTGGTGGAAAGAGTATCAGTTACTATGCCAAGAATATTCTTTCGACCACGTGCAGTTAAAAAGGTTTTAGCGAATCTCAACATAAACAAGTCTCCTGGGCCGGATGGCATTCCAGCACTGGTCTTGAAGCAGTGTTTTTCGACGCTAGCGCGTCCATTGGCTAAGCTATTTAGTGCATCGTACCATGCCGGTAAATTTCCGATGTGTTGGAAGTTAGCCAATGTAACGCCGATCCCTAAGAAGGGAGAGGCGCAATACCCCGAAAATTACCGCCCAATTGCAGTCTGTTCTGCAATTTCCAAGGTCATGGAAAGTATGACCAACTTCCACCTGGTAAGGTATCTGGAGACCAACACCTTACTTAACGACCGGCAGTATGGTTTTCGCAGAGCTCGCTCTACAGGAGACCTGCTCGCTCTGTTAACAGAAAAATGGTGCAATTCGATTCACCATTTCGGCGAGAGTAAGGTGGTGGCTCTAGATATCTCAAAAGCATTTGATAGAGTGTGGCATGATGCACTTCTGTCAAAACTGACTGCTTTTGGTGTCGGTGATGATTTCTCTCGCTTCATAGCGAGCTTCCTCAGAGACCGCACTATACGAGTTGTTATAGACGGGGTCTCATCAAACGAGTTCAAGGTAAATTCAGGGGTACCGCAAGGCTCTGTTCTATCTCCTACTCTCTTCCTCATCTTTATAAATGACCTTCTATGTCAAACTTCAAACCCTATCTACTCTTTCGCGGATGATAGCAGCATTATCCATTCTTTCTCTTTCACCAGCCGGCCAAGCCTGGAGGAGATTGACGCCAGGAGACAAAGGATGAACGAGTCACTCACAAGTGATCTCGTGTCAATCTCCGAATGGGGCCTCGCGAACAGGGTTAACTTTAACCCTCATAAGACGCAGTGCTGCGTGCTTACGCATAGGCGGCTGGTCGAAGGTTCTGCACCATCCGTGTTTATGGGTGGTATAGGTATTGGGGAATCAGAAGCTCTTGATGTTCTTGGTATGAAAATACAGTGTGACGTTCGATGGACAGATCACATTTTTCATATTTCAAAAGAAGCATTCAAGTGTCTCGGCTTTTTAAGACGGTGTAAGACATACTTCACCCCAACTGATCTCCTCAATATATATACCACCTACATCCGACCAAAGATGGAATACAACTCTCATGTATGGGCCGGTGCTTCAAAGTCTGTTTTGAAGTTGCTCGACCGCGTACAAGAGAGAGCGAAGAAGCTCATCGGTGACAGTAGGGTAGCCAACTCTATTGACTCACTGGAGCATCGACGCAACGTGGGGTGTGTTTCACTGTTCTACCGATACTACAACGGAATGTGTTCTGGTGAAATAAGGGAGCTTGTGCCGAATAACCGTTTATTTCTGCGAGCTACCCGCTCTTCACATAGGGCACATCCTTTTGTGGTTGAGTTGTCAGTGAATCGCACCACGCATTACAGAGAAAATTCGTTCTTTGGCCGAACGGTTCGTATGTGGAACAAACTTCCAGCAGAGGTCTTTCCTGTCAGTTTTAACTTGGGGAGGTTCAAATCGAACGTCCACAAACACTACTCCCTCTATCCTCCTTCCCATAACCAACTTTCCTAGTTCTGGCACAATGCATCGCATATGTAGGGGTCATCCCCTGAGTGCTGGTCCAAGAAAAAAAAAAAAAAAAAAAAAAAATATATAAAATAAATAAACAAAAAGGTGTTAACACATCGCCCGTGAGTTCGAACACTCATTGATTTTTTTTTTAAATTTTGTTAAGCAAATGATATATTTTTATGTCAAAGAAAGTCCAAAGCGTTAAGCTTGGAGCCATAAAATCAGAAAACTACAATTTTGGACCTCGCGCCTTTTAGTGGGCGTTGCCGTAAGATATTATATGCAAAGATAGTGTAAATATTTAACAAATTGTATATTTTAAGCCTACATTTCTTAAAAATAAAATTTTTAGGATGATATGTTCTCTGATCTTTCTCTGCCCTAATCCTCACCCTTCCCCATGTAGCCCTCTAAATGCCCCTATAAACAAATGTTTCTTTTCTACACTTAATTATCCAAAAAAAATTATTTTTTTTAAATTCTTCTGGTTTCTTGACCTCTTTTTAATTGTTATTGTATTCTGATATTTTTAAGCTTAAGGTCTCTTTATTTTAATTTAATTTATAAATATTGAAATTAAAAATTAAATTAAAATAAAGAGACCTTAAGCTTAAAAATATCAGACTAAAATAATAATTTTTTTTTAATTTTTACGGCAAAAGTGAGAGTGTCTTCCACACTCCCATTTCTGCAGTGACACCGGAGAAAAAAAAACTTTTACAATTGGACACAGAAATATTTTAGAGGAAATATTTTTAATTTATTTACAAAATATTTGGAGCGTATTTGAGATTCGACCCGGTTGTTTCTTATTTATTAATCTTTTATTAGATTTTTCGAAATCTAGCGGTACGAAGCGGCTTCAATACAGAGGATATATATTTGAAACACGTCTACTTATAAGCGGTTCACATACTTCTTACACACACACACACACAAACACACGTTTTTAATAAATTTCTGTATTAAATAGTCTTGTCTGAAATATTATAAGTCACTAGTACTGGTGACTGTGTCCACAGTAGGTCAGCACAGTTTCACTATTGACATTTCCTGCTGGGTGCACACACAGTGGCAGCAACCTCTCAGCAGTAGTCAGGGAAGTTTCCTAAGAACTCAGAATATCAAGTGAAAATTCGACTTTTTTTTCCAGAACGGGTTGAAGCCAACAACTTTTCCTATTTTTTGGAAATTTTCTTAGCGCGAAGTTAAAAATCGATCTGTTTGTAGTTGAAGTTCATGCAACAGTTCGTCAATATAATCGGCCTAGTGGGCAAGTAATTCGTACTAATTTTATTCTTCTGGATTCGAAATCATCAACAAGACAACGAAATCTGGGAACCGAAGATAATATTGAGACGTTGCGTGCAGTATTGAAGAAGACTTTAAAATATCGATTCGTCGAATCGTTCTCAAATAATTGGCATTTAAATTTTGGCTACATTCAAATGTTTTACGTAACAATATTGGATTTTTTAAAGCAGGGTAAAATCAATAACTTCGACATATTTTTTTTTTTGGAAAATATTTAGTTTTCTTAAACAATTTAATCACCCCTATCGTGAATAACAAGAGGAATTTTTGTTCACATGAAATTTTTATTCCATTCGAAGGGAAAAATGGTATCGTGAATCTCCCGTGAGAAATTATTCCCGCTATCAGTTCGCAGTGAATGCAAAAAAAGCGTGAAGAAACCGAAAACAACTTGAAAAATCAAAGAATTTGTGTTGAAAAATTTAAGTTTATGCAATAATTTAAAAAAAAAATTAAAAAAGTATGACCAAATATTTATGCCGGTATTCATTAAAAATTTAAAATAAGTTTTAAATGTATTTTAATAAAATTTTTTCATACAAAATTTTTTTAAAACAGATTTCAAATAAGTTTTATTTTTTATGAATATGGGGGTTAGAAGTCAAATAATTTGGATAAATTTCGAAAATCAGACAAAACAAATTAAAAATATTCTTAATCTTTAGAATTGGAGCAACAAGTTTTACAAGGACGCAGGCAATTGATTTATTGCAAAAATATTAGTTTGTGTCTTATTAACGGATTTTGCCAATAAAATAAAATTTGCAAACTCTAATATTCGAATTATAATAGAAAATACTTACATTGAAGAAGTGTGAAAAGTGAAAAAACACGCGGGAAAAAAATCATTCACGACCAGGGGAATTTATTTTTGGCTTGAAATCATTCACGGGGAATTTTTTCATGATTGCTATTTTAGGGAAAAGGGAAAAATTTCGAGGGAAAAATTATTCATGATAGGGGTGGATATTCTCTATATTTTTTTTAAATTATCCATAGAATTTTATATATGAAGCTGTTGCTGTTATCACATGTTTATCGTAAAAAGCTAAATTTTGTTGCCTGGTTTATCACTGGCCATTTCCGTTTAGATGTATTTCCTTAGATCTAAATAATTTTCTTTTTATTTTTATACTTCTAAGAACTTAAATTTTTTTTAAACACTTTATTATTTATTATTATATTTAAGCATTTGAATTTTTTTGTTTGTTTATTAACTACCAGCAAACACCTTTTTCGTTGGGTTTTTTTTGAGTCCATTTTTTCCACAAGAACTATTTACAAACATTATTTGGTTATTTATATTCGTAGCAATATTCATTTAATTTATATTTATCTTTAAAACTCATGGCCAGTACAACACACATAAATCTTGGGTTTTTTTTTTTGGTTTTTTTGTGTGACACAGTTTATCAATAAAACCCTGATACACTCACATATTTGCTTACAAGCTCAATCATTCATTCATAAAAAATGAATTTTTCATTATTTAATGGTTTTGAATGCATAAAGATTTACAAAAGAATTGCCACAAACTTTATTCTGTCATTTATTACTGAAAGCAACATATTTTTACACGTACTCCGGCACTCGTATCTTTTCGTTTTTTTTTCTTGTTTTTTTTTCTTCTCAACAGCAGTAAATTTATTTGATTGTCAGCAATTAATGATGTTGGAAATGATACATACCTGCAATGGAAGGAAAGAGAGAAGGAAAAAAATGTTATTAATTACCAATATATTTTCAATAAATATTAATATTATTTACTTTAATCTATAAAATTGCTTGTGAAATGTAATTATGATGATATAAATCAAATATGTGAATGTCTGTGTGCACGCTGAATAAATTTATAAAGTTAATATAATAAAGTTTTTTCCCCCCCTCCAATTTATTTATATTTACAATTATATTTAAAATTGTCATTGAGATTTATGTGAATAACGTAATAGTAAATTAAATCATGCAAATTTATTAAAGGGTAAATGATATTTTTATTGTTTATATTAATAGAAGCAAGTTAAAGATGAAATAATTTTATACAAAAAAAAAAATTAAATATTCACAAAAATGGGCACATTTCAAATGGGCAACATGTTGGTGGAATATTGATAAAACACGCACGATCATGCACGGTATTACATTTTCGAATCACACTCATGATTGATTTAATTAATTTGTAATCACGAGATGCGTAAATCAAGTGAAACACGAACAAATCTCAACATTTCCACATCTTTAATTATAAAATATATTACAGTGAAACTTCGATATAACGAATTCCAAGGGAATATGAAAATACTTCGTTGTAGCCATTGCTTCGCCATAAATATAGTCAGCAAAGCCTTGATATAACGAAATATGAAGATATACGAAAGAAAATTCGTTATAACTATAGTTTTTATACCCTCCAAAAAAGAATTTGGAGGGTATATTCACTTTGTCATTCCGTTTGTATCGAAATATCCATCTCAGACCCCATAAAGTATATATATTCTTGATCAGTGATGAAATCTAAGACGATCTGAGCATGTCCGTCCGTCCACCCGTCTGTGGAAATCACGATTCAGTCCAAAAGAAAAGAGCCAGACTCTTGAAATTTGGCATAAATATATTTTGACACTTAGACCAGGTTAAGTTTGAAGATGGGCTAAATCGGGCAAGAGGGAAAAAAGTTCCCCTAAGAAGAACTAAACCAACCCAGGAAAAACAACATAATTTTTAAAGTTTTTTGGTTATTTTGTTAAGCAAATGATATATTTTTATGTCAAATACGGTCCAACGCCTTAAACTTGGAGCCATAAAATAAAATAAAAATATTATTTGACCCCGCCCACTTTAGTGGGCGTTATTATAGCCAAAAATAGCGTAAAAATTTAACAAATTGTTTTACTTAAGCCTACATTCCTTAAAAATACCATTTTTAAGCTTTAATGACGAAGCTGAGACGAAACCTGGTACTACTCTGCCCTACGCCCTCCTTCCCCTTCGCCCCCTAAATGACCCTACCAAAAAAAAACAATTTTTTTTTTAATTTTGTATATAATCATCCCAATCATTTATCTTTAGAGTCTTATGACTGCCTGTTGCTGCCCTACCCCCTCCCCCCCTTTGCCCGCTAAATGATCCTATTAAAAATAAAATTTTTTTTTTTAATTTTGTGTATAATCATCCCAAGCATTTATTTTTAGAGTTTTATGTCTACCTGTTTCTGCCCTACCCCCTCTCCCCCTTTGCCCTCTAAATGACCCTATCAAAAAAAAAAGAAATTTTAATTTTGTATATAATTATCCCAAGCATTTATTTTTAGAGTTTTATGACAAAGGTGATATATTTCCCCCACAGCCCTTGCCAGAGCGACCCCGCCAAAATACAGTTTTTATACCCTCCAAAGAGAATTGGACCCTATAAAGTAAATATCTATATTCTTGACTAGTGATGAAGTTTAAGACGGTCTAGCAATGCCCATACGTTCGTCTGTGGAAAACATGATATTGTCTATTTTTAAACCCGCCCCCTTCAGTAGAGGTTGACGTACGATATTATATAAAGGAACTCTGTGCCACCAACTTAAACATTTTAAATTCACTTACTAAATGTTTGGAGCGTATTTAAGATTCGACCCGGTCGAATATAACGTTTATACTTGTTTTTATTAAATTTTTCATTATTCCATTTTTTGAGATAAATAAAAAATATAACATGTTGCTATAATTTTATTCTTACTTCTTTGTATAGACGCTTTTGTACGAGTACTCGTTGTATAGAGGCTTTTGTACGAGTACTTCATTGTATAGAGGCTTTTGTACGAGTACTTCGTTGTATAGAGGCTTTTGTACGAGTACTTCGTTGTATAGAGGCTTTTGTACGAGTACTTCGTTGTATAGAGGCTTTAGAAATACATTTAGACTTCGCTGTTTTATAACGTGACTTCACCATTTAGGATTTATTTTGATTTCGTTATATTGAGGCATTTGAAGGAATATTTCGTTATAGAGAGGCTTTTTTGCTCAGAATTTGTTCGTTATAGCTATAGTGTATTTTTGTATGAAAAACTTCGCAATAAAGAGGTTTTCTCAAGGGACGCAATAAAACATACGTTTTATTAAGTTTTTCGTTATAACGAAGTTCGTTATATCGAAGTTTAACTGTAATTAATATACATATTAATAAAAAAAAATATAAAATAATTATTTACTTATTAATCTAAACATTTTTATTAGGCTTTAAGTTTAAATTTGCAAATTATTATTTACAGAATAGGAAATTTGGGTTTTGGAATTGACTAACAATTTAATTCTAACAACTTAATAAATCATTTCATAAAAAATCTTGCAATCTTGTATTAAAGTAAATATATGTTAACAATAGTGAGCTTGAGGCCACTTTTATTAAAATACCGGCATATTCTATCATTTAATTTATCGATATTATATGGTTGTCTGCTGCAGGATAACGATTAAAATAATTAAAAATAGAATAACAATTAAAATAATTAATAAATTATCAAACATGTCAGAGAGTTTAACTGCCTGTTTTTGTAAAAAGAATAAAATTTTTCGTTTGGGTATTTATATTAAAGCAACAATAACAAAAAAATCGAAATTTGTTTTTGAAAATTTGTATTCTTTTTACAAAAAGAGGCAGTAATTCTATAATTGAGTTTCTTAGCAGCAAAAAAAGCTTTAATTGTTTTTTAAGTCGCGAACGGAATTGCCTAATGAAATTAAAAATTATTTCCACTGTCACACTTTGTGACATGTCTGATAATATATATTTTGAATTATGTATGAATTTTTATTAGTCGAACTTTCCTTATGTAAATTGTTAATTTTTTCAACGGGCTTAAGTTCGAATCTGCAAGACTGCAAATCATTTTTTTTATTATTTTATTAATAAATGAATTTGTTCAAATTCTGTTTATTATTTTATATTAAGATTGGAACATTAAGAGTATTTTCAATAATCATTAAACCAGCAGAACGTTCCTACTAACTAGCACCACTTGCAAAAGTGGAAAAATTGAACAAAGAACGCTGATGAGATGGCGTAGCGGCCTCGAAATCAGTACTGATCCGTTCTGCTGGTTTGATGATTATTGAAAATATTCTTAATATTCCAATCTTAATATAAAATAATAAACAGAATTTGAACAAATTCATTTACAGTGTAATTTCGATATTTCGGACACCTGCTTATCCGGACAGCACGGTAATCCGGACACTTGAGTTTGTACCATTATCTACTCTATAATCCGGACACCAGCATTTTTTTTTTCTACCTCAATAATTCGGCCAGCATTTATTTTTGTTGCTTTGGTAACAAAAATTCAACTGCGTTACATTTGATTTGTTTCTGAAGAATTTTTACCGCTAGTTTTTCATTGTTTTTGCGATTTAGATCAAGAAATACCTTCAGTTTTTATTATTTGTGGAAAGAAACGGAATGTTTACTTTTGCGCAAACATCATTAAAGATTTTTTGTTTGTGTTTCTACTTCGCTTATTTAAATTCAACATGCCACCAATTAATAAAAAGAAACAATTTTTTAACCATTGATCAGAAAAAAAGACATTTTGACAAAATTATCACAAGGAAAGTCTTTGCGCCAACTAGCAATAGAATATAACGTAGGAAAATCTACACTATCAGACATAAAATCAAATAGATTTAAAATCGATAGGTAAGTTAAAACAGAGAGTTTATATTTCCAATGAATAACATTATCGGTTTGATAGCTATTTTTCAAAATCTGAGGGTGGGCTAGGCAAACGTAAAACCATGCGAAGTGCTGAATATGAGGTGATGGAAGAACCTTTGTACAATTGGTTTATTAACAAAAGACATCATAATGCACCAGTTACGTCTGAAATCGTTCAAGAAAAAGCTAAGCTTTTATGTAGAGAAATTCATGGATCAAATGTGGAATTTAAAGCAAGCTATGGCTGGCTTAACAATTTTCGATCTCGATATGGAATAAAATGTTTAAAAATTTCCGGGGAAAAAATTTCAACCGACCCTTCCGCCGTCCAACCCTTTATTGAAGCTATCCACGCAAAGATGGCTGAGATGGAAGTAATGCACTCTCAGGTTTACAATGCTGATGAGACCGCACTCTTTTGGAGATATTTTAAAACTCATAAGCCTTAGAGAAATTGCATATAAAAAGAAAAATGAATCCAAACTTCACTAGATGAAAATCTCCAACTATTTTTGCAACAAGTGATATATGAAACCTTTTTCATAAAATGTATTTTACATATGTATATATCAACTAGAATATATAGAGTGTGTACGTACGAGTGCATATTTCATTTTGAAATTAATTTCTTTTAACAAATAAAAGTTTTCTTATGTTTTGAAAAGGTTTCTTCAATTATTTCACTTGTCTCGGTAATTCGGACATTCCGATATATCGGACACCGCTTTGTTTTTAATTGTCCGGATTTTCGAGATTATACTGTATTAATAAAATAATAAAAAAAATGATTTGCAGTCTTGCAGATTCGAACTTAAGCCCGTTGAAAAAATTAACAATTTTAATATATATTTTGTTAAAAAAAAAATTAAAATTAAAAGAAAAATATCGATGCTCAAAATAGTTCCGCACAGAAGCCATTCAATTTCAATTGAGTCTCCAAAAAGACTCCAGAAAGACAATTTGTTTGAAATCGGTTTTCCAAAGTGGCTAGAAAAGACTTTGGTCTTTGGTTGATGTCTTGACTATAGTCCTAAGTAGATTGCTTATGAAAATTAGCAAAATCCAAAATATACTACCAGAGCTGGAATATTTAAACTTATTTTTGTTATAGAAAAGTAACTAGTTAAAACTAATTTTTGTTCTGTGAATTAAATCTATTTCATGCTTCAGGAAGCAATGAATTGGTATCGAAAATCAAATTCTAATACGACTCCAGGGTTGGACAACCGATTTTTTTTGGTACATAAAAGTAACCCATTAAAACTAGTTTTTGTTGTTTTTCCCTTAATTAAATGTGTTTTAGACTTTTTTAAGAATTAAATTGCTATTAAAATCAAATTAAATCAAAGAGACGATGCCAGGGTTGGACAATTGATTTTTTTTGGTACAAAAAAGTAACTAATTAAAACTAGTTTTTGATTTTTTTCCTTAATTATATCTACTTTAAAATTCAATAAGAATTAATTTGCTATTAAAAAGCAAACAAACTCAAAAAGACGATACCAGGGTTGGACAACTGAAACTTTTTGGTTATATAAAGTAAAACACTAAAACAACTTTTTTCTTTTTCTTTATAAATTAACATATGTGATATTATCGAAAGAAATTCAAGAGTATTAAAAATTAGAAAAGCCACAGAGACAGTTCCAGAGCTGGAGAGGTTTATTTTTTTCGGAAATATTGAAATAGCTAAATAAAATATTTTTGTCTCCTGTAATCAAACATATTTTATATTTTTTTTGGAATGAAATAAATTTGTACTGAAAATCAGAGATATTAAAAAAATGGTTCCAGGGCTGGCAAGCAAGTATGTGTGTACTACTTGCTACTTGTGTCTTTTTTAATTTCTGTTAGTGCAGCAAGTCTGTCTTATCTTTCTTTTTTTTAGTTCTCGATAAGGGGAGATGTAGAAAATCCCCCAAAATAACATATTACGAATAGAATCTTTTTTTCAATAAACGAGCATAAATTAATCATAAGGAGACTGTTTTGCAAATACTTCTTAATAACAACTTCTGCAAATGCTTGTGACTTGTGCAAGAACAGTTAATGTAAACCTTGTGTTTTTTTTTTTGCCCCTCTCTCCGTGACATGAATGCAGTCATGTAAATATAGAAATTCCTTGAAAGCCAACTGCAATAAAATATATTTTTACATTTTTCCATATTTATTTATTTTAAACTCTCTCTCTGCCATGCCTTCACATGCTTGCGTGGTTTCCCGAACTTAATTAATTCCTTGAATTCGCGCAAATTGTGAAGGAATGATCCCCTGTTTCTTAAATAATTCATTCGCTGTTAAATCCGAAAATGCACGAATAATTTCCCCCTACACATTTGACTTGTACTTGGATTTTTCTTGTTAAACTATTTTTTTTTATTTAATTTAATTATACAACCAGGAGATATTCAAATTTGTGTAAAGGGAAGTTTACAATGTAAACTACTCGTATAATATAATTAGCAGAAAAAAAGTAAGAAAAAAACTAATTCTCCCCACTTGTCCAAGCACTGCAAATACTATATGTAACGTGCAGCCCTATTTAATTTAATTGCCAGAGATAAATAGGGTTAAAATTGATTTTAAATGACTTTTTAAATGTTATTTACTCATCTACTAAATAAATATTTAAATTAATAAAAACTAGTAAAAACACCAGTAGTAATTGATCATAAATACATTAAAAATATTCGAAAAAAATGGATGGCAAATTTCTGGGAAAAATATTAAATAAAATTAAAATGTTTAGCAATAAAATTTGTTATCATAAATAAAATTAAGCACACAGTGGCAGATTTTGAAAAATAGAAATGAAAATAATTTTGCAAATTTCTAAATAAGCAGTCCGGTTGTAATAAAACTTCATGTGGCTATTATTTAAAGAACCTTTTATGATTTCAAATTTAAAGTGTGGATTTTATATGTTCAAAGGAGAGGTGGAGACACAAGACCTAGTGGGTCACTCCAAGGTTAAAAATAAACAAACAAAATAAAGGGTTTTTTTATAAGAGCTTGCTGATTTGAAATTTAAATAAAACACATGCCAAATTATGAAATGGCCAAAAAAAAATTTTTATTTGGTAGATAATTTCTTGTCATTTAACATTTAAATATAATTTCGGGCGTATGGCCACCACGACTATTTTGCACAAAGGTCATTCTGGAGGTCCAATTTTCGACCACCTTTTCAAGCATTTGAGGGCGTATTTCAGCAATGACACGTTGAATACTGGTTTCCAAAGCGTCAATCGTTGCTGGTTTATCCACGTAAACCAATGATATCAGGTATCCCCACAAAAAACAATCGAGTGGCGTCAAATCATACGAACGCGGAGGCCCATTCACCGGTCCATTTCTCGAAATAATGTTGTCGTTGATATGTTCTTTCAATAAGTCCATTGTTTCGCCCGCAGTATGACAAGCGGCACCATCCTGTTGAAACCACATTTCGTTTACATCCATATCTTGAAGTTTTGGCAACAAAAATTCATTGATCATGATTCTGTATCGATTTCCATTCACGGTAACGCGTCGTTCTTCCTCATTTTTAAAGAAATAAGGACCGATGCTTCCACCAACCCATAGACCGCACCAAACAGTACATTTATCGGGATGCATTGGTAATTCTTGGACGGCGTGTGGATTATCTTTGCTCCAAATACGGCAATTTTGCTTGTTGATTCAACCAAAATTCAACCAAAAATGCGCCTCATCACTGAAGAGAATTTTGCGGTAAAAAAGCGGATAAACGTTTTTAATTGAAAACTGTTTTTGAAAATAAATTTCCACGATTTCGAAGCGTTGTTCTGGAGTTAACCTGTCCATGATGATTTTCCAAACAATACTGAGTAGAGACGTCACTTTAAACTGTCAAAACAGCTGTCAGACAACAAAGTGATTCGTATAAAAAAAAACTTCATAAAAAACACCATTTATATAAAAAATTATGCCAAGCTGATAGTCCAAGAGATAAACAATAAATTTTTGCGATTATTGTTCTAGATATATAACAAAAAATTAGTGAAAGTGTTATATTCGGCTGTGTCGAATCATAAGTAGCCTTCACTGGCGTACGGCAGACATTCATTTTAAACCTGGAACCATTCTTTTGCTTATTCTGATTTTTCAATACTAATTTATTTGTTTTTAAAATATATATAACATTTGTTTGATTACCAAAAATAAATAAATTCAAATACTTTAATAATTATTAATTATACAACAAATGAAGACCTTTTGAAAAGTGCAAGGTCGTGACTATATAGGTTCGATTCTACTATCAAATTGTAGGAAAACTCTATACTCAGTTTGGTCAATTTGGTGACCGTTTTGTTTTTATGGGCCTCCAAAGTTTCCCAATATTAGCACCATGCCCAAAAAAAGGTGTCATCAGTTTTTGCCAAATAGCTAGTCAGTACTTAAAAATATCGCTTAATTATGTTCAGCAAAATGTAGCCAAGAGTGTACTGAATATTTCTTGATTAAATTTTGTGGCAAAAATATATTTTATCTCAAAATTATTTTTTAAAACAAGTAGAAAAAAAAATTTTTTTTACAATTTTTTGATCATAACTTTTAGGAAATCCTGATTTTTCATACACTATATTCGGCAAAATTGTAGCCAAGGTAAAGCCAAACAACTTTTGTGAACATACCAATATAATCTGAACGTGTCTAGATACCCAAAATGGCTCATAAAGACTGCCCTGTGGGTACATATTTTAATTTTTAATTCAAATTCTTATAATGAAACTAAAGTTTTTGCAGAATAATTTAATAAAGTATTGGTTTTGGTGTTTATTTGTTATATTTTATTTGTAATAATTTTAGTTTTACCAATTTTGATAGTCATATTTATGGGAATACAGATTTATTTATTTCGAAGTAATTTTAATTGAAATATTCAATTGCAGTTATATATGTGACATCATTATGCATATTCACAATCTGAATTTTCGAAATCCTCTAATATTTGTAGATCCTCAATATCTCCATTTTCCTCTTCTTCTTATTGAAAGGGGTTGATGGATTCTTTTGGGGCAGCTAAGCTATCCAAAATGTGATAGCAATGATAAGCACATGTAAAAATCGCTAATCGTTTCACCGAAATTGGAGTCGATCCTTAAGATTGAAAAATGGGATTGAATGTTCTAATTACCCTCTTTTAGTTTATCAACTGTAACTTTTTGTTTAAAGATCTCATTTCGCAAGAGGTTTAAAACTGTAAGTCCGTGTTCCATATTATTTTTGTTACATATAACAGCATTTATAAAGCTTTTTACCATTCCTAGTTTTATATGGAGTAGTGGCATCAAAATTTTGTCTCTTGGCACAAGTGGCTTTTTAATAACGTTTCTTTCTCCAATATTAAAATCTTTCCTTCCTTCCCATGTGTTATTTTGGTACTGGTTTCCTTTATATCGGGAATTCCAATTACACAAAAAACTCAAAATATGGGCTACAACAACAACAGAGAAAGCAATACACATATAGTCTGGCCATAATTGAATATCACAAAGTAGTTTCATTATAAGAATTTGAATTAAAAATTAAAATATGTACCCACAGGGCAGTCTTTATGAGCCATTTTGGGTATCTAGACACGTTCAGATTATATTGGTATGTTCACAAAAGTTGTTTGGCTACAATTTTGCCGAATATAGTGTATGAAAAATCAGGATTTCCTAAAAGTTATGATCAAAAAATTGTAAAAAAAAATTTTTTTTCTACTTGTTTTAAAAAATAATTTTGAGATAAAATATATTTTTGCCACAAAATTTAATCAAGAAATATTCAGTACACTCTTGGCTACATTTTGCTGAACATAGTTAAGCGATATTTTTAAGTACTGACTAGCTATTTGGCAAAAACTGATGACACCTTTTTTGGGCATGGTGCTAATATTCGGAAACTTTGGAGGCCCATAAAAACAAAACGGTCACCAAATTGACCAAACTGAGTATAGAGTTTTCCTACAATTTGATAGTAGAATCGAACCTATATAGTCACGACCTTGCACTTTTTCCACTGTTGCACTGTGTAATTTAAATTTTCCAGCTCTGGAGCGGTTTTTCGGCTTTCTGATTGCTAATACTAAGAAATTCCTTTCAAAAATATCAAATATTGAGGGTGCTGTTGGCTGAAGTAGTAGAACACGAGACTATGAAGCGGAGAGTCCTGAGTTCGAGCCCGCGCTGAGTCATGAAATATTGTGTTGAATTCTTCTGATCAGCATTAGTGCGTGGTTGTGTTAGTTGTTGCCAGCCTGTTTCAATGATGAAGGCATAGTCACTGTCCACTGAACATAATTGGCAGCGACTGACACTATCATGTACCAAAGCAGAGTAACAGCAGCCGCCTTCATCGGCCCTGTAGCAAAAATTAGCCGGCGAAGTAAAGGGTTGAAATAGCTACAAAAAAAAACTGTCTATCTTCTCATCTTTCCTAATCTGTACCCTCAATACTATCCCCTCGTTTTCAGTTCTGGCGCAATGCATTGCATATATAGGGGTCATCAACTGAGCGCTGGTCCTACTCCTAAAAAAAAATATATATAAAAGAAAAGAAAATACATAAAAGAGAAAATTTTTTATACATGAAAAAAAGTTTTAATTGTCCAACCCTGGATTCTATTTTTATTTTTAATACCAATTTAATTTCAATTAATAAAAATAAAAAAACTAAAATTAGCTTTAGCTGGTTACTTTTATATACCAAAAATAATTTGAAGTTTTCCAGCTCTGGAACTGTATTCTGTGGCCAAATTACTGCACTCGATATCCATCGAAATTTCAATACAATTTAAATGAAAATTTCGATCTATAGCGAGTGCCGTAATTTGCTCCCTGGACTTAATTTAATTGTTACTGAAATATCAAATAGGTTTAATTAACAAAAACAAAAAAAAAAACACGAAATACTTTTTCCTCGTTACTTTTATATGCCAAAAATAAGTTCACATTTTCCAGCTCTGGAACCGTATTTTAGATATTGCCGATTTTCAATAGCAATCTATTTATCAGGCCAAGACTGTAGCTTTTCTGTTGGTTTTGGGAATCCGATTTTTACGTACAGACAGCTGGACATCGCGTATTCGACTCCCCTATTCATTAGGGACCAGAATATCTAAATTTTATGGGAATGCATATTAATATTGTGCAAATTTCACACGGAAAGTCAAACCCCTTTATAAAGTTTCATTATTTTTAGTGACGGTTATGATAATCTATAATTCTCAGTAAAAAAAAAAAAAAAAATAAATAAATAAAGTGAAATTGGACACACTGAACATGAGTAACACCTATTGAATTTGCTCGTATTTATGATTTTGATGGATGATGTGGTTTGTCATAATGTGTCTGACTTAATTCGTGATCTGCTTGCGTACAATAACTTTATGGTCTTTGTTTATTAGATACGTTTGTCATAGATATAATTATAAATATAAATATAAATTATTTTATTTGTTACAATTATTACGTATGCAGAGTCAAGCGCGTAGTGTGTTTGAATGATAAGTGAATGAGCGAATAGAATGGAATTTTATACGATAGAATTATTGCAAATAGCAAATTGTAAAAGATATATGAGAGCAGTCAGCAGTCAATCCAGCAAAGTGTTATTAACTTTGCATACACTTTGCAGTGTTTGAGGGGGTGGGAAGAAAATTGTTGTATTACATTTGCATATTAAAAAGGTCTTCAATTCTTATCGAATTATATGACTCATTTCCTATAGAAATTTAATTTGTTTTGATAAAAACAAGTGTGTGTGTGTATGTGTGTTTGTGTGTGTGTGTGTGGAAGAGTGAACGATCTATTTAATCCACCAGTTGATGGAAATTCAAATATGGGCTACAACTTACAACGTTATGCTGGGTGCCTGGCCATAAGGGCCACGCTGGTAACTGTCTAGCGAACAGAGGAGCCCATCGTAGATTCATAGGACCGGAACCCTTCTTTGGCATCTCAGGAGGATATGTCAAAGAACAGAATGACTCCTGGGCTAGAGTGGAAAACGTTTCATTACGTTATCTCGGAACAAATCCCAAAAATTAATTTTGATGGACAAGAATGACTTCAGATTATTAACGGATTGGTTCACCGGACACTGTGGTCTCAGACGACACCAGTTTACCATGGGCAATTCTGAGACCAAAGCATGTAGACTCTGCGAAGCAGAGGAGGAGACACCGGAACACGTTCTCTGCGACTGTCCGGCAGCGGCGTCGTGCAGGAGGAGGTTCATCGGAGGCAGTTTCATGACTCCAGGGGAGGTGTACGATATCTCACCGGGTAGAGTAATTGGCTTTATTCGCAGCCTCAATCTACATCAGTGAACACTTGGGCTGCACAAAAGAGCCTTTGGGTCGCGGTGCTTATGGCCTCATACAATAATAATAATAATAATGGGCTACAACTGCTGTTCTTGTATGCAGCGTTGCCGTTTTGGTTATATTTTTTTCGTTACTTGTAGTTGTGTAAATTTGCTTCATTTTTATATTTACTTCTCCATATCCCACCAAAAGTAAAGGGCAAAATTGCAAAACATCAATATGAATTCCAGTGTTGCAAACTCTTAAGGCTGAGTTTTTCAGATGTCAGTTAAACTAGGTTTAGTTAAACGTGCCGCCATTATCAAGTTTGTATAAATTTTGACGGAACGGCATACGTTGCCTAAAATGTAGTTCTGTAGTGACATAATAAAAAAATAAACTTGCATTTCATTGGATCTTACACCAAATCATCAGTAGACTTTAACCTAATTCCAAAATAACAAAAATTAATTGAGAATTACACAAGCAATACCATAGGATTTGAAATTCAAGAAAACAAAATAGATTTATATCGAATAAAATTTGTTTGTTGTGTTTTCTTGAATTTCAAATCCTATGGTTTTGCTTGTGTAATTCTCAATTCATTTTTGGGAGTTTATGTATAAGCTAATAGGTTTTGTTATTTTGGAATTAGGTTAAAGTCTACTGATGATTTGGTGTAAGAACCAATGAAATGCAGGCATATAGACATACTTGACCACATAACAAACAAAAAACACTAATTCAATTGAGACAATATGTCGAATAAACGATTTTTAAAAAAATAATCTTTCGAATAATTGGCCCATCAATCTTAATTGAATTTAACGTAGCAACAAAAAAAAGTTCGATGCCACATACATACAAATTTAAGCTACTGGCTTGAAAATAAAAAAAGAAATATTAAAACTTTTGCATGTACTTAAGGGTAAAATAATTCAAACCAAAAAAGTTTGACTTAATTTATTATTCTCTTAATATTTTTAAGCTTAAGGTCTCTTTATTTTTTTATATGATAAAATATTCCCCCTTATTCAGTAACTACTTGTCGATAAAAATATCGAAGACAATATAAAAATTGGAATACTTAGATGCACATTGTGGTGAACAATTGAATCCCGCTGATGACCTCAGTCTATTCTATAAGGGCTACAAAGTAACTTTTTGTCGACGTCGACAAAAAGTTACAGAATAAGATGGATTATTTTTCAATATTGCGTCACTCCTTTGTGTGACTTCTTCAGGAAATTAATTATTTTATTAAATAATATCATTTTAAAGGAGAGCATAAATATTGAAAAATAATATTTTATCATATAAAAAAAAATAAATATAAATAAAAATGTTATATTTGACCGGGGCGAATCTTAAATACCCTGCAAATATTTAGTAAGTAAATGCAAAATATTTAACTTAAAATCTCTATTTTGACCGAGTCATTCCGGGATGGCTCCTGGGGGACACGTTTCACCTCTGCAAGATTAGAGAACATCCCAGCTTAAGGAATACAAATTGTTCAATATTTACAACAATTTTTGCATATAATATCGCACGTAAACGCCCACTAAAGGGGGCGGGGTCCAAAAATAGACTATATCATGTTTCCCATAGACTAACGTATGGGCATTGCTAGATCGTCTTAGACTTCATCACTGATCAAGAATATATATACTTTATGGGGTCCAATTCTTTTCGGGAGGGCTTTAAAACTGCATTTTGTCGGGGTCTCTCTGGCAAGGGCCGTGGAGGAGACATTACACCCTTGCCAAAAAACTCTAAAAATAAATGTCTGGAATAATTAAGTGTAACATGTATGTGCTGTGAATCGCACGATTGTCGAATCACATGCGACTTGAAAAACGCCTATTTCTTTTGAACGATTTTGAGCGATTGCGAACTCCTGCACACCAATTTTGTGACTTCAAATCGAAAACGCTTTATTTCATGCGATAAGCGATTTTCATCACATGGCCGTAAAATTTACTTTTAATTTATTTATTTTTTTTTTTTTTTTTTGATAGGGTAATTTAGGGTGGGGAGGAGGGGTAGGGCAGAGGAGTACCAAGTTATGTCTCAGCTTCGTCCCTAAAGTTTAAAATGTTATTTTTAAGGAATGTAGGCTTAAGTAAAACAATTTGTTAAATTTTGCTACTATTTTTGGATATAATAACGCCCACTAAAAGGGGCGGGGTCCAAAAATTATTATTTTTTCGATGTTATGGCTCCAAGTTTAACGCGTTGGACACTCTTTGACATAAAAATATATCATATGCTTAACAAAATTACAAAAAAAATTTAAAAATTATGTTGTTTTTTAGAGGTTGGTTTAGTTCTTCTTAGGGGAACTTTTTTCCCTCATGCCCGACTTAGTCTATAAGCAAACTTTACCTGTCCTATCCTTCAAGATTATAAATATATATAATTTCAAGAGTCTAACTCTTTGCGTTTGGACTGTATTGTGGTTTCCACCGACGGACGGACGGACGGACATGCTCAGATCGTCTTAAGGTACGTTCACACTTATCAAATATTTGCCCCGAAAAGTGTAACCACTAAATACTAATGAAAAATATTTTTATATTAAATTGAATTAAGATTCATAGGCTAATTGTTCGAAATTTGTTTTTTTTTAATCTCAGAAAGACATGATAAATATTCCAAGGCATAAAGGAAAGTCAACCTCAGTTTTTTAGTTATTCAACTTACACAGCAGAGCAGAACAGCTGTTTTCGAAAGCCGCAACGCTTTCATCATCAGTGATCATGTGCATAGTGTTTATCACCACTTATTAGGTGACTTAGTTGAATGTGATAACAGTTCCTATTTACACAAATTTTATTGTGAAAAAGGATACGATAACTGTATCAAGATGATGTTAACATGTTATTGTTATAATACCCGTGTTACCGTTTGACTGTTTTTTCTTCATGTCCCATTTTTCTGAATTTTTTGTTCCATCATACCTAAGTCAAACTTTTTTGGTTTGAATTTTATACTTAAGTACATGTGAACGTTTTTCCAATATTTTATTATTGGTAACTCAAGCCATAGCTTAAATTTGTATGTAGTAAGAATTTTAACGAACATTTAGTTCTCGTATTCTTTTTCACAATAAAATTTGTGTAAATAGAAACTGTTATCACATTCAACTAAGCCACCTAATAAGTGGTGACAAACACAATACACATGAGCACTGATGATGAAAGGGTTGCGTCTTTCGAAAACAGCTGTTCTGCTCTGCTGTGTAAGTTGAATAACTAGAAACTGATGTTGACTTGCCTTTGTGCCTTGGAATATTTGTCATGTCTTTCTGAGATTTAAATTAAAAATTTCGAACAATTAGCCTATGAATCTTAATTCAATTTAATATAGCAATATAAATGTTCGTTAAAATTCTTACTACAGAAAAATATTTTTGTTCAGATACGTGTTTTTTAATTAAAACAGTTTCATACAAAACTAATAGACAGCATCAGGAATCCAATATTATTCGAAACTATTTAACTCAATAAATATTTTTTTGAATTAAAAAGTTTTTTATTAGTATTTAGTGGTTACGCTTTTTTGGTCAAATATGTGATAAGTGTAAACGTACCTTTAGATGTCATCACTGATCAAGAATATATATACTTTATGGAGTCTCAGATGGATAGTTTGCTGCGTTACAAACTAAATGACAAAGTGAATATACCCTCCTTATTCTTTTTTGGAGGTTATAAAAATAATATTTTATCATATAAAAAAATAAAGAGACCTTAAGCTTAAAAATATTAGAGAGTAATAATAATTAAAAAGAGGCAAAAAAAAAAACTAGAAGAATTTAAAAAGTTTGACTTATGTAAAAATGAAACAAAAAATTCAGAAATATTAGACATGAAGATAATAATCAAACGGCAGCACGGGGATTTGATACAGATATCGTGTACAATTTCCTAATAAAAAAAATTTACAAATAAAAACTTTTGTCATATTCAAATAAGCCACCTAATAAAGTGGTGACACACAAAAAATACAAATGAGTACTGATGATGAAAGTGTAGCGGACTTCGAAAACAGCTGTTCTGCTCTGCTGTGTTTGTTGGATAATTAAAACTGATGTTGAATTTTTCTCGTGCCTTGAAGTATTAATCGCGTGTTAATAAAATTAAAACAAGTTTTCGAACAATGATTCTCTCAATATTAATTGAATTTAAAAAAAAGAATCAGATTTCGCCAGAAAAATCAAAGTTTCAGACAACATTTAAACTAAGTTCAAATTAAAATCCTCATCTCAAAAATACTGCCCAAGTGTATTGTTTTTGTACAGAATTTAAATGCTCGTCACTGCAAAGGGTTTCGATGTTTTTCAATTCACTCTGCTTTTAACAAAAACCTTCTATTATATTTTATATGAGGACTTTTGTTTCTTCTTGCTTAGAACTTGAATACTTTTTTTTTAAATACAAGTTTGAATGTAAATATTTCATCTTCTTGGAAATTCCCTGTGCGCCAACTGTCAACAGCTTCAGTTGCTCCAGCTATTTCTATTTCTACTCAGAGTTGAGTTCCATTTTAAAACTTTCCTATTACACACTCACTTATTAAATTGATTTATTTATTTGCATCGATAGCAAAGCTCTTATTAAATGCTCACAGGTGGTTTACTTATTTATACATCGTCTTGATGACATTTATTTGCGGTTGAGATTAAATTAATTTATGCTATAAAAGCTGCTTGCAACACAACCGCAAATGCCGTAAAACCAAAGGAAAAGTAGATTTAAATAATACCACAAGATATCATCATCATCATCATCATGCATTTAAACTTAATATTTATGGAGTTCATTGTTTTTATACCCTCCAAAAAAGAATTTGGAGGGTATATTCACTTTTTCATTCCGTTTGTAACGCATCGAAATATCCATCTCAGACCCCATAAAGTATATATATTCTTGATCAGTGATGAAATCTAAGACGATCTGAGCATGTCCGTCCGTCCGTCCGTCTGTGGTAATCACGATTCAGTCCAAACGAAAAAAGCTAGACTCGTGAAATTTGGCATAAATATATTTTGAAGCTTAGAGCAGGTTAAGTTCCAAGATGGGCTAAATCGGGCAAGAGGGAAAAAAGTTCCCCTAAGAAGAACTAAACCAACCCAGAAAAAACAACATAATTTTTAAAGTTTTTTGGTTATTTTGTTAAGCAAATGATATATTTTTATATCAAAAAGTTTGGAGCCATAAAATAAAAAAAATAATTTTTGGACCCCTCCCACTTTAGTGGGCGTTATTATATGCAAAAAGAGCATAAAAATTTAATAAATTGTTTTACTTAAGAATGATTGAGCTCGAGGTCGTTTTTGTAAAAATCGTTATAATTTTTCTATTTTATTCGATATTTCGTCAACAATTTGTTGACATCATCAGGAATAACAATCGAAAATTAAAATTTTCTGTATAAATTGGTTTTTTTCAAAACCAATTTATACAGAAAATTTTAATTTTCGATTGTTATTCCTGATGATGTCAACAAATTGTTGACGAAATATCGAATAAAATAGAAAAATTATAACGATTTTTACAAAAACGACCTCGAGCTCAATCATTCTAAAATACATATATAAGAAAAGGTCAATAAAAGCAAACAACAGTTTTACTTAAGCCTACATTCTTTAAAAATAACATTTTTAAGCCTTAATGACGAAGCTGAGACGTAACCTGGTACATACTACTCTGCCCACCCTCTAAATGACCCCACCAAAAAAAAAATTTTTTTTTTAAATTTTGTATATTATCATCCCAAGCATTTATTTTTATAGCTTAATGACTGCCGATTTCTGCCCTGCCCCCTCCACCCCCTTTGCCCGCTAAATGACCTTTGATCAGTGATGAAGTCTAAGACGGTCTAGCAATGCCCATACGTTCGTCTATGGAAAACATGATATTTCCTATTTTTGAACCCCGCCCCCTTTAGTGGGCATTGACGTACTATATTATATAAAGGAACTCTGTTCCACCAAGTTAAACATTTTAAATTCACTTACTAAATATTTGGAGGGTATTTAAGATTCGACCCGGTCGTTTTTACTTGTTTTATTTTCTATTCATTGATTTATTTTTATTTTATTTTTATTTTTTGGTGCAGCAAAAACAAACTCGTCAATTAGTTTAAGGAAATGACAAAAAATTAAAAAGAGTTCCCACATAAATTTAAGCAAAAGAATTAAATTTTGAAATGAACAGCAACATTTGAAAATTGGAATTTAAATAATTAATTAAATGTATGAGGTCTGTTTAAAAATTAATTTTAATTTTCTAACAAAAAAAAAAAAATTATCATAGTAATCAAAGTAATTGACATCAGATTTGCGGGGTCATTTTAAAATATAAAAGAAATTTTAATTTTTTATACCCTCCAAAAAATTTAATGAAAAATGTGCCCAAAAAGGCTCCCATTTGTGAGGCCAACAGAGGCGGACATTTATCTGATATTGTATTCCATGCATAATTGCCGACATTAAATAAAACATTTATCAATATAAGATCCTTGCTCTTTCATTTAAGCATTATAAGCAACATAATAGTATACCTTCCCGGCGGACACCCTGTATGAGAACAAATTCCTGCACCTCAATTTCAATACTTTCTCTTTTTAATTTAAGTGCTTTTTGAAGTTTACTAAATGACAACACTGGCCCAGTTTTACAGTAGCCCTTGGTTTCTGCGCTTTAAAAGACGAATTTTCGCCACGTCTGAGCGCACCTTAATAATTGTGCAGCAAAATGTTTCACAAAAATAATGAAATTTTTATTATTCCTATTATTTTGTTTATGCTCTTTTACTTCTTCGACTAACACTTTGTTGGTTACTTGGAATTTGATTAAAAATAGAAATTTCCATTTGATTTGAATAGCATTATGCATGTGAATGCAAGCAGCTTGGAAGAAGCAGTAAGCAAATGGTTTTCAGGCGAGCTGTTACATGGAATAATTAAAATGCAATAAAAAAATTAAAGCCAGAGAAATGTTGCTGTTGCTTAGCCGGCCAAACATTATTCTATTATTTCGTTTACAAATTCAAATTACTTAAATATTTATAGATAAATTTGTTGTGAAAACGTACTGTGAGAATTGTGCAATAACGTAAAGCTAAGAATATCAAGGCTGTAATTAAATAAATAACTTAAGACGAATATATTTTATTAAAACTGAGTGAAAAAGATATATTGAATATCTATTTGCATATGAAAGTGTTTAAAGAGATTGCAATTAAAATTAACAAGTAAAATATTTAACAAATTGATTTTCCAGCAATGAGCCATAAATACTTTACTTAAATATAAGTAAAGTAAACACAGTGAATTGTACGAGGTCAGTACAAAAAGGTATAATTTAGCTTATGCAATTTTTTTCCGAAATTTTAGACATGAAGCAGGTGTCAGCGAAGTTCGTTCTCATTTATCAATTTTTTTTTTACTTTTTGGCCAAAAACAACAGAGTAATCAAGCCTAAGGCAACGACGTATTCAACAGATTTAGCCATCTTTTCCTAGTCCCAAAATTAAAGCGAGTCATGAAGACGAACCTTTTGCAACATCTGAGGAAAAAAATAAGTAAAAACGTTATATTCGACCGGGTCGAATCTTAAATACCCTTCAAATATTTAGTATGTAAATTTAATATGTTTAACTTGGTGGCACAGAGTTCCTTTCAGACATCTCTGTACCCAATTTCAATTTTAAATCTATATTTTGATAGAGCCATTCCGGGAAGGGCCGTGGGGGAGACATTTCACCTCTGCAAGATCAGAGAACATCTCAGCTTTTTATAGGCTTAAGGAATACAAATTGTTCAATATTTACAGTATTTTTGCATATAATATCGTATGTCAACGCCCACTAAAGGGGGCGGGGTCCAAAAATAGACTATGTCATGTTTCCCATAGAGGAACGTATTGGCATTGCTAGATCGTCTTAGACTTCATCACTGATCAAGAATATATATACTTTATGGGGTCCAATTGTTTTTGGAGGGCATTAAAACTGCATTTTGTCGGGGTCTCTCTGGCAAGGGCCGGTGGGGGAGACATTTCACCTTTGTTTTAAAACTCTAAAAATAAATGATTGGGATAATTAAATGTAAAATTTATTTAAAAAAAATTTTTTTTTTATAGGGTCATTTAGGGGCAAAGGAGGAGGAGGGGGTAGGTCAGAGGAGTACCAGGTTAAGTCTCAGCTTCGTCATTAAAGCTTAAAAATTTCATTTTTAAGGAATGTAGGCTTAAGTAAAACAATTTGTTTAATTTTTTTGCATACAATAACGGCCACTAAAGGGGCCTGGGATCAAAAATTAATTTTTTTGAATTTATTGCTCCAAGTTTAACGCGCTGGACCTTCTTTAACATAAAACTATATCATTTGCTTAACAAAATTACAAAAAAAAACTTTAAAAATTATGTTATTTTTTGGAGGTTGGTTTAATTCTTCTTAAAGGAACTTTTTTCCCTCTGACCCGTTTCAGCCCATTTACGAACTTAACCTGTGCTATCCTTCAATATACATATATTTATACCAAATTTCAAGAGTCTGGCTTTTTTCGTTTGGACTGAATCGTGATTTCCACAGACAGACGGACGGACGGACATGCTCAGATCGTCTTAGATTTCGTTACTGATCAAGAATATATATACTTTATGGGGTATCAGATGGATATTTCGCTGCATTACAAACGGAATGACAAAGTGAATATACCGTCCAATTAGCTTTTGTAGGGTATAAAAATCGAGTCGCTAAGTACGATCAAGGGCATACCAAGAAGTGCTCAACAGAACTGCTTCGAGGATTGCAAAAAACTCTGGCACAAGTATGTGATATCTAAAGGGCACTACTTTGAAGGTGACCATTTAGAAATTAATGAGTAAATAAACTAAATAAAAAATAAAAAATAAATAACTTTTTTGTGGTACACTTGAAAGAAAGTTTCGTTCACCAACATTGATGGAGTTTATATTTTTTTATAGGTATTTCTATGGAGATAAGCACAATGTAAATATTTCTTTTTTTATTCTTAACACAGAAGTGATAAAAAGCGTTTAAATATCAGAAAGGCGCTACTTTGCAAGAAACAAAATAACGTTCACATGTACTTAAGTATAAAATTCAAACCAAAAAAGTTTGACTTAGGTATGATGGAACAAACAATTCAGAAAAATGGGACATGAAGAAAAATAATCAAACGGTAACACGGGTATTATAACAATAACAGGTTAACATCAGGTTGATACACTTCTCGTATTCTTTTTCACAATAAAATTTGTGTAAATTGGAACTGTTATCAAAATTCAACTAAGCCACCTAATAAGTGGTGACAAACACAATGCACATGAGCACTGATGATGAAAGGGTTGCGTCTTTCGAAAACAGCTGTTCTGCTCTGCTGTGTAAGTTGAATAACAAAAACTGATGTTGACTTGCCTTTGTGCCTTGGAATATTTATCATGTCTTTCTGAGATTTAAATTAAAATTTCGAACAATTAGCCTATAGAATCTTAATTCAATTTAATATAGCAATATAAAACATGTTCGTTAAAATACATACAAAATAGAGGTTTATTTATAAATATTTTTTTGGAAAAAATAAATATGTATTCAACTTATTTTGTAACCGAACTCGCGTAAAAACGCCGGACATATAATTGTGGTACAATTTTCACAAACTTTTTGTTTACCAATACGGATGAAATGTATAGGGTTTAAAAAGTACTTTTGAACTCCCAGCATAGAAGAGGTAGAAGAGCATTTTGAAATGTATTATAGCTGAAGGGAATGAAATGAATATTTATAAACTTATTTTTTGAACAGATCTCGTATATGCAAGGAAGAAAAAAAAATTATATTCAAATAGTTATTAGAAGTCTTTGTGGTAAACATACAAGTACCATTCCAACATTTGGAAGTTTCTTTCATCGTCCATCGTCATAGGCGTCGCGTCTTACTCACTTCCAGACGATAATTGGAAGATCGTTTGAATTTCACAATAACAATTTACATTGCAGTCGTCTTTTAATCATACAGACGACGTTTGGAAGATAGTTTGTTGTTTACAACACCAGCCGAAAATGACATGTGCCGTTAAGAATATAATAAACAAAAACAACACTATGCACTTCTGGGAAAGTCGCAGTTACCGCGAAAAAAAAATTAACAAAATGAAAATAATCCAAAAAAGAAGTTTTCGACATGATCGAGATTAGTTTTTTTTTGTCTTTTGCTGTGGTCCGTCAGTGCTAAAGTGTGATTTTGTTTTGTTATTGTTGTAGTTTTTACATAATTGTTAATTATTTGTTTTTCATTCATTTATAAACTTAATAAATTACATTTAATGAATACAACAACATTTATTATGTTGAGGATAACAATTCGGCAAGTGACTTCTTGAAGTTACTTCCGGGGGGCTACAACTTCTCAATACGGAAGACGCTTCTACGATGAGAAAATGGTATCGCAGAAAATGAGTTTCAACTTCTTAGCGTCACTTCTGGGTCACTTCCGCGATAGAAAATGTTGGCAGGGTATATTGATACTAATAACTGATTAGTGAAGAGTGAAGGAGGGTGGTATTGTGAATAGGAACATATATATGTGTGTGTGTGAGTGAGTGTGCATGTGCGTGTGCGTGTTAGAAAGATTAATAGATTGGAAGTTTACAGTTTAAAATATTATTAAATTGCCTATTATACACTTGTATGAGTTCCTTAATTAAATTAAGAGGTCACAAAATCAAGTCAATTTTAATTAAAGAAAACCAAACAAAAGCCAGTCAAAATTTAATTTTTTTTTTCGTCTAGAATAGAAGAAAATAAAGTTGTTTACTCTTTTAGTCGTACGAAAAGAGAAATTATTAAAATTTTCAAAATTTTTTGCTGACCTCTTCAACAATTTCCATTCATTGTTGCTGATGAATGAATCATTCGTCGTTCATTACATTTGCGAAGCAATTGAGTTTCTCCAATTTGTCTGTAGGGGTTTCAATATGGCAGACAAATAATTTGAATGAATTTCGTTTTTTTTTTGTATTTGAAACTATTCTGCACTTATTTGTAGGTGCGTTAAATAACATTTTTTCCTACATTTTACTTGGAGTTGTTTTGTAGTTGCTGCTGTCGTAGATGCTACTCATAATTAGAATTAATTGCTGTTAAACTGAGAGGGTGTTAAGTGCGAGTATTTAATTTATTTTATTTATTTATTTATTATAATTTTATTTTATTGTTTCTTCAATTAACATATTTAAATGCTAAATATGATTATTTCCGTTAGTGTTAGTTGTTTAAGTAAATGTTGTTCTTTTTGTTAGAAGACAAGTCA
This sequence comes from Linnaemya tessellans, assembly GCA_951800035.1. Classification (NCBI taxonomy): domain Eukaryota; kingdom Metazoa; phylum Arthropoda; class Insecta; order Diptera; family Tachinidae; genus Linnaemya; species Linnaemya tessellans. The sequence goes on along the minus strand of OX637533.1, from coordinate 99,571,985 downwards.
GGCAGGCATTGATTGGTTTTCAGTAGGTTTGGAAATGTTTAAGCCAACGAGAATAAAAAATACTTATATTTAAAATGTTTTCTGTTGTTTAGTGACTCATAATCATAGTCAGATATTGAATGAGATGCAAGTAATTAAACAGGTTTTAGTTTAATTTATTATAAGATACTGGAATAAAAACTTATGTATTTTTTGTTGTAAAGCAGCTAAACAGAAGCAAGTATTACTTCCGAAGGTCATTACAACAGGCCCACTCAAGTGTATTGCAATATAAAATAAGTAATTAGCTCTTCCTTAAGCTACATTCACATATATCAAATGATTGACGAAATAAACGTAACAACTATTTTTGGACAAACGTTTCTTTTTTCTTTTCTAAATTCAGAAAAACATGATAAATATTCCAAGGCACGAGGAAATGTCAAATATCAATTTTAATTGATACAACTAATACAGAGTAGAGCAGTACACGTGTTTTCGCAATCCGCTACACTTTCACCACGTTATTAGGTATCTTATTTGCATATGATTACTGTTTTTATTTATACAAAATTATTCATTAAGAAATTGTATACGAGAATTGTATCAAACCGCTGGTAACACACTGTTATTTAATACCAGTGATAAAAGCTTAACCAGAAATTATTTCATCAAATCGTTGATGTATGTGAAAGTAGCTTTGGTACTCTTCTTTCGACTAACTTCTAGAAAAAATTATATTTAAGACTGGCAATAACTTCAAAATATGGAATAAAATAATATAGGCCTCATTCTAAAAAAAAGAAAAAAAAAAACAAAAAACATTTTAATCTTATAAACATCTTATTTGATAAAATTCCATGAAGATTTTTCACAAATAAACAATTTACATACACAAAAAGAAATAATTTAATAATGAAATGAGACACATGGTTTTAAAACCTCCGGTCTGGCAAGGCTATCAGCTGTTACATAGAGGATATTAATTCTTTTTATGTAACTATTTACATATCAACAAACAATATAAAAGGGGCCGAATTGCGGCATTCGATATCGATCGAAATTTGTATATAAATTGTATAGAAATTTCGATTGGTATCGAATGCGGTAATTCGGCTCCCGTGGTTAATTAAGGCAATCTTTATACTTGTAACAAATTAACAATTTCTCTTCTAAGCCAAATGTTATCTTTGACTATCATCCACTTGGAAACCCCTAAAGTAAAATTTTAGTTTTGTTTTCCACTTCGCTAATCAGCTGCCACATATCCAGTCAAATAAAATTTTAATTCATTCCCCTGTTCACTTCGCTTTATCTTCATTTGCTGGTTGTACTGATGATGAGTTGGATTTTTGCAGTATGACTGCATTAAAGCTACGCTACAGATAAATATGCCTCTGATACTTGTGTATTAGCAACTGATTGATATTTTTGATTGATGAATTCGTGGCAAACACAGGAAAAAACAGGTAATTGTGCAACCAATACAGTTGCAATTCATTTTAAAGAAATTGTTTTATAACAAGTAAATTTTATAAAAAGTACATTTTACACGAAGTACCTTTTATAAAAAGTACCTTTTATAAAAAGTACCTTTTATGAAAAGTACATTTTATAAAAATTACCTTTCACAAAAAGTACCTTTTATAAAAGTACCTTTTATAAAAAGTACCTTTTATAAAAAATTACTTTTATAAAAAGTACCTTTTATAAAAAGTTCGTTTTATAAAAAGTACCTCTTATAAAAAGTACCTTTTACAAAAAGTTCCTTTTATAACAAGTACCTTTTATAAAAAGTACCTATTATAAAAAGTACCTTTCATAAAAAGTACTTATCATAAAAAGTACCTTTTATAAAAAGTACCTTTTATGAAAAGTACCTTTTATAAAAAATTCCATATGGAAAAGAATAAAATTCATTCGAGAGCGATTAGATAAAAATGGCTGAAAAATGGAAAACAAGACAACATGCGGGAGAAAAAATGTTCAAAACTGATCAAATAATTTTTATACAATTTTAAATAAATGCTGAGCAGGATAATGTAACCTATCCTGGCATCAGACATTTTACTAAATTATTAAGTATTTTTTATCATAAAGGACATTAATTATTACCTGTAGTGCCAAATAAAGAAATCTCTCAGTTGAAAAGTCTCAGTTGAAATGTAGCTTTTGAATTAAGTTAAAAATTTTTTTTGTGCAAGTGGCAACTCTGTAATTTGACAGCAGTCACATGTTTATTATGATAATTAAAAATGAAGCGCTTTACAAAAGAACAAGCCATTGCAGTTGTGGAAACCTATTAGAAAAATTTAGAAAATTATGCAGTGATTTTTCACAAATTTTTCTCTAATAAAGTGCTTTTCCATCTTAAATGGCTTCGTGAATACACAAGATTGTCGGATTTGTAGCTTAGAATCCCTGGCAGACAAATGCAGCCACAACGAGCAACAGTCTGATACGCATATTTGATCTTTTTTTTTGTAAAAGTTCCTTTTTACAAAATAACCTTTTGACAAAAAGTACTTTTAAAAGGCCAATTTTTTGTATAAATAACTTTGTTACAAAAAGTACCTTTCTACAAAAATTACCTTTTTATAAAAAGTTCCTATTTACAAAAAGTACCTTTTTACAAAAAGTACATTTTTTACAAAAAGTACCTTTTTACAAAAAGTAAATTTTTTACAAAAAGTACCTTTTTACAAAAAGTACCTTTTTACAAAAAGTACAATTTAACAAAAAGTACAATTTAACAAAAAAAATTTTGTTTACTAGTACTTTTATCAAAGAAAGACTATTGTACATTTTTATAAAAAAGTACCTTTTAGTTCCTTTCAAAAAAATAATAATAAAAGAAACTATTTGATCTATAAAAATAGCCATAGAAAATTTCATGAAAAGAATAATGGCTTGTCATTTGGAATCGTTGGGGGCCATTTGATGGCTATTTCTGATTTTCAGTACTGCTTTATTTCTTCCTAAAATAAAAAACAAGTTTGAATACCAAAGAAATAAAATTAGTCACTTTAATATTAAGAAAAGAAAAAATTAAATAAATTTTCCAGCTGTCTGTTGATTTCTTTAATTTCTCATACCAAAGAATTTCTTTCAAAAACATCAACTACGTTTAATATATAAAGAAAAAGATCAATTATTTATTTTTATTTTTTTCATATAAAAATTATGTTTTTATTCCAATATTACGCCACTTCTTTGAGTAGCTTCTTCAGAAATAAATAAATTTCCCAGCTGTCAAAAAAAAAGGTCGAAGAAGTTTATAAAATATAAAGAATATGAAAAAATTTGTTTCATTTGGTTAGTTTTATGTACAAAAACGGTTTCTATTGTCCCACCCTGAATTAGTGTTTTTGATTTTGTTTGCTTTTTACTACCAATTAAATTCTTCCTGAAGTATAAATTCAGTTTAAGTAATGAAATAACCAAAATTAGTTTTAGTCCGTTACTTTTAAATATAAAACATAAGTTTACATTTTCCAGCTCTGGAGCAACATGTTGGACTTGGCTGATTTTCCATAATATCATATTTTCTATTTGGGTCTACTTCCAATACATTCGGCAGCCCGATTTGACTCGCAGCCAGACGCACATCGTTTATACAACTTGCCTATTCATAAGGACCCAGAATACACATACACGTACTTTCTTTCAATATATGTATGCATTTTACATTTTTGGTGAAGGGTATAAGATAATAAAACACCTTTCTAATTGCCTTATAAAATTTTATTACAATTGCACTTTTTAAAAACTGCATAATTACTACCACTTTTTATTTTACTTCCCCACTGTTTCAGGTTTATTGGAGACCAAACTTGCAAAGCTGTAGAAATAGTTATTAGTGTGATATTTTATATGGAAAAATTGCAACTTATTTAATTTCTTTATTTTTTTTTACAATAAATTATTTCTTTGTAAATTGTATCCTTAAGTAAATATAAAGTGCTTAAATTGGCCGTGTAGCTAGTCAAAAACAAGCTTAAATAGTTTTCAGCTTAAAGCAGACTTTTGCATTTAAAATGTACTTTTTCTAGTCTATAATACACCAAAAGCATACTTTCTGTTCAAACAACCTGCTGAGCGCCTTAAAGTGCATTTCGGGAAGGCAATGCCACACAATTAAATATAGGAAAACGACAAACTTTGCCACAAGTACACAATATATTGCGTTTGCTTGCGAGGGCACAAAATGCCACAGCATGTTCTCCGTTTGAAGTTTCTTGTATTAAAGTTACAAATTCAAATTCATATAAGAAAACAGATAAATTAAATTATTCAAGTCAATTTGCTAAAACGAAACTTTGAAAACAATTTTTAATTCGTTTTGTACTTTTCATCTCTTTAAATAGTTTCCCATAGGGCACTGCGACATGATCAATATATATTAGATTTGAGCCAGTACCGCTCTATTTATTAAACGTGTAGCATACAAAATTGAATGTCTTAATTTTCCAAAATCCACATCACGGATGGCGTTTCTCACATATTAAACGTGCAGCATTCATTACCCATAAAGTTGAAATTCCTTATTGTATTTAATTCCTTTGGCATATTTTCTTAAATATGAATCCGAAAAATATTTTCGACAAGCCCCTCCTTTAACACTTAAAGACAAAACAGAAAGATAAATAAAAAACAAAAATTCCTAAACATTTTTCAAATAATTGTGTCATGAGTTTCGATTTTTTTTTTCTTCATACTTCGCTTTTTTTATTTTTTTTATTTTTGTTGTTGTTATATGATCATCGAATGCCATCGAAAGGCTTGTCTTTAATTTATTTTATATTGAGTTTGCTTAGCTGTTTTTGGTTTTTTCTATTATTTTTTTATTTTTTATTTCACATAAATTATTGCACTTGTCTGCCACATTGTCTAAACAAGACACACAATCACACTTTAGTTAAGGCTTATGAAATAAAATATCCGCCCGTTTATTTATTTATTACTTTTTTTTCTCTCTCTAAACATTTGAATGAATAGTTTGCGTTGAAGGTTTTCTGCTGTTGGCAAATATTTCCAGAACAACACAAATAATGTGTAAGGCCTTCACTGAAAGGTCCTAATTCTATTAGTCAACAAAAAAATACAAGGAGACATCTGGCTTTTTCAATAAAAACACATTAAATAAGCTTCCTTAGTTTGCTCTTTTTTACTTTTAAACAGGAAAATAATATTTGAAAAAAATTGTTCGAGGTTTTTTCTTATATCACTTTAGAATTATAAAAAATGAAAAATTGTTTTCGGTGTTTATTTTATATCACCTCAAAATTATACAAAAGTACAATATATTGATTGCATCATACAAAATTTTACCGTGCGAGTATTAAACAGTTTAGAGGCCAATGCATTACTCATTATAGGCATTAATATATCAAAGAATTCTCATTTACTTCAGAATAAATTTAATGTAAACATTTAAGATTTCAAAACGATGACCCGTATTTTCTCCTCTCCCCTCTCCCTGCCTCTCTCTATCTACTATATTTATTTCATTGTATCCAAGGCAGATTTACCAGGTACTCTTACTAGTACAACAATTAACAACACTAAAAACCACACGTATTTTGTTGGTAGAAAATTTAGAGCTAATGTCAAAATCAAGGAAGAAGAAGCATAATTATCAAGAAAGACTTAAAAAGAAAACATTTTATGTGGCTTGTATATAAACTTTTGACAGACCAACCTAAATTACGACGCAAAGCGTTGTCTGGCTGTCAAAATTTCTCATGCCCATAAAAAATGTATGAGACCAACCGAAATAACGCGGCGTCAACGCTTTGCAATTGGAAAATCCAATTTTGCCAGCGCGTAAAGAAGTGAAGTTTGTTGCAGAAGCACTCTTGTTTACTTTGTTGAAGTGTTAAGTGATGTAACTTTAGCTACTTTTAGGTAAATTTAGCGTGTTCATCTCTATTTCTTATTTCTAATTAGATTTTTTATCAATCAAAGTGAGTAAACATTACTGATTATGGGGCAACGTTAACGCTCTAATTTAGGTTACTCATTTCAGCGTAAAAGCTAAGCGCCAAATTACGTTGCGCTTTGCGTCGTAATTTAGGTTGGACTATGACAGTAGTTCAACACGCACCAAGGAAAATTCAATACACAGCTGCGCTACTGAGAGTACCTGGTAAATCTGCCTTGATTGTATCTTTAATTGTGATCAGTGTTGCCATATTTTTTTTTACAAAAATTGACAATTCCGAAAAAAATATGTTTTTTTCGAAAAAAAAATCTGCACCTTCAAAACCAAATTAAAGGAAATCTAATAAAACCATATTTGTATATGTTTAATTAATTTTTTTGAAGCAATAAATAATAAAAACAAAAAATTTAATTTTTATATTTGATGTAAAATGTAAATGTATAAAATTAAAAGTAACCACAGAGATCATAGTTAATTATTTAATTACACATATTTATGTATTACTTGTACATATTCTTATTAAATTTATGGCGATTTCTTTTCTGGAAAATATGTAACATTTTGTCACTTTTTATTCTAAAAAACAGAATTAGGCTCAATTTTAAAGTAAAGCACATTTTCATAAGGGATGGTAGATCAATTTCCAATTAATGCACTATTTTCAAATGCCATAATGTTACCATTTTCCATTGAAAAGTGCATAAAATGTAGCATTATTATTTAGAAAAGAACACAACATTAGTTTCCATTTCTTTTGTTTGTACAAAATTTTGTGCAATTGAAATTATTTCTTTTTTTTAAGTCTTTGGTGCGCAAAATTCGAGATAGATTAGGAATATGTAAATTATTTCCTGTTTTGGTTTTATTTAAATTAATTTGAGAAAATATCCTCAAACTGCACTGATTTAAAAAAAAACTGTTTTTTTTTTGAGTAAAAACCTGGAAGCCTGTTTTGCTCTTAGAAAAACTGCAAAAAAACAGATAAATCTGCACATTTGGTAACGCTGATTGTGATCATGATGGTAAATTATTATTCCCATTAAATTTAGTTTCCTTTCGAAAAAAGAAGGCCGCTTGATTTTATCATTTGCCCTAGTGTGTTATTGTTGTATTAACTTGTGCAAAACTTGAAAAAAAAAATTTATGTCATAATCATGCTGTTTGTAGCCCTGTTGCTCATGCCTAACTTTTAGCCACTTTGCCATAAATGTATTAGAAATTTTGAAAGAAAAAAAAACAGCAAACAAATATTATAGGCTTTATTTAGTTTTAGCTCTTGTTTGTCTTCGAAATTGTAACCTACATGTGAGACGAATTCTTTCTACTGGTGGCGATTTGTATACAACATGGAAACAAAAAATTTGTAATAAGAAAAAAAATATCAGGGTCATGTCCAGGCAAAGGAAATTTTTCTTTTCAGCTACTTTCGATTCTAGCTAAAAATTTTATAACTGCTGAACAGTGATGTTAACTTTTTTTAGGTAAAACTACCGTACGCAAAGTCTGGTGCAAAATTAATAATAAGAAACGTTTAGAATTTAACAACAATTGACATTATTTTGCATAGTTGCAATGAAACCGTACTTTTTTGCTGTTTTTACTGAGAAATATGCAGACGCAAGAGAATTTGCAGTGAATAATTTATATTTAGGCTGTCACAAAAATGATCTATTAACAAAGTTATGAATTCCCTGGTAGGCACATTATGAAAACAAGTGTTTGGGGTCTAATTAGAGCTGTGCCAAATCGTTCGTTTAAGTGACCGGTCATTTTCGTTCATTCTTTGAGAAAGAACTCGTTCGTTCATTTCGTTCGTTCGCTCTTTTTATGAAATACGAAATGAAAACAAAGAAACATATGATTCGGTCAATAAAAAGGAAAATAATCAAAACAAACAACACCAAATGCAAAAAAGAAAAAATTAATAACTGATAATTTAATTTTTATTTTATTTATATTTAATTGCATATAAACAAAAATAGAATGTGAGAAAGTTTAAAAAGTTCTTAAGATTTCTTTTTTCGATGATGTGCAGTTCGGGACATACATATTTAAAGAAATTCGTGGCCAATAAATAAAAAAAAAGTGAAAATGAGCAAATGGGAGCCTTGCTCTGGTGTATTATGGCAAAGTTATAAAATTCTTTCCGTTTCGTAGCTTTAATGAAAAGATTATATGTAATAAGAGCCAAAACGGCTCAGTAAAGTAACCGGCTCACTTCGTTCAGTGTACTGATTCGTTCAAATTAACCCGTTCGTTCACGAACGACACAGCTCTAGGTCTAATAATTACAAATGCAAAAAAAACGTGAGCCAGTCTACTCTAAATCCCCGTAGATGTGATGTACAGTCTTGCTCTACGGAATAAAAGGCAAACCTATTCCTACACTAAATTTCTCACTTGGCTGGAGAAAAATAACCGTTTTAAAACATAAAAACAGCTTTACCAAATTTTTATTTCACAAGCACGAAATAGTAAATAATAAAAGGAAGAACTATTATGCAAATCCAAAAAAAAAGGGAAAACTTTTTTTTGTTCAAACATTTGTTCAGTTTAAGCTCGTCTGTCTGCGCTCTGTGTGTGTGTCGTACTATCTCGCCTGACTTGCTATTTTAGTTGGCCGTAGTTATGGGATTCATATTTTTTCAGTTGCCTGCAAATTTATCCTTCTACCACACCCAGAAAACAAAGGCAATACGAACCGACCAACAACGTTGTCAAAAATCCACAAACTTTTTACTAAAAACACACAACTAAACAACAATAGAAAAGGGAGCTGAGCTCTGTTGCAAAAAATTAAAGGAAAATAAATAAAAAAAAATTATTAACAAGCAAAATATATTGTATCAGTAAGGCACAGTGGGACAGAAATAAGAAAAAATCTAAATAAAAAGAGTTATTGAAATTAGTAACAAGTCAAAAGCTAATCCAGTTGCGACTGATATTTTATGAGTCGAATTTTTTTTGCAGATTAAATAACGACGTTGAAAATTATTTAACAGGCTCTAAGTTCGCGAATCTGTACTGATCTGTTCCGCTAGTTTAATGATAATAGACAAGTAAAAACGATATATTCGACCGGCTCGAATCTTAAATACCCTCCAAATATTTAGTAAGTAAATTTAAAATGTTTAACTTCGTGGGACAGAGTTACCTTATATGATATCGTACCTAACCGCCCACTGAAGGGGGCGGGATCAAAAATAGACTATATCATGTTTTCCACAGACGAACATATGGGCATTGCTAGATCGTCTTAGACTTCATCACTGATCAAGAATATATTTACTTTATGGGGTCCAATTCTCTTTGGAGGGTATTGAAACTGTATTTTGTCGGAGTCCCTCTGGCAAGAACCGTGGGGGAAATTTCACCTTTGCCTTAAAACTTCATATACAAAATGTTCGGAATAATTATATGTAAAATTTATATAATTTTTTTTATAGGGTCATTTACAGGTTCAACGGGGAGGAGGGTATAGGGCAGAAGGGTACCAGGTTACATCTGAGCTTCGTCACAAAAGCTTAAAAATGTTATTTTTAAGGGATGTAGGCTTAAGTAAAACAAATTGTTAAATTTTTACAATATTTTGGCATATAATAACGCCCACTTAAGGGGGCGGAGTAAAAAAATTAATTTTTCGATTTTATAGCGTTGGGCCTTCTTTGACATAAAAATATATAATTTGCTTAGCAAAATTACAAAAAAATTTAAAAATTTAGTTGTTTTTTAGAGGTTGGTTTAGTTCTTCTAAGGGACAATTTTTTCCCTCTAACCCGATTTAGCCCATTTCCGAACTTGACCTGTGTTATCCTTCAACATATATTCATACCAAATTTCAAGAGTCTGGCTCTTTTCAATTGGACTGAATCGAGATTTTCACAGACGGACACACGGACATGCTCAGATCGTCTTGGATTTCATCACTGATCAGGAATATATATACTTTATAGGGTCTCAGATGGATATTTCGCTGCGTTACAAACGGAATAACAAAGTGAATATACCCCCCCAATTTTTTTGGAGGATACAAAGATTATTCAAAGTATTCCACTCTTAATAAAAACTTGAATTTGACTAAATTCATAAAAAATAATTTCCTGATGGCAGATTTGAACTTAAGTCTGTTACATAATTTTCAAACTTTGTTGCCTTTAAAAATTTCAAAACGTTTGACTTTTTGTCGACTTTTTATTGGGAGAGGACAGAAGTCTCAAATAAAAATATACATGAGTACTGATGATGAAAGTGTTGCGGCTTTCGAAAACAGCTTTTTTTCTCTACTGCGTAAATTGAATAATTAACAATTGATGTTTGACTTTCCTCTGTGCTTTGGAATATTTATCATGTCCTTCTGATTTTAAAACAAAAATTTCGAACAATTAACCTATAAAACTTAATTGAATTTAAGAAGTCTCTTTGTTATTATTTTTTTTTTTCATAGATCTGTTATTGATAACAAACCAAACTTCAGGGTCCTTGGCAGCTGCAAATGGGTATTAACCACATCTATCAAATATTTAGCGAAGAAAACGTAACCAACTATTTCTAGTTTAATTTTATTTTATATAATTTTGGGAAAATTAATGTATTTTTTTTTTAAATTGCTATATTTATTATTAAGACAATATGTGATTCCTTTATTCGACTATAGTTCATATCTGCAAACTATTTTTTTTTATAATTTTTATTGAATTCAATTTATTTTTATTAAGAGTGGAATATTACAATATTTTAAATCATCAAACTAGCAGAACACATCAGTACTGATTTCGAGGCCGCTACGCCATCTTATCAGCGTTCTTTGTTCAACTTTTTCCACTTTCAATGGTGGCACTAGTCATTAGGAATATCAACTATTTAATCAATGTTTTCAACGAAATAGAATATGAGAATTCTTGTATTAATTTTGAACTTTTTGGTTATTTAGGAAAAAATTTTTAAAGTGGGCGTGCGTCAATACACTATCAACATTAGCCCTATTCACAATCTTGTGCAAATGGTCGTGCATCATTGCATTTGCAAAATAATTGTACTCTACACCAACAAAATACATTGAAAATGCTCTCAAATACTCTCTCAATTTGCAAATGCTATAATGCAAGACCATTTGCACAGGATTGTGAATTGGGCTATTGTCTTTTATCGTTTTATTTGCCGGGCATACACACGAAATATTAAAGAAAACTTGAACAAAAAATAGTGGTTACGCTGATTTCGCTAAATATTTGTTACATGTGTACACATGTCCCACTGTGCAATATTTTAAGCAAATTCGTTATAGTACTTAATGATGATGGCGGTCCTTCCGATGCTGTCAAATACAATACTTTCACCCACACTCACATACACTCACACACACACACACATACATTCTCACATATTTGTGTATGGATTTACGATATCCCTCAGAGATTTTCCTTTAGACTGTCACAGTTTTAGCGTTTAAAATCAAAATACAAACAAAATTGTGGCCTTTTTCTCAGTTGCTCTGGCTGCTGCTGCTGCTGCTGGTATTTTTGTGTGTAGCAAAATGTTTGCTATTTCGTAAAACAGTCAGTCACTCACTCACTCGTCTGTTTTCAGTTCATTTTTGTTTTGTTTTTGTTGCTGGTATTTAATGTCTATGTGAAGACAAGTCAATAACAGAACAAGAGACAAAAAAAAGGGAAAACTGGCGTTTAAAGGATCAAATATTAAGCACTCGTTTTGTGTTTATTATTATTTTATATTAAAAGGTTAATCCTAAAATTTAAGGTTTATTATTTAATTTATTTTTTTGTTACCAGCCGCTGGTAACCAGCGTGAGGCCTAGAGGCGGTTTTATTTGGGCACAAATACAACAAAGTTTGTGTTGAGCAAATGTTTGAAAATTTTTTTAAGGGTCTTAAGACACCTGCAGCATTGAAACAACAACGGGCGGCCTTAAAATCAAATGATGGCATAAACTTTATTTACACAATTGTCTTTTCAACAAGCAATCGCTTACAATTTAAATAAAATTGGGTGTAATATTTGAAACGGACTTGTTTTTGTTGTTACAAAATAATATGTGATTAAATATTATAAAAGTAGAATAAATATTTGTCGTGTCATTGAAATATATATTAAATGAAAATTGTGTAACTTTTTTTTTTGGCGGGGGATTCCAAAATAGTTTGTAAATTTATGTTATTTTGTAAGAAATTTAAAACTTTTATAATTCAAGGAATGATTTCATGTTTAAGTTTGACTATTTTTCCCTAAGTGTTTTATTAAAGGATTCGATTTTTTTTAAATTGTTTCTCTATTTTCTAAAGAATCTTTCCAATTTTTTTTAAATATGAAAAGGAACCTCAAAATAAAGCTACTATTATAGTAGATTTGCTTATAATTAAGTATCTCTGTACCGGATCGTTATACTATGTCCGTCCGTCCCTCTGTGGGAATCACCATACGTCCACACGAAAAGAGGCCTTGAAATTTGGTATAAATAAATTTTAAGGGATAGCATAGGTCAAGTTCGTAAATGGGCTGAATCGGACCAGAGGGAAAAAGCTCCCCTAAGAAATAACTAAATCAATCTCTAAAAAAACAACAAAATTTTTAAGGTTATTTTTTTGTAATTTTGTTAAGCAAATGATATATTTTTATGTCAGAGAAGGTCCAACGCGTTAAATAAAAAAATATACTTTTTTTGAACCCTGCCCCCTCTAGTGGGCGTTATTATATATGCCAAAATAGTGTAAAAATTTAACAATTTGTTTTACTTAAGCCCACATTCCTTAAAAATAAAATTTTTAAGCTTTAATGACGAAGCTGAGTCGTAACCTGGTACTCCCCTGCCCTACCCCCTCCTCCGCCTTTGCCACAAAAATGACCCTATAAAACATAAAAATTTTTTTAAAATAAATTTTACATTTAATTATCCCAAACATTTATTTTTAGAGTTTTATGGCAAAGGTGATATGTCTCCCCACGGCCCTTGCCAGAGAGACCCCGACAAAATACAGTTTTAAAACCCTGCAAAAAGAATTGGACCTCTTAAGTATATAGTATATTCTTGATCAGTGATGATGTCGAAGCCATCTCCGTCCGTCCCTCTGTGGGAATCACCATACAGTTCAAACGAAAATAATATTTCATATCAACCACAGGGAAAAAAGTTCCCCTAAGAAGGACTAAATCAATCTCTAAAAAAAAAAAAAAAATGTTTAAAGTTTTTTCTTTGTAATTTTGTTAAGCAAATGATATATTTTTCTATCAAAGACCTTCCTTTGTGGGTGCTGTTGGCTAAAGTAGTAGAACACGAGACTATGAAGAGGGTCCTGAGTTCGAGCCCGCGCTGAGTCATGAAATATTGTGTTGAATTCTTCTGATCAGCATTAGTGCGTGGTTGTGTTAGTTGTTGGCAGCCTGTATCAATGATGAAGGCATAGTCACTGTCCACTGAATATCAAATGGCAGCGACTGTCACTATCATGTACTAAAAGCAGAGTAACAGCACCCACCTTCGTCGGTCCTGTAGCAAAAATTAGCCGACGAAATAAAAAACGTGGAAATAGCTACAAAAAAACTGTCTATCTTCTCATCTTTCCTAGTCTGTCCCTTCAATACTATCCCATCGTTTTCAGTTCCGGCGCAATGCATTGCATATATAGGGGTCATCCCCTGAGTGCTGGTCCAAGATAAAAAAGTATTAAAATTGGAGCCGGAAAACTCTATTTTTGGACCTCGCTTCCTTTAGTGGGCGTTGACGTAAGATGTTATATGCAAAAATAGTGTAAATATTTAACAAATTGTATTGATTAGACCTACATTTTTTTTAAATTAAATTTTTAAGTTTTTGCGAAGAAGCTGAGATGTTGTCTGATCTTCCTCTGTCCTACTCCGTCACCTGCCATTGATTAAATCTTTTTTTTACACTTAACAATTTCAAAATTTATGCGATCCGGTCGAACTGTTTAAATTTTTTTTTCTATTTTAAGATATTTTGCAATTGTTTTTAGTAGACTAAGGAAATTTAAAATAATATTTTTCAATACCATGATGGTGGAAACTGATATATTTATAACTAAATATCTCTGTACGGAATCATTATCAAATATAATATAATCCCTATTGTGAATAACAAGGGGAATTTTTGTTCATGTGCAGGGGGAAAATGGTATGGTGAATATCCCCTGAGAAATTATTCCCACTATCAGTTCTCAGTGAATGTAAAAAAGAGAAGAAAAATCAAAGAAAATCAAAGTAATTTGCATTGAAAAGTTTACATTTATGTAATTTAAAAAAATTTCAAAAAGTATGGCAAAATATTTAGTAGTAAAATAATTTGGATGCAGTTTAGAAACCAAACGAGACAAATTAAAAATATTCTTAATGTTTAGAATTGGAGCGACTTGTTGCAGACGCAGGCAATTGATTTGTTGCAAAAAATATCAGTCTTAACGAATCTTATACTTCAAATAAAATTTGTAAACTTTCATATTCGAATTATACTTACATTTTCTACTCTATACCCCAGCAAACTAAGTGAATACATAAAAGGGAAAATTGAAAAAAAAACTCGCGGGAAAAAAATCAGTCTCGATAAGGGGAATTTAATTTTAGTGTGAAATCTTTCACGGGGGATTTTTTCATAATTGCAACAACTAGGAAAAATTATTCATGATAGTGGTGAATTTTTCTTAAGCTCAAGCGTATTAAAAGCAACTCTGAATTTTTAGGGTTGTATTCATAAAAAAAGTGTGTTAATGTGTTTGGAATCTATTTTAAGAAAATTTTCTATCTGTGAGTTAAGGAAAAATATCTATGAAAAATTTTAAATTAAATATATTTCAAACTAATTTTGAAATTTTATGAAAATAGTGTTTTAATATAAAATAAATTTGCCCTCCATTTATATTATGAAAATATAAATTTACACCCAAAGATTTTAATATATATGATTTTAGGTCTATTTCATAACAAAACCCCAAAATCATGCAGAAGCTTACACGACCTTTCACTCACTAGTCCTGTTCATTTGTCCTCTTCACATGACAGCAACAAATTAATAACCAACAACTACAAACACACAATTTTTATTTTAATCATATTCAATCAACTAATGGCCAAATAACCCCAGATAACATTTAACAAATCCTTTGCCGGAATTTTCAAAGCAACATCGTTGTATTAAAATTCCAATACAAAATCTGTCTATCATATATTTTATTACAAATCTTTTATTCTTTTAATTTGTTATCCAATAAATTAATTAAAAAGAAAAATAATAACGTAAATATTTGAGGCTGCGGCAAAACATTTTAACCCTATCCACCGGCACTTTGTAGGCTGCTGCTCATACCGACTGTCAAATAGACCGATGATATCTTTGATAAAGTCATATTCTTAGAGGCTGACACGAACATGAAACGAAAACCCACCCAGAGTGCAAGAAACAAATGCTTTTTATACTTTTACAAAAATAGCAAAAAAAAGAAAGAAAGAAGAAATAGTATCAAACATCAAGTATTTGACATCCCCAGACCGACATTCCCTCAGACTATCTGAGAAACGTACACTTGTGTGTACAGGCTTCATACATTGTAGACTTAGACGTACGTGTCCATATAAATTTAATTTTTGCTTATTTTTATTTAGTCACCGAAATGGGTGTGTTGAGTTTTTTTTATATTCTGTTGGCAGCTATTTAAGCACAGTGGGACGTTTATTAGTATTGAAAATTTTTATATAGGATCAAAGTTTGCAAAACAAGATCGTAATAATTTTTCGCTGATCTTTAACGTTCCATTCCAGTTGTCAACGTCGACTCAACATGTTTGTTTACCTCAAATTGTCGAAAATGATCCATAACTGTCACGATGAGTTTTCCATTCTACAAGAAAATTTAACGACAATATTTCATTCAGACGACTTTGAGTTTGTGGTTGCAATTTTTTATATGCATGAGTTATTTTGATATAAAAAAAACAAATATAAGAAGAAAAAAAAAATTAAAGTAACAATTCCAACACACTTGGAAAAATTAGTCCAAAATAATTCTGGCAGTGGGATTTTGCACATGCACCGTCCAAGGAAATAAAAAATATATGAATTAAAATCAAAAACTTATTAAATGATAGTAAATTATAAAAATAGTCCCCCTTATTCTGTAACACTTGATTAATGTCACGTCAAGACAATATGAAAACTAAAACATCTGAACACTTTTTTCCTCGGCATTTAATTACTCGCAATAGTCTGTTCTAGGACTAAAAGAATAGTCAGGGGCTGTCAGAACTTGCCCGCACTGAGAATGAAACTGCTTTATTTTTGATATTGTTTTGACGTGACGCTGAGAAATAGTTACAGAATAAGGAGGAATATTTATTAATGCATTCGGAGAAACTTAATTTATAATTATCAAAATTATTTGTTTATGAGTTTGGCCTTTAAAGTTAAAAGTTAAGAAGAAAATGGTGATATTGGCTGAAAGCTTAAATGATACCTAATGAAATTTTATAAATATTTATTGCGCTCGAAAATTATTTTTGACTCTCGTGTAGTTTATAATGAAAAGTTTAAATTAAATATTCTCAAGCACTCACATACACTTATTTAGTGATATTTCCCACTGTGCAAACAAAGCGGCGACGACTGTATTTAATACCATGACACCATCTCATATCGAAAGAAACACTCGACAAAATGTTGGCCGTATGAACAAAATTTTGCAAAAAAAAAAAAAATTATATATAAAAAACAACAACAAACATACAATCCATTTTCAATCCCCAAACCGAACGGAATTGTGCCACACTTTTTAAATTTTCTGCAGACAAAAAAAGCCAAATTCGTTATATACGAGTATATAAAACATTTTTTCGTTGCAAGGCAAAAGGCAAGCTACATATATACATAAGTACATAAGTGCATACATATTTACTACATAAAAAAAGAGTGAATGGTATTACGCTGTACTTCTCGGCGTTTTTATTTTTGTGTTCGTTGCTGGTTCTGAAAAGCAACTTTTAGCTTCGACATTTTTCAAGTGAAACATTTTTCAATACAAAAACTAAAATTCTGCTCTTTTTTTGTTCACAAAGTTAACAAGTTCTTTTTTTTTTATTTGCAGTATTTATTACTTGTGCTTATTTTTAGGTTAGGTTTTATATATTCAATCAGTTTTTTTATTTTTTGCCAGAAATAGAAAAATGCAGCTTGTTGTTTGTGTTGTACACTTGTTGCTTTCAAAACAGGTATTCAATTCAATCTTTAAATTTATTTATGTATTTTCCAAACAAATACGATTTGTGTGTGAGAAAATCAAAATCGGCTGCGAGGGAAACTAATTTTATCTTTTAAATACAATTGCACAATTGTATCTTTCATATCAGGTCACTTTTACAAAAGAACCTTAAATGATAAGATTGTTCCTTTGATACTAAGATGCTTTTATATTATGTACATGAAATAATTTTTGGAACATATTTGTGAAAGTTACTTTTAACAAAACTATCAATTATTACAAGTAAATATTAAAAGTTACGTTTTTCAAAAATTACTTTGTAAAATAAGTACTTTTTATAAAGAGCAGTTTTTGTAGAAAAACATATTATAATAAAGTACCTTTTATTAAAAGTACCTTTTATAAAAAGTACCATTTATAAAAAGTCCCCTTTATAAAAAGTACCATTTATAAAAAGTACTTTTTATATATATTAAAAGATACCTCTTTTAAAAATGACTTTGTAAAATAGGTACTTTTGATAAAGAGCAGTTTTTGTAGAAAAACATATTATAATAAAGTACCTTTTACTAAAAGTACCTTTTATAAAAAGTACCATTTATAAAAAGAACCTTTTATATATATTAAAAGATACATCTTTTAAAAATTACTTTGTAAAATAAGTACTTTATATAAAGAGCAGTTTTTGTAGAAAAATATATTATAATAAAGGACCTTTTATAAAAATGCCCTTTTATAAAAAGTACCATTTATAAAAAGAACCTTTTATATATATTAAAAGATACATCTTTTAAAAATTACTTTGTAAAATAGGTACTTTTGATAAAATGCAGTTTTTGTAGAAATACCTATTATAATAAAGTACCTTTTATTAAAATTACCTTTATAAAAAATACCTTTTATAAAAAGTACGTGTCATATAAATTACCTTTTATAAAAAAATCCCTTTACAAGAAGTGCCTTTTTTAATAAGTACTTTTTTAAGGTACTTTTCATAAAAAGTACCTTGTATAAAAATAAAACTTAAAAAAATATTTTTTATAAAAAGTACCTCTTGCAAAAAGTATTTTTTATAAAAGGTAACTTTCATACAAAGTATCTTTTTTTAAAAGTACTTTTCATAAAAAGTACCTTTTACAAAAAGTAATTTTTATTAAAAGTACATTTTATAAAATGTACCTTTCATTAAAAGTAGCTTTTATAAAGATTACCTTTTATAAAAAAATCCTTTTACAAGAAGTATCTTTTTTAAAAAGTACCTTGTATAAAAAGAAACTTAAAAAATACTTTTATAAAAAGTACCTACTGCAAAAAGTACCTTTTATAAAAAGTACCTTTCATACAAAGTACCTATTTTTAAAGTACTTTTCATAAAAAGTACGTTTTATAAGAATTACTTTTTACAAAAATTACATTTTATAAAATGTACCTTTTATTAAGAGTAGCTTTTATAAAGATTACCTTTTATAAAAAAAAAGAAAATTTATAGAAGCACTTTTATAATAAGTACGTTTCAAAATATTACCTTTTATCAAAAGTACCTTTTATCAAAAGTACCTTTTATCAAAAGTACCTTTTATCAAAAGTACCTTTTATCAAAAGTACCTTTTATCAAAAGTACCTTTTATCAAAAGTACCTTTTATCAAAAGTACCTTTTATCAAAAGTACCTTTTATCAAAAGTACCTTTTATCTAAAGTACCTTTTATCAAAAGTACCTTTTATCAAAAGCACCTTTTATCAAAAGTACCTTTTATCAAAAGTAACTTTTATCAAAAGTACCTTTTATCAAAAGTACCTTTTATCAAAAGTACCTTTTATTAAAAGTACCTTTTATCAAAAGTACCTTTTATCAAAAGTACCTTTTATCAAAAGTACCTTTTATCAAAAGTACCTTTTATCAAAAGTACCTTTTATCAAAAGTACCTTTTATAAAAAGCACCAATTATACGAAGTACCTTTTCCATAGTTTGCTTTACACAGAACCTTTTATAAAAAGTATCGTTTTAATAAAGTATCTTTTATAAGCCCTGCCTTTTATATAAGTATCCCTTATAAAAAAAATTTATGAAAAGTATTTTTAATAAGAAGTAGATGCTATAAATAATTGCTTTTGCGAAACTATTTTTATATAAAAAGTACCTTTAAAATATTATCTTTTCTAAAAAGGACCATTTACAAAAAAGTCCTTCGGGAAAAATACAGTTATAAGAAGAAGAAAGTATCTTAAAAATTGTTTTTTAATAAATTATATTTTGTTAAACAATTTTTCAAATATATGTATGTAAATATAATATTTTTATAAACAGTGAGTTTTATGAAAATAATTTTCACTAGGAGATTCGTTCGTAAAAAGTATATTTTCTTAAAATAACCGTTTAATAAAAGTATGATAAAAACATCTTATACTTTTATAAAACAAATTTGTTTTATAAAAGTACTTTTTGCAATAAGTTCTTTCAACTAAAATTATATTGTACCAAGCTGCAAAACGTACTTTTAATTATATTTCATCAACAATTTGGGGAAATGCATTTTTTCTACTTTCATATCTACCCTCGCATAATAAAAAAATGTACAATATTATATAAAACTGAACTTAGGTAAATTGAAGACAACAACCAAATCACATAAAGTCACACACACACTCACACTCACTACGCTGGAAATAACTCTAGCGGTACATTCACTTTATTTTTTATTTTTTTGGTTTGATAAACTTTTAAATAAGTTTTAATTGAATTGGAAGTTGATTTTCTTTTTTTTATTATATTTATTTGTTCGACAAAAAAAAAACGGTTTTTGAATCGTTATTATTGCAAATGTTGCTGTTTATAATGCATAACAAATCAAATTCAATAAGATTTAACAAAAGTTTTCTGCAGCTCGAACGTTAAATAAAATTAAATGCAATTTATTCACTTGGAAAATTCGAAGAGCAAAAAAAAGAGTTATCACGATTCGGGTTTTTTTTTTGGCAATTTCCTGTTTGAACGGCAAACTTTAAATGAGGAAGTCAAAATATTACTTTCAATTTTTGGAAATGCCGTTAATTTCATGAATGCCAGATAATCTTACCATGTGATGATGAGTTTCCATTTTTGCAAAAACACTTTTAGTGACGAGAATTACTGTTTTGTGAAATGAACATAGATTGCGATGGAAACTATCCTGGGGTCTCAGTTTTTCTACCCGAAATTGTAATTCCTGGGAATTTTCAGCAAAAATCAGTGCTCTTGTAAAACTTCATTCATACGTGATTTTTTAGAAAAAGAAATTATTGACTTTTTGAAAAACCTGCTTTCGTTTTTGTAAAAACTAACTGATTCTTTGTGATTGCCTTGAAATTTTAGTTGTTTCTGTGCAAAATAGCATTTTGATGAAAGAACATAATTTTAATAAAAGTGGTTTAAAAAATGTGTGACATGTTTTTATCAAAAATAAATTTATTTCTGAATTAGGAATGCGGCTTTTTGTTGGTAATTTTTTTTTGCTCTAGTTTTCCCAGAAATGTATTTGAGAAATATGTCGAAAAACTTATTGTGTGAATATGCGACTTTTTGTACAAAAAGTGCCTCATCATAAAAAACTGTATCTGCATGAAAAAATAAAATTTTTGTTGTGAAAAATGTAACTCTGTTAAATAAATGTTACCTTTTTGTGAAAAAGTGCATTTCTGTGAAAAAGTGCATTTCGGTGTAAAAGGTATTTTTTATATGAATACGTGTCTTTACGTGATATATTCTTATTTAAAACAAAATAGTTTTTTTCTGCAAAAAAAAAAATTATATAATAATATGTAGTCCTTTTTGTAAAAAAATTCCCTTTTTTGATATTGGTTTTTTTTAAGTGCATCCTTTTGTTACAAGTGTTATCTTTTTTTGTGAAAAAATTTATTTTTGTTAAATTGCTTTGGAGAACAAATAATAAATTGAATTTTGATAAAACTGATTTGTAAAAATGTAATTTTTTTTTTTTTTAGCAGTAGGACCAGCACTCAGGAGATGACCCCTATATATGCAATGCATTGCGCCGGAACTGAAAACGAGGGGATAGTATTGAGGGGACAGATTAGAAAAGATGAGAAGATAGACAGTTGTTTTTGAAGCTATTTCAACCTTTTTACTTCGCCGGCTAATTTTTGCTACAGGGCCGACGAAGGTGGGGGCTGTTTTCTGCCTTTTTGTGATTTTTGAGAAAGAAACGAACTTTCGACTTTTTACGAATATGAGAAAACAGTACTTCTGTAAGTAACAAAAATCTTTTCGGTGATAAGTAATTTTTTATGAAATTTTTATTTGTCATATTGTTGTCACAATACTATTTTAAATGAAATTTATTTGTTGGTGGTCAAGCAATGTCTATATGCATTTCATGGGTGCTTTACCAAATCATCAGTAGATTTTAACGACAGTTTTGAAAAGGTTAAAGGTTAAAGTCTACTGATGATTTGGTAAAGCACCCATGAAATGCATATAGACATTGCTTGACCACCAACAAATAATTTCATTTGAATTTTTCTTTTTTTAAACGTTTTTCCAAAGAAAAAATTATTATTTATAAAATAATTATTTTTCAATGAAAAAAATGTTTTTCTAAGGAATTTCTTTTTTTTTTGTAAACAAGTGGATTTTTGTTTAAAATTACTTTTTTTGTGAAAACTTGTTTTTGTTTTTTTTTTATAATCTCAATAAATAAACAAATAAAATAAATAAAAGTTTTATTTTTTCAAAAAATCGTAAGTAAAATTTTTTTCGTGATGAATATATATATATATATTTTTGGTTGTGAAAAAATGATGTATGAAAGTATTTTTTTACAAAAAAAATTTCCAAAATTTTTTTTTGTAAAAGGAATGACTTTTGACAAAAATGATTTGTGGGAAAATGTTCTTTTGCGAAAAGAAAACTCTTTCTGTAAATTTTGTAAAAAAGTGTATTTCTGTTAAAAAAGGGCTCTAATACTGAAGCTGTAAACACTTACCCTCTTATTCATAAAAATTATGAGAGGCTTATAAGAATGGAATAGAGCAAATTCCATATGAAATTTTGTTTTATTACGCTGTTATTAGACTCTCATAATTTTTATGAATAAGGGGCTTAGACGACAGCAGGCTACACGACTAAAAACGCTGCTGGCTACAAATACTGCCAAGTAGCCAGCTACTTAATTAGTTTGAACAGGACAGCTGCACTGTAAGAAATGATTTCAGTGGTGCCACTGAAATCGCCTATTCTAAATATATTTATAAAGTTTAAATTTAAAAATGCAATCAAACAAAAATGGGTTAAAATTTGGCCAAATTAATTTTATTGCTGTGAAGTACAATTGTTCCGGTTAGAGATGGAATATTATTTCAATCATATGGCTGCCGTGGCTGGCCTCACAGTACCCCATTCGATTGAACCAAATTCAGAGCAATTTTTCGAATGTCTGAAGTCGGCATGATCCCGACAATGGCTTCACCAACGTTGGCCTTCAAATGTTCAATTATTTGTGGTATGTCGCCGCCCGACAGAATATTGACCAAGGGCGCCAAATCTCAGCTTCTTGGCTGTTAAAAATTTATGTACCCATAAAAAGCCATTTTAGATACTGATATCCTCTATATTTGTTCTATATTGTAAGAGTTGTAATAAATAAAAAATAAAAGTTTTTAACCGCTGCAGTCCACAGACAAGAAAATAAAATCATACAATTATTGTTATTTATGAAAATAGAAATTAGTTTAACCCTCCGATGATTGAGAAGGTCCCTAGGGACCTTTTTGCCTTTTCAAACTGAAATTACTCCTACTTTGGGCATCATTATAATTTTCTTATTGTTTCAACACATAATTCACTTGTTCTGAACACAAAGACCTAAACTCAAACACATTAGGGATGATAAAAACAAAAAATTAAAAAAATTGAAAAAATTATTTTTGTATGTAGAATTTAGTTCTAAACAATAAAAACAAAAAAAATTTAAAAAAAATATTTTTTATATGAAAAAACCTTTTGTACCTTTTTGTAAATCATGTCACTGTCACTAATCGGAGGGTTAATTTTACTACAACCACAAAAGTAGCACGGACAACAACCTGCCGTGTAGCCCTGAAAATAATTATTCCCATATAAACACATGTGTTCTATTTGTGACAGGTTGTAGTCGGTAGCCCGCTGTCGTTAATGTGTTTAATGCATGACTGGGCTATTAATCGAGAAGCATATTACGGCACTCGATATCGATCGTAATTTTTATTTAAATTGCATAGACATTTCGATATTAAAAGGGCATACAAATTCAACTTATTAATAGCACGATTTTATTTTTAGACTTTACAATAGGATCTGCCTCGTGCTGATTGATGGAATTTCTGAGAAGTTATTCTCTTTTTTACACCCTCCAAAAAAGAATTTGGAGGGTATATTCACTTTGTCATTCCGTTTGTAACGCATCGAAATATCCATCTCAGACACCATAAAGTATATATATTCTTGATCAGTGATGAAATCTAAGACGAACTGAGCATGTCCGTCCGTCCGTCCGTCCTTAGCTTAGAGCAGGTTAAGTTCGAAGATGGGCTAAATCGGGCAAGAGGGGAAAAAGTTCCCTAAGAAGAACTAAACCAACCCAGAAAAAACAACATAATTTTTAAAGTTTTTTGGTTATTTTGTGAAGCAAATGATATATTTTTATGTCAAACTTGGAGCCATTAAATAAAATAAAAATATTTTTTGACCCCGCCCACTTCAGTGGGCGTTGTTATAGGCAAAAATAGCATAAAAATTTAACAAATTGTTTTACTTAAGTCTACATTCCCTAAAAATAACACTTTTAAACTTTAATGACGAAGCTGAGACGAAACCTGGTACTACTCTGCCCTACCCCCTCCTTCCCCTTCGCCCCCTAAATGACCCTACCAAAAAAAATTTTTTTTTTTTAATTTTGTATATAATCATCCCAAGCATTTATCTTTAGAGTTTTATGACTGCCGATTTCTGCCCTACCCCCCCTCCCCCCTATTCCTTTGCCCCCTAAATGACACTACCAAAAAAAAATAATTTTAAATTTTGTATATAATCATCCCAAGCATTTATCTTTAGAGTTTTATGACTGCCTGTTGCTGCCCTACCCCCTCCTCCCCCTTTGCCCTCTAAATGACCCTATAAAAAAAAGAAATTTTAATTTTGTATATAATTATCCCAAGCATTTATTTTTAGAGTTTTATGACAAAGGTGAAATATTTCCCCCACAGCCCTTGCCAGAGCGACCCCGCCAAAATACAGTTTTTATACCCTCCAAAGAGAATTGTGATGAAGTCTAAGACGGTCTAGCAATGCCCATACGTTGATCTGTGGAAAACATGATATTGTATATTTTTGAACCCCGCCCCCTTTAGTGGGCGTTGACGTACGATATTATATAAAGTAACTCTGTCCCACCAAGTTAAACATTTTAAATTCACTTACTAAATATTTGGAGGGTATTTAAGATTCGACCCGGTGGAATATAACGTTTTTACTTGTTTTACATTATTGTTGCAATCCCATCCAGTTGAACTTATTTTATTTTAGGCGCTGGTCACGTTTTGAATCGCCATTTCTCAAACAATTGCTGCAAATATTCAAATCATTCGCACTTAATAACATGTTTTCATTATGACTGAGAGCAGTAAATTATATTGTATTTTATTCTTAATTTTTATTCCTTTCAATTTCATATGAATCAGTTGTACGAATTGTGTGTTGCTACTTTGTATGCAGAATAACAATAATATTTCAAAATAGAATATTAAATTGTTGATTTTTATGGCAGCATTTATCTGGCCATTAGACATATTTTTATTGCCATTTTAATGGTTTAATTTTCTAGTCCCCAAAAAAACGCCTACATTAAACACATTTGCTTCATTGTAAAATGAAATTTCTGTTGCTATAAAATATGTAATTTTTTATTTTTTTTTTTTGGCTGGTTGCCTGTCTAATCAAATGTTACTGTTAAGCGATTAACAGTGAAATGTTAACGGCGTGGCAGGCTCTGCTAGACATATTGGTTTACGCCTCTGCTTGGTAAAGTTCACAGATAAATGTAATATGTTTCTAAAGAGATATCGCAGTTTTGAAAAACTGTGATTCAACAATTACTTTTAATTTTGGCGAAAGTTTTATATAAAATTCCATACAACTGAATAAACCAGTATTATTTATTCATTAATCATTTGGTATAAACCAAAAAAGCATAAAAACCAATAAAGTATAAAGAACAAAAAGCGAGTGCAAGGTTTTATGAAACTGAAATGACTCATTTGCGAAAAATTTGCCAAGTTAACAAGAGCCGCCAAACTGGGGAATTTTGCCAAGTTAAGACAATAAATAAATAAATGAAAGAAACAGCAACGTTTTGTACGATCACAAACACCCGCCATCCATCACAACCACAAACAAAAACAGACGACCAAACAGCAACAGCTTTGACATTCCAAAACGAAACAGGTTTTTTTTCTTGTACACAAAGAACTTGAGAGTATTTTCTTACCCTGAATTTTTTCTTTCAATAATTTCAAAGTCTGTTTCTTACAAACAGACGTTGAAAAATTCCCAATTCAGTTGATTCTTTGGATTGGCTTCAACAATTGCAAATATGCGGTGCAAATTGAATATAAAAGCGAGTGTGCGAAAGTGATAATAACTTCTGTTTATAGAATAGGGATGTGCAGTATTTAAAAAATAAATCAATTTAGCGAAGGAGGGTTGTTATTGATACTTAATGAAACTCAGGGAATGACACCCATTTCTTAATCCTCATACATGAAATATCATGCGGCTAAAGCGCTGTAACTTCGAAGAAGTAGTTGCAGAGCCAAGAAGTCTCACGTTCAAGAGAAATTCGTTAAGTACTTTTTAACGCAGCCCTCTTGACATTTTTCCATTCCTGTGATTATTCATTCATCTGTTTTTTTGCTCCAATTATTTTGCAAAAAATATTCTTTCAATTCAAATTAAAAATTTAATTTGGTTTTAATATTTTTTTTTTATTTGCTTACTTCTTAATTATTTAGATTTACAAGAAGCCTTTTTTAAAAGTTTTGCTTTATTAAAACCAGATTTTTTTCATTGCCTTTTCCTGCACTTCCGTCTCCTCATTCATAGGAGTATACAAGTTTTGGTCTTTTTCAATTATCCAGAAAGTTTCAATTGCATTTTCACCACAGAATGTCAATTGTGTCATTTCCATTTTGGGATTTCAAAAACTTTGAACTCTCAGCATGCTTTCAAATCCAATAAGGATTAAAAAAAAAGAAAAAAAATTAGAAAAACAAAAGAAATACTTGCAGAAGAAAAAAAAAACAATCGATTTGAAACAATCAAAATCACTTTCGTCGTCATCTATTTGGTTCAGTTAAATAAAACTCAGTCAGTTAAACTTTCACCTCCCTGAATATGATTTTCCACACACACTCACACACACACACTCGCACACATGAAACAGTGCTGTAAATGAAAAAGTTTTCTTTGTTCGACTAGTTCAGTACTTTTCAACATACGAATACAACAAACAAACAAACAACTCACTCATATTTGTTCTTTACAACATTTACAAATGTGTTTGTGAAACGAAGAACTTAATTTTGTGTAAAACATCCATGTAGTTGCAAAAAAAAAAAAACATGCAAAAAAAACTTTTATTCATAAGAATGAATTTTAAGGAAAAAAGATTCAAAGAATACTCGTAGTATATGGAAATTTTTCTCATGTCAACAGTTTTTGTTGCTGTTGTTGTGCAGCAGCATTTTTTAGTCCTGGAAATTCCTATTTTTCTAAAAATTTTCCTCTCAAGACACAGAAAAAAAATATATAGAAGCCAAAGAAAATAAATCCTACACAGACAAGTTTTAAAAATAAATGAGAAAACTTTTATCCTGGCTATTTAAAGTTTATGTTTGATATCAAGGACTACAAAACTTGATGTGTATGTGCATGAATATTGAAATATGTAAAATATATGATGTGTAGGAAGGAAGTTGTGTTTGCGGTTGGCTTATGAAATATTTATAGAAATGTTCAAAATTACCGAATTAGAATAGAATTAAAGAATAAGAGGAAGTCCGGCATTTAATAAAAGAAAATATTTATGCCAAATGGAGGTCATCAGTTATTTGTCAAATAAAATAAATAAAATTATTTATGTGCCGCAAATAAAATATATATTTTAAGAAATAAATACTAAAGCATTTGAAGTACAACATTTTTTCAACAATTTCAAATACACACAGGATTTACATGTTTAAAATTCTATTCAACAATTAATGGCTCATTCTTAATATTAAAAATTATGGGATTTTGTCAAATTTTGCTGGATCATTCAAACTGATCACTATTATAGCGGCTACATAAACGCGAATAAGTTTTACTGAGATTCGTGTCAAATAGGTGGTTTAAAAAATTAAAATAGTATTTAAAATACACTTTGCAATCACAGTTGCCACAGTTGGTAACATTCTACCAAAATTGGTAATTTTTTTTAGGGTTGGTAACTTGGTAACTTTGTTTTTAAGGCTTGACAAACTATCAAATTATTGCTTTTCTTTTATCATTTTTTCGCATTACTCAACACTGAGAAAAAAATCATTAAAAACAACAGTGTGAATGTGCTCCAAATTGTTCAACGGCGTAATATGCAAATGTCATTATGTTTGGTCAGCAAAAGATTATTTTAAATGACTGCAATATTAAATAATTTATTTAAATTAAATACGGAATTCGTAGGTATAATGAATTGAAATATTTATTTATGTTCTAAAATGAATTAAAACGTTTTATGTTATGTTTTTTATTAATAAAAGTTGTTGTTTTTATTATAATAAAAATAAAGATTTTTGTTTTTATAAAAAAAATTTTGGTAACATTTTCGGAAAATTTTGGTAAAAAATTTTTTTACTCAGTGGCAACCGTGTTTGCAATACCAGAATTTTACAATTGTGTAATTTATTTATTTTTTATACCCTACAAAAAGAATTGGAGGGTATATTCGCTTTGTCATTCCGTTTGTAACGCAGCGAAATATCCCTCTAAGACCCCATAAACTAAATATATTCTTGATCAGGGATGAAGTCCGAGCCGATCTGACCATGACCGTCCGTCCGTCCGTCCGTCCGTCTGTACAAATCGCCATTCAGTCCAAACGAAAAGAGCCAGACTCTTGAAATTTGGTATAATTGTAAATGGAGTTGAATCGGGCCAGAGGGAACAAAGTTCCCCTAAGAAGAACTAAACCAACCTCTAAAAAATAATGTAATTTTTCAAGTTTTTTTTTTGTAATTTTGTTGAGCAGATGATATATTTTTATGTCAAAGAAGGTCCAGCGCATTAAACTTGGAGCCATAAAATAAAAAAAATTACCTGTTGGACCCTGCAGCCTTTAGTGGGCGTTATTATATGCCAAAATAGTGCAAAAATTTAACAAATTGTTTTAATTAAAATTACATTCCTTAAAAATAACATTTTTAAGCTTTAATGACGAAGCCAAGACGTAATCTGGTACCCCTCTGCCCTACCCCCTCTTCGCCCTTTGCCCCCTAAATGACCCTATAAAAAAAAATGAAATAAATTTTACATTTAATTATTTCGAACATTTATTTTTGGAGTTTTATGGCAAAGGTGAAATGTCTCCCCCACGGCCCTTGCCAGAGAGACCCCGCCAAAATACAGTTTTAATACCCTCCAAAAAGAATTGGACCCCATAAAGTATATATATTCTTGATCATTGATGAAGTCTTAGACGATCTGGCAATGTCCATACGTTCGTCTATGAAAAACATGATATAGTCTATTTTTGGACCCCGCCCCTTTAGTGGGCGTTGACATACGAGGTGATATGCAAAAATAGTGTAAATATTGAACAATTTGTATTCCCTAAACCTATAAGAAGCTGAGATGTTCTCTGATTTCGCAATGGTAAAAGGTCTCCCCTACGGCCCTTCCCGGAATGACTCAATGTCAAAATAGACATTTAAAATTGGGTACAGAGATGTCTTAAAGGACCTCTGTCCCACCAAGTAAAACATTTTAAATTTACTTAGTAAATATTTGGAGGATATTTAAGATTCGACCTGGTCGAATATAACGTTTTTACTTGTTTCAAAACGACTAAGTTTCATTAAACTATATTTTTTAAGAATCTAAATAATTAATTTATATTTTGAAGTGTCTTTTTAGGCAGCTTCTGTTCTTCGACTGTCTTTACGATTGAATAAATTTAAATTTGGTATTATATGCCATATATGCCATGAACTTTAATCAAGAGGCTTATTCCCTATTGAGCACGTCTTTCACCTGGCGCTATAAATCATCTTATTTAAATACGCCACACATTTGTAGTACACTTTTAGGTATCTTACAGTTCACCTATATTTATAAGTCCACCTATATTTCAAAGGTATTTTGGTGCGGATAAGCAAATTAAAAATATTTTTTTTTATATTTTTAAAAAATAATTTTTTTTAAATAATTTTTTTTTTAAATAAATTTTTTTTTTCAAAAATATTTTTTTTTATTTGCTTGAATAGCAAAAACAAATATTTTCTAATTCTTTTTTTTTTGCATTCTTATATTGGCTAGAATTTTTAAAATTGCATAAAATGTGATGCAAAAAAATCATTATCTTCAATCAAAAATGAATGACAACGCTTTGCAGCGTTGTCAACTTTAACATTTTGAAAAGCACTAAACCCGGACAAAAAACGCGTAATTTAAATAAAAGCACTAAATATAAATATTTTTTTATTTTAATTGCCATTTATTTAAAATATGATTTAATTAAAATTTTTTTGATTTTACACTTTTATTAACAAAAAATGCTCAAAATAAGAGATCATTTACTACTGCTGCACTCTATTATTTTTAAACTTAAGGTCTCTTTATATTTATTTAAAATATTTTATTTTTCAATATTTCGTCACTCCTTTGGGTGACTTATTCAGGAGATTAATTATTTAAAAATAAGTAATTTCCTGAAGAATGAATGAATTTCAATTTGTATTTGTCAAAAGTCAATATCAAAGTCCGTGAATTCCTTATCACTGTCATCCGCCCGCAAAACCGTTTTAATTTCATATTCCAACGATTTATAAACCATGTTTGTATTAATATGACTATTTACCTCATCTGGAATTTCGCACGTTTCGGAACAAGAATTTTCTCTTTTAAGTCCGTTTTCTTGTTTTTAAAAGATTCATTGAGCTAAGAACTCGTTCTACTTCAGCATTGGAATATGGAAAAGATTAAAGTTTAATAGCAAAATTTGTTATTGTTTGGTGATACCGAATGAAAAAAAAACACTAAAAACGAAAAAGCACTGAAGCCAAAATTTTTCGCGTAATAAATTTTAAAAAGCACTAAAAACAGTGCTAAAAGCACTGAGTTGACAGCACTGACGCTTGTTATAACGTTTGTACTAAAAAAATATTAGTACAAAATTGATATTGTGCACTACTATACAAATATATATATTTTAAAGCATGTCTGCTTCATTTATATTGCTAGACGATATCATATTTAAAGGGGTACCACAAAAATATACATGTTGAGAACTTCTATATAAAATTACATGCCCCATCATTTCTAGTTCATGCTTAACAATTCTAATAGCAGCCATTGAACAGGTTATGCAAACTTTTAGCCTGCACTCAAACAACCAGAACTGTGCACCGAAGGACCCTTGCGAAACAAACCTTAAGCAATAATATCTTATCACATAATGACGGCAAAAAAAAAAAGGATAAAGTCCTATAAAAACTTGTTGATCTGATTATTTTTAAAATTACCACTCGTGTATATTTTATATGGAACTGCTACTTTTTGCTTCATATGTATGACCGGAATAATGTATGACATCTGAATGCCAGCACATAAAATTGCATGAATTTATAATGTGACAAAAATCCAAAAAGACACAGACACACAGAATGAAAAGTGTCGCAGAAAAGTTTTATTAGTACAACTTTATGACATTTGAATTTTATTTGAAGACAAGACACAAGAACTGGCATTTATGTACGTATGCGAAACATGAAGGGAAGTAAGATATGAGTGTATGAATAAATGATTTGTGTGAGGGAAAATTGTTTAGAATTGTTTTATATAATGGAAGAATTGTTAAAGCAAACAAGGCTTCTCAATCAAGTTATGCATCGTTCATGTGCTGAAAAACTCAAAAAGTATTTAAATCAATTTCCAGTTCAAAACTTCAATTTTTTTTTAATTCATATAATTTTATGTTTAATTTGAACACTCAGTTATGGCAAAATATGCAACTTTGCCTCGAAGTTACTTAATTCTTTGCTGGCGAGTTGAAAACGCAAAAGATTTTGTTGTTGCCAATTTAGAGGCTTCAAATCATAATCCCATTTCCTAGCGAAATGTGAGTTTCAGCACATGCCTGTAGATATTTTGCTGATCAATAAGCCACCAACGAATTTTATAAAATGATTGTTCTTTTTTCCATCAAGTTTGTTTAAACATAGAACGACTTGACTTTTCATCTTCTCACCTCAATTAAAGTTTGTAAACAGAACGGTTTTGGCTATGCGCCATATTTTACGATTAATTTCCAATTGAATAACTTTTCCATGTAAGAGTTACAAAAAAGAAGCATAGAATAAACTCTTTTTTAATTTTTTTTCTTGTATCTTGATTTCATTGGCAGTTCAATTATTATTGTCCTTTAATTAAAGAATCAATGTTAGTTGCACAAAACGTACACACATATTTTTGTGGTACGCTTTTAAAATTCTTTTAGTTCAGTAATATTAATCAATCAATTACGGTTTGAAAGTTATTTGTCTGTAGATGTGCAGTATATAAATAATTTGAAAAAATTTTCTGGCGTTATTAATGAAAAACATATTCTTTTTTTTGTACTTGTCTTTGTCGTTTAAAGGTGTCTGTATAATTTTTAATATTTATTATTGTGTTGTCTAAAATATAGGAGGATATATGACATTTTTGATGTGTTAACATCTATACGCGCGCCTCTAGGGCAATAAACTATCAGTTTCAATACATACGCAAGTGTAAGAGTTTGTTTGTTTGTTGTTGTTGCTTGGCAGTCGGTATTGAAAGTGATTATTGGGCGATTTTCATATAATTTTACCACGCGATTTTCTCCGGAAATTCATAGCCGATTTAATTTTTGGATTAAAACGCTAGTGCGGGTTTCGACGAAGAGTTTAGGCTAAAAATTAAGGCGATCCGATATCGGCGAGCGGAGATTTAAGTGTTTTAATTCGGATTATTAATTTGGAGTAATATTAAAAAAGTGTTTTATGTTGATCTTCGGTTTTGTCTTATGCATAGCAAAGAGAATAGTGACGTGGTTATACGTACATATATAAAAATGAGATAGCAAGACAGCAACGTATGTAGCTTATGTACAAACATAACAATGTATGTATGTACATTTGTCTGTTGCTTTGCATTCTCTTTGTTTTTTGTGGGTTTAATATAAAATAAATAAACAAAAAGGTGTTAACACATCGCCCGTGAGTTCGAACACTCATTATTTTTTTTTTTTAAATTTCATTCTATGAAGTGATCATATTTAGAATACATATTCTATGATCTTAAAATAGTATATAAATAAGGCACACATATTTATGTGGTACACTCTTGAGCACTTTGCTACTTATTAATATTGACAAAATGTAAATGATTTTAAAGGTATTTTTGTGTAGATATACACAATGTAAATAGTTCTGGAAAATTTTTTACCTCAAACACATGGAAATATGTTTACATATGCCTGAAATGCAACAACAAAATCTGATTTAACTGACTTTCTATAGGAAATTTGTCATATAAAGCAGAAGGTATTTTTTATGAATTGGCATTCATATATTAACTTTTAATGTCACACTTTCTTTTTGTCTAAATTTCATTAATCTTTTAACGCCAACTTCCCATGGCAGCAGATTTTGCTAGTGTTGTTGTTGTTGTTGATATTGCCGAAAGAAGATTATCAAGGGATTTATGCCGAAGAAAATTTGCCAATGAACTTTCAAGTAGAAAATGTTTATTATTATTTTATTTTATTTGTTTTTTTATTTGTTTTTGTACTAGACAGTCAAGTCTTAACAACAGTTTCCTTCCATGCTGAAAATGTCAAGACTACTTAATTCACTTATATTGTTGTGAGTGTAATTTTTGTCTAAATCCTTGTTGTGTTTAATAGTATATGCAATATAAATTAAGAAAATTTTACCAAAGTGGTTGCTTGCAAATATGAATTCTGGCTACGTTGTGATACAGCAAATTTTTGAGTTTCATCACAAACTCAAAATATATCAGAAATTTAATAAAATAATAAATTGAAGGAGTTAAATGTAGAATAAAAAAATATGTCTGTAAGAAATTGCTTTTTGGAAAACAACAACTTTATACTTTAGAGCCACCAAAATAATTTAGATGTCAGGTTGCAATTATTAAGTCGGCTGATAAATCGGTATACAGAAATTGATTTATACAGAAATTGTTTATTTTAAAAATTTATATTCCGCTAAAGATATTCGTCAAAAAAGTGTACTTTAACTAATAAAAATTTATATTTCTTAATGTACAGGGTGTCCGCCGGGAAGGTATACTACTTTGTTTAATTTTTAATTAAATGAAAGAGAATGGATCTTATATTGATAAATGTTTTACTTAATGTCGGCAATTATGTATGGAATACAATATCAGATAAATGTTCTGTAAATCAAGCACTTTTTACTTTTTGAAAGGAACTAAAAGGTACTTTTTTATAAAAAAGGTAGAATAGTCTTTCTTTGTTAAAAGTACTAGTAAACAAAATATTTTTTTTTTGTTTAATTGTACTTTTTGTTCAATGGTACTTTTTGTAAAAAAGGTACTTTTTGTAAAAAGATGTACTTTTTGTATATAGGTAGTCTTTGTAAAAATGTACTTTTTGAAACAAGGTTATTTACATATATAAAAATTATATAAGTACTATAAAAAATTAATAGTACTTTTTGTAAATAAGTACTTTAGTAAAAACGTACATTTTATATAAATTAACTTATTGTAAAAACGTACTCTTCGCAAAAATGTACTTTTTGTAAAAAGATACATTTCATAAAAAGGTAATTTTTGTAAAAGGGTACTTTTTCTAAAAAAGTACAGTCACTTTTTAAAAAATTTTTTTTTGAAAGGAACTAAAAGGTACTTTTTTATAAAAATGTACAATAGTCTTTCTTTGGTAAAAGCACTAGTAAACAAAATAGTTTTTTTGTTAAATTGTACTTTTTGTTAAATGGTACTTTTTGTAAAAAAGGTACTTTTTGTAAAAAATGTACTTTTTTAAAAAAATTACTTTTTGTAAAACATGGTACTTTTTGTATATAGGTACTCTTTGTAAAAATGTACTTTTTAAAACAATGTTATTTATATAAAAATTAATTTTTTTAAAAAGTACTTTTTGTAAAAAGGTACTTTCTGTAAAAAAATACTTTTTTTAAAATTACTTTTTGTAAAAAGTTACTTTTTGTAAAAAAATACTTTTTGTAAAAAAATACTTTTTGTAAAAAGGTACTTTTTGTAAATAGAAACTTTTTGTAAAAAGGCACTTTTTGTAAATAGGAACTTTTTGTAAAAAAGAACTTTTTGTAACCATGTTATTTATATAAAAAATTGGCTTTTTAAAACAGTACTTATTGTAAAAATGTACTTTTTGTAAAAAGGTACTTTTTGTAACAAAGTTATTTATATAAAAAATTGTAAAAAGGTACTTTTTGTAAATAGGAACTTTTTGTAAAAAGGTACTTTTTGTAACCAGGTTATTTATATAAAACATTGGCTTTTTAAAAGAGTACTTTTTGTAAAAAGGTACTTTTTGTAAAAAGGTACTTTTTGTAAAAAGGTACTTTTTGTAACAAAGTTATTTATATAAAAAATTGGCTTTTTAAGAGTACTTTTTGCCAAAAGGTTATTTTGTAAAAGGGAACTTTTTGTAAAAATTAACTTTTTGTATACATACATGCAATTTTTGTAAAACAGTACTTTCTATAAAAATTTTCTGTATAATATTGTGTGTTTGATTTTAATAAAACTTTTAAGTTTTTTTTTAACTTAAAGTTTGTAAGTTTTAATTAGTTTTTGTAAAATATATACATTGTGTACAAAGAGTTTTTTATAAAAAAAGTTTTCCTGAAATAAAGGTAATTGCAATTTTAACCACAGACTTTTTTTATAATTAATGTATTTTTATATATATTTGTATATTTTATAAAAATATTTACATTTTGTTAACGGTTCTATTTAAAAGGAAAGTACTTTTTATAAAAAGAGATATTTTTTAAAAGAGGGGTAATTTTTATAACATATTACTTGCCATGAAAGAGGAGCTTTTAATAAGAAAGACGCATTTTATATCCTTTCAATACTTTTATAGAAACGAACTGTTTAATATTTTTGTTAAATTGTACTTCCCACTATGATATTTATTGTATTTTTAAAAAGTTGTTTAGTTTTAATTATTGAAACGATAAAGCAACTAATTTGGAGTTGTACAACTATTATGTATAAGATATGAATGCATATTTGCAGATATGAAATGCATTTCTGTATCAATATGCAAATCAGAAATGACTCGACGTGGTACTCACTTGAATCATCATCAATTTCTATGTCAGATATAATCTTTTGTTGAATAAAAAATGCTTCAAAACTGCTTACCTAAAATGAAACAGAAAGAAAAAAAAGAACGTTAATTAAATATTTTCGGTCATTTGCACACACATCACAATTAAAATGTTCATCATCAGCAGCGGACTAATTTTAAATATGCAGTTTAGAATCGTAAAATATAAAAAGTAGAATAAATCAAATAAAACAATAAATTTCAAAGCAGCACACAATCGTGAAAATGTTAACGCCAAAAATATTTATTTCATTTAATTTTCGAAAACTAAAATTTATGAAGCTAAAAATACAAATTGCACGGTCTGGCCCGCAAAGACGACGACGCACAAATTGTTGTTGAAATTTGCATTTATTAAAATTTTATTAATGAATTGTGCTGCATTTATTTTATTTTTACTTAATTTTTTTTTTTTGCTTTTCTTTTGTTTTAGTCGGACTGTGATTATGAAAAATTTTAAATTATGAATTATTTAAAATGTTTAAAACAATGTGCCCGTATTTAGGCACAAACGTGTTTAAAGCTGTATGAAATTTAAGCCATAAATACACATTTATTAGTTAGAGCGAAAAACGGCATATAAATAATGCAGAATAATTTTAAATTAGAAAAAAATTATATATTAAATATTTTAGCCAAAAATTGGAATTGCATGATAGATATATGAAGAAGAATTTATTCAAATTTTAGTTGGTATATAAATTTTGCAGCCGTGATTATTGAAATAAGTTTAGTTGGTGGAAAAAAATTCAAAAGGAGATTTTCACTAGTTAATTTTCCATAGCCAAATTAAAATCAAAATGCATTAAGTGAAACTCTGCAGGACAGGCCGGAATCGGAATCCATAATTTTCTGATTTGACACGAAAAGACACTTTTAAAACTGAGAAAAGTTATAGTAACAAAAATTGTAACTAATCATCGTTCATTTACAGGACTTATGCGGATTTCCAGCACTTAGAATCATCAATGAGGGCCATATCAGGTAAGTCTTGCTATTAATCATTATGATTTCGCAATTATGCTTCTCCCAATTACACGTAGGCAGGGTGCAAACTGGTGTAACAAAACTCACACGACCGATCCAAGCAGCCCGGCCAACAATGTATTCACAACAATATGGTGTTCACATATGCAGCAATATTCAAATTACAACAATTAAGGCGATTCATTATTGAGACTAAATTTTCATATAAAAACTACAATTAACATATTGGCAATTAAGAGATAATTGTTTTAATAATGAGTAAAATTTATAATGCAACACTGTCAGAATTGTGTTCAGTGAAAAGAAATATACTAAATGAACAAGCTTTTACAACGAAAGCACTTCTTGAACACACTTTGTTGAAATTTGACTAATCAACCGTACGTGCTGGTGTTGGCTGGAGTAGTAGAATACGAGACTATGAAGCGGAGGGTCCTGAGTTCAACCCCGCGCTGGGTCATGAATATTGATATGAATATTTATGATAAAAAACACAACCAAATTTTCACAGAAAAAATGTAAACAATAATTTGTTTCCACTTTTTTTTCAGTTGTCAAGTGCTAATTGTCGTAGCAATATTGATTATGTATGAACACCGAAAAGGTATTGTCAATTAAAGTCTATCATACACGACATGTTTTTTACATCTGACTTGTCAACTTTTCAACTCATATGTAATTGTGCATGTCTGTCAAAAACAACAATTTTACAGAAGGTTAATAATATTCGGTCACAAACGTACATGTTAATTGCTTCTGACATAGTTTCTGGTTTTTTCCACAGCTGGTCTACGCATTTTGTGTAGTTTTTGCAGACACCAAAGTAGGTCGTAGGTTTCAAAATGGCATCCTGCCGTCACAAACATGTTTGTTTGCGCCGTAAAAGAATTCAATAATTTAAAAAATTTTTTCTTTTAATTTGAAGATATTAAGTCAGGATATAACACTTAAGTTTTATTTATGTGTTTATGTGCATAATTTCTATTAAATGGCTAAAATAACATGCATACAGCGGTATTGTTAAATATCAAGTTCGGCCGGCTAATGCTTGCATTAGGTGTTGCCCGCCGCTGCTTGTTTCGTCACGGCATAGAATTCTTAGAACGTATTTTTCGTAATAAAAACAGCTGATGTCAGAAGGTTTGTCAGAAGAAAATAGAACACGCTCTAATTGAAATTTTGTCAGAAGACTTTGCGTCTGACTTTTACAGAAGCAAAGTTTTAAAGGTACCACACGACATGTACATGTTTTATAGTGGGAAATTTGACGAGTCAGATGTAAAAAACATGTCGTATACGGGGGGCTCAACTGAATATTGCTTCAATTAAAAACGCATATATGAGCACAGTATAGGTATAACCGGTGGAAAATGCAGTCGCCAGGAGATGAAACTATTATTATTTCCTGTCATTTTCGTGTAATAAAGAACAAACGTTTCTGGGCATTGAAAAAAGTTTTTTAAATCACATGCGATAATTTTCTATCAGCCAAAATATTTTGTATAGTATGCTCCAAAAAAAAAAAAAAAAAGAAGGAATTGGAGGGTGTATTCACTTTCTCATTCCCTGTGTAACGCAGTGAAATAACGCTCTATGACCCCATAAAGTATACTATATATTCTTCATCAGTGATGAAATCTAAGACGTTCTAGACATTTCCGTCTCCGTCTGTGGAAATCACTATTCAGTCCAAACGAAAAGAGCCAGACCCTTGAAATTTAGTATAAATATATTTTGAAGGAGAGCACAGGTCAAGTTCGTAAATGGGCTGAATCGGTCAAGAGGGAAAAAAAGTTCTCCTAAGAAGAACTAAACCAACCTCTGAATTTTTAAAGTTTTTTTTGTGTAATTTTGTTAAGCAAATGATAAACTTTTATGTCAAAGAAGGTCGAAAGTGTTGAAATTTTTTTATTTTTTTTATCTTGGACCAGCACTCAGGGGATGACCCTTATACAGTCCCTGGCCAATTTATTAGACGCACTGTATTTTTATTTATTTTTTTGTAATGTTATGTTTCTTAAGAGTTTTTATTTTCCAAATGGAGAACCATTCGCTTTCATGCAAGACGGAGCTCCCTGCTACACTTCTCGATCTGTTACAGTTTTCGGTCTGTTTGTTTGGCCGGGT
This sequence comes from Linnaemya tessellans, assembly GCA_951800035.1. NCBI lineage: Eukaryota > Metazoa > Arthropoda > Insecta > Diptera > Tachinidae > Linnaemya > Linnaemya tessellans. The sequence goes on along the minus strand of OX637533.1, from coordinate 99,533,059 downwards.
AATATCTCTGATATGAACCCCATTGAAAATGTGTGGGAGGTGATGAAAAGGGAAGTGCCTAAAGATGTGATTACCAGCATAACCCAACTCCTAGAACATATTATTTAGGTGTGGAATCATCATCCTCAAATGCTGGAGACAGTACAGTCTTGTATTGATAGCATGCCACGCAGAATTAAAGCTTTGATAGCGGCTAAAGGTGGCTCAACTAAATATTGACTTTTACTAACATTAAGTTTCACTTGCCTTTAAAACTTAATAAATTTATGCTTTTTAAAATTAATGCTGTTTTATTTATGTTCAATAAATCGTTAATTGATTGGATAATATAAAAATAAAAAGCTAATCAATTTAAAATAATAAAACGGTGCACTAATATATTACGTGAAATATTGCAGTGCGTCTAATAATTTGGCCAGGGACTGTATATGAAATGCATTGCGCCGGAACTGAAAACGAGGGGATAGTATTGAGGGGACAGATTAGGAAAGATGCGAAGATAGACAGTGGTTTTTGTAGCTATTTCAATCTTTTACTTTTGCTACAGGGGCCGACGAAGGTGGGTGCTGTTACTCTGCTTTTAGTACATGATAGTGTCAGTCGCTGCCAATTATGTTCAGTGGACAGTGACTATGCCTTCATCATTGAAACAGGCTGGCAACAACTAACACAACCGCGCACTAATGCTGATCAGAAGAATTCAATACAATATTTCATGACTCAGCGCGGGCTCGAACTCACGGCCCTCCGCTTCATAGTCTCGTGTTCTACTACTTCAGCCAATAGCACCCACTTGGAGCCAGAAAATCAGAAAAATCTATTTTTGGATCCCGCATATTACATGAAAAAATAGTGTAAATATTTAACAAATTGTATTCCTTAAGCCGGTATTCCTTAAAAATTAAATTTTAAAGCTGAGATGTGCTCTGATCTTCCTCTGTCCTAACCTGTCCACGCCTTGGCCCCCTAGTTTTTTTTTACTCTTAATAACACCACAAATGAATTTCTTAGAGCGACTTTTTGAGATATGGATTAAGTTTAAACTTAGTTTAACGTAGTCTGAATTTTCCGACGAAATGGTATCTTTTATATATTATTCCACAAAAGACCAACATTTTAACCAAAACTAATCTGTTCCGTCAAAAGTATGTAGACAAACTTGGTAATGACGGCACAAATTTGTTTTCAGATTAGCTAAACCTAGTTTAACTGAGATCTCAAAAATCCAGCCTTAGTGTTTTATGGCAAAGGTGAGATGTCTTCCTCACGTTTCCTCCCGAAGTGGCCCCTACAAAATACTGTTTTTTATTTACTAAGAGAGTATTTAAGATTCGACGGAATATAAAATTCTTATGTGTTTCTCTTTTTGTTTTTTAGATCTGCTAATGTTGCTTTAAAGAATCAATATTTATAATTCGCAATATTAATAACTTAAAACGTGTCAACAAGTACTTGAGTAATTGTTTTCTTATAAACTTTAGAAATAATTTTTTTTTAATAACTTCTTAATTAATTGGGATATATAAATAAATAAACGATCTCTTAAGAATACAACAGCCCGTGTTCAACGATAATAAACAAAACAATTGTATTTCACATTTATTGAATACACAGAAAGAAAAAGGAAAGTCCTAAAAATTTACACCAGACCATCATCATCGTGTTCTAACAAGAAAGAAATAAATGCACAAGTGTAATTGGATGCCAAGCATTTAAACCCAATACATCTATCTGGCTAAAATACGCTAAAACAAAACGACAAAAAAAAGGGTCAAAAGAAGACTATATGAGAATTAAAAGTTTTTCTTTATTCTGTACAACAACAACAACAAAAACACAACGAATTGTTATAACAATAAAATCCATATGTTGCCAAATAAAAAACCATTAATATTAAGCCATAAAATGAGCAACAAACGAACAACACAACCGCCATTAATATAAGAGCAAAAACAAACACGGAATATTATATTATGAAGTACTTTTAGCGCATTTCCCCTCTCTCCCGCCCCCTCTTACAGTGAATCAGTGAATATAACCAGATGCCTAAAAGCAAGGCAACAAAAGTTTGTTGCTGGCTTGTTGTAATGTAAAAACAAAAAATAAGAGACAGGAGACAGAGTGCAGAAATGGGTGCTCTGTACAACTCCAGTTGCAGGCATGGCAAAGTGACAATTTTAATTATGTACTCGTAAAACAAACCTTAAACTTGAGCTTCTTTTCTCTTAGTGTATACTCACATCTTTTTTTTTATACAGGGTGCGCAATCTAACGTTTTTTCAACTAGTGCTTATTTCGTGAATGGTAACACTTAGCTCATGTCTGATTTGACAGATAATTAGTTTTATCCTTCCGCTGAACGCATATGGTTGACCATCCAATGCGTTTTCGCTTCGCTAAGTAGCCCTGCGATCGACTTACAGAAGATGCCGATTTCGCCAAAAAAAAACTCATCTTTTCAGATGAAGCTCATTTTGATCTTGGCGGGTATGTAAACAAGCAAAATTGTCGCCTTTGGGGCACAGAAAACCAGCACGCATACGTTGAAAGGGCGACGCCCCCAAAACGAGTCACTGTTTGGTGCAGATTTTGGTCCAGAGGCATAATTGGGAAATTTTTCTGCGAAAATGAGCACAAAGTGGCCGCTACAGTCAATGGCGATCGTTATCGGGCCATGCAGCCATTTGAATGAAATTATTTTCCATTATTAACCGGAAGGATTGTACTTTCAAATAAAACAAGTAAAAACGTTAGATATATTCGACCGGGGCGAATGTTAAATACCCTCCAAATATTTAGTAAGTGAATTTAAAATGTTTAACTTGGTGGCCCAGAGTTCCTTTATATAATATCGTACGTCAACGCCTACTGAAGGGATCGGGTTTAAAAATAGACAATATCATGTTATCCACAGACGAACGTATGGGCATTGCTAGACCGTCTTAAACTTGATCACTAATCAAGAATATACATATTTACTTTATAGGGTCCAATTCTCTTTGGAGGGCATAAAAACTGTATTTTGGCGGGGTCGCTCTGGCAAGGGCTGTGGGGGAAATATTTCACCTTTGTCATAAAACTCTAAAAATAAATGCTTGGGATAATTATATACAAAATTAAAATTTCTTTTTTTTGATAGGGTCATTTAGAGGGCAAAGGGGGAGAGGGGGTAGGGCAGAAACAGGTAGACATAAAACTCTAAAAATAAATGCTTGGGATGATTATACACAAAATTAAAAAAATTTTTATTTATTTTTAATAGGGTCATTTAGCGGGCAAAGGGGGAGAGGGGGTAGGGCAGAAACAGGTAAACATAAAACTCTAAAATCAAATGCTTGGGATGATTATATACAAATTTAAAAAAAAAAAATTTTTTTTTTTGGTAGGGTCATTTGGGGGCAAAGGAAGAGGAGGGGGTAGGGCTGAAATCGGCAGTCATAAAACTCTAAAGATAAATGGTTGGGATGATTATATACAAAATTAAAAAAAAAATTTTTTTTGGTAGGGTCATTTAGGGGGCGAAGGGGAAGGAGGGGGTAGGGCAGAGTAGTACCAGGTTTCGTCTCAGCTTCGTCATTAAAGCTTAAAAATTTTATTTTTAAGGAATGTAGGCTTAAGTAAAACAATTTGTTAAATTTTTAAGCTATTTTTGCGTATAATAACGCCCAATAAAGTGGGCGGGGTCAAAAAATATTTTTTTTTTATTTAATGGCTCCAAGTTTAAGGCGTTGGCCCGTATTTGATATAAAAATATATCATTTGCTTAACAAAATAACCAAAAAACTTTAAAAATTATGTTGTTTTTTCTGGGTTGGTTTAGTTCTTCTTAGGGGAACTTTTTTCCCCCTAGCCCGATTTAGCCCATCTCCGAACTTAACTTGCTCTAAGCTTCAAAATATATCTATGCCAAATTTTAAGAGTCTAGCTCTTTTCGTTTGGACTGAATCGTGTGATTTCCACAGACGGACGGATGGACATGCTCAGTTCGTCTTAGATTTCATCACTGATCAAGAATATATATACTTTATGGGGTCTGAGATGGATATTTCGATGCGTTACAAACGGAATGACAAAGTGAATATACCCTCCAAATTCTTTTTTGGAGGGTATAAAAAGAAATTTGAGAAAATATTCAGTAGTTTTTTTATAGCATTAAAAAAAAAGTTATTTGGCGGAAAAGTTATACAGGGTGGCTCAGAAAGACCGAAGTGGTGTGAATTCCTTATAACTTTTTTATTATAATTTTTTTTTCTTTTCTTTTCAGTATTTTGTAAAGAAGACTTCGACCATTTATAATGGAGCAATACACAACTGAACAACGTGCCCAAATCGTTGAATTTTACTTTTCAAATCGACGGTCCATTGTGTTGACTCAGCGTGTATACCGTCGTTTCGAGTAGAAGCAATTTTAATTGGCCTCCGCGTTCCCCGGATTTAAACGCTCCAGACTGTTTCTTTTGGGGTTATTTAAAAGGGAAAGTTTATGTTAATAAGCCTAGGACTATTGAGGAATTAAAAACCAATATTCGAGACGAAATTAACAACATAACACCGCAAGTTTTGCGAAAGGTCATGGAAAACGTGTTGGAAAGAGCACATTTGTGCGAAGCAGAAAGAAAATGGCCACCACTAGCGGGATAGCATTTTTAATAACTAATTTAAAAAAATATTCCCTATAAATTGACTGTTTTAAAAAACAAAAAATTAAAACAATATGTCTTAAATAAAAAGTTATAAGGAATTCACACCACTTCGGTCTTTCTGAGCCACCCTGTATAAGAACAGGGTTGTTTTTTAACTGCATGAAAACTATCGACATCTTTGATTTGACAGCCGAGATTCTCAAGTAACATTTCTATTTACAAGACATAATAAATTGTTTGGCATCAGAGCAAAGAAATTGCCAAAGATTATTGCAAAAATATATAACATACAGATTTATAGAGCAGTTTTATCAAAGAAGCGAAGATAATTTTAAAAAATGTAATATTTAATGCGAATTACACGCTACGGGCATCATTGTGGGTGCTGTTGGCTGAAGTAGTAGAACACGAGACTATGAAGCGGAGGGTCGTGAGTTCGAGCCCGCGCTGAGTCATGAAATATTGTGTTGAATTCTTCTGATCAGTTTTAGTGCGTGGTTGTGTTAGTTGTTGCCAGCCCGTTTCAATGATGAAGGCATAGTCTCACTGGTCACTGAACATAATTGGCCGCGACTGACACTATGATGTACTTAAAGCAGAGTAACAGCACCCACCTTCGTCGGCCCTGTAGCAAAAAATTAGCCGGCGGAGTATAAGGTTGAAATAGCTACAAACTGTCTATCTTGTCATCTTTTCTAATCTGTCCCCTCAATACTATCCCCTCGTTTTCAGTGTCGGCGCAATGCATTGCATATATAGGGGTCATCCCCTGAGTGCTGGTCCAAGATAAAAAAGAAATGAGAAAGGATTTTTGTTCCCAAAACTTAAAACAGTAACGCCATTTGATTCCAACAACTTGCCATGCACTGCGCTTAAATATTAATTTACTGCAAAAATTAATTTATTTCCAAAAATTCTCCCGTTTTATATATTAATACGACATACGAGTTTTTGTGGAACACTTTTATATATTTTAAAGTCCAACAATATCGAAAAAGAGTATATTTTTTAAAAGGTATTTTAACACAGAAATGTACAATATAAATACTTTTGCTATTTTCTTAGTGTAAATGTGGTAAAAAGCGTTAAAAAAATTTTTTAAAAATTGCAAAAAATTATTTTCTACTTTTTTCGAAATTTTTTTTAAGAATAATTTAAATAAAGATTTGCTTTAATTGTATATGTCGAACAATGGAGTTTTCACCACCGGGTGTGTGATCAGGTGCTGGCTCGATTTTCTCAAACCAAAATCCTGGGCTGTTGCCTTTATTGCAAAGTTGCAACAGTCGACCATGAAATATTCTAAACTATTGACCTCATGATTTGTGCAAAAGACTTAAGGCCCAACTATAATATGAATAGGCAAACTTAAGCAACTGTGCGATTACATACAATACGTAAGTGTGCAACTATAATGTACTCGTACTTAAGAGAAACTTGAGAGAAACTTTTCGACAAGTTTCGTCAAATGCCATTTGTTTAAGTAAAGAGCCAAACTGAATGCACATTCCGTACTGAATTGCTTATTCATATTATAGTTGGGCCTTTAAACTTGCAGGAAGTCAATGGCAATTGACAATGAGCTTTTAAAAAACTTTTATGTTTTACAATTTTTATAAATACAAACCGATTTCAATGATTATAACTCCTTAAAACGGAACACGTATTTTATAATTCAATGATATCCTTGAGTTGAACTCTCAATATAATTTTGTCTGAAAATGAATAATTTTGGCTAATTTCGATAGCGTATGCATTCCCTTTTATAAACAATTGATCAAAGGTTTTTCTATTCTGAAAGTGTCCTAAATTCACAAGTACTGAGCAAATATAAAAGAGCAGTGAATTATCCAACCTTGGCTTATTGTCAAGTGGCGCTGTACAAATAAATACTATATGAGAAAAAAATTATAAAATTTAAAAACAACATAAAACACAAATGAAAACCAAAAATAAAATCCTATATTCATGGCAAGAAAAATTATCGTGGTGTTAAACTTATTTCTTTGCCAAAGACAAGTAAAACACACACACTCTAAGGAAATTTTAATGAAAAATTAACTTTTCATTTTAATTTTCTGGTATTAAAATCTTGTTTTATTACCACAAAAAAATAAAAGGAAAAAATGCATACAAGAAATTATGGAGATCAAAAAGAAATTAAGGAGATCAAAGTTTAGGGAAGACAGACAACCTAAAATAAATTCATAAAAGCTGCTGCATTAACAATTTAATTGGATCAATTAATTTTGCTGTTTATCTCTAAAAAAAAAACTTCGGTTTATAATGACAAAGAAGGTATTTAAAATCCATACTCTGATAACAAGAACCTTATTAGTTTCTGTAGTTTTAAACGAAAACACTGAATTCATATTTGGTTTTTTCACTTGGTGTAATGCAGATAATCGGATGTGACCTTCCACAACTATAAAGCGCCTGAAAAATTTGGGGGAGCTGAACCAATTTGCTTAGAACACAATTAATATGAGTCAAGATTAAGATTTAATACAAGACAAAAAATATAATAACAACGAATTAAGATTTTATAGGCTAATTGTTCGAAATTTTAATTTAAATCTCAGAAAGACATGATAAATATTCCAAGGCACAAAGGCAAGTCAACATCAGTTTTTGTTATTCAACTTACACAGCAGAGCAGAACAGCTGTTTTCGAAAGACGCAACCCTTTCATCATAAGTGCTCATGTGTATTGTGTTTTATTGCCTTTGTGCCTTGGAATATTTATCATGTCTTTCTGAGATTTAAATTAAAATTTCGAACAATTAGTCTATAAAATCTTAATTCAATTTAATATACATATCAATATAAAATGTTCGTTAAAATTCTTACTACATATAATAAGAACGATTTTTTTTACTGGGACCAGCACTCAGGGGATGACCCCTATTTATGCAGTACATTGCGCCAGAACTAGAAAGGAGGGGATATTATTAAGGGGACAAATGAAGAAAAATGAGAAGATAGAGAAATTTCAACCTTTTTACTTCGCCAGCTAATTTTTAGCTACAGGCCCGACGAAGGAGGATGCTGTTATTACTCTGCTTTTAGCACACGATAGTGTCAGTCGCTGCCATTTGATGTTCAGTGACCAGTGCTATGCCTTCATCATTGAAAACAGACTGGCAATAACCACACAGAATCATGCACTATTGCTGATCAGAAGAAATTCAACACAATATTCATCATTCAGCGCGGTGTTGAACTCACGACCCTTCGCTTCATAGTCTCGTGTTCTACTACTTCAGCCAACAGCACCCACAAATAAATAATAATGGACTAAATAGCAAATCACGCCACCTGTCCTAATTTTGTAAATCACTTTGTGTTCGCAAAAATGGGATGTACACAAAAATAAAACTTCAAGGTGACAAAAAAAAAACACATATACATGAGAACTGCTGATGAAAGTGCAGCGGTTTTCGAAAACACTAGTCTATCAACAGCAACTGAATTTAGAATTTCTTCGATTTCTTTCACACAATTTTATTTGGTTTTTCGTAGGAATTTTATACATTTGAAAAAGCAAAGCAACGCATGAATGTCTGTGAGTGACAGTTCGGTGAATAAATTGTGTAGAAAAACAATTTTCTTTCGTTAGTAATTTTTCATCACTTTAATTTTTTTTTTCTAAATTTTATGTGCTTTTACATTTCAATATAATTTTTTTCTGCAAAACTAAGAATTTTTTCTATATTTAAAGTTTTTTATAGCAATCTTTAATATTTTTTAAACTTAAAATTTATTATTTTTTATAAATTTATTAATTTTTTTATATAAAAATATTTCCCCTTATTCTCTAACTATATATCTCAACATCACGTCAACACATCGGAACTCCCTTTTTCCTCAGCATTTAATTACTTTTAACAGTCTCTTATTTTTTAGGCCTTGGGGAATAGCCAGAGATGCTGTTAGCAGTAATCAGTCCTATTTTTGATATTGTATTGACATGACGTGACGTGACACTGAATAATACTAACAGAATAAGGGGAATTATTATTATTTTTTTTAAATATTTCCCTACTCTTTTGTGTTGCTTTTTCACCAAAGTATTTGATTCTAAAAAATTATGAAACAACACAATTTTGAAACAAGGAATTATTATTCAGGCGTAGGTTCAAATCTCCGAACTTAAAAAATTATTTTCTTTATTAAATTTTTAATACAAATTGATAAATAAAATAAAAAAAACCATTTGTAACGAAAATTCGAATTTCAACTAAAATAAAAATTAAATTCCAAGGATATAAAGTATGAAAATGTTTAAATCTCAGAGAATATTTGGAATTTTGAAATTTCGTAGTAGACAAAAGTGAATATAAGAATAATTAATTGTCGTACTCTATTTCATTAAAAATATTCATTAAATAGTTGATATTCCTAGTGATCAGTACCACCTTAAATAAGTGGAAAAACTGAACAAAGCGTTCTTCGCTGACAGGGAGATGAGGTAGCGGCCTCGACATCATTACTGATCTGTTCCGCTAGTATGATAATTATAAGAAATATTTTAAATATTTGAACACTCAATAAAAATTTCAAATTTAATGTATAAATTTTTATATATAAAATATTCTGTATGTTCGCAGATTTGAACTTGAGCCGGAATAATAATTCTTAGCTTAAATAATTATATTAATGCTAAAGTTTGAACAATAAAATATACATTCTTAAAACAATTATTTGTGAACAAAATTTAAAAAAAAAAATATTAAAAAATTAAAAGCAAATTTTTGGAAATTTTGTGGGATTTTTAAAATTATTTTCGGGATTCTCAACTATTTGAAATTTAACACTTAGAGCTCCACGTGCCCCACCGGTAGCACATTTTTGTATTTTTATGATTTAGAACAAAGTGACCACCCGTAGTCATCGTGACCACGTTGTGTGTCATTTCCCGACATTGTGATCACGAGTGGAAATGTTCTGCATACATTGAAATAAAATTTGTTCGGTCCCAGGATTTAAAACTAATTGACTTGGACTTTGTAGTTTTGGTCTGCAAATGCCTAAGAGTAAAGAGAAAACTACTAAAAATATTTGGGTCCCAGATTGTCAACCCGCGAATAGCCACAGCAGGCGGTCTAACGATGCAGAAAAAAATTACCACGGGTGGTCACGTGGTGCTCTAGGTGTTAAATGTTTTTTTTTAGCAATTTTTGTAAAATATGGTTTTTGGAGGGGAAAATTGCAAATATTTTTATATAGAATTTTATTTAAATATTAATTTAGCAACGCATTAGAGTAAATATGAATTATTTGTTTAATTTGTTTTATTTTCTTTGCGGAAAGTACATTTTCCTTCCCTGGATCCCTGCCAGATCCACATAGAACAAAAAGTGGAAAATTTCAAGCCATGGAATTTTTTAATGTGTTTTTTTTTATTTTCTATAATTCGTATATGTATTATATTTTCTACTGCTTTACACAAGGTCCTTTAAAAAAAATTTAAAAAAAAATATCTTCACAAACACTAACACACGCAAATAAAAAAAAAAAAAGAAAATATATATATAAAAACATTTTTGGCTTTATGTAAATCTCCATAAAAACTGGCAATTCGATAAAAGTTGTGTCTTTGTTGTTGTTGTTGTTGCACAAAGTTGCCTGTAGCTGTTTTGTTTGCAGCTTTACGGTTTGCTGCCAATTTTATTTTCACATTTAATGTTATTTATTTATTGTGTTTTTTTTGTGCCGTTTACGTTGTCGCAGTATTTGCTACTGTTGTAGCTGTTGTTGTTGCTACTATTGCAATTTTGCCCACTTTGGCAATGTACTCGTATTAGCACAACTCATATCAAAATGTTGGCCTTACCACTGCCACAAAATGCCATAAAATCCCAATAGAGTCAAAGAAGGAGATGAAAATACTAGTAAAAACCAGTAAAGGAGAATCGGAATAAATACACAAGACGCAGAAGAAGAAGAGGAAGAAGAATGAGTAGCTTACTCAGCATAACAGAAGAATGACATTTATATGAATATCCAAGTACGAGAGTGTGACAGCACAGCTTTAGTTAAAGAACTGGTTAAGAGAGGGGCGTGAGGCAAGAAGATGGCTTAAAGAAAGGTGGCCGGGAGAGTGGTGGAGGGCTCGCACATACCAATCAACAATAATAAATATCACAAATGAAAAGAAAGCGAATACAACAACAACAACAACTATGTATGCACAATATATGGTATAAGTGTATTGTGCACTTGAGTTTATTGTTTCCTTCTCTTTGTCAGTTGCCTCTCTTTTCAATTTTCCATTTGCAGGTTGTTGAACTGATTTTTATTTTATTGATGCTGTTATGCCGTCATCAGCATCGCCAACATCGCCTTTTTCAATTCAAGTTGCAGCATCGATTTCTTCTTTTCTGTCTTGGCTTTTATTACAATAAAATCAATGTTTTGCAATTCCAGAGGTTAAATAGAGTTAAATCGTCAATTTGTGGATTTTTACGAGTACAAGGTAATTAAAATTCTTTCAAGCACTAGAGATTATTAGAGCAGTGCGCCTTTCATATAAAAAGCCATCCCCTAGGATTATAGATAATGTAAGAACAATTCTAAAAAAAAAACAAGTAAAAAGGTTATATTCGGCCGAATCGAATCTTAAATACCCTCCAAATATTTAGTAAGTAAACTTAAAATGTTTAACAGGTGGGACAGAGTTAATTTAAGAAACCTCTGTAACTAATTTTAAATGTCCATTTTGACAGAGTCATTCCGGGAAGGGTCGTGGAGGAGGTTTTTCACCTCTGCAAGATCAGAGAACATCTCAGCCCCTTATAGGCTTAAGGAATAAACATTTTTCAATATTTACACTATTTTTGCATATCACATCGTACGTCAACTCCCACTAAAGGTGGCGGGGTTGAGAAATAGACTAAATCATGTTTTCCACAGACGAACGTATGGGCATTGCTAGACCGCCCTAGACTTCATCGCTGATCAAGAATATGTATAGTTTATGGGATCCAATTCTTTTTGGACGATGTTAAAACTGTATTTTGGCGGGGTCTCTCTGGCAAGGGCCGTGGGGGAGACATTTCACCTTTGTTTTAAGACTCTAAAAATAAATGTTCGGAATAATTAAATGTAAAATTTATTTAATTTTTGTATAGGGTCATTTAGGGGGCAAGGGGAGAGGAGGGCGTAGAGCAGAGGAGTACCAGGTTTAGTCTCAGCTTCGTCATTAAAGCTTAAAAATTTTATTTTTAACGGATGTAGACTTAAGTAAAACAATTTGTTACATTTTTACACAATTTTTTCATATAATAACGCCCACTAAAGGGGCGGGGTCCAAAAATTTACTATATTATATTTTCCACAGACGAACATATATTCATTGCCTGATCGTCTTAGACTTCATCACTGATCAAGAATATATATACTTTATGAGGACCAATTCTTTTTGGAGGGTATAAAAACTGTATTTTGCCGGGGTCTCTCTGGGAAGGGCCGTGGGGGAGACATTTCACCTTTGCCATAAAACTCTAAAAATAAATGTTTGGGATAATTAAATGTAAAATTTATTTAAAAAAAAAATTTTTTTTTTGATAGGTTCATTTAGGGGGCAAAGGGCGAGGAGGGGGTAGGGCAGAGGGGTACCAGATTACGTCTTGGCTTCGTCATTAAAGGTTAAAAATGTTATTTTTAAGAAATGTAGGCTTAAGTAAAACAATTTGTTAAATTTTTGCACTATTTTTTCATATGATAACGCCCACTAAAGGGGCGGGGTCAAAAAATTATATATTTTATTTTATGGCTCTTAGTTTAACGCGTTGGACCTTCTTTGACATAAAAATATATCACTTGCTTAACAAAATTTGAAAAAAAAAAATTTAAAAATTATGTTATTTTTTAAAGGCTGGTTTAGTTCTTCTTAGGGGAACTTTTTTCCCTCTGGCCCGATTCAGGCCATTTCCGAACTTAACCTGTGCTATCTTTTAAGATATATTTATACCAAATTTCAATTGTCTGGCTCTTTTCGTTTGAACTGAATCGTGATTTCCACAGACGGACGAATGGATGGGCCTGCGGACGGACATGCTCAGATCGTCTTAGATTTCATCACTGATCAAGAATATATATATACTTTATGGGGTCCTAGATGGATATTTCGCTGCGTTACAAACGGAATGACAAAGTGAATATAAACTCCAATTCTTTTTTTGGAGCGAATTAAAATTGTTTTTTGTTTTTTTTGCAACTCCTACATATACCGCCCTTTTAGTGTTTTGTTCATTGTACCACCATTTTTAGTCCGGTAATAATAGTTTTTATATAACGGTATTCATGGCTCTGTCAGGGCTAGATTTGTCTTAAATACCGTATCGAGTTCTCGGCATGACCCTTAAAAAATTCTGTTCGTAGCCACCCTACTGGTAAATATATTTGAACGGAAATAAAACCAGGTTATTAGTAGTGGAGGCCTGGAGGTTCTACTATCTAATTCGAATCGAAACGAAAACTGTTCGAAATGGCATGTTATTAACATTGAAAGTCGAAAGCATTTTCCTTCGAATTGAATTAAGCAGTAGCCTACCTGTAAGCGGGTTGGGCCTAAGGAAATAAGATTTGCAGGGTGAAAACTTTTCAGAATTCTAAAATTTTAGAACTCAAAATGTGTATGTGATCACGTCTACTAAAACAACAAGACAAATAAATTTTGTACAGGGTGAAATATTTTACGAAACAATAATTGCTATTCACTTAAGATAACAGGGTTGCTGTTTAGAGGACATTTAGAATGAATTCAATATCCCTATAATGGACATTTCTGGGGCATATTCGAGCTTCTTACTGAATGTGAAATTCGTTCAATAATTTTCACTTAGAAAAACCGTGTATATTCTCAAATTGTTGGCAAAAAACGACACCGTCAGTCAGGCCTGAGTCATTATATTCACAGAATTTGGTTCTTGTGATTTTTTACTTTTTATATTTAAGTGAACCATGAAAGGACATCATTTTGCGATTATTGGGAAGATAAGAAATCCCAATTCCGCTGAGGGATTTTAAGGACAGAACAACAACTGTAAATGAGAAGTGCATCGAGGATGAGAAAAATACTCTGGCAATATATTTTATCTGAGGGCAAAATAAACTGAATAAAGATCCTATGAGAGAAAAATTAAAATGTACCTTATATTTTGAACAGAACTCGTATATGATCATACAAAATCAAAGTGAATAAAATTTTTTAAATCAAAAAGAGCATCGTATCAGACAGGGCATAGGGCGGCAGCAAGCCAAAATCCGTCACTGTACAATTGTTTTGATTAAACTTTTGCCTTCCTTCAAGCTATTTGATTTTATTCATAAACAAAAAAGTTATAGGAGTTAAAAATGAGATATGGCAACACTTTTAGAAAAACAATACCCTTTCCACATTTTTGAGATTTTAATTTAAGTAATAAATTAATTGTATACATATAATTAAAAAAATGCACAGTGAACTAAATACCAAAAGGACGGTATTTGTAGGCATGGCAAAAAAATAAAAACAATTATTATGTAGTATTATGTAGCGCCTTTCGAAAACAGCTGTTCTGCTCTGCTGTGTAAGTTGAATAAAACTGATGTTGACATTCCTTTGTGCCTTGGAATATTTATCATGTCTTTCTGAGATTTAAATTAAAATTTCGAACAATTAGCCTATGAATCTTAATTCAATTTAATATAAAAAAATTATTTATTAAATTAAATTTGTTTAAATAAATGTTTTTAAAAACATGACAAACATGCTGACAAACACCATACACATGAGCACTGATGTTGCGGTTTTCGAAAACAGCTGTTGTGCTCTGCTGTGTATGGTGAATAACTAAAAAAACTGATGTTGACTTTGCTTTTGTGCCTTGGAATATTTATCATGTCTTTCTGAATTTAAAAAAATAACAAATTTCGAACAAATATCCTATAAATCTTAATTCAATTTAACATGAAAAAATTATTTTTGCAATTGTTTTTACATTCTCTTTAACCCTAGGAGGTGACTGACACAACCTTTTTTCGAACCAATCTAAGATTGTGCCTTAACTGCTAGTCTAAGTAAAATAAAAATTGCCTTATTTCCAACCGAATATTCCCTCAATGGAATGATGAATGCATATTTTTACAACTCTGTAGAACAACAATACAACTGCAGCGCTGCTGCAACAGCATTTACATGTAAATGTAAATATTTCAAATGTCTTCGTATATTCACATCTTTTCTTTAAATGTAACAACAACCTTGCCGTTTTTTAAATGCAGCTTATGAATGCATTTTCAAAATAAAATAAAAAAAAAATCAACTCTGCATGTATCCTTCACGTCTATCTGGCTTAAAGTCGACAAGGCTTCTTAAAATGCTTTTGTTGTTCATTTGAGTTGGATGCATAAATAATTTTTTCCAGTGTGTTTTTAGGCTTTCAATTGTTAAGCAAGACGATTGATATTTACGTATTGAAAAAAAAAATAAATAAATAAAAGAAAGAAAGATTTATTTGAGTAAGAATTTAAAAAATAAAACGTGTAAATGGAAAAACCAAATAGAAGAGGAAACATAAACGGAATAGCAAGGAAAATCGAAAGAGAAAAAAAATTAAGACAAAGAAAATCGTAGGAAAATAAATGCAGTTGGGTGAAACATCAGGAACAAACAGCATGGGAAGCGCATACAAATCCATACCTGTTTATTTATTTTATTTATGAGTGTGATTGTGTGTGTGTGTGTGTGTGTATACAAGTTTAAGAATAGCATGAAAGAAATAGTGAATTAATGTGGAAGCAAGAATGAAAACTGCAACAACAAGTCAAAGTAAAAATTCATGGCGATTCAATACAGCAAAAAATAAAAAAAATGAAGAGAAAAATTATGAAGTTCTTTTCTATTGTTTGCACAATTTATTGTTAAGAATTCTTTTTCTTGTTCTTGTTGTTGTTGTTGTTGATGTAATATTATTGCTTTACCTCACAACACATTTTGTATATTCATGGTTTCCTGTTGACATTTATAACTTTTGCTTTCAAAGGAATTACTGTAGACATTTCAATGCTCTTGTTTCCTGCTATCAACCCCACCGCCACCATCCCTGACCGGGCACACTGAACTTAGCAACTGCATGAGCGTTCCGGCAAACGCAGAACTCTCAACTTTACAGCAGTGCAAAACAGCAAACATAATAAAATCTAAACAATTTTCTTCTTAGCTTTTTTTTCCTTTATTTTATTATTAAATTTTTTTTTGCAAAACATGTTGGCCTTTTATGTTGCTGCTGAATGCTGCCCAGCTTTGCATGTTCAAAAGGCCGTCAAACTGCTTTGGCCATCAACCCACTGTTGAGCCGAATGCCTAAATTGAGAATATTTTGTGTCTTTTTTGCACTAATTTTGGTTTGCCTCATACAGTTTTTTTTCTTTTGACTCGTACTCGTTCGTGTTAGAAAAACAGAAGTTATTTGGGACAACAACCATTTAGCAATTAATTTCATTATTTCATATAATTTTTACAGCCCTATTGGGCTAATGAAAAGATATTAATCAGACTGTAATACGAGTTTTTAAATTAAACGAAATAGATTGATATGGAAAATCAGCAAAATGCTAAATATGAGGCCAGAGCTGGAAAATATAAACTTATTTTTGTTATATAAAGTATTTTGTAATTAAACCTATTTTATACATAAGGAAAAATGAAATTGATATAAAAAATTAAAGACAATTAAAAAAACACAATTCCAGAGTTGGACAATTGATTTTTTTCTTGGTACATAAAAGTAACCAACTATTACAATTTTATATATTAAATATATTTGATGTTTTTGAAAGAAATTCGTTGGTATTAAAATCAGAATAGCCAAAAAAGACAGCTCCAGAGCTGGAGAATTTAAATATATTTTTGGCGCTAAATTTAATTCTTGTTTTTGTAATTTTTCCTTATTTGTAAAATAGGTCTAAATATTTTACAAATAAGGAAAAATTAAAGTGGTATTAAAAATTAAACAAAATCAAAAACACAATCCCAGCTTTGGACAATTGATTTTTTATTTATTTATTTTAACCAACTAAAACAATTTTTTTCTCTTTTTATATATTAAATGTATTTAATGTTTTTGAAAAAAAATTGATTGGTATTCAAAATTAGAAAAGCCAAAAAAGGCAGCTACACAGCTGGAAAGTTTAAATTTATTTCAATCACCAATTACCAATTCCTGTTTTTTGTTGTTATTATTTAAACCTATTTTATATTTTAGGACAAATTTAATTGTTTAACACCAATCAAACAAAATCAAAAACACGATTCCAGGGGTGGACAAGTACAACTTTTTTTACTATATAAATTTTTTGATGTGTTAACATCTATACGCACGCCTCTAGGGCAGTAAACTATCAGTTTCAATACATACGCAAGTGTAAGTATAAGAGTTTGTTTGTTTGTTTGTTGTTGTTGCTTGGCAGTCGGTATTGAAAGTGACTATTGGGCGATTTTCATATAATTTTCCCACGTGATTTTCTCCGGAAATTCATAGCCGATTTTATTAATTTTTAGATTAAAACGCTAGTGCGGGTTTCGACGAAGAGTTTAGGCCAAAAATTAAGGCGATCCGATATCGGCGGGCGGAGATTTAAGTGTTTTAATTCGGAGTATTAATTTGGATTAATATTAAAAAAGTGTTTTATGTTGATCTTCGGTTTTGTCTTATGCACAGCAAAGAGAATAGTGACGTGGTTATACGTACATATATAAAAATGATATAGCAAGACAGCAACGTATGTAGCTTATGTACAAACATAACAATGTATGTATGTACATTTGTCTGTTGCTTTGCATTCTCTTTGTTTTTTGTGGGTTTAATATAAAATAAATAAACAAAAAGGTGTTAACACATCGCCCGTGAGTTCGAACACTCATTGATTTTTTCTATTTCTTTATATATTAAAATATTTGATATTGTTAAAAGAGATTCGTGGGTATTAGAAATCAGAAAAGCCACAAATAGAGCTCCAGAGCTGGAAAATTTTAAACTTCTTGTGGAATATTAAAGCAAATAAATATATATAATTTTTTTTATAACAAAACCTATAAAAATTGAATTAAGATTCTATAGGCTAATTGTTCGAAATTTTAATTTAAATCTCAGAAAGACATGATACATATTCCAAGGCTCAAAAGCAAGTCAACATCAGTTTTTGTTATTCAACTTACACAGCAGAGCAGAACAGCTGTTTTCGAAAGCCCCAACACCTTCATCATCAGTGCTCATGTGTATTGTGTTTGTCACCACTTATTAGGTGGCTTAGTTGAATGTGATAACAGTTCTTATTTACACAAATTTTATTGTGAAAAAGGATACGAGAACTGTATCAACCTGATGTTAACATGTTATTGTTATAGTACCCGTGTTACCGTTTGATTATTTTTCTTCATGTCCCATTTTTCTGAATTTTTTGTTCCATCAAACCTATTTTCTATTTTAGAAAATTAAAAATTTGTTTTAAAAATCAAAAAGATCAAACAGATGGTTGCAGGGTTGGAATAATGCGTGGGTATACTTCGGTGAAGGATATATAAGATTCGCTTCAGCCGAATGTAGGAATTTTTTTAGAGATATTCCAGTGTCATGCTTTGGTAAGCGTGGGTCAGGCACACGTCACGCGTTGGAATTGCGCGTGACTGATTTAAAAAAAATTCCCTGGGTAATTTTAAAGCTTCAACGAACACATTTTGTGACTCCTCGTATCCGGAGTCACTCAATTCTAGTCATTTCAGCGCAAGCGTGAGTGTATAAACAAATAAATAAATAATGCAGGTAAAATAATTAATAATCACTTTGCATACGCGGTAGAATTCATTACAACTTTCTGATTGCTTTAAGAGTATGAGAAATTCAGTGGAGTTCACTTTTAAAGTTGCGAGGATATGAATTGATGTGTGATAAGAAAAGGGCTTCACTGGCTCCACTGTGCACCATATTTGCTCTATTTTGCACCATAACACAAATTTTTTAAAAAATTTGTTTAAAGGTGTTGCAATTTTTAAAAAGATTGACTAAAAACTACAATATCTTTTAGAGTTGCCGATCTGTTTAAAAATTTTAAAATTTTAAAAATTTTTCAGAGTTAAAAAGTCTGTGTAATTCTGGTAAATCTAAGACATAACAAACGTTTTTTTTTTTTGAAATCAGATCAATAAGTTTTTATCTAGGCCGCTAAAAATGGCACAACTGCAAAAAGTGTTTTTTTTTATAAATTTTGGGGAAAGAATCGGGTCAACAACAATTTAAAAAATATATATAAACGTAAATGTGAACAATTAAATGGCATTAAGTACAGCATAATATGTTTAACTTGTATCAGTTGGTGGGATTACATAGAAACTAAATTAGTTAAAAAAATAATTCACAAAAACAGCGTAAAGTTTGGGTCTAAGGAAAAGTTATTGGCAGCGCTCATACGGTGTTATTGTACATCAAACCACAAATAGTTGGTCATCTTTTGGTTTTGCTTCAAGTTTGCAGTTTTTAAATTCATTGTTGTTGTGGCTGGTTTGATGGTTGCGTCAGTGGAAATATTCTTCAAGTAGAGGACAGAGCAGAATTATAAAAAAGAAAAACTTATAACACATAAAGCCTTTTGACTTTTTCTCTACCCGTTACTCGTATTAAAATGATCGCTGATTTCAGTTGACTGACTAAATTTTTTTTCTTATAAATTTTGTTGTTGCTGTTGTTGTTGTGGTTAATAAACAACCACAATAAAAACAAGTTTTGGCTGTGGCTGCTGCAACAGCAACATGAACAAAGTGCTGTTAACAATTTTGTTGTTGGCGGCATATTTATCCCCTTCAGAATCATAAATGCATTTCGGAGCCAGTTGGTGGGGTTTCCTTTCAGATTTTATGTTCGTTTTTATTTATATTAAGCCTTAATGGCAAAGTACTATAAATAAATTAATAATCTTTTGATAAACGAATAAACCAAAAATAAAAATTAAAATTAAAAATATTGTGCACATACTTTTGATGGAGGGTCATGGGAGTGGAATTGATTCTTTTGTGTTCGCAAATGAGGTGAATGCTTTTAAACTGTTCGTTCTTAAATTGGTTTCTTAATACAAATAACTGAAATTAAATTTGCAGTTTATATAATTGCTATATGGCAGCTGATTAACTTTTTGTTGAAACATGATTGCTATGTTACAGTGTGCAACGAAATTGTTCATACCTATTGAGAAGAAATTATTGAGCAATATTTTTCAGTAATTTTTTTCCAAAATAAAATTTTTTTTGCCTTAAATTAGTACACTAAAATGCTTTATATCTGCATTAGTAGGTGGAATATTTCTGTGGAAATAAAAATGTTCTTTACCATCGGTGTTGCCAGATATACGTAATTTTCGAAAATATTTTTTAAGCGTATTGCACGTTACCCTTTTTTTGGGAAGCTGGCCTTCTATTCCCTAATCTAGTTCACTATTATCATTCAATATATTCAAAACCCTAATAATTCTT
Organism: Linnaemya tessellans; assembly: GCA_951800035.1. Classification (NCBI taxonomy): domain Eukaryota; kingdom Metazoa; phylum Arthropoda; class Insecta; order Diptera; family Tachinidae; genus Linnaemya; species Linnaemya tessellans. The sequence goes on along the minus strand of OX637533.1, from coordinate 99,512,908 downwards.
GATGTGCTGAACGTTACCCTCATTACGCAACAGAGCTTCCTATTTACTTATACCTTTTATAATACTATATTTTTATTCAATACGTTTTATAAAGTTATATTTTCACTTCAATGCTGATGGCCACACATTTTTTAAAGCAATATTTTTTGTACTGAACGTTACTGTTCGTTCGCAAGTGCTCATTCTCTTTACTGATAAAATTTTATAGTTGTCGATTTTCATTCAAGAAATGCTGTTACTTGAACATTTTTTAAACCTATATTTTAGGTATTGAACGTTACCCTACCTAAGCAAAAGCTCTTTCAATTCTCTCATAAGTTGTATAGTTCTCCATATTCGTTCAACATATTATGACATTTAAAAATTTTGTAAAGCAATATTATGTGTATTGAACGTTGCCTTTAAAAATTCTCTTTCTATTTGCTACTCAATTTTAAAGTTCTCTATTTTCAGCGAGAAATTACTAATAGTACTTTTTTAAAGCTAAATTTTTTTGTATTGAACGTTACCCTTGTAAAAGTATTCTTTTTATTTGCTAATAACTTTTATAGTTCTCTATTTTTATCCAACAAATGCTGATACTTGAAAAATTTCATAAGCAAGATTTTCTGTATTGAACGTTACCCTGATTTTGCATCTTCTCTTCTTACTTGGTAATAAATTTTCTATTTTCATTCAATAACTGCTGATGCCTACAAATTTTTTTTAAGCAATACTTTTTGTATTGAATGTTACCCTTCTTTGGAAAAATTTCTTCTTTTTTTTACACACAAATTTTACAGTTCTCTATTTCGAATATTATAATAAATATAATAAGCCAAAATTTTTAGTTTAGTAAATTTCTTTGGAGTTTCAATTGCTGCTGTAAAACAAAATCAAAATATTTTTTCAAATAATTTTAAGACTCGTAGGTAACATTCCATAAATTTTCTATAGAAATTTTAAGCAACAATATAATTTTTTATTTTTATTTTTAGGAGTACGACCAGCACTCAGGAGATGACCCGTACATATGCAATGCATTGCGCCGGAACTGAAAACGAGGGGATAGTATTGAGGGAACAGACTAGGAAAGATGAGACGATAGACAGTTTTTTGTTTGTACCTATTTCAACCTTTTTTACTTGGCCGGCTAATTTTTGCTACAGGGCCGACGAAGGTGGGTGCAGTTACTCCGCTTTTTTTTAGTACATGATGGTGTCAGTCGCTGCCATTTGATATTCAGTGACCAGTGACTATGCCTTCATCACTGAAACAGGCTGGCAACAACCAACACAACCACGCACTAATGCTGATCAGAAGAATTCAACACAATATTCATGACTCAGCGCGGGGTTGAACTCACGACCCTTCGCTTCATAGACTCGTGTTCTACTACTTCAGCCAACAGCATAAATAAATTGTGATGTTTTTAATCTTTAATATAGTAATAAAACTATATCAGAGGTTAAAATAAAATTACTATTCATGCTATCAAAGAGAAAAACTTTCGTCTTTAAGCCAAGCAATACACGTACGAACTAAAAATGTCGACTATAGCCTAGGACTTAAAGCAAGGGGCTGATCATTGAGGTGTGTACCACTAATGCTCTGAACCATTTACTTTCCCTGTTGGCTTTATAATTTTACCTATTTCAGAGAAAATAATATATACAATTTCTGTTCAGTTTGCAAACGTTGTTATACTGCATGTAGATTGCAGGGAGCAGAAGCAATTGCTTCCTTTTGAAAAACAAATTAATTTCCACACTATGAAGCAAATTTTTACTCAATATTTTCACACAACCAAAAAAAAAAAGATATTACAAAAGTTTTAAAATGTCATCCTTGCAAATTGGTTTTACATCAAGTTTTGTTTTTATGTCTCAACATTTGTTGCCGCCAAAAAATAAAAGAATAGTATACGGAGTTTTTTTCAACCAAACAGCCAACCACGTTCATCTTGCAGGCGGATAAAAACTGTTTGCATACAACATAAAAACCGAAGAAAAAACAAAGAACATCATTTTCATTTCTATCTTCATCAAATATTGCGACAGTACTGACATCTGTTGGTGACGCCTGCATAATTCTCTGCAGAATGGATGATGGGAGATAATATAGAGTGGAACTGCGGCAAAAAAAAAAAACTCCAGCGCAAAAAAAATTTTATATGGATTAAAGTTGAAATCGTTGAATAATCAGCGCATATAAACGAGTACGAAAATGTGTTACCCAGCCGTTAGTTGCTTTAATATCTAGTGCATACATGCACGCATACTCACAAACATATGCAACTTAATGCCACCAGTCAGCCAGCCAGCCACCAAATGCAAATGGCAGTTCTTGTTTCCGTTCTTTATATTCCGTGATATTTTCTTTTTTTTTTGTGTTCTTGGGGGAAAAAAGGATTACCAGTTTTTTCCTGTTTGCTGCTTGCTATTGTATTTGTTTTAATTTTTTTATTTTTGGGTAAATCCTTTAACCATCCACTTCATGTGTTGATAATGACAGTGAAATGTACAGTTATATTATGACAAAACCCATTTTGCTCATTCAGTGCGTGTCCTGTTTTCTTTTTGTTTTTAGTTTGTGTTTGTTTTTTCCCCCCTTTTAATTTCTTTCTTTCTGAATAAACTCTCATATGAAAATAAACGCATTCGCTAACGCATCCTGTAGCATTTATTCACGCTGCTGATTACAAAATGGCTGACGTATTTATGACGAGTGAATGCTTTTTAAAAATGATAAACTACAACTACAACATTCATCAGCCATATGAAAATGACAAACGGATTTGTGCTATAAAAACAAGTTTACAAATATGAGAAAAGTTTTCGCTTTCATGTCAAACTATTTACAATTATAATTTTATTTTTTCACTGCTGCGTATCATTTAAACAGAATATATGTTCATATATGTGTATTATTTGCAACTTTTTTCGAATATGCAAGGATACTCGGAGAGAATTATAAAAATTTCAGAACAGTGGCCAAATTACGGCATTCGATTCGAATCGAAATTTCAATACAATTTATATACAAATTTCGATCGATATCGAATGCCGTAATTTGGCCCCAGATTTATATATGTAATATAAGTATATTTATGCATTAAACACATTCACGGCAGCAGGCTACCGACTGCAATCTGCCAAAAATGAAATAGATGTGTTTATATGAGAATGACTAGGCAGGTTGTTGTCCCTGCTACTTTTGTGCTTGTAGTTAAATTAAATCGATTTGTGATTTCATAGGCGACAATAAACTAATTAGTGCTGCCAACACAATGAAATAAATAAATAATTAAGCGTTTAAATTTTTTTTAATTGTCAAGAATATGAACATAAAAATGCTGTTTGGAAAATAAAAATGATTGTGTAACACCCAATTCACACGATGAATTTTATGACGTATAATTTTATTAATTCCTTTTTAAAATTGGTTGCAAAAACTCTTTGCGTTCATACGATGAATTAGGTTTCCATGTCAATTTTTATTTTTTGTTATTGTTTCACATGTATATGCCCTGAAAATAAAAACAGAATAAAACGTAACAAAGATAATAGGTATTGATGTGAAGAGAAATATGAAAAAAAACCATGAAATCAGAAATCAAGTCATTTTTCCTAACCCTCTGTCTTATCTACACCGTTCGCTATGAAACCAAACATGACGTCGAAAAATGGACGTTATAAAATTCATTGTGTGACTTGGGTGTAAGTTTTTTTCTTGCCCTGTCTCTTGGCTCCGGCCTTAAGAGGTCCACACTTTTAGTTTTTACTTTTCATTTAAACGATATCATTTGAAAATGCTCTGAAATGGCGTTTCTATCTCGCAATAGATGCTAAGAAATTTTACAATTTTTAGTATGATTTTTTTCACCCAAAAATACTATTATTTTTAAAAATGACCGCTAGAACGATAGCTAGGCTAGCATATAGTTTTCCTAAAAATTTTCCATGAGTGAGTGAAGGCACTTTAAAAATGACATATAAAAAATAAATAAAAAATAACATCATATATATTATTATATTTAGAACAAGCGATTTTTATTTTTATAAAAGTGGCACCACTGCAGTCAGCTGTTTACGAAGTAGCAGACTACACGACCACAATTGTTGCTGGCGGCATTTGTGGTAGTGCAGTCGCTAGTCTCTCATGTAGTAATGCAGTTAAAACATTTCTCTGGAGTTAATATTTTCTTAAGAAAAATATTTACAAAAAAGAAATAATTTTTCTTAATCTCAAGAAAAAAACTAATTTTTTTTATATTAATTTGTAATGTCGTCCCAGAGATTTTTTTGCGACTAAGTTTATAAAACTTCGTAGTTAAATGGTAATTTGGGACCAGAAAACACGAATCAGATGTCCGAATTTTTTTTTAAATTTTCATTAAATTTTCATAAAATTTTTTTTTTAAATTTTTATTAAATTTTTTTTTTAAATTTTCATTAAAATTTTTCTTTAAAAATTTTCATTAAAAATTTTCAATAAAATTTTTTTTTTTAAATTTTCATTAAAAATTTTCATTAAAAATATTCTTTAAATATTTTCATTAAAAATTTTTTTTTAAATTTTCATTAAAAAATTTCTTTTTTTTAATTTGCATTAAAAATGATATGTACTTTAGTATCGCGTAGGGACATTGACATTCCCTCAGTTGAGCTGCTGGGCAGATTTCAGAGGTGGGCAAGGAGGGAGGTGACAAGCAGGTGGTCAAGTATTACTACCTGTAGGGTCTCCAAAACTCTATGGCCCTCGCTTAGCAGAGCTAGGACTAGGCAACTTCTGTTTTTTGGGAAACAGCCGTTGGCACTCCTGGTAGGGGTCTTGACGGGGCACTGTGCAATTGGGCACATGTCGGAGCGTTTGGGCTTTCCCCATGATGGCCGCTGCAGGAGCTGCTTCGATGAGGAGGAGGAGGAGTCAGTACAGCATTTCCTTTGTGACTGTCCGGCCCTGCAGGAGCGTAGGCTTAGACATCTAGGCTCTCGTTTCCTGCGGGATCTTGACTGCCTCAGGGATGCACCGCTGGCTGCCCTGGCGGGCTTTGTGAGAAGTTCTGGGTGGTTCTCAGGAACCACCACTTCGTCTTGATAAGAGTGTGTAGGGTATAGTCCTCTGGGCATCACAATGGGCCTTTTGATGGCCTCCGAGTGTTTTTCTCGCTTACTATATGCTTGAAATTTTCTGTTCACAAAATCGAACACTGGGACGAAATGGGTTAAATATGTACTGAAAATTAAAAAAAAAAATTTTTTTAATAAAAAAATATTTTATCGAATATAAAATTTAGTTTTATTCAGGCATATATTTTTTTTTATTTTTGACAACGACTTGAAAATTACATCATAAAATTTTATTATATTTTAAAAAAATTTTATATGAAAATTCCAATTTAAAATGCATTTTAAAAATAAATTTTTATGAATAAGGCAACAAATCAGTAAAGAAATTTCAAAGCAAATAGTTTGAGAATTTTGGTAATAGGATTTTGTATGGATGACAGTCTAACGAATAATATTTTTTTCTCTCTCTCTTTATTTACTTAGAGTCTGAAGGACTTGTAAAAAAAAACTTAAGGATGTTGCATAATTAATCACTCTGTGTGAAGATGTTTTAGAGCGTGCCTCAGACCAGAGTTATGCAAATTGTGTCTTTTGAATGGCCTTCGTTTATTTTTCCATATACATTTTTATTCGTTTCAAAAATACCTCAGCACAAAACCTGAATACGTTAATTAAATCTTTCCATGTCAGTAGGCTGCTTAATAATTCTTAAAAATAAATCTCCATTCCTTATCCGTTAAGCTTTATTGAGAGTAAAATTTCAAAAACTTTTTTCTTTTATTTACAATTTTTTTTTTTTGTAATACAATATGAAATGCTTGTTTTATGGAAACCGCTAAAGACTTAAAAATAAACAGCACGTATAATAATTTGTCTTAAAATAAACCTTAAGAAGGTAGCAAATAACAAATAAACCAAAAATTTTAAAAAGGGAAATTTATTTAAAAATGAGAAGGATACAAAAGCAATAAATTTTAAACTCAAGGACGTAGTGGAGTTATCCACAAACAAACATACACATTCACATAAAACATTTCCTTACACATTCATACCAACCAACACACCCAAATAAAAAGCCAACCTTCCAATACATTGAAATGCATATTTTCTTCTCTCTATTCAGACATACGATAACGGTTTTGGTGATGGGGCAGACAATATGCCCACCCAAATGACTCCATCTTCACGGATAACTGACACATACAGAGAAATTGTTTTCTTTGAGAAATGTGTACAATTTTTTCTTGGTCTTTCTTTTTTTATAATATCTTGTGAAAGGCTGGGGGATATTATATTCTAACAGCGGGGGGTTCGGTGCCAGGCATGGCAATGTCCATTAAAAAAAATTCCACTAAACTCAATTTATAAGAAATTTAAATTGAGATTTGGATAATTTTATTTGATTTGCTGGCGGATGTCAGAGCTGTGAAAACAGTCAAATTTTCAAATAAATAAAAGAAACTCCAAATTCCGCAACAAAAGTTATTTTTTTTATTGAATTTTAGAAAAATTCTGGCGACTTCAGAAGACTCAAGAAAATTTTTGAATTTTTACCCCGGTATTCATAAAAAAAAAAAACGTATTTGAAATCTGTTTTAAGAAAATTTTGTATGAAAAAATTTGATTAAAATACATATCACTCTTTTTAAATTTTATGAATACCGGGGTTAATGTTTATTTTGTAACATTAAATTTTGTTCTTTTTTTTTGTTTTTGAAATAGAAAACGTGTCCCAAAATTCTGCAAAGTTGGCTTTTTTATATTCAATATATATAATTTTTTTTTAAATAAAACTACGAGGGCCGTTTGATAGCTTTTTGAATATTTGAACAAACAAATTGTTTTTTCGGAAAATTAAAGTTTTAGTGTTCACCTTAATCTCCTGTTAAATGAAAACATTTAGTCCAGCGTTTTTGCAATTTTATTATCCATTCCAAAACAATCCCCCTTATTCTGTAAGTATTTGTCAACGTCACGTCAAGACAATAGGAAAAATAGGTCAGTTACATTATAATTGTGGGCAACAACTGATTACTAGAGAACAGTTTTTTGACCAAACGCATTTGACACCTAATCTATATGTAAAATTGTCCGCTGAATCCAAATATGAAGTCAGAATGGTCAAAAGTAGAACAGTTTTCGAGATATTGCAAAATAACCGTTTTTTGTGTTTTTAAAAAAGATGAAGGCACTTAAAATAAAATATTTTCAAAAATTTCCGTCGGTTCGGACATTTCTTTCTTTCCGATGAGAGACAATAAAATTACTAAAATAACCATTGGTTGTTTGTTAAGATCGGTCATGAAATGACAGAGTAATGGTGGAAAAAACTTCAGATTCCATGAAAAATTTGTTAATTTTTAGCAATTTCGCCCTTTTCAATCAATCTTTTTTAAACCGAACAATTAAAAATTTGTATGTATTTTTACATAGCGTATTAGTATATTTAAGTGGGAATATTTTGCGTCCAACATGATCCAGATTGGTGCAGAAGTGACAAAGCTACAGAAGATTAAGTGAATTTAGCCACTTTTCGCTATTTTTAAATCATGTGCCCAAAGGAAAAACAAACATTTTAAATATTAAAAAATTTTAATTTTGCGAAAAAAAAATTAAGAAAGCGTAATTTGTTAACAAGAACGAAATGCGTAAGGCAAAACGGGCATTTATTTGCAAGAACAATCCAAACAAGTTTTGCTATGCTTGTGGAGTGTACAGTTTTGCACAGCCGTCAAATTTTTCAAACCAATTGCAAAAAGCATTTCGGATGTATTTCAAAGTCAATACGGAAAACATATTGAAATCTTGGACCCCGAATACTTTGTGTAATTCATGCAAAAAAAGGAGTTAATATGTCTTTAAAAATACACCTTCTGCATTCGCACTTAAATTTCTTCCCAAATAACCTCGGCGATGAAAGTGACGAACATGGTGAGCGTTTTCACCAACAAATACAAGAAATGGAACGTCGGTACCAAGGGGTGTATGATGAGGTGATGCTGGGCGACTATTGCTGGTTCCTTGTGCGAGAGGCAGAAAATAATTACAATAGGCAAAGCAATTCAACAGTTCTAAGTCATTTTAATATTTATTATTAATAATGCAATTTATACCTACATGCATTTTTTTAATTTTATAAAAATCTAAAAATGGGATAATTTAATTAATCTTCTATAACTCTGTGATTTTTGCACCGATCTGATTCTTATTGGACCCGTAATATTTGTATTGAAATAAATTAATCTCCTAAGTGATGAAACTAAAGAAAAAGTTATTGTTTGGTTTAAAAAAAAGAAGTTGAAAACAGCAAAATTTCAAAATATCATTAAAATGTTCGTGAAGTTCAAGCTTTGGTCAACTGTAAAACTCTAAATTCTTAACCAATTTTTGCAAGCGTCCCGTGATTGTTTTGATAATTTTATTGTCTTTCAACGGCAAAAAAGACTTTCAAAATCCGCCAAGCTCTTTTGAAGGTACGTTCACTATAGTGACATAACCTTCTTAGAAAACGCAAAAAACGGTTATTACGCAATATCTCGAAAACTGTTCTACTTTTGACCATTTTGATTTCATATTCGGATTCAGTGAGCAATTTTACATACACTGACAAAATTATGACAGTAACGGAATGTATTTTGTTCAAGAAGTTTTCCGTTCAGTCATTTTTAAATGCATAAGCATTTAAAAATGTAAGCAAATTTATTTTTAACTGATTCTAACAGTCATTCAAAAAACTAACTACACATTAATACGGATTTTCTGTTGCTTTCAATATTGTCCGTTGTTTATTTGTAAGTATATTCACAATATTATTAAAGAAACGGAATGTACTTTATTCAAGAAGTATTCCGTATAATAATTCTTAAATGAACAAACATTTAAAATTTTAAGCAATTTTAATTTTAACTGATTCAAACAATACTATTTCTCTTTGAGCTAACAAAATAAAAGAGAAAAGCAATATTTTTTACAGATTTAAGTCTGTTAATTTTTTAACATTTAAAATTAAATGATATTTTTGTTAAAGTTAAATGAATAATAAGTTGACCGGTTTTTAATCGAATATTCATTTATTTTATATGACAATTTCAGTTAATTTTACGTACAGAATATTTTGAGTGTACAGATCAAGTGTCAGATTCATTTGGTCACGACTTTGTTGAAATTTTGTGAAGTAGTGTTACCGCTAACAGCCCCTGACTATTATCCAAGATCTAAAAAGTAATAAAATGGCAAGGAAAAAGAGTATTAAGATGTTTTATTTTTGATATTGCCTTGACGTGATGTTGACAAATAGTTACAGAATAAGGGGGAATAAGTTTTCTCGAGGCCCTGAACATAGGCGTTTGTCTCGATTATGACCTGTTCATTCGAATCAAGTGTTTTACTCTCCTCAAGTTTGGAATAGCCTCCTCGCAGGAGGCTAGACTTATGGTAGACCATAAGTACAGTGTGAGCAATCGCGGCATCAATCTCTCTCAACAGAACTCAGTAAATCTGTTCTTAGTCATTCGAATTGATGCTGCAGTCTTGCCATTGTATTTATATAATAAAACTTATTCCTAATCGTGTATCTCTCTCCTCAAAAAAAGAAAAAAAATCTATACCCCACAACTGTCCATCTCTGGACGCTTTAATAACCCACAAAAACCTTCAAATATTAATATATTAAATAAACCAGAAATCTAATCAATACATGCGACTAACACAGGAGACAATAAGCCAACCCGGACAATAAATCAATAACACACACACACATCCAACGAACATTCCAACCAGAGCATGTGAAAAAATTACTCTAAAAGGAAATAAATGTTTGGAATATTTAAGACGACTGCCTTGCCTTGGCACATAAACAAAGTGAATTTCTGATTTCTGTGCATCATCAGAAATATAGAAACTAACAATTAAGTTTTAATGCAATAAGATTTTCTTTAAGACAAATTTAATTGGTTTTTTTAATAAAATTCTTAGAAAATTATATGAAATAAAAAAAAAATCAAGTTTGTTGTTCATGGCCTTAATTGGCATTTCTTGCGCTTTATATTTTAAGTATGAAATGATGACAACGGAGATACTTTGAAATTCAACACTGAAGCTGTATATGCAATAAGGGAGTCCCCCTTTTCTATCGCTACTGCCGTATATATTCGCAAAGAAATTTCATGACAGTTTGGCTGACATCGATGCACAGCCATTCAAGCAAAATCCAAGTGATTCCTTTTTAAAAAGGTCACTCGAGTTGTCGGTGTCGAAGTACTCGGATCCAGTGATGGCTACCAGAATTTTATCCTGATAACTGTGAAAGGTAAGGGTCACTTGTAAAAAAAAGGAAAACTGTCTCTTCCCTGATTTGGTTGCTACACAACTAAAGCAGAACTTCAATATTATTTCTATATAAATTTCGTTCGAAATCGAATGCCGTGCTTTGCCTCCAGCACAGGGTAATCAAGTTATATTATATATAAGTTGTCTTTGTATAGCCGATAACTTATATCAGGAATTATATAGGGATCTTTAAAAGCGCCACTGCAGAAATTTGATGCCAGTTTGATGTGTGTAAGTGGTAAATTTTGGTATAATTAATATGCAGTAGTTACATATTTCGGACACATTTCTCACACTTTCGATCTGGGAGCCGCCATTAATTTGCTTAACTATTATTCCCCCTTATTCTATTTGTCAACGTCAACGTCACGTCAAGACAATATCAAAAAATAGGACACTTATATACCCTTTCTGTGCTACTTCTGACAGCCTCTTATTACTCTCTATGTCCTTGAATATAGCAAAAAGTTGTGAGAAATTGACAATTGTTGAAGAGAATGAGTATAGAAGTGTTCTAACATTCATATTGTCTTGACGTGACGTTGACATTGACAAATAGAATAAGGAGGATTATATCTCAAAAAAAAAAAATTAAATAAAAGACAATAAAAAAACCGTGGAAAGTGGAAAAAGTTGAAGCAGCAAGGCTGATGAGATGATGTAGCGGCCTCGAAGTCGGTACAGATCCCTTCTGCTAGTTTGATGATTATGAAAATATTCTAAATATTCCACTCTTAATAAAAACAGCTTGGATTTAAAAAAAAATGATTGAAAAAAATTATTTGCAGATTGTAGATTTGAACTTGAGTCTCAATAAAAACTCTTATCTTAATAATAAATAAATAAGTTTGAAAAATAAAAATTTATATTCATGTTTAAAATAAAAAATATATAAATAAAAATTAGAAATGAAATTTTTTTTAACTAAATGTTACAAATAAAAACTATTTCAAAATTTCTTTTACGATCTGCATAATCAATGACATTTTCCCTGTGCCAAAAGAAATTTTAATTTTTTTCCAACTACAAGTTCTTTTTAAATAAAGTTCTTTCACAATTTAAGCCGCTTGGCTGGCATAAAAAAAATTCAACTAAAATATGTGCCACTCATTTGTCACTTATGATAATCGACAAATGTCTCACACCCATTTACAGTAGTTGAATTAGTTTTCTTCCTTTTTTTGTTTTTGGTTTTGTTGAAACGAGTAGTTTCATTTTATGTCTCTGCTGTTTTTCCAAGCGTATGCTGAACAAGTTTTTCTTTTCGGTCAATATACTTGGCTCCATAATTTCTAAAAATAATTTATTTAGTTTTTAACCCGTTGTCACTGGCAGCAAAAATCAATGTACAAAAATAGGGAGTCATAATAATTCAAATTGTTATTAACCCTTTAAAGCAGTTTGTTAAATAAATAAATTTATTTTTTATGGAACACACAAATTCCAGCAAATTGTTGTGTTAATGATTTTCGCACAAGGATGTTTTATTATTAATTTTATTTATATTTAAACTTTGTTGTTTATACTTCCTGAGGTAAAATTCACAAAAAAAGTGTATGATTATAGTCTGTTTATTTGACAAATTTTGTTTAGTTATTTGTCAAATAAGAAGTTTATAACCTTCTGCATTATTTTATGTGAAGTAGGATCTAGTGAATACACCGAGTTCAAATCTCAAAAAAAAAACTAATTTTTTTTGCCTTATATAGATTATTTTAATAAAGATATATAATATCAATTTTCTTTTATTTGAAATTAATTTACAAGGAAAATAATGCTCGCAGCAAACGAATCGTTACCTCACATCTTCGGAATTTAAAAAGTTCTTAGACAAATTTCCTACTCTAGAGCTCTTTTCTCTTGTTCAATCGTCCATCCTCTCATCGGACCGTTTTTATTTTCGTTTAGAAATCTGGTTTCTTTTCGAATTGTATTGTTTGCCTGCTTTATCGGCTTATGCTGTTGGCTGAAGTAGTTGAAAACTAGACTATGAAGCGGAGGGTGCTGAGTTCGAGCCCGCACTGAGTCATGAAATATTGTGTTGAATTCTTGTGATCAGTTTTAGTGCGTGGTTGTGTTAGTTGTTGCCAGCCTGTTTCAGTGATGAAGGCATAATCACTGATCACTGAACATAAAATGGCAGCGACTGACACTATCATGTACTAAAAGCAGAGTAACAGCACCCACCTTCGTCGGCCCTGTAGCAAAAATTAGCCGGCGAAGTAAAAAAGGTTGAAATAGCTACAAAAAAAACTATCTATCTTCTCATCTTTCCTAATCTGTCCCTCAATGCATCCCCCCGTTTTCAGTTCCGGCGCAATGCATTGCATATATAGGGGTCATCCCCTGAGTGCTGGTCCAAGATAAAAAAGGATCCCCTTTTATAGTGCTGCTAGAACTGCCAGGTGCTCAAGATTCGACTATTTGAAAATTACATTAAAAATAAGTTGCTTTATTAAAATTAGGGAAGCTTCAATTTAAAAAAATTTACTTTTCATGCAAAATTGTACATATTCCTTATGCTGCATATTTAAAAAAATATACAATTAAAAAATAGAGGCTTTTAAGCGTTGGAAATGCACATCATTTCCAATGACAAAAAAAATAGATGAAATGGAGAGATTTTGTTGTTGCTTTTTAGGCAAATTAATAAAGTTATTTAAGCCCAGAATATATTATAATTATTTATATCGTGCATATCTACTGGAAAATACCTTTCGAAATATTGATTTTAAATCAGGATTGGAAAACAGTACGACAGCTAAAAATGTACCACAAAATTGTGTGTGCCACATTGGCACATAAAATGTTTTTTAAAAAATATTTAATTCAAATTGAAACATATACATTTCGATTGGTTTTATTAATTTACAAAATCCCTCTGTCCCTTCATTATTTTTTTTCATTCTATCATTGAACTTTGAAAATTGTCTTCTATTTTTACAAATATTTAAGTAAATTTGGACTACTTATTGAATTCTAGTAGGAAATTTTATAAAGAAATGGTTAAATTATTTGGTAAAGCAATACATTCCTAATTTTATCGTTTATACTTATTTGTTTTAATAACATTTCGCGACAACAATTTATTCAGTAATTTTTTTGCCTTGTTAAAATTGTTCATAAAAATATTTATTTATAGTTCAAGAAAAACTTTAATGGGTACATTTTCATTAAATAAGATCGTTTTAACCAAAAATATTAAAAATTCTGCAAGGTACAGCGAATTATGATATTCGGCTTAATTACAATACAAATAGAATCTGCTTCAAATTCCAACATTTAATCTTTTATATATCAAATTAAATTATTAAGACTTAGGATAGGATTCGTAAAATTAAATTAAGACTTGATAAATATTCCAAGGAGGCAGGGAACATCAATGTTAATTTAACCACCTCTAATTTATTTGTAGGCATTTCTGAAAAGCCAATGGAAATTAAATATTTGCCCAATTAATCCATAATATCAGTCTTCACTCTTGACCTAGAAAATTTTCATATTAATAATTTTTAAATCAGAAAAATTTTTATTTTCCAAAAAGAAATATATATGTATTGAAATGGATTAACGGTCATCAGGATACTGTTCACTAATTCTTTTAGTAGAAAAAAATAAAAATTATAATAATAGTTTCTTCTTACTCTAAAAAGCCATTCACACCAAATACACGTATTTAATTGAATTGTCATAGTCAAGTAGACAAAAGTGCAATAGTTGTCACAGCCACTGAGCTCGAAATGACTTTTGCTTATGCAAATTGCTAAAATCAAACTATTGCCTTTACAGGAATATCTTTGCAAGTACTTAATGTCAAATGTGTACATGATAAAGGACTCCCCAATGGGTTAAGTTTAAACACTTCAAATGACAAAACTAGTGGGAGTTAGACGCAAATGTTTAAGTGTACGAATTACTTATTGTCATATTCAAACATAAAGCAATATCGTCTCCACCAGCATTATGCGGTTGGTCTTCTGTAGACTGCACAGTGGGGACAAACACAAAATTGATGAAAGTTTGAAAATAACTAATTTTATTTTAAAACGATATTTCTTCCATATTTTTACAGCAAAAGAAATAGGAAATTTTGTAATGGGAACAATTACTATTTTTAGTAAAATGATTAACTTCTTCTTTTTTTCCTAAATATCATTATTGGAATATATTTAAAATTTAAGAAAAAAAATTTAAATAATTACACGGTGACACAGGGAAAATACACTTGACATGAGACCCAGCTCAATCAGCAGGGCTCGATTAGGACATAATTTTGCCATTTTTAAAACTTCGATATACCCTCAAAATCGAAATTTATCGATAAAAAACGATTTTTTAACGATTGGAATATATTTAAAATTGCAGAAAAGAATATATAAATAATTATTAGTAGCATGTAACGGTCACGAAATTGGTGATCAAAAATGTGATGGCTGAATAAAAAGTTACGTTATAAATTGTAAGCGCTAAAAGCTTTGAAAAATAAGGAAAATACTCCTAAATTCGTAAAAGTCCAAAATTTAATACGGCTAATAAATTGTTAACAAAAAAATTTTAGTACGTAAACATTTTCTGAAAATTTTATATGGCAAAATGTGTAGCTGGCGGTCAACGTGACTTCTATATATTAGAATTTTCGAATGCTTAACAGATTATTGGCTAACCGATTGACTGTGTGATGGATTTAAAGCTGTCTACTTTCGATTAACAATTAAATAGGTTAATTTCAGACAATTAATCGATTAATCGACTAAACAAAATTTTATTTAAATTTAATATATTTTGAAGTGCTTGAATTTTTTTAATTCTTTTAATGTTCAAATTTAGCCTGAGAGAATTATTAAATTTTTATTAATAGTTTTAGGAAAGCCAATAATATTGCAGCAGATAATTTTATTAAAAATCTGAGAATCATAGTTAATCAATGTAGCTTAATTTCAAATAATTTTATGATATTCTTTAATTGGAAAAGAAAGATAAACGGCACGCACACATTTCTATTACTGGAATCTGTTATTCGTTAAAATTTCTTTCACTCCGAACAATGGAAAGATTTCTGGAAACTGCATATGTAATCCACGTTCAAATCTGAACTAAAACTAACTCAACCCTATTCGTAAATAATATATTTGACCTTCTCCACGAAAAGGGACCTCTGCACAGAAAAGAAGTTATTGAGAAAAACGCGTTTAAAAAAAGCGCTTCGTTTTTCCGTGTTTTGCGCAAATAATTATCGGGGCTGTTCTGTAAATCACGTCGGGTTGAAATCGCGTGAATTCAAAAATAAATCATGGCCCTGAAAACGTTCTTAAAATTAGATACGGAAGTTTTCTTCTGGATATGATATTTGAAGCTATATATAACAGAAATATTGAAAAATGTCTGGAAAAATATTTCTATTAGTGGAGATAATTTTCTAAAATCACACGATTTCAAACCACGTGATTTACAGAACAGGGCTGTATGTCCATCTTTACAGGTGATTTGTAAAAAAAAAACTAAAAGACATAGAAACTTGCGGTTTGCGGCATTTGAAAGAGCGTTTTTTTTCCTATAAGAATCACTCAAAAAGTTAAAAAAAATTTTTCGGCGCAGAGGTCCCTTTTCGTGCAGCAGGTCACATATTATTATAGATAATAAAACTTGTCCGAAAATTTAGATTATCTGTTAAATCTACTAGGAATCCATAGGTTTTCTAAAGATATCTAAAGCAGTCAAAACTACTGCAAAAATTTAAAACCTTTTATAAGAAATGTAGCACTCAGTTCTGGTAACTCTAAGAATTTACTAAAAATTTTGTGTAACAAATTTGGTCATTTAGCTGCACTGTGCACCATTTATTGGCGCTGAGAATTATTGTCTCCTTGTTTTATAACTTCTGTGCGGGTTATCGTAACAAAAAACTTAGTCAGCCAAACTGTCAACACGTTCGTCTATATTTTTCTTAATTCTTAATTTTTTTTTATTATCATAGTTTTGCTTTTTTTTTGCTTCTTCCAATTTTAGTGGGTCGTCCTTCTTTTTTCCTGCGAATAATCATAATTTCTTGTCTGCAAATATTTTGAAAAGTATTGGGATCAGTGAGTAGCAATAGAGAGTAGCGAATTGAATGAAAAGAAAATCAAACGACTAGCAAAGAAAACCGCAGAAGAGAAAAGAAAAACAGATTTAACAAATTGTATAGAAAATAGGACAACAAAATATATAAAGGAAGAGGAAATAAAATAATGGGCAAAACTACTGCTGACACACTGAAAGGACGTTTTTTTTTTCAATCGCACTAAAACATGTCTACTTTCGGCAAGGAAATATGAGAAAAATTAAGGTAGAAATAGATTCAAAAAAAGAGCTATTGAAAAAAAAAATGTCAAGGAAAATAGAAAAAATTTCTTCTAGTGACAGGACCGGCGACGCCTTTTTGCTTATTCTTAAATAAAAAAAATGGTTCTACTTTTCTCCATTTTATGAGTGTATAAATTTTTCCTCATTTTGGTTACTTTTTAAAAAACGTTAATATTTTTTTTATATATTAACAAAATCGAAAACCATAAAATTTCCAAGCAGGCAAAAGTGCCACAAGTTCAGTAGCATGGAAACATTTTGAATTGAATAATTTGTCGAATTGGAATACAAATTTATTTTAGTTATACAAAATAATACAAAAAATCATTCCCACAATATTTCAGTTTTTGTATTATCATTTTAAGTTCTCAGGCTGCTAAAAAAAACACTCTATAAGAAGCCGTTTTGCTGAAAACATTTCACTTCTTTATTTAGAATTATTTTGCTTCCACAAATTCCTGTCGCGTTCTACTAGCCACGAATTTACATTCACATTTACATTTATATTTGATTTTTACTCGTACATTCGAAAATTTAAAATCAAGGCCCAAAATGTATGATCCTAATTTTGTGAGCTTATATAAGTGTGCGTGTGTGTGTGTCTGTTCATAAAAGCCAGTGTGTTAGCACTTCAGTGCTTGTTTGTTTCATTTGATAAAAAGTCCTTGCAATGAGCCATGTAAAAAGCTGTTAAGAAGGCAATTTATATACTTCCAATTTATTTCCATTCCTCGTTATTTTCTTACGGTCTCAACAGCTTTTTGTGGCATCCAAAATAAGTGATGATAGAAAAAAATTAGTTGGGTAAATATGTATTGGTTATAATGAGGGTTGTAGAAATTTTGTGTAATGAACACATATACAACAGAAAAGGAAAATTAAAATTCACATATGCGATTTTGAGTCTTTGGGTCTGAACAACAACACTAAAGGGCATAATTTATATAATAAGATCAAAATTAATTTTGAAATTTGTACTCGTATATCTGCTTTAATGCACATATTTTACAGAAGTTAAGTATTATTTCAGTTTTTGACTTGGCCTCATATCTGCTGTTTTGCACTTTTGGCCACTCAAGACGTACTCATGATACGAGGAGTATTTGACAACTATTTACGTAGTTTAATAAAAAAAAATCTTTTTCGCCATAATCTACTTTTCCAACATAATCTCCTTATGGATTAACTACGCTGGTTTGAAAAAAAACGTCTGCTGTTTTAATTTGTTTGTTTTTAAAACCAATTATTCGAAAACTGACGTTTCTTTGAGGTATTTTGAATATTTTTGCTTTATCCACGGCAGGTAGAAACTTCGAATTTTCGAACTTTTTTCAAGTGATTAAGAATTTTTCTGCATTTTATTTAATTTATGTACATTTTCAATTGGGTATGTGTTAAGCATTGATTTTTTATAAATTTAATTAAATTTTTTCTAATTTTCTTTATTTTTTTTTTGCGAACTTTTCACTAATTTACAGAAATTATATTTTCTTTTGCATTTGAATGTCTTTTGATATATTATATAAACTCAATTACGTCATAAAAGCATTGATGTTCGTATTTTCGGATATTAAATTTTGAAATTTTCAAAAATTTTATTTTCGAATTTTCGAAACTTTGATATTCGAATTTTAGAAAAGTTTATATTTGAATATTTATAAATTTTATACTCGAATTTACAAAAATTTTATGTTCGAATTTTCGAAATTCCAATTTTCGAATTTTCGAAAATTCGATATTTGAATTTTAGATCATCGTAAGACTTTTCTAAATCAATATTTTTGTTTTTTTTCCATTATTTTAGTGAAATTATCTATGTGTTTAAAATACATTTGTATGACGAATTTCTGTTGTGATGTTCGGAGAATTAAAAAAAATTTTCTGAAGAATTTAAAGTTTTTGCTATATGTGTTTTTGGTAATCTACAATATTCCTTAATTAGTGGCCTGATTTTAACCCACTTAATTTCAAAATATATGTATATGTACATATAAATAAACTATGTACTTGCAACTTTTCCACCTACCACACAAACACAAAATAACACATGTCCACTTAATCTTAATTTTTATGCCCAAAAATATTATTTAAAAATTTCCAACGACAAATTTTTATGGACTTTATGATGACAACATACAATTAATTTTCTCCGCTTGACATGACTTTCTTTAATTTTTCCATCATCATTTAAATAAATCTTGTTGAGGTGTCGAATTTACTGAAGAATTTTTATAGAATTTTCCTTTTTCTGTATTTAAATTATGACATGATTGTACCATAAACAAGATGCAATGATAATGATGTATTGCTAGATTGACAAAAAATTATACAAGCTGCTATAAATTTATGTTATTCGAGATCGTAAACTTTATGGACGCTCTTTCTAGGTAAACATATTTTTAAGGTTTCCAATTAATTTATTTAGCTGCGAGAAGAACAGTTTTTTGTTTTATTTAAAGTTTTTACTACTGCTGCCGTTAAATACAAAATCCGTCAACAGAACATTTTTATGGGCATCATAAATAATATGTATTGATACGACAAGTCGTGATACTAAAATAAAGCGTAAGAAAGATTTACACGAGAGTTGGTCATGAAATATTTGACAGGAAAGAAATTTTCCAGTTGTTGTAAGACAGAGTTATTTTGGGTACAAGCGGTAATGAGTTAGAGACAGTGAAATTGTAAAAACTTTTTTTTTCGTACCATTTGATCACTGAAAAAAACGGTTGGATATTTAGGAGTGTCTTTGCATTTTATCTTTTTTCTTTGTTAATTTTTATTAAAAACGAAACAAAATTTTTAAAATGGGGGCAAATTACAGCACTCAATGTCGGCTGAAATTTCAAATTAAATTGCATTCAAATTTCGATCATATCGAAAGTTTTGTGTGACGTTTAAAAAGTGTTCTATTGTTACGATGGATTGAAAGCAGTTTCATTCTATCTGCTAGATTTAAATAACATTATAATATTGACAAACTATTTATTCATTCCAGCAAATCCTACTTTTGACTAACATGAAGTTGTAATAATGGCCCTAAGTGTCATATTTATAAAACGGCAGAAGATATTCAAGAATGTCGTTTTAAGACTCTTTTCTGATTTTACAAAACAATTCAATTGACCTTGATTCCTTTATGGGAACAAACATATAAACACACTCACACGCAGGCATACTCGTACATCACATTTTTTTTTAGATAATTCTCCTCTTAACATTCGGTTTGATTTTAATATTCTTCAGTTTTGAAATGTTTTCATTTTTTTTCGCATTTATTTAACATGTTTATGGCATTTTCTTTCCTTTCTCCCCTATAGAATTTCCTATTGACATTTATTTGTTTAAGTATTTTCATATAATTTTCAATTTCTTTTATTTCATATTTTTTTTTGCAATTTCCATTTCGACTTTTTTGTTGCTTCCTCGCATCCTCGTTCAAATATTTATAAACGTATAAGTTGAAAAATCTTGAGAATTTCTTTTAAATCTTATTTACACATCGCACAAAACACATACATATTTTGCCAATTTGGATATAATGAAACAATTTTGCTTCCTCTCAAACCAGTGTTGTCAGATTAGGGGGTTTCCACCTAGATTTAGGGTTTTTCTCTATTTAGGGGCAGATTTAGGGGTTAATATTCTTTAGGGAGAAATTTGGGGGTAAGAAAATTTTATTTAGGGGATTTTTTAGGGGATTTTTCGAATTTATAGTTTGGTACATAATAGTACATAATTTAACAACTGAAAATGTCGAAGATGTTGTATCGAAATGACAATTTAGAAAGTAATCACGCAAATACAAACATTAAAACATTTTTCTCGTTAAATCAGTTTTGTTGGTTTTCCTTGAACTGCAAAATAGAAATTTTAAAAAGTTGTTCATCTTTACAATTTATTACCAATATGCCAAAAAAGGATAACATATATAAACAAAAATATAAAAAGGAGTGGGAAGCAGATCAGCACTTTAAAGGTATTGTATTTTTAAATAAAATTTTAAACACAATAAATGCAAAATTAAATTTCAGATTGGTTAGCCCCTGTCCAGGGAGACAACTACAAAGCTTTAAGCAAATATTGTAAAAGCATTATGGTGGCTAACAGGAGACCTTATGGCCCAACAAAATACGACAAAACATATTGGATTTGCATTCCAAACAAAAGAAGTACATGTACCCGTAACAAACTTCCTCAAGCCGTCTCTTACAAAAGCAAGAAAGATTGCAGATATATTTTTTGGGGGGTTTTTATAAAAAAAAATAAATAAAAATTTTGGGTGTTCCCGTGCTTTTTGCGTAAGCATGATAATACCTTTATTCAAATTTAATAGAGATAAGAATGATGAAACCAAATTACTACTTAAACTTTTCTGCTTTAGGGGGTTTTTTAAGAAAAAGTGTAGAATCTAGGGGGTTTCTAAATTTTTTTGGGGGAAGAAAAAAATTTATCTGACAACACTGTATCAAACTGTTGTCGAGAAAATTTCCGATGACCATGAACCATTTGAACTAAATAACACAAGTATGGAGGAGAGAGAGAGAGAGAGAGAGAGAATAATTTGTGTTATTTGTTTATGTGCTCAAGTGAAGAAAAATTGTTTTTCTTCATGTGCAAAATTTATAAAATATGACTTGAGCCAAGAGACAAGAAGTTTACGCAGTGTGTCAAAATTCAGTTAAATATTTAAATCAAAGTGTCAGCAAGAAAATTCAATTTTTTCTATCGAATTGTACACAACTTGACATTGAAAAAGCGCCAAAATCTAAATAAACACTCAAGAGGAGCAAAGATTTTGGCAAACCAAGACATAAAATCAGTTTCTGGCCATTTGCTGGCATTTTTTAATTAAATTTGCAAAACAGCAAATATTTAATTAATATCAGAGATTTGCATTTTCGCATAAAGATTATTGACAGATTTGAAAATATATAACAAAAATGCTGCATCTTTAAAAAGCAAGGACGTTTTTAATATTTTTGCGAATTCTTTGAAATTATGCACGTCCCAGCCAATTTACATACAAACACACCTTAGTGGCCAACTAATTTAGTTGACTAGTAACACAGAGCTTAAATGACATTTTGTAGAACTAATTTATTTGGCTTCTCATTTAATGCATTTCAAGGGAAGAAATATTTTTTTACAAAAAGTTTTTCAATTCTATTCGTGCTGATTTTTACCCAAATTTACAAAAAAAAAGTTCAAAATTGGTTATTGATAATTGATTTCACTGGGGCTAATGGGCACAGGATTTACCTAAAACCCCTCAATAATCAATTTTGAACTTTTTTTTTTGTAAATTTGGGAAAAAAATCAGCACGAATAAGTAAACGTGAAAAAGTTTGTGTGAAACAGCAAATACCCAAATATATAAAACTTTTTTTTAGATAAAGAAAGTCTTAGAATTTCTTCAATAACAACTTACTTGCAAGAAAGGAAATAAATGTTTTAAAAATTCTGTAAACGGATAATAATAATAATATATAACCAGTTCATGCAAGGAAACAGCAGAAAGGCTTTCAAAATTATTCCTGGAATTCTGAAATCAATTAGGAAAGTATTCAGTCGATATTTATCCGTATCATGAGCAGCAGCGCATTCAAACTTGTTTGTGACTGCGACAAATTTCATAATGAAGAAACATTTTAAAAGCTCTACTAACATTTTTTAAATTCTTTTTATTTCATGCAAAAATTTTTTTTAATTTTTATTATTTCATAAAATTTTGTTTCAAATCAAACAAAATATATTTTTATTCCAATATTTCTTTACAGGTTGTGTAAATTTGTCAAGGCAAAAATTTAAATGAATTTATTGATAATTCCTTTTTACAATTCAAAAAAAAAAAATAAATAAATTAAAAAACAAATGATTTAAAGGCAGTTCCCTGAAAGAATTGTTGAAACTGAAATGTATCATTTAAATATTTTTCTCTGAAGTATTTTTTACAAAAAAAACTGATCTCAGTGCTTAATAAATTGGAGAAAAGTTATATATACATTTTCCAACTGAGCTGACAAAAAATAAAAAAAATTAGTGCAACAATTTTTTCTTATACAGGGTGTTTGGTAGCAGATTTATATTTTCAAAACTAATAAAAAACGTAATATTTGACACTAAGTTTTATTAAGAGCATCGAACGATAGAATTGAAATGCGGATTTTATATTTTAAAGAGCATGTCGAGTTGAACACACTGTTCAAAACGAAGCCTTGTATTCTGCGCCACACGCTGCGATAAACTTGGTTCATTTGAGCTGATTTCTCGACGAATATTTTCCTTTAAAGTCACGAGAGATTGGGGATTGTCATTATAATGCATTAAACACATTCGAGACAGCAGGTTACCGTTGGCTACAATCGTCGCCTCGTAGCCAGCTACTTAATCATTTTTGAGACAACAGCTACATTGTCAACATCTCATTTCAGTGGTGCCACTTTCATATATAAAAATAAAAGCGCTTATTCTAAATCTATTTATAGACCGAAACTAAATTAATAATAAAAACACTTTATTTGTTTAAATAAATTTTGATGTCATAGTGCCATGAAAATGAGTTTATGAGTTAATTCATTTGTGACCTAACGCACGGCTTTTATCGATAACGGCTATCAAATATATACAATATTAGAGTATTCAAAATAATGGAATTTTTACTTGAAAAGACAGATAAAAAATTTCAAAATTTAATATTCTCCAATATGTGAATAAATTTGAAAAATATGTGTAACAATAGAAAGACATTTTGGAGTACTTTGAAATGATAACCATATCGTTTATATGGGGCCTATATTCTAGGAGTTATTACAAAAAACAATAATAATAAATAAATAAAATTAGAAATAATAGCCGAGAGGGAACGCAAAAAAATATAAACAAATAAAATTTACAAAATAATTTTTATTCTTGAAAGGGCTATTACATATTTTATTTTCAACAATTTTCATATTCTTAAGACTTTTCATTGTATTGGCAGCACTAATCTGTTTATTGTCGCCTATGAAAATAGAAATTAGTTTAATTTGACTACAACCACAAAAGTAGCACGGACAACAACCTGTCGTGCTGTTACTCTACTTTTAGTACAAGATAGTGTCAGTCGCTGCCAATTATGTTCAGTGACCAGTGACTATGCCTTCATCATTGAAACAGGCTGGCAACAACTAACACAACCACTACTTATTAATTTTATTATTAAGATAAGAATTTTTCGTTCAGACTCGAGTTCATATCTGCAAAATATAAGATGCGAATTTCTTTATTTGACTCAAGTTCAAATCTGCAATTTACAAGTTATTATTTTATGAATTTTTTTTTAATAAATTTAAGTTATTAGTGGAATATTTAGAATATTTTGTATAATCATCAAACCAGCAGAACGGATCAGTACTGATTTCTAGGTCGCTACGTCATTTCATCAGCGTTCTTTGTTCAACCTTTGCCACTTTCCACGGTGAATCTAGTCATTATTTATATTAAAAAAAATTTATATATTTTTATCACAATTTTTCACTGCTTCAGAGAAAAATATTTAACTGAATTAATTGAATTAAATTTAAATGAATAATCTGAAAAAAATATATTTTTTTTTAAAGTTAAAAAATATTCTATAGGGTAATGGTTCGAAATTTTAATTTAAATCTCAGAAAGACATGATAAATATTCCAAGGCACAAAGGCAAGTCAACATCAGTTTTTGTTATTCAACTTACACAGCAGAGCAATACGCATGAGCACTGATGATGAAAGGGTTGCGTCTTTCGAAAACAGCTGTTCTGCTCTGCTGTGTAAGTTGAATAACAAAAACTGATGTTGACTTGCCTTTGTGCCTTGGAATATTTATCATGTCTTTCTGAGATTTAAATTAAAATTTCGAACAATTAGCCTATAGAATCTTAATTCCATTTAATATAGTAAAATATATCAATTAATTTATTTAAATTTTTTCTTTGAAAAAATTACACAAATTGTAAGAAAATATTGGACTAAAAATATTTTTTTATAAGAAAACTGGCCTAAATTGTAGAAAAATTACTTTTAAAAATATCGCAAAAAAGTGTTTATTTACTTCTAATTTGTAACTTTTAAAACGTCAGCTTAGATTCACAAAAATATTTTGAAAAAAGTGATAAATAATACAGGATTATATATTAATCTATGGTTTCATAAACAGAAAGCAGATATTTTTGATTTATTCATACATACGAGTGCTCTGCAGTAGACAATTTTGTGATGTGCACAAAAGTATTTTTATAAATCTCGGTTCAACATACCTGCAAAAAATAGAAAAAAAAAATATATGATTAGTTTCATTAATAACGAAATGTTAAAGGTACATTTTGATCGCACTATTAATTAATAAATTATCAATTATCTAATCAAACATTTAAGTCTGCGTTAAAAGACCAGCAGATTCATTTAAATTCTTCTATAAAACTGATCATGGCAACCATTTCGTTCTCCCTCCAAAATCTATTTTTCTACATCTACAATATTCACTTACAGCTCCTCATAAAGCATAAAAGCCTTCCTTATTCATAAAAAATGATATTTTTGATTTATAACAGATTTATCAAACAGATGCTTTCCTTTCATTTTTTTTTTATTAAACAACTTGCACTATTTTATTTTTCTACAATTGAAAGAAAAACGCAACAAATTGCTCGATGTCTTCAGTAAATATTTAAAATTATATTTTTGTTCTTTTCTTATTAAATTTAAGATTTACTTCAAATATTTTGAAACGAAAGCGTCTATTTAACAAAAACACCTACACACAACTTTTGTTAGTCAGTCAAACCATTCACATAGAACAAAAATATTTATATATATATTTGCATGAAAATGCTTTGAAGAAAATTTCTGAAAGAAAATTGAAACAAATTTTGAAAACAAGCAGAAAAACAAAAAAAAAACGGAGAAGATAAATTGAAAATTGTGCGAGTAAACAACCTGAAAGCAACAGTTTGTTCAGTTTTCTGTTTCTATAGAAACCACCGAAACCAAACAGATTAATTTCAAAGCACGTACACATACACGCACATACAAGGCTGAAAAGTACACACACTTAAATGCATATTGTATGCATGTGCAAGTGTATGTGTGCACCTACAAAGTCATATTAGATACACCTTTTTTTGTAAAGCTTCATTAAAAAAATACAAATTCATTCATTCGCTCTTGTTTGTATCCCATCTTTTGGGTTGATTCATTTCACTAGAATTTGTTAAATGCATCTTTTCAGTCATTCAGTAATTTTCATTCATTTATTTGCAACAGACACAAAAAACACACACACACACACTTGCATATACATTTTATTTGAAACCACTCACTCACCCACTTGTTTGGCTCTTAACACTAAATTGCTGCAAAACTATCAAGTCAAACAAGTAAAAATTCACTTGCAACAATATAGCAAAATTTTTCCAGCTGCTAAATGTTGCAAGTTTAGCTCTAACGTTTGCCTTTTTTATACCCTCCAAAAAAGAATAATGGAGGGTATATTCACTTTGTCATTCCATTTGTAACGCAGCGAAATATCCATCTGAGACCCCATAAAGTATATATATTCTTGATCAGTGATGAAATGTAAGACAATCTGAGCATGGCCGTCCGTCCGTCCGTGGAAATCACGATTCAGTCCAAACAAAAAGAGCTAGACTCTTGAAATTTAGTATATATATATTTCGAAGGATAGCGCAGGTCAAGTTCGTAAATGGGCTGAATCGGGCAAGAGGGAAACAACTTCCCCTAAGAAGAACTAAACCAACCTCCAAAAAACAAAATAATTTTTAAAGTTTTTTTTAAATTTTGTTAAGCAAATGATATATTTTTATGTCAAAAAAATTTATTTATGGACTCCGCCCCCTTTAGTGGGCGTTATTATATGCAAAAATTTAATAAATTGCTTTACTCAAGCCTACATTCCCTAAAAATACAATTTTTAAGCTTTAATGACGAAGCTGAGACGTAGCCTGCTACTCCGCTGCCCTACCCCCCTCCCCCTTTGTCCCCTAAATGACCCTATAAAAAAAAATTAATTTAAATATATTTGACATTTAATTAATCCGAACATTTATTTTTGAAGTTGTATGGCAAAGGTGAAACGTCTTCCCCACGGCCCTTGCCAGAGAGACCCCGACCAAATACACATTTGATACCCTTCAAAAAGAATTCGACCACATTAAGTATACATATTCTTGATCAGTGCTGAAGTCTGAAACAATCTAGCAAATGCCCATACGTTCGTCTGTGGAAAACATGATATAGTCTATATTGGGACCCCACCCCCTTTAGCGGGCGTTGACGTACGATATTATATGCAAAAATAGTGTAAATATTGAAAAATTGTTATTTCTTGAAGCTATTAGAAGCTGAGATGTTCTCTGATCTTGCAGAAGTGAAACACCTCCCCCACGGCCCTTCCCGGAATGACTCTGTAAAAAGAGAGATTTAAGATTGGGTACAGAGATGTCCTAAAGGAAGTCTGTCCCATCGAGTTTAACATTTTAAATTTACTTACTAAATACAGTAGCCGCTCGGTTATATGCACATCCAGAATAGTGAACATCCAGAATAGTGAACAACAAAATTTAAACACATGGGGTTCTAAAGAGTGAACACAGGCTATCTCTATTATGTGAACAGCTTTCAACCGTTAATTTTTTTTAAATGTTTGTCTTATTGGAAGTATGTTCTTCCCCGAAATAAGTGAAAAACCTCAAACTGTTGATTTTGTTAATGAGTGTTGAGTTGTTGAGTGCTTATCTTACATATTAAAAATCGGTTCTTCCCCATGATAAGCGTGTGCATACGAATTCAAAACAGCTTTTTGAAGTATTTATTGTTTGTTACACAGTGCATCGAACATAAAGCGCAAGGTGTTAACGTTATCTGAAAAAAGTGACATTTTGGATAAAGGTGCAAGCGTTACTTCTCTTGCACACAGATATGAAGTGGCCAAGTCAACAATTTGTGCTATTAAGAAAAATAAAAATCCGATTTTGGAAGTGACTGCAAAAA
Organism: Linnaemya tessellans; assembly: GCA_951800035.1. NCBI lineage: Eukaryota > Metazoa > Arthropoda > Insecta > Diptera > Tachinidae > Linnaemya > Linnaemya tessellans. The sequence goes on along the minus strand of OX637533.1, from coordinate 99,485,157 downwards.
GTAAAGGAAAAATTAAAAGGAGAACATTGAGAGAAGCTGAAATGTCGTTGGAGGAGGCAAAGCTATATCATTGGTTCAATCAACAAAAGCAAAATATTTAAACGACCAATTGAAAGAAAAAAGTTCTATTACTGCAAGGGATGGGTGGCTGCAGAAATTTAAGCGACGATTTGGTATACGGTTTTTGTAGATATCCGGTGAAAAATTATCGTCCAATCCGGAGTTTGTACAACCTTTTAAAAAAGAACTCCATTCTTTAATAGTAGAACACAATTTAATGCATGATGAAATTTACAAAGCGGACGAAGCTGCCCTATTTTGGAAACTGGTTCCAGACAAAACATACGTTTTAAGAAGTGAAAAAAGTGCACCTGGAAGAAAAACCGAAAAAGCACGTCTTACATTCCTGTCCTGTACTGGTTACTGGTGATAGGGAAGGCAAAACAGAGGCAATCGAAGCACTCAATAAAGTTATTGCTTGGAGTGAAAATATTATATCTGATATTAATGATATTTTGGTATTGCGCAAATGCAGGGACAAGGCAAAATCTCTTGAAGCAATAAAAGTACAAAAAAATATAACCGACTTCTTTCATGTTCATTAATTATTAAAAAGCATTAAATATAAAAACTTAATTTAATAAAAGTCATATGAATTACTTATTTTTTATTCTCCCGATTTAGTGAACTTCTCCATTTAGTGAACAGGCTCTGTTTGAATTAGTTCATATAACCGAGTGACTGCTGTATTTGGAGGGTATTTAAGATTCGACCCTGTCGAATACAATGTTTGTACTTGTTTTTGTTTTTTCTTTGCAGTAAACTAATAAAGTCTTTGAAAGAGTTTAAATAAATATAGTGTTGAAAGTAAAACTTTTCTTAAGAAAAAAGCCAACTAAAAGACAAATTAATTTTACATGTAAATGGTAATTTACTTAGAGCCATAAATAATGCCAAATACATTTATTAAACTTGTGGATCAAAAATACAAAAATTGTAATTTTAGTTTCTCAAGTGCACAATTGCTATCAAGAATTTACATTAAATGAGCAATAAAGTTATATTTAGTCAACATTTTTGCACTCATTTATGAATAGGAGTGCGTGTGAAGTCTGGCAGGTTATGGTACAGGTTAAAGTAAGTCCACTTTTAAGCGATCGGTCTCAAATCGTAAGAGCTTAACTAATATTTCCGATCACATGTGTACCCTAATTTGAATTTCTTTTATTTCTTATATTAATTTCATTTATTCTATGGACATGTTTCTCATATCATTTGAATTATACTCTTTGCTTTGTTCGTCCTATGAAGATCAGTACCATCTTGACTGCCGACGAGTAAACATGAATAATCGTTAATTCAATGTGTCGTGTTTTATTTCATGTTTATACATGTTTGATAGAATAATTATTCTTTCATGTTTAAGACAATAAGTTAAGTGAACATACTACCGATCGGCTTAAGTATTCAACACTATAGTACAACGAAAAGATGACATGATTCTTAATTTTCTAACTGTAGAATTTATGATTTGTTGATTATTATTTTTACTATTATATGTTGCCATAAATAACTGTTTAGATTTTTGAATTGTAACTTTTTCGGAGTAGTTTAATTGTTAGCGTGATTTTGTATTTTAGTTAAGATTTTCTATTAAATTAAATGCACTTCTCCTATATTATCAACTGGGAGTTATTTCCAACATTTACAATTTTCGGAGTAAATTTAAATTTTGAGAATTGATATTTTTTTTAATAAAATGTTCTATTTTCTATGGTTTTAGTCGGCATTCTTTATAATGTTTAACGATGTGTCAATATTTCCATATTCGAACGATTTGCTTGTTTTTTCGGAGTAGCTCTTTAAGTAGCCACAACTTAAAATTTTTTTTTTATGTAAAGTATTTGAAGCACAATTTTTATAATTAAGAAGAACAGTAAATTAAATGCTATGCCCTAAGAAAAAAGATATAATTTGATAAATTTAGATTTAAAAGATGTTTGCGCATATATTTTTTCGGAATAGCTTCAAACTTTAACATACATAAACTTTTGTACATACATTTCGGGTTACTACTCTTCTTGAAGGAGTAGTAGTTTGAAAAGTGTGTTTAATTCAATGTTTGGGGATAAATTTTCAAACTTTCGCAATAGCTCTGAATTTTTTCTATTTCGGATTTCAAAACTTTTTATTTTTAGCACATTATTAATTAATTTGTTTAATTTTAAATTTTGTTTTCTGATTACTGTTTAAAAGTGTGGTAAATTGGGTATTTTCGGAAATATTTAAAATTTTTCGCAATACCTCTTCTTTTTAATAATATAACGGTCTTAATGCTGATTAGTTTTGAAAGTAAGAAGTTTCGGGTGAATTTATGAAACTTTTCGGAGTAGCTGTTGATATTTTATTTTAGTTCATTTTTATATTATGGATTTTAAGAGTTGTTAGTACATTGCTAAAGAGTTGGAATCGCTTTGAATTTGAGCAATTAGTTTTGTTTTCTTTTTTCGGAGTAACTTCAAACTTTACAAAATGCATGTGTGTTTGAAAGAATTTCGTATTACTGCTGTTGTTAAATGAATACTGATTATTTTTAAAGAATATAGTGAATTAAAAACATACGGATAAACTTATTAACTTTTTCGGAGTAACCCTTGATATCTGAATATATTTTATTTTTTGCTATTACGAGTTTTGCGACTTTTATGCATATTGTTGAAGAATTTTTCATGTTGGGTTTTAAAAATTAACTTTTGCTTTCTTTCGGAGTAATTCCACGAGACTCGTATTTGTTTAAACTGTTTTGATTACTTTTTAAATTTTGGTGTATAAACACTTTTCGGAGAAATTTTACAAATTTTCGGAGTAGCTCTTGACTTTTTTTATGTTATGCTTTTACAGACCTTTCGACCTACTGTTAAATAATTTTAATTTATTATTTATAATTACCTATATTAGCCATATTGTGACTTAAAATGTTCTATTTTTTATATATTTTTTATTTTAACAAAATAAATTTTTGTTTGTGAAATTAAGAGATGCTGGAAAATTAAAAAAAAATAACTCTTAGTTAGGTATTTAGTGCATTTGTCGCCTTGTGAAATGATTCATTGGCAGCATCCCTGTTATTTTCACCATGCGACAGACGAGTGAATGGCTCCATGACTGCTTCAAAAATGTAGGAGAAAAGAGTCGTTGCTTTTAAAGATGTAAAAATCCAAATGAAATCATTCAAAGATCCGCTTATTATCATGTACAAAGAGATGTTGCTGGAAGGACTCACACACACACTAAGAGTTTTTCGTGACATATTTCATGCTATGACAATTTCAATGGCAAAGGATTTAAAACATTTTCTCTTGTATCAATTTAGAAAAAAAAATGGTTAAAACTATGGACAACAAGCGTAATTATGTGAAGTACTTGGTCTTTATTACTAAAAATGGAAATTGACTGTCCATGATTCAATCTGCCACTCTTTGAGTCGATGTAGTTTATTTAGCTGTTGGCATTTACATTTTGCTGATTACAACAAGTGTATAATTTGGATTACATTCATGTAATACTCCATTCATAATCCTTGGGCGCTATGAGTAGTAATTTGTTCTTATTTTTTTCCGTTGATGATTTTTATTTGTCGAAGCAAGCATTTTTGCTTAAACTGAATCCTTTACCTCTTTCCATTTCGAGCTGGTGATGTTGCTGTAGCAACTTTACAATTTGTGTAATCTAATAACAATTAATTCAATATTATACTTTTCAATATTTCACTTTCAACAAAAGGAACGAATGAAAACGTTATAAATACATAATCATTCAAATGCAGCGTCAGTTGTTTCCAATTGAGTTGATTAACAAATTTAGCAAAAAAAAAAAAAATACAGCGTAAAGTTGTAATTCTAATTCATTTTTAATTAAGAAACTTATAATGAGATTATAAAATACAATAATATCATCTATTGACTAATTATTATCTGTATAAATTATTTGACGGATAGAAGATGAGAATTTTCTGGAAAATTTATGTAACAACTTTAAATATTTTTTTTTGTGAAGAGAGAATTTATTATTTTTGCTAATATAAAGTTAAAGGCTTTTGTAAATGGAATAATTAAAAAATAAAATTAAATTAAAGAATAAAACCTGAGAGACGAAACAATTTATTTTTCAGCTAAAGTTGAGCGTGAAGCGTATATTCTAAGGGAATTGCATTTATATTTGCTACTTGAAAGGTATCACCAACTTGTTAAAAGGGATTCATTTAGTTGTTACTGGAATCCCTGCGTGTACTGGCCAGCAAAGTATCACAATCATTAACTGCCGGCCTCACGATGTCCCTAGATATCATTTCTACGGCCAAATATTTACATTCAAAGTCAAATTTTTTTTTTCATCATTCACAATAATTATTCACAGCAATCATTTACAATAATCATTTATCATAATCATTCACAATAATCATTCACACTAATAATTCATGATAATCCTTCACATCAATCATTTACAATAATCATTCACAACAGTCATTCACAATAATCCTTCATAATAATCATTCACAATAATCATTCACCCTAACCATTCACACCAATTATTTACAATAATAATTTACAATAATCATTCACACTAATCACTCATAAAAATCCGTCACAGAAATCATTTACAATAATCATTTCAGCAGTCATTCACAATAATCATTCATAATAATCATTCACAATAATCATTCACACTAATCATTCGTAATAATCATTCACAGCAATCATTTACAATTATAATTTACAATAATCATTCAGAATAATCATTCACACTAATAATTCACAATAATCATTCACAGCAATCATTTACAATAACCACTCATAATAATAATTCACAATAATTATTCGTAATAATCATTCACAATAATCGTTCACACTAATCATTCATAATAATCATTCAAAGTAATCATTCACAATAATCGTTTATAATAATCATTCACAATCAGTTTGATTTTTGTACAATATTGTAGGAACACTAGAAGTTTTATTTAATCTATAGCGAAAAACGCCTGAAGTGTCAACGTCAACGCCTTACGCAATCAGGGGGAATGAGTCACCTCTAGTAATTTTAAGGCATTTTCAAGGAACTAAGTTCATTGCAGTGACTAAGAAGGATTAAAAAAGAAGGATTAGAAATCTTACTGATTTCTATTTATTCTTCTTCTTTTAAGTAATAATTTTTTAAGCTTGACGTTTTTCTATATTAAAAAATTTTTTAAATATTTATATTTTCAATATTTCGCCAATCTTTTGGGTAGCTGCTTTAGGAAAATATCGCTTATCGTTTATTGCATTCAAAAACAAGAAAATATAAGCAATATTTTCATGAAGAAGTCATCCAAAGGAGTGGCGATACATTGAATATATAAATATATTTATTTTTTATTTTATTTTTTTTAAACTTATTAATTTACTATTAAGATAATAATTTTGTACTCAGACTCAAGTTCAAATCTGCAAGCTATTATTATTATTACAATTATTATTATTTTATTATTTATTAAGCTCTTTTATATAAAATTATTTCGAATTTCTTTTATTATTCAATAGTTTGTCAACAATTTGTTAACAACATCAGGAATAACTAATGGGAAATTGAATTGAATTGAATTGAAAAAAAATTCAATTTCTTCCTAACAAATAAATAATAAAATAATTTACCAAAATAGAGGTCAAAAAGTTAAAAGCAATTTTTATTTATTTAAATTCAAGTTATTTTATTAAGATTGGCATATTTAGGCAAGGATTATAAAAATATTCTACATATTTTCCACTCTTAATAAAATAACTTGAATTTGATAAAAATTAAAAAAATATGTATAATTTGCAAATTACAGATCTGAACTTGAATCTGAATAAAAAATTATTACTAAAACAAATAATTTACAATAACAAAGTCATTATAGGATCATTACACAATACGCAAATCACAATAGTGACGTAGCAGAGTTTGAGGATTTTTAATAGTTTGTTGAGACGAAAAGTTAATTGTAATATTTCAGACAAAAGAAATTTCAATAAGGAGCACAGAATAATGGCCCTCCGCCCCTGAATTCAGTGTTAATATTTATTTTTGTTTTTCTTAACCCTGCAACACTAACCCACTTAAACTTTACTTTGTACTTATTATTATTGCTACACAAACATCCAGGCATCTAACAGTACCAAATTCAAAAAGAGTTATTTCAATCGGTTTTTCGCAACCGCTAAAAGACAAAGTGCTTTTAGAGTGACAACAGTAACCACCATCAAACCTGGTGGTGGTACACGCGTGTATAAATGGGCATTTAGTTTATTGAAAACATGAATTTTTATTTTGCTTTTAAATTTGTTTTTGTGCGCTCTTAATATGAATTATAAGTTGATTTTTATTGTTTAATAAGTATCTAATAATAAAAAAAAGTTAGGGGAAACCCACAGTAGGTAACATTTATTTGTATTAAATAACGTTAGTTTTCTAGGGTTAACGAACTTATTTTTCTTGCTGTATGTATGAGTTCTTTTCTACAAATAGAGTGCACAAAAAAAATCAATGAGCGTTCGAACTCACGGGCGATGTGTTAACACCTTTTTGTTTATTTATTTTATATTAAACCCACAAAAAACAAAGAGAATGCAAAGCAACAGACAAATCTACATACATACATTGTTATGTTTGTACATAAGCTACATACGTTGCTGTCTTGCTATCTCATTTTTATATATGTATGTACGTATAACCACGTCACTATTCTCTTTGCTATGCATAAGACAAAACCGAAGATCAACATAAAACACTTTTTTAATATTACTCCAAATTAATACTCCGAATTAAAACACTTAAATCTCCGCTCGCCGATATCGGATCGCCTTAATTTTTGGCCTAAACTCTTCGTCGAAACCCGCACTAGCGTTTTAATCCAAAAATTAATAAAATCGGCTATGAATTTCCGGAGAAAATCGCGTGGGAAAATTATATGAAAATCGCCCAATAATCACTTTCAATACCGACTGCCAAGCAACGAACAAACACAGTCTTACACTTACACTTGCGTATGTATTGAAACTGCCCTAGAGGCGCGCGTATATGTAGATGTTAACACATCAAAAAAAAAAACAATTGACATATTACTGTCATAAACAATATTTACCAATTTTTTAAAAAATTCCTTCATCGCCATGACTTATTAAAATTGTAGTGCCAATGCATCCCCAGTATAGAAATTAATCAAATACTTGGCATTACTGTATAATAAGAGAATTATTGTATAAAATAAATTAACAGACGACAGTCTGCACACAATCGTCAACGCGACTAGTAGTTTTATTTTTAGATCTTTTTGTTTGAACACCACATTCACTACATGGCGACCGTGACAGTTGCGAATAGTGATGCAATTTGTGAAAAAAAAAACAATCAAAATAAGTTTTTCAATATTTTTTGCATAGACGATGTGAAAGTAAATGTGTACAAGCTGCCAATTTGCTAAAAAAAAAAAAGAAAAACTATAAAAGCCGGTTAACTGGGCAAATATGTGTATTTTTTTTGTACCGCTAACCGGCTGGACAACACCCTCAGTACTGGGTACCACAAAAAAAAAAAAAGAGAAAAATAGTTAGACCGCTTGAGTACCTGGTGTGTGTTTTTTAACATTGAACAAAGTGTCGGACAAGCCATCCAACAAAGAATTTTCAGCAAAAGTGTATACTTAAATACCTTCATTAAATAAAATACAAAACTGAAAAATTTTTAAAGGTACAGTTTTACCAGAAGCGCATAAAAAAAAAAGCAACAAATAAGAAACAGTTAAAATAAATTCTTGAGAAAAGAGGAAAAATAATAATTCCGTTAAAACTGAATTGGAAAAAATGCAAAAGTATAAGAATAAGAATGAAAGAAAACCAAAAAACGTGGTGCAGGGTACAAAAGAGAAACTCATCAAAAAGAATACCAAAATGTGTACAGACATGCAAAGGAAAAGTGAAAATTTTTATAAAATAAATAACATTAAAAAAAACTAAAGTTCTACCTATACTTACAACAAATGTGTAAGAACGATTACAAACTCAATAGCATTTATAAAACTAAGTTCTATTGGAAAATTTGCTAAAATTTTAAAGACGCAATAACTTAAAAAAATTACATATTATCAAAGTATGTATGTATACTAATACTAAAGAATAAATTACAAAAAAAAACTGAAGGAAGCAAAAGCCGAAATAAAAGCATTACAAAACAACACCTCAACTAAAAAAAAAAACAATACTTAAAAACTAAAACAAAAACAGATTAATGCAAGCATTTTAAAAAATTAAAATAAAACTATGTACATACTAGAAAACATTAATATAAAATATTTTGGTAAATACATAACATAATTCCATAACCAAAAGTGACAACAATAAAAAAGCCTACATACATATATACACAGACGAAGAGAGGAAGACAGGTGACAGCAGCGCTTCATCATGCAGTTAGCAGAGCAGATGCAGAGCATATTATTTTACATACAGTGAGCTACATACGTATATGCATGAGTATAAAATAAACATGTACATATGTAATTAATTGTACTTTTGGAAGTATAAAATTATATTAAATTATATTAATATATTTTATAAGTATTTTCTAAGCATGTATAAATAATTGTAACGATTTTTCTTTCAACAAATATAACAATTTATAAAAGCTTTTTCTAACCTATAAAATTAAATTTCTTTTTAGAATAGTATTTAATAAAAGGAATATTTTCTATATCGTGTCAAATATCTTAAATACATACAAATTATGCTTATAAATACCTACATACATACAAAAATTAAATGTCTAATAATTTTCAAATAGGAAAATTTAATGAATTTATTTCTATCTTTTATAAAATTAAAAAAAGAGTATTACAGAACCGACCTATATCCGCTAAACAGGAAAAAATCAATGAGTACATAAATTTACTTATTAAAAGTTACAATAATATTTTGACATATACAGAGCCATACAATCAAGAGTTAGTTGATCCAGTTAAAACGATAGTACTGAATAAGTTATTACATTGTAGAGAATTACTAGTGAGATGTTTTTGCAAGCTGAAATGTAAAATAAGAGTTCCGTCTGGGGTGGATTTGTTCGAAGTTGTGCTAAATGAGATAATGACAGATTTGGATTCTGACACAAATAGTTCTGAAGAAGGTGAAGATAATAAAAATACAATTTCTGAAAGTGTAGAAAATATAACAAAAGAGAAAGTTTCTGAAGGAATAAATGAAAAGATGGCTTCTATAGAAGAAAAAACTAAATTCATTTCCATGTGTTCTAACATTATTAGAGAAAATTATAATGGAGATCCGCTAACACTTAACTCCTTTCTTGACAAAATCGATTTGATTATGGAATTGACGGCAGTAGAGTTATATAGTTGCTTTATTTCTTTTATAAAGTCGAAGTTAGACGGAAAGGCTAGAGAGGTGCTTCCGGAAAATATTACAAGCATAGAACAAATCAAGGAATCTCTTAAAAGCAAAATTAGACCTGATAATTCGAAGGTTGTAGCTGGTAGGATTGCGGCCTTGCATGTGAAGAACAATAATTATACTGAATTTGCAAAAAACGTAGAAGATTTAGCAGATGCCCTGCAGCGGTCACTAGTAATAGAAGGGATAACAAAAGCAAAAGCGCAAGAGATGGCAATTGAACAAACTGTCAAAATTTGTAGAAACAATGCTAAGTCAGGGATGGTAAAAGCAATTTTAGCATCAACAGTTTTTAAAGAACCTAAGGATGTGGTTGCCAAACTAATTATTGAAGACTCGGAAATGGAAACAGAAAGACAAGTGTTGACACTGCGTTATAATAGGTCGAATAGGGGACAACATAGAAACAATTTTAACAATAATGGTAATCATCATAATAATTACAGAGCTAATTCTTTTCGTAACAGTAATAACACACATACAAACAATTCAAACGCTAGTTATCGTGGTAACAATAACCATCGAGGACGTAATTACAACAGTCGTGGTAGAAATAATGGCAACTATAATCAGAACTTAAACAACAATTTTCGTGGTAGAAGCAATTACCCTGCAGTAAGGACTTTAAACTCGGAAGTCCCTCAGCAGGATATGTTGGGGGTGGAAGAGAGACAACTGTAGAAAATTGGAATAATTTTAAATCAGTATACAGTTTCAACCTTAACTTTTCAGATTTTATTAAAATAAATTGTACAGCATCAAGTAAAACCAATACATTTTTAGTAGATTCACAGGCAGATATATCAATTTTAAAAAGGTCATGCATAAAAAATAATACAATAATCGATGAATCGGATACAGTTAACATCGTTGGTATAACAACAAATACAACAAAGTCGTTAGGTACAATCACCACAAAATTGCTAATTTCTAATTATTCGATACAACAAGTTTTTCATATAGTTCCTGATAGTTTTAATATCCCATCTGATGGTATTCTGGGTAAGGACTTTTTAAAAACAAACAAGTGTCAAATTAATTACAATTCCATGACGGTTTCATTTTATGCATATGGCGAAAAGGTAATTATTCCTATTTCTCATGGACCTAGTAGCAATTCATTTTTCCTCCCACCGAGATGTGAAGTATTTAGGCAACTGTATATCGAAAATGCAAACCAGCCAGTTTTCGTAGATTCTCAAGAAATTATTGAAGGTGTTTTTATTGGTAAATGTATTGTAGATTCAAAAACTCCAATTTTGCGAATATTAAATACAACTAATGAAATGAAAGTTGTCCATAGTTATGATGTTAAAACAGAAAAGCTTTCCAACTTTTATATTTATTCTATTAACAAGAATAATCCTAGTGATGACCGGGTTCAGACCCTGAAACAAATTTTGAATGATAAAATGCCTGATTATATAAAGAAAGATTTGATGCAATTATGCGAAGATTATTCGGACATTTTTACTTTAAAAAATGATACAATGACAATTAATAATTTTTATGAACAAAAATTAAGACTCAAGGATAAGGAACCAGTTTACATAAAAAATTATCGTCTTCCATATACGCAGCGGAATGAAATAAAAAGGCAAGTTCAGAACTTACTTGATAATAATTTAATAGAGCCCAGCATTTCAAACTACAATAGCCCATTAATTTTGGTGCCAAAGAAAAGTACAGATAACAGTAAAACATATCGAATGTGCGTAGATTTCAGAGCTATTAACAAAAAGTTGATTGCTGATAAATTCCCATTGCCAAGGATGGATGACATACTCGATAATTTGGGTCGTGCGAAACATTTTTCTGTAATAGATCTGTATTCTGGTTTTCACCAAATTCCACTTCATGAAGACTCAAGGGACTTAACGTCTTTTAGCACAGATCAAGGTGCATTCCGTTGGAAAGTTCTACCGTTTGGACTCAATGTAGCTCCGAACTCATTCTCTCGCATGATGTCAATTGCATTTTCTGGTTTGGAACCAAATAAAGCTTTTTTATACATTGATGATATCATTGTAATTGGCTGTAGCAAACAACATCATTTGAAAAACTTACTTAACGTGTTTGACATCCTAAGAAAATTTAATTTAAAGATAAACCCTTATAAATGCAACTTTTTCAGACCTGAAGTTACATTTCTTGGACACAGGTGTACTGCAAACGGACTTTTACCCGATAATACCAAAATTTTAGCTATTAAAAAATATACAACACCCACAGATAAGGACGCAGTTAAACGTTTTGTAGCATTCGCAAATTACTATAGACGTTTCATACCAAATTTCGCTTCTATAGCAGCTCCATTGAACTACATTACACGTAAAAGAATAAACTTTGTATGGGATGAAAGATGCCAAAAATCTTTTGAACAGTTAAAAACAGAATTAATTTCTCCAAAAATACTCCAATATCCAGATTTTACTAAACAATTCATTATTACAGTCGATGCTTCAAAAGTAGGGTGCGGTGCAATTCTTAGCCAGAACTTTGATGGTCATGACTTACCAATATACTATGCATCTAAAGCTTTTAATCGTTCAGAACAAAAGAAACCAACCATTGAACAAGAACTTATTGCCATATTTTTCGCTATAACACAGTTTCGACCGTATGTTTATGGGACCGAATTTATTGTCCGAACCGATCATAGGCCATTGGTATACCTCTTTAATATGAAAGACCCTTCCTCTAAACTTACAAATATTAGACTCAGACTAGCAGAATATAATTTTGTAATTGAACACATCAAAGGTAAAAATAATGTCGGTGCTGATGCACTATCTCGGATTTCAATTGACGAATTGAAGAACGAGATGAGTACAGGAAAAGTTTTAGCCATGACGACGCGCGCAATGTCTAGGCAAAATGAAACATATAAAAAGCCATTACAAAAGGATACTATTGAAGAATTAAGAATATATGACAAATTTCCACAAGAATTTAACAAGAAAATTGCGAAGATAAAATCAGAAATATTTTACAAAAACGAAAAGATAACTAATATAAAATTGAAAATGTACAATAAATTTAAACTAGTTGCAACTGTTAATATTGTTAACGAAACATTGAACTTAGGGGCAATGCTTTTGAGGCTACAAGAAGAGGCCAACAATAGTAACATTTACGCGGCAGAATGGTCCAAAGACGATCCATTGTTTTCAATATATAGCATTCAACAATTAAAAACCCATGGGAACAAAACGTTAAAATCATTACAAATTATATTAGTCGATCCAATTGAAACGGTAAAGGAAGAAGCTAAGAAAACTGAACTTTTACAAACTTTTCACAATGATCCAATTATAGGAGGACATTGTGGTCGCAAAAGGCTGTATGCCAAATTGAGGACAAGATATTATTGGAAGAATATGACCAAAGACATTTCTTCATTTGTTAGGAACTGCGAACAATGCAATTTAAATAAAGTTAAAGTTGGTAATAAAGAAAAACTGATATTGACACCAACACCTAATAAGCCTTTCGATGTCGTAGTATTGGACACAATAGGTCCTTTGCCAATATCTAAATACGGAAACAAATACGCTTTAACTTTGATTTGCGACTTCACGAAATATCTTGTAACAATATCGATACCCGATAAAAGTGCAAGAGTAGTAGCTCAAGCAATATTTGAAAATTTTATTTTAATCTACGGAAGAATGAAATCTATTAAATCAGATCTTGGTACAGAATTTAAAAACGAAATATTCTGTGAACTATGTAAACTTTTAAATATTGAGATAAATTTTTCAACTGCCTATCATCATCAAACTTTAGGGACAGTTGAGCGCAATCATCGTGTTTTTAATGAATACATTAGATCATATATTAGAGAAAATATCACGGACTGGGACACGTATTTAAAGTATTTTTCATTTTTTCACAATACCACTACAAGCACAGTCTTTGAAAACAGATACACACCATACGAACTAGTTTTTGGTAAAAATGCGAGCATGCCAAATGATTTAAATCTTGATATAATTGATCCTCTCTATGACGTTGAAAATTATAGCAAAGAAGCTAAATTTCGTTTGCAAAAATCCCACATTATGGTAAAGAAACTTTTAGAAAAACAAAAACTAAGAAATAAAGAATTATATGACAGATCAGCAAATCCAAGTAATTTTAAATTAAACGATAAAGTATTTTTAAAAAAGGAACCTTACGAAAAATTTAAAAGCATATATGAAGGTCCATATACTATTACAAGAATTCAAGGGGTCAATGTAACTATTTATGATGAACGATCACTAAAAAGTAAAGTAGTACACAAAGATAGACTGAGAATAGCTACCCTAACAAACTCTTAAGTTACTTTAACAAAACACAAGCTTAGACATTAATTTTTTTTTTCATGTGTATGTATTTATTATAAACCATGTAGAAATAAAGACATGAAACCCTAAAATAAACATAAATGAAAGAAAATAATATTTTTTTGGAAAATTTTTTATATATATAAAATTATATAAAATTTAAACATGAAATAATCAAAATTTTATATGAAAACCTAAGTAGCTGTAAACATGCATACAAAAAAAAAAAAAAAAAAAAAAAAAAAAAAATTGAATTGTAAAATATTTTATACTTGAAATAGATTAATTTCTTATTTCACATTATTTTTAATATATTAATCAATATTTAGAATAAATAGAAAATTTTAAATTGTAAAATATTTTATACTTGAAATAGATTAATTTCTTATTTCACATTATTTTTAATATATTAAATCAATATTTAGAATAAATTGGAAAATATTGAATCAAACAGCCTGATCACCTGGTTGATTCAACATTTTTTTTTTAGAAGGGAGGTGTAGTGCCAATGCATCCCCAGTATAGAAATTAATCAAATACTTGGCATTACTGTATAATAAGAGAATTATTGTATAAAATAAATTAACAGACGACAGTCTGCACACAATCGTCAACGCGACTAGTAGTTTTATTTTTAGATCTTTTTGTTTGAACACCACATTCACTACAAAATAAATCAAAAACAAATATATAAGCCCAACTACTGAAAAGATTTGTGGCAAACCATAAAATGTACCTAGAAATAATTATTTACAGCCAGGTTATTACTTGAAAGCAAACGCCGTTAAAAAAAAAGATGCCAAACAAAAACTGCTCCTGTTATATTTGCCATCCTGCCTGCCTGCTACACCATCATCATCATCATCGTCGATTTCAATGACAGCTAAAGTTAATTTTTGAGTTCATGATTTTAACAATATTATTCTTTTACTGTCAATAAAAATTTTAAGCGACAAAAGAATCGTTTATATTTGTTTGTTAACTGCAAAAATATTCAATCAATAATCTTATGCTACATAAATTTTTGCTCTTGCAACAAATTCCAGTGTCCTTTTTGCAAAGCAAAATTTAATGGTTGCATGTAAATTTCTTGTCAGTTACTTTTTAACGCAAAGTAAATTTTCTCGTTTTACATAAAATAAAGCCATTCGATAGGCATCTCGCCTATAAACAAGTGCCAAAATGTATCGCAAGAGTACTTATTTTGCTTTCTTCTTTTTCCTTTTATTATTTGTTTTAACAAAATTCAGCCAAAAATATTAAAAACGGAATTTGGCTGCAGTCCAAAGAAAACTGAAATAATTTTGTGTCTCTTGCGAGTAAAATTAAAGTTATAGAAGTTATTTTTCGTTATCACTGAGAGAAAAGAAATGGTTAAACACTAAATTTCAAATGGCATCTAATTGTCTCAAGTAATAATTTTTTTTCTTTTCCAAATTAAATCGCACAGTTTTCAGAGCTACAGGCCATAAAATGGCAAGAAATATTTAAAGCGAGTAAGAACGACCTGGGGCCAAATTGCCGCACTCGATATCGGTCGAAATTTCCATACAATTTAAATGGAAATTTCGATCGATATCGAATGCCGTAATTTGCCCCCTGTTTGAATCTTAATCCAAATCCAAATGTTTAATAAATAAAAACTCTATTTTAAGCCCCATCACTCCGGGAGATGGGCCGTGTGGGTGACATCCCGCCTTTGCCATAAACCACTAACAAGTCAATTTTTAGGGTTATTAATGTAAAAATAAATTTTTTTTTTAGGGTCATTTAGGGGACCAAGAGGTTGGGGAGGTTAGGGCAGAGGTAGATTAGAGAACGTCTCAGCTGCGTTGTAAATTCCTTAAAAATTTCATTTTTAAAGAATGCTGGCTTAAACTGTACAATTTGTTAAATATTTTCACTATTTTTCCATGTAATACGTTACCGCAAAGCCCACTAAAGCGGGCGGGGTTCAAAAATGGATTTTTTTTTATTTTATGGCTCCAAGTTTAACGCGTTAGACCTTCTTTGACATAAAAATATATCATTTGCCTGACAAAATTACCAAAAAAAAATCAATGAGTGTTCGAACTCACGGGCGATGTACTAACACCTTTTTGTTTATTTATTTTATATTAAACCCACAAAAAACAAAGAGAATGCAAAGCAACAGACAAATGTACATACATACATTGTTATGTTTGTACATAAGCTACATACGCTGCTGTCTTGCTATCTCATTTTTATATATGTACGTATAACCACGTCACTATTCTCTTTGCTATGCATAAGGCAAAACCGAAGATCAACATAAAACACTTTTTTAATATTACTCCAAATTAATACTCCGAATTAAAACACTTAAATCTCCGCTCGCCGATATCGGTTCGCCTTAATTTTTGGCCTAAACTCTTCGTCGAAACTCGCACTAGCGTTTTAATCCAAAAATTAATAAAATGGGCTATGAATTTCCGGATAAAATCGCGTGGGAAAATTATATGAAAATCGCCCTTTCAATACCGACTGCCAAGCAACAACAACAAACAAACAAACTCTTACACATACACTTGCGTATGTATTGAAACTGATAGTTTACTGCCCTAGAGGCGCGCGTATAGATGTTAACACATAAAAAAAAAACTTTAAAATTTATATTGTTTTTCAGAGGTTGGTTTAGTTCTTCTTAGGGGAACTTTTTCCCTCTAGATCGATTCAGCCCATTTACGAACTTGAGCTGTGCTATCCTTCAAGATATATTTATACCAAATTTCAAGGGTCTAGCTCTTTCATTTTCAAGATATTTGTGTCTTCAAAAACATTTTAATATATGTAAAAGTGATTCGTTAAAGGTTTTTTAACTCTTCTCACTCCAGATACGGAAATTTTGCTTATTGGCGCAGCCATTTAAGCACAAATGACCCTCATCATTAGACCGAATTTTTTGATGAAAATTATCAAAAAATCGATGATCGTTTGGCTTCAATTTTTACACGAGCTGTATTTTATAGATACATGACCCAAAATCCTACGAATACTAATTTGCTAAGTACGAGTAATTGAAGGTTAAAGGCCAACACGTTGAGAACTTAAGAGAAGTTCAAGTTCAATGCCGCTTCTAGTCTCCCTTCCACAATAAATTTCCCTAATTCTAGCGCAATGCATCGCATATGTACGATCCAAGATAAAAAACACAAACAATAATCTTTATGCTCTACAGCAATATTTGGCTGTGGCTAAAAAACTCTTGGAATTTTTTATTCATTGACTATAAAAAAGTTTTTGTTTACATTCGATCATTTTATTAAGAGCCACTAAAAAAACAAATACATCAAAACAAACATTTATTGTGGCATAAAAATAAATTTGTTTGTAATTAGTGTGCGAGTCTGAATAAATATTAGGAAAATAAATATAATTAATTGTCGCATACACACAAAAACACATAAATGAAAACCGGATTTTTAAATATATCAACTAAGCAGAAAATTTTAAAATCGAATAATCGATTAACCGAAAACACTAATATTTAATTTTACACTTAAAATCATGATGTCAATTTGGCATTTCTTTATGTTGAAAAATTATCTTTTTATACCCTCCAAAAAACAAAATTGGAGGGTATATTCACTTTGTCATTCCGTTTGCAACGCAGCGAAATATCCGTCTCAGACCCCATAAAGTATATATATTCTTGATCAGTGATGAAATCTAAGACGATCTGAGCATGTCCCTTCGTCCGTCTGTGTAAATCACGATTCAGTCCAAACGAAAAGAGCCAGACCTTTGAAATTTGGTATAAATATATTTTGAAGGAAAGCACAGGTCAAGTTTGTAAATGGGTTGAATCAGGCTAGAGGGAAAAAAGTTCCCCTAAGAAAAACTAAACCAACCTCCAAAAAACAACATAATTTTCAAAGTTTTTTTGTTCTTTTTTAATTTTGTTAAGCAAATGATATATTTTTATGTCAAAGGAGGTTCAGCACGTTAAACTTGGAGCCATGAAATAAAAAAAATAAATTTTTGGACCCCGCCCCCTTTAGTGGGCGTTATTATGTGCAAATATGGTGTACAAATTTAACAAACTGTTTTACTTAAGCCTACATTCCTTGAAAATAACATTTTTAAGCTTTAATGACGAAGCTGAGACGTGAACTGGTACTACTCTGCCCTACTCCCTCCTCCCCCTTTGCCACCCTAAATGAACCTATCAACAAAAAAATTAAAAATAAAAATTAATTTTACATTTAATTATCCCAAACATTTATTTTTAGAGTTTTAAGGCAAAAGTGAAATGTCTCCCCCACGCCCCTTGCCAGAGAGACCCTGGCAAAATACAGTTTTAATACCCTCCAAAAAGAATTGGACCCCATAAAGTATTCTTGATCAGTGATGAAGTCTAAGACGATCCGGCAATGCCTATATGTTCGTCTGTGGAAAATATGATATAGTCAATTTTTGGACCCCGCCCCCTTTAGTGGGCGTTATTATATGAAAATATGGTCTAAAAATTTAACAAATGGTTTTACTTAAGCCTACATTCCTTAAAAATAAAATTTTTAAGCTTTAATGACGATGGTGAGACGTAACCTGGTACTCCTCTGCCATACCCCCTCCTACCCCTTTGCCACCTAAATGACCAAATAAAAAAAAAATAGAAAATATTTAAATGAATTTTACATTTAATTTTAAAGTTTTATGGCATAAGTGAAATGTCTCCCCCACGGCCCTTCCCGGAATGTCAAAATAGAGATATAAAATTGGCTACAGAGATGTCGTAAAGGAACTCTGTCCCACCAAGTTAAACATTTTAAATTTACTTACGAAATATTTAAAGGGTATTTCAGATTCGACCCGGTCGAATATAACGTTTTTACTTGTTTTTTTTTTTTTGATAATTTTCAGATTTATTGCAGCGAACCAGCAATTAAAATAACAAAACTTTAATATCCAACAGAATATTTCTTTAATTAAGACAAACTTGTCACTGAAACCGAAGAACACAAAAAGCATCTAAAAGGCAGGGCAAAAGTGTAAAATTAAAAAAAAAAATAAAATAGCAGTTGCAATAGTTGCAAGAATAACAGATTTAATGAACTTAATTATTATAAATGTATTTTAAGCAAAAAAAAATAAAATATCTGACATTCACTCTCTGTTGCAGCGTGGCTCGATTTTTGTAACACTGACTTTGTGGTAATTAAAAAAAAAATTATATATGACAGTGACAATAATGAGCACGTTTTAGAATTATTAAAATTTTAATAACACTCTGCCATAATAATGAAATATGAACAGAAGAATGAACACAAAATTAAAAGATTACAGCATATTTTATTTCTCAAAGTATGAAAATAAAAAATAAAAGGAAAAATAATTATAATTTTGCAAAAAGTTATTTGCGGATATATGAAAGTCTAGCTGCCGGTCTGCCTGCCTGCCGTAACATCAACTCCGTCCAATTTACATCACTGAGCTGATGTTGTACTCGCAAGAGATGATGGCGTTAATGACTAGCGGGATGGCAGCCAAAGCACTCTGTCTACCCGCACTTTGTAATTTCGCAATAACAACTTTTAAGGTTCGTGGGCTTGCTTTTATTAAATGGTCTTTATTGTTGCTCGCGAAATAATAAGAAAATTGTGATTTTAGCTCACCCACAGCTGGTGTGTGGGCTTTAATACGCGCCAAAGGTTTCTGTTAGAGGCCACTAGAATACATGAGATTTTGTGAGCTTTAATCTCGCGTTTAATAAAAGTTTTAATGAAATTATTATCATTATTATTAATAATTGACGTGGCTGATTTGGATTGTTTTGTTAAAGAGAACAAATTTAATACAATGACATCTTAATATGAAGCAATGAAGTACTTTTTGAAAAGAACTTTTTTTAAAAGTAGTTTTATAAAAACGTACTTTTTTAAAAATTACTATTTTAAAAAGTACTTTCATTAAAAAGTACTTTTTTAAAAAGTACTTTTATAAAAAGTGCTTTTTTAAGGAGTACTTTTATGAAAATTACTTTTATAAAAAGTTCTTTTATAAAAAGTACTTTTATAAAAAATACTTTATTAAAAAGTACTTTTATAAAAAGTGCTTTTTTAAAAAGTACTTTTATAAAAAATACTTTATTAAAAAGTACTTTTATAAAAAGTACTTTTATAAAAAGTACTTTTTTAAAGGGTACTTTTTTGAAGGGTACTTTTTTGAAGGGTACTTTTTTGAAGGGTACTTTTTTAAAAAGTACTTTTTTAAAGGGCACTTTTTAAAAAGTACTTTTTCAAAGAGTACATTTTCAAGATTTTCTGTTTCAAAAGTTGATTTTTTGAGAGCCACTTTTTTATAACGAACTTTTTTTAAGAATTGCCTTTTTAAAATGTTCTCTTTCAAAAGCTGATTTTGGAGAGCAACTTTCTTATAACATACTTTTTTTTTAAAAGTACTTTTTCAAAATGTACTTTTAAAAAGTAGATTTTTTATGGAATTTTTTTTTAACATATTTTTTTAATAAGTAGTTTAAGAACTCCTTATTTTTTAAACAACTTTTTATATGTAGTTTTTTTAAAAATTTTAATTTTAAAGGGAGTATTTTTGTTTGGAACTTTTTTAATAATGTTTTTGATACGAACTTCTGTAATAAGATAATTGTGGAAATTGTTTTTAAAAGAAGATTTTTAATGGCTAATTTTTCAGAAAGGTAATTTAATACAGGCCATTATTACAATTTAATTTTAGTTAAAAGTGGGATTTATTTATTTATTTTTAAGTGTCTTTTTACAGTTTTTATTTTTAAGATTAATTTCTTAAGGATATATTACAAAAAATAATTTTTTTTTTGTTATGAAGGCTTTTGAAACGCATTTCTTCATTTGAGAGTATGATTTTATGTAAAGTTTTTTAAAAATACTTTAAAGAAAGCATAATTGGGATTATTAATGGCTGGTATTTCAGTACTTAAATGAGTGTTTTTTAATCCAGTTTTTTTTTTTGTAGTTGCTTTCATTTACATTTTCCTTTGAGAAAATGTCGAATCACTGGAGACTAAAGGAAAGTAGTTTTTAATCTTTTTTGCTAATTTCAGAAATGCTGACCACATATTTAGTTCAATTGACAATCTAGTTTATCGATTCAAATGTAATCTACTTATTATACACAATGCAAAATCAATTCTAAATCCGTTGTAAGCCATTTAAACGATGTCCTATTTTTACTTTATTATATGGAGTTCTTAAAATACAAATCCGAGTACAATCATCTGATATTTCATTCATCGAACAATACTCTCGTATATAACATTTTAATGATGAGTTCAAATGTCTTGTGCATTTTGCTTGATTTGAAATTACAATCAAGTAGAAGCAATAACCAGCCAACCAGCCAACCAACCAACACTCACTCGCATTACGTTGTTACACATGCAATCTACAACAATAATATTATTTATTTTATGATCTCTGACATTTATCTTATTCAAAGATGAAAATACGAGTAACAAAAGAACCGAAAAAAAGGAAGGAATGTGAGTAATACAATAACGAAACAAAAATTGGAAAATACTCGTATAATTCATGTAACTGCAGTTAATACACTTATACTCGTACACAACTACCAGTAGAGATATGTACGTGGCTGTAAGTGTGTGTATGTAGTAAGTAGGAGCTACAACAACATAATTTGTTTCATTTTTATTGTACGAGTAAATAGATGTTGCTACAATGTAGCAACAGCAGCAACAACAACAGCAGCTTTGCAATGCATGGACTTTGCTATACGATTAAATAAATATATTGTGCTGTCTGTGTATGTTGCACGAATAGAATTCTGTGTGCAACACATTCAGTTGACCTTTTTAAGAAACTCTGACTTAAAATAGTACAACGAACGAACAAGCGACTGACGGCAAGATAAATTACAATGGTCTTTTAGTTTAACAGCAAATAAGTAAGAGCAAAAAATAAAAAATAAAAAAAAATAAATAAATGAAATATTTGATACATGGAATGTCTTGGCTTACACTCACAAAAATATGTGTGGCAATTGCCATATTGACCGCCCGCTAACTTGCAGCGTTTGAAGGATCACTGAACCACTGGAATATAGCACTTGTATTTTTTATAACACCTCGGCTGATTGTCAACTGTGGCCGTAGAGAATGGTTGTGTTTCACCAAAATTATTGCCATTTTATTCGAGTGTATTAGAAAAAAGCTATTGTTTATTTAAAAATAAGAGCAAAAAAAAAACTTAATATAAAAATGATTGTACTCGCTGTGCATTATTCTCTCGTCCTCCTCCAACAATCATCATTATTTTTCCATTTCAGCTTAGATTTCTCGTAAATAATTTTTCTTTACAACAATTTTTCTTTTCGCCTTTTTTTCTCTTACTTTTTTTTTTTTTTTTTTTTTTTTTTGTTGTTTATCTTGTCGACAATGTCGTTTTCGTTGCTACTGCCATCTTTTGAAAGTTGGTAACTAACGTATAACGTTGGCTGCTTGGCAACGCGAGTAACCAGCCGATGGTGGGACAAGAGCTGGTACGGTCCAAGATGCTAATGTACTGACGGCGTTTGAAAGTTGCATATTCATTGCGGAAATTTAAGAAAAAAACTTTTGTGTCGGATTGTGTACGTTGAAGTTTTAATATGCAAAGTAGGTTACATGCGCTTTAAACTTAAAGTTTTTTCTTTCTTCTTCGAAAATTTGTGTTATGAGTATTATTTCTGTTATTTAAAATAAGTTTGTCATCTAGTTGTATGCACACGTCATCGACATCAAGATAAAAATACTTGTTTATAGTGGGCCCGAGCATTAAAAGTTCTTGCTGCGAGTATCTCAGGTATAATTGTGGATGTAAATCGTATTAGGGAAAATAATAATCGAATAAAACGAAATTATTCAATTGAAATTAGTTCCTATATACATATTGTTCGTATGATATGAATTGACAACAATTATTCCAAATATGTGATACTGATTATATTTATAAAATAAATTAAGTCAACTAAAAAGATTTCAGATGAGTAGGGATGAACAAAGTGTAGCGGTTTTCGAAAACAGCTGTTCTACTCTGCTGTCGAAGTAGAATAATTAAAACTCATGTTTTAAATTCCCCTTGTGTCTAGGAATATTTATCAGGTCTTTATGAATTTAAACAAATATTGAAACAATTAGCTCATAAATCTTAATTGAAATTAAAAAAAGAATTTGAAATAAAATTAATTTTCCTTAAAGATATCTGTTTGAATGGCATTTTTTATAAGGTACTTTTATAAAGGTACTTTTTCAAAGGTATATTTTTTCAAAGGTAATATTTTTTTAAGAATGTTTTTAGGTACTTTTTTTAAGAAGTTTTTTTTTAAAGTTGCGCTTTTTAATAAAATACCTTTTTTTAAAGAACTTTTCAAAGGTACTTTTCTTAAAAAGCGCATTTTTAGAAGTCACTTTTTTGTTATTCAAAATGTATCTTTTAAATAGGTACTTTTTTTTAGAAAGTAATTTTTTTAAAAAAGGTCCTTTTTTTGAAAATAAAACTTTTAAAGTACCTTACCGTTTTAAAAGTTCTTTCTTTAATATATACTTGTCTTAAAATGTACTTATTTAAAAGGTACCTTTTTAAAAGTTCTTTCTTTAAAATATAACTGTTTTAATATGTACTTTTTTTAAAGTCACGTTTTATAAAAGGTACGTTTTTAGAAGGTACTATTTTTAAAATATACTTATTTAAAAAGGTACTTTTTTAAAAGGTCCGTTTTAAATAAAGTACTTTTTTTAATTTACTTTTTCAATTAACTTTTCTTAAACAACTTTGTTAATAAATTACTTTTTTAAAAGGTACGTTTTTGAAATAGTACTATTTTTAGAAAATACTTTTTTAAAGGTATTTTTTTCAAAAGTTGCTTTTTTAAAAGGTACTTTTTTAAATGTTACTTTCTTAAAAGAGTACTTTTTTAAAAGGTACGTTTTTGAAATAGTACTATTTTTAGAAGGTATTTTTTTCAAAAGTTGCTTTTTTTAAAAGGTACTTTTTTAAATGGCACTTTTTTAAGAGAGTACTTTTTTGAAAGGTACGTTTTTGAAATAGTACTATTTTTAAAAGGTACTTTTTTAGAGGTATTTTTTCAAAAGTTGCTTTTTTTAAAAGGTACTTTTTTAAATGTTACCTTTTTAAGAGAGTACTTTTTTAAAAGGTACGTTTTTGAAATAATACTATTTTTAGAAGGTACTTTTTTTAAAGATATTTTTTTCAAAAGTTGCTTTTTTTAAAAGGTACTTTTTTAAATGCCACTTTTTTAAGAGAGTACTTTTTTAAAAGGTACGTTTTTGAAATAGTACTATTTTTAGAAGGTACTTTTTTTTTGAAGATATTTTTTTCAAAAGGTGCTTTTTTTAAAAGGTACTTTTTTAAATGGCACTTTTTTAAATAGTACTTTTTTTAAATGACCTTTTTTTAAAAGTACATTTTTTTAATTTTTGTGAATAACTACTTTCTTACAATTAAAATTTTTTTAACTACTTTTTTTAATAGGTAGTTTTTTAAAAAGTAATTTTTTTAAGATATGATATTTTCTATTAGCTTTTGTTCTTCATTACTTTAGTCATTTAAGTATATTTGTTGAGCCCGAAATCTTTTTATAAAACTATTACAGAATTTATTTTTAATATTAATGGATAAAATCTGCAGTAAGTAATTTTATAAAAACTCCTTAGTCGCAATTATTTTTTAAACGTAGCCAGACCACTAACTGTTTACTCTCTTTCGAGAGTTTTGCATCTCACTCGCACTAGTTAATTTCAACACCTCAGATAACTGTTTAGATTTACAGTTCTTCTGAGGAATTTTCCGTGATTAACCACGTTGCTACTTCCTATGTGAAGGCATAGGTCGTGTACAGTCAGTCATAGTAGCGGAAGAAAAGTACGAGTTAAAAACATCGCCGACAT
This sequence comes from Linnaemya tessellans, assembly GCA_951800035.1. Lineage (NCBI taxonomy): Eukaryota > Metazoa > Arthropoda > Insecta > Diptera > Tachinidae > Linnaemya > Linnaemya tessellans. The sequence goes on along the minus strand of OX637533.1, from coordinate 99,460,426 downwards.
ATGGTCTGAGTCACCCCGCCCGGCACCCGTGCACCAAATACTTTGCTTCTTGAAGTGTACATTTGACACATTGAATTGAAACTATTGGCAATATTTAAATGAAAACATTTGCAAACTATTCCTTTAAATACAACAAATCGATGAATGGTTTCTTCAATAAGGTTATTCAAATAAAAAGTGCTTGAAGAGAATAATATTCGAATAATATTATTCGAAAAATATTATTCGAATAATATTATTCGATTAATTTTTTCGAATAAAAATTTTCATATAAAATTATTCGAAGAGTGATCGTGTAAAAAATACTACAAAAAATATATATTACCAAATTGTTTTTTATTATTCGATTAATATGCATGTAATCAAAATTAATTAAATAAATTTTAATCGTACACATTTACCAGAATAAGTGTAAAAAAATCTGCCAATGTCATAACGATTAAAAAGTAAAAAGGAGTTAATCGAATAAATTAATCGAATAAATATTTTCTGAAGGATGTGATATATAAATAATACTTCTCATACAGTCGAATGGAGTGTATGAAATATAGCAATAAAATTCAAAATATGTTTCAACTATTGACCCAAGATTTTCCTTTAAAATTCCATGATTTGGGATTCATGTAGTCCGAATATGTAACACCGCAATGTTGGAAACGGCTGCCCTAAGGCATGTATAGAAATAAGTGTGTACGTACCAGCAGCATTACAGTGTGAAATTTACGTGAGAAGAATTTTTCCCCGTCTACTTTTGTATGCTGTTGTTGTAGTAGCTGCAGTTGTGTTTGTTAGCGAAATTATTTTTTGTTATTGTTTCAAATATACAAACACATCCCATTCATCTAAGCATGCAACCGAACGTACAAACGCAAACTTATTATTTGCTTTTATGCAAGTATGTAGTACGAAAAACAGCACTAACACACACTTTAATACGTGCAACATGTTGCAAGTTTGTGTATTTCTTTAGTTTCTGTGAAAAGTTTTTTGCTATTTTACTTAATTTTTTTTTCTTTTTGCATCTCACGGATGTTGAAGATCCATAAAAATGAAGAAAAACTGAAACACAAATATGGTACTGAATGCTGAATGCAAGTTCTTCTTGGCTTATTGTATCTGCCGTAGTTGTGGCTGTTTTTTTTATTTTTTTACATATAAAAATTAAAGTAAAGTGAACTTTAATTTAAAATAATGAAAGAATTTTGCTTATTTTTTGGAAAAAGAAAGAAAAAAATAACACGTAAACGGCTCACAGCTCAAAGCTCAAGAGAAAATTTTGTGATGAAGATTAGGCCAATTTTAATAATGCCAAAAATGTTTAGTTGGAAAAGACTTCAGGCGAATCCGACATTTAGCATTTAAATGCATACTGATGGGAAATATGTAAGTTTATACGAAGCAGCATTTGGAAATTATGGTTTTAAACTTACTCTGTAACAAATTTTGTAAAATGAAATTTAAGAAAATTAGTATAAGAAAAAATTTTATGAAATTGGCCACATTTAAAGGAAGGGAAAGGTAATTAATGTGATAGTGTGATAAAAATTTTCCAGATGTGAAAATTAATCGAAAACCAAAACTAATCCAAGAATGATGAATTCAATACAATCGTATCAAATATCATTCGACTAAAATTGAATTATATATTATCATTTAAATCAATTTGATTAACACTAAAATCATGAGCATTTTCATTTTGCATAAACGTTATTAAATAATACGAAAAGCAGTTTTGAACAAGTCAGGTAACGTTCCATACCGAGAATCAGTTTCCTTATGATTTAAGATACATAAATGCATATTTTTATTTCCATTCATAGAACTTTTTAAATTAATAGTTTAATGCGGCGGCGGTTTACATGCTCGAAGGTAATTTTTATAAAAAAGTATTTTTTATATAAAATACTTTTAATAGAAGGGTACTTTTTATAGAAGACACTTTTTATAAGTTAATTAAAAAAAAGATAATTTTTCTAAAAGGTACTTTATATTAAAGGTCCTTTTATAAAAGGTATTTTTTTTTATAAAAAAAGTACTTTTTATATAATCTTTTATAGAAGGTACTTTTCATAAAAATTTTATTTTGTAAAAGTACTTTTTATAAAAAGTACCTGTTATAACAAGTGCCTTCTATAAAAAGGACCTTTTATAAAAAGTACTTTTTTATAAAAGGTACTCTTTATAAAAGGTACTTTTTATAAAAATTTCCTTTCGTTAAATCTCTTTTTAGACAAGGCATCTTTTGTGAAAGTTACTTTTTACTAAAGGTACTTTTTATAAAAAATACTTTTATAAAAAATACTTTTTATGAAAAGGTACTTGTTATAAAATGTATTTTTTTTAAGGTACTTTTTATTAAAGGTACTTTCTGCGAAAGCTACTTTGTACATAAGGCACTTCCTATAAATGTTACTCTTTATATATAAAATACCTTATGCAACAGGTACTTTTTATAAAAATTTCTTTTCGTAAAAGTACTTTTTAGACAAACTACCTTTTGTGAAAGTTACTTTTTATAAAAGGTAATTTTTATTACAAATACCTTTTTTTATAAAAAAGTAGTTGTACTTTTTTTTACTGAAAGTTATTTTTTATAAAAGGTACTTTTTATAAATGATACTTTTTATAAAGGTACTTTTTACAAAAGGTACTTCTTTTAATAGGTATTTTTAATAAAAGGTACTCTTTATACAAGGTACTTTTTATAATAGGTACTTTTTATAAAAGATACTTTTTATAAAAGGTACTTTTTACAAAAGGTACTTTTTATAAAATGTACTTATTATAAAAGGTACTTTTTATAAAAGTTACTTATTATAAAAGGTACTTTTTATAAAAGGTACTTTTTATAAAAGGTACTTTTTATAAAATGTACTTATTATAAAAGGTACTTTTTATAAAAGTTACTTTTTGTAATAGGTACTTTTTATAACAGGTACTTTTTATAAAAGGTACTTTTTATAAAAGGTACTTTTTATAAAAGGTACTTTTTATAAAAGGTACTTTTTATAAAATGTACTTATTATAAAAGGTACTTTTTATAATAGTTACTTTTTATATAAGGTATTTTTTTTTAACAGGTACTTTTTATAAAAGGTACTTTTTATAAAAGGTACTTTTTATAAAAGGTACTTTTTATAAAAGGTACTTCTTATAAAAGGTACTTCTTATAAAAGGTACTTCTTATAAAAGGTACTTTTTATAAAAGGTACTTTTTATAAAAGGTACTTTTAGTAAAAGGCTGTATATTAATTTTTAAGGGCGATTACAGGTTTTTGTCGATAATTGGAACCCAATATTCAGATTACTATTGAGGCCAGATTTATGGGAAAACGTAGTAAAAAATTAGAATAATCGAATGGATCATAAAAGCCTTAGTCGTGGTAAACATAGGCCGAAAATCATATGCAAAAAATAAATACCATGAAATGATTAAAATTATAATAAAGAAAATGCCATTCCATTGTTGTACATATTACAATTTTTAGTTCTCATGCGACTAAAAAAAATCACCCGTTACATATATATTTTTATGTTTTTGCTTTGATATTACCATTATTCCTTATTGAGGCCAATGAGAAATTGTCTAATTGAAACTGTGGTTTCAGCACAGTATGAGATGATTTATTGTCGAAATTTGATTTGTGAGGACAAATACTTTTCTTGTTTAAATAAAATATTTATTTACCTGAATGATTTGCACTTTCACGCGTGTTTTCGAATGGCACTCAATTGGAAAGTTGGAATTTAATGAAGGGGTACAAGTAACACTCAATTTGCCAAAAAATAAATTGGAATAACGGTTTGGAATTAAATACAATAGAACATTTTTTAAATTCAGTATGGAAAGAGAGAAGAGCTAAACAATATTTTCATAAATCGTGATAGGTTTTGGCTGTCTATTGCACGCAGGATTACACAGGGCAGCACGATTTATTATTAGTAACAAATATTGGCTGCTAGTTTTAGGTAAATCGCAATATTATTAATGAGCAATTAAAGCAAAAGAAATTACTTAAACAAGTCTTAAAGACGTCGTATACTGCCATCACACATATTTTAAAAATATGATCTTATTTGATCAGTTTTTATTTCATATGAGTTTTAGGGAACTTGTTGCCACATGTGTGCCGCCACAAACACATGCGTTATTTAAAAATAGAGGACATAAAAGTTTACGCAAAACAAAACTTTTAAATTCCACATATTTGAAAATTTATTTGCTTTTTTTTCAGAAACACACTAGACACTCGTGAACAAATTTCAAGCTGCTAAATCATTCATATAAAACTGTCCATGTTGCTCAACATATTGCGCAAAATTTAACACAGCGCCCAGCTTTATCGTACAAAAATTATTATATTGCAAATGTTGTATCGTAAATAATCTTTTTTTTATTAAATGTTTTACGCCACAATTCCAATTTAACTCAAACATACTGAAATTTTAAAAGATCATTAAAATATATAGAAGAGTAATAAACGTTAATGATAATTGCAAAAATCATTTAAAACTGAAACAAGATAAAGTGCATGTTATTCGATCATATCGGAACTAATAGAAATCCAAAGTAGGTTAACGAGCTGAAGGCAGCTTTGAAGTGAAACACTTAAAGAGTCATAATGGCAAAAGCAATAAAAGAAATTCATTGAAAGAAAAATCTTGTGCCCTTTTTTTCAGCAAATACTCGTATATATATTTTATAAATTGTTCTATTTATTTTAACAAAAATCAGTTTGATTTTCAATAATCATTGAAAATACTTGGCAAATTTTTTTTTTGAGACCGTTTTAAGTCATATGACGGCGTTATTTATTCATTTAATTGTATAGTAGGGAATTTTTGGTGGTTGGGTAATTTTCTTGCAAAATTGTGTTCTGATTCTGATCTTTTCATTCATCTCTTAAAAGTGCCTGGTATTTGCAAAATCAAACTACTGTGCGTCACACAAACCCCTAGAGAAGATTTCTTTTTCTTGCATTTTTTTTTCACAATTCTATAGCATGTTTGTAATTAAAATATATGTATATAAAATCTTGAAAACCTTTTCAAATCCTTGCCATCTTCAAGTGTATTGCGTAATTGTGTTAAGGATACGTAACAATTATGCACTCGTAGCTTAACAAATATTAATTTTGTATGAGAATATTAAAATAAATAGATACTAAATAAAGCTGTAAAACACATTCTCAAGACTAAAAATATATATTTAATTAAATGTTAATTGTATACATACGATTGTAAGCAAACACACACACACACTCGTACACATACCTGCAATGAAAAAGAATAAAATAAAAATGTAATTAATGATATTTATGATTCAAGTTTTCTATTCATTAAATGTAAATATTCAATAGAATTTATTGCATTTGAAATTGTAAAATCTTTTTTTTCTGTAATAGAATTTTTACAGATAAAAATAATTACAAATATTTATACAAAATTATTTACAATAAAATATTTTTAGTAATTAAAATGCATTTATTAGTTAACGAGCAAAATGATTAAGAAAAAGTTCTCATTCCTGAAAAAATAAAATTTATTCTTTTATTACAGTTGATTTATTGTTTTAGTTAATTTTTTGTTTGTTTTTTAAAAACTTGTACAAATTTTTATATTAGAAAACTTTTTTTAAATAAATTTTTAGGCAAAGATCAATATAAAAAGGGGCTCATAATAATTTTTTTATAAGTAGGGCATGGTATCGAGAGGATAAAGAAGATAAAAATTGTATTAGTCGGTTACCAAAAAACAAACAAAAAAACAAACAAAATTTGCAAAACTGTTGACCCTAAAGGTCATTCCTGCAATTTTTGACATGGAAATGTGCTGATCACTTCGAGCTCAAAAATCTAATGACAGTTTAATGAAATACTTTTATGTTAATTTTCAAACACGAATCACTTTTGAATAAACCAACCGATTCTTACGTGATCAGAGCTGTAGTAACGAATCGAGAACACTAATTGATCAGATATATAAATTTAGTTCTTTTTCTAGTCATGCATCAATTGATTATAACGCGGTTACAGACAATCGGTGTGGTTTTTCAATGTCCAGAGCTCATTAGTCTGTGGAATATATCGGTAAAGTTTTTTAAGATTAAACAAGTAAAAACGTTACATTCGACCGGGTCGAATCTTAAATACCCTCCAAATATTTCGTAAGTATATATAAAATGTTTAACTTGATAGGACAGAGTTCTTTTACGACATCTCTGTAGCCAATTTTAAATCTCTATTTTGACATTGAGTCATTCCGGGAAGGGCTGTGGGGGAGACGTTTCACCTCTGCAAGATCAGGGAACATCTTAGCTTAAGGAATAAGCATTTTTCAATATTTACACTATTTTTGCATACGTCAACTCCCACTGAAAGGGGCGGGGTCTAAAAATTAACTATATAATGTTATGGACACACGAACGTATGGGCATTGCCGGATCGTCTTAGATTTCATCACTGATCAAGAATCTATATAGATACTTTATGAAGTCCAATTCTTTTTGAAGGGTACTAAAACTGTATTTTGTCGGGGTCTCCCTGGCAAGGGCCGTGGGGGAGACATTTCACCTCTGCCATAACAGTTCAAAAATAAATGTTCGGAATAATTATATGTAAAATTTATAAATTTTTGCTTATAGCGTCAATTAGGTGGCAAAGGGGGAGGAGGGGGTAGGGCAGGGTAGTACCAGTTCACGTCTCAGCTACGTCATTAAAGCTTAAAATTGTTATTTTTAAGGAATGTAGGCTTAAGTATAACAATTTGTTACATTTTTACACTATTTTTGCGTATAATAACGCCCACTAAAAAGGGGGCGGGCTTCAAAAATTATTTTTTTCTATTTTATGCCTCAAAGTTTAAGGCGTTGAACCTTCTTTAACATAAAACTATATCTATGAAAAATATTCTTAATATTCCACTCTCAAAAATAATAAATAGAATGTAATCACGTTCATTTATTAAAATAAAAATAAAAATAAATAAAAAATAATTTGCAGTTTGGCAGATTTGAACCTATAGCCTGTTGGGAAAATTAACATCCTGTAATACAATTTACATAAATAAAGGTTCACTATTAAAATAGAAATTCATACATTAATTTAATAAAACTATATCATTTGCTTAACAAAATTACAGAAAAACTTTAAAAATGATGTTGTTTTTTAAAGGCTGGTTTAGTTCTTCTTAGGGGAACTTTTTTCCCTGTGGCCGGTTCAATCCATTTACGAACTTGACCTGTGCTATTTTTCAAGATATAGTTGTACCAAATTTCAAGAGTCTAGCTCTTTTCGTTTGGACTGAATCGTGATTTCCACAGACGGACGGACATGCTCAGTTCGTCTTAGATTTCATCACTGATCAAGAATATATATACTTTATGGGATCTCAGATGGATATTTTGGTGTGTTACAAACGGAATGACAAAGTGAATATACCCTCCAATTTTTTTGGAGGGTATAAAAGCCCCCGTTGGAAAAAACAATTTTTATACCCTCCAAAAAAGAATTTGGAGGGTATATTCACTTTGTCATTCCGTTTGTAACGCATCGAAATATCCATCTCAGGCCCCATAAAGTATATATATTCTTGATCAGTGATGAAATCTAAGACCAACTGAGCATGTCCGTCCGTCCGTCCGTCCGTCCGTCTGTGGAAATCACGATTCATTCCAAACGAAAAGAGCTAGACTCTTGAAATTTGGCATAAATATATTTTAAAACTTAGAGCAGGTTAAGTTCGAAGATGGGCTAAATCGGGCAAGGGGGAAAAAAGTTCCCCTAAGAAGAACTAAACCAACCCAGAAAAAACAACATACTTTTTAAAGTTTTTTGGTTATTTTGTTAAGCAAACGATATATTTTTATGTCAAATACGGTCCAACGCCTTAAACTTGGAGCCATTAAATAAAATAAAAATATTTTTTGACCCCGCCCACTTCAGTGGGCGTTATTATAGGCAAAAATAGCATAAAAATTTAACAAATTGTTTTACTTAAGCCTGCATTCCTTAAAAATAACACTTTTAAGCTTTAATGACGAAGCTGAGACGAATCCTGGTACTACTCTGCCCTACCCCCTCCTTCCCCTTCTCCCCCTAAATGACCCTACCAAAAAAAAAATTTTTTTTTTAAATTTTGTATATAATCATCCTAAGCATTTATCTTTAGAGTTTTATGACTGCCGATTTCTGTCCTACCCCCCCCCCCTCTTCCTTTGCCGCCTAAATGACCCTACCAAAAAAAATTTTTTTTTTTTTAAATTTTGTATATAATCATCCCAAGCATTTATCTTTAGAGTTTTATGACTGCCTGTTGCTGCCCTACCCCCTCCTCCCCCTTTGCCCGCTAAATGACCCTATTAAAAATAAATAAAAATTTTTTTTAATTTTGTGCATAATCATCCCAAGCATTTATTTTTAGAGTTTTATGTCTACCTGTTTCTGCCCTACCCCCTCTCCCCCTTTGCCCTCTAAATGACCCTATCAAAAAAATGAAATTTTGATTTTGTATATAATTATCCCAAGCATTTATTTTTAGAGTTTTATGACAAAGGTGAAATGTTTCCCCCACAGCCCTTGCTAGAGCGACCCCGCCAAAATACAGTTTTTATACCCTCCAAAGAGAATTGTGATGAAGTCTAAGACGGTCTAGCAATGCCCATACGTTCGTCTGTGGAAAACATGATATTGTATATATTTGAACCCCGCCCCCTTTAGTGGGCGTTGACGTACGATATTATATAAAGGAACTCTGTCCCACCAAGTTAAACATTTCAAATTCACTTACTAAATATTTGGAGGGTATTTAAGATTCGACCCGGTCGAATATAACGTTTTTACTTGTTTTTCTTACTTTTCTTCAGATTTCTCGAAATCATAGGAAATATAATTTTGATAGAACTCCTTAAAACGCCATTAGTTTTGTTCGATTCAGTCAAGGCGGTTCAAAGGTTATAAGCGGTTCACATATTTACATACAAGCACATGCATTCAAATACAGTGAAATTCTTTCTGGAGTAATAAGGGAATCATCGAAATCTAGATTTTTGTCAAACGGTGTAAAGCAAATAACTTTTTGATTTTTTTTTTTTTAAATTTTGAATTTTCTCAGCGAAAAAGTTAAAAATTATATTGTGCATATCTGCATAAAAATACCTTTCCAAACATATATAGTTTTTCAATATTGGCGTGCGATAAGATATCGAAAAGTGTACCACAATAAATTGTGAGGCGTATTTATATATAAAATTTTATTTCGCCGGCGCATATGCTACAACATTGACAAATGCAAAATCGTTGTAGTACATGATATAAACAAAATATAAGTTACAGAGTTTAAAAGCGATATTTTTTGTTAATTTTATCAACGGGCTTAAGTTCGAATCTGCAAGACTGCAAACCATTTTTTATTATTTTATTAATAAATGAATTTGTTCAAATTCTATTTTTATTAATTTATATTAAGATTGGAATATTAAGAATATTTTTTCTTAATATAAATTAATAAAAATAGAATTTGAACAAATTCATTTATTAATAAAATAATAAAAAATGGTTTGCAGTCTTGCAGATACGAACTTAAGCCCGTTGATAAAATTAACAATTTACATAAGAAAGTTCGACTAATAAAAATTCATACATATGTAATTTAAAGCGATATTTTTTCATAAAAAAATATATAAATAAAATGTATTCCAGATTTATTTTGAGAAAATTTTTTAAGAAAAATTTTTAATAATTGAAAGTGAAATGTATTCAAAAATTAACGGTTAAATTTTTAGAACATAAAGTTTAAACTACAATTTGTTTACAATTATAAATAAGGGGTTTTTCCTATTCAAATTAAAATTTTTCGGGTTATTCACATATTAGTTGCAGCTATCTTTCAGCTGATAGAAATATTTCCAGATTAATCGGGGGCCAAATTACGGCATACGATACTGATGGAAATTTATAGTTAATTTTTATGGTAATTTCGATCGATATTGAATGCGGTATTTTGAGCCCGCGATAGAAATAATGTTGCGATCTGCCAATTATTAAAATACTTTACAGCTGTGCTTGAATCAGAGCCGTAAAAGTATTACTTGTAGCATTTTATCTATGCCATTGCCATATCCTGAAGACACAAAGGATCTGTGCTTCACCAAATTCAATTCCACACCAATATTTACTTCCAAGTTCGTCATTCTTCATTCCTGCTGTAAAACCGTTGTAAGTCTTGTTACATGCTTGCTTAAGACATTGAATAATAGTATTAAAATTTTACAAAACGTTTTTATTGTTTCTACATTTCCCTTTCCACGACATCCACAGCACACACACACACACAAACATACACACACAGCCAAAAAAAAAGAAAAAGTTAATAAATAAACTTTCTATTTCTTGCAAGTCGGGGTGACAATGTGGATTTTTCTTATTAACGAAAGCTAAACGAAAGAAAGGAATTTTTTCTTCAGTGTCAAGCATTTTTCCTGTTCATATTTTTCAAATTTTTTTTTATCCTTTTATTTAATTTTTTTCATTATTTTTTTTTTGTTCTTCAAGTACAAGTTTCGGGTTTTTTCTACTTTATTTTTGAATTTTATTCAAGTCATTGTTAGCATTTGGTTGAGATATACTATTTTCCTGTTTTATGTTCAGTGCACAGTGGGCTTCAAGGAAAAAAATATAATAAATTTACTAGAAACTTTTATAACCGAATTGTTATATGTTTTTCAGCAGCGTATACAATAAGGGGCAGAGATAAAAAATAAATTTTTAATTTTTAAAATTTTTTAAAAATTTTTTAACATTTTTTTTGCAGTTATTTTATAATTCTGAATTTTATACCCATAAAAAAACCGGCCTTTATTACCCCCGCTGTTTAGACTTTGTCAATTTATTGTAAAAATATTGTCAAACTGTGCCATTGTGCACTGCCATGCATTGCATATTGCAAGAGTACGAGTATTAAGACAATATTAAATAGAAAAAAACAATGCAGAAGAACCATTCAGTTAGTTACTTGGCTTGTTACTTTTGGTAGAGACTTTTGGCCAACAAGAAAGGAAAAACAAACAACAAAAAACAAAAATTCTACTCCAGTTGACAATGTTGTTTGTCAATTTGTCAAATGATTTAGATAAAATTATTAATGAAGTTTTCCGTTTTCATTTGTCATTTATAACTTTTTACCACTTTTCTTTACAAGGCAACAACAAGGGAATATCCCAGACAACAATATTTTTTAAAAACTATTGCACCCAACGAAAACAATAACTGTTTGTCCCGCGATGTCACTAAACATCGTTTTATGGGTTAAACACTTTTAACACAAAAACTAAATTTTGATTTGTCTTTTTTGGCTTAAATTGAATTGTGCGTCCCATGACGCCACTCGATATCGTTGTGACATTTGATTTAATACAAAATATATTAGGAAATATTTGCCTCAAAAATCTAATTAAAATTGGCATTTTTTTTTAGCAATTTCGCCGCATTTAAAAAAAATATTTAATTTCCCAAAATTTTGTTGCCCAGTGTAGTAGTCCATACATATTATATTTAAGTTAAACTAATAAAACAATCATTTTTACTTTTTAAGCAATATGTTGCGTTACATGTTGTTCCTTATTTTTATATATCGACATCTTTTCTAAATTTTATTATTTTCATTTCATGTGTGTGTGTGTGAGAGTGTTTTTAAGATCACAAATAATTTTTTTTATATCCCAGTATGATCTCATTTTGTCCAAAAACGCCACATGTGTGCATAATTTTATTGTTTTCTTTTTTTCTTTCATATTTTGGGTTAATACCTAAAAATAATGGATATTCTTTGAAAAGTTTTTTTATGTATTTAATGCGTGCCATACACATAAAAATCTACAACAAACAACTACATAAATATTACATAAGTATTGTTATTAATAAATGATTTGTCGCAACAAAAGGGAGTCCCAGTAGAATTTTAAAGTTACAAATTATCATCATAATTGAAATTAAAAAAATTCTATAGATATTGTAATAACCAGCCCAAACAAGATTTTAGGAATCATTATACGAGGTCTGTTCAAATATATAAGTAAAGTTTTCCTTTTTCCCAAAAACTATTTATTTATTCAACCATTTCTAGTTTGTCACCTTCGAAGTAGTTCCCTCAACATATACGAGGTCGGTTCAAAAAATAAGTTAAATTTTAAATTTTGCCAAAAATTATTGAATATAAAATTCATCAATATCTATTTTGTCCACTTGAAAGTGGTACCCCCCCCCCCCCCCCCCAACATATACGAGGTCTGCTCCAAAAAATTTCTAGCTCCCTGAAAAATAATTAATAATTCATCAATTTCTATTTGATCCCCTTTAAAAGCAGTCCGCCCAAGATACATATATGAGACCAGTTTCAAAATTTAAGCATATCTTAAAATTTCTCAGAAAATTTACTTACATTCAGCTAGAATTTTCAGTGTTTCGTGCATTTATCTCCAACATACGAGGTCTGTCAAACATATAATGTGAATTTTAATTTTTCAAACAAAATAGATATTCATTTGTACATCAATTTCAATTTTTCTCCCCTCTAAAGTAATTCCCCAACATAAACGAGGTCTGTTCAAAATATCAGTTAAATTTTTAATTATTCCCAAAAAAATTTTGTACTTCTTCAACAATTTTTATTTTGCCCAATTCACAGTAATGCATTGCGATATACGAGGTGTGTTCAAAAAAAATTAAATAAATATTACAATTTCGCGGAATTCAGTTAATGTTTTCAAAGGTTCGTACAATTGTCTTGAACAAACGAGGTGTGTCAAACATATCAGTAATATTTTAATTTTTCTCAAAACATTACATACATATGTATGTATGTATGTATGTACTTATTTTGTTATGAATTCTTCTTTTCACCACTTCAAAGTAGTTCACTAAGATATACGAGGTCTGTTCAAAAAAGTTATTATTGTGTTAAATTTCGCGAAACACTTAAATTCAGTTAGCGTTTTTTTTTACATCAGTCTCAATTATACGAGGCCCGTTCGAAAATGAGCTGAATAAAAAATTTTTTTTTAATAAATTTTTGTTCAGTAATTTCTATTTGTACTTTTAAAAAAAGTCGCTGATTCAAGTTTTTCCAATTTCTAAATACATATTATGGCTCTCACAAACAAATTAAACATGCTGAATATTTGAAACTATGAGCATTTGATCGAGACGAGGGTTTCAACATTTAAGAAAAAACATACTTAAGGAATGCATGTAACCCACGAAATTTTAAAATTCACTTTCTTTTTTGAATAGACCTCGTGTTAATATTGTTTGACTGAGTCTAAATTCATTTGGTTGCTAATCTTTTATTCTTATTTTCTTTCTCCCTAACCTTTTTTTCCTTGGTTGTGATCCTTCTTTGCACGGGATCGCTGGTGTTAAGGACCTTCTTGAATGTATTGTTTGGAGGGAAATTGAAGACATGAAAAACCATGTTTCTAAGCCACGAAAAATCATCATCTTAGGACCATCTACAGCAGACAAATCACATGTGGTCAATAGCCGAAAAACCAAAATGAAACAGCGCAATGGAATGTACGCAGCATCAATATTTGAACAACTAGAACATCTAATGACATCAGCTAAATTTAAGCCGAGTAAGACCAAAAATCACCTGGAGGCAAGAAGCAAAAAATAATAGCAGTAAATCCTGTAAGATTAATATCCCTTGTGTTAGAGGACATATAAATATGAGAAGTTGGAAAATTTTTTGTAACTATTTCAACCTTTTACCCCGCCGACTATTTTTTTGCTACAATGCCGGCGAAGATGTGCTCCCTAGTGGCTTAATGAACAAAAAAAATCTTTGATTTAAAAATAAAACTTTTTTCAATAGTTTAATAAATCCCTTATATACAATTTCTTAAAAACACTTCAATATTAAAATTGCTATTAAAAAAGTATTTTCTTCATATTTTTTCCAACATTTTCACTTCACCTACAACCGTTAAGGATTATAAAACTCAGCAATTGTTCGTATATCACCAAACTATTATTCATAAAAATTACAATTTTCATTACTCTCTTTGTTGTGCAAGTGAAAAAGGAAGCATTTTGCATAATACCGCTTTATATTGCCACTTTGGTAACGTTAGAAATAATAACGATAATAATAAAGACAAAAATAATAAAATACAAAAACAGCGAATAAAATCCTAATGCATGTTAAGTTTATGCAGAGTCTTCGACAAACTAAACAGCGCTATTAAAATTGCTTACGAAATGTGAAGGAAACCAAGACAAACAAAAGAAAGAAAAGGTGACGCTGTAATAGTGATAATGGCAAACGTAAAGCAACATTTTTAATGCTTCGTTGGCTTGAAGTAAAAATACTCGTTCGTACTGCTCGCAGGAGAAACACGTAAAACTGAATGAAGTTGAGTCTCAAAGGAAGTATACAATTAATTTATGCATTAAGTTTTAACAGACTTTTACGGATTTTTAAAACTTTAAATTTTCAAGTGTTACTTTAGTTTTAATATAAAAAGCAATTATGGCAAAATGTGTTTTTTTTAGTCTGTGGAACTTGTTTCCTTCTCCTAAATTTAATTTTTTTTTGGAAATGGTGCTGATTCTTTTTTCCAAATTTACAATTTATTTTTAACAAAATTCCCTAATTGGGGTAGTTTTCCTGAGATCCCAGCAATTCCCAAAAAAAATTTCAAAATCTCAGAATTGGGATTTTTCAAAATTTGTATTTAGAAAAGTTTTAGGGAATCTGCATTTTCGAAAGCAGTAATTTTCCAACTTTTACCTTCTTTCATAATTGGTCAAAAAATATATCTAAAAAATTCACCAAAATAATTTTTCAACTCCATTAGCAAAAGCCCTTATAAATTAATTTTATTATGATTATTATTATTATTATTTTTTTTTTGTAATCTTTCATAAATTGTATTGATTGAGTAAAACATTTGAATTGAAATAGAGTTGAAAATTTATGGTTTAAATTTCATAAGAATCGTTTGTTTAGCTGAAATAGTTGAAAAAGCTGTTTTACTATTTGAAATTGAATTGGCGCTGCAGTGACGATTAATAAATTAAAACACTTGTTTCTTAGACATTGACGAGTATCTCGCAATATGTATTTGTTAAGCCTTAAGACTGTTTAAATTTATTTAAAAAAAAAAGGTTAAGCAACATACACAAATAGTTTCAGTGCTGGATAAAGACATACGGGCTCAGTACCAAAATTAGACAACCTACAGAAGAACAAAAGATTTGTATAAAAAAATATTCTTTAAAGCATAGAAATAAATTGTGTTACAAAATGGTATTCATTCTGTATTTCGGAATAAAAATATTTTGAAAATTTTTGTTGGCTTGAAGCAGCTTTTTACTAGTTTAAAAATAATCTAGCGGAGCTAAATGTGCCGCTTAAGTTGCGTTAATGGACTTTTAAATCTTTCATTTTGGCCATCGTTGCATTCGATGTGCTGGAACTGGTTGGTTCCTTGTCTGAATGATAATCTTAACACTCCATTATAGTTTTCGTTTATTATTTAACTTTTTTTTTTTATTTAAATAATCAAGTAAAATTATCCCATGTAAAGACTATTGAAATTTCAATAAAAAATTGAAAAAATCTGAAAACCCTTAAAGACGCTTAAACAAAAACATGCTATTAAATTTTCATTTAGCAATATTTTCGAAGAAAAATACTCTGATTAATGCGGAGTAAATTACGAAACCATTGGAATGTGTTTCCAAGATCCCTGCAATTCCCAAAATAAATTTTCAAAATTCCAAAATTAGTATTTTTCAGTATTTTTGCTGTATTATTAACAACATTAGCCAATTAAAATAGTTTTCTTGAGATCCCCGCAATTCCCAAAAAATTTCCCAAAATCTCAGAACTGGGATTTTCTAATATTTTCATTGCAGCTTCCTTAGAATTTACTAGGTGAAAGATAATATAATTAATACCGGAAAAAGAAACACAAGGGAGATTCTTTCTTTTCATTCCCTGCTATTCCCAAAGGATATTTTCAATATCCCAATAGAAGAATTTTTCAAATTTTTTTTAAATCCGCCAGATGAATAATTATGTAATTCATGCGGAAGAAAGAAACATAAGTATTATTTGTAAATATTTTTTTAACAAAAAAAAAATGAAATATTCCTTTGGGAATTCCGGGGAGATCTAAAATATAATACTTATGTTGAATTAAAATTTATAGGCTAATTGTTGGACTTTTTTTTATACAATTCCTGCAATTTCCTAATAAAATTTTGTTAAATAAAAACTGTTATCATATTCAACTAAGCCACCTAATAAATGGTGACAAACACATGAGCACTGACGATGAAAGCGTTGCGGCTGTCGAAAACAGCTGTTCTGCTCGGCTGTGTAAGTTGAACAACTACAGACTGATGTTGACTTTCGTTTGTGCCCTGGAATATTTATCATCTCTTTCCGAATTTAAAACAAAAAATTTCGAACAATTAGTCTATAAATCTTTTCTCAACATAAGTATTATATTTTATGGCTCCCCAGAATTCCCAAAGGAAATTTTCAAAATACCAATATTAGAATTTTACAGACTTTTTTTTCTTAAAATTCGCCATATGAATAATGATGAAATTCATGCGGAAGACACGAAAGAAACACGACTTTTTTTGTAGATCCCCGCAATTCCCAAAGATTATTTCCAAAATCACAAAACTAAGATTTTTTCAATATTTTCGCCGTACTTTGCTAAAAATTCTCCAAGTGGAAAAATATGTAATTCATGTAAAAAAAAAAACTAAAAATAATTGAGATTTTTTTCTGACATGCACACAATTCCCAGAAAATATTAAAAAAATCCCAAAAATTTATGTATTTTTTTTTCTAACTGAGCAAGTGGAGAATTATATTTAGTGTCTAATTAGTGTGTAATGCATAATAAATATTTCTGTTTTATAAACGGTTTATAAAACAAATCTTGACTAGAAATCTATTTATAAGCCTCTAATAAATCCGGTTTATTTTTTATGAATAAGACCTTTAATATCTTGCAAACAAAAACTTAAAACCAGATCGTCTTAAAGCTGCATGTTACTTCAATACCAAATTATTCACCAAGTTAATAGGTATTTTGCATAAATATTACAGATTCTTTATATAGAGTCTAAATTTGAATGTTATTTTCGATGGCATCTTTCACTTTTAATTTAAATGTTAAATCAATTTATGTTTGGAGCCTCATTAAGTTTACGATTTATTATTGTGCTGTAAGTTCAGGCGGAAGTTTGCCATTAACGAAAAGTACTTCAACAATATGAAAAAGCGAGGGGGAGCTAACATTCAAACAAATTGAAAGAACAAATCTTGTCTAAATTGAACTATTAAAATATTTCTTTGTTTGTCACAAAGTACAGTACACCAATACCTCGCTTTGCGTCGTTTCGTTTTGCGTTTTTTCGAAGTTGCGTCGCTGCTAAATTAGTACTAATTTTCACTATGCGTCGTTAGTTTTTCGAAGTTGCGTTGTTTTAGGTTCGAGTCTTATTTTGAAATTTTCTTTTTGTTTCTAAAAGATGGCACTGTCTTTAATATTTTTTGAAATTTTCTTTTTTTTTTCTAAAAGATGGCAAGACTATTGTTTCTAATTGCGCCATGCCATCAAAACTCGGGGATTCCCTTTCTTACTGAAAATCAACGCAATTTTAATACAGTTTTATTTTCACTTTGTTTTGCTAATTTTAGAGTTCAGTTTCAGTTAGTGTGTTGTGCTTTATGTAACGTTTCAATTAGTGAGTTGCGCTGTTCAGCAAACATTGGACCAATTTTTTGTGAAAGAAAGCCGACTTCCGACAACAACCACTATGTACTCATCAGATAGTGATTAATTTTTATTTTTTTTTTTGTAAATTAACTGAATATTTTATTTTGTTTAAATTGAATTTGTTTTTTTTTTGTTTTTTGTATGCATGTAATAAAATTTTATATTATTTTTGTTTTTAAAATGTTTACTTTGTTCAATTTTCTTTTTAAAAAGTAGTATTTTCGTAACCCTGGAACCTATCTTCGATCTTAACATGGTTTGCTTTAGAAAATAATAATTCTCTTTGCGTCGTTTCAATTTGCGTCGTGTTTTTTTGGAACGTAACCACGACGCAAAGTGAGGTATTGGTGTATAAATAAAATTGAATAAAAAAAAAAAAGACCAAAGATATTGTAAAGATTAAAATCGTTTACTTAATGGTACATAAACGAAAAGGAAGAACAGGCAGACAGATAGACAGAACAAAAAAAAAACATTAAATGGATGGACACCACAGTTAAACGTCATTAATAGAACAAGACAAAGCAAACGAAATGGACAGACGTTACAAATCCATATTAAACAACATTTGCATTTTGTTGCTTCTTATTTTGAGATTATTTTTCTGTTCGAAAACCTTTAAGAGTAACGACAAATTAACTAAACGATTAATCAAGTTGCAATGTTTTCATGTTGCTAATATTTTGTGTGCTGTGCTGTGCTGTGCTGCTTGCCTGTGCTGTGTGGCAGACAAGTGTTCGAGTGAAGTTGTTTTTAGAGGCGTTTCAGCTGTTTAGACTTCTGTTCAGCTGGAAGTGTTTTAGAAAGAAATTACGCTAATGAATTTCATTTATTTTTATTTTTTACATATTTCTTTTTTTATACAGGGTGCTTTTGCCAGTTTGGACAAACACAAGAATTGAATTAAGATTCATAGGCTAATTGTTCGAAATTTGTTTTTAAATCTCAGAAAGACATGATAAATATTCCAAGGCACAAAGGAAAGTCAACATCAGTTTTATTCAACTTACACAGCAGAGCAGAACAGCTGTTTTCGAAAGACGCAACCCTTTCATCATCAGTGCTCATTGTTCGCCACTTCATAATATACCACACCACCATTATATGCAAAAAGTAAACTTCTGGGAATGGATTTCCCAAGTGTTAAATAATCACCCTGTACAATCGCTGGGACAGCGAAGACCTTTAGCTGTGTGTATAACTGTTAAAGTCTTTGGTCAGTTATTAGACATGTAGTCGGGCTAAACAGACCAGACAATCTGTGATGTTATTCATCATCGTGTTAATGACTAAAAGCAAATGAAAAAAAAGGAATGCGAAAAAATCCAAATGGCTTTCAATGATAAATTTCACAAAATTAAAACAGCTTAAACAATGTTTAAAACGAAACACCATCCAGAAATATACAAACTGTTGTTGTTGTTGTTGTTGTTGTTATTATTGTTGTTTAGGTGTACAGAAAAGAAATGGGTACTTAGTGTTATTAATAAGCATCAAATTACAAATCCTTAAATCGTATTAATTTAGTTTTGCATTTTTATTTTATTTTTTATATTTTGTCTTTTCACTAGTCTCGCCATTTGAAATGGAAAAGCGCACAATATGCAGTTACAACAATTAAACAAAACAAAAAAAATTTTAAATTTCCAATACAAAACAACAACTTCGTTTGCTGCACACATGATGTTGGAAAATCGTTGCAAATCCCTCATGTTAAGTATCAACTTTAACAAATGAAGCAAAAATAAAATTTTCACACTTTTTTCATCACCAACAACAACGATACAGAATATGATCCCTTACCATCATTTAAAAGCAAGTGTCGCTTTTGGAACACGTCGGCATAAACTATCGAAGCAAACTTATGCCTTCCATGTATACAAACATGTGGCAGCAACATTATTATCATAAAGTTGGCGTCGTTGTTTATTAACGGCGTTGCTGATACCACCAACAACAACAGTCAAGTTAAATATGCTTTCGAAAGAAGTTTAACTACGAAACTTTTTTAAATTTGTAAACTGATTTGACAGGATGTGAAATAACACAGTTGCCAGACTGTTAGAATTGGCGGAAAACAAACAGGGAACACATACCGCTAATAAAAATGAAGATTGCGGTTTATTTTAAATTCTAGGTGGTCGCTCTAACTACATTTTGATTTAAACCGGTTCATTGTTTTTAATTTCATACAGAAGACGGGTTTTAGAAAAGTTTTAGTGGATTTATACAGTTATATATAAAAGTTATTATTAATAAACACTAACATATTTACTTTTTATCAAAAGTTTTTAACAAAGAATTTCTTTTATAAAAATTACGCAATTCAAAAGTAATTTTATTGTGCTATTATTTACGTAACGCTATCTATGCAGAGAAGTACTTTTTATAAATCTAACTTTTTAATAGGAAGCTACTTTTTAAAAAAATATGTACTTCAAAAGGCAGTAAAAAGATATTTTTATGAGAAATTTTTTTAAAAATGTACTTTTTATAAACAGTACTATTTTAAAAGGCACTTTTTTGATTAGTTACATTTTATAGAGGGTACTTTTTGTAGAAAGTACTTTTTTATAAAATTTATTTTTTGAAAAAGGTACTTTTTATTAAAAGTTCATTTTACAAAAGGTACTTTTTATAAAATATAACTTTTATACAAGATACTTTTTATAAAAGGAATTTTTTATAAATGGTACTTTTCATTAAAGGTACTTTTCATAAAAGGTACTTTTTGTAAAAGGTACTTTTTGTAAAAGGTACTTTTTACAAAAAGTACTGTTTGCAAAATGTACTTTTTATAAAAGGCACTTTTTGCAATATGTACTTTTCATGAAAGGGACTTTTTGCAATATGTACTTTTCATGAAAGGTACTTTTTATAAAAGGCAATTTTTATAAATGGTACCTTTTATGTAAGGTACTTCTTGTAAAAAACACTTTTTATAAAAAGTACATTTCTGTAAAAGGTACCTTTTGTGAATGGTGTTACATATTTATTTATAAAAGGTTCTATTTATAAAAGATACTTTTTATTTTTATATAACGTACTTTTTATAAAAGATAATTTTTTAAAAAGGTACATTTTTAAAAGGTACCTTTTATGAATGGTGCCATTTATATAAAGTACCTTTTATAAAAGGTTCTTTTTATAAAATATACTTTTTATAAAAAGTACTTTTTGTAAATGTACTTTCTTTAGAACAGGTACTTTTTGTAAAAGGTACTATTTATAAAAGGTTCTTTTTATAAAAGATGCTTTTTATATAAGGTAATTTTATCAAAGATACTTTTATAAAAAGTACATTTTTAAAAGGTATCTTTTATTAATGGCGCTATTTATAAAAGGTACCTTTTATAATAGGTTCTTTTTAAAAATATACTTTGTATATAAGGTACCTTTTGTAAATGTACTTTCTTAAAACAAGTACTTTTTGTAAAAGGTACTATTTATAAAAGGTTGTTTTTATAAAAGATACTTTTTACATAAGGTCCTTTTTATAAAAGATACTTTTATAAAAGGTAGTTTTTTAAAAGGTACCTTTTATGCATGGTGCTATTTATAAAAGGTACCTTTTATAAAAGGTTCTTTTTATAATATATACTTTTTATATAAGGTACTTTTTGTAAATGTATTTTTTTAAAACAGGTATTTTTTATAAAAGGTACCTTTTATAGAAGGTACTTTTGATAAAAAGTAATTTTATAAAAGAGAATTTTTGTAAAAAGTAATTTTTTATATTAACATTTTTGCACGTTTTATAAAAATTACTTGTAATAAAATATACTTTTTATAAAAAATACTACTTATGACAAAAACTTTTTATAAAAAAATGTACTTTGTTGTAATAAGTATTTTTATAAAATTTACCTTTTATCAAAATTAGTTTTTACAAGCCAAGATATTCATGCATGTGCTGTGAATCGCACGATTGTCGAATCACATTCGAGTTGAAAAACGCCAATTTCTTTTGAACGATTTTGAGCGATTACGAACTCCAGCACACCAGTTTTGTGGCTTCAAATCGAAAACGCTTTATTTCATGCGATAAGCGATTTCCATCACATGGCCGATTGTTTTATTTTTTTTTAGTTATCCTAAAATCTACTACTGATTCTGTTTTTTAATATATATATATATATATATATATATATATATATATATATTTATTTTTTTTTTAATATATTATATATAAGTTTGAAACACAAAGTGTTCCTGATCTGGCAACCCTAAATCACAGCAATAAAACTCGTTGTAAAAAGATAAATCGCTCTTTCGTAATAGAATTTAAAGTTCTTAATGTTTGCATGAGCATTACAGCTATAAGTTGGCAAATTTTTTACTACTGCCATTAAAACAAAAGGAAAACTTTTATGGATAATGTGTGTGTGTCTGTGGATATGTATGTGTGTGCTTGATTCAATGAGTTAAAGGAAGCTGTTCCATTTCCTGAGAGTTTGAAAAATGATAGCATTGATAGTTTTACGACAACAAGAAATTCATAGATTTTAGAGTAACACACACGCACATACGCGATAACTGCCTTATAAACATGTGTAAAAAGTCCTTTTAAAACTCACATTCGTTTACGTAATGATGCCTTTATACTTCTTCTACTACGCTGAAAGGAAAATGGAAAATTAACGAAATGGCGTGGGGAGGGGGAAGTGGCGGCTGAGAGTATAAAGGACGATAATAGAAAAATTAGGATGATGCCCTATTTTCAGTAATTTATGCATTTGAAAAGCAGTTTTAATAGCATGTTGCTAGTAACCGAATTACAGCACTGATATATTCATAGAGAATCATAAAAGATACATGTAACTACAGCCAATACATGTAGTTGTACATGTGTATGTACATGTGTATGGACATGTGAATGTGGTAAATATTCACCCACTCGAAAATATACGCATTTATATACATTAATACAAGCAGTTGCTTTACAAACCTTCTGATAGTTGAAACACATGTTTATTCTCAAATCTAAATGATGTTTGCTTTTCTTTATTTGAACACAGTGCGACAATATGGCTAAAACTGTATCATATCGGAGGTCATTGTTGACAATAACAATATTTCTTAACTTTTATATAAAAACACACGCCAAAAATTGGCCCATTTACAAAATAATTTTCAGAATAGCATGTTTCATTCATTTACATGATGCTTTTACGTAAAAGTACTTTATTTAAGAGAACTACTTTTTATAGAAAGACCTTTTATAGGAGGTACTTTTTAAGCAAGATACTATTTTGAGAAAATATATGTGCAATATAAAAGAAAATTTATATTAAATATATGTAATTTTATTATTAGGGGTCTTTTTATACAAAGTACTTTCTGTTAAAGCTTCTTTTATTAAAACTCCTATAGTTTTTATAAGTGCGGCCTTCCATAGATATTCCTTTTAACAAAAAAAAGTACTTTTCCAACAGTTATTTTTGTATAATGTTTTTTTATATCATAAACTTTTTTAAAAGGTGCTTTTTTAATAAGCACTTTTGTAAAAGGTACTTTTTATAAGTGGAACTTTTTATAAGAGGAACGTTTTATAGCAGTAACTTTTTATAAGAAATACTTTTTTAAAAAGGTACTTTTAATAAGAGTACTTTTTGCTAGAGACTCTTTATATTAATGAAATTTATTACAAAAGGTAATTTTAACAATAGGTACTTTTTACATAAGGCACTTTTTCCAAAAAGTTCCACATATTAATAAAACTTTTTGCAAAAGGTACTTTTTATAAAGCGAAGTTTGTGCAATAGCTACCTTTTATAAAACGTAGTTTTTACTAAAAGTGCTTTTTACTAAAGGTACTTTTCACTAAAGGTACTTTTTGTAAAAGGTATAAAAAAGTTGTTTTTTATAGCAGGTACTTTACAAAATGTATTGTTTAGAAAAATTGCATTTAACAAAACGTACTTTTCATGAAAGGTGATTTTTACTAAAGGTACTTTTACGACACGAACTTTTTATAAAATGTATTTTTCATAAAAGGTTTTTTTTTAAAAGGTACTTTTCACTAGAAGCTTTTTTATAAAATGTAAAAAGTACATTTTATAAAAAGAACTTTTTCTACCTTTAGAAGGAGTATTCTTTTTAAGGTACATTTAAAAATATCTGTTTCTTATAAAAGGAACTTTTTATAAAAGGTACCTTTTAATATTGATATTTGGCAATATGAATTTTTTATACAGAGTACTTTTTATAAAAAGGTACTTTTTATAAAAAGGTACTTTTTATAAAAAGGTACTTTTTATAAAAGGTACTTTTTATAAAAGGTACTTTTACAAAACGTACTTTTCATAAAAAGTATAAAAGCTACTTTTTCTAAAATTACTTTTTATAAAAGGTAGTTTTTATAAAAGGTACTTTTTATAAAAGGTACTTTTTATAATAGGTACTTTTAATAAAAGGTACTTTTAATAAAAGGTACTTTTTATTAAAGGTACTTTTTATAAAAGGTATTTTTTATAAAAGGTACTTTTAATAAAAGGTAGTTTTTATAAAAGGTACTTTTTATAAAAGGTACTTTTTATAAAAGGTACTTTTTATATAAAGGTACTTTTTAGAAAAGGTATTTTTTATAAAAGGTACTTTTAATAAAAGGTATTTTTTATAAAAGGTACTTTTAATAAAAGGTATTTTTTATAAAAGATACTTTCTGTAAAAAGTACCTTTTATAGAAGGAACTTTTTATAAAAGATGCTTTTCATAACAGGTATTTTTTATAAAAGGTACTTTTTATAAAATGTACTTTTTATAAAAGGTACTTTTTATAAAAGGTATTTTTTATAAAAGGTACTTTTAATAAAAGGTACTTTTAATAAAAGGTACTTTTAATAAAAGGTATTTTTTATAAAAGGTACTTTAATAAAAGGTACTTTTTATAAAATGTACTTTTTGCAAAGGTACTTTTTATAAAAGGTACTTTTTATAAAAATTATTTTTATAGAAGGTACTCTTTACAAAAGATGCTTTTTAATAGAGGTACTTTTTACAAAAGGTCTTTCAGCAAAAAGTATTTTTGAAAAAAAAGTAAATTTTATTATATTTCCTTTTTTTTTTAAACGTAGTTTTTGTAGAAGTTACCTTACAAAAATAAATTTTGTGTTGCTTAAAAAGAATTTCATGCACGATAAATTTGTTCAGGTAATTTATTTCTATAAAAAGTAACTGTCTTTGAATAATTTCAAATTGCTACCGTCTGCTTAATTTTGTCACTCACTTCCCATTGTGTTTAGTAAAGCAACTTAGGTATTAAAACACAATAGAATGACCATAGCAAAGGGCTACTAACGTGTCAGGATTTGTTAATGTCATGCTCTATATATTTTCCTATCATTGTTAGTGCCTCCAACCTCACTGTCATCCATTCCGGCCGTCTCACTTTTTATATGTATCTCCTTGCTGTAGACATGACCATCAGAACACCAGCAGTATCATCATATCGTTCTGTTGCAAAAATTCTGGCACAAGAATTCTATTTCTGTTCATTTAGCCAGACGGAGGTATTTATTGGTGTTTTGTATCCGTATGAGCCTAAATTTTGTGTACCATGAAATCCTATTTGGTGTTAATCTTATGGTCTAATGTTTTGTTTTTGTTTTCTGGCATTTTTATTTTTTTTTATTTTAGAATTTCCTCTCTTCTTGTTCCTGCAGCTACATGTCTGTTGTGCCACTAAATTGAAAGGCATTTAAGTAATTTTTATTGGGGCCTCTTTGACAGCATAAACGCAATACAATAAATACACAAGAACAGAAGAAATGGAAAAATGTGTACAAAAAAAAAAGAGAAAAGAAATGGAAGACAATAAATATTACCGGTGTACAGTTTTAAATGACAAACGAATTTGTAACGATGCATGTATTTTAAGGTGTAATGCGTGTGCTGTGCTGCCAGATGTAGATAATAATTATAGTGGTTTTTTAGATTTTTTTTACACAAAAAAAAAGATTTCAAAATTATTTTAACTAAAATATTCAGTTTTACTTTGCGGAATATAGGAAAAGAAATTAATCACTCTGGTAATAAAATTGTCACGATGGTTCTGCAATTTTTAAAATTAAGAATAGCAAAAGGACGACATATTTTCGCTTTAAAAATTATTATTAAAATAATATTAAAAATTCTTGAATAACTAGGAAATTAATTAATTTTATTTATATTAAATGCTATCAGTTAAGAGATGAGTGGGGGAGGGCGTGGGACATTCCCAACTAAGAGTCTGGCAGCACAAAGACCGGAATTATTTGTTACTATTCGTATGCCATACGTTATGACATCACTCGCAATGTTTACTCCATTTGTATAATAAAAAAACGCTAATAAAATAATTATCAAAATCGCCACTTCACCATAAGTTTACTTAAAAACATATGGCAACAGTGTGCGTGTGCTGAAGTAGTATTGTTTAAGTGTACGTGGCTCTCTCTATCTCTCTCCCTCTGCATAAGAGGTGTCTGAAAGCTGTAATGAATTATAGTAAATTAAAATTAATTACCGAAAAGATTTATGAAGCACAAGATTAAAAAATAACGAGAAAATATGCGCCGTCAGCATTCTTTTCCCACAATAGTGTGGAACTTGTGACTAAAATTCTACAGAAAAAGATATACATATAAGTGAGCTAAAACTAATATATTTTCGTTTATAAATTACAATAATAGCAATTAATTTTCGGATAAAAAAGAAATAAAACTCGCCATTAGAAAAAAATTGGGAAAATTACAAAATGTTGCTGAAACATGTTTAGTTTTTTATTTTCAATTACATATTCGCAATCTTACCATATTCTCCTGGAATCGCGCACATCGGCTGATGATGATGTGGATGCTGGGGACAGATACCCTCATGAGGATGTGGCGCGATATAGTATTCAGCTGGATAAAATTCGCCGTGATATTGTATATAAACGGGACCGGGACCAGGCTGTGGCGGTTGTGGTGCAGCAGCAACAACATTGCCGGTATTATTGACACCATTGACAACCATGCCTGAACCGCCGCCGCCGCCGCCACCGGCCGTGCCACTGTTGGAACTGACACTGCTGGTGGTAGAGCCGCTGGGCGATAAGCCGCCATGACCATTTTCCATGGGCGGAGTAGGTTGTGTTTGATGCTGCTGCTGCTGTTGTTGTTGTTGTTGCTGTTGCTGTGTTGGCGGTGGTGGTGGACCGTGCGTGGCATGCTGTGTTGGTGGCGGACCATGATGATGGTGATGCATATGTGGCGGCATAGGACCACCACCTGTTGCCGCCATGTGAGCCTGCATGGCTGCTACTAAGGCCATTTGTTGTTGATGTTGTTGCGGATGATGGACCGCACAGGGTACCAGCTGCGCACCCTGGGTCGGTGTAACAGCTTGTTGCAAGAGAGGCGGTGAAGCTGGCAAAGGTGGGTTACTGCCAGATTCGGCAGGTGATAACTGCTGCTGCTGCTGCTGCTGTTGATGGTGTTGATGCATGACGTGTTGTGCTGGCTGTGCAACATGTTGCATGTGGGTATACTGTTGTGGCTGTTGATTTTGTTGCTGCTGTTGGCTGGGCTGTTGTTGCTGCTGCTGCTGCTGCTTCTGCTGAGGCACTACCATTACTATGCCACCCGATGAGCTGGTCTGCTCCAATGAAGAGGAAGATAAGCTATTTAGAGACGATGTGGAGGACGAGGTCGAAGCTACATTATTAATGTTGCTGAAGTTTTTATTCTGTGTTTTTTGCAGCGAACCTTGTTTCTGCTGTCGTTGTGACTGTGTTTGTTGTTGTTGTTGTTGCTGCGGCTGCTGCTGCTGTTGCTGTTGAGTTTGCTGTTGTTGGTTTTGGGATTTTGTTTGTTCGTTTGAGGACGAATTATTCATGCGCACCATGCTCCTTAATTCTTTGAAACGTTAAGATGTGAATAAAAATTTTTTTTCTTATATATTTTAACAAATTTAAGAGTTTTATAGTTATTTTGTTGTTATTTTTATTGGTTCGTTGCTTAATTAATTTATATTATTCGTTTTATGTAGTAATTTGCGACTTTGCTCGGCTTAGAAACATTGTTGCTAAATACAAAAATGTTGCTTAGCTTTTTATTTGTTTTTGGGCAGTTTTTTTTTATGGAAACAATTGCATATAAAAATTTAGTTTTTGTAGGAAAACTTGAGTTTTAAGCTGGAAAAGGGAGAAATTGTTTAAAATTAATTGCATTATGAAATAAAATTTTATATGATTTTTTTTTGTAAACTCAACTCACGTTTCTCTTTCTGTAGCGATTCTTTTGGAATAATTTTGATTTTTTTTTTTTGCTAATAATTTTTCAAAGGTCAGGGTTATCGTTTGGCGTTCTTTTTTGTTGTTTGATTTGCTTGTTTAACTATTTCTAGTTTTAGAATTCAGTTCAAAAAAATTAAAATAAAGAAAAAATTGTGTCTAAATATACAATTTACCCCTTTCCTAATATTTGTGTTTCTATTTGCTAGTGAATCTGGGTCGTACTATTTTTATTACTATTCTTATCATTTTTTTTTTGTGTTTTTATAGTAAACAGCAAAACAGACGTAAAAAATTAAAAAAAACGACTCACCGTATTTCCGTTTAAATTGAAAACTAACGATTATTAAGGGCATGGACGGCATACATTTTTATTCTGTGTCTTGGATAAAGGAGATTTGTATTGTATGGGAACATTTTTTTCTATAGCAAATAGTTTGCGGGTGGAAGGGATTACAATTGTGTTTTTTTTTCAAAGGAATCAAAAGACCTGGCACCAAATATCTTATAGAGATATTGATTGATTTGTCAATACAATTTAAATAGAAATTGCAATGCCTATCGTATGCTGGTACTTAAAGCTGAATTAAGATTAAATATTTTTTGATATAGCCTCATGTTAGGATTACGTTATAATTCTCGTATTTGTTTTAATGTCTTCAAATATAATTTTTTGAAATGAAATATAATTTTGAAATGTTGCTGGACAGCTAATGTCACACCTTAAAACTTCAGTAAATACAAGAATTTTAATAATATGCTTAACGGCACCCCTAAAAATAGTTGGTCCCACTATTGTGCTCGTGCAAGCAAAATATTTTTTTTATTTATTTTATTTTTATTCTTTTGAAATTCATATCTTAATAAAAAAAATTTGGATCAAGGCTGATTTAATAACTTTCATTTGTTTGTTTTTTTTTCTGCTGTTAAATTTCCGTATCATTTGCCTTCTCTATGACAAATTATGATCGAAACAGTTATTTTTGTTCTAAAACAAACAGCTGAGTCTAGTGTTCAAATAAATCAAAGCTGAACATCAAAAATAAGATAAACATTTATAAAATATTTTTATATTGCCAGCGAGCAAGTAAAATTTACAAAACAAACACAGCATACGGACATGATTTCGTATGTAATTTTTTTTTATTTTTTTTGTAAATATTTACTTTAGCATTATGACAAAAGCACATGGAAACGATATCGTGTTGCCGCAAATAATCTGTTTCCGCAATAATAGCGCAATATAAAAATATATTAAATATTTCCAGCACAAAAGCTGTTTGTGTGTGTGTATGTTTCTTATTCTACTCGTATTCAATATATAAATTAAAAAAAAAAATTATGTAAACAGAAATTATTAAACAACTCAAAAAACGTGTGGAGCATACGGTTTATATATTAACTACATTGTTTGAAAAATGTTTTAAACAAAAAAAATATTAATGAAAAAATAATTATTATTATAACAGGCAGCAGCGAATAATGAGTCCACTTTTATGCTTTAAAAAATAATAGCTTCAAGCAATAAAATCCGAATTCGACTGGTGGCCATTTCTTTTTCAGAAAATAGGTCAACGGATTACTAGGGCAAAAAATCTTTTATTAGCACCTAAGGGAAACAAAGGAATCGTCAACCCAGTGCCCTCAGCAGTGCTGGCCTACTACGACTTGAAGGGGTGCGGAACTTTTCAAAAAAGAATTTGGAGGGTATATTCACTTTGTCATTCCGTTTGTAACGCATCGAAATATCCATCTCAGACCCCATAAAGTATATATATTCTTGATCAGTGATGAAATCTAAGACGAACTGAGCATGTCCGTCCCTCCGTCCGTCCGTCTGTGGAAATCACGATTCAGTCCAAACGAAAACAGCTAGACTCTTGAAATTTAGCATAAATATATTTTGAAGCTTAGAGCAGGTTAAGTTCGAAGATGGGCTAAATCGGGCAAGAGAGAAAAAAGTTCCCCTAAGAAGAACTAAACCAACCCAGAAAAAACAACATAATTTTTAAAGTTTTTTTTTTTGTAATTTTGTTAAGCAAATGATATATTTTTATGTCAAATACGGTCCAACGCCTTAAACTTGGAGCCATAAAATAAAAATATTTTTTGACCCCGCCCACTTTAGAGGGCGTTATTATAGGCAAAAATAGCATACAAATTTAACAAATTGTTTTACTTAAGCCTACATTCCTTAAAAATAAAATTTTTAAGCTTTAATGACGAAGCTGAGACGTGAACTGGTACTACCCAGCCCTACCCCCACCTCCCCCTTCGCCCCCTAAATGGCCCTACCAAAAAAAAAAAATTTTTTAAGTTTTGTATATAATCATCCCAAGCATTTATCTTTAGAGTTTTATGACTGCCGATTTCTGCCCTACCCCCTCCTCTTCCTTTGCCCCCCAAATGACCCTACCAAAAAAAAAAATGTTTTTTAATTTTGTATATAATCACCCCAAGCATTTATCTTTAGAGTTTTATGACTGCCTGTTGCTGCCCTACCCCCTCCTCCCCCTTTGCCCGCTAAATGACCCTATTAAAATTAAATAAAAATTTTTTTTAATCTTGTGTATAATCATCCCAAGCATTTATTTTTAGAGTTTTATGTCTACCTGTTTCTGCCCCACCCCCTCTCTCCCTTTTCTCTCTAAATGACCCTATCAAAAAAAAAAAGAAATTTTAATTTTGTATATAATTATCCCAAGTATTTATTTTTAGAGTTTTATGACAAAGGTGAAATATTTCCCCCACAGCCCTTGCCAGAGCAAAGAGAATTGGACCTAGCAATGGAATTGGACTAGCAATGCCCATACGTTCGTCTGTGGAAAACATTCAGTAGGCGTTGACGTACGATATTATATAAAGGAACTCTGTGCCACCAAGTTAAACATTTTAAATTCGCTTACTAAATATTTGGAGGGTATTTAAGATTCGACCCGGTCGAATATAACATTTTTACTTGTTTTTATTAATTTTCTTACTTTATCATGAAAAATTTTTGAAAAAGAATCAGTAGGATTAAAATTAAATATGAAATTAAAAATTAAAGTGTAAAACAACATTTCCCAAATATATAAATTTATCTATAAAAAAGAATTATTTAAAGAAACTCTAATCAAAACTTAACCGAAAATGTAAAACAGAAAATATATAAATAAACAATTGCTGTCATTTGGTTCTTATTGAACAATTAAACAGAAATAGTTTACGGCAACCTAATCTATTTTTTTCTTCTTTTATTAAATTATCATATTTTTATTCCACTTTAATTAAATATTTGCTTTCATTATCTTCACTGGATTTCCCACTGTGCAGTTTATTTGAATTTTTACATTCTGATAAATGTGTTTGTGTGCTGCCATTGTTGGCATGTAGATTGTGTATTGACAAAAATTAATTTCTTAGAAACTGATATGTCAAAGTTGTCAACATAGATACACTCTATGCTTTACAAACACACATACACATACACACACACACACACAGCCATTCACACAAATATTGCTTTAATAAAAAATAAACTCGTCAAAGTGTATGTCAATGATTGTTATAGAAAATGTGAAACACTCGTTGTACAGCAACAAAAAACAGATACCAGATCCAGAGCAACAGCAAATAAAACGGCAAATTATGACAAGTCTTTTATTGAAAACAAAAACAATTTGAAGAGCAAACTGAACAAAAAACTAACAAATGGCTGCCTAAAACCGGAAAAGAGAAGGAAAGACATTTGACAATTGTGACAAATAATTAAAAGTTGTAGTCAATTTTCGAACTATTTGGTACATTTTTTTCTTCTTAGAAATATTTGTTTTTGTTGAAATGGAATCGGAAGTGGGGTGGGGGCACGATGCTTATCAAAAGCTTTCAAATATTAGGGGCGATATCGCTTTAAATAAAAATAAAAAAATAACGTTTCGACGCTGGAAAACTGATTTAGTTCTAGAATATTTGCAAAGAAAATAAAACAAGTAAAAACGGTATATTCGACCGGGTCGAATCTTAAAACCCCTCCAAATTTTTATTAAGTAAATTTAAAATGTTTAACTTGTTGGGACGGAGTTCCTTTATATAATATCGTACGTCAATGCCCACTAAAGGGGGCGGGATCCAAAAATAGACTATATCATGTCTTCCACAGACGAACGTATGGGCATTGCTAGACCGTCTTGGACTTTATCACTGATCAAGAATATATATACTTTATGGCGTCCTATTCTTTTTGGAGGGCATTAAAACTGCATTTTGTCTCTCTGGCAATAGCCGTTGGGGGAGACATTTCCCGTTTGCCATAAAACTTCAAAAATAAAAGATCGGAATAATTAAATGTCAACTTTATTTAAATTTATTTTATTATTATTATTTTTTATTTTATAGGGTCATTTAGGGGGCAAACGGAGAGGAGGGCAACAACCCCTGTGGCGGCCCTGTACTTCTTATAGGATTATTTGAGAAATACGTCTGCCGCAGCTACGAATTACATTATCCATCCAATTTATTTTAAATTATTTTCTGGCCAGATGGTATCAATGGTGGCTTGAATATTGTTTGCCAATGCAGAAAGTGGCATGTGTGATTGACTTTCGTCGCCATTTGTAATAGCATGATTAATTTTGTATACCCATACAATCAAAACTGAAATCCACTTATCTGCTTCACTACTTTTTAATCAATATCAGACGAGTATTTATTTAAGCTGTTATTATACCCTCCAATAAAGCATTTGAGGGTCTATTCATTCTGTTTGTAGAGCTGCGAAATATCCATCTGAGACCCCATAAAGTATTTATATATTCTTCAGCACTGATGAAATATAAAACGATATAACCATATCTGTCTGTCTGTGCGTCTGTGGAAATCACGATTCAGTCCAAACGACAATAGCCACACCATTGAAATTTGGTACAAATACAGTTTGAAGGATAGCCCAGGTCAAGTTCGTAAATGGGCTGAATCGGGCCAGAGGGAAAAAAGTTCCCGTAAGAAGAAGTAAAAAACAACATAATTTTTAAAGTTTTTTTTGTAATTTAGTTAAGCAAATGATATATTTTTATGTCAAAGAAGGCCCAGCCATAAAATCAAAAAAACTAATTTTTGGATCCCGCCCCCTTTTTAGTGGGCGTTATTATATGCAAAAATAGTTTAAAAATTTAACAAACTGTTTTACTTAAGCCTACATTCCTTAAAAATAACATTTTTAAGCTTTAATGACGAAGACAAGACGTAACCTGGTACTCCTCTGCCCTACACCCTCCTCTCCGTTTGCCCCCTAAATGACCCTATCAAAAAATATGTTTAAATAAATTTCAGACTTAATTATCCCAGACATTTTTTTTTTTAGAGTTTTATGGCAAAAGTTAAATGTCTCCCCCACGGCACTTGCCAGAGCGACCCCGCCAAAATACAGTTTTAATACCCTCCAAAAAGAATTGGACCCCATAAAGTATATATATTCTTGATCAGTGATGAAGTCTAAGACGATATGGCAATGCCCAAACGTTCGTGTGTGGAAAGCATGATATAGTCTATTTGTGGACCCTGCCCCCTTTAGTGGGCGTTGACGTACGATATTATATACAAAAATAGTGTAAATATTGAACAATTTTTATTCCTTAAGCCGCTGAGATATTCTCTGATCTTACAGAGGTGAAACGTCTCCCCCACGGCCCTTCCCGGAATGACTCAATGTCAAAATAGAGATTTAAAATTGGCTACAGAAATGTCGTAAAGGAACTCGGTGCCACTAAGTAAAACATTTTAAATTTACTTAGTAAATATTTGAAGGGTATTTAAGGTTCGACCTGGTCGACTATAACGTTTTAACTTGTTTTTTTTTTAACTTCTTTATAGTTTAGCTCAAAGATCTGTAGCTCAAAGTAATTGTTTTGAGTTGGTTAAATTTTTAACTTGGGAAAAACAAAAAATTGATTTTTTTAAATTTAGTTTAACAATATTTTTTTATATTCTAATATTTTCTGAGCAAAATGATCCACTTTATTTTTATACAAATAAAGTGGATTTTTTTTCTTGTTCAAAATATGTTAGAATATAAAAATATAATAAGAGTAGCAAAGAAATTAGAAGAACATTAACAGTATTTTCGAAAATTAAATTTTTTGCATAACAAAATAGTGCTTTCAAAAAGCTTCAATTACTCATATTCTAATGAGTCATTTAAATAAAAATATTCCGAATAATAAAAGTTTATATTAATTTTTATTTTCAAAAAAAAAACTTCTCGCACAGCCCTCTAGCTATTGCTAAGACTTTTGCTGAAAATAAAATATGGTTTGGGGTTGATTACTTTTAGTGAATCCCCTCAAATTAACACTTCGGACAAGGTGTTAATACCTCAACATATTCTTTTATTTTATTTTATTTTTTTAGTGTTTCTTTATGCCTTTCATTTTCCTTTCTTTTTTTATCTCTGTGCCCGCCATAACAATTGCTTATGATTGCTACTTCCCAGCCCTGGGTATTATTAAATAGAAAGCGAGCAATCAAAAACAATGTGTACGGGGAGTCTAGGGCCCAGCAAGAAGAAAGAAAAAAATAAAAAACGGAAATTTGATGCTTTTTAAGCAAAAGTGACAAGTTTCTTTTTTCGAACGAAATTACTTTTTTGCCGTTCATTTTAGTACAATTGTCGTCTAGGTCTTTGTTAATATTTTTTTTTTTGTTTTTTTCTCTATTTTTATTTTATGCATTCTTTTCATTATCTGCTGGCTGTTGTAATGGCCATTATTTTTTGTAATTGTATTCGAAATCTAACAAGCGTAATAATCTGTGCAGCAGACGTTGTCGTCGTTTATAGACTCGCACTAATACCTCGGGATATAGTTAAATGTCTAGCTAATGCTGTTGTTTTATTTATTTATAACGTAGCAAATCATACGTTAAAGCATGTTGTAGTAACGTAATAATTATTGGCTATTTGAGTTGCTGTTGGTGTAATTACAAGAGTTTTATTAAGTGAAATGCCTACAAATCACCATAAGCTGTTTATTTGTATTGGCCTTTTTCGCTTGCAATACCATTTTTAATTACCTCTAATACATTGTACTGACTTAAAATGGCGTAAATTGGTAATTATGCATTTATTTATTGAGATAAAACATTTGAAAATTATTATTGTCTAGCGTTGGTAGCAGCAGACCGGGATCATGGATGCTAATCAAGCAACTCTTTGTTCTGGCTGATATTTTTTTCTTAATTAAATTTCCAATTCACTTATTAATATATAGCAAAGAGATTCTGAAGTACTTAACAACAGAAGGATACAAAAAAATATATATTTTCTTTGTAACCACACGCGTAGGTTTGAAACCACACCTCGATGTTTCAAGAGCAACCACAATCTCATCACTAACAAGTTCACTACTTCACCACCACACTCACGCTAGTCGCAGTCTATTATTCACACATACTTCCGCATTCACTAAATAACCTTTTCTTAATGGGAATTTACAGCCACGGAAGTTATCAGATCTATAAAATATATACTTAAATGTATTGAACGTTACCCTAAGATAATTACTATATATACGACTAGGACTTGAAGTTTATGTATGTAATTATTGAAAAATGAAGATGCAAACAAAAAATCACACTAGCAAAAGAAACATATGATATTTATGTTAAAATGTATTGAACGTTACCATATGAAATTTGTTAAATATTACTAGAATTGAAATTTTATTAGGATGGATATCACTGTTAATAGTAGGGGAAAAACATGAAATATATATTTCGATATATTGAACGTTACTCTTGAAGAATTTTTGAAAATGACTAGAACTTTCACTTTTCATATATTTCTTTAGGAGGTGGATGCTATTAAAAAAGCATCGCACATGAGCAACGAACATGAAACATTTACTCTAAAATGTATTGAACGTTACTTGAATATAACTATGTATATGATTAAATATATTGAACGACACTCTAATAAAAAATGTTCAGTATGAATAGCGTTTCATTATACGAGCACATACGACCGTTTAACTTTTAAAAATTCTACTGAAGAACACACAACTGCTAGGATTTTACTATACTTTCGTCAGGTTTTAACATTTTCCTAATTTTAGTTTTGAAGACATTCGTTACGTCTACGAAGTATACTTAAGGACTAATTTTATAAATTAAATCTCATCAGCGACATTTAAATAAAAAGGAAAAACAAATTTTTAAAAGTTTTGAATGAGTAACGTTCATTACATATAAGTGTAAATTTAATGTTTCCTTTTTTGTTTATTTTTCAACTCCTTATTCATATTCAACATTTTTTATTAGAGTGACGTTCAATATATTTAATATTATAGTTATATTCAAGTAACGTTCAATACATTTTCGTTGCTCGTGAAAGTTTTTTTAGTAGCATTCACCTCCTAAAGAAATATATGAAAAGAGAAAGTTCTAGTAATTTTCAAAAATTCTTCAAGAGTAACGTTCAATATATCGAAATAAATATTTCAAGTTTTTCCCCTGCTGTTAACAGTCATTTCCATCCTGATCAAATTTCAATTCTAGTGATATTTACCAAATTTCTTATGGTAACGTTCATTACATTTTAACATAATTATCATATGTTTCTTTTGCTAGTGTGACTTTTTGTTTGCATCCTCATTTTTCAATAATTACATACATAAAATTCAAGTCCTAGTCGTATATATAGTAATTATCTTAGGGTAACGTTCAATACATTTTAGTATATATTTTATGAATGTGTGGCTAATGTTAGAGTTTTTGCTGTAAAATTTATAAGTACAGTCACATTTAAAACTTCTACTATGGTAACGTTCTACACAAATAAGCATAAAAGTTATTATTATTATTTTTTTTTTTTTTTTGTACTATAGTTTATGTTTACAAAAATTTTGTTCGAATAACATTCAATAAATTTCATATGTTTTAATAAATAGCGAAAGTTCAAAGCCATATCAAATTTAGAAAATTTCATTATGGTAACGCTCAATACATTTTAGTATGAAATCCTTATATTTTGCTGTTGCTAACTTTTATTTTTGTTCTCTTGATATTCAAAGTCTAGTCACATTTAATCATATTAATATAGTAACGTTCAATACAAAATCCTGCCTATATAAAGCAGTTGAAAAAAAATATTATTTTCTATGAATTTTCACAAATTTATACATTTAATTAAATAAATTTTTATTTTTGAAAAGATACTAACTATCGATTGCTGACGGCTTCCTGTACATTAAAAGTAACGTTCAATACATAAGAAAGCGGCTAACAATATATTATTGAAGTTTTCATTATTTAGTACAAATTTTCCAGCGAAAATGAATCCAGTCTTTTAGGAAATGAAAGAGGCAGCATTTAGAAAATATTTGCCTACAATATGATTTAATACTTTTCATTTTCAGAAATCAGACGACTTTTCATCTTTTTCCATAGCGCTTTAAGGAAAATCTTTAATGAAATGACTAACAAAATTGCAAACCTTCCACTACACATAGGAGGAGCTTTGTACGATCTAAGTTTTTGTTTTACTCTTTGCCAGCAGTTCTTATATTACCGCCTGTCACAGTAATTTATCAACAACAAATAAGTAAAAAAAAATGTATCCAAAAATTCTCCATGCGATTGCTAAATGCAATTTATTCACTATAGTAACACGTTAAGCTTTTACTAACACTTTCAGTAAAGACACCACGCCCACGTAGCATCAACATCATTAACAAAACCTTTTCAGTTATAATATTCTAGTATCAGAGACTCTTCATTCATTAAACAATTTGCAATATTTCTCATGGTATAAAGTTACGCAAATAAGTTTCCACAACTTACAGCCAACTTGTTCATTTCTTTGGTAAAAATATTGTAAGAAGAAAAAAAAGGAAAAAGAAAACCTAAAACTGACATGTACTGGAACACTTGTGGTTGTTAGTCAGCCATGTGGCAGCAGGCAGCATATGGAGGCAACATCTTCTTGCTGTTCGCAAAAATGCAGCACAAGATAATAATTTATATATAAAATTGACTGACGCACAATTTCATCTTTCTCATTAAGTTGCAAAATTCTTGTGATAAGAATAATATTTTTGTTTTCTTTTTTTGCTTGACTGCCGAAGTTGCTCCACTAGAGCAGCTGTGTTTTTGGTGATATACGAAAATGTATTACATTTCCTTTGTTTTTATTTCCATTGCAAATATTTACAATTTTATATGAACTAGAGAAGAAATTACGAAAATTGCCAATATGTTGCCATGTAAAATCGTGTCTAAATCATTATTTTATATTTGGAAAGAATTACAGTTGTCAGTTGTTGTTTACGTGACTGATTTGGTTTTCCACTGTGTAATAATAGCAGGAATTCTTTTTGCATTTTTGCAGTGCCTGGTTTAATATAAATTTTATATCGATTTTTAAAGTGTAGTAAAATAGCTGCTGATATCTCGTCTAGATGTTATCATATTTTAGGATCTTTTTCATAACGTATACTTCACATAAAATATTTCGTATGTCTGCATAAAGTATACGCCCGGCTGAACCAGTAACACAGTGGAAGAAGAATAAATAAATCTGGATATAAAACTGCATTTTAAAATATTAAACAAAAGTTAAAGCTAATTTTTATATTGGGCATTAATGATGCTGAATGTACTGTCGCCTGTAAACGAGGTCTGTTCAAAAAATTTAAGGGAATATTTAAATCCGTTTATGTTTGTGCCATCTTTTCGCACATAAATTCACAATTTCAGCTATTTAAAATGTTCACGCTGTTTGTGAGAGTCATAAAAGATCAAAGTGTTTTCCGTGTTCGGCGAAATTTATTGTTATATGAGTCCATAAGCACTGCGACCCAAAGGATTTTTTGTGCAGCCCAAGTGTTCACTGATGTAGATTGAGGCTGCGAATAAAGCCAATTACTCTACCCGGTGAGATATCGTACACCACCCCTGGAGTCATGA
Source organism: Linnaemya tessellans (assembly GCA_951800035.1). Classification (NCBI taxonomy): domain Eukaryota; kingdom Metazoa; phylum Arthropoda; class Insecta; order Diptera; family Tachinidae; genus Linnaemya; species Linnaemya tessellans. The sequence continues at coordinate 99,421,430 of OX637533.1, read as the reverse complement.
AATTGCCTCCGAGGAACGTCCTCCTGCACGACGCCCCTGCCGGACAGTCGCAGAGAACGTGCTCCGGTGTCTCCTCCTCTGCTCCGCAGAGTCTACATGCTTTGTTCTCAGAATTGCCCATGGTAAACTAGTGTCGTCTGAGACCGCAGTGTCCGGTAAACCAACCCGTTAATAACACAGGGCAACAGCAAAAATATGCTCGAATAACCACTATATGCATTTGATGTATCATGACTACCTTTGTACAAAAATGGTAAAATTTTTAAATTCTATGGGTAGATTTTTTTTTTTTAAATTTTTTTGTAAAATTTCATTTGTTTTAGACGCTTTTTCACATTATTAGTAATAACTCAAAAACGGCTAATCGGATATTATTCAAATATAATCAGAAAAATTAAGATTTACATAGCCTTTAATCCGTCTATATCTTTTGCTTTAATCAGATCAAGAGTTTCGGAGTTATAATAAAAAATGTAAGAAAAAAATATATTTTTTACGTAAAAATGCAAAAATTTTTGTTTTAAAAAAATCATGAAAAATAGAAAACGGCAAAAAATATTCAGATTCATTATTCTATTACAAAGCCACAAATAATAGCAACAAAACGAGATATCGACCATAAAAATCGACTGATTATTTTCGAATTTATTCACAATTAAGTAAATTAAGCAACTTCTTTTGCCATACATTTCTTATTCATCCAAAACACTTCAGCAGTACTTGGATATTGTATAGTAGTTTTAAAAGCATCTATAAAGCATAAGAAATGTATGGCAAAAGAAGTTGCTTAATTTACTTAATTGTGAATAAATTCGAAAATAATCAGTCGATTTTTATGGTCGATATCTCGTTTTGTTGCTATTATTTGTGGCTTTGTAATAGAATAATGAATCTGAACATTTTTTGCCGTTTTCTATTTTTCATGCTTTTTTTAAAACAAAAAATTTTGCCATTTTTACGTAAAAAATATATTTTTTTCTTACATTTTTTATTATAACTCCGAAACTGTTGATCCGATTAAAGCAAAAGATATAGACGGATTAAAGGCTATGTAAATTTTAATTTTTCTGATTATATTTGAATAATATCCGATTAGCCGTTTTTGAGTTATCACTAATAATGTGAAAAAGCGTCTAAAAAAAAATGCAATTTTACAAAAAAATTTAAAAAAAAAATCTATCTATAGAATTTAAAAATTTTACCATTTTTGTACAAAGGTAGTCATGATACATCAAAATTGTATAGTGGTTTTAAAAGCATATGAAATTTTTTTTATTTTGTTGCGTTGTGTAATCTGAGGTCATTCTTGTCCATTAGAATTAATTTTTGGGATTTGTTCCGAGATAACGTAATGAAACGTTTTGCCTGTCTTAGGCCGTGAAGGGCTTTCCAGTGGCGATTAAACTCCACTCGAACCCAGGAGTCATTCTGTTCTTTGACATATTCTCCTGAGATGCCAAAGAAGGGTTCCGGTCCTATGAATGTTCGATGGGCTCCTCTGTTCGCCAGACAATCAGCCCGTTCGTTCCCAGCGTGGCCCTTATGGCCAGACACCCAGCATAACGTCAGCCTGTTCTGAGCGCCCAGTTCCATCAGCGATGTAACACAGTCCATAACAACCCCTGACCTGATCTCATACGAGGTTATGGCCTTGAGCGCTGCCTGGCTATCAGACATCAGATATTTACTAAGTAAATTTAAAATATTTAACTTGGTGGGACAGAGTTCCTTTGTATAATATCGTACGTCAACGCCCATTAAAGGGGGCGGGGTTCATAAATAGACAATATCATGTTTTCCACAGACGAACGTTTGGGCATTGCCAGATCGTCTTAGACTTTATAACTGATCAAGAATATATATAGTTTATGCCGTCCAATTCTTTTTGGAGGGTATTACAACTGTATTTTGGTGGGGTCGCTCTGGCAAGGGCTGTGGGGGAGACATTTCACCTTTGTCATAAAACTTGAAAAATAAATGTTTGCGATAATTATATACCAAATTTAAGAAAAAAAAAATTTTTTGATAGTGTCATTTAGGGGGCAAAGGGGGAGGAGTGGGTAGGCCAGAGTAGTACCAGATTACGTCTCAGGTTCGTCATTAAACCTTAATAATGTTATTTTTAAGGAATGTAGGCTTAAGTAAAACACTAAAGGGGACGGGGTCCAAAAATTATTATTTTTTATTTTATGGCTCCAAGCTTAACGCGTTGGACCTTCTTTAACATAAAAATATATCATTGGCTTAACGAAATTACAAAAAAAAAAATTTAAAAATTATGTTGTTTTTTTGGACGTTGGTTTAGTTCTTCTTAGGGGAACGTTTTTCCCTCTTGCCCGATTCAGCCCATTTCCGAACTTTGCCTGTGCTATCCTTCAAGATATATTTATACCAAATTTTGTTTGGACTGAGTTCTAAATTGTTTAGATCAAAAAAAATCAATGAGTGTTCGAACTCACGAGCGATGTGTTAACACCTTTTTGTTTATTTATTTTATATTAAACCCACAAAAAACAAAGAGAATGCAAAGCAACAGACAAATGTACATACATACATTGTTATGTTTGTACATAAGCTACATACGTTGCTGTCTTGCTATCTCATTTTTATATATGTACGTATAACCACGTCACTATTCTCTTTGCTACGCATAAGACAAAACCGAAGATCAACATAAAACACTTTTTTTAATATTACTCCAAATTAATACCCCGAATTAAAACACTTAAATCTCCGCTCGCCGATATCGGATCGCCTAATTTTTGGCCTAAACTCTTCGTCGAAACCCGCACTAGCGTTTTAGTCCAAAAATTAATAAAATCGGCTATGAATTTCCGGAGAAAATCGCGTGGGAAAATTATATGAAAATCGCCCAATAATCACTTTCAATACCGACTGCCAAGCAACAACAACAAACAAACAAAGTCTTACACTTACACTTGCGTATGTATTGAAACTGATAGTTTACTGCCCTAGAGGCGCGCGTATAGATGTTAACACATCAAAAAAATAAATACCAAAAGTTTGCACTCTGAGAATGTTTTAAAGAAATATTTTGGATTCATCTAAAGTCTCCGTATTAATGCTAAATCAACAGTAGATCCTTAAACTGCCTGTTTGTGCGATTTTCCCACAGAAACTGCCTCCCATGATATGAGAATTACTGTCATATAAATTTAACAAAACAAAAACAACACAAACACCAGACTGCTGCAATTTCTTTTTTACTCAACTAAAAAATATTTATTATTTATTAAAATCCCTTAAACAAAAGCTATTCAAATTATAATTCGTCCTTAATACTTTGCAGGATTAAGCCACCTAATAAATTAGCTGCTGTATTTAAATAAATTTTATCCGTAATGACAATTTTATTTAAGTATAATGCTGTTCTCCTGCTACCGTGCCCACAGATATTAAACAGTTAACAGCGCAGAGTTTCTCTTACAGCAAAGTTTTGCCTAAAAACTTTACTCGATTACGAGTCTAATGACAAACTAAATATTTTACTATGTGCCGTTTGGCATGAGAATATTTTATGGTTAACGTATATAAAACTGTTTACAAAAATAAGAAGAACAAAATTACAAGAACATGCATGTTTCTACTAAAACTTTTATTTATAGCACCAAAAATGTTGCCATTTTATACTCGTGCCTCTGCCGCTGCAGTTCATCATCAAAATCACCAGCACGAGTGTAACGGCAGAGCCAGGCATCATCCAACCTTCAACTGTGGAAGTTTTTTGGTGTTTCTGTTGTTCATTCTTTTTTTACTTTTTTTTTAATTTTTATTTTTTTATTGCATTCTATTGCCAACGTTGAGCTTATTTTATGCATAGTTGCAATACATTTTGTACTACTTAATTTTATTTATTATTGTTTTTTTCTATCTTTAGTTAAAGTAGTTTTAGTATAGTTTCGTTACTGTGAGCACAAAAAAAAAGAGATGTTTTCGGTGAAATATATTTAATGAATTTTCCCACCATTAACTTTTTAAAAAATTAAAAAAATGAAATCAGAGACATGTGTCGACGGTGAAGCAAAAATAATCGGCGGTGGTTAAAAATTGCCGGCTTTGTTTTTAAGCTTATTTTTACCAAAAACTTCTTCAAAATTTTTTTAAAATAAAATTAATGAAAATTTTCAAACAACCGGTGCAAGCGACAATTTCGTTATTATACAGGTTGTTTAACAGCTACTCATGAGTATTTAGTGAGGAAGAGCGAGAAAGGAATACAAATGGTATGTATTCCTATTTCAGCACTCTCACATAAAATAAGAATTGCTGCAACAAAACTTGCATAGTGTAAGCCGGGACTAAATTAAAGCAGTTTAGGACGCCACCTTTTTATTTTATGTCAGACAAATAACGAACGGCTCTAATTACTTATTTCACAATATCGGAAAATTTCTTTCTTTAGTAATGTAATTACAAAAACAAAATTTTATTCAAATTGTTCTTGTTCCAAATGTAATTACACGGTCCGCCAAATCGCTTTTTTTTCTTTTTTGAAAATGCTATAAAAAACTACTGAATATTTTCTCAAATTTCTTTTTTGATGTGTTAACATCTATACGCGCGCCTCTAGGGCAGTAAACTATCAGTTTCAATACATACGCAAGTGTAAGAGTTTGTTTGTTCGTTGTTTGGCAGTCGGTATTGAAAGTGATTATTGGGCGATTTCTCCGGAAATTCATAGCCGATTTTATTAATTTTTAGATTAAAACGCTAGTGCGGGTTTCGACGAAGAGTTTAGGCCAAAAATTAAGGCGATCCGATATCGGCGAGCGGAGATTTAAGTGTTTTAATTCGGAGTATTAATTTGGAGTAATATTAAAAAAGTGTTTTATGTTGATCTTCGGTTTTGTCTTATGCATAGCAAAGAGAATAGTGACGTGGTTATACGTACATATATAAAAATGAGATAGCAAGACAGCAACGTATGTAGCTTATGTACAAACATAACAATGTATGTATGTACATTTGTCTGTTGCTTTGCATTCTCTTTGTTTTTTGTGGGTTTAATATAAAATAAATAAGCAAAAAGGTGTTGACACATCGCCCGTGAGTTCGAACACTCATTGATTTTTTTATTTGAAAGTACAATCCTTCCGGTTAATAATGGAAAATAATTTCATTCAAATGGCTGCCTCGGCTGGCCATGCAGTAGCCTACACGATCGGTCCAATTTTTAAGCACATTATCGATTGTGTGCAGCTGTATTGCACCAATGGCTTCACGAATATTGTCCTTTAAAGCGTCAATTATCTCTGGCTTGTAGGCGTAACATTTAACTTTGACGGCACCCCACAAATAATAGTTCAACGGTGTCAAATCGCAGCTCCGAGGTGGCCAAACGACATCAGCTCAGCGGCTGATAATGCGAGCTTCAAAAACAGGGCGCAAAACATTGCTGTGTGGCACGTAGCGCCGTCCTGTTGAAACCAAATGTTGCCAATATCCTCCTCTTAAATTTTTGTGAACAACATGGCCCGATTAAAATCGGCATTGACTGTAGCGGCCACTCCTTGCCCATTTTCGAAGAAAAATGGCCCAATTATGCCTCTGGACCAAAAAATCCGCACCAAACAGTGACTCGTTTTTGGGTGCGTCGGCTTTTCAGTGTATGCGTGCGGGTTTTCTGTGCCCCAAATGCGACAATTTTGCTTGTTTACATACCCGCCAAGATCAAAATGAGCTTCATCTGAAAAGATGATTTTTTTGGCAAAATCGGCATCTTCTGTAAGTCGATCGCAGGGCCACTTAGCGAATCGAAAACACCATTGGATGGTCAACCATATTCGTTCAGGGGAAGCATAAAACTAATTATTTGTCAAATCAGACATGAGCTAAGTATTACCATTCACGAAATAAGCACTAGTTGAAAAAAAAAAAACGTTAGATGGCGGACCCTTTAAAAGATGGAAATAGGCAGTAAATTTAAAAAATTGAAACATTTCGCCTCATTGAAGTTTCTGAAAAATAAATAAATACTTTCCAGACGTTGTAAAGTTCATAACAAATTAATAGCAAAGAACTTTAAGTGACAAAGCCGAAACAAACTGTTAAAAACGGCGGCGGCTTGAGTGCTTAAAAAGTCGAAAGCCCCTCCTAGCCGGCTTTAAGACAATCGAGCTGTATAGCCGTATTAAAAAAATATATGCATGCAAAAATAATATTATCACACACAATCATAATATGGTCCTAATGTGTCTTTTAGTCAACACATTATTCAATTTCAATGATCAATGATCAACATATTATTCAATTTTAATTAACACTTTAATCTTGACTGCTATAAATACCGAGTGTCTGTGAGCAATTTCTTGCCGCCTATTTAAATACTTAAATTAAATTTATTATCAACTAAATGAGAATTCTGTCATATCCCACCATTACCAAACACAAAAAAATCTACTTTTTCTTTACGTTATCATAAACTCTTTCAAAAACTATTTTTCCTTCCTTTTCACTTTTTTTTTTAATTCCATACATTTTAAGTCCATTTGTTGCAACTTATTTTTGCTACGCTCCAGGCTTTTAGCAGTGCTCTTAAATAACCCTCTTTCAAGTTATTCCTTTAACTTAAACTGACTTGTATTTCAGCTAACTTCATTTTAAGCATCTCATTCAGTGTCGTTAGCAGCACTGCAGCCAAGGCAGAAGAGCATGTGTATGCATTTGCAAAATATCATAAAAGTCCTTACAAAAACAAAAAAAAATGAAAATAACAAGGACTATAGCAGAGAGCAACAACACTACAACAAACTATTATTCATGATTATTCATTGTAACTCGTATAATGCAAGTTTTGTAAAATTTTTATGTCACGTTTAGTTATTTTATGTTTTAATTGTAGTGTCTCTCTCTGTCTGTCTGTCTGTCCGACCGTCTAACTGTCTCTCATCTGTGTCTGTGTCAGAAGTTGGCATTATACTTTGCAAAATGTTAAATATATTATGAGGAAAATAAAAAGGATCTTTCTTGTTAGCAGCAGCATTTTTAAATTTTATTGATAATTAAAAAAGTTTATATTTATATATATTTTTTCCATTCCTTTCAAGCGAGAGATTTTGCACACAATTCATAGACAGAAACTGTTTATTGTAGTAGATGCCACCACATAGAATTTGAAGCAATTAAAGTCATTAGAAAAACATTAATTAAATTGAAAGTAACTTGAGTAGAAAATGTCAAAGGCAAAATAGAGAAAGGAAAATACACTATTTTTAATACTTTTTTTTAATATTTTTTTAACCCATAAAAAAACACATAGAGAATATTTTGTACCAGAAACACTGGCAGAACTGGCAAAATTGAAAAATAACTTCTTAAAAAAGTCAGAAATTTGTTATATAATAATAATATTCAGATTAGCTGGTAAAATGTTCCGAATGAATGTACAGATTTTTTAGTGCGCGACTGACTGTATATTCTTACATTTCTTAAAATTCATTGCCACTTTGTTCATGAACAGTTGATAACCTCGGCAGATATTATGTCGTAAAGTCTGTGAATTATTATCAAAAGAAACATGTGCCGGATAAAGATTGAATGCTTTAACTTTTGGAAGATGCATAAACGTTGTCGCACATAAAAAAGTTGCCATAATGTAAATGGACATTTTGTCACATTTCAAAAGTTTCGCAATAACCACTTAAGAAACAGCATAAAAAATCATAATTTATTGCCAAATTATTACGTTTAAAGAAGCCTTGATTTCAGAAATCTACAAGTAAAAAATAAACAGATCACACCTCAAGGTCAGCAAAGCTGGAAAACTTTACACAACGAATTTACTATGAAATATATGCAGAAAAGCAACTCATAAGTCTCCTCCCCGACTGCAAGATATCGGAACAGGAGGTCGCGTACTCAGATAACTCATGAATATGTCATCGAATATTTTTAATCGGCAAGAAAGCGTACTTGTGTTAAGATGATGAAGGAAAAACATGGAACAATACTGACAGTGTTTGGCACACAATCATATACTAAAAAGCATTTGCCATATTGTCAATATGACAGCGAATTTGGCGGTGAGGAAAATAATAAATAAAATGGCTCCCAAATCCTTTATAGCCTCAATAGCCTACATTTCACTCCATAGTTCCAGCACTGTGCATTGCAGTCAGGCTCATACAGCCCATATCACTAGTGATAATTTCCATTTTATGTGAGTTCTATATATGTGAATGCACTAGCTGGAAGCTATTCTAACCTTAATAAATTCAATTAATTGTTTAATTGATTTAATAGATTTTTTAATTGATCCAATTAATACTTTAATTAATTTATTTAATTCACTTTATTTATTTTAATGCCTATTCTAGATATAAGGAATTCAATTTAGTGGTTAATTGATTTAATTAATTTTTAATTGATTCCATCATTACTCTAATTGATCCAATTAATATTTTAGCTAGTTTAACAATCTTTTTAATTAAATTAATTTCTTTTTTTTAATATTTTGGTTAAATTTTTAATTAATTATACTAATTTTTAAATTGATACAATTAATAAATTTATTGAATTCAATTGAATGCTCAATTTATTTAATTAAATTTCTTAACTTGATTGAATTCAATTGAATGCTTAATTGATTTAATTAAATTGTTTAACATTATTGAATTCAATTAAGTGCTTAAATGATTTAATTAAATTTTTAATTGATTCAATTAATATTTTAATTAATCCAATTAATATTTTAACTAGTTTAAAGATCTTTTTAATTGAATAAATTTTTTTTTTTAATATTTTGGTTAAATTTTTAATTAATTAAACTAATTTTTAAATTAATACAATTAATAAATTTATTGAATTCAATTGAATGCTCAATTGATTTAATTAAATTTTTTAACTTGATTAAATTCAATTAAGTGCTTAATTGATTTAATTAAATGGTTTAACATTATTGAATTCAATTAAGTGCTTAAATGATTTAATTACATTTTTAATTGATTCAATTAATATTTTAATTCATCCATTTAATATTTTAGCTAGTTTAATGATCTTTTTAATTAAACTAATTTCTCTTTTTTAATATTTTTGTTAAATTTTTAATTAATTCTTCTAATTTTTAAATTGATACAATTAATAAATTTATTGAATTCAATTAAATGCTCAATTGATTTATTTAGATTTATTAAAGTGCTTAATTGATTTAATTAAACTTTTAATTGATCCCAATTAATATTTTAACTGACCCCAATTAATATTTTAATTAATTTAAGTATCTGTTTAATTAATATACTTTATCTTTTCAAATATTTTAGATCAACTTTTACTTAATTGGAATAATTTTTGAATAGGTACAATTAATATTTTCATAATGTTTCAATTAATTAAACTATTTTTTAATTGGTCGAAATAAATTGTTTAAATAGCTTAGTTCAATATTTAATTAATTCCATTAATTTTTTAATTGATACAATTAATATTTTAATTGATTTGAATACATGTATAGAAAAAAACAGAAAATTTAGAATGCACGGGTTTCCTTTTGGCAAATACTCAGTATGAAATATAACAAACAATTTTGGATGGTTATGCTATATCCGTTGTTGTTGCAGTTTAATTTGTATGATTGCAATTATGAAATTGAAACCTCAATTAAATTTTGGAAGTTCATAAAAAAATTATATATTAAATTTTAATATTTTTCAAACTGTTTTCGCCAAAGTTGAAAAAAACCAGAATTAATATATTGCGGTTTTGTTTAATATAAACGGAAACAGTTTTAATGGATTTTTATAATTGAATATTTTGTTCGAAATTTTTAAATAATTCCTTAAAAAATAATTCAATTGCTTCATCAATTTTATAAAACTCTTGTTAACAGAAATTCGTACGATTTAATCAAATTTTTGCCACTAAATCATATATAATTTTTTTTTTTTTTGCGGTTACATGAAGCAATTTCCTTGGAACAACTTTTTGAGGATTTATGAGTTTTTCTTTAACCATATGACACGAGTTTCTTTAATAATTTATCTAATGGCTTAGCTCGACAGTCAAGCCAAGCAAATTTATGTCTTTTGAACTTCATTAGCAGACATTTTTATGTATCAGCCTTAATTAAAAACGTTTTAATCTCATTGTAACTCGCGCTTCTTTTCGTTTTTTAACCTAATTTTCGGTCTTTGTTCATCATATTAAGGAGCTTGTTAAATTTATATTTTTTCTTACAGATAATTAAACTAATTTCTACTTTTGTACTGCCTCTCTTTCGTCTGTGAATATAAAATTTTAAATTATTTCGACTTCTCTTTTGCAAACTGAAGTTGTAGGATGCTGCTTTTACTTCTCTCATAATTAAATTCTTAAGCAAAAATCTAGCACCTGATTTAATTTAATATCTGTTGAAGTACTTTCTTCTGTTTTATTTTTATCGTGAAATAGACTAAAAAATAAAAAAGATAAAAAAAATTTACCGACACAAAAAAACTTTTGCTAACAAATAATTTGCTTCTCTGTTTTGTATCCTTTTTTCTTTGCCCGAATATTTTATTTAGTAAAATTGTGGAAAGACTTTTACTTATTTGTGTATAAATCCCGAAACAAAAAAGAAATGTGTTTTACTTTAACCCAAGAGGGATGTAAAGTTTTATATCTTTCTTTTGCCTTCATTTATTTCCTCTGCAAACAGGCGAGCTAAAGAGCATAGAAATACAATTCAAAACAGTATGCGATTTATAGTGCAATTCCGTTGGTGAAAATTATATTTTTGTAAATAAAAAAAAACGGGAACATTACAGCCAGCAACATAAAGGCAACTGTAGAAAAATAAAATAAATTAATCCTTTTGCATAGAAGGTTATAAAATAACAAGTGGAATGTTTAACATGAAAAATACAATTATATTTTTTTTTATTAATATTTCTTTTATTCACTTTAGAAAAAATTTATGAGTTTATGAGTTGTTTTTCGCTTTACCTTAAAATGAAGTAGGTATTTTTGGTTTTATTATTATTATTATTATATTTATCTTCTTTCTTGTTGCTGCTTAATTATCAGCAATAATGTGAGCCGTAAAGTATGCTACAGAATATTTCAGTAATTTTCAAACGAACCGAAGGACCATTTTATTTACTTTGTTAATTTTTATTTTTCTTTGAAGATATTAATATGTCCCTGATGGTCAATATGCTTTTGCCAAAAAAAAAAATAAATAAATAAATAAATAAAGAGAAAAACTTCGCTCCACCCGCTTTGGGAGCACAACAATTGCAAAGAACATGCTGCCACGCGGGATGCTTTTAGTTCGTGAATAAATAGTAGATTAAATACGAGTATGTCATTTCCAATATTTATGAGAACAAACAGCGTGGAGAAAAATTTATTCAAAGAACTTTTTGTTTTAAAATTATATAAAAGTCTCTACAAAATTTTAATTGAAAATAATAAGAAATTAATTCGAAATATTTTGAGAAATTTTTTGTTCAGCCTAGTACTCTGTTTAAAATTTCATGTGAAATTCTGACAGAACCCATACAAAAAATATTCAATCAAAATATTTGTGGAAAAATGTTGCTAAACTAGTACTCTGTTTTAATTATGAAAAACATGTGAAATAATATGAATGTTATTTATTTCGAACGATAATTTTTTAAAACTAAAAATTTTCTCATTGAAAATGGAAAACATAATTTCAATTAAAAAGGAAAAAAACTGAAACTGAAATAACTGATGTAGCTCAAATTCGAACAGAGTACTAGGCTTAAAACAAAAAAAAATTATTTGTTGTGAATTAAACTGATCTATGCGTATGCATTTCATTGGCACTGGTGCATGTGTGTGTGTGTGTTAAGTCATAAATAAAAATGATAGCAAAGAAAACAAGTGACCATTTAAATCCTCGACTCTTAAGTCTTTTAAAACTACATTTTGGGTTTTAAGGCAGTTTAGGGTATAATAAAAATAAATTTAATGTTGTTTTCTTTTCTAAAAAAATAATGCTACATTTTTTGCACTTTTCAATGGAAAATGATAATATTATGGCATTTGGAAATATTGAAGTTATTGGAAATTGATCTACCATCCCTTATGAAAATGTGCTTTATTTTAAAATTTTGCCTAATTGTGTTTTTTTTTAGAATAAAAAGTGACAAAATGTTACATATTTTCCAGAAAAGAAATCGCCATAAGTTATCTTCAAAAATAATATCACATGATATTGAAGGATATTCAAAAAGATTAATTTTCAGCGGCCTTCCACTTAAGAAAACGACAAAAAAAAGGTTTTCCTAAAAGTAGGCTATCAAAATGAATGCTTTATAAATGGCACATACATACATACATACAAACATTTGCAAAGAGGTCGAAGGACCATTTCGGTAATTGATACATGATTCCGTATCATACGAAATGGCTGTGCCATTGTTAAGCACTGCAATGTGTCAAACATTCAGTTCTACAATAAAACAAAAACTTAAATAATATGCCTTGAAATATTTATCACATTTTCTTGGTTCTTTTTTCGCCTGCTTGCAATAAAAATCTTTATGTTTTTACTACAGTTTTCTCTATCTGGGGATCTATAACGGATTTAGTAACTCTACTTGCTGCCATCATGTGTGTACGAGTACGTTAAACATACTCTTGTTAAAACTTCTGGTATAAATTTTTTTCCATTTTTTTTTTGTGTTCTACTCCTTGTAATAAGTGAGTGCAAAATGTTTTCAAGCATTTCAATTGTTTCTATTTTCCTTGTTTTTTTTTTTTTTTTTGTATGAAAGTGCCAGGACATGTCTTTTGCTTTTGTCTACAACAAAATAAATTCCTAGTTTTTTCTTCTTTTCTCTTCTTTTGTGTTGGCAATAAAATCTGAACTTGTATTATATATTTGCAAATTGGATTTTTTTGTTTCTTCGTTTTTTTTAAGAGTTATTTTGTCTATTTGGTTTTGGTGTTCTAAATGCATGGAACAGTTCGTTTGAAATTTGGAGTTGCAATAAATAAATTTTGATTTGTTAACAGGAAGTGTGATGGAAGAGTGAGAAATAGCCAATATTGATTTATTTTCTGGAAAAGAATGTTATATATTTTATACTCTTTAATGGAAAACTGCAATATTATGCCATTTCGAAATATTGAATTTATTACAAATTAATCCAGCATTACTTAGGCAAATATTTTATTGTATTAAAAGCCCGCTTAACTGCAATTTTTTTTTGATTAGAGGTGAAAAATTTTTACATATTTTCTAGAAAAGAGGAAAAAGAAGCTATAAGTAAAATGGGGACTTACACTTATGAAAAATTGTAAGCAAGAGAAGGAGTACTAGTACTTCGGATTTGAAAGTACTCCCGGTAAACGAGAGTTGCAAGCACAAACATCAAATCAGTGCTTACAGTGGCGTTTTGCTTTCGTTTCTTAGCTGCTAGAAAATTCCCCAGCCTATCATACAAAACACCGTATTTCCAAATTTTAAACAAACACATCTTGATAACAACAACAACAACAGTAGCTGCAGCATCATATCTTCACTTACATATACAACTGTACACATGCGTTTATATCAGGGATGCCCAAAAATTTTTTTGTTGTGTATTAGTGAGTAAGAGAAAAAACAAATTGAGAGAATTGATTTATTTACAGCCAAATTATAATGTTTGTAAGAGCTTGAAAAACAGAATATAAAAAGCCACACATATTAATAATACGTATTTTTAAATAAAATAATTCAAATTAATTTTTTAAATTTTAAATTGAAATACTCAATTATTTATAAACTCTATAGAAGTAAAAGATGTTAATATGATATTTATGTTATATTCCGCATAAATTTTATTTAACAAAAACAAAAAGCAACTTAATAATATAATTCATTATAATAAATCAAAACGATTTTAAAATTTTCACGAAAAAAAAAGATTGCAATTATGAATCTTATATAAACGATTCTAATTTAATACTTTTGTGACGAGCATTAACGTGGCATTGAATGATCACGCAACATTTTTCGAGTGTGAACCTGAAAAAAGTAATAAAGCATCCGCCAAATATGTGCACTTGTCGACTTATCATCAACGACTAAATGAAGAGCATAAGAGCATATGTGTGAGTTCTCTGCAAACAATTGTTTCATGAGCTGGGCATCCCTGGTTTATATGCAGCACATAAAAACATAATATTATCTATGAGAGTGAATATATTTTATTCAAATGGAAAATAAAATAAAATCTTTATTGTGTACTTGTTTTAATGTAAATCGTCTGTTTATTCTCAAAAGTATTAATTTCATCTTTTAGAAGTTGTAAAACTTTTTTGCACAAAATGGAAAAATTGCAACCCAAAAACAATTTGTAGTGTTTTTTTGGTAAATCTAATGGTTTTTTAAGTGCCGATATATGTACTGCTAATACCCATATTATTTATGGAAGAAAAAAAAACATAAATTTATGCTAAGCAAATAAATAAATACTTCAGGTCATAGTTTTTCGAGGAGAACAAAAAAGGCTGTAGTAACAATAACATACATACGAGCATTTCTGATACATAAATAATTTTTTCCTAATGAAAGTCTGCCCTGCCTGTGCAAGAATCAACTACTCGTATATTCTGTGATAATTTATGGCCTTTGGTGATAGTGTGTGATGTTCACAATATTAATATGCGAACACTTAAAGTATAAATATTCCGGATGCTTATGAATAGGAAAGTAGATTAAGCGCTGTCCGTCTGTCTGTACAGGAAATTGTTTTTGCGAAGACCCCCCGAAAAGCTAAAGGCTTATGTTCTTAATTAATATATTTTAAATCCATTAAATCCAAAATACGGTTCCAGAGTTGGAAAATGCAAACTTATTTTTGTCGGCAAAAATAATACCGGTCGGCTCTTGATTATTTGAAACTGAAGGGACCAGAGAAAAAGTACAAAATTCAGTACAAAAATTTTGTACTAAAATTTTAGTACTAAACTTTTAGTACTAAATCTTTTTTACTAAATTATTTTGCAACTATTTTATCAATAACTAAGAATATTTAATGCAGACTGATCATTCTTAGTACACAATTTGAAAGTTAGCTGATGTACTAAAAATTTTAGAGAAAGTAAATTCTCCAACTACCTTTTTTCTAATATGAATTTGGTACACAAAACTGTATTGTCCAAAATTTAGTACTAAAATTTTAGTACTGAAATATTATACAACTGTTTTAGCAATAACTAAGAAGGTTTAATGCAGACTGATCATTCTTAGTACACAATTTTAAAGTTAGATGATGTACTAAAAATTTTAGAGATAGAAAATTCTCCAACTACCTTTATTTTCTAATACGAATTTGGTACACAAAACTGTATTGTCCAAAATTTAGTACTAAAATTTTAGTACTGAAAAATTTTTAAATATTTTTGAAAATCACTAAGACGTTTTTCGTAAGTCACAGACAGTTCATTGTGTATATTGTAGGATTATATGGTAACGGGAGAACTCCGTTAACGTATTACAGTCGACTCTCCAGGGTTGGAGAATTGCAACTTTTTTTTGGTAGATAAAAGTAAACAACTAAAAATAATAATATTTTTTTTTAAATATTAATGAGATTTTGCTGTTTTTGCAAGAAATTCATTGGTAGTACAAATCAGAAAAGTCAAAAATACAGCTCCAGAGCTGGAAAATTTATTTTATTACTTGTATATGAAAGTAACTGTCAAAAACTATTTTTGTAAATTAAACATATTTTATTAATCTGGTATAATAAAATTTATATTAAACATACAAAAAGACAACAAACAAAAAAATATTCCAGGGTTGGACAATCCAAACTTTCTTTGGCACTTAATAAAAACCAACTAAAACTTTTTCTTTATATATTAAATATATTTGATGTCTTCGAAAGACAAAAATTTACTGGTATTAGAAATCAGAAAAGCCAAAAGGACACTGCAGAGCTGGTAAATTAACTTATTCTCTGTATATAAAAGAAACTGACGAAACGCTATTTTTATAATTAGTCATAATTTAATTATATTAAATTAATTAATTATACTTCAGGAACAATAAATTTTCAAATTTATATTAAAACTGAAAAATATAAAAAAAGATTCCAGGGATGGACAGTTGAAACTTTTTTGGTTACATGAAAGTAACCAATTAAAAGAAATTGTTTCTTTTTCTTTATAGATTAAAAACGTTTGATAGTTTTGAAAGAAATTTATTAGTATTAGAAATCTGAAAAAAAACACTGCAGAGCTGGAAAATTTATATTAATTGTTTTTTCCTTTGTAAACACACAGATTTTATATTTTAGACAAAAATAAATTAGTATTAAAACTCATAAAGATTAAATAGATGGCTGCTGGGCTGCACAGAACTTGTGTGTTTATTCCAGATGTACGTCGGTGTAGGGTATAAAAGATTCGGCACAGCCAAATATAGCACTTTTATTTTTTTCAATTATTTATTAGGAAATATTCTACATCTTTTTAACTGGCGTTTTCATACCTTTTTTTTAAATATATTTCATGAAAGAAAAAAACGCTGTCTCCAAATCACCCTTGAACAGATTTCCCAAAAAGGCAAATACCATTTTGTGTAGTAGGCCAACACAAAACCGTTTTTATTATTAATATTCAACTCCACTGCCGCTTTATTATAAATTCTAAATTTGTTGTGCTGCTCAAAATCCATTAAATAAAATAAGATTTTATTGTAAAATATTTGTTATTTTAAAATTCCTTGTTACTCGTCCAACAAAGTAAATGTTATAAAACTTTTACTACGAGCATTTCATGGTTGGCATTGACATACTTTGCCATACTTTTGAACAGCAACCAAATATTAATATTAATGTTTTATTTAACTTTTTGTTTTTTTTTTTTGTTCTTGTTATCGCTGTTATTGTTGCTGTTCACCACGACTCCTTTTGTGACTGGAATATATAATTTTTCTATACCAAAAAAATTCGCAAAAACGAAAAGAAAACTTAACACTTCTGTGTTCTGCTTGATGATGGAGGAAAAAAATAAGACTTGTAGCCAATTTGTATACATCGGATGAAAAACAATCTCTGGAGACTAGCTAGAACCAAAAACAAAAAAAAAAAAAGCACAGGATTGTCATATTGAAAATCACTCTTATCGCGTTTGCCATTGTTCATGTTCACTTACGACGTTTTGTAATAGACTAGAGAAAAGTGGAGTTTTTCATATTAAAAATATTTCCAAAATGTCGAATTTCAAGGCAATAAAAGTCAATTGAATAATTTTGAAATATTAAAGCTATTTTATGCCAGCAAACTGCTAAAGCTTTTTTCGTAAACTGTACTTTGGCTCAAAGGACCACAAATAAGTTAAAATGGGCTTGAAGGACCACCAATAAAATGAATTAAATAGCTGGAATTTTTATATGGTTGTCATTGCTGGCTAAAGTGTTTTCAAACAGCGCTTGAAGACCAAACTAATATTGGAAAATGATTATTCATTGAGCCTGCAGCTGCATGTTATAATCATGTTTCTGCATGCATTGAATTAAAAAAAAAAAATTTTTACAAACAGATTCTTAAACTTTCAAACTGCTATAGAAATATTCATATTTCTTATATATAAAACATTAAAAATAATAAAAAACAAGTAAAAATGCTATATTCGGCTCCGCCGAATCTTACATACCCTTCACCGACATACATCTAGAGTACAAACACACATTCATTCCCCTCCTGGAACCAACTTTTTGTTCTCTCTGACTTCCAAAATGAATTTATTTCCTTCTAAAATATAAAATATATTTGATTACCAAAGAAAAATTTTAGTTTTATTTAGTAACTTTAATATTCCAAAAAAATATTGTTTAAAATTTTCCAGCTCTGGAACTGTCTTTTTGGCTTTTCAGAAATGTGATGCAAATAAATTTCTTTCGAAAACATTAAATGTGCTTAATTTATAAAGAAAAATAATTTTTGTTGCTTACTTTTATATCAAAAAAAAACTCATTTCTCCAACCCTGGAATCGTTTTTTAATATTGTCTGATTTTTAATAGCAATCTAATTTTTCTTGATGTATAAAATAGATTTGTTTAACAAAGAAAACAATTTATTTTAGGTATTAACTCCAATATCAAAAAAATTTGTTTTTCAATTTTCCAGCTCTGGAGTGTGTTTTAGGCTTCTATGATTTTTAATATCAATAATTTTTTTTTTCAAAAACTTCAAATATTTTTAATATATAAAGAAAAATAAAAAAATAATATTAGAGAGGCTACTCATATGCTAGAGTTAATGTCGACGCCGTTGACGGCGTTTCAACGCCGAAAAAGTTGAAATAGATTGAACTTTTACGGCGTTGCAACGCGTTGAGATTAACTGCTCTCATACAATTTCATACGATTCAACTTTTTTTTTTGACATTTGACGCCGTCAACGACGTCGACATTAACTCTAGCATTAGGGCACTGCTACACGTTCAATATATATTGAACGCGATCCAGTATCGCGATATTTATTGAACGTGTAGCATGCAGTATTGATGGGTCGCAATCCATATCGCAAAATGGCCTAAAATATGAAATCCAGATCGTGGATCGCGGATCGCTTGATAAATATTGAACGTGTAGCATTTTCATGATATTATAGCGCGATACGTTAACCCTTAAGAGTCTACTGGTCCCGCTAGAAACCAACCAGGTATTTGTTAAATTTTTCAGGTAAATAGAAATTGCGAAGCAAGTTGTTGAGTAAAATATGTTTAAAATTGCAAGTTTTATAACACTGATTTTTTTCCGGCCAAAAGAAAAAATCAGGCTATTAAGGGTTAATAAGAAGTGAAATAAAACAAATAAAATAAAAGACGTAGTGCAAAAAATTTAACAAATAAAAAGTAAAAAGGTTTATTACATTTGTGTAAAGTTTGTTTTAAAAGGGTAATGGCAGAAGACAGCGAAAGCGAGTGGGTTCTGTCGGTGCAATCGGAATGAAGGACCGAAAAAATTATTTTAAAAGACTTCATTTTTAATTTGGTGGCATTGCCGGAGTTGTAGGACTCGTCGGCTAAAGTTTTTTCTTTTTTGGTTTTCTCGCGACATTTTTTTAATAAATGATCCGCACAGCAAAAAAGTCCCCTTTCACACACATCAGGTTTACGTGATCAGTTTTTCTTCAATTTTCTTTTGAACCTGCATTTACGTTCACACACGAAACGTCATGTCAAGTTTTTCTTCATTGCTGAACATTCATTTAATATACTACGGATGATAAAACAAAAGAAAATATAAAAACTGACTAGTAGCGTCAAGTTTGTACCTCTTTTCACGCTCTTCGCCGCTCTCTCCTAAAAGATCAAGAATTGACGAGTCAAACTTGATGTATGTGAAAGGGGACACAAAATAACGTATATACTGACGCGACATATATTGAACATGTAGCATACGCTCGTAATCCATCAATCCATTAAAATGGATCGCGATACAAATATCACAATATATATTGAACGTGTAGCAGTGCCCTTAAACATTCAAACTGCTATAGAAATATTCATATTTCCTCTCCATAGGCCATCGTGTGTTTGATTTCCAAGCGGGTGTGTATCGAAATGAAAAATTTATTCAATTTATTTACAAAATTACTTTTTATTCGTATTTGGTATTTTTTTGTTCTTTGATATTCATTTTTATGATTATTTTTTGCAGCAAACAAACAACAACAAAAAAAATACAACTAAAAACTGCGCAATAATAGTGTTTTTTTTTGTACAGCCATTGTTTTGATAATTGTTTGACAATAGATATAAAATTATGAATAAAAATACATTATTCTTAGAAAAAGAAATACCAATCAAAAATACCCAGACTCAGAAGGCAGGCACGGCCAGGCATATTAGGCACGATTCCATTTGCTGAACTTGTAAATGAAACTACAAAATGGAAAATTCAATTGTATAAAAAGGCGATAACAACAGAACAACAAAACTTTTGTTACAAAATAATCATATTAATAAAGTATCAGAGATACAGAATAGAGATGGACAAACGATCACGTCTCTGTAGTGAATCGGCATGGACGGGCATAATTTTGAGTAAGTCCGAGTAATTTTTGTAGTCTTCAGATTTGAAAATTTTTTATATTCGCGTTCTTGCTATATTTTACATAGAAGTAATATACACCCGCCGTGAGTAAAATATAAGGATTGCGAGATTTGCCATAACGATCCTCTATGGCTGGGGATTTCCCCCGAAAATTAGTCTACATGTAAATATTCAAAATGTCTATGAACTTATATCTTTTTATTAACTCCACTGGAATTTATTAAGTGAACTTTTAATTTTTTTATTTTTGTACAGCGTTTGTACATCATGTTATTTAAAGTAGAAATTGTTAAGAAACTGACATCGTCACCGCTTAGGCAACACCGCGCTGAACGCAAGTGAATTTGTAATTACCGTTCCTGTATTGATCGTGATACTATTTTTATTTCTTTTCAAAGAGTTTGTTTGCATTCGAAAGAGTGTTCAGTCCACCCGCAATTAATTTGGTTTTCAAGCCGACCGGTTTCGACCATATGACTTCTTCAGAGTTCTCAAAACTATGTGGCAACTTCATGGCCACTGTTTTGACGAAAGTTTCCTGTAACTTCTTGCTTATTATAACCTCCGAAAAAAACTAGGGGGATAAATTCACTTTGTCATTCCGTTTGTAATGCAGCGAAATATCCATCTGAGACCCCATAAAGTATATCAGTTCTTGATCAGTGATGAAATCTAAAACGATCTGAGCATGTCCGTCCGTCCGTCTGTTGGAAATCACGATTCAGTCCAAACGAAAAGAGCTAGACTCTTGAAATCTAGTACAAATATATCTTGAAAGATGGCAAAGGTTAAGTTCGTAAATGGGCTAAACCGGGCAAGAGGGGAAGAAAGTTCTCCTAAGAAGAACTAAACCAACCTCTAAAAAACATTATAATTTTTAAAGTTTTTTTTTTGTAATTTTGTTAAGCAAATGATATATTTTTATGTCAAAGAAGTCACAAAATAATAAAAAAAAAAATTTTTTGGACCCCGCCCCCTTTACTGGGCGGTATTATATACAAAACTAGTGCAAAAAATTTAACAAATTGTTTTACTTCAGCCTACTTTCCTTAAAAATAACATTTTTCAGTTTTAATGACGAAGCTGAGACGTAACCTGGTGCTACTCTGCCCTACCCCCTCCTACCCCTTTGCCCCTAAATGACCCTATCAACAACAAAAAAATAAATTTATATATATTTTATATTTAATTATTCCTAATATTTATTTTTGAAGTTTTATGGTAAAGGTGAAATGTCTCCCCCACGACCCTTGCCAGAGCGACCCCGACAAAATGCAGTTTTAATGCAGTCCAAAAAGAATTGGCCGCCATAAAGTATATATATTCTTAATCAGCGATGAAGTCTAAGACGGTCTAGCAATGCCCATACGTTCGTCTGTGGAAAACATGATATTGTCTATTTTTGAACCACGCCCCTTTCAGTGGGCGTTGATGTACGCTATTATATAAAAGAACTCTGGCCCACTTTAAATTTACTTACTAAATATTTGGAGGGTATTTAAGATTCGACCCGGTCGAAAATAACGTTTTTACTTTTTTTACTTACAAAAAGTGTTCAGGGTTTAGCGCAAAAATAAATGTTTTTTGTTCATGATCCTCATCACGATGCCATCTCTAATACAAACATGCTTACTTATTATTTTTTTTTTTTTGCTCTGAAAAGTTTTTGATTTCAATTAAATTACTGACATTATTTCCATAATAGAAAAAACAATTTTTTTTTTCAAAACAATATCAATTTCATTATTCTATACACTGACTGTTGACGAAATAACTTAAATTGAATTTACAATAACAAAAAAAAACCCAGACTTTCTAATTACGCATACAGTTTCTTTAGGCGCGTTTTTTGCCATAATGGCCCAATTCCTATTATAATTAGCCACATAAATATTAATGTGTCCGATTTGTGTGTCGTAAAAATATATTAACATTTCGATTTCTTCATTTTAGAAAGTTTTGAAATTTTTTTGTCAAAGATTTCTTAAAAAAATATTTTGCAAGCGTTTGCCTTTAGCATAGTTTTTGTCACAATATAGAGTTTGGTAATGATGTTAGTCACAAAAAATATTTTGTGTTTATCAACTGTTTATTGATAAACTTTTGTGCTAAAGTTTGTCAAATAAGTCTATTATAAATATAAAGTAATTTTATATTATTTTTTCGTATTATTTTTATACTTATAATTATTATAATTATTTAGTAGTTATTATAATAACAATTACTATTATTATTATTACAGTTGCAAGTATTATTACAATTTATTATCGTTCCAGGTTTCTGTGACAAACTAATCCATTACAGTGAGAGAGTTTGGAGGCTTTTTATTATTTATCTTATATATTTAAAAACTTCTATTCGACATATTCAATTAATATATTAATATTAATTCATTTCGTTTGTTATGTGCTCAAGTATGTTTATATGGTTGCATTTCTCTTGTTCTGACACAAATGCTTATATAATTCTCAATTAGTTTTTGAGAGTTTATGAATAAACTGTAAAATACATGCAACTCTTGATAATCCTCCTGCTTATTGTAAAGGAAATGGGAAAATATGTGAATATATAATTTCTTTCATTTAGCTCGATTATTGATTGTCAAAGGCATTCAATAATTTCCATCCCCTGTTTTTGGTAGGAACCTATCTAGCCCTTTAAAACGGACGTCAAGAAGAAGAATTTGCTTCTAAATGCATTGCTATTAAATTTTAAAATAGAAAATAATCCTTGGCAGCTAAATCTAGCGAATATGAAACAAAGTGTAGCAATTCAAGAATATATAAATAACAAATTTTTTTAAATATTTGTTATTGAGTCAATTCCGAAAATCGCAGAAACAAATCGCACTTGTATTTCTTTCCTCCAAATTTATTATATTATATTCCAAGTGGTGAATTTTTATTGGAAAACAGCAAAATCCCAATATTGGGATTTTAAAAAATTTCTTTGGGAATTCTGAGGCTTGCAAAATTATAATTGTTTTACTTTCCTTTGCTGTATTAATGAAGAGAAAATAGTGAAAAGTCCCAATATTGGGATTTTTAAAAATTTCTTTGGGAATTCGGAGGCTTACAAAATTATACTTGTTTTTTTTTTTTGTTTTTTTTTTTTTAGGAGTAGGACCAGCACTCAGGGGATGACCCCTATTTATGCAATGCATTGCGCCGGAACTGAAAACGAGGGGATAGTATTGAGGGGACAGATTAGGAAAGATGAGAAGATAGTTTTTTACTTGTTTTTCTTTCCTTTGCTGTATTATTGAAGAGAAAATAGTAAAAAATCCCAATATTGGGATTTTTAGAATTTTTTTTGGGAATTCTTAGGCTTGCAAAATTGTACTTGTTTTACTTTCCTTTGCTGTATTAATGAAGAGAAAATAGTGAAAAATCCCAATATTGGGATTTTTAGAAATTTTTTTGGGGATTTTGAGGCTTGCAAAATTATAATTGTTTTACTTTCCTTTGCTGTATTAATGAAGAGAAAATAGTGAAAAATCCCAATATTGGGATTTTTATAAATTTCTTTGGGAATTCTGAGGCTTGCAAAATTATACTTGTTTTACTTTCCTTTGCAGTATTTTAATGAAGACAAAATAGTGAAAAATCCCAATATTGGGATTTTTATAAATTTCTTTGGGAATTCTGAGGCTTACAAAATTATACTTGTTTTACTTTCCTTTGCTGTGTTAATGAAAAGAAAATAGTGAAAAATCCCAATAATGGGATTTTTATAAGTTTTTTTGGGAACTCTGAGGCTTGCAAAATTATACTTGTTTTACTTTCCTTTGCTGTATTTTAATGAAGACAAAATAGTGAAAAATCCCAATATTGGGATTTTTATAAATTTTTTGGGAATTGTGGGGATCTTAGAATAAAATTTTAACTCTTTTGCTTAGTTCCCATTAAGTGAATTTTGGGTGGGTGCTTTTGGCTGAAGTAGTAGAAAACGAGATTATGAAGTGGAGGGTCTTGAGTTCAATCCCCACTAACATTTACTAAAAGCAGA
The DNA here is from genome assembly GCA_951800035.1 of Linnaemya tessellans. NCBI lineage: Eukaryota > Metazoa > Arthropoda > Insecta > Diptera > Tachinidae > Linnaemya > Linnaemya tessellans. The sequence continues at coordinate 99,397,398 of OX637533.1, read as the reverse complement.
GTAACAGCACCCTCCTTCGCCGGTCCTGTAGCAAAAAATAGTCATCAAAGTCAAAAAGGTTTAAAAAGCTACAAAAAATTCATCTGTCCCCTCAATACTATCCCCTTTTTACTAGTACCAGCGCAATGCACTGCATATGTAGGGTTATCCCCTGAGTGCTGGTCTAAGATAAAAAATATTTTAAAATTTTTTTAAATTTTAGTGGAGACATTGTGAAGAAAAAGTTAGAAAAATGCAAAGAAGTGTGAAAATGATTTTAGTTGTAAATGTCAAGTGCTTGCATTTCTACCACCGAGTGGTAATTATCAGTCCAGATAAATTCTACTAGCAGAGTCGCGAACCAATTCCATAAGTCTAATCAATTATACAGATTGCCGGTTACTGTTAATCACGTAATGATTTTATAAAATTTAGAAGATTTTCATTCTTGCACCCACCAAAACTCAAGAGCTCATGCTGGGGTCTGTTTGAATTCGGAACTATTTTCCATCATGCCAAATCAAATTTGGTTAGTAAACCCAACAATTTCAGCTAAGTGCCATCTTCTCAATAGTAAAAAGCACAAAACTAATTAAAATTACTTTCTTATATAAAAAAGTTGGTTCGTAAAATGCGATTCGTTCTCTCTATCCTTAGTGAGAACCACAAACACAACCCAAAACCGGTCTATTTACCAACTTAACTTTGACTTGGAAAGATCCATAAATTCATACACAACTAATTTTATTTTGCTAATACACTTTAGTTATTTTGCCAAAAGTCCACAACATGTTCTTATTTGTTTAAGTGGCTTGCTTCCTCTTTAAGCCACAAAGTCTGCAAGAACTATAAACATATTTTTTATTTTTTTTTTTTTGTTTAACACCATCAAACCATTCTTGCCGAAAAAGATTTAAATTTAACATTGTGATTTTTAATTCACTTAAATACAATCCAGTTAAAAATAGTTGCTTATCCGATATATTCTTTTTTTTTTGTTTTTTGAGATTATTTTATTCTGCTGAGATTATAAATTTTTATTTGCGCAATTTTCTGGTTTAATTGTCGTCGACATACACGTCGTATAAAACAAGCAGAAAAAAGTTAATTTTCGTTGAACATGTTATAAAATTGGTTTACATATTTTTTTATTTATTATTATTTCTTTTTAATAGTCATGCCCTACACCAGTGAAGAAAGAAACATTAGTTAAGGCAACAACCTGCAGTATAGATGTTGTCTAGTAAAACTTATTACAGGCAAATAATGACGTGCTAAAACCCAAGAATGATAAAATAAAGATTACGCCTTGCGCATGATTTACCGTTTGATGACGTATTTGTTCCCTCGAAGAGATTGCCAAATATTTATTATATGCAAAACTAATACTTTCTCGTACAAAATTAATATTTTATGCTAAATTTGGCAACTCTTCACACAATTTACTCAGAGAGATTTCCAATTTACTCAGAGAGATTTCCAACAAGAAAATGAAATCGGATTAATGAAAATGCAAGTTTTGTGTTATATTTTATAATAAATTGTGTTATAATTTAAAATAAACATATTAAAATAATTATTAAATAACTTAAAGTGTAAAAAACTTATTAAAACTTGATTTTTAAGGCTCATAAACTGTAAACAAAAAACCTAAATTAAAGAGAAAAGAGAACAAAAAGAGCAAACATGAAATGTGCAGTGGGCAATTATAAACAAAGTGACAGCAAAAAAACAAGTGAGAAATAATTGTGTTTCAAAATCTTGTTTGTTTTCAAAACTCTGTGTCATTTTATAGTTTTCCAAGAGATGAAGCTCAAAGGAAGTTATGGCTGATATTTTGCAAGCAAAAAAATTTATTTTGAATGGGGAAAAGAGAAAAATAATTAGCACTTGGGTTCAATATTTATATAAAATAACTATAAATGAACAATTTAAAATAAAAAAAGTGGAAAGTAAAATAATTTTTTTAAATTGTTTATTATCAAACAAATTTAATTTGAAAAATTGCAATTTGCCCCACTGTCCTGTTTTTACAATAACATAATAGTTCTCGAACTGAATTTTATTAGCCAATCAGAACACATGTTGAGTGACGTCAGAATTCCATCATGCGCAGAAAATTATTTTTATTTCAGCTTGTTGGCGTAATCTTTATTTTATCATTCTTGCTAAAACCTGTTTGTGGCTCGTAGGACCATCAACAGTTTGAAAACGCTAATTGTTATTATTGGGTCAGTTTTACGGGAACCGAGGCGAACGTTAATGTCCATATATTTCTAATGGCACAATTTATTTATTTTTTTTTGCTTTTTTTACTATTATTTTTTTTTTTTTGTTTTTTTTTTTGTTTTGTAGGAGCTCTTATGGTAGGTTATGCCCGCATGCATTTTTTTCTTGATCTTTTTTTTCAGCTGTTTCTGTTACTTTTATTAAATATTTATCTGCCATGTTTTTATCTCAAATTTTGTTATACGTTCTATTATTTTTAGTCTGTTGTGTCAATGCATGCTAACAAATATACGAGGGTTGGCCACACATTTACAGCAATATATGTAGTTACAACTAAAACAATCGAATCTTTTCTTTCAAGTTGCAGAGTTGCTCCTTTAACTCTTAGGCTGGCAACGCCGGTCAAGTTAATCTACTACACACTTTGAGGAACTTTTACAACACTAGACCTCAAAATTTGGACAGGGCATCATGGCGGACATGAAAACATATGTTGTAGTTTGGTTGTCTGCTGGGTGATGGCCGGACATTTGACTGGCCATCTGTGCCGTACTTGATGTTAACCTTTAGAAACAATTGAATAAAGGAAGTAGGATATATTAAAAGCAAGAAATTAGATTTCACATCTAATTTCAAATGGTAACACGGGTATTATAACAATAACATGTTAACATCAGGTTGATACAGTTCTCGTATCCTTTTTCACAATAAAATTTGTGTAAATAGGAACTGTTATCACATTCAACTAAGCCACCTAATAAGTGGTGACAAACACAATACACATGAGCACTGATGATGAAAGGGTTGCGTCTTTCGAAAACAGCTGTTCTGCTCTGCTGTGTAAGTTGAATAACAAAAACTGATGTTGACTTGCCTTTGTGCCTTGGAATATTTATCATGTTTTTCTGAGATTTAAATTAAAATTTCGAACAATTAGCCTATAGAATCTTAATTCAATTTAATATAGATTTCAGATCTTTTGAAAACTTCAAAATTATTTCAGACTTCTGGCTACTGTCGGCGTCATGTTCAATGTCAATGGCGGAAATTACAGCATCTTAGAGGTGTCAAACAACCCTCGCATAGCACACAAAAAACTTTGCACAAAAAAAAATAAAATCATAATAAAAACTATTGAAATGCTGTTGCTGATAGAAAATCTGGTGTTACTGTGAATACATTTAACCAGACAACGAACGAACGCAATTGCTTAGAACAACCACACTGGCAATGCCGCCCCCTTTTAGCGGTACCCTAATCCACCCTGGCTTAATACGAGTTCCACTATCAACTTTTTATATCTATATTTTTTGAACACCAGCATACCAGCAGCAGCAGCAGCAGAAAACTGTGTAAATATTTAAACATCAACATACTTTTATTTCTATTTTCATTATTTTGTTGTTGTTGTTGTTTTTTTTTCTTTGTTTCATTTTTAATATCCCCCCGCAACTCACCAATTTAGCAGTTTTGCACGCGCAAATTGTTCATCTAATGAACAATTTCCGTACTAGTTTTTTTTTGTTTCTTTTGCTCTTTGATTTTATATATATTTTTTCATTCATTTATTTTTTTTTTTTTTGCCATGTAAATGATATATATATGTACATACTTTTTTTTCTTTTTCATTTGTGAACATACAACGAAAATTGAGTTGCACATACATAAATATAAAAAATATGTGCATGTAATGGATATTAATATCTTAATCACCAGATGTGTGTGTGTTAAAATGTAATTTGAAATTATTCCATGACCGAACATGCTGCTATTTAAAAGTGTTACACTATTCTAAGAAAAATAAATAACAAATATTTACATACACATCGCACTCGTATACAAACAATTTCAACTAAACACATTTATTTATTCCGATTTGTGTGAAATAACATTTTGTTGTAATTGCAACAGCGTTATGGATATGGTTGGCTAAATGGTTTGATAACAATTAACTAAAAGTACCTTTGCGTGCTTCACATTTTACATTCATTTTTGCAAATAATAGCACCAAACAATTTGCCGTTATTTAAATAAGCATTCATTGCCATCATTATTGGCATGATTTACATTTAAGAAAAAATATGTTATTGCCTTTTTGCCAATAAAATTATTTGTTTACAACAAAAAATGTTATCTATATACAGTGGTGGTCACGAATTTAAGACACGACCTTTCACTTATATATTTCTGATAAATTTTGCATCTTATGGAAAAAATTTTAGATTCATGTTATTTTTTTAAAGATCCTAGTGATGTTATGAAAGAAAATTAACAATAGTTTATTACATATATTTAGTTAGGAATTTTTATTTTCATATTATACAGATTAATTCAAGTTTTATCCTGGTCATGAATTTAGGACATAGCCAAAATAAAAGTTGATTCACTAAAGTAAAGCTTAGCTTTATAAAACAATCCTAGTATTTGGTGGGAAATCTTTTATTTTTAAGCACAGCAGCTCATTTCCTAGGGAAACTTTCAACTAATGCCATATAACGTTGCTTAGGAATGGGATACCAAACTTTTTGGATTTCGTCCCATAAATCACGCATTTTTTTTTTTGCTTCGCTGCTGGTACATGCTCTTTAACGTCATTCCACAAGTTCTCAATTGGGTTTAGGTCCGGGGATTGCACTGGCCACTTCAGAACAGTGATATTGTTTTCTGCTAAGCAACTCTTCACTAGGCGTGAAGTGTGCTTAGGGTCATTATCTTCCATAAATTTCAACATTAGAGGGATGTGGTCTTCAGGAATGGTATCATAATGCTTGTCAGTATGTTTTTGTAAATGTGCTGGTCCATTTTAGTGATAATCTTGTGAATGGAACCTACACCACGCCAGGAAAATGCTGCCCACACCATGACATTGCCACCATCATGCGTAACCGTTTTAAGGGTGTACTTTGGGTGGTGCTACATTCTTGGAGGGCGGCATACGTACTGTTTTTCATCAGTACCGAAGCGGCAAAACTTCGACTCGTCGCTCCAAATTATATTTTTCCAAAATGTTGACTTGCAAACGCTAGTCGGAATTTAGGAGCACCACCCAAAGTACACCCTTAAAACGGTTACGCATGATGGTGGCAATGTCATGGTGTGGGCAGCATTTTCCTGGCGTGGTGTAGGTTCCATTCACAAGATTATCACTAAAATGGACCAGCACATTTACAAAAACATACTGACAAGCATTATGATACCATTCCTGAAGACCACATCCCTCTAATGTTGAAATTTATGGAAGATAATGACCCTAAGCACACTTCACGCCTAGTGAAGAGTTGCTTAGCAGAAAACAATATCACTGTTCTGAAGTGGCCAGTGCAATCCCCGGACCTAAACCCAATTGAGAACTTGTGGAATGACGTTAAAGAGCATGTACCAGCAGCGAAGCAAAAAAAAAATGCGTGATTTATGGGACGAAATCCAAAAAGTTTGGTATGCCATTCCTAAGCAACGTTATATGGCATTAGTTGAAAGTTTCCCTAGGAAATGAGCTGCTGTGCTTAAAAATAAAAGATTTCCCACCAAATACTAGGATTGTTTTATAAAGCTAAGCTTTACTTTAGTGAATCAACTTTTATTTTGGCTATGTCCTAAATTCATGACCAGGATAAAACTTGAATTAATCTGTATAATATGAAAATAAAAATTCCTAACTAAATATATGTAATAAACTATTGTTAATTTTCTTTCATAACATCACTAGGATCTTTAAAAAAATAACATGAATCTAAAATTTTTTCCATAAGATGCAAAATTTATCAGAAATATATAAGTGAAAGGTCGTGTCTTAAATTCGTGACCACCACTGTATATCTTTTGTGCTTAAATTAAAAAATGTTTTTTACATGTTTTATATTCCCTGTATACTCTTATATTCGCTAAGTTGCAATATTGTCCTAGAAAAAGGGAGAGACTAGCAACCCTGTTTTTATACCATACAAAAAAGAATTTGGAGGGTATATTCACTTTGTCATTCCGTTTGTAACGCATCGAAATATCCATCTCAGACCCCATAAAGTATATATGTATATTCTTGATCAGTGATGAAATCTAAGACGAACTGAGCATGTCCGTCCGTCCGTCCGTCTGTGGAAATCACGATTCAGTCCAAACGAAAAGAGCTAGACTCTTGAAATTTGGCATAAATATATTTTGAAGCTTAGAGCAGGTTAAGTTCGAAGATGGGCTAAATCGGGCAAGAGGGAAAAAAGTTCCCCTAAGAAGAACTAAACCAACCCAGAAAAAACAACATAATTTTTAAAGTTTTTTGGTTATTTTGTTAAGCAAATGATGTATTTTTATGTCAAATACGGTCCAACGCCTTAAACTTGGAGCCATAAAATAAAATAAAAATATGTTTTGACCCCGCCCACTTTAGTGGGCGTTATTATAGGCAAAAATAGCATAAAAATTTAACAAATTGTTTTACTTAAGCCTACATTCCTTAAAAATAGAATTTTTAAGCTTTAATGACGAAACTGAGACGAAACCTGGTACTACTCTGCCCTACCCCCTCCTACCCCTTCGCCCCCTAAATGACCCTACCAAAAAAAAAATTTTTTTAAATTTTGTATATAATCATCCCAATTATTTATCTTTAGAGTTTTATGACTGCCGATTTCTGCCCTACCCCCTCCTCTTCCTTTGCCCCCCCAAATGACCCCACCAAAAAATATTTTTTTTTTTAAATATTGTATATAATCATCCCAAGCATTTATCTTTAGAGTTTTATGACTGCCGATTTCTGCCCTACCTCTCCCCCCACCCCCCTCTTCTTTTGCCCCCTAAATGGCCCTACCAAAAAAAATTTTTTTTTTAATTTTGTATATAATCATCCCAAGCAATTATCTTTAGAGTTTTATGACTGCCTGTTGCTGCCCTACCCCCTCCTCCCCCTTTGCCCGCTAAATGACCCTATTAAAAATAAATAAAATTTTTTTTTAATTTTGTGTATAATCATCCCAAGCATTTATTTTTAGAGTTTTATGTCTACCTGTTTCTGCCCTACCCCCTCTCCCCTTTGCCCTCTAAATGACCCTATCAAAAAAAGAAATTTTAATTTTGTATATAATTATCCCAAGTATTTATTTTTAGAGTTTTGAAATGGGTGAAATATTTCCCCCACAGCCCTTGCCAGAGCTACCCCGCCAATATACAGTTTTTATACCCTCCAAAAAGAATTGGACCCCATAAAGTATATATATATTCTTGATCAGTGATGAAGTCTAAGACGGTCTAGCAATGCCCATACGTTCGTCTGTGGAAAACATGATATTGTATATTTTTGAACCCCGCCCCCTTTAGTGGGCGTTGACGTACGATATTATATAAAGGAACTCTGTCCCACGAAGTTAAACATTTTAAATTCACTTACTAAATATTTGGAGGGTATTTAAGATTCGACCGTGTCGAATATAACGTTTTTACTTGTTTTAATAATAAAATAATTTTTTTATAAAAGAAGAATTCGTCTAAATTTAAACAGCTCCAGTTAGTAAATAAAATTTGTATAAAATAAGACAACATATTAAATAGTTCATATTTTTAACCTTCTTTTTGCAACTGCTGCCACAATAGGGGATTTTCGGGGGAAAATAGACATAAAAAGCCTTAATGGTTGCACAGAACAAGTTCGCAACTTCAAGGCAAAGCGCTAACAGATAAACAAAGACTCTCTTAACGTCTTTTATTTTCTTTTTATAATATGTATGAAATTAAGTTAAAGTATGGCAACATCGTTAACAACATAAATGTCGAAAATAGTGCTTAAAAAAAGAACTCTTGGGATTTTGCACAATTGTTTCTTAAAATTCAAAATTCCTGAGGAGAATTAAAACCAAATAAAATTTATTTCTGGCATTCCCACAATTCCCAAATATATTTTTAAAAATCCCAATATTAGCATTTTCAATATCTATACTGTATATTTTGTTAACATTCACAATTAATGCGGAAGAAAGAAAAGCGAAAAGTGAAATTTGATTTCAAGATCCCCAACAATTCCCAAAAAAAAAAACAATCTCAACATATTAATTTTTCAGTATTTTCGCAGCATTTTTGTTGAATTCATAATTTATTCGGAAGAAGCAGTAACCTGACGGATTTATTTCCTAGATGCCCACAATTCCCAAATATACTTTTTAAATCCCAGTATTGGCATTTGCAGTATCTTTGCTGAATTTTTGTCTTAAAATTTATAATAAATGCAGAAGAAAAGGTAGTGAAATTTGATTCCGAGATCCCCACAATTCTCAAACAAAATTTCTAAAATTCCAATATTGAAATTTTTGAAATTTATTTTCGCTGTATTATTGTGAATTTCATAATGTATGCGGAAGAAGAAAAAACATCTTAGATTTATTTGTTAGATGCGCATAATTCCCAAATATATTACTTAAAATCCCAATATTAGCATTTTTGGTATCTCAAATGTTCAGTATACTTTAACTTTTCTTAAAATTCATAATAAAAGCATTAGAAAAGCAAGTGAAATTTGATTCCGCGATCCCCACAATTCCCAAGCAAAATTTCCAAAATCCCAATATTGGAACTTTTCAGTATTTGCGCTTTATTTTTGTGAAATTCACAATTTATCCGGAAGCTGGAAAAAAGTTTCAGACTTATTCCTTAGATCCCCGTAATTCCCAAATATATTTTTTAAAATCCCAATATTGGCATTTTTAGTATTTCTGCTGAATCTTTTTCTTAAATTTATAATAAATGCGGAAGAAGAAAAAAATCAAGTGAAATTTAATTCCGAGATCCCCACAAATCCCAAAAAAAGTTTAAAAATCTCCATAAAGGGATTTATTTTATTTATATATTTTCTCTGTATTATATTTTGAAATTCGCCCGATAAAAAAATATATGTATTTAATGGGGAGGAAATAATGGAAATAAAATTTGTTTCTGAGATCCCCACAATTCCCAAATATATTTTTTAAAATCCTAATTTTAGCATTCTAGGTATCTTTGCTGATTTTTTTTTTTTTTAATTCATAACAAATGCGGAAGAAGAAAAAATCAAGGCAAATTTGATTCCGATATTCCCACAAATCCTAAAAAAAATTTTCAAAAATCTCAATATAGGAATTTGTCAGTATTTTCGCTGTATTATATCTTAAAATTCGCCCAATAGAAAAAATATGTATATAATGGGGAAGAAATAATAGAAATAAAATTTGTTTCTGAGATCCCCACAATTCCTAAATAAATTTTCAAAATCCCAAAATTGATATTTTTCACAATTTTTTTTTTTTAATTCATAAATAATGTAAAAGAAAGAAAAATAAGTATGATTTTGTAAACCTCAAAATTCCCAAAGAAATTTTTCAAAATCCCGATATTGGGATTTTTCACTACTTTCGCTGTATTTATATTTTTTTATTTTTGGAATATAATCTAATTAATTTGAAGGAAAGAAATACAAGTGCCATTTGTTACTGCGGTTTTCAAAATTCTCTCAATAACAAATATTAAAAAAAATTTTTTTTTTAATATTTTCTTTAATAGCTTCAAGTTGTATCACATTCGCCGGTTAGATGCCAAGGATTATTTTCTATTTTAGAATTTATCAGCAATGTACTCGTAGTTAGAAGCAAAGTCTTCTTCTTGACGTCCGTTTTAAAGGACTAGATAGTTCTTAACAAAAACAGTGAACGGAAATTATTGAATGTCTTTGGCAAATATCTATCGAGCTAAATAAAAGAGATTATATATTCATTTATTTTCCCATTTCCTGTACAATAAGCAGAAGGATTATGATTTTTCTTATATTGTATTGATCCTTTTTTGGCTTAGTTTGTTATATTTATTAGTTTTTTTTTTCCATAATATTATATTCAATTTTATCTACAAGTGTATTCAGTATTTGGTTAATGCATAGCAAAAATCTTCCTTTTTCTAGTCCCTGATGATATTAACAAACTGTTAACGAAATATTGAAACAAATAAAATCAATTATAATTTTGGTAAAACAAACTACTTCGAGGTTTATAAATATAAACAAATAAAAGTACAGTGTAATGTTTAGAGTACAGAAAGATATTGTAATAAAAGAAAATATTATTAATACACATAAATCCCAAGAGATAAACAGAGCTGATGATAAAGGAGTAGTGGCTTTCGAAAATACTACTCTTCTGCTTTGCTCTGTAAGTTAAAAAATACCTTGATATTGATGTTCGACTATGGATAATGTTTTTGTGAATTTATGATATAATTACACCTTCAATCAATAAATCGTTATGAAATTTAATATATAAAATGAGGTTATGTTGAGAAGTAACGAAAAAAGTTCCCCGTATTATATGTGATTTTTTAGCCAGCCTTGGCATTGAGGACCTAATATTGAGGACTTTGATTTTGTGAAGTACTTAGACGTTGACACAGTTCATAATAATTTTCAAATACTATAAATGAGGCTCCTACAGACATACTCAGACATGCTTAGGCATGTCTGGACATGCATGCAATGATTAAAACGAAATAAAGGGTTCGCCATCAAACTTTTTTTTTCAACTGGTGCTTATTTCGTGAATGGTAACACTTAGCTCATGTCTGATTTGACAGATAATTAGTTTTATGCTTCCGCTGAACGAATATGGTTGACCATGCCATGCGTTTTCGCTTCGCTAAGTGGGCCTGCGATCGACTTACCGAAAATGCCAATTTTGCCAAAAAAAAATCATCTTTTAAGATGAAGCTCAATTTGATCTTGGCGGGTATATAAATAAGCAAAATTATCGCATTTGAGGCACAGAAAACCCGCACGCATAACAGCCGAAGCTAAACTCGATGTTTTGCGCCCTGTTTTTGAAGATCGCATTATCAGCCGCTGAGCTGATGTCGTTTCGCCACCTCGGAGCTGCGATTTGACACCGTTGGACTATTATTTGTGGGGTGCCGTCAAAGATAAGTGTTACGCCGACAAGCCAGAGACAATTGACGCTTTAAAGGACAATATTCGTGAAGCCATTGGTGAAATACAGCTGCACACAATCGATAATGTGCTTAAAAATTGGACCGATCGTGTAGGCTACTGCATGGCCAGCCGAGCCAGCCATTTGAATGAAATTATTTTCCATTATTAACCGGAAGGATTGTACTTTCAAATAAAAAAAGAAATTTGAGAAAATATTCAGTAGTTTTTTTTATAGCATTTTCAAAAAAAAATTTATTTGGCGGACCCTATATTTCTACACTACTGCTCTGTATTCCGTACGGGCTTAGAGTAATCTCATCATTTCTTTTCATACTTGTGTATATAAAATTGTTTTATTTTTAACAAAATTAAAATTTTTTTAATCACATTTACATATTAGCCGGCCACAGTTGAAATAATGCTTTTTATTCTCCAAGGATTAATTTAAGTCCTTTTTGTTTAGTTAGTTTGTGTAATTATTCTCCAAATGTAAGTTTATATTTGTGTGTAAATAAATAAATAAATAAATATTTATTTGCTTTCCCAAAACTTCTCTTAGTTCTGCTTTAATTTGAAATTATGAAAAAACAAATACAAAAATCCTACTTTTCTCTGCCAGTTGTGGGCCATTTGAACAGTTTTTGTTGTGCCCGTAGTGTATTTCAGCTTTAAGTTTGGCCAGAACTAAGCCCAGCTGTTTTAGAGAAAAGTTTTTCATATTCCATCTACCAAATTGGAGTTCGAGTAGTGCAGCACAAACTGCAAATTCTCTTTTGCTGTTTTGTTGAATAATTTTTTTCCTATTACACTTTTCCTGAGGGTTTGTTAACACAACAGCATCTTGTCAGGAGGCTTAAGTGTAACACGGCTAAAAGTAAACTGAGCAAAGGCAAGAGAAGACAAATGGTTTCGATTTAACTTCATAATCCGTGGTCTTAGTTAGTATATAACAAAATATGGCTGGACTGGAAGTTTCGGCTTAAATGGCAGCGGTCCGTGTTGTTATTCAACCAAGTAAAAGTTCCTGTGGTTTGTCCTGTGCTTTTAATCAGATTAACAAACAAGTTTCTGTTGCAAATATTTATAATTATAAAATATTAAAACTACTTTTATGGGATATTCTAACATTGAGTCTAAAGTTGGCAATGCAAGGGGAATTTCATCGCCAAAATTAAATAAATTTATATATAAAATTAACAGCAAGTAGTCTAAAAAAAAATTCTTGTATTGAACGTTACTTGTTGTTTGCAAAAATTGTATGCTTTGCGATAAACATACAGAATAAAATTTTGTATATTTAAATAAAAGACTTGAACTGAACTATTCCTTGTTTTGCAAAACCCATCTAAAACGAGTCTGACATGAGAATTGATATGGTTTTTATAGCAAGTGAAGAACATGGCATATCTATCCTGCTTTGTAGCTTAAAATAATGTATTGAACGTTACATGTCTTAAATATTTAAAAAAAAAACTTATTTTTACAATTTAGCCACGTTTTTACAATTTAAAGTTTTGTCGCTTTTATTTGTATTGTTTTTTCGGTAAAAACTATAAAATATGCATGTAAATGTATTGAACGTTACGTGTGAAAAAACAATTAACTAAAATATATTTGTATAAGCAATAACAATCCAATTGTATTGTTTATTTGAAAGATAATATAAAGTTCGTATACAAATGTATTGAACGTTACCTCTGATGGTTTCAATTACTTTTAGGGAAATTGTGTTCATACAAATTTTAACAAATTTAATTGATTTTGCCTGCTTACAGACGACTGCTTACAGACGACTATTAAAACCATATTAAAATGTATTGAACGTTACCTGTGATTATTTCAATTACCTTTAGGGAAACTGTGTTCGTATAAATTTTAGCTAATTTAATTTGTATTGTCTACTTGTAAACGATTATTAAAATCACATTAAAATGTATTGAACGTTACCCATGAAAAATGAAATATATAAAAGATCCCTGATCATATATGTACATAAGTATTTGTCAAATTAATTTGTACATGCCGTTTGCAAAAGACTATGAAAATTACATAAAAATGTATTGAACGTTACACATGAAAAATGTGCTAAAAAATTATTTGTAGTCACATGAACTTTTGTTAATTCGATTTGTATTGCCAGTTAATAGTAACCTGTACTGTATACAAATGTATTGAACGTTACTTTAAATATATTATTATTTATTAAAAATTTGTCTTTAATTTTCAGAGTAGAAAAAGAAATTTTCTTTTATATACTTTTTTTCAACTTCTATTAATTTTAATCGCTGCACTGTGGTTGGTGTGCTAATGCAAGTGGCTTTTGAAATGATAAATATTTATGACTCAAACAAACACCATCATAAATTTTTTTCAACAATAATGAACAACGCTTTTGCTGGCATATTATATAATTAAAAGATTTTAAAAATCTTTTTAATTAAAAGAATTACAATTGCCGTCTTTTATAATAAAATTATTTTCTACTCGAGTGTAAAAATTCACTCGGGTTAAATCTCTAAATAAAATGGCACAAAAATGCAATTGTGTACAAAAACACACGCCATTGAAATTAATAAATAAATAGTTTATGGCGTGTGCATCACAATATATGTAATGCAGTTATTTGTGTTGACAGCCCTGTAGTTCTGATGTGTGTTCAGAAGTTATTTTATAAGAAATTTCTTGCAACATCTTATATGCACTCTGAAATTATATGTAAAAAGGTTGTGTTGGTTACGAGATTAAAGAAACAAGTGTTCGGCAAGCGACTTTTGTAAATCAAATAAAATATTAGCTTCTCATGAACCGCAGGAAGAGTTTGTGTGTCGTAGTATGACTATTTCGATTCAAATTCTAGAAATTAATTTATTAGCTCTTTTTTCTATACAAAAAAAAAAATATAATATCTTCAAGGAAAAATCGCATGAGCTGCGTACAAATACACATGACCAGGGAGCCTGCAGGATGATCCACAATAAGGAATGTTTTGAACATCACTGTGCAACAGATGGTTTGTTGGATGAGCAGTGCGGCATGCTGCTGATAGAAAGGTTTATCCAACATTGGAACTTCCCCCCAAAAAGCGACCCTAATCACTCTTAATAGAAAGGGCTTTTCGAGTAGCATTTAAGAAAAAATTAGAGACTTTGAAGATCTACAACAAATTGGCCCTCAGATTTTACGATACGAAAAAATTTTCATTTCAGAATATGCCACACATATTGTTGTGGTACACTTTAGGGAATCTTATGCTTCACCATTGTTGATGAAGTACAAACGGTTTAAAAGGCATTTTGCTGAAGAAGTGCACAATGTAAACAGTTTTCCTTAAATCTTAGCATAAAATATTAAACATCCACATTAAATATTGACTTTTTTCAAATGCATTGAATAGTCATGGATTTCATATATTTTATTTGTTTATTCATCCAGCAATGAGTCTTATAATCGAAAATTATTTCTTTGCTGAAAAATCGGGCTACACATTGGCGAAACAGTAAAACCCATTTTGATAAGAAAAAATTTCCTAATAAAATTTGTTTAAATAAAAACTGTTATTACATTCAACTAAGCCACCTAATAAGTGGTGATAAACACTATGCACATGATCACTGATGATGAAAGCGTTGCGGCTTTCGAAAACAGCTGTTCTGCTCTGCTGTGTGTAAGTTGAATAACTAAAAAAATCAATGAGTGTTCGAACTCACGGGCGATGTGTTAACACCTTTTTGTTTATTTATTTTATATTAAACCCACAAAAAACAAAGAGAATGCAAAGCAACAGACAAATGTACATACATACATTGTTATGTTTGTACATAAGCTACATACGTTGCTGTCTTGCTATCTCATTTTTATATATGTACGTATAACCACGTCACTATTCTCTTTGCTATGCATAAGACAAAACCGAAGATCAACATAAAACACTTTTTTAATATTACTCCAAAATAATACTCCGAATTAAAGCACTTAAATCTCCGCTCGCCGATATCGGATCGCCTTAATTTTCGGCCTAAACTCTTCGTTGAAACCCGCACTAGCGTTTTAAACTAAAAATTAATAAAATCGGCTATGAATTTCTGGAGAAAATCGCGTGGGAAAATTATATGAAAATCGCCCAATAATCACTTTTAATACCGACTGCCAAGCAACGAACAAACAAACTCTTACACTTACACTTGCGTATGTATTGAAACTGATAGGTTACTGCCCTAGAGGCGCGCGCATAGATGTTAACACATCAAAAACTGAGGTTGACTTTGCTTTCTGCCTTGGAATATTTATCATGTCTTTCTAAATTTCAAATTTCGAACAATTTGCCTATAAATCTTAATTCAATTTAATAAAAAAAAATTTTGTATTTGCACGTCTTGTGGTATGCCATATGCATCCATGATGATTTGGCGCTCATGGACCTGCTCATGGATTGGTATCGTTGCAAATTTGACAATTTTATTTGCTCACATTCTCATTTATTCAAAAATGGGTTAGTTGTTGCCAGTCTGTTTTCAATGATGAAGGCATAGTCACTGTCCACTGAACATAATTGGCAGCGACTGACACCATCATGTACTAAAAAGCAGAGTAGCAGCACCCACCTTCGTCGGCCCTGTAGCAAAAATTAGCCGGCGAAGTAAAAGGTTGAAATAGCTACAAAAACAACTGTCTATCTTCTCATCTTTCCTAATCTATCCCCTCAATACTATCCCCTCGTTTTCAGTTCCGGCGCAATGCATTGCATATATAGGGGTCATCCCCTGAGTGCTGGTCCAAGATAAAAAATAAAATAAAAAATAATAAGTTTGATGAAAAATCACGCGGTACGTTGCCCGAATAGAACATTCATTTTCGTACAACAATTTTCATATTTTCACATGGTATTTAATGCTGCAGCGCTCCATAGTGAATTGACATAACAGACTGAATAAATGACAGCTAACTAGTCTGGCAGATGTAATGCAAACGAAACAACCATTCGGCACTCCCTGTTGGAAGACCCTTTAATACCAGAGATGATAGTTTTTCATGAAAATTATTGTCAAAGGGTAAATAAAATAATTCCTTTATAATTTTTATTATATAATTAATTCAACTAGTTGACACTTATTACTGCCTATGTGACACTCGCTGGTTTGGCGAGCAACGAAAACAGTTACTGCTAAGTATTTTGTACACTTTGCTGCACTACTGTGATATTTGGCATGCATTTAAAACTTGTGCAAGTACAACTACCAACAACACGGCTGATACTCCACCAAACGATATTAAAACTTTAGGCAAGTTTGTCTGGCTGCATATTGGATTAGTTTCTTTTTTTGCGAAATATTTTTCATTATTTGTTTTTTACTTTTCTCTTGGACGTTTTTTTATTTAGGAAAAATCTCCATACCCATTTTTTCTGTTTTTTTTTATTTTAATATTTTTAAACAAACTGAGTTTGTTCTAAAAACTGCCTCCTGCATCCTTTTGAGCTGCTTTACAAGGGTAATTTTAAACGGATTTATGAGCAAAACTGTACAAAAACATATCATATATAGAGGGGGGTGAGGGGGGCAAAAACTTGCAATCGTGTTTTTATTGTAATCGATTTGAAATGTTTCTGTTTTGAATAAAAACGAATGTAAGTAAAACGATTTTATTAGTTATTTCCAATAAAACTCTTGGGGGCGAAACAGAACAATTTTTAATAAACTGAATATTAATTTGATCAAGCACAGCGAGTGTTCATCAAATAAATATTTTGCAAACATTCAAGCGAAATAAATTCGATTTCAAATCGCCTCTAACTATAAGTTTAAAGGATAAAGCTTTGCAACAAATGATGCCAATGCAGTGAAAAGTTTTAGAATACGCCCAGGATATTAACTTGCGCTAAAAAATATAATTACATGTTTCCTGGAATTTTATTTAATTTGTATTATTTCTTTATTATTATTTTTTTTAACTAGTTCTTTTATTTATTATTTTTTTTTTAATTTTATTTCTTACCAAAAATGTCAAAATTATTTTAATATTTGTTGTTGTCAGTGGTTTTTCTCATTTTTCGAAACCATATTTTCCAATTAAAGCCACATTTCATGCAGCAGCAAAATGTGTGAATATCTAAACAAGTGTACAACCAAACAGTAGAGTACAAAAAAAAAACATCCGGGCTAAAGCGAAATGAGCGCCCAAAAGTCTCTAGTAAAATGAGAGGAAAATCTGTTATATTGAAATTTAACTCGAATTAGGCTTGATTTGCTTATTGTTGGAAGAATGAGAAAAATCATCATCAATTTAACTATCTAACTTATACAGCAGAGCAGAACAGCTGTTTTCGATAGCCGCCACACAGTTTCATCATCAGTACTCATATGAATTTTTTTTGTATCACATGTTACGTGACTTTTTCGAATGTGTTAACAATTTTAGGAGAAAATCGTAAAGGAGACCTAGGGCCAAATTACGGCATTCGATATCGAACGAAAATTCCATACAATTTACATACAAATTTCGTTGGATATCGAGTGTCGTAATTTGGCCCCTGTATTAATACTAAACCGATGATATCACAATGCAAGCGGCAGTGTTGCCATGTCATTATTTATTTTATGTCATATTTTCTAAATATTTGCTGCAATTTTATTTAAGCCAAAATTTTATATTTTTTGTAAACGATTATTTTTAAGCTTTTTTTATTTTTTTATAATTTTTTTAAAAATGTTTTTATTTTAATTTTTTTAGTTTTTTATAATTTTATAAAAACTTTGTTTTCAAACTTTTATTTATTTATACATGTGAAAGTTTATTTTTATTTATTAATTTTTTAAGTTGTTTTTATAATTTAAAATTTTTTTTATATTTTTTTTTTTAGTTTTTATAATTTTTTTTTTTTTTAGTTTTTATAATTTTTTTTTTTTTAGTTTTTATAATATTTTTTTTTTTTTAGTTTTTATAATTTCTTTTTAATACTTTTTTTTAATTACGTATTTATAAAAAAACTAAAAAAATTCATGCGAACATTTATTTTATTTATTTATTTATTTTTAATTTTTTATATTATTTTTTAATTTTTTATAATTATTTTTAGTTTATTTTTATGAAGTTACAACAATTAAAAAATATGTACATGTGCACCTTTATTTTTATTTATTTTTTGTTTTATTTGTTTTTACTTTTTTATATTTTTTTTATTCTTTTATTTATATAATTATAATAATTTATTTTTATTTATTTATATTTATTTTTTTTTTAATTTTTTATTTTTTATAATTTTTTTTAGTTTACTTTTACTTTTATTTTTTTATTATTTATCATTTTTAATAATTTTTTTTTTTAAATTCAACATTATTTTTTTTTTTAATTTTTTTTAGTTTATTTTTACATTTATATTTTATTATTTATAATTTTTAATAATTTTTTTTTTAAATTCAACGTTATTTAATTTATTTATTTTTAATTTTTTATAATTTTTTAATTTTTTTTAGTTTATTTTTATGTAGTTACAACAATTAAAAATATGTACACATGCGCGTTTATTTATTTTTATTTATTTTTTGTTTTGTAGTTTCTTTTTACTTTTTAATATTTTTTTTTATTTTTTGATTTATATAACTATTATAAATTATTTTTATTTATTTATATTTATTTTTTAATAATTTTTTTTATTTCTCTATATATATTTTGTAGTTTTCTTACTTATGTATTTATAAAAAATAAGAAAAAAATTAAAAACAAGTACGATTACTTTAATTTTTTTTTTCTTATAATTTTTTTGTAATGTTTTTATAATTTTTTAAAAATTTCTTTTTATTTATGTATTTTGCTCAATTGCCAAAATGTTAAGCAAACTTAAATAAATATGTAAATACTACTTTTTTAAATTTCATAAGTAGTTTAGCACGAGGTCAATTATGAAAATTTTGTATGTCCAACAAACACATTAAAACAAAAATGTTTTAACATCAGGTTGATACAGTTCTCGTATGCAATTTCCTAATAAAATTGGTTTATATAAGAACTGTTATCATATTCCACTAAGCCACCTAATAAGTGGTGACGAACACAATACACATGACCACTGATGAAGAAAGCGTTGCGGTTTTCGAAAACAGCTCTTCTGATCTGCTGTGTAGGTTGAATAACTAAAAAACTGAGGTTAACTTTCCTTTGTGCCCTGGAATATTTATCATGGCTTTCAGAATTTAAAATAAAAAGTTTCTAACAACTTCCTGTAAATCTTAATTAAATTTTATTTTTTGTTTTTAAAGAAACTCATCAGTAACCGCTAAAGATGTGTTTTGTCCCTCCAGTGTAAATATTTTAAAAGTTATCTCTATCTGTGACCACAACTAAATTTAATACGCATTCTACTACGTACCAGTCCATGAAGTACTCATTGAGCCAGCCAGCCAGCCAACCAAACAATAACAACCAGTGCGTGCAACACACACTCAACACACTTGAGTACATACTCAAGCATAATTGTGCACTTGAACAGTTTATTTAAATTAATATTGTTAACGAGAAAAATCTACAATAGAAAATTAAACAATTTACCAAATATTTATCGCATTTAGACAACATTTCCCAGCCACAGCAAAAAGTAAATAAAAATAAACGAAATTGTGCAATGGAAAACATTAAAACTATTGTAAAAAAAATTACAGCCATGTACATCATGCAATACCCAGCAAACATAAGCAGGTTGGTAGACTCACTAGCATGACAGCACACCTTTTACATGGAATATCAAGTAACATGGAAAGTTTAAGAATTACCTTGAATAAGTGAAAACAATGACTTAAGCCAACTGAAACCTACAGTACCGCTGGGTAAATCGAGCCTAAGAAGCCTAAAATCCAGAGTTCAACTCCCCTTTCAGTCTTGGATATAGTGACGAAATATATTGATCTGCATTTGCTGCATGATTGTGCCAGTTGTTGCCGGCCTCTTGCAGTAGCGAAGACATTCCACTTTCGCTCTTAATGTTTGCTGGGCATTGCAACAGCAGTCGACCATTTTCGACATTAATATTTTAGTAGAGACCAGAGAATCTGTTAGACTAACTAAATACCACTTAAATGCTTTATTTAGACTAATGCAAATATAATGCATTGATAGCAGTGGCATGAGTGTTTTGACCACATTCACATGATATTGCGACAGCACAACACGAATAAATGCCATAAATTATAGCGAAGCAGCACACAGTAAAAGCCGCATTTTCACATATTGTATAAGATAAGCGGAGTAGGGGTGACGGTGTAAGGAACTGCAAATTATGTATCTGCACTTTTGTTGTTGACTTGTGTAATCAAATGTTGGGCTGGTGGTTACGGCCATGCATTCAAAACTGTTTGCCTTTTACATATTGAAGGCAATATGCAATAATCTGGAATACGAATATGATTCGCTTGATAAATGGCTTGAATTGATTTGCCAACAGCAGCCCAGTGCATGTGGGGTTGCCTGGTTTGTGGTTGGGGTGTGCTCAGGCAGCCCCATTTATAGAAGAGAAAAAAAAAGTTTTTTTTCAACTACATTTTGATTGTTTGTTTTGCTGTTGTATTTCACACGTATTTTTTTTATTCATTTACTTTTTCAGTTGTCCAACGAAAGGAGTTTTAATTCATCCTGCTGTGCTCAATTTCAAGATTTAAGGGACTTAAAAACAAAAAACAAAAGAATGGCCAGCAAAATATCTTATTCATTAAAAGAGCATTCAATTCAAGTTAACTCATATTTAAACAAGTAAAAACGTTATATTTGATCGAGTCGAATTTTAAATACCCTATAAATATTTAGTAAATAAAAATATGAAATATATAATAAAAGAAAAAATGTGTGCACTTCGTATTAGAAAATGGAGGCAAGGATATATTTCCAATATGATTATATATGTACATACATATGAATGCACGTTTGTAATTTGTACAAAATTTCAATAACAAAATCACAAATGTCGTCCGTCCAGCTGTTAAAATAATCAGGGTTGTTTAATTTGTTTGTTTGATAACCCTGTTTTTATTGTTTTTTGACATAACGTTGCCGCTTTTGTTTAGGTATGGCATTTCAGCGTTAAAGCTCAGCGGAAAAAAAGGTTCCGCTTTCCGTCCGTATTTAGGGATGGCTGTAAGACCTTTAAGGGGTCAAAGGTGAGGAGGGGGGGAGGGGTACAAGGTCATAAAAGCTTTAAAGTTTAATTAAATAAAATAAAATATTTACTCTTATTTTCCATGTAATACGTTACGTCAACGCCCATTAAAGGGGCCGGGGCAAAGAAGTGGATTTTCAAGACTAACACTTTGAATCTTCTTTGACATAAAAAATACATCATTTGCTTAAAATATTACATAAAAAAATCTTTAAATATTATGTTGTTTTTTTTTTAGATGTTTGTTTATTTCTCTGGCCCCATTCAGCCCATTTACGAACTTCACACAAGGAATGACAAAGTCTATATACCCTCTAATTCTTTTTTGTAGGGTACAAAAATAATGCAGCTTGAGGAAAAAATCTTTACTCTTTTAAATAAATGAATACAACAAATTCATAAAAATTATTTCTGTTTTATTTTACAATAGAAACAAATTTCATAACGAATGTAAATGACTTTTTAATTACAACTTTATCTTCATTTAAAGTCCTTGCTTATGGCGTACGATATTAAATTTCTGTTACTACCTCTTCAATTTAAGTTCACGTTATGCCGAAACTAATTTAGTAGTAATTATCTATTCATGTAAAATTGATTAGACATTTGCTTTGTTCAATTATAAAATTTATCATTTTATTAGTCCACAGATTTCATGAAACGTCAAACATAAATTTGTCCTACAAATTAGCACAAGTAGATAGAGTTCAGCAATTTCCTACATATTAAAACATTTTGATATAATGCATACAAGGAATTTCAACGAATTTTGAATTTATTTAAATATCGATTGCGCGTGAGAAGTAACGTGCAGCAGAATGTAGAGGCAAACTCTTAATTTCTTTTAGTAATGTTGTACTAATTATTAGATAATACAAGAACAAATAAAATATCGCATAGTTTGAAGTTAAATTTATACAATTTGCGACAGTTTTTAATTTTAATCGTGCTGATTTTTTTCCCCCAAATTTTAAAACTAAAACTGGAAGCGTTAAACAAGAATTCCCATGTACATAAATTTGAGTATAAAAAAATTATTTAAGTGATTTAGACACGTGAGATTTTCTAATGGCCTTCAATTTAAAATTTGTATACATATTCCACATTTTTGTTCATAACTGGATGCATAATGTTACTTTTTAGTACATCCTTTTCCATTAGCTTTTGTATAATTTTGAAAAAGCAGTAAATTTTCCAAATACTAAAACTTGCTTAATACTTAAAATAATAGCATTTAAAAATTTAGTACAACAATTTAGTACTAAAATTTTAGTACTAAAGCTTTTGTACTAAAATATTTTGCAACTGTTTTAGCAATAACTAACAAGATTTAATGCAGACTGATCATTCCTAGTACAAATTTTTAAAGTTAGTTGATGTACTAAATATTTTAGTGATAAGAAACTCTCCAACTACCAACATTTTCTAATATGTATTAGTTACAAGAAATTTAAAACTAAAACTGGAAGCGTTAAACAAGACTTCCCAAATACATAAATTTGAGTATAAAAAAATTATTTAAGTGATTTAGACACGTGAGATTTTCTAATAACCTTTCTCATAATATATGAGTTTGCCAGTAAAACGCAAATTTTTTGTTTCTATTCGAGGTTTGTTTTGCATTTTTCCTGAATTCCCATCTAAAGAAGGCAACAAGTGCATTCAAAATCTTACAGATTTAATTTAAAGCCCAATTTAATTTAAAAACTTAATTTAATTAAAAACTTAATTTAATTTAAGAACTCAATTTAATTTAAAAACTTAGGTTAGGTTGAAAAGAGGGGCCTAAGATTGTCCCAACCAGTTTAAAAACATACCGAATAAAACCACTAACATATGATTTGATAAACGCATGTTCTTTAATCACATGCAGCGACCTGTAGCTGATTTAAATAATAAATGGGTATAAATATATCGTGCGTCACAAAAATCTATAACTTATTTTGGCTTCATTAACGATATTTTACAGTTCTCTTGCATTCATTTTTATTTGAGGAATTAGTTTTTGTTGAGTGCTTCATTATAAAATATTGGCCAAAAAATTCCGTTTTTTGTAGCGCGCGTCACACAAGTTTGTGATCGTCTCATTCACAGCAGATACTGTTGCAAAATTATGTTTTATATGATTTCAAAGTCGATTTAACCCCACTAAATACTGCGAGTGTAGCGTGCGTCACACATTTGAAAAAAATTTTTTTTTATTTTATTTTTGTTTTTTTTTTGTTTTTAGTAACATTATTGAATTATTTGTAAGTGTTATTTTTAGAAACAAATGGAATTTTAGAACTTACGAAGTCAGTCTTGAGGAAACTCTTTTTGAGTACGCGGCAGATATAAAACTGCAATACTACGAACTTAAAAAGTCAACTCGAAATGCGCTATGAAAGTAAGAGCAATTTTAGGCAATAATTAAAAAAATATTCCAGTGCTTAAAAATTTAATATGAATAAAAAGTGCGAAATGTTAATTAAAGACGTGAACAAAAATGAAATCGAAAATAGGACATAAAAAAAGAATAAATAAAAATAAATCATGCTGACTGACTTCATGCTTAGAGAATAGTCTCATCGAATGGAAGACATTCCTGCAGCATCAATTCTATTTAAAAATCATTCAGATTTCACAATGAAACAGATTTGGAGATGTTTTTTTCTTTGGAACGGACATGAACGGGCATGATTTGTGCTGCTTGCAAAGAATTGTGAGGGAATTATGAAAAGAGGGGGCATAGTGTTGAGAGGACGGAGGATGTAGAGAGATAAGAAAATCCTTTCAAATCACAGGGCTCTAATTTTAAGATCCTTTTTGACTGCAAAATATTTAATGAATTAAAGATTTCAACTTCATTTCGAATGAAAAATATTTTCATTTATTTATGTTTTTTTTTTATTATTTGTTTAATAGTTTTTCTTTTATTTGCTGTCTATCCACAGATCATGAATTTAGAGGATGTTTGTACAAAAACTGTTCAATACCGATAAATCAAACTACAAATCATACATCAACTGTTCAATTTCCCCCCTCCCGCTTTTCTACCAACTCAGCTTCAAGTTCATTCGCCTGAACTTGATGCACTTTTTCTCTGTTGCGTTTCTAATTTAAGCGTTTTTCTTTTCTTTTTTTACAGTGTAGAAAAGATTTTCGTTTTTATTTGCTGGATAACATGTGATGTGTGATACAATTTCCAGTAGATTTAGAAAATAAATTGAGTTTTTATTTACTGCATGCATCCAATGGTCTCGACTTTATTTCGTTCTTTGCGATTTTAATGAAATAAGGAAAAAAAAAACAAAAGATATAGAAAAGCTATTAACATTTTTCAATACTTGTTTGAAAGTTATTTTGAGAGTATTTCAAAAATATATGCAATAAAAACAATAAAATAAAATCAAGAAACATGGGGTTTAGGGAGTTTGTAGGGCATGAGTTTGAGAGAAGCTGAATGCTAATAGTTTTTTTTCTTTTGTACTTAATTAGCTGCATATTTAGCGCCTTAATTGTAGCCTTAACTTATAACCGTAATTTCAAATATTTAACAAAAATGTCTGAATACAAAATCTGTCAACATTTTCAATATTTTTTTCATTTGATTATTTTTGCCCATGACTGCTGATATTTAACAGCAACTAAAATTTATTAAAATCAACTATTATTATTTTATTTGTTTTCAATGATTTGCATAGAATATAAAAATATTTGCATAAATTAATTTCACCTAAAGTTGACATGAAGCGTGCTTAAATGGTTTAATAGCAAAACATTTGTAGGATACATAATTATAATGGCTTCATTATTAAATGTGTAGATTAATTTATATACATGATTTAACGTGTTATAACATGCATAAAAAATAATTGCATAAATTAGTATTAGGAAATTAATAAATGCTAGTAGATGGCAGGCAGTTGAAAACAATAGATTTTTGTTTTTGTTAAATACAGGAATTGCAAAATAGTTGTATTTCGCTTGACTTCCTAGTTAAAAGCGGGTCAAAATCAGTAATTAAATACCAGCCATTTTAATTTGCTTAATACAAAAAGTTAACATATAAGAAAAATATCACTGGCATAAAGCCTTCAATTAAAATAAAGAGAAATAACGTCAGCCCTATTTTTGTAAAGTCCTTTTCCAAAATCTTAATTCATAACAATAGAAATAAATTTAATCTGCTTTTAATTTATAAGCGAAATAATCTGACCCCTGGCACTACTTCCTCTTTCCTGAAAAATATGTTTCTTTAAAAAAATATGTTGCCTACTTTGTTTTCATTTCCAAGTTCAATTATATTTTCAGACAAGAAAATATCTACAGAAATCACTCCACAACAAAATATCTTAAATATTGAACACAAAAAATTAAATAATTTTTTTTTGTTTATAAAAGACCCTCAAGTTTACCATAAAATATTTTCATATTTAAATTAAATATTTTATAACATTTCCATACGTTAAATTTTAGCTCAACACTTTAAACTCTACTTGGAATTCTCTTGTTTGTTTTCGTATTCCCTTGACAAAGGACGCTGAATATCCTTTTGTATTAAAGGTTAATTTAACAAATGATGTTTATATGCTTGTGGGCAACAGCATAAAAAAAGCAATCTTTTACAACAACAACAAAAATTGGGGTAAAATGTAATATAAAATAAAGGAAAATCACTGCATCATTTAAATCCTCTCAACCACATCAAAATCAATCGGTATATCTCTATTCAATATAAATGTGTTTGCTGAAAAACAAATAAAAGGATTTTTTGTTCCCCTAATCCTTGAAAATAAAATGAAAACAAAAACATAAATGTAAACGTATTGGAATAATTGGCCAAGATCTTTAGCATTTTTATGAAATATTTTTTCAGCACAATTTTTATTTGAAAAATTATATATGTAAGTTCAAATATATTATATGATTTTTAGTACTAGATATTCGATTAGCTATAATTTAAAAAAATTACTTTTAAAATACAGCACAGCAAATTTAGTACTCATGTAATTTATTAATTTTTTTTTACTAAATTTATTTGTTACAATTCAGATTAAATCTAAATTGTATTACTACAAATTTAATTCAGATATATTTGTTCTAAATATGCAGCAACAGATAAATGGAAAATTTCTAAAGTATTTTTAGCACAAAATTCATTAAAATTAAAAAGAAGTAATTCTATACCCTAATCGAATCACAAATTATATTTTCTCTGATTATTTTTATTTTTAATACCTACTAAAATTTTTCGATTTAATTTAAAATTTCTATACATACTCCACATTTTTTAACTACATAATATAACTTTTTAGTACACCCTTTTCCATTAGCTTTAATATAATTTTAAGCAGTAGAAAATTTTCAAAGTACTAACACTTGGTTAGTACTTAAAATAAGAGTATTTAAAAATTCAGTACAAAAATTCAGTACAAAAATTCTGTACAAAAATTTAGTACTAAAAATTTGTGTACTAAAACTTTTGTACTAAAATATTTTGCAACTGTTTTAGCATTAACTAAGAAGACTTAATGCAGACTGATCATTCTTAGTACACAATTTTAAAGTTAGTTGATGTACTAAACATTTTAGAGATAGTAAATTCTCCAACTACCTTTATTTTCTAATGTGTATTAGTTACAAGAATTTGATACACAAAAATGCATTGTCAAAAATTTAGTACTAAAAATTTAGTACTAAAAATTTAGTACTAAAATTTTAGCACTGAAATATTTTTAAATAATTTTGAAAATCACTAAGACGTTTTTCGTATGTCACAGACAGTTCATTGTGAATTATATGGTAACGGGAGAACTCAGTTGATGGTACATACATTTAAACGTATTATATAAATTTAAAATACTTCGCACTTATGCAAAATATCTCAAGAAATTTAGTGAAAAAACTAAAGCCAGAAAAAATTGCCACACGTTTGCATAAAAATAATAAAATTATTTATGGACTCTTCTGTAGAATATCTGCGAGGACATACAAACATATGCTAAATATGCTGCTAAACGTCTTATAGAGATTTCGGCAACTCACTTGATTGTCCGATAATAGAGTAATAAATATCTGAAATCGCATATGCCTGTGTAAAATAAAATCTATCTTCTATTTCGAGTTTGTTTTCCCAAAAGCATTTTGCCGTCTCAAGTTTTATCTCCATAAACAACTAGGAAACATAACGAAATACAGCAACTAAAATGAAATCATTTATTTAAAAAATTCTTTCAATGTTATTCAATGCAGCAACATTTTAAGATTTGTTTATTTTTTTTTTCTTCTTTAGCTCCTTACAAAGCACAAAAATACATGTTTTAGAAAATATTTATTTATGTACGACACAAATTTTATGGAAGGAAAGAATGAAAAACTAACGCCACATAACTGAAATAAAAAATATATGCTTCATATCATAAGCAAGAATAAGAAAAACGGAAGTAAAATTATTATGTAGACACACTTGTTCATAAAATAGTATATACGAAACACATACATTCATATCTTTATAGTTCTATTCATCTTCAAATACTAAATAAATTACACAAATACAAACATTTGCACATAAATTGTTAACAAACATTTCGAGGAAACAAGCAGATTTAAGAAAGCTTGAGAGGAAATATGTATTTTTGAAGCACGGCTGCTTTTTCACTAAAATGCACAATGGGGTCGATGACGGGTGGTGACGTATTTATATACTTAAAAACTAGAAGTTGTCCAGCAAAAAGAAAAATGTTAAAGAATTTTGGTTAAAGAATAATTTTATGTAGTCAACTGTATGCTCAGTAAAATATCTTTCAGATTAATATATTAATTATATAAATATATGTGTATGTGAATTGATTTTACTTCCTTTTTTAAGACTTTTAAAAATTTTTAAATAAAATTACTAAAAAAAGGTAAGCAACTGGTTTATTAATATCTGTGTGTAAATTATTAAAAACATTTTAGCACGTGTGGATATTGTGGTAATTTTTCAAATATGTGTTGTTGCCCTAAAAAACAAATTTTTTTTTCACCTACATTATATATTTCACTTTTTTAATGAAATGATTAATTAGATAAAGTTGTTGCAATAATTTAATTAATATCTCTAAATATTCAACCAATTTTTTAATTACTTTTCTAGATTATTTTTATTTTCCCAATTAATTTAATCGAAAATAATTTCTTCATTCATCTAATTAATGAAATTAATTTCTTAATTATTTTAATTAATTTCATACGAAGTTTAATTTATTCCATAGATAATTTATTTAATTTCCTAATTATTTCTGTTCATTTACTCAATTAATTTCTTTATTCATTTTTTTATTTCTGAGTTAAGTTAATTAATTTCTTAAATAATTTAATTAATTTATTAATTAATATAATTAATTACTTAATTAATTTAATTAATTTCTTCATTCATTTAATTAATGAAATTAATTTCTTTATTAATTTAATTAATTTCATTGATCATTTAATTATTTCTGTACATTTTTTTAATTAATTTCTTAAATAATTAAAAAAGTTCCGTAATTAGTGCAAACACTCTTCTAGATTATTTTTAATTTCCCAATTAATTTAATTGAAAATAATTTCTTCATTCATTTAATTGATGAAATTAATTTCTCAATTATTTTAATTAATTTCATACGTAGTTTAATTTATTCCATAGATAATTTAATTAATTTCCTAATTATTTCTGTTCATTTACTCAATTAATTTCTTAATTAATTTTTTATTTTTAAATTAAGTTAATTAATTTCTTAAATAATTTAATTAATTTATTAATTAATATAATTAATAACTTAATTAATTTAATTAATTTCTGAATTAATTTTTTCATTAATTTAATTAGCTCGTTAATTAATTTAATTAATTCCTTAATGCGTTAAGTTAATTACTTTATGAACTTAATCTTAATTAATTAAATTAATTACAAGTTACATATATAAACCAAATAATTTTATATGTAATTAATATTGTAATTAATATTGAATTGACATTAATTAATCTTTATTATTAATTCAATATCATAATTAATTTAATTAATTGCATTATATTAATTAATTTCTTAATTATAATAATTTGAGAATTACTCACATTTTGCAATAAAAAATATATAAAAAATAATTTTGAATAAAATGTTAATTTTATTTTATTAACCTGTCTTTTGTTTTATATAAGAATGGTCAACTTTTATTCTGTCTGGATATTGATATTTAAGACTTTTAATAGTTATGCCTATTTAAGTTGGCAAATGCTCAGACAATTTAACAATCATATCGTTTTCGCATGTATGCTTTATTTAAAAGACAATAAACAAAGAAATTAATATACTAAAACAGTTTTATAATGAATTCAAAAAATGGCAACTTAAAATAGCAAAGAGAAAAAAGACAACAATAATTTAAACCGCAAAACAAACAGCAGCAGCAGCAGTCCTATCAGAAGAGACCACCCAGTTAAGATGGCAAAAAGGGCAGCAAAAATTTAAAGAAAAAGAATTGCTGTTTAAAATAAAAACAGTCTGGTCTAAAGATAAATGAAGCCAAAGCTGAAATGGACAATAAGCTAGCAAGCAGCAGCAAGGCAAAAACAAAACCAAAGCAAAATTGTATGTACAAATGAAACAATGGCTAACTGGAAATATTATATTTAAAACTAAACCAAGTTGCTGGTTTTTCCTTATTGCCACCTTAACTACATGAAACGGAGACGGGAACCACAACCATAGGAAAATAAGCTTAAAAATATATATATTATATTTTCAAGTTTGCGTATACATAAATTATGAGCTGAAATCCCAGTTAACGCTGTAAGAAAAATGGCATAAAAATTATTTAACGCCTTTTTTTGTGTGACGTTTGGCAAACAAACCCTTGATACTCGTAGCAGTTCACAAACTACAACAAAAAAAAACACACAACACAAAAAAATATATATATTACACACTTTTACTGCGATAAGTGGAGAAAGCGTACAGTCAAAGGAAAAAAATAGCCCCCTAAAAAAAGAAGGAAATACAAAAAAAAACCATTCTATAGTTAAATTATTGTCTTAGAGAAAATATATTGCACAGATAAATTATTATCTGCAATAATTTATCGCTTTAACTAACACTAAAACCTAAGACTCAAGTTTATGGTTTGTATAATTTTATGACTCAGTGTACCAGCTCCAGGTATTAGCACAAGTCCTGCTGCCATCGCCACGAATCTCATAAAACTTTGGCAATATAGAATATATAAAAAAAGAGGAAAACTAAAAACCTTGGCAACTAGTTATTTTACAACATCAATATTCCTTGGAGAATCCTTCAGGTGTAACAACCCACAAACAATAAAGAAAAGAAATTGCCCCAATTTAAACATCCCTCGTAGAGCCATAAAAATAATCTTGTTACCAACAAAAATTCAAAAAAAAAAGAAAGCTTACAACCAAATAAAGATTAGATTATGACCAAAATGAGTTCGGTAAAGAAAGAAGAAAGGATGTCCACTAACACTTAAATACATATCGCCAAGGACCTTGCCAGAGGAAAATCCAACAACAAAAAGCAGCACATTCCCTGAACATTGAAATGAAGTTGTGCCTTGTTCACTGCAGCTATTAAATAAAAGAAATCAAAGTTTATGGATAAAAAATATATGAAAAGCAATAAAATATCCATGCGGAACATTCAAAGTGGTGGACACACTGAAATGAAAACATAAATTTGATTTGATGCAAACAAAAATTTTTAAAATGGAAAATAATAAAAATCAAACATACACGCGA
The DNA here is from genome assembly GCA_951800035.1 of Linnaemya tessellans. Taxonomy (NCBI): domain Eukaryota; kingdom Metazoa; phylum Arthropoda; class Insecta; order Diptera; family Tachinidae; genus Linnaemya; species Linnaemya tessellans. The sequence continues at coordinate 99,366,373 of OX637533.1, read as the reverse complement.
AGTAATCATTGACAGATGACAGACATACTAAAGGGTGCTCCAATATGAGTAATAGTTTTTTTTTTAGTTAATTTAAAGTTTTAGCTTTGTAATATACGAGGTCTGCTCAAAATATATGGTAAATTTTTATTTTCCTCAAAAAATATATATTTTGTCATCGATGTCTCGTTAGTTTCTTTTAAAGTAGTCCCCTTATTATATATACGAGGTCCGTTCAAAAAATAAGCTAAATTTCTATTTTTCGCAAAAAAAATTATTTATTCATTAATGTCTCTTTCAAAGTAGTCCTCTTTATATCTACGAGGTCTGTTCAAAATATAAGCTAAATTTTTATTTTTTGCAAAAATATATTAATTTATTCATTAATGTCTCTTTCGAAGTAGTCCCCTTTATATATACGAGGTCTGTTCAAAATATAAGCAAAATTTTTATTTTTCGCAAAAATATATTAATTTATTCATTAATGTCTCTTTCGAAGTAGTCCCCTTTATATATACGAGGTCCGTTCAAAAAATAAGCTAAATTTTTATTTTTCGCAAAAAAAATTATTTATTCATTAATGTCTCTTTCAAAGTAGTCCCCTTTATATCTACGAGGTCTGTTCAAAATATAAGCTAAATTTTTATTTTTCGCAAAAAATATATTAATTTATTCATTAATGTCTCTTTCGAAGTAGTCCCCTTTAAATATACGAGGTCTGTTCAAAATATAAGCTAAATTTTTATTTTTCGCAAAAATATATTAATTTATTCATTAATGTCTCTTTCGAAGCAGTCCACTTTATATATACGAGGCCTGTTCAAAAAATAAGCTAAATTTTTATTTTTCGCAAAAAAAATTATTTATTCATTAATGTCTCCTTCAAAGTAGTCCCCTTTATATCTACGAGGTCTGTTCAAAATATAAGCAAAATTTTTATTTTTCGCAAATACGTATACTTACATATATTAATTTATTCATTAATGTCTCCTTCGAAGTAGTCCCCTTTAAATATATGAGGTCTCTTCAAAAAATTAGCTAAATTTTTATTTTTCGCACATATAAGTTTATTTATTTATTAATGTATGGCTTTTCTCTTTCCATGTAATCCAGTTAAAATATACGAGGTCTGTTCAAAAATTAAGTAAAATTTTTATTTTATTTTCAAATTTTTATGTACTTATCAATTTCCTTTGTATAGCCTTCACATTAGCCCTCCTCATATACATATACGAGATCTGTTCAATCTATGAGGTGGCTTATAATTTTTCTCAAAAAATATTTAATTCATGCACATATTTCTATTTTCTCCCATTCAAGGTAGTTCCCAAAACATATACGAAGTCTGTTCAAAATTTTAGGTAAGTTTTTTTTTTTATTAATTCTTGAATATCTGTTTTGTCTCCTTCAAACTGAGACTCACCTAACATATACGAGGTCTGTTGAACGAATAAATTATATTTTTGAATCTTTCTCAAAAAATATTTATTTCCCCATTCAAAGTAGTCCTCGAAGCAGTTTAATATTGCAGTTTTTGGTATGTCCTTGAGTTGTCATTGGCTTATCACCATGTTAGCAGGAATTATGCGAGAGGTGTTAAGTCCGAAGACATTTCTGGCCAAATAATAGGTCGATTTCTGCAGAGCAAAATAGCCCGTATTTTTATATAGCCAACAATTTTTATTTGTGTCATTGTTGATCTAAAGCCGGAATTGATCCAAACTTGGGTCACCATAAAGCTCTTCGGTCAGAAAAACTGCTGTGGCCATACATATATAGCACACAATTTTCAAACTTTTTCAAATACAAAAATTTTTGTGTTAAAATTTAGTTTTTTATATTTTGGGTAATTCCTGTAGGTGTTCATACAAAAGTCCTATTAAATTTGCTTTACCCCATTTCATACTATGATTGTTATTTAAACGAGTCTGAGCCTTGTAGGCGAATATTAAAAAAAAAGTGGCAGTAAATGCTCAGCCGTTGAAGTGTTTTTCAATTTTATTATAAAAGTATATAATAGAATTTAAAAAACAGAGCAAAATAATATAACGCTTTTGTAAGTAAAAATTTAAACTTATTTAAAAATAAATCGTATTTATAAAGTCATCATAAGAATTGTTTTACAACAGAAACAATTCTGTGTAAACTTTTTTCAACAAAATCTTTAATGCAGTCATTAAAATTTAAGCCTTCATTAACACAAAATTTTATAAATTATTACATTATATTGTTTTTTATTATGAACAAAAATATATAAAGACTATTTTGATCAGAAAGAATTCATTCTACCACAGCCGGCAACAATTTTACAGTGGAGCAACATGTTGCTAACGTTAATGTTATCTTTTGCTGTGAGATACTCGTACTAAAAAAATTAATAAATAAAAAGAAGTCCCGAAACTTGTTTTTACATATTCCTGTTAAATTTATTTCCCAGCTCCAAATTTTTTATTATTCATTTTGTTAAATAGTTCATAAACTTCCATAAATCTATTTATTTTATTTAACATGTTTGTATTTAATTAGATTTACATAAAATTTTCTTTTTTCAATTTTCTTCGTCTATTTAATTTTTTATTATTATTATTATTTTTTTTTTTGGCAAAATCACAATGAACAGGCCTTTAATAGAGAAAATCTTTTATTTTTTGGCATTTCCGTTCCTGTTTTCATATCTTGTTTTTCGTCTTATTCTTAGGTTGTTCTAAAAGCATTTAGTTAAAATAACAACAACAACAAAAACTGAAAAATGAAATTTATGCTTACGTTTTTTTTTCTACTCGCTTTATAAAAATTCCTTTTAGTATGTTGTCATTTCTTGTTAGTATTTGGCACACAAGTGTTTCCGTTACGCTAAAGTCTACAAACTGTTGTCACTGTCGTCAGTAGGCTCCTTTCTTATTTTTCATTTCTTTTCTTTTTTTGTTTTTTTTTATTTATTATGCAGTTTTTCTTTTTGGTTTTAGATTTCCCTAGAAAATACATTTTAAATTATAAGAGACTAAATAGTGTGATTGCTGCTTTTGGGCTTTAAGGAGAACGGGGCGATGTAAGTGCAACTGGGCTTGCATGAGCGTGTGTGTGTGTATGTGTGTGTGATCTTTTCAAATTTATATGTTAATGTTGAAATATTTTAATGTTTTAACATAAATTTATGATTTTCCCATTTAAATATTGGCTTGTGATTGCTGCAGCTCATGTTTAATAAAGTAAGGACTCAATAGTGGTAAGAATGTCCTGCTGAATGCTGTTCACTTTATTTCATAAAATTATTCCTTGTGTACATGGAATATGTTTAGCCAGTTGAAAAGCTTTTTAAATGGAAATTTATTAATACGATATTTAACATCATGGAGGAAATTTAGTGTATTAGATAAGTAAAATATTCTTTTGCCGGAAAAAAAAAACATAGAAAATGTATTTAAGCAAAACTTGCTAACATCAACATGTTGCCAGTGCCAGTAAGAGTCTAAAGAATATGTGCATACATAAAGTATATATTAAAAAAAAATGTATATATATATATTTTCTTAAGTCTGTGTCTGCAACGGTAATATTCTTTTACGAGGAATAATATATAATAAATGTTTTCATTAATAGTCAACATGTTGCTAGAACGAGTTAAGGGTATCAAAGAAATTGCCATACTTCAAAACTATATTTATATATTTTTAAAATTGTTTTAGTTTCCACATAACATCCTAACACTGATGTTTACTACAATCATATTCTTTTACTGGAAATAGAAACATAATACATGTATTTATGACAAATATGATATTGCCAACATGTTGCTAGCTATTCATAATAATTTATTTAATCGTAAGCCATCATTTACAACGTTTATATCATTTTATTAGAAATAAAACATAATATATATACATACATATGTATTTATGTCAAGTATGCTATTATCAACATGTTGCCAGTGTGACTTAAAAAGAGTCTAAGAAAAGTTCACGTGCCTAAAAAATTTATTTTTTTCTTGTTTTTAGCTTCCATAATAAATTTTTTAAAGCCTAGTACTCTGTTTAAAATTCCATGTGAAATTCTGACAGAACCCATACAAAAAATATTCAATCGAAATATTTGTGGAAAAATGTTGCTAAACTAGTGTTCTGTTTTAATTATGAAAAACATGTGAAATAATATGAATGTTATTTATTTCGTACGATAATTTTTTGAAACTAAAAACTTTTTCATTGAAAATGGAAAACATAATTTCAATTAAAAAAGAAAAAAACTGAAACTGAAATAATTGATGTTGCGCAACATTTTCCACAAATTCAAACAGAGTACTAGGCTTAAAACAAAGAACTAGTTTAGCAACATGTTTCCACAAATATTTCGATTGAATATTTTTTGTATGGGTTCTGGCAGAATTTCACATGAAATTTTATACAGACTTCTAGGCTTTACAAAAAAAAAACTTATTTTTAAAAACTTATTAATTTCAGACATACATGTTAACCACGTAACTAAAATAATTAGATTATTTAAGTTGAAATAAAAATCATAGACGTATTTATATAAAACACTTTAACTCCAACATGTTGCCAGTTTCCTAAGAGTCTAAAAAGGCTTTTTGTACATAACTTTATTTTATTTTTTTAATTCTTTCTGCCTCTAGAATGCATTTTAAAAAAATTTTAACAACAATTATATTCTTTTACGAAAGATAATAGAATTAGAATTGTATTTATACCTATTAGGTTGCCATCAACATGTTGCTAGTGTAACTAAACACAGTAAAACAACCTTTCGTCCGTTGTATATGTAACTTTTTGCATTTTATGCATCATGCACAAGACATATAAAAACGGCTTCTATGCTAATTATTTAGTTTTTTTCAAATACTATCGCATTATGAATGTTGCGGGCAACATAAACAAGAAAGCACTGTTAGAAAATGTATACAGTGTATAGGCGACTTCTTCGCAATATATAACATCCATAAAAAAGTCTAATCAAAAGTATTTTACTGTGTATGTGCCCGGTTTAGTTAATGTTGTGTCGCCATTTTAACAAAGAAAATGACCCTAAAGACGTTTCTAGAGTTAGCAACATGTGCAATCAACATGTTGCTATTACAATTATGAAATATATGTATAACAAGAACAACATATCATAATATTTTTTTTTCGTTTATTAAAATAATCAAATGATGATACACAAAAAGGTGCTTAGCAACGCTTTCTTTGCAATCATTTCTCCCTCAACTGTGCTGGCAACAAATATGTTGCTAGCGCTGTAAAACTATTTACCAACTTAATAATGAAAGAATTAAACTTTAAGTATCTGTAAAAATAATAAAAGTCTCATAATAATGTCGCTACATATTCAATTAGCGGGATTGAATCTATTTTGGCTTTATGGCCCAATTGGAATATGTAAATGAATTTAAAAACTTTTTAATACTCAAAGAAATATATATTTTTTTGTTATTTAAAATATCAAATATATACAAATCAATAGTGCTTTTGGCAAATATTATCATAAGATACAAAATGTCACAATAAAATGTAAAACATGGAAACTTTGTAATTGATGCTTGTGGAAGGAGTGGTGGTTGTTTCTTTGAATTGATGTCTAAAATTTCAAACTTCAACATTTGAAAACGATCAAGTGTATTGAAAGTTTAAAGTGTTTGATATGCGAGCGATAAGTAAAAGCGAATATGTATAATGAAAGTCTTCATTTATTTACTTTGATGGATTAAACATTTAAAAAATTACACAAAAACATTTATATTTGAATAAAAAAAAATGTGTAAAAATAAAAGTAAATGACAGCACACTTTGGATAAATACTTAAACTAACAAACTAAAAGTTCATTGACTGGGAATGTTGACAAAGCCAAACGTCGAACAGCCAGTCAAACATTTATAAATACTTAGATGATGGTTGGCAGTGAGCACAGATGGACGGACGAACAAATGAAAAATAAATAAATAAAAGTCGTATGTTTCTTTAATTTTTTTTTATTTTTTATTTTTTGCCATGCTGTTTAAATAAGGCTATGTAAGCTTTGCCAACAGTAAAAGCAATACACAACAACAACTCCGATAAAAAAGTTTATTTAAAAACATGCTTAAAGTAGGAATGGAAATATACAAAAAAAAATTTTGTATAAAGAATTTAATTAAATATAAAATAAATGAGCGCACCAGGACAGTTAAATGTAGATTGGGCAAACGTAAAGAAGAACTACACATTCGACGATCAAACAAATATGTAATAGAAACATCATAGTTATTCAAGATTCATTTAGCTGAAATATGTTGCGTCAACATTAAAGCTGTTGATGCAACATTTAAGCATGTTAAAGCCTAGTACTCTGTTTGAATTTGTAGAAAATGTTGCGCAACATCAGTTATTTCAGTTTCAGTTTTTTTTTCTTTTTAATTGAAATTATGTTTTTCATTTTCAATGAGAAAACTTTTTGAGTCAAAAAATTATCGTACGAAATAAATAACATTCATATGATTTCACATGTTTTTCATAACTAAAACAGAGTACTAGTTTAGCAACATTTTTCCACAAATATTTCGATTGAATATTTTTTATATGGGTTCTGTCAGAATTTCACATGAAATTTTAAACAGAGTACTAGGCTTAAGGCGTGACAAAAACATGAAGAGGATATATAAAAAACTCAGTTTAGCCGCTAATCGAATTTGTAAGAAATGTTGAGCAACATTGATTATTTCAAAAATATTGCTAATGTACCCCATCTAGCGATTTTTTATATTTCACCACTTTTATTGCTTGAATGTACAGAATGCGAATGTTCTCTTGCGAAAGAATTACTGCTCATATTCTTTCACAGTGGAAAAAAAAAATGTTGCACAGAAATTTTTTGTTGCATAAACATGCTGTCAGACACATTTTACATTGTTTTCACAATTAGAACAGAGTACTGCTTTTCCAACATTATTTCGGATATATTTCATATCAGAAAATTGGTGTATGATGAGCAGGCAGTCTTGAGCAGCCTTTAGAAAAAAATTTGTACTACAAGAATTTTTAAAAAGGAAGCAAACAATCCAGGATCAAATTACCGCATTATTAAACGAAATTTCAATATGTACAAAGTAAGTACAAAATTCCATAGATTTCGAATGCCATAATTCGGCCTACTGAACTAACACTCAGTTTGCCTTCATGAAAACAATAAGAGAAAAATAAGCCAAAACGTGCCAGAAGGTATTTTAGAATTCCTTACCAAATATAATTGTTAGCCATCTCTCCCATTAGCAAAATAAAAAATGTTGCATGCAATAAATTTCATGAGAAAAATTCTCTAGAGTAATAATTAGCAGAGCGTTTGTCCAATTTCGTAACATATAGTCAACACTGTAATAAGTGTACACCACCAGCATTTTGTAGGGTGTAAGATAAAATGTACAAAAAAAAATAAAATTGCAAACAGTAACCTTCAATAAGCTTTTAAGCTGTAGTATATTAAAAACACAACACTACCACATTTAATATATAGTTTAACAAAAAAAAATATCTATATGTACATATATCAGTTAAGGTGGGGGGAATTGAACTACAAGATATCTTCAAAACAAATAAAAATGTCAATAAGTTACACGAATATGAACTTAAAAAAGAACATGACAAAACATTTCAACAAAAACACAAAACCTTAAAACATGACATTTTTAAGGTTTAAAAGCTACAGCATAAAATCATTCCTTGTTTGCTTTAGTCGTTTTCGCATAGTGACTGAGTGAGTGAGTGGGTGAGTGATTAAAAACCCACAAACAATAAAACTACAAGTTTGAAATGTATTTAAGGCAAACGAAAATTAGGGAAATAATATATCTTTTGTATGGCAATTATTGCTGGCAATTATTGCTGGCAATGCTTGTTTTTGCAATGTAAAACAGAAACGACAATAGAACACAGTTTTTGTTTTTTACCCCTTTTTGGGGAATCTGTTTGTTATCTTTCGGTTTGAAGTCTTGAAAACTAACGTTAACTACGCACAGAAGTTTTTATTTTGCTGCTTAATAAATCCATATTGAGAAGATGAGGGAATAAATAAATAATTGGTGAGCAGAATGCGAAGTAGGCGAATGCTGAACATTAAAAAGTTGTTGAACTTTTGCACGCACAAATACACTTACTTGCTGTTGGCTTTTTTTTTCGTGCCATTTAATATATTTCAACATTTCTTTTTTAACAGCAAAGAAAGAAAAAAAATGTTTCAAAATTTTTTGTTTACTGTTTTGCATTACGAGGAGAAAGTGTATCCAAAAGTTATTCATGTTTTGTATAATTTTTTTTCCTAAAACTTGTATAGCTGTAGTAATAAAGCAGCAAAATAAGAGTTGGGAAAAAACAACAGGAAAAGTAAAACTTTTACCCTTAGGAACATCTTCATAGTTACAATTTCGCTAAGTGGAACAATGTTACGTTTTATTGTGTAGGAAACAAAAAACCGTTAAACCTTAAGCTGAAACTGTCTTGAGTTTGTTTCTTTAGTTGCAAAACATTTCTTTTAACATTTACCCAAAATAAAGTTTTATTTTATCAGAAAATTAGCAGAGTTGGGGAAGGGGCCGGGGAAAAGAAAGCCGTATAAAAATTAGTTAATTTAATAAAGTTTTTAATAAAGAATATCATTATTTTAGTTATTTAACTTAAACAGGAAGAAGGATATAAGAATAAATTATCAACACAATAAAATGGAAAGGGGAAAGAACGGAACAGCCTGGGCAACATCTTGTTTGCTGTCAACATTTTGTTGGACAAATTTAAAATTTCAATAACATTATTTTTCATATAAATACTATTGCCTGTTTGGTAAAATTGGAAATTGCATAAGAACAAATCTACCGTGACGAACGCTTCATACTTACACGTTTTCGTATTAATTAAAATTTTTTTGAAATGGTATAAAATATAACTTTCCAGCAGTTATTTGTTGCGAGATAATACATTAAAAGCATGTGTGGCGCACGTTACAAAAAACTTTGAAAATTAACTTGCAATTTCGTAATTTTTAGCGAATTTTCCATAATAAAACGTAAACATGTTTATTTCGAAAACAAATATGCGTCTAAAAGAACTCTAAATTAAATTATTTACATGCAAGGAATGTGACGCGCGTGAATTTTTGTGACGTACGTAACAATTTTTTTTCAACTCATATATAAAATCAACTATTGGAACTAAAGTCAAATGCTTCTATTCGTTAAGTTCTTTGAGCAGCAAAGGGAAGAGAGCATTCGTGATATTTTTAACACAAACTCCAATGAATTCATAGCAACACACTTATTTAATTGTCAAACTTAGCTGACAACATGTGAAAAATGCCAGATAGCCCCCATTGCAAATAAAAAATTTACATGGCATATAATTTTGAACAGGTCACATAATCATTTAACAAGCTAGATGGGAAAATTGCATTATTTTCTGGCAGTGTATTTTTTTGTATTTTTCTTTTTGTTATTACACGAATACATGTGTGTTGGTGTAAGGCAAATGAAGTGATTAGATTCATAACTATAAGAAAAAAAAATGTTGCAAAGGTTTTTTTATGTAATTTTTGGAAGAATTACAATCGTGACGCACGCTACATAAATTAATTACAATATTTCATTACTTCTACAATTTGCATTTTTTATCAGAGATTACAAACCACTTCAAAAAAGTCGTATAAAAAGTCAGTATAATAACCACCTTCTCTGTGACGCACGCTACAAAAATTTATATACAATATTTCAATTGTTCTACAGTTTTAATTTTCTATCACGTATTATAAATCATTTTAAAAAGTCTTTATACACTCTATATAATCACATTTTTCGTGACGCACGCTACAAAAATTACCATACAATATTTCATTTATTCTACAGCTTTAATTTTCTATCACGTATTACAAATCATTTTAAAAAAAGTCATTATACTCTCAATATAATAACCACATTCTTCATGACGCACGCTACAAAAATTAACATACAATATTTCATCTCTTCTACATTTTGCATTTTCTATCACGTATTACAAATCATTTTAAAAAAAGTCATTATACTCTCAATATAATCACATTTTTTGTGACGCACGCTACAAAAATTAATAGACAATATTTCATTTCTTCTACAGTTTTAATTTTCTATCACGTATTACAAATCATTTTAAAAAGTCATTATACTCTCAATTCTTCGTGACGCACGCTACAAAAATTAATATGCAATATTTCATTTCTTCTACAGTTTTAATTTTCTATTACCTATTACAAATCATTTTAAAAAAAGTCATTATACTCTCAATATAATTACCACATTTTTTGTGACGCACGCTACAAAAATTAACATACAATATTTCATCTCATCTACATTTTGGATTTTCTATCACCTATTACAAATCATTTTAAAAAAAGTCATTATAGTCTCAATATAATCACATTTTTTGTGACGCACGCTACAAAAATTAATATACAATATTTCATTTCTTCTACAGTTTTAATTTTCTATCACCATCATTTTCATAATTTTCTATCACAAATCATTTTAAAAAAAGTCATAATAACCGCAATATAATAGCCAAATTTTTCGTGACGCACGCTACTTAAGTTAGTATACAATATTTCATTTATTTTACAGTTTTAATTTTCTATCACCTATTACAAATCATTTTAAAAAAAGTCATTATACTCGCAATATAATAGCCACATTTTTCGTGACGCACGCTACTAAACTTAGTATACAATATTTCATTTCTTCTACAATTTTAATTTTCTATCACGTATTACAAATCATTTCAAAAAAATTCGTTATACTCTCAATATAATAAGCACATTTTCCGTGACGCACGCTACTAAAATTAGTATACAATATTTCATTTTTTCTACAATTTTAATTTTCTATCACGTATTACAAATCATATCAAAAAAATTCGTTATACTCTCAATATAATAACCACATTCTCCGTGACGCACGCTACAACGCAAAGACCTGATCGCAAGATCATGCAATAATCAGAAATAATAATATCCTTCGAAGTTTGTACTAACTTATTAATAATAATATGCCAACAATTAAAAAATACTTATGCAGTGCACATCTATACAAAAATACCTCCCAAACCATATAATTTTTGTTAATACTCTTAAGCGATAAGATAATTTAAGGTGTACTACAAAAAAAAAAGTGTGGCATATTTATAAACACAATGTTGCTAAAAGCATTTCTTAATAATTCGCATTTCGTACTATAATTTAAATACCTCTAGTAAGTTTTTTCTTATACATATAAAGCTTTGTGCGATATGTTAAACAGAGTGCCCAGCTACAAACGTTAGAAACTACACAAATACCTAGCACAAAGCTATAATAAGGGCGTGATTAACACATTTGTTCCGTTCTAAACAATCCACAAAACAGAGAAATTGTGCAACGAGCATATACATACATATATCATGCATATTTTGGGGAATACATTTTTATTAAACTTATATTACAATTGGGATTCCCCGCACATGTTGCGCAAGCAGGCAACATTGTTGCTTCAATAGTGGCTCTAGCGAGTCATCTTGTGCGGGCTTCTAGTCTTAAAAAAAAATTACATTTTTAAAAACTATAGTTCACACCGCCAATATGCTGCCGATAATATATTAAAATAAAGAGTACAAAAAAAACACTACGGCTACATGTTAGCTCCCACACAATCTAATTTGTTTAACATCGATTTCTTAAAAAAACAAAAACTCAAATATATGAATGAGGAACATAAATAATATTTTCTATTTTGAATTGCTTATTCATGGTAAATACACGACTGCAGACGAGTGTGTGTTTAATGCGTGTATAAAAATACAAATATTTATTAATTAGTGTGAAACGGTTTGCCAGTCTAGGCTTTTTTTCTCTTTTTTTATTATTTTTGTTAACCAAACATGCATACAATGTTTTAGCTGTTGTTATTAGCATTTTTGCTGTTATTGTAATTTTAGCGTTTTTTTTACTTTATTTTCAATTTATTTGTATCAACCAAATACCTTTTTGGATTTTTCATAACGGTCACTGAACTTTAATATATGATGATTACTTTACATTTTCGTTTTTTGTTGGCTTTTTTTTAATATTTCTTATGAATTCCATAGCACCATGCGCCTGCCTCCGTAAACTATTATTTATGTTTACACTGCAAGGCAAAATTATAAGGTCATTCACCGGCTGTTGAATGTGGGGCTTGGACTTTCTATTAACAACCAATTAGAATATACCGATTGCATTTCTTCGACAAAATATTTTGATATTGAAGTTTAAAAACGGGTGTTTTTTTAGCTGCAGGAGAACTATAGATATCGATAACTACAGTTGGACGCTGACAATGTCAAACTGTGGAAAAAATCTTTGTCAATTTTACGATCAACAGAACCGGTCAAATGAGTCAATATCTCATGCAGATATTGATCGTGTTTCGCACTAATTTTACCATATAAAACGACTTTATCACTTTGCCCCGCAGTTTATTTTATAAACACCTTAATTCTGTTAATTTAAGCAATTTTCGTTTATTTTACATATTTGTTTACTTTAAGACCGCTTTCGGTATTTGTTTACATTTGAATTTGAGTGAGTTTTTTTTGCTCTTCTATTTGTGGTGGTCATTTTTTATCTTCTTTATTTGAATGTGTTTTGATGTTGTTGTATTGTTGTTAAAAAAGAAACAACAACTGAATATTTAAGCAAAGCAGATAATATCTAAATTTATTGCTGTAAATTTTATATAAAAAAATAAAACATTCGCCATTTTCGCATAAATAAAATGAACGAAAGTTAAATTAAACATTCGAGTTTCACCCAATGATTATGCGATAACACGTTGACGTGGCAATAAAATGAAGAGAGTTTTGAAAAATGTTTAATAAAATTGTTTTTATTGGAAATATGTGGTTAAAAAATTTCGAAATATTTTTATAAAGTCCTTTATTTTCTATAAATTTACTTCCTGTAGGGCTAAAAATATCACGTAAATTTCCTAAGAACAATTTTTTCATGTATAGCAACATGTTGCCAAGAGTATTGCAGAAAACACATTTACAGCAACTTTTGGGTGGTATTTTTGGAAATGCTACTACCTTTAAAATTTTTAGAAACACAATATTTAAAAATATAAGTTTTCCAAATTTTATTTTGGACTACGAAAACTTTCGAAAGATGTACTTTTTGAAAGATGTACGTTTGGTATAATGGTACTATATGAAAAGAGTACCGTTTGAAATATTCTACTTTATTCTAGACCCTTTAATATTATTTTAGTAACAATTCTTTAAGCTTGAGCTCATTTTATATAAAAATATTATTTATTTATTTTTATTTTTTAAGAAAAGTGGCGAAATTTTCGAATTATTAGTAAAATATAAAAATACATATTTACTTAGAAACGTGTTTTTTGCAAAAAAAAAAAAAAATCTTTTTTAAAAAGTCCTTTTTGGAAATAGGCACTTTTTTGAACAATGTACTTTTAAAACTTTTTATTAAAAAATTCTTTTTAGTAGGAAAAGGTACTTTTGCAAAAGGATACTTTTTGAACGAGGTACTTTTGGGAACAATGTACTCTTTGGAATAAGGTACTTTTTGGAAAATTGTACTTTTTGAAGAAAATACTTTTTTTTAACGAGGTAATTTTTGGAAAGAGGTGATTTTTAGGAAGAAGGTAACTTTTTTGGAATAAGGTACTTTTTAAGTTCTTTTTTCCTAAAGTTTTATTTCTAAAAAAAAATTACTTTTGGGAATATGGTACTTTTTTAAAAAAGTACTTTTTTAAAGAGGTACTTTTTGGAAAAGGATACTTTTTGAACGAGATACTTTTTGGAACAATGTACTATTTGGAAAATGGTACTTTTTGAAAAAATACTTTTTTAAAAAAGTAATTTTTGTAAAAGGTGCTTTTTGGGAAGAAGGTACTTTTTGGAATATTGCACTTTTTAAGTTCTTTTTTCCTAAAGTTTTATTTCTCAAAAAACTTACTTTTGGGAATATGGTACTCTTTTAAAAAAGTACTTTTCTAGAGAGGTACCTTTTGGAAAAGGATACTTTTTGAACGAGATAGTTTTTGGAACAATGTACTATTTGGAAAATGGTACTTTTTGAAAAAATACTTTTTTAAAGAAGTAATTTTTGTAAAAAGTGCTTTTTGGGAAGAAGGTACTTTTTGAAAAATGGTACTTTTTAATTTTTTTTCCTAAAGTTTTATTTCTGAAAAAACTTACTTTAGGGAAAATGGTACTTTTTTAAAAAAGTACTTTTTTAAAGAGGTACTTTTTGGAAAGCCGTACTTTTTGAAAAATTGTACTTTTTAAGAGGTGTTTTTTTAAGTTCTTTTATTCCAGGGTTTAATTTCTGAAAAAAACGTACTTTTGAGAAAAGTTACTTTTCCAAAAAGCTACTTTATTGAAAACAAAGTACTATCTCAGTATATGATATTTTTTAAAGGTTCTTTCAAAGAAATGTGCTTAAATAAAAATTTTTGGATAAGTTATCTTTTAGAAAAGGTACATATTCGCACAAGTATTTTATTATTTGGGAAATTAATCAAATGTTGTGGAACAGTTGACAAAATAATAAATATTTAACAATATGTTGTTAGCGGTAGATTAGGGTATTTTTTTAGTAACTTCCGCTAAAAAGGTAGCGAATAATATGCTAATAGCATATATTTAAAAATAACGTATTCAATTTTGCAATTTTATATTTATAAAATTGATGGTACTCATTAGTAACATAAAGTATACTTTAAGACTTTTGTACAGTAAAACCGATTCTAAAGCCTATTTTAGTTAGCAAAATAAAACTGTTCTCTTGGGAATTTATATCGAAACAAATATTTAAAAAAAACTCAAATTTTTTTGTTTTTAATAATAAAGTGCCAGACGAAAATTTTTATTTCATTTACAAAAACAGGCAGTTAAAGTGTAGTTTATTCATGACTCTGGCTAATGGCTAATTTCCTTAAACGTAAATAATTTAGTTGGTGTTTAATTTCATGAGTTTTTTTTTTTTTATATCAATAAACATGAGTTGAGTTTTACAAAAAAATTTAAATAATAAAATTAATTAAATCTACTTACTTTTTATAGAAAAAATTTTTGTTTATTATTAATAGTTTTTTTTAGTTGTAATTATCCTCTGGCTTTAATTATTAAATATTAATATTTTTTTTTTCTGCGGAGTTTGTAGCTGAACGTTTGTTTTTCAAGCGTTTGTGTGGTAAAAAGTTTATTGATATTATAATTATAGTAAAAGACAAAACAATACTTTAAAAAATTATTTGAGGCAGCGTTAATTAGGTTTTTGATTGAATTATTTTTCAAGCACTTTTTGTAAAAGGAAAATAAATCCTTTAAAAGGATATTGTGTGATTGATTATTTAGAGAGAGAAAAAAACGATATTTAAATTTATTTAAAGCTGTAACTTTTTTTATAAAAAATTTTATTTTTTTGCGATATAAAGCAAATAATTTTATTATTATATGTAATTTAAAAAAGATTTCTAATTTAGTGTAATATTTAGCAAATTATTTTTTTAATTTTTTTTTTTAATATTTATATAAGTGAGTTACTTTTTATTAAGATATTTTATTATATTTTGCACGTTTTTAGTTTTTTGTTGTTAAACCATTCTTAATTTAATATTGTTGTTTAAGAAAACTATTATTTCACTATATTTTTCATAATAAATGTTTATTGGGCGTTTAGGAAAGTTTTTTTTCGCGATTAATTTATATTAGAGTTTATGTTTTATTCATATCTGAATTTACTTTAGAATTAAATTTTTAATTGTTTATTAGACAAATATTTCATTATTTATACGCGAAGAAAAGTGTTGAATATCTTAAATATTTTTATAAACTTTAATTTAATTTATTGCATAAAGTTTTAGTATTACAAAGAAAACATGATGTATATAAATAATATTAAATTACAAATAATTGGTCTCAATTTAAATTGTTGAAATAATTTCGTTGAATTGCAGTGTGCTGAGCAGCAGACACAGTTGTAGCGGCAGGCGTCCCAGCTACCAAACAACGTAGAATTATATGTATATGAAAGCAAATGTGTTTTTTTTTTGCTGCTTTGTTTTAACTATTGCACTTTTTCTTTAACAAGCTTTTCGAATTTGTGAAAAAAACAACTATTTAGCACAGTGGAATGTTCAGCTTATCATATCCTGTCACAGATCACAAAACTTTTCAAATTATTGCACAACAAAATTTATCGGTAAAAATTTCAATTTAATTTTTTACCCCGTTTTTTATGACTCATAAAGTTATTTTTAGCAGCCGGCACATGAAATATGCTCTGTAAGGAAGAAAAAAATATTTAGTTAAAATAAATTGTTTATTTACCAAAAACTTGCAGTAATTAATTACTTCATGGTCACGCTCTTTAATAAGTGGTTTTCAAAAACGCTCCATTCACAGTTGGCCAAAAAAAAAAAAAAGGTTTTTGTTTATTTTCATTTGAATTTGTCAAATCATTATTTTAGCTTAACAATTAACATTTTATTTTGTTTATTCAATAAACAATAAACAACAACAGCAACAGCAACAAAGGTGGCAAAAAAATTGCTATTTATTTTTGCAAAATAATATTGTGATAACTACTTTCAGGCTTCAAAATGACAGCGAGAAGTAAAGATTTAGCACAGAGGGAGTTTTTTATAAAATAAGCCAACGAAAAAAATTAATTAAAAAATATTAATTAAAAAATATGGTAAATAATAATTTGGTTTTAATTGTACTCTAGAGTTGGAAAATGCTTATAAATGGTACAAACTTTTCAAAAAAAATACAGCACAATTGGCCTGGAATTGGCTGTAGTAGTAGAACACGAGACTATGAAGCGGAGGGTCGTGAGTTCGAGCCCGCGCTGAGTCATGAATATTGTGTTGAATTCTTCTGATCAGCATTAGTGCGTGGTTCTGTTAGTTGTTGCCAGCCTGTTTCAATGATAAAGGCATAGTCACTGGTCACTGAACATAATTGGCTGCGACTGACACTATCATGTACTAAAAAGCAGAGTAACGGCACCCACCTTCGTCGGCCCTGTAGCAAAAATTAGCCGGCGAAGTAAAAGGTTGAAATAGCTACAAAAACAACTGTCTATCTTCTCATCTTTCCTAATCTGTCCCCTCAATACTATCCCCTCGTTTTCAGTTCCGGCGCAATGCATTGCATATATAAGGGTCATCCCCTGAGTGCTGGTCCAAGATTAAAAAAAAAAAAATCGAGGAATATGTTGAGAAAGTGAAACAAATTGTTATAGAGAATTTGCTGAGGATGCCGGCATATTGGTATAATGCAACTAAATTTTTTTTTGTAATTTTAGGCATTAGTGTGACTGCGAATTTCGGTTTAAAAGTACAAATTTAAAAATACAAAATTTTAACCAAAAGTATCATGGCATGTTTGGAATTTCGTGCTCAAAACAAGTACCGTCCACAGCCACAGTATCCACAAAATTTAGTCCCCGGCAATTGTGTCTGCTCCCCAGATTAAAAGCTCACTAATACCAAAAAGTGTATATCAGGAATATTTCCAGGAAGAAAGAAAAAATAGGGAAAAACAACGAATACCTGTGCATTGTAAATAAAAATTGCCAAAAAATTTGTTTTGGGAAAAAATTTTAAATTCCCCTTATCTATTGAACAGATCTCGTATAATCGAGACAATTGTACTAACATTAAAAAATGCTAAGCGAATGTACGTAGAACGCAAAATGTTAAAATTCAACAAATTTTTCGAACACACCTCGTACGTCACGGGGCAAGGACTACTTTAAAGGAGACAAAATAGAAGTTACTGAATAATAGTGAATAATTTTTGGCTGGAAATTTTAAAAATTCACTTTTGAACAGACCTCGTATGTTCGAGACAAGTGAACCAGCATGTAAAACGCCTATAGAATGTACTAGCATAGCCAGCTAAATTTGATGGTATAGCTAATTTTTTGAACGGGCCTCGTATATCGGGGGGGTGACTATCTTGAAGAGGATAAAATAGAAATTGGGAAAATTAAAATTCTATGTATGTATTGAACAGGCCTCGTATATTCGAGACAAGTGTACCAACGCAAAAACCGCTAACCGAGTATACATATATACGTGGCCTACGACATTTGATAATTCACCTAATTTTTTGAAAAAACCTCGTATATATGCGGGCGGTACTTTGCCCGGCACCAAATATAAATTGTTTAATAAATAACTATTTCTTTGTGGGAAAAATTTTAAATTCACTTTTTTTGAACAGACTTCGTATATTTTTGAAGGGGATAAAATACAAATGGCGAAGAATATATTTTTTTTTTGTGGAAAAAATTAAAGTTCACCTAATTTTATGAACAGACCTCGTATATCTGTGCGTCGGTACTTCGCAAAGGATAATATAGAAATTGCTAAATAAATGACTATTTTTTAGGTGAAAAACGTAAAATTCATTTTGTATTTGAACTGACCTCGCTAAGGTAGAAATGATAATTCAAAAATATAGAAATTACATAAGAAATACGCTAAGTTGTTTTCATCTTATACAATAGGTTTAGGATTTGCACGACTTCAAACAGAGTCTCTCAGCGCCGGCAGCCCAAAAGTAAATTTCCTGTAAATCAGCGGATCTGGCATTTCGCAAGTTGTTATGGAAAATCATCTGTATGAAGGAAAAATGAAAAATTTCTCTAAAAGTGAAGAGAATTATTTCATACAAAATAAAAAGGCTGCGGCAGCTCCCATATAGACTTAATTGATAAAAATTTTGTCGCATTTATAACAGATTTATAAGTCAAATTTTCATATAAAAATTTGTTCCATAAGCCTCTTTACAATTCAAAACTTTTGTTAAGTATTGAGCCTTAAATATATATATATATATATATATATATATATATATATATATATATATATATATATATATATATATATGTATATATATATACTTTTTTTTTTTAATCGCACCTACTTTGAATAGCGACGTCGACGTCACATCAACTCGACAGTAAAAAATACTCACTTGTCTGCAAGTTGTCAATAACAATTAATTGTGGGTGCTGTTGGCCGAAGTACTAGAAGACGAGACTGTGAAGCGGAGGGTCCTGAGTTCGAGCCCGCGCTGAGTCATGAAATATTGTGTTGAATTCTTCTGATCAGCATTAGTGCGTGGTTGTGTTAGTTGTTGCCAACCAGTTTCAGTGATGAAGGCATGGCGCTTGTCACTGAACATAATTGGCAGCTACTGACACGATTATGTACTAAAAAGCAGAGTAACAGAAGCATCCTCCTTCGTCGGTCCTGTAGCAAAAATTAGCCGGCGCAGTAAAAGGTTGAAATAGCTACAAAAACAACTGTCTATCATCTCATCTTTCCTAATCTGTCCCGTCAAGACTATCCCCTCGTTTTCAGTTCCGGCGCAATGCATTGCAATTATAGGGGACATCCCCTGTGTGCTGGTCCAAGATTAAAAAAGAAATTACTCTTGGCAATTTCTTAGCATTCTCTAGGGCACATAATATCGTTAGAACATGTCAATAGTAGTCAGTTGATGTCGAAAAAGAGTGGACATGCGGCAATTTTTTGCTGTCGTCTTGATACGACACCGATGTCGTCATTCATAATAGGGGCAAATACCTTCGCAACTGTCACAGTACGAAACATGACACCCTGTATAATTTTACCGATTCTAGTAACTTGACGGTCTGGAACAACTAGTCGGTCTGGAACAACTAGTCGTGGCTCATGTTATAGTTAGAAACTATTTTGTAGTATTTTTGAAAAAACTTTCAGATAATTTTATATTCAACCCCGAAATTGAGCTTTAGCTGGTATTTCATAAAAATCATAACATTAACTTTTATTTATTGAATTAATATTTCATTGACTTTCTTGTTTTGTTTTACACGTTGATGGAATTGTTTTTCTAAATTTCCCAAGATTAGAATTGTATGCCACAATAGCAATTTATTTCCAGTTTTCTGATTAAAAATATCATTTTCAATTTTTGCTCCAGAGTAGTTTTTTGTACGAGTAACAAATTATATAAAATTTCTCTGGTTCCTAGAAAAAAAGTTCACAGCATTTGGATTTTACACAAGAGTGCGCGGCGGGTTTTTTGCTTCTGTGCCAACAATTAAAACGAACAAACAAAAAATGTGCTGCAATATGAAAAAAAGAAACTTCAGTAATCAAATGTAATTAATCATTTTCAACAGCAAAAACTAAAAGCAACAAAAAAAAACAATTAAAGATTAAGCGTTAAATCAAAATACAAAAATAAAAATAAATATGTACATAAAATTAAGCAGCAAATGTGGCCCTTCCACATTTAAAAATGGAAGAAAAAATTAGTTAGAATTAGATTTAATTAGGTCTATATGACTCGTTCATATCAGTAGTATATTGAAATAAATATTTGCTTTTGTTATTGATGTTGTCAGTTTTAGTTGAAAAAGAAACACTAGCACTCAAGTTATTTTAGAATCCATTAGATTTTAATGGGCTGTCATTATAATTCGATCACACTGTTTTCTTAGTCACAATTCCCTTTGAAAGACTTTCATAAATTTTGTTTTTCTTTCTTTCGTTCTTCATTTTGTTTTTGTTACATGACCGTTAAGTAAACGTTTTCATATTTTATTTTAATTATTTGCAATAAATTCTAATACAAGTGAACTAAGAACACAATTCTTCACTTGCCTGGATAGAAATAAAGAAAAATATAACACAAAACGATTTGAATTTTTTTTTTGTGTTTTGTAGTGGCACCACGCCACCCCACCACCATCAAAGTAACATCAGCCCGCCAGCAAAAATCCAAATTATTAAAAATTGTACAGTGGTGTTGATGGCAAGAGATTGACTACATGAGATACGGGGCAAGTTTGGAGGCATTTATTTATTTATGAAGTTCACAGCACATCAAAGCTTTCATTCAAAATTAATTAAGTGGCACCACGACCTACATAATATTAACGTAAAGGTTCATTCAAGTTGCTTATTTAAAAAAATCCAATTCCATTTGTTAAATTCCCGTTTTGACTTCATACAATTTCTTTTTTTTTGTGCTTTTTTTCTAAACTATTTCAACGCATCCGGTATATAAAAATATGAGATGGGCATCATGCGTAAAAGGTGATTTTTTATTTTCTCAAAATTTCAATTTATTCACATATTTATATTTGGTCCCTTTCAAATTGGTCCCCCTCAAATATACGAGGTGTGTTGATACAATTGAGTTTAATGAATATTTCTTATGCATACATTTTTATTGTGTCATCTTCAAGGTAGTTGCCTTCACATATACGAGGTCAGTTCAGTATATACATAAGTTAAATTTTAATTTTTCTAAAAAAATTTTAATTATTCATTAATTTTTTGTTGTATCATCTTTAAAATAAATTCCCTTAGATATACGAGGTATGTTCAGTATATAAGTTAAATTTTAATTTTTCTAAAAAAATTTTAATTAGTCATTAATTTTTATTGTATCATCTTTAAAATAAATTCCCCTAAAATATACGAGGTCTGTTCAAAATATAGGGTAAATTTTCATTTTTCCAAAAAAAGTTTTAATTGTCCATTAATTTTTATTGTGTCATCTTTAAAGGAAATTCCCTTAGATATACGAGGTCTGTTCAATATACATATGTACATATGCACATAAATAAATGGTAAATTTTCGTTTTTCTAAAAAAATTAAATTATTCATTAATTTTTATTGTGTCATCTTTAAAGTAATTCCCCTTCAATATACGAGGTCTGTTCAAAATATAGGGTAAATTTTCATTTTTCCAAAAAAAGTTTTAATTGTCCATTAATTTTTATTGTGTCATCTTTAAAGTAAATCCCCTTAGATATACGAGGCCGGTTCAATATATATGGTAACTTTTAAGTTTTCTCAAATACATGTAATTATTAATTTTTATTGTTTTATCTTCAAAGTGGTCCCCTTTAGATATACGAGGTGTGTTCAATATATGCGATAAATTTTAATTTGTTTCAAAAGTTTTATTAATTCACTGATTTTGATTGGGTTACATACGAGGCCTGTCCAATATATCTTTAATTCATTAATTAATTTTTATTGTGTTATGCGAGGTCTGTTCAAGAAATATAACATTAGTTTTTAAATTTCGTGTGCTACGTACATTCGGATAGCATTTTCAGAGACTGGTACTCTAGTCTCCAGGTCTGTTCAATATATGAATACGGTGGATTTTAATTTTTCTAAAACAAATATTTATTTATTCATAAATTTTGTATTTCACATTTTTTCCAATCCTCAAAACAGTTGTCTACATTAACTTTTTAGCATATCCCTGAGTTCGCCATCAGCAATTCCATTTTTACCTTCAATACGCCGTCCTTTCATGAGTCTTTTTAATCTTGGGAACATGGAAAAGTCGCAGGAGGCCATATCTGGTGATTACATTGGGTTGATGTTGGTTTTGTCATTCTGTACAAAGTACATTTTGTTATTGCAATTGCTTCAAAATCAAAATCCCAGCCCTTATCTCACAAATACTTGCTTCAACACGACTTCAATATGACACGAAATTAATTATTCGTGTTACAGCCTAATAAGTCTTTTCTCTTAGTGCATTTGTTTGTTTATGTTGTTTTTATTGCTTTATTTTGTTTTTGTCGTATTTTTCTCAATTTTTTTTTTCTATTTTCTAAACATTTCTTTTCGTTGTTCGTTGATACTGTTGAGACTATGGGAGACATGAAAAGAAAACATGTATAGATTTGTTAAGGCGCGGTCAGCCGGAGCAAATATTGGATAAGAATTATGCTGCACTGTATGAAAGAATTAATTCCTTGCAAGTATGTATGTTTATTCCAGTTAGCCATAACGTTATTTATCTACTGTTTTTGTTATGACAAATATTTAATTCTATATTTATTTTAAATTTCGCTTAAATTTCCATCATATTCGTATTCATATTCCCTGGGAAATTTTCATTCCCAACAGCTTTTCTTTCTTTTGTAAGCTTTAGTTTAGTCATTTTTTTTTATTAATAATGTTTTTCTCTTCTTGAATTTCACTTACATCTAAAAAACACATGCATTCAAAATAAACAAAAAATAAATAATAATATAAAAAAAAAAAAATTCATAAATCTTAGATCACAAAACCCATGGAAAGAGAAAGATTGAGAAAGGAACACAATTGTAATTGTGGATATTATTTTTATTGTATTTTATTTATTTTTATTTTTTTCTTATTAATAAAAACACACATGCATACGAGAATTAAATCACATGAAAATAACAAAAATATGAAAGCAATTGAATAATATAGAAATGATGGGAGCGACAGAAGACAAAGAAGAAGCAGAAGTAGCAGCGAATTGCGAGGGAGTACAAGAAACAGCAAAACCAAAAAACAAAAAAAACAAAACAATGCGACAAAGATGTTGTTTAAAATAACGATGACGACGTTGTTGTTATTCTTCTCAATTATGATGTTGATTATGACGATGATGATGATGCTGACGATGGTGTTGGTGCTGGTGGTAATTTTCCTTGTTGTTTTTGTTATTGTTGTAATTGCGCCAGTATGTGGTGAATGTACATAAACAATTTCCCATTAAACAATTTCTTTATGTAACCGTATTTATCCGAAAACAACAATAACAAGTAACTTGGTACTCGATGCAAGAAAGAGTCAGAGAGTTAGAGAGAAAGCGTAATGAACGGTCGCACATATTTCTGTTTGGTGGAAAAATTATTGAAAAAATATCTAAAATATTTTAAAACATTGCAGACGCACATGCACACTGACACACATACATGCATACATACACATACAAATAATTAACATTTTACTTTGTGCGCTAGTGTTGTGGTTCCATAAACACAAAACTCGTCAAAGTTTTCAAAATTCTATGCCCAAGTTTCTTTTTTTAATAAGTATTTTCCCAAATTTATAAATTAAAATTATTTTTGCTGGAAATTAATTTGATCTCCAGAATATAATTATTTTCAGTCAAACTAATTGCATTTTTTAACTCAATATCGTTTGTTTAAGGCCGCAAAGAAGAACAAAATTCAACATTTTCACAGTGTTGCCAAATCTATTTAATTGTAGTATATAAAAGCTCTGAATATTTTTATAAACAAAATTATATTTTATGCACTTGGCCATTGTCGCAAAAATATATATAAGCGTGATGAGTAATTTTTATAAATTTTTCATAAACTACATTTAATTTGCCCAAATAAAAATGTTTTTTAAATTTCAACTTCTATAGTCGACTTTTTGCAAAATTAATATTAGATAATAAATCAAATTAATTCACTAGAAGTGAATAATCACTTTGAATTTCTTTTTAAGTTAGGAAAAATATACAGCACGATTTAAGTTAAAAATTTAACTTTTAAACCAAAATTCTCAAATATAAAAATTTCAATACGAGTATTAAAATCTAAGAACGACTTGCCTGCATGAACTTGAAAACTTTTAGGTTTTTGCAGAAAACACATTTTTACGAACAACGTCGGCTTCACAATCTGTGCAACCACTTCACAAAAATTACTATATAGTAATATTTTTTTAAATTTCTGGCAACGCCAACTCTCGAGTTAAAGCAAAATTTTTTTGGATTTGCTTTTTCCTTTTTTTTTTGTTTTGTTATTTTCTTCATTTTTTTTATGTATTTTTGAATTTGAGCGGTCAACCAACTTAATGGCGATTATTTTGAAAACTATTTTATTTCGGAATATATAAAGTTAGGAAACTATTTTATTAAATTTATTTCAAAAGAAATATTAATAGGTATTAAATAAATATTTTTAATATATTATTTGCAAAAACTTAAAATTATTTATTTGAAGCTTTAGGTCTTTTACATAATTTTTATTTTTATTATTTGATCAATATTTCGTTAGGCCATCGGTTAACTTCTTCAGAAAATTTGTTTCACATACTCGTATTTGTTTATACTAGGTTTCTTTACACAAAAAAATATATTTTTAAAAGATAATATAGACAAGTATATAAAATTATTGCTGAAAAATTTAACCAATAATTAAGAAAAAATTTATCTAATAATAGAAATTAAAATTTATATGAAAATTGTGAACATTGAATTTTTATAAACATGAAGTTTACAAACTCTGGTTTTAATTACAAGAAATAAATTTAAAAAAATATTTATGAAAATACTGAAACACAGATGTTTATAAAAATTGAATGATTAAAATATATTTCGACATATAATATTTTCATGTACATAGAGGGTGTTTTTATAAGAGCTTGCTGATTTGAAATTTAAATTAAACACATGGCAAATTATGAAATGGCCAAAAAAAATTTTTGATTTGGTAGATAATTTCTTGTCATTTAACATTTAAATATAATTTCGGGCATATGGCCACCACGACTATTTTGCACAAAGGTCATTCTGGAGGTCCAATTTTCGACCACCTTTTCAAGCATTTGAGGGCGTATTTCAGCAATGACACGTTGAATAGTGGTTTCCAAAGCGTCAATCGTTGCTGGTTTATCCACGTAAACCAATGATTTCAGGTATCCCCACAAAAAATAATCGAGTGGCGTTAAATCACACGAACACGGAGGCCAATTAACCGGTCCATTTCTCGAAATAATGTTGTCGTTGAAATGTTCTTTCAATAAGTCCATTGTTTCGCCCGCAGTATGTCAAGTGGCACCATCCAGTTGCAACCACATTTCGTTTACATCCATATATTGAAGTTTTGGCACCAAAAATTCATTGATCATGATTCTGTATCGATTTCCATTCACGGTAACGCGTCGTCCTTCCTCATTTTTAAAGAAATAAGGACCGATGCTTCCACCAGCCCATAGACCGCACCAAACAGTACATTCATTTATCGGGATGAATTGGTAATTCTTGAACGGCGTGTGGATTATCTTTGCTCCAAATACGGCAATTTTGCTTGTTGACATATCCATTCAACCAAAAATGCGCCTCATCACTGAAGAGAATTTTGCGGTAAAAAAGCGGATAAACATTTTTAATTGAACACTGTTTTTGTAAATAAATTTCCACGATTTGGAAGCGTTGTTCTGGAGTTAATCTGTCCATGATGATTTGCCAAACAATACCGAGTAGAGACGTCACTTTAAACTGTCAAAACAGCTGTCAGACAACAAAGTGATTCGTATAAAAAAAAAACTTCTTAAAAAACACCCTTTATATAAACTTTTTACAAATATCTTTAAAATATATATTTTTAAAAAAATATTATTTATAAGGTAATATATCTAAAAAAATTATATACATATATTTAAAAAATTGTCTCTAAAAAAAATTTTTTTTTAAAAATAATTTTTTTAAATATATAAATTTTTTAAAAACTATTATTTTTTAAAAACTATAATTTTTAAAATATATTATTTAAATATATTTATATAAACAAATTATAGATCTTACAACAAAAATATATATACATATTATTAAGATAAGAATTGTTTATTCAGTGTCAAGTTCAAATCTACAATCTGCAAATTATTTTTCTATAGAACTTTTAAATTTAAGTTATTTTATTAAAACTCGGTCTGCTAGTTTGATTATTATAAAAATACTATAAATATTCCACTCTTAATAAAATATCTTGCATTTAATAAGATTTCGTTAAAAGTTAATTTGCCGAGTTGAACTTGAGTCTGAATGAAAACTTTTTATCTTAATAATAAAATTTAAAAAAATTAAAAAACTATATGTATATATATACATATATATTTTAAAAATCGGTAAATATAGTTACTCAATTCACAGGCCTAGTACCTTTTAATAATTTATTTAAAAAGATAATTTTATAAAAATTTTTTTAAATTACATATAAAAAAATTATTTATTATACATTTTTGTTTTCGTGAAATTTTTTTTTGAAATTATTTTTCAAATACAACTTTAGACAATACAACAAGCCTTGTAGTTTAATTTGGAAAAAAAATGTATTTTTTAAATAATGGCTTACAAGCCTAGTGATTGATATCCTTCAAAGTTGTATTTAAAAAGACAATTTAATTTGTCTCTCAAAATAAAAATATTTTTCACATAATTTGACTTTGTTTTGAAAAAATTTGAAAATGCTTTTGTTTTAAATATAAAAACACACGAAACAACAAGGTTTCTGAATTCAGCAATTATTCATAAAATATATTATTTTTGAAAATTTGTATTTGAAAAATGTTATTTTTAAAATATATGCAAGTACATACATTAGACACTTAATATAAAAATAATTTTAAAAATACTATTTTTAAAATAATATTAGATGTTAAATATATGAGTATTTAACAATATTAAATTTTTTTAAAATATTTTTTTAGTTTATTTATTATTATTATTTTATTTCTTATTTTTTTGAGAATTTGTTTAAAATTGTATTCTCAAATACAACTTTAAACGTTGCAACAAGGCTTGCAAATTGAATAAATATTTAAAAAATATATATTATTTAAAATAAAAGGAAATTTTAAAAATGTTATTTTCAAAAGATTTATAATTTATAAGAATTATTGAATAATTAAATAATTTTTCCAATACGACTAAAAGAGTATTGGAAAAATTATTTAATTCTTTAATAATATCTTATTGATCTGGTAAAGAACAATTCGAACTCATATTTACTCGAAATTGAAGTTTTTTGATGATCGAATATTTTAGCCAAAGAAATAAATATTTCAAAACTGAAATAAATAACATTTTTTAAACATTCAATAATAATTTATTTGTTTAAACTGTGAATCGCAAAATATTTTTTCTCTAATTTTATTTCAATATTCATTTGTACTTGTGCAGTTATTTTTTTCCAAGATGTTAAGCATTTAATAAATCATCATCAATAATTCAAAGTCGAGAATAATTTTTTTCGTGCAGGGATGCAAAGTTATATTTAAGAAAAATTAGTGATAATTTTTTTTTTTTGCAATCCAATAAAAACGTCTCGAATATAAAATTAATTGAAATTGCCAATCACGATTTACAAGCCGAACAAAAAACTTGTCTAATTGATTTAGCAACGTACAGTGGGACTAGAGTAGTAAAACATTTAGAAAAAATAGCAGTCTATTGAAGAAGATGCAATTTAACTTGTTGCTGGTTAAGAGTGTTGGAAACGTTGAAGGTTAACCAGCTCATTAGTTGATATTGTTGTTGTTGGTTTTTTCTCTTCAGCACTGTTTATAGAAGCCAAGCAACCGTGTTAAATAGAAAATCTGTATGAAGGTCACTCTAAAAAGTACACAAAAAATTTATCCCTCACATCGATCATACGGTTTGTGTCAATAGAATATTATTAATAAAAGTGTTTTTAATAAAATATACGGCTAATGATTGTAGGAACAATTTATATCAACTCTAGTTCTTCAGAGATATTACGTTCCCATTCGTGTACTGTAAAATTTCTAAAATTGTTGTTCTGTGAAAGATTTTATTAACCCTTAAAGAAAATATTTCTTAATATTTCATTTGAATAGAATTAAGATAAAATGGCAATTCGCAAGTTTAACTTGAATGTTAGATATATAAAAAAGTGCAAATTTTTTCAGTGCCTCCCCTACTATTTTTGTGCTCAAAGCTACTTCTCGGATAGTAGAAATCACAATAACAAATTTTTAAATTGAGTAGTTACATCGAATTTCATTCCTCTTTTGTTAAAGCAATTTTTCCTTAACAGGACACCTTTTTTAAGTTATTTTCCAACTAAATTTACGACTTATTTGTTATACAATTTTTTGTGGTACACTTTTAAGCATCTCACTGTTCACCAATATTGATTAATACAATTTCAATTGAAAGGTATTTTAGTCTAGATATGCACAATGTATAAGAATTATTGGCATTTAATGTTTTATATGTAACTAAAAAGCATATGTAACTATAAAACATATAAAACACGGATTTAGTCACATCATAGATGGCGCTCGTGCAATAAACTTTTTTTAGCCTTGATCTAGCTTTATTACTATATTAGAAAAAATTGTACCTATAGTATTATTTTTACTGTTTTAGAAAAAAAAGTCCAGGACTGCAAAAAAAAGATATTTATGGAATATATTTTAACTGCCACTACACGCAAATAATTCAGCACTCACTCGATTAGAACAAAGATTTTACTTTTAGCTGCATTTTTATTACGCTCATTAGAATTTAAAAAAAATTATGATTATAAAAATAAATTTTAAAATAAGATTTCAAAGGCACAAAATATATGTATAATATTGAAACAGATGTTTGTGGAGAATGCCTCAATATGCAGCAGTGCTATTGAAAAATGTATCACTTAGAACAATGCTTCAGCAGTTGGTTTCTTAGTGAACAGATAAAAAGATTTTTTTAAATAATTAGAATTTTTCATAATTTTGATACTCGGACCTTCAATATTCCCAAACTCCAGTAGTTGGTTTCTTAGATTTTTTTTTTATTTTCTGGTGAAATCAATAGTGGGTAAATAAAACGATTTTTTAAATAATTAGAATTTTTAATCATTTTGATACTCGGACCTTTAATATTCGAAAGGAATTAGAAATTTCTTTCCGTGTACAAATTTACTTTAAGTCAGCATGTAAATGTTTTCATTTTATATATGATTTCCTTCTTCTTTATTTTAATCGAAATTAATGTAGCAGCTGTTTTTTAAGAAACTTTTTATTTTAATCGAAAAATAGAAATACAAAATTATTACTTTTGATTTCTTTAGGTCGCATTAGCCGAGGTTGCACTGTACATAATTATGCTGCTTCATTTTAAATTTTTTTTTTTTAATATTTTTTATATTCCATAAAATTTTTTCCAATTTGAATAAATTTTTTTTATGTTTTATATTTAGTTTTAAATAATATGTAGTATCCAAAATTAAAAAAAAATATATAGTATGTATATATATCTAATTTCAATTTAAGTTGCTTTTTATGTGAGATGTTGGTACCACAAACAAATAATCTTAATGGGAAATCTTTATAGGTAATAATTAAAATTCTTTTAAAAGTCAACTTGCAAACAAGCTCACAAAACACTCGCACGCACACACACACACACACACACATTCACACATATTTGTAGCTGCACACAATTTATCTGAAATTCCTTAGTTTAAACTTTAAACTTTCCAAGCCACACAACAGCAAAGAAGAAACCTAATCGAAATTTCTTGTGCGAAGCCATTTTTAAACCGGAAATAACTGGCTGCTTTTGTTTCTTTTTTTTTTTTTTTTTTTGTAACTCGTAAATACATTTGGAATTCCACTTATTAAAGACATGACCAACTTTTTTTAAATATATTCACCTTTTTTTCTGTAAGACTCCACAAATTGGCAATTATGTTTGAATAAAACTGATTGTTTTTTTTTTTTCTCATAAAAAGTTTTTTCTTTCTGTTTTCTTAAACTTGTTGTAAGTAAAGTTTAATATTGCAACAAAATAGCCACCATCACTTTGCTTATTTTCTGGTAAATTTTGTATAATTTCAAAATTTATCTTGAAAAAATATCCAACGACTCAAGATCTTTTTCATAACAAACACTTATTATTACACACGAACCGTTAGTATTTATTTAATTGTGATTTATTGAAAAGATTGTTGTATTTTTTTATTTATTTTCTGTCATCGGAAGTCTTTTTTCCCCGTTAGAATTTAATGTTAATTAAAGAAGACTTTTCGATGATGCCAAGTTTTGTTTTTTTTTTTTGTTTTGTTAAGCCAGCAACAAATTCAAGCATTAAAACATTTTGTTAATAACTTTTTTGATATTGAATTAAACATACGAATGATTTTTTTTAAAGTTAAGAAAATTAAAATGTGCACGATTTTTGTTTTCTTTAGATCGCAAAACAATTAATGCTTCCCTGTTAAACCACCGTTCGGTTTGAATGTTAGAATCGAACTATTCGTTTGTCTGCCAAGTTTACGTACACTTTGCCAGTTATCGTTTTCCAATATAATAATCATGATGATTACGACGATGTTGGTGTGTGTTTTTTATTTCCAATTTGTTATATTGTTTTTGTTTTACAAGTCTATTCCACAATATTTGTAGTGCCGTTGATGTTGAAAGCGGCGCTGTCGGCGACATCCAACATCCGAAATGAACGAACAAACTGGTATCGAACACTGATATACAACATTATGTTGGGGCTCCATGCAAGCAAGTGTTGCCATTTACGTTTATTAAAATATTTACCATCTACTCAATATCAAAATTTAGAATACATAATTTATTGAATCCATGTCTGGAAGTATTATTTTATTCCCCCTTATTCTCTATCTAATTGTCAACGTCACGTCAAGATAATATTAAAAACAGAACACGTGTGTATTCATTTTCATTCGCCAGTTGGCAATTTCGATCAGCATCTCGGTAAAGAAGATGCTATAGAAGAGAATATTGCAGAGAATATTCACGGCCTGTCAGAAGTAATTAATTGTTGTCCTGCTTTTAATATTCCCCCTTTTTCTGTAACAATTCGTCAACATCACGTCAAGACAATATCAAAACTAAGACATCCGCAAACTCTATTTCCTCTGTATTTAACTCCTTTTAATAGCCTCTTGCTATTTTATAGGGCTTAAAAATTAATCAGAGGCTCTCAGCAGTAATCAATCGGCCCCCACACAATCAGAATACAACTGCCCTATTTTTGATATCGTCTTGACGTGACGTTGGCAAATAGTTACGGAATAAGGCGGATTGTATTGACGTGACGTTAGTTACAGAATAAGAGGATTTATTAACATTTAAAGACAACGTAGCAAAACAAATGGTTTAGTGATATATACGACTGGCAAGATGGCCTATTATCAAGCGAAATTGTAGTGAAATGATGTAATTTTATTCCAAATATATTAAAGGTGTATTTATTACATAAAAATCTAGAAAACTTTTTTAGCCGTCCGGTCCACTATATAGACAATAAATTGCCATCATACAATTTATTTAAAAAACAAAAACAATATGTTTATATTTGTTTTAATTTTACAAATAAATAGAACAGAAGACATTTTTTTTTTTAAATTCTGGTCCAGACAGTAAATCTGTATGAGATCACAATCTTATGGTATTTCGGCAAATCTTAGGTAATTATATAAGTGAATATTAGAATATGTATATTAAAGACGTATACATACAAATTCCAGTTAAACGGAGATCAAATGGGAGCACATACCTGTAAATAAATAAAAAAAATGAGAATATAATTAATATAATAAAATAAAATTGAGTTTTTAGTAAGTTATATTCAACAAGTCAAATCAACGCCATTTTGATTCGTAATTAAATGTCACTTTTACGGATTTGTAGCTCACCAATCATGGAGGCCCCAAACCAAGCTGGCATTTGTAGGAATAAAAGCCGTGCCGTATTGCACAAACGAATTTAATTTGAAACAATTTAAATCGTTTGAGATAATTTGGGCATATGAAAAATCTAGGGGAAATTATGTCGCAAATTACTAAAATTGGGCAACTGAAATGATTTGGAAATGTACGATTACAAACTAAATAGAAGTACAGGGGGTCCGCCGGGAAGGTATACTACTTTGTTTTGCCGCCATTTTGATAAACATTAGTTTTGACAGTTCATGTTTGGCGGTCGTGAGGTAGACACGTGGCAAATTTATTACTGAAAAACTATTTGATAAACCAACGTGTTTTAATCGGATTACAATGGAATTACTGCAAGACCTCTTTCCACAATAAATTATTTGAAGAAATAGTGATATTGATTGGCCTGATTTGACTGCTCCGTACTTCTTTTTGTAGGGATATCTGAAAAGCAAGTTTTATGCAAACAAACCAGGGGTGCTACTCTGTAATACGATGCGAAAGGAATTGCTTTCGCATTTCAATGTAAATAGCATGCAAATGCGTTCAGTTTTTCATTCGCATCGCATTAAGGATTAACCGCACAGAAGCGCTTGACTAACTCAAACAAAATATTCGTGATGAAATTAATGAAATACCGCGTGAAGTGTGTGAGAATGTAATAAAAAATGTGCCCAAAAGGGCTCGTATTTGTGAGGCTAATAGAGGCGGGCATTCATCTGATATTGTATTCCATAAATAATTGCCGACATTAAAGAAACCAGTTATCAATATAAGATCCATTCTCTTTCATTTAATAGTTATAAACAACAAAGTGGTATACCTTCCCGGCAAACAATCTGTATTTACATTAATTTTATCCCGAAATGATGCCAAATATCTTTTTAATTTATTGTTATTATTTTTTTATTTAAATTAATATATTCTGCAGTACATAGCTGCTACTTCGAGTACTGTAGAATATAAGAAATCAGCTGCCGATCACAACACATTTAAATTTTATCTATATGTTTTCCGTTAACTTCTATTGACTTTTATTTTATTTATTTTATTATATCATCAATAAATAAAATAATAATTTTACAAAGAGACCTCGAGCTTAATAAATATAAATAAATATTTGTGTATAGATTTAGCATCAATAATAATTCGGTATTTCTATTGTAATCTTGTTAGAATGGCAACACTGTTCTAAATTATTAAATAATTAAATTAGCATACGAGATTTGTTTAATAGCTCTCTAATTTTTTAAAATATCAATGAAGAGTGCATAACCAAAACAAATGCCTATTTTAAGGACCTTGAGAAAACCTATTATTTGAAAGGAATAAAAAAAAGTATGAAAATCGCTGGTCCAAATTGATTTATATTGTGCAATTCTACATAGAAATACCTTTTAAACCACGTGTATTTTATTAGGATTTTTGGACAAAAAGATACTTCAAACTGTACCACAAAAAAAATCTCGCTAACGTATTTTTTTTTTCTAAAATTAAATTTTTCATTAGATAATAATGTGCAACTCTAAACTAAATGAAGTCTTTGACAGCGGCAGCATTGCTTTCTAAATTCTTCTTAATATACAAGTATTACAAATAATGAGTCTTATTTTGCAGAGATGGACAATAATCAAGCATAAACAAATCCCCTTTTGTTACAAAGTTCGTATTATAGGGAGTGTGCTGTACCCAAACATTTATAAAAAGACACATCAACAAAATTTCTTTCCCATACACAACACGCACACACACACACACACCCGTGATACCGAAACGTATTATACGAGTATCAACAACAATCCAGTTGGTACATGTTAAACCATCAATGCGCCGGTTTAGATTTTTTTGCAACATCACACTTCAACGTTTAGAGCTCCACCACCCACCCGCTCCAGGGAAACATGAGCAAACACTCTCATACAGGCACCACACAAAAATTACCCCCCCCTTCTTGAAAACTTAATAAAAAATATATTACACATTTCCAATATTCATTGTGCTCTCCGTGGAAATGAGCTCCAAGTCTCTTTTGAAATACTCTCTATTAAATGAATGCCTTTTGATTTACAATAAAGTTGTTCTCTTTTGAACACAAGTCACATTTTGTTTGTGGGTCTTTCTTTTTTTTGCTTTTATAACCGGCTTTGTCGCCACTATACAGCAACAACAACGCCAACTTTAATAGGCAAAATTAATAATAATAACAACAACAACAACAGCAACAACACAACAAAACTAATCATATGTTTTCATTTGTATTCCATTTTAATAGTATTTTATTTCTCAGCAGTTCCAGTGCCGTCGTCGCACGGTGGCAGTAGTGGTTGCGATAGTAAAAACGTTGCAGATATGGCGATACGTTGTTGGCTCATCTCTTGTCCATCAAACATGTTGCGAGCACACATTCAAGTACATAAATTCACGCACTTGTTTGCATGCACTTACTTTATAATCGGCATCAAATTAATGCAATCCATGTTGCCAGAACGATGAGGCTTTCGATAACGTGGTCCCGGCTGTATTATTATAACGGTGCCCAATTGGAGGACTCCGCCAGACAGTGCAAATAATAATGGATTTTTATAGAAGAAGAGGATATGTCTAATCAGTTACATAGTAATCGATTTTATGTGAAGATATATTTACATTTTCAGTTTTCGCAAATGCATTTTTATACCCTCCAAAAAAGAATTTGGAGGGTATATTCACTTTGTCATTCCATTTGTAACGCATCGAAATATCCATCTCAGACCCCATAAAGTATATATATTCTTGATCAGTGATGAAATCTAAGACGAACTGAGCATGTCCGTCCGTCCGTTCGTCCGTCTGTGGAAATCACGATTCAGTCCAAACGAAAAGAGCTAGACTCTTGAAATTTGGCACAAATATATTTTGAAGCTTAGAGCAGGTTACGTTCGAAGATGGGCTAAATCAGGCAAGAGGGAAAAAAGTTCCCCTAAGAAGAACTAAACCAACCCAGAAAAAACAACATAATTTTTAAAGTTTTTTGGTTATTTTGTTAAGCAAATGATATATTTTTATGTCAAATACGGTCCAACGCCTTAAACTTGGAGCCATAAAATAAAATAAAAATATTTTTTAACCCCGCCCACTTCAATGGGCGTTATTATAGGCAAAAATAGCATAAAAATTTAACAAATTGTTTTACTTAAGCCTACATTCCTTAAAAATAACACTTTTAAGCTTTAATGACGAAGCTGAGACGAAACCTGGTACTACTCTGCCCTACCCCCTCCTTCCCCTTCGCCCCCTAAATGACCCTACCAAAAAAATTTTTTTTTTAAATTTTGTGTATAATCATCCCAACCATTTATCTTTAGAGTTTTATGACTGCCGATTTCTGCCCTACCCCCTCCTCTTCCTTTGTCCCCCAAATGACCCTACCAAAAAAAATTTTTTTTTTTAAATTTTGTATATAATCATCCCAAGCATTTATTTTTAGAGTTTTATGTCTACCTGTTTCTGCCCTACCCCCTCTCCTTCTTTGCCCTCTAAATGACCCTATCAAAAAAAGAAATTTTAATTTTGTATATAATTATCCCAAGTATTTATTTTTAGAGTTTTATGACAAAGGTGAAATATTTCCCCCACAGCCCTTGCCAGAGCGACCCCGCCAAAATACAGTTTTTATACCCTCCAAAGAGAATTGGACCCTATAAAGTAAATATCTATATTCTTGATTAGTTATGAAGTTTAAGACGTTCGTTTCGTCTGTGGAAAACATGATATTGTCTATTTTTAAACCCGCCCCCTTCGGTAGGCGTTGACGTACGATATTATATAAAGGAACTCTGGGCCACCAAGTTAAACATTTTAAATTCACTTACTAAATATTTGGAGGGTATTTAAGATTCGACCTGGTCGAATATAACATTTTTACTTGTTTTTATATACAAGTTGAAAAAGTCAAAACATACAAGTAAGAATGTTATATTCGGGCGGGTCGAATCTTAAATACCCACCAAATATTTAGTAAATAAAAACTACATTTTGTCGAGGCCACACTGGGAGGGGCCGTGGGGGAGACATCTTACCTTTGCTATAACACACTAAAAAAGTAAATTGTTGGGGATATTAAGTATAAAAAAATATTATTTTTTATAGGGTCATTTAGGGAGCAGTGGTGGGGGAGGATAGGGCAGATCAGAGCACATCTCAGCTTCGTCATAAAAGTTTAAAAATTAAATTTTTAAGGAATGTGGGCATAAATTATATAATTTGTTAAATATTTACATTATTTTTGTATGTAAGATGTTATTTCAACGACCACTAAAGGGGGCAGGGTCCAAGAATGGATTTTTCTGATTTTCTGGCAGCAAGTTTACCGCTTTGGACCTTTTTTTTACATAAAAATATACCAAAATTACAAAAGAAAGAACTTTAAAAACTATGTCGCTTTTTATACCCTCCAAAAAAGAATTGGAGGGTATATTCTCCTTTTCATTCCGTTTGTAACGCAGCGAGATATCCATCTGAGACCCCATAAAGTATATATGTATATTCTTGTTCAGTGATGAAATCTAAGACGATCTGAGCATGTCCGTCTGTCGAAATCACGATTCAGTACCAATGAAAAGAGCCAGACTCTTGAAATTTGGTACAAATATGTATACCTGGAAGGATAGCCCAGGTCAAGTTCGGAAATGGGCTGAATCGAGCAAGAGGGAAAAAAGCTACCCTAAGAAGAACTAAACCAACCTCAAAAAACAACATAATTTTTAAAGTTTTTCTTGTCATTTGGTTAAGCAAATGATATTTTTTTATGTCAAAGAAGGATCAACGCGTTAAACTTGAAACCATAAAATCAAAAAAAAAAAATTTCACCATGCCCCCTTTAGTGGGCATTATTATATGCAAATATAGTGTAAAAATTTAACAATTTGTTTAACAAAAGCCTACATTCCTTGAAAATAACATTTTTAAGCTTTAATGACCAACCTCCTCCTCCCCCTTTGCCCCCTTAATGACCCTATCAAAAAAATTTTAAATAAATTTTACATATAATTATCCCAAACATTTACAATATTTTTAGAGTTTTATGGCAAAGGGGAAACGTCTCCCCCACGGCCCTTGCCAGAGAGACCCCTACAAAATACAGTTTTTATACCCTCCAAAGAGAATTCGACCCCATAAAATATATATATATTCTTGATTAGTGATGAAGTCTAAAACGATCTGGCAATGCCTATACGTTCGTGTGTGGAAAACATGATACAGTCTATTTTTGAACCCCTCCCTCTTTAGTGGGCGTTGACGTACGATATTATATGCAAAAATAGTGCATATATTGAAAAAAATTTATTCCTTAGAGCTGTAAGAAGCTGAGATGTTCTCTGATCTTGCAGAGGTAAAACATCTCTCCCCCATGGCTTTTCTCTGGATGACTCTGTCAAAATAGACATTTAAAATTGGCTACAGAGATGTCTTAAAGAAACTCTGTCCCACCAAGTTAAACATTTTAAATTTACTTAGTAAATATTTGGAGGGTATTTAAGATTCGACCTGGTCTAATATAACTGAATCGTGATTTCCACAGACGGACGGACATGATTTCATCACTGATCGAGAATATATGAGGGAAATTTTGCTGCGTTGCACGGAATGACAAAGTGATTATACCCTGCAATTCTTTTATGGAGGGTATAAAAATCAATTGGCTGGTTCTCTAGCGAAATGTGATATATGTTTGGTATAATATGTATATGGTGCCCAAAAACAACAACACAATATTAATTTATCTACTCGCATACGAGTACACATTTAAATCATGGATTCATTTATTATAAATGTTTGCTCTAACCTTTTGCCAAATAGTCTGAAACAAATTGTTGTTTGTTTAAAACCCAATGTTGCTAACAAATTGTGGCCTATACAAGCCGGAACAGATGGTATGAGTTGGAGTCGTTCGTTCATGGTTCGACTCGTTTAAGAAAAAATAGCTTGAGCTGCTGTTTCAGTGTGGCTGCAGAAGAAAAAAAAACACATTCATTTTGTAACAATATTTTCAAGTTGATTTCTAAGTTGTGTTTGCCATAGGATTTTCATATTTTTCGAAGCCAGTGATTGCAACTTGAACTGAAATGAATTTGTTTGGTTTTGCTGCGTTAATGTTTGTTTCTATTTTCCGTTCTTTGCGATGGCATGTTTGTGTGGGATAAATGTGAAGGGAACTCTTGGGCACAACGAAACATCATACATACATACACACATGCATATAAATTTATGTGTATGCATGTGTGTGCGTTTGCATGCTCACACTGGTAGAGATACAAGTTTTGTATCTTAAATGCTGAAGTCGTTTGTTGTTTTAGATGTTTTCATTTAACAATATGCCAGCTTAAACAATGAAGAATTAATTTGATTTGAAACATAAAACTGCAACAATGCGAGTAGGCAAGAGACAAAGAGAGAGTGAGAGAGAGAGGAAAACTAGAACGCCCCTTTTGTTTCAGTAGATACTATTTATAAATACGTTTTTGTGTATCTTAAAGATACTTGTAACTAAAATTATAGATAAATGTATGTATGTACACACACACACCCATGCATATACATATGTATAACATACATATTTGTGTAAATAATCATAATGAAAAAACAGCTTGAAGGTTTTTCTTTTTGCATAAAAATTCAAACATTCTTTTCTGTGAGTGTGTGTACACAAATCGAATAAAATCTACAACAAGCCAAGTTGTATAAAATATGTGAGCTTTGTTTTTTTTCTTTGTATATTTAATTTTCTTTGTTGTTGTGCTCACTGCTGCTGTCTTTACATAAAACATGTTAAACATAAAACAAAATCAATGCAAAAACACAAAATACAAGCTACAGACAGAAAAACTTGAAAATTGCTAAAAAGGCCAACGTCACCAACATCCATATTGTACATACACAACCACACACACAAACACACACACACACACGCACACACAGAGAAGCAGCAATAGCAACTTTAGCAGCAACAATTTGACTTGTAGTAAAAGTAGTTGGGGCTGTAGTTTAATACACATTTTTCCATTTTTTTGGGAAGTAAAATATGTATTTGGAATTGGAATTCTATTAACATAAATCATACACATCCACATGAATACATGACAGTGTATGTGTGTACATACACATCAATGCATGCGGAGCTCCAAAATAAAACTCGTATTTATTTAAAATATTATTACAATAAATATTTTTTTAAATGGTACATTTAACTCACAGACATACAAATGAGCATAGTCACATGGAATATGTACACACATACATACATACATACATAGATACATATGTATATAATAATTAACTTTTTGAGGTTAGAACTAGCAAGAATGATGCAAGTGTCTCACACAACATTCTTTGGTAATAATACACTTCAAAAATCAGCAGCACCGGTTTAATTTTACTTGAGCAAAAAGTTTGTAAAATTTTATTGATTTACTTATTTCAGTAGTTGGCCAAATAAATTGAAATATTATAAACCTTTAGCTCAAATAAAACTATTATATAGTTGTGATAACACAAAACGGCTAAGAGAAATACTAAATATTTATTTAGTACTTCAAATAGGTAGATCTAGTTTTGCTAAAAGGAACTTTTCAAAAGATTTATTTTTTATATCAGCTACACATTTTTACATGAGGTACTTTTTAAAAATAATACTTTATTAAAAGTACTTTTTTATAAACTATATTTTTGATGTGTTAACATCTATACGCGCGCCTCTAGGGCAGTAAACTATCAGTTTCAATACATACGCAAGTGTAAGGTGTAAGATGTAAGAGTATGTGTTTGTTCGTTGCTTGGCAGTCAGTATTGAAAGTGATTATTGGGCGATTTTCATATAATTTTCCCACGCGATTTTCTCCGGAAATTCATAGCCGATTTTATTAATTTTTGGATTAAAACGCTAGTGCGGGTTTCGACGAAGAGTTTAGGCCAAAAATTAAGGCGAACCGATATCGGCGAGCGGAGATTTAAGTGTTTTAATTCGGAGTATTAATTTGGAGTAATATTAAAAAAGTGTTTTATGTTGATCTTCGGTTTTGTCTTATGCATAGCAAAGAGAATAGTGACGTGGTTATACGTACGTATATAAAAATGAGATAGCAAGACAGCAACGTATGTAGCTTATGTACAAACATAACAGTGTATGTATGTACATTTGTCTGTTGCTTTGCATTCTCTTTGTTTTTTGTGGGTTCAATATAAAATAAATAAACAAAAAGGTGTTAACACATCGCCCGTGAGTTCGAACACTCATTGATTTTAAATAGGAACTTTTTATAAAAGGTACCGTTTTACTAAAGTAATTTTTATAAAATGTACTTTTTATAAAAAGTACCTTTTTACTAAAGTAATTTTTATATAAGGTACTTTTTTACAAAAAGTACTTTTTATAGAAGGACCTTTTATTATAAACGTTATTTTGTCGTAATACATACATATGTAGTTTTTAATAAGGTACTTTCTTACAAAATATTATTTTATAATTAGTGCTTTTTGTTTGTTATGTGGTCAAGTATGTCTATATGCCTGCATTTCATTGGTTCTTACACCAAATCATCCGAAGACTTTAACCTAATTTCAATATAATAAAACTTCTCAGCTTATACATAAACATAATGATCGAATAAACGATTTAAAAAAGTAATATTATTTGATAAAAGATACTTTTTTATAGACGGTACATTTTTATTAAAAGTATTTTTCATATATGGCAATTTTTTATCAGAATTGTTTGCTTACACATAGTCCTTTTCTTAAAAAATTTTGTTCTAATAAAAAGCATTTTTAAAACACGTACTGTTTTACTTTTTTACAAAACATGCTTTTTCATAACAGGGGGCTTTTTTACAAAAGGTACTTTTTCTTAAAAGGAAGTAACTTTTATACAAAAAAAAGTACTGTTTTGTACATAATATTTCTCACGTAAAATGTACTTTTGTTGAAAAAGTACTTTTAAAAAAATACATTTTTTATAACAGACACTATTTTATTGAAACTACTTTTCGTACAAGGCACTC
Organism: Linnaemya tessellans; assembly: GCA_951800035.1. Taxonomy (NCBI): domain Eukaryota; kingdom Metazoa; phylum Arthropoda; class Insecta; order Diptera; family Tachinidae; genus Linnaemya; species Linnaemya tessellans. The sequence continues at coordinate 99,325,032 of OX637533.1, read as the reverse complement.
TTTTATGAAAAGTATGTATAGGGTCCGCAATCAAACGTGTTTTTTTAACTAGTGCTTATTTCGTGAATGGTAACACTTAGCTCATGTCTGATTTGACAGATAATTAGTTTTATCCTTCCACTGAACTAATATGGTTGACCATCCAATGCGTTTTCGCTTCGCTAAGTGGGCCTGCGATCGACTTACAGAAGATGCCGATTTTGCCAAAAAAAAATCATCTTTTCAGATGAAGCTCATTTTGATCTTGGCGGGTATGTAAACAAGCAAAATTGTCGCATTTGGGGCACAGAAAACCCGCACGCATACATTGAAAAGCCGACGCACCCAAAACGAGCCACTGTTTGGTGCGGATTTTGGTCCAGAGGCATAATTAGGCCAGTTTTCTTCGAAAATGAGCACGGAGTGGCCGTTGCAGTCAATGGCGATCGTTATCGAGGCATGCAGCCATTTGAATGAAATTATTTTCCATTATTAACCGGAAGGACTGTACTTTCAAATAAAAAAGAAATTTGAGAAAAAATTTTTTTATGGCATTTTCAAAAAAAAAGTTATTTGGCGGACCCTATATTTTGTTTTTACATTGTATGTACTTTTTAATAAACGTATTTTTTAAGAAATTATCTCTTTATTTTTTTTACAACACATGCTTTTGTATAAAGAGTACTTTTTTATAACAAGTACTTGTTTATAAAAATGTTATACATATTTGTATAAAATAGTACTTTTTATAAAAAAGTACATTTTATAAAAAAGTACATACTATAAAAAAGTACCTTTTATGAAAAAGTATCTTTCATGAAAAAGTACTTTTTATAAAAAAGTACCTTTTTAAAAGGTACTTTTTTACAAAGGTACTTTTTATAAAAAGTACTTTTCATAAAACGTACTTTTTTTATAATATGTACAATTTTATAATAGGTATTTTTTTATAAAAAGTACTATTTTATACATGTATAACATTTTCATAAGGGGTACTTTTTTACTTAAGGTACTTTAAAAAATAAATACTTTTTCATAACAGGCACTTTTTGGTCAAAACTACATTGTGTACAAGCTATTCTTTTATGCTAATTATTTTATTTCTACATAGTAATTTTCTTGAAAAGTTTACATTTTATATAAAAGGTACATTTTCCATAATATGTACCTTTTACAAAAAGTACTTTTTTTATAAAGGGTAGTTTTTATAAAAAAAATACTTTTACCAATAGTGTTTCTTAAAATACCATTTAAGATGATAATTTTTGTAAAATGCTTTTTTTTTAAGAAACTATTTTATAACAGGTACTTTTTTCGAAACTGAAAATTCTTTAAAATAAAAAAAAAAACAATTTTATATAGAATGTACTTTTTTACAAAAAGCTATTTTTATAAATAGTACTTTTTTTAAAGAGGTACTTTTAAAAGCTACTTTTTTAGAAAACCTATTTTTGAAAAGTAAATCCCTATTCTTGTTTTACTTTTTTATCATAAGACACATTTTTTACTAAACCTATTTAATGAAAAGCTAAACAGAAGTGAATATAATTTTTAAACGATATTCTTTTGCATGATATTTTTCAAAAATGTACTTCTTTTTAAAAGTATTTTTTATAAAATGTACTTTTTATAGAAATTATTATTTATGAAAAACATTTTTTATTAAAGATAGCTTTCAACAAAAACTAAGTTTTGTAAAAGGTACTTTCTACAAAAGAGACTTTTTAAAAAAGTACTTTTTATGAAAGGTACTTTCTATAATAGCCACTTTTTATGAAAGATAGTTTTTATACAGGGTACTTTTCGAAAATATTCTTTTTATAAAAGACATGTTTTATAAATGAAATGTTTTTTCAACAGTACATTTTTATAGAAAATATACCTTTTTCAGCCAATCTGTATTTATTAGATATTCAAGAAATTGTTAGAATTTGTAGAAAAGGAAATATGTGAAAATCGCAAGTGCTGATATGTATTTCCTTTCAAATTTTAAATAAAATAATATCTAATTGATTGCAGTTCAATTTTTTTTTGCTCTACACAACATTTTACTTTTTGTTTTGATTTAAAAGAAAAAATGTAATAAAAGAGATTGTGGGACAGAAGCTGTCAGTTGAATTCCATTTCTTTTCTGCGATGTTCTTCAATCAGTCACTTCGTTAGTCATTCATTAATTTATTTTAATTATTTTATGTGACAAATGACTTCTAGTTCGATACTTCTTGATGGGGGCCATGATGCTGTTCGCAAATGACTGAAGTGTATTAACTTGGTTATTGTTCGGTTATTTGATTGAATTTGAAAAAAGCAAGAGCGAAAAATTAAGCAAAAGAAATAAAAAACTGAAATAATTGCTGCATGAGAAATATTTTTGCAAAGTGAATTATTTGTTATAAGAAAAAGTTTTATTGCTTCGAAATTTTATTGGAAAATATCTATTCACTTGTTTTATTAAACTTTTTAATAAAGCAGAAATTTAATTTAAAAATCATAATAATTATTATTTGCTTAAATAATTGTTTATGCTTTAAGATGTTAAACTTAGTGCTCCGCAGCACAAATTTTGCAATCTGCAGTTTGCACGGATGTGCATGTATTTGGTTTTACTGTTTTTCGACCAATATTTCAACTTCTCTCTTTAGGAAACTTTGAGTGCAATTGACTTTTATACCAATTTGTTACCATTTCAATAATATTTTTTCTTCAGTTGCACATTCCAAACATACTTGTTGTCGTATATTGCAAAAGAATAATAAGAAAAATAATATTACATTCTAACTGTAGTACAACAAATAATCAAGTTAGTAAGCATAACAACAAGTACAACAAGACAGAAATAACCGAAAAAAAAACAGAATTGAATGGAAAAACTTGCTGCGTATCTGTGTCAATTTGATCGTAAACTGCAGTTATCCACTGCAGTTTAGATGAAATTTCAAACGCAACATGGAAACAACAACTGCGGTAAAACAGGCAAGAAATAACACAAAACAACAATTTAAAACAAGTCATTCAATAATTCATCTATCTGTTAAGCACAGTGGGGTTAAAATTTCCAAAATATCACAAATAAAATCCAGATAAAATTATTAAGTCTATATCGGAATTTTGTTGAGGATTCGAAAAAAAGCTGTTTTGTGTCTGAGTGGGAGTATTTGAGGGGAGAAAATGTAAACTGTTAAATAACTAAACATATTTTTAGAAATAGACCTCGCATGTTCGAAACGAGTGTACCTATATAAGAAAACTCTAGCCACCGCGATATTTAGCAATCTGACCTCGTATATCTTAAGGGGATTACCTTTTAAGAGGAGAATATAAAAATTAATGAATAAATTAATATAAAATTTTATTTTGAGAAAAAATTCAGTTTTACCCAATTTTTGGAATAGATCTCTCATATCTGTAACAAGTGTACTTATATAATAAAACGCTAAGCAAATGTCCGTAGACTGCGATATTTAAAAATTTACCTCATTTTTTGAACAGGTCTCGTATATTTTAGGGGGACTACTATGAAGACGAAAATGTAGAAATTGATATATGTACATACATACATATACTATGTATGTATTTATAAAACTATTTTGGGAAGAAATCAAATGTATCTAATTTTTTGAACAGACTTCGTACATCTGAGGAAGACTACTTTGAAGACGAAAATATAGAAATAACCGAATAAATGAATATGAAAATTTTGTTTTGACAAAAATGTAGGTTTACCTACTTTTTGGAACAGACCTCGTACATACATATATCGGATAGGGATTACTTTTAAAAGGAGAATATAGAAAGGAATGAATAAGTAAGTATATATATATACGTCTTTTTTGGGAATAATTTCAATTTGCTTATATTTTTGAACAGACCTCGTATATCAGAGAGAGACTACTTTCAACATGAAAATGTAGAAATAACTGAATAAATGAATATGAACATTTTGTTTAGAGAAAAATGTAGGTTTACCTACTTTTTGGAACAGACCTCGTACATACATATGTATGTATGTATATCGGAGAGGGACTACTTTTAAGAGGGGAATATAGAAAGGAATGAATAAGTACATATATATAACACATTTTTGGGAATAATTTTAATTTACTTATATTTTTGAACAGACCTCGTATACCTGAGAGAGACTACTTTCAAGGCGAAAATGTAGAAATAACTGAATAAATGAATATGAAAATATTGTTTAGAGAAAAATGTAGGTTTACCTACTTTTTGGAACAGACCTCGTATATCGGAGAGGTACATACTACTTTTAAGAGGGGAATATAGAAATGAATGAATAAATAAAGCAATATAAGACTATTTTGAGAAAAATTTTAATTTATTTGTTTTTTTGAACAGACCTCGTATAACTGAAAGGAAACGCTTTGAAGAGAAAATAAAGCAAACTAATGAACTGATGACTCCACTTTGTAAGACAAATTGATATTCACTTTATTTTTAAAGCTCTAATTCTGTACAGTATGGAATCTCCTTTTTGTCCCCTTCAAAGGCGATCCATTGTGCCAGAACTAGCAAAATTGATCAAGATTTAATTGGCTGTAGTTATACAATTTTATTTTTATTCAACAAATCCTGCAGCATATAAAAAACTTGCTGTGACTTTTGCTCTGCTTCTTACAAAAAATGTATATAAGCCAAATTATTAAGTAATACGACCAATAATAAATAACAATATTGCTGAATAAGTATTACTTGTAGTAACTTAAGTATGTCAAGCTCTCAAGTTCTCACAAAAAGCACACACTTAGACTTACTTACAATATAACAACAATAAAGGTGGAAATTGAAGAAACAACAAACGAAACTATTATAACTAAATGAAAATCAAGAATAACAGCAAAAATCGATATACATATTTATTTATTTTTTTATATATTTTTTAAAGGAAACTTTGCAAAACTACCAGCAGCAGCATTCCAACAAATAAATCCATTTAATTTACGAAAAGAAAATTATATACACTGACATAAACAGAATAAGTGTTGTTGCACTCTATTCTTTTTTCTCAAATTCTGAATGCCCATGCAAACAATCGATGAACATTGTTTTTGTAGCAAAACAAAAAACTGCCCGCCCAGCCATTCACCCACAAATGCTCTGTGTGCAACACCCGCGCACACACACACATACACACACACCATTTCACTTTTTGCAGCAAATACTGCTCAAAGCAAAAAACACAAACTTTTCATGTTTCATATCAAATCATGTTCATTTTTATTTTTTTATTTTTTTATTCTTTCACTTGCAAAGTGGTGGAGAACAACAGCTCTCACTTTTAGTCAGGTCGTTTGTTACCTTCCCCCTTTGTCTGTAGTATACAATTAAATTGGAAGAGGTATTGATGTGTTTACAACTACAACAACTATATCAACAACAACAACAACAACAAAAATGTATTTAAATCAGCCCCGGTGAAAATCAGCTACAACATTTCGGGCAAAAACTCAGCCAGTCAGTCAGTTTCTGTAAACAGTTTTAAAGCTTTATTAACATCCAGCATAACTAAAAGATATGTAGGCTAGGTCAGGTCGTAGTTCACGTGTTTCAACACAACAACTACAAAAACTACAACAACAATGACAGCTATGGAAAAGAACATCAGAGGACGAACAGCAAATTTACGAGCCACCCACAGCACACGCAAATGTAACATTTTATACTGATTCATTATAATCGACAATTAATTGATTGTTCTTTTGTAATTTTTATTTATCACTCGTAACACCGATTTCAATAAAATGTTTTATATAAATATATTTTAATATATTCTACTGCCTTTTCTATGGAAAAAATCGAATTAAAAAATTAAATTTGCTTGTGAGAGTCATAAACATTTCAGCAGCAGCAGGAGGAAAAGAGGCCTTTTGATCTCTTTGCATAAAAGTTTGTGCCAAAATGGAATTAAGTGCTCAAAAACACTTCAAATTTTGACAGCGTCATATGGTCGGTAATTGTATTCTGAGTGAGAAAACTTTTTAAAAGCGATGCAAGATTTTCCAACAAGATCCAGAAGGATGTAAATGACGATGCTCGCCCTACACGCTCCAGCATATCAGCAATCGCTGAAAATATGCAGAACGTGAAGAAAATTGTTATGGGAGAACCCTCGAATCACTATTTGAGAAATTGTTGAAGATGTTGGTATATCGCTCAAGTCATGTTATGCAATTTAAATTGGATATGAAGCGAAATGCGTTTAAAAATTGCTGCATTTAAAAAAATTTTAACTTTTTGACAAAAAAAGAACACCATTTAAAGCTGATTTGGGAACCTGCGGTTTTTCATTTTCCCAAAATTGAAGAGAAGCACGCAAGGACGGCGTGTTACGACGTTTGAAGGTATAAAAGCTGGTTAGGCGAGAGATCGCAAGGACATATCAAAACTTTTTCCAGGATTAAAAAAATTCCCTGTCCCTAGTATATTATATGTGAGGGGAAGTACTTTGAAAGGGGAAAACATATTTTTTTTGTACATTTAAGTTCAACCAATTTTTGAACAGTCCTCGTATGCTCGAGACAACTGAACGACCACGAAAATCACTAACCGAATTTACGTAGCCCACAAATATTTAAAAATTAACTAATTTTTGTTGAACAGACCTCGTATATCTGAAGGTAGCTTCTTTGATGGGAGCGCAATAAAAGTTGATTAATAAGTAACTGTTTTTTTTTTAAATTAAAATTTACCTTAATTTTTGAACAGACCTCGCACATCTGAGGAGGACTACTTTGAAGAGAGCAAAATAGAAATGAATTATTATTTAAAGAAATATTTTTTGAGAAAATTAAAAATATTTTAACTTTTTGGACAGACCTCGCATGTTGAAAATGAGTGTACTAAACAGGCTAACAAAATGAACGTTAGCTAGTATTTTGCACCACCCTCGTATATTTGAAGGGGAATAAGGAAAAATATAAAAAAATAAATATTTTCTGAGAAAAATAAAGAACATATAGCCATTTTTGAACCATCCTCGTATGTTCAAAACGGGTGTTCTAAAAAGGCTAACCAGACGATACATTGTCCGCGATAATAAAAAATGTACCTAATAATTCGAACAGGCCTCGTATACATGAGGATGACTTCTTTGAAGGGGGCAACATTAATAGATAAATATAAACTGGCGAAATTTAAATATAACTTCTTTTGAACAGACCTCGTACATGTTTGCAACAGCACGTTTTGCTTACTATGCGAATGACTTGGTGATTTTCAAATAAAAATTGTATTTGTTTTAATATTTATGGCATAAGATGATTGCATTCTTTGCAATACTGCTTTTAAAGGTTTTCCTGTTAAACTCATGATGGAAAACCATGAAAAATTCTATATAAAGTTTTGCAATTTTGGCGTGATTTACTTTCGTTGTTAAGACTTTATATTTTTTGTATTTGTTGTATTTTAATTTTATAGGTTTAGTTTTAGATTGTGTTATGTATTAGTATATGTGTGTGTGAGTGTGTGTGAGTGTACTGAAATGCATGAATTTTCATAGTATTTTGGTTTAGGGCCAACAATTAGTGTAGACGTTGTACACATAAAAGCACAAACCTAAATTGTTCTTATTTTTAAAGGCAAAATGTAGGACATACTAAGAGTTTATAATTGACATTTAAACATTTTTAGTGAAAAATAAATATATATGTATATATATTTTTTAGCTCTCAAATAGAACAAGGTTTAGCATGTGATTTATTTTTGATATGCGGAATATAAATCATTTTTGTAAAAGAGAATACAATTAAGAAGTGGCATGAAAACACAGAACGGAAGGATAGACGGACAGCGTGTGCTAAATAAAACATTCAAGAAAAATAGGATCGATCGGGAAGTAGATCCCGAAATTTGTGAAGTGATATTCAGAATTAACGAACGTCAATATTGCAAGCAGCAATTAAAATAAATTTGTTTTTATTTGTTTAACTTCATTATTTTTTATATGAGAATTTACCAAAATAAATTAAAACAAGTAAAAACGTTATATTCGACCGGGTCGAATCTTAAATACCCTCCAAATATTTAGTAAGTGAATTTGATATGTTTAACTTGGTGGGACAGAGTTCCTTTATATAATATCGTACGTCAACGCCCACTAAAGGGGGCGGGGTTCAAAAATATACAATATCATGTTTTCCACAGACGAACGTATGGGCATTGCTAGACCGTCTTAGACTTCATCACAATTCTCTTTGGAGGCTATAAAAACTGTATTTTGGCGGGGTCGCTCTGGCAAGGGCTGTGGGGGAAACATTTCACCTCTGTCATAAAACTCTAAAAATAAATGCTTGGGATAATTATATACAAAATTAAAATTTCATTTTTTTTGATAGGGTCATTTAAAGGGCGAAGGGGGAGAGGGGGTAGGGCAGAAACAGATACACATAAAACTGTAAAAATAATTGCTTGGGATGATTATACACAAAATAAAAAAAAAATTTATATTTATTTTTAATAGGGTCATTTAGCGGGCAAAGGAGGAGGAGGGGGTAGGGCAGCAACAGGCAGTCATAAAACTCTAAAGATAAATGCTTGGGATGATTATATACAAAATTTAAAAAAAAAATTTTTTTTTTGGTAAGGTCATTTTAGGGGACAAAGGAAGAAGGGGGGGGGGGGGCTAGGGCAGAAATCGGCAGTCATAAAAGTCTAAAGATATATGCTTGGGATGATTATATACAAAATTTAAAAAATTTTTTTTTTGTTAGGGTCATTTAGGTGGCAAAGGAAGAGGGGGGGGGGGGGGGGGGGTGTAGAGCAGAAATCGGAAGTCATAAAACTCTAAAGATAAATGCTTGGGATGATTATATACAAAATTTAAAAAAACATTTTTTTTTTGGTATGGTCATTTTGGGGGCAAAGGAAAAGGGGGGAGGGGTAGGGCAGAAATCGGCAGTCATAAAACTCTAAAGATAAATGCTTGGGATGATTATATACAAAATTTAAAAAAAAAATTTTTTTTTTGGTAGGGTCATTTAGGGGGCAAAGGAAGAGGTGGGGGGGCGGGAGGTAGGGCAGAAATCGGCAGTCATATAACTCTAAAGATAAATGCTTGGGATGATTATATACAGAATTTTAAAAAAAAAATTTATTTTTGGTAGGGTCATTTAGGGGGCGAAGGGGAAGGAGGGGGTAGGGCAGAGTAGTACCAGGTTTCGTCTCAGCTTCGTCATTAAAGCTTAAAAGTGTTATTTTTAAGGAATGTAGGCTTAAGTAAAACAATTTGTTAAATTTTTATGCTATTTTTGCCTATAATAACGCCCACTAAAGTGGGCGGGGTCAAAAAATATTTTTATTTTATTTAATGGCTCCAAGTTTAAGGCGTTGGACCGTATTTGACATAAAAATATTTCATTTGCTTAACAAAATAACCAAAAAACTTTAAAAATTATGTTGTTTTTTCTGGGTTGGTTTAGTTCTTCTTAGGGGAACTTTTTTCCCTCTTGCCCGATTTAGCCCATCTTCGAACTTAACCTGCTCTAAGTTTTAAAATATATTTATGCCAAATTTCAAGAGTCTAGCTCTTTTCGTTTGAACTGAATCGTGATTTCCACAGACGGACGGACGGACGGACATGCTCAGTTCGTCTTAGATTTCATCACTGATCAAGAATATATATACTTTATGGGGTCTGAGATGGATATTTCGATGCGTTACAAACGGAATGACAAAGTGAATATACCCTCCAAATTCTTTTTTGGAGGGTGTAACAAGTAAAAAGGTTATATTCGGCCGGGTCGAATCTGAAATTCCCTCCAAATATTTAATAAGTAAATTTAAAATGTTTAACTTGGTGGCACAAAGTTCCTTTAAGACATCTCTGTGTCCAATTTTAAATCGACATTTTGACAGAGTCATTTCGGGAAGGGCCGTTGGGGAGACGTTTCACCTCTGCAAGATCAGAGAACATCTCAGCTTTTCACACAAATTGTTCAATATTTACACTATTTTTGCATATAATATCTTACGTCAACGCCCACTAAAGGGGGCGGGGTCCAAAAATAGGTTATATCATATTTTCCACAGACGAACGTATGGGCATTGCCAGATCGTCTTAGACTTCATCACTGATCAAAAATATATATATACTTTATGGGGTCCAATTCTTTTTGGAGGGTATTAAAACTGTATTTTGGCGGGGTCGCTCGGGCAAGGGCTGTGGGGGAGACATTTCACCTTTACCATAAAACTCTAAATATATCGTAAATGTTTGGAATAATTATATGTAAAATTTATTTAAATTTTTTTTTGATAGGGTCATTTAGGCGGCAAAGGGGGAGGAGGAGGTAGGGCAGAGGAGTACCAGGTTGGTCATTAAAGCTTAAAAATGTTATTTTCAAGGAATGTAGGCTTAAGTACAACAATTCATTAAACTTTTACATTTATTTTGCTTACAATAACGCCCACTAAAGGAGGCGGGGTCCAAAAATTATTATTTTTTATTTTATGGCTCCAAGTTTAATGTGTTGGACCTTCTTTGACATAAAAATATATTATTTGCTTAACAAAATTACAAAAATAAAACTTTAAAAATTATGTTGTTTTTTAGAGGTTGATTTAGTTGTTCTTAGGGGAACTTTTTGCCCTCTTGCCCGATTAAGCCCATCTCTGAAGTTAACTTGTGCTACCCTTCAAGATATATTTATACCAAATTTCAAGAGCCTGGCTTTTATCGTTTGGACTGAATCGTGCTTTCATCACTGATCAAGAATATATATACTTTATGGGGTCTCAGATGGACATTTCGCTGCATTACAAACGGAATGACAAAGTGAATATACCCTCTCCAATTCTTTTTTGGAGGATATAAAAAGCCATGCTTGCATAGTTTTGCATGTGCAAGTTAAAACAAGCAACATTTTGCTACTTTCCCTTTATCCACCAACATAAAGAACACTTTAGCTACAAACGAAGGCGAGGAAGTGAACTTGAGCTATGAATTGAATGCGACATCCTAGGCAGCACAGTTTTGCTGGAAAAATAACTTCTTTGATAAAACTTTTGCAAACGAAAATCGTAATAATTAAACAAATTCACCTGCTTTCAAATTCCATATGATTTGCTTTTGTTTTTTTTTGTTCAGCTTTAAAAACTGTTGTTACCTCCTGCGCCCCATACATCCTTCTACACACCCACAAATGTTCTGGACGAGTTTGAAAATGTTCTGTTTGTTTAAATTCCTGATAACTAACTGGCACTTTATGGCCAAAAAGTATACATTAATTACCACAACATGACCTCATTTATTATGCATTTCATTTAAAATATTTCATGCACATGGTCTTTTCGGTCTTGCAGTATTTTTGCAACAGCTCATCTCTTTTAATTTTTATTTTATATATTTTCATATTTTTGTTGATTGTTAATAATATTTTGAGCCAACTGCTGCTGCTGCTGCTGTTGCTGTTGCTGATGAAATATATGAGAGCAATTTTAAATTATAATTTTATTTCTTGTTAGTGGCGTAATTATTCTTCTATGAAGCAAATTATATGGTCAAGTCCACACCAGGCAAATGTGGTCACTATCAAAGATTGTTAATTATTTCAATTTAACAAATTATTGATGTTGACATCGGAATGGTTTTTTAGCTGGGACTTAATAATTAAAACAATTAAAATTAACCTTAAGAATTTGATTGCAAGTTTGGCTGGTGTGCAGTCTGCTTAAATGCAATACAATTTTCTGAACAGTGGAATTGAAAGCAGCAACTACAAGAGTGTCTGTCCATCAGGGCTGGCATTTATTTTAAAATATTTTGCATTTTGCAAGTAGCCATTAACGTGGGAATATATTTTCCGATCTGTACCAGCACAGCGGTGTCTCTACCTCTGTACCCACTTTTGTCGCATCAACGAAGTAAACAAATCTTGCCCACAATTCAAAATACGTTTAATAAAATAATTAAGAATTCATACTCCAGCATGAAAAATGTTGTAAGAAAAAAGTGTCGACGAACCACTCTGCATTATATTTTACTTGCCAATTTTAGAACAAAATTCAAAGCGCTTCACTAGCCATCAATTGCTATTTTTTGTGGGCGGTGGTTTTAAAAATTCCAGTGACTATCAAAAGTTTGTGCAAAAGGTTGTACACAATCATGTTTATCTGGTTTTATAAATTATAATAATTTAATAATTTTATGCAAATTCAGCAATAGAGTTGACAGCAGATTTTCGTATTTCGTATTATACCCTAATGCCCCCGCTACTCTGATTTTTATTGTATACACAGAAAAGGCTTTCAGCCTTAAGGGTATGCAATTGTTTAATAATTTGTCATCAAATTATTACAAAATTGCAGAATATGCAGCCGTTGCAATGAGGAAAAGAAGGGGAAAACCAAATTTAATCTAGATCTAGCTAATATTCAATGGGACAGAATTAGGAAAATACTTTCTAACAAAGTCCATATGGTTGGACATGACAGCTACTTTATGGCAACACAAAGACAATGAAATAATAAAACAATTAAAAACGTTATATTCGACCGAGTCGAGTCTCAAATACCCTCCAAATATTTAGTAAGTAAATTTAATATGTTTAACTTGGTGGCACAAAGTTCCTTTAAGATATCTCTGTGTCCAATTTTAAATTTACATTTTGACAGAGTCATTTCGGGAAGGGCCGTGGGGGAGACGTTTCACCTCTGCAAGATCAGAGAACATCTCAGCTTTTTACACAAATTGTTTAATATTTACACTATTTTTGCATATAATATCTTACGTAAACGCCCACTAAAGGGGGCGGGGTCCAAAAATAGACTATATCATGTTTTCCACAGACGAACGTATGGGGATTGCTAGACCGCCTTAGACTTCATCACTGATCAGAAATATATATATACTTTATGGGGTCCAATTCTCTTTGGAGGGTATTAAAACTGTATTTTTTCGGGGTCCCTCTGACAAGGGCCGTGGGGAAGACATTTCACTTTTGCCATTAAACTCTGAAAATAAATGTTTGGGATAATTATGTGTAAAATTTATTTTAATTTTTTTTTTTTTGATAGGGTCATTTAGGGGGCAAAGGGGAGGGAGGGATAGGGCAGATGAGTACCAGTTTAAGTCTCTGCTTCGTCATTATAAAAAAGAACCTTTAAAAATAATGTGGTTTTTTTGAAGTTGGTTTAGTTGTTCTTAGGGGAACTTTTTTCCCTCTGGCCCGAGTCAGCCCATTTACGAATTTGACCTGTGCTATCCTTTAAGATATATTTATACCAAATTTCAAAAGTCTGGTTTGTTTTGTTATACCCTCTAAAAAGGAATTTGGAGGGTATATTCACTTTGTCATTCCGTTTATAACGCATCGAAATATCCATCTCAGACCCCATAAAGTATATATATTCTTGATCAGTGATGAAATCTAAGACGAACTGAGCATGTCCGTCCGTCCGTCCGTCCGTCTGTGGAAATCACGATTCAGTCCAAACGAAAAGAGCTAGACTCTTGAAATTTGGCATAAATATATTTTGAAGCTTAGAGCAGGTTAAGTTCGAAGATGGGCTAAATCGGGCAAGAGGGAAAAAAGTTCCCCTAAGAAGAACTAAACCAACTCAGAAAAAACAACATGATTTTTAAAGTTTTTTGGTTATTTCGTTAAGCAAATGATATATTTTTATGCCAAATGCGGTCCAACGCCTTAAACTTGGAGCCATTAAATAAAATAAAAATATTGTTTGACCCCGCCCACTTCAGTGGGCGTTATTATAGGCAAAAATAGCATAAAAATTTAACAAATTGTTTTACTTAAGCCTACATTCCTTAAAAATAACACTTTTAAGCTTTAATGACGAAGCTGAAACGAAATCTGGTACTACTCTGCCCTACCCCTTCCTTCCCCTTCGACCCGTAAATTACCCTACCAAAAAAAAAAAATTTCATTTTTAAATTTTGTATATAATCATCCCAAGCATTTATCTTTAGAGTTTTATGACTGCCGATTTCTGCCCTACCCCCCCCCCCCCCACTTCTTCCTTTGCCCCCTATATGACCCTACCAAAAAAAAAATTTTTTTTTTAAATTTTTTATATAATCATCCCAAGCATTTATCTTTAGAGTTTTATGACTGCCTGTTGCTGCCCTACCCCCTCCTCCCCCCCACTAAATGACCCTATTAAAAATAAATATACATTTTTTTTTTGTGTATAATCATCCCAAGCATTTATTTTTACAGTTTTATGTGTATCTGTTTCTACCCTACCCCCTCTCCCCCTTTGCCCTCTAAATGACCCTATAAAAAAAAGAAATTTTAATTTTGTATATAATCATCCCAAGCATTTATTTTTAGAGTTTTATGACAAAGGCGAAATGTTTCCCCCACAGCCCTTGCCAGAGCGACCCCGCCAAAATACAGTTTTTATAGCCTCCAAAGCGAATTGTGATGAAGTCTAAGACGGTCTAGCAATGCCCATACGTTCGTTTGTGGAAAACATGATATTGTATATTTTTGAACCCCGTCCCCTTTAGTGGGCGTTGACGTACGATATTATATAAAGGAACTCTGTCCCACCAAGTTAAACATTTCAAATTCACTTACTAAATATTTGGAGGGTATTTAAGATTCGACCCGGTCGAATATATCGTTTTTACTTGTTTTTTTTATTTTTTATCTTGGACCTGGTCAGGGGTTGACCCCTATATATACAAGGCATTGCGCCGGAACTGAAAACGAGGGGATAGTATTGAGGCGACGGATTAGGAAAGATGAGAAGATACACTTTTTATGTAGCTATTTCAACGTTTTACTTCGCCGGCTAATTTATTGCTACAGGACCGACGAAGGAGGGTGCTGCTGTTACTCTGCTTTTAGTACATGATCGTGTCAGTCGAGGCCAATTATGATCAGTGACCAGTGACATTCGTTTGGACAGAATGGTGATTTCCACAGATGGCCCGACGGACGGACGAACATGCTCTGACCGTCTCTTAGATTTCATCACTGATCGGGAATATATATACTTTATGGGGTCTCAGATGGATATCTCGCTGCGCTACAAACGGAATGAAAAAGTGAATATACCGTCAAATTTTTTTTGGAGAGTATAAGAAGGATCACGCGCTGGTCATAATTAAACCATTTGAAAATAACATTTAAGTAAATTTTGAGGACTGCTGAAAGATTAGAAGCATAAGAAAATAAATAGAAAATGAAATAGATTACCAGTGTTTATATGGGAAAGATAGCATGGACAACAACCTGCCGTCCAACCTTGAAAATAATCATTCCCATATAAAGACCTGTATTCTATTTCTGTAGTCATGTAGTCGGTAGCCTGCTGTCGTGAATGTGTGCTAATGCACTCCAACGAACAATACCATACAAAAGACAGATACAAATTGAGTTATTTCTTTTGTTGCGTTCCAAGCAATTAAGCTAATAATTAAAAATTTCAATTATATTCTGCATGTCTACATAAAAAGATCTTTCAAACTATATATATTCAGTCTATATTGGTGTAGGGTAAGACATCTGAAAGTGTACCACAAAACACGTGTAGAGAATATTATGAAACTTTTCTTATTTATTTCGTGATCTGATTTCAAACATATTAACGTGCCCAAGTCTATATAGAAATATATTAAATTTAAAATGACTCGCAATAAATGACAAAGAAAACTAAATTCTGTAACTATTTGCCAACGTCACGTCAATACACACTTACGACACGTGGACAACAACTGACTACTCCTCACACTGCATGTGGCTACTCTTTAAGGCTGGGATATAGCAAGAGGCCGTTAGAAATTTTCAATTGCCGCAAAAAAAGGAGTGCACAAGTGTATTCTTCTTGATATTGCCTTAAGGTGAAATGCTAGTTACGGAATAAGGGTAAGATATTTTATCTCCCTGATATCCCCAGGTTTTCAAACATTAAATTCTATCAGCTATTTTTGCAAAACTTGCCTAAATTAATGAAACTTCCTGCTTGTGTCTACAAACTTCACTGTATACGTAGTCGTGTCACCTCAAATTTCCAATAAAACTTATAGAAAAACTCCCAAACAATAGGCAATTAAAATGTATAGTTGAAAAAAGGAAATGTAACAAAGAGATAAATTGGAAATCATTAGTTTACTTACAGACACACACACACACACACATGATGAAGTGTTCGAAATACTTTGTTTGCATTTGACTTACCTAAAAAGAAACGGTGAAGAAAATAATTAAAAGTTGGTTAATTAAAATAATTTCAATTAAATAGTACATGCATATCAATGAATTTTGTTTAAGAAAATCATTAAATTGACGCTCTTGAGTTGAATTCAAATTCTTTCGCCCGTATTCATAAAATTTAAAATGAGTTTGAAATGTGTTTTATTAAAATTTTTTCATACAAAATTTTCTTAAAACACATTTCAAATATTTTTTATTTTTTTATGAATATGGGAGTTTGTATTTAAATATAAAAATTTCTTAAAAAGAAAGACATCAATGAAATATCAAACAAATCTGAATTGCTTGCGATTTCTACACTCTTCAGCAAAAATGGTGAAAGATTTGCCATGCCGTGTGTCATTTCGCCCATGTTGATATGCGACTCCGTAAAGTCTACATATTGTGGGCCCTTGTGAATAGAGGGAGGTTCGAATAAGCAAAGTGCCCGAAATCGGTTATCTGAAGCCCATAGAAAACCTGTAGACTTCAATCTAATATGGAGGCCTTGAAAATAGCACTAAATAGTTTGCTATAGCAAAAAACCAAAATATGTTTCCAGACCTGGAAAACTTAGATTTAGTTTTGGTTATATACCATCATATAAAAGCCTAGAGCTAAAACTAATTTTTGTTCTTTTTGTTAATTTTATACTTCAGGATGAATTAAAAATTAAACAAAATCAAAAATTCGATTCCAGGCTTGGATTTTTTTTTACTTTTTTTTTTACAAAAACACACTCCAGAGCTGGAAAATTACAACTTTATTTTTTTAATATTGAATTTAATACCTAAAATTAAATTTTTTCTTTGTTAAAAGAACCTATTTTATACATCAAGAAGAATTAGATTGATTAAAAATTAAACACCCTTAAAAAACGATTCCAGGGTTGGACAAATCAATTTTTTTTTGTACTTAAAAGTATCTTCTAAAATATTTTTTTTCTTTATACATTAAAAATATTTGAAGTTTTTGAAAAAAAGTTATTAGTATTATAAATCTAAGAAGCCAAAAACACACTCCAGAGCTGGAAAATTATAACTTTATTTTTTTAATATTGAAGTTAATACCTAAAATAAATTTTTTTCCTTTGCTGAACAAACCTATTTTATACATCAGGAAAAATTAGATTGCTTTTAAAAATCAGACAATATTAAAAAACGATTCCAGGGTTGGACAAATCAATTTTTTTGTATTTAAGAGTAGCCTCTAAAATAATTGTTTTCTTTATATATTAAAAATAATTGAAGTTTTTGAAAAAAAATTATTAGTATTATAAATCTCAGAAGCCAAAAAAACACACTCCAGAGCTGGAAAATTAAACTTTTTTTAAATATAAGTTAATATCTAAAATTTATTTTTTTCTTTGTTAATCAAACCTCAATAAATCAACCAATATTAAAAAAAAAACAATTGCAGGGTTGGGGAAATTGTGTTTTTGTGCTTAAGGGCACTGCGATCCATTTTAATGGATTGATGGGTCACGAGCGTATGCTACATGTTCAATATTTATCGCGTCAGTATGTACGTTATTTTTTTGCTGTGCGGATCATTTATTTAAAAAATGTCGCGAGAAAACCAAAAAAAAAATCAATGAGTGTTCGAACTCACGGGCGATGTGTTAACACCTTTTTGTTTATTTATTTTATATTAAACCCACAAAAAACAAAGAGCATGCAAAGCAACAGACAAATGTACATACATACATTGTTATGTTTGTACATAAGCTAATACGTTGCTGTCTTGCTATCTCATTTTTATATATGTACGTATAACCACGTCACTATTCTCTTTGCTATGCATAAGACAAAACCGAAGATCAACATAAAACACTTTTTAAATATTACTCCAAATTAATACTCCGAATTAAAACACTTAAATCTCCGCTCGCCGATATCGGATCGCCTTAATTTTTGGCCTAAACTCTTCGTCGAAACCCGCACTAGCGTTTTAATCCAAAAATTAATAAAATCGGCTATGAATTTCCGGAGAAAATCGCGTGGGAAAATTATATGAAAATCGCCCAATAATCACTTTCAATACCGACTGCCAAGCAACGAACAAACAAAGTCTTACACTTACACTTGCGTATGTATTGAAACTGATAGTTTACTGCCCTAGAGTCGCGCGTATAGATGTTAACACATCAAAAAAAGCTTTAGCCGACGAGTCCTACAACTCCGGCAGTGCCTTTAAATTAAAAACGAAGTCTTTTAAAATAATTTTTTCGGTCGTTAATTCCGATTCCACCGGCAGAACCCACTTGCTTTCGCTGTCTTCTGCCATTACCCTTTTAAAACAAACTTTACACAAATGTAATAAACTTTTTTACTTTTTATTTGTTAAATTTTTGTGCACTGCGTCTTTTATTTTATTTGTTTTATTTCACTTCTTATTAACCCTTAATAGCCTGATTTTTTCTTTTGGCCGGAAAAAAATCAGTGTTATAAAACTTGCAATTCTAAACATATTTTACTCAACAACTTGCTTCGCAATTTCTATTTACCTGAAAAATTTAACAAATACCTGGTTGGTTCCTAGCGGGACCAGTAGCCTATTAAGGGTTAACGTATCGCGATATAATATCATGAAAATGCTACACGTTCAATATTTATCGCGCGATCCGCGATCTGGATTTCATATTTTAGGCCATTCTGCGATATGGATCGCGATCCATCAATACTGCATGCTACACGTTCAATAAATATCGCGATACTGGATCGCGTTCAATATATATTGAACGTGTAGCAGTGCCCTAAGAGTAGCCTCTAAAAATTTTTTTTTTATTTTTCATTATATATTAAAAATATTTGAAGTGTTTGAAAAAAAAATTTATTGGTATTAAAAATCACAGAAGCCTAAAACACACTCCAGAGCTGGAAATTTGAAAAAAACAATTTTTGATATTGAAGTTAATACCTAAAATACATTTTTTTTTCTGTGGTAATCAAACCTATTTTATACATCAAGAAAAATTAGATTGCTATTAAAAATCAAACAATAAAAAAAACGATTCCAGGGTTGGAGAAATGAGTTTTTTTTTTACTTAAAAATAAGCAACAAACATTTTTTTCTTTATAAATAAATTAAGCACATTAAATGTTTTCGAAAGAAATTTATTTGCATCACATTTCAGAAAAGCCAAAAAGACAGTTCCAGAGCTGGAAAATTTTAAACAAAATTTTTTTTTTGGAATATTAAAGTTACTAAATAAAACTAAAATTTTTCTTTGGTAATCAAATATATTTTATATTTTAGAAGGAAATAAATTAATTTTGGAAGTCAGAGAGAACAAAAAGTTGGTTCCAGGAGGGGAATGAATGTGTGTTTGTACTCTAGATGTACGTCGGTGTAGGGTATGTAAGATTCGGCAGAGCCGAATATAGCACTTTTACTTGTTTTTTATTATTTCTAATGTTTTATTTATAAGAAATATGTTTGATTTAAGATGTATTATAAGGAATTCCATACAAAAATAAAATTTGTTTTATAAACCCTTTATAAAACAGATATATATTTTTTTTTATTAATAAGGCGTTTAATATATAAACTTCCACCTGCCCACTTTAAATATATTTCCAAAGATATGCTTATCATTTTTTTTTCAAATGCTTATTTCCTAATTCTATGCCTTACACCAGGCATTTTATAATACGACTCATTTGCAAATAGCCAGCCGATTTAAAAATATCACAACTTTAACAAAGCATTAAAAATTCTATAAATATCTGGTAGCAAAAGTGCCAAATACTAAAAATAAATATCTATAGTCTCACTGGTGCGATCTGCTGGTGTGTATAAAATAATGTGTGTTTGTGTGTATGTGTGTGTATGCCATTTTTGTTGCAGTTGAAACATTGATTGCTTAAATCAAGTTCTGTTCATGTATCTAAATTGTTGTTGCAGTAAAGTGGAGTTAAATTAAATACATAAAAGAAAAAAAAACGTGTCCCGGCAAACATTTTGAACACAAATTGAACAATTTGTAAACGGAAGAGGTACAAAAAATAATTTGAGTGAACAAACTCGTATCACTTTCCAATATTTTTACAAAATTTTAAAATTATTGAGTTGTAGTGGCTGACCGAAGGTTTGGTTTCGGCAAAAACTATATTCGGCCCGAATTCGGTGTTTGCAATTTTTACCCAAATTTAAATAAATAAAATTTGCTGTAACTTCCGAAGTCGATAAAAACATATATATAAAGAAAGGGCTAAATTTTAGTTCGCTAGAAATTCTATTATCAATTTTTATAAATATATATGCAAGTATTTTTATAAATTGTTTGAGTTTTATTTATATTTAAATAAATAAATTTAAAAATATACAATGGACAAAAAAAACTTCGGTTTCGGTTCGTATTCGGCCGTACCGATGTTCGACTTCGGTCTGAAAAATATATTCGGTGGGACACTATTCAAAATTGCTTTAAAAAAACCGTTTATACTGTGATCCGAGATTTTATAAAATTTTACGTTTTTTGTAGCATCATACAAAATTCGGCCAGACACGCATATGTTCTGTGGGCATCACATCCATTAGAGATTACAAACTTTTGTTCTCTTATTATCAAAATTTTTGTTGCTGCTTTCAGTAGCATCATTATTGTTATTATTATTATTTGTTATATTTGATACACAAGTGTTTGTTACTAAATCTAGTTTTCCTCTCTCTTTCGCTCTCCTTTTTTTTTTGCATTTCGTTGCATAGTGCTTTTCTAGTTCTTGCTGCTGGGTTTTGTGTAATTCTATAGCAATAGCAGTTGCAGTTGAGTGCATAAATATTGCATTTTATAAGCTGCTACAGTATCATTTCATATACTTTATATTAATATTAACTTTAGTGAGTGTGTGCGCATGTATGTATGTGTGCATGCATTTCTTGTTGAAAATGTCGTTTTTTATTTTATTATTATTACAACTTTTTTTCTTTTTTTTTTGTGTGTTCAATTCATCTGAAAGAGTGAGTAAATAACAATAAGATTTTGGTATGCGGATTTAGAGAGGAAAATAAGAAAAACTTTAAATAGTCATAATGAATGCTATTTTTATATCAGATATTTAGAATAGTAAATGAAGAAGATATTTTGAAGAATGCACTATGGCAATTGAAATTGTGTTCGTTCCAAAGGATGTGTGATGTCAGTGACAGCAAGCAAAAATTAACAATTATGCTGTATAGTCAGCCATATTATGTAAGTCGAAGTCGAATTTGTTACTACGACGACCTGTTATAGAATAAAGAATAATTTTATTTGTATGTAGTAAGAATTTTAATTTAAATTTTTATTAGATTTATATTTGATGTGAGTGTAGAATTTGTAAATACGACCAATTCTAATAGAATAAAGAAAACAAACAAAATTAAATTAAGATTCTATAGGCTAATTGTTCGAAATTTTAATTTAAATCTCAGAAAGACATGATAAATATTCCAAGGCACAAAGGAAAGTCAACATCAGTTTTTGTTATTCAACTTACACAGCAGAGCAGAACAGCTGTTTTCGAAAGCCGTAACGCTTTCATCATCAGTGCTCATGTGTATTGTGTTTGTCACCACTTATTAGGTGGCTTAGTTGACTGTGATAACAGTTCCTATTTACACAAATTTTATTGTGAAAAAGAATCCGAGAACTGTATCAACCTGAAATTTATAAATTAGTTTGAGTGTAAAACAAAATTATTTTCTGTTTTTAAATAATTATCAGCAGATTAAAATCTAAATAGAATTTCATATAATTGTATGGAAATTTTTGAGCCGTTACAAATTTTAGCAATAGAATGACAGCTGAAACTGAAACAACAATATAAACAAGTAAAAACGTTATATTCGACCGGGTCGAATCTTAAATACCCTCCAAATATTTAGTAAGTGAATTTAAAATGTTTAACTTGGTGGCCCAGAGTTCCTTTATATAATATCGTACGTCAACGCCTACCGAAGGGGGCGGGTTTAAAAATAGACAATATCATGTTTTCCACAGACGAACGTATGAGCATTGCTATACCGTCTTAGACTTCATCACTGATCAAGAATATATTTACTTTATGGGGTCCAATTCTCTTTGGAGGGTATAAAAACTGTATTTTGGCGGGGTCGCTCTGGAAGGGCTGTGGGGAAAACATTTCACCTTTGTCATAAAACTATAAAAATAAATGCTTGGGATAATTATATACAAAATTAAAATTTCTTTTTTTTGATAGGGTCATTTAGAGGGCAAAGGGGGAGAGGGGGAGGGCAGAAACAGGTAGACATAAAACTTTAAAAATAAATGCTTGGGATGATTATACACAAAATTAAAAAAAATTTTTATTTATTTTTAATAGGGTCATTTAGCGGGCAAAGGGGGAGGAGGGGGTAGGGCAGCAACAGGCAGTCATAAAACTCTAAAGTTAAATGCTTAGGATGATTATATACAAAATTTAAAAAGAATTTGTTTTTTTGGTAGGGTCATTTAGGGGCAAAGGAAAAGGGGGGGGGGGGGTAGGGCAGAAATCGGCAGTCATAAAACTCTAAAGATAAATGCTTGGGATGATTATATACAAAATTTAAAAAAAAAAATTTTTTTTGGTAGGGTCATTTAGGGGGCGAAGGGGAAGGAGGGGGTAGGGCAGAGAAGTAGCAGGTTTCGTCTTAGCTTCGTCATTAAAGCTTAAAAATGTTATTTTTAAGGAATGTAGGCTTAAGTAAAACAATTTGTTAAATTTTTATGCTATTTTTGCCTATAATAACGCCCACTGAAGTGGGCGGGGTAAAAAAATATTTTTATTTTATTTAATGGCTCCAAGTTTAAGGCGTTGGACCGTATTTGACATAAAAATATATCATTTGCTTAACAAAATAACCAAAAAACTTTAAAAATGATGTTGTTTTTTCTGGGTTGGTTTAGTTCTTCTTAGGGGAACTTTTTTCCCTCTTGCCCGATTTAGCCCATCTTCGAACTTAACCTGCTCTAAGCTTCAAAATATATTTATGCCAAATTTCAAGAGTCTAGCTCTTTTCGTTTGGACTGAATCGTGATTTCCACAGACGGACGGACGAACGGACGGACGGACGGACATGCTCAGTTCGTCTTAGATTTCATCACTGATCAAGAATATATACACTTTATGGGGTCTGAGATGGATATTTCGATGCGTTACAAACGGAATGACAAAGTGAATATACCCTCCAAATTCTTTTTTAGAGGGTATAAAAATGGACTAATTACAGTTCGTTAGAAGAATTAGAGAACAAATATGTACATTTCAGTAGCCAATTAAGTACAATTTTGAACATATCAATTACCATCCATCCCTGATTCCAAATCTTATAACTCTTAATTTTTTTTAAACAAAATTCTTACTTTATTTTCCCTTAGTGTGGCTTTAATATTTAAGCAGGAAAGAATAGAAGCATCATTAATTAGTTTCCTTTTTCGACTGGTGAAATTTTGAAACTAAAATTTTAATTATTCCCAAATATTCTCTTAATGCGATTACATTTGGTTATTATTTTATTAGTCGTATTTAAAACTTATAACATCAAAATATTTATTTCTTTACGTCTAATTGATATAAGAAATCATTTAATTTTCAAAACTCATTAACAAAATGCAACTCATTCATAATCTGAAATACTTGAAGCCTTAAAACAGCAGAATTCCCAAAGACTATCGCACAGAAAGTTGTATAGAGTTTGTGGGAAAATAAATCACTATTAAGTAATTTATTGAAATCTGTATAAAGGATTTGTAGAAATTAAACTCCTGCATTTCCTACACACACACACACACAGACACACACTCAACTCGGCAAAATAAATTTTCATTTATTTAAATAGCAAATAACAAATCACATGCAACATTTGCCATGATTTTTCAAAATCAAAAACTGTTTCAACTTGTGCATGAAGAACTTGAACACAAATTAAAAGTGCTCGTCTGCCCGAGCATGAGATGGGAAGGAAATACTCGTACATGTGCAAAGTACAACAACTCACAACAATTGTTTTGTTGGATTACTGTTGAAGTACGAAAATAACAAAATACTAGGAAAACCTGCAACAACAACATGTTCATTACACTTCTAAATTGAAACGATGATGTTGCAAATGTATATTCACACTAACTCTAGGCCCCCACTCCCCTCTCCACCACTCTGCACGCATTCCTCGTCTCTAGAAAAGCTGCTGCTACTGCTGCTGTACATAATCGGAGCAGATTATTGCCACAACACTTGGAATTTATACGAATAATTGTTGTAAGTATTAACAGACACACACAAACACACAAACGCACACACACACACGCACTGGCTCAAATGTGTTAGTTGTGTTACTGGTATTTATTTATTGAATAGCCCAGAGTGTTGAATAGCATCAGGCCTGCATCCGATGAGGCCCTTTGAAAGACTCTATTGCAAACTCTGTTACATCCGAAAGTCATTATAAGTTTTACTTTTTTTGATGTGTTAACATCTATACGCGCGCCTCAAGGGCAGTAAACTATCAGTTTCAATACATACACAAGTGTAAGTGTAAGAGTTTGTTTGTTCGTTGCTTTACAGTCGGTATTGAAAGTGATTATTGGGCGATTTTCATATAATTTTCCCACGCGATTTTCTCCGGAAATTCATAGCCGATTTTATTAATTTTTGGATTAAAACGCTAGTGCGGGTTTCGACGAAGAGTTTAGGCCAAAAAATAAGGCGATCCGATATCGGCGAGCGGAGATTTAAGTGTTTTAATTCGGAGTATTAATTTGGAGTAATATTAAAAAAGTGTTTTATGTTGATCTTTGGTTTTGTCTTATGCATAGCATAATATATAAAAATGAGATAGCAAGACAGCAACGTATGTAGCTTATGTACAAACATAACAATGTATGTACATTTGTCTGTTGCTTTGCATTCTCTTTGTTTTTTGTGGGTTTAATATAAAATAAATAAACAAAAAGGTGTTAACACATCGCCCGTGAGTTCGAACACTCATTGATTTTTTTCCAAATCTAGAATATCTAGAAAACAATTTGAGAATTCTTTGAGAATATCGTTTTCATTACTTTTGGGAATATGGAAAAAAGAATTTTCTTTTTAAAATTATTTTGTAATATATTAACCCCCATATTTATAAAAAAAATAATATGTATTTGAAATCAATTTTAAGAAAATTTTATATGAAAAATTTTGAATAAAATACATTTCAAACCCATTTTAAATTTTATGAATATGGGGGTAAGTATTTTCGTTAATAGTTTTTATTGTGTTATTTTTTTTAAAGAAAAGTTAAGCAATATTTAACTACTGAAAGCACCCAAAGGAGTGACGAAATATTGAATATATAAATAATTTAAAATTTTTTATATAGAAAGACCTTAACCTTTTTGGAGGCTGAGAAGCCCGAGTTTCGCCAACAGACTTTTTTTCCTTTTTAAATTCCGGCTAGAACGTGTATTTTTATTATTCGCACTTTAGCATTAATTTTTAATTATTAAGTTAAAAATTTTGTTATACAGGCTGAAGTTCAAATCCGCGTATCTACGTATTATTTTTGTTTAAGAATTTGTATGAAATTTGAATTTTTTTAGTTACAGCCCAATTTATTCAAAAAAATATTATAATAAGTGGTGACAAACACAATACACATGAGCACTGATGATGAAAGGGTTGCGTCTTTCGAAAACAGCTGTTCTGCTCTGCTGTGTAAGTTGAATAACAAAAACTGATCTGGACTTGCCTTTGTGCCTTGGAATATTTATCATGTCTTTCTGAGATTTAAATTAAAAATTTCGAACAATTCGCCTTTAGAATCTTAATTCAATTGAATATATAATAAGTTAATTTTATTAATAATTAATTTGTGTATGAAAATTTGTTTCATTCACCCGTTATAAAACAGATTTTTTTTTTATAAATTATACCTTTAACATAGTTCTCATAACAGGCAACTACAATTTGAAATTGTTAATCTTGACAATTTTTTTTTTACTAGCACTTAGGGATGACCCCTATTTATGCCATCCATTGTGAGAGAACTATACAAAAAGGGGAGAGAGGACGGACAAAGAAAGAAGAGAATATAGAGAATTTTTATTGTTTATTTCAGCTCAGAATTTTAGTTAAAAACCTTCCCATAACACGGATGGAAAACATGATTGAATTGTACTTTTTTTTGGTACAATTACGACTTTGTTGGTACCGCGGTACTACCACGACTAATTTGGTACAATTTAAATATCTCAATCAAAAGCTTACACCTAGTTCATAAAAACGTTTAAAATTTTTGTTAATTTCTCAGTGAATCAGTTAATAAACATAAAATATTTCTGTGAATTATACGGTTACATAATCAAAGATTTTGTGTCAACTTTTTATTACATACAGTATTCCAGTCAGCACTTCATGCAATTTTCGGATCGTTTCTTACTCCTCTGCTTGTTCTATATATTTATTTTGTCGTTTCTTTTTGAAAATGATTGTTCTTTCGAGAGAAAACGGTTCTCTAGACCCGAATCTTTCAAAATAGTGTTTTATGTGTCATATTTCTGCCAAATTATGGCTCATTTAAGTAACGGACTTACAATTATTTGCTTTAATTTTTCGCAACAGAAACATTTTTCATCGTTAGGCTGCCTTATAAAGGGTGTTTTTATAAGAGCTTGCTGATTTGAAATTTAAATAAAACACATGCCAAATTATGAAATGGCAAAACAAATATTTTTTATTTGGTAGATAATTATTTGTCATATAACATTTAAATGTAATTTCGGGCATATGGCCACCACGACTATTTTGCACAAAGGTCATTCTGGAGGTCCAATTTTCGACCAACTTTTCAAGCATTTGAGGGCGTATTTCAGCAATGACACGTTGAATAGTGGTTTCCAAAGCGTCAATCGTTGCTGGTTTATCCACGTAAACCAATGATTTCAGGTATCCCCACAAAAAATAATCGAGTGGCGTTAAATCACACGAACACGGAGGCCAATTAACCGGTCCATTTCTCGAAATAATGTTGTCGTTGAAATGTTCTTTCCTGTTGAAAGCACATTTCGTTTACATCCATATCTTGAAATTTTGGCACCAAAAATTCATTGATCATGATTCTGTATCGATTTCCATTCACGGTAACGCGTCGTCCTTCCTCATTTTTAAAGAAATAAGGACCGATGCTTCCACCAGCCCATAGACCGCACCAAACAGTACATTTATCGGAATGCATTGGTAATTCTTGAACGGCGTGTGGATTATCTTTGCTCCAAATACGGCAATTTTGCTTGTTGACATATCCATTCAACCAAAAGTGCGCCTCATCACTGAAGAGAATTTTGCGGTAAAAAAGCGGATAAAAATTTTTAATTGAAAACTATTTTTGAAAATAAATTTCCACGATTTGGAAGCGTTGTTCTGGAGTTAACCTGTTCATGATGATTTGCCAAACAATACTGAGTAGAAACGTCACTTTAAACTGTCAAAACAGCTGTCAGACAACAGAGTGATTCGTATAAAAAAAAACTTCATAAAAAACACCCTATATTTGATTCAAAAACAATCACGTTGAAAAAGGTTATAATAACTGATTTCCAAATACCGAAAAAGTTTTCAATCAATGTCTCGTTGCCTCAATTTAAAACTACCAGAAAATTTATTATCTTAAATTGTATGACTCTTTGAATAAAATTTAATCAACTGATTCCTAGATTTTTATATATATAATATTTTTTTATTGTACACTTGTGTAGAGTAGTTTTTGAATTTCTATTTATAGAAATATAAAATATATAAAAAATATAAAAAACGGTACCGTCATGGTATGAGAAGTAAATAAAATAGTTAATTGGTACAAAATCAAAATAGCCCTTTTCCATCCCTGCCCCATAATATGAAATAACTACGGCAGCTGAATAAGGCCTCTTGGAAAACCTCTGCACTCCCTGGTCTTTCACCGCCAAATGGAGTTACATGCGAGTCTGTAGCATGAATGTGTAAGAACATGCTGCCACATATAAAAACAGTAGACACATAATCATGCAACACATGTAACAATTTTAGTTAAACACACATTAGGATAATTTTAGAAAATCTAGTTATTTTTTTCTGTTCACTTCTTGTTACATACTTTTTTTGTTTGTTGTTGTTGTTGTTGTACTTGTTATTCTGCTTGCCACAGTATTAAAGAATAGAGCGAGTGGTGCTTGCCGTTCGTTCTTGTTGTTGTTGTTGTTGTTGTTGTTATTGGTGTGCTGTTGAGGAGTGCTAAAAACAACTTGTTTAATAATTGTTAAAAGTTGTACTTACTACCATTTACCTATACAAAACTCGGTTAAGGGCATTATTACATCTCTAATATTGTTTTTGTTGCTTTATCAAGAAATAAAATATTTCTGAATGTGTACAACGAGCAGTCGAACAAGTAGCCGAAGTTAGACCAGGAATGCAAGAAAGAAATATAGAATAGAAATTTAAGAGGAAATAATTGTTAACTGAATGAGAATTCAGTTAAAACCATTATATTCAAGGCAAGAATATTAATTTACAGATATTTGAAATTTTCTTTAACTCCAGGGGTCAAATTACCCGCATTCGATATCGATCGGAATTTCAATATAATTTTAAAACAAATTTCGATTGACATCGAATGCGGTAATTTAGATCCAGAAAGGACAGAGCTTTAGTAACAGATATCTCGCGGAGTTGCTATAATGACAAACGAAAAACCATAAAAAAAACAGTTTGAGTCCGATCACAGGGGAGATGTGTAAACATCTAGTAATGAAAAAGCTATTAATCAGCTGTTTACTGAAATGTAATGCATGTTAGACTTGTGTCCAACTAGCTCATTCGCTCAGTTTTGACAAGAACCCCTGATCAAGCCAATTTAAATTACATAGGTTTGATTAAAGGTTCTTGTCAAAACTAAGCGAATAAGCTGGTTGGACACAAGTCTAATGCATGTAGTTATTTTACAGCAGTGGCTTTCGAACTGTACAGCGCTAGCGCAATTATATGTTAATGAAAATTAGTAGCTACTATTGCACACTAGATGGTGTTTGTATGCAGCTGTTAAGTTTCTCTGTACTTCTTGTTGTCCGTATGAATGACAATCTCAAAGACGAAGAAGACTTTTAGTTTGGCAAGTTTAATTACATAAATTTTATTTACTTGTTTTTATTCGCCTACGATAACATAGTGTACGACTACTACTATTGCACACTAGACTTGGATCCAACTAGCTCATTCGCTTAGTTTTGACAAGAACCGTTAATCAAACCTATGTAATTTAAATGGGCTTGATCAGGGGTTCTTGTCAAAACTGACAAGGTGGTGTTGAGCGTATTTCTATGCAGCCGTTAAGTTTCTCTGTACTTCTTGTTGTCTGTATGATTACACTAAACACTTATATATAGCTCACACCGATTTGATCTTACTCTTAATTTGTGATTGTATTGTGAAAAATATTTTTACCGACCAGCGTATTGATGTTTACACATCTAAAAGTTAAGTCAACGACTGCAAAACCAAAGTCCTTAACACAGATTGCCATGGGCCAACAAAGAACCCGCTACAGTCTTCGATATTAATAAGTGATTAGAGAAGTGGCAATAACGGTAATGATTCGTGACCTTCACATGCAAGATAGTGACCCAACTGAAAGAATTAAGGAGTTTTTTAATAAAAAAAAAGTTTATTACAACGTAGAATTTGCGACGACATCTTCTAGTCGATGATGCTCAAGAAAATGTCATGAGCTGGAGATGAAAGGGGGCGCAACAGAAGATGTTACGGCGATTGTTTACAGAATATTATATGCGAAAGCGCCGCCGGAGAAAATTAATGCCAATAGTGTTACGAATTTATTGACGTTATATTCTGCAGCAGAGCTGGGTATACGATAATTACAATTTATTACTCACTGTGACCGGACCACCTCGTTGCTGTTCAAGGGGGAAAAAATCTTCGGAAATGCATCACTGCGCTGCATCTGATGCGTCGTGCGTTCTGATAACCAACAGATGGCACCACTTCAAATGTGGTGAATTCTAAAATGCATCTCTGAAGTATATGATGAGCAAAATAACATCAAAAAGTAATCACAAAAAAGGCTGATGCAATAGATGAGTAAATATTTGATTTGTTATTTATTTGTTTTATTTTGTTAATTTATTGTTTCTTATAAATTTTTAGAATATATTTTGATAATAAGCAATTTCAAATTATTTTTGTATTTATCCAAGTCAGAAAATAACTTAATAATAATTAATTTTTGCATTTTTAATGTTCTCGCATTCGAAATTGCAATCAAATGAATTTTTTTGCCTGCGCTTCATTTAAGCATCTGCATCAGGTGTTTTGTATGAGCTGCACAAATTAATCACACAGACGTATCAGTGTGCAGAGCATAGATGCATTTCCGAATAGGCCCATAATCACCGTTAATCGCGAGTTCGATCGAATAAAGAGTAGATGGCATATTGCCGTAAACGGTCTCATGGAAGAGCAAAGCATTCTTAATTCAATTTAAAGTCTCATCGAAAGAAATACGTAATAAGTGAAGACGTGAAAGCTTAAAGAATTTTGCTCAGTGGAAACTAGTATGTCCAGCTCTGGCAGTGTAAGACTGCTAGGTCTTCCATGCAGAATGTTTGAATCTAAATAACTAGATCTTTAGCCGTCTTAAAAAGAGTTGATTGAGACCAACTCGTTTGAAATGTCAAAGCAAACTAAACAAAAAGCAACTATCAGCTGTTAAATGGTGGTGGTGGTCAAATAAAGCAGTGATGCCAACTCAAGCTGTATCACTCTATAAAAAGTAGCCTTTATAAAGAAGTGAGTTTCTTTTTGAAATATTTGCGAATAATTGTAGCAAAAAAAAATTAAATACTAAAAATAGAATTAAGATTTATAGGCTAATTGTTCGAAATTTTTTTGTTTTAAATTCAGAAAAACATGATACATATTCCAAGGCACAAAGTGAAATCAACATCAGTTTTTTAGTTATTCAAATTCACTGCTCACTGAACATAATTGGCAGCGACTGACACTATCGTGTGCTAAAAGCAGACTAACAGCAACAGCATCCTTCGTCAGTACTGTAGCAAAAAATTAGCCGACGAAGTAAAAGGTTGAAATAGCTACAAAAAATTTACTATCTCCTCATTTTTCTTCATGTACCGAATATGCAGCGGTCATCCCCTGAGTGCAGGTCCGAGAAAAAAAACTATCAAGCCTCGTTGGCAATTATTTTTAAGTGCAGCCAGACCCCTGATCTTAGGAGAGTTTTGCGTCTCAGTCGCACTAGTTAATTTCAACAGCTCGGATAACTGTATAGACTTACAGTTATTCTGAGGAATTTTCCGTTTTTAACTACGTTGCTATTTGCTATGTGAAGGCATAGGTCGTGTACAGTCAGTCACAGTAACGGAAAAAAGTACACTGTGGCGTATTTTATTTTTAAATAACTTTTTTTTTCTGCATTAAAAAATAATTTATTATTGTATTTATTTATTTGTTAAAATACTTTATAAAGTAAATTTCCGCCGGCGGGATGACTTTTATCCATTACTGTGACTGACTGTACACGACCTATAACACTGTACAACACACAAAAAAAATTACAAGGTCCAACCTAAAAATTTTGATAGAGGAGACAAAAAAAAATCATTGAGTGTTCGAACTCACGGGCGATGTGTTAACACCTTTTTGTTACACGGTACCTGTTCGATTTCTATGAACACAGACCCACAAACCCGGAGGTAGAGTTAATATAAAGTATTTTTGATTTATTTTATATTAAACCCACAAAAAACAAAGAGAATGCAAAGCAACAGACAAATGTACATACATACATTGTTATATTTGTACATAAGCTACATACATTGCTGTCTTGCTATCTCATTTTTACATATGTATGTACGTATAACCACGTCACTATTCTCTTTGCTATGCATAAGACAAAACCGAAGATCAACATAAAACACTTTTTTAATATTACTCCAAATTAATACTCCGAATTAAAACACTTAAATCTCCGCTCGCCGATATCGGATCGCCTTAATTTTTGGCCTAAACTCTTCGTCGAAACCCGCACTAGCGTTTTAATCCAAAAATTAATAAAATCGGCTATGAATTTCCGGAGAAAATCGCGTGGGAAAATTATATGAAAATCGCCCAATAATCACTTTCAATACCGACTGCCAAGCAACAACAACAAACAAACAAACTCTTACACTTACACTTGCGTATGTATTGAAACTGATAGTTTACTGCCCTAGAGGCGCGCGTATAGATGTTAACACATCAAAAAGACACGTGTATCGGCGTTTTGAAAGTTTACATCTGAATTTCATTTGAGGGTGCGTTGAAGTTTCCCAGCTCTGGCACATTCTTATTGTTAATCGGCATAAGAATCCATGTGATCCTTACATTTTAGGTACAAAATTACATTTTTGGTACAAATTGACACGTTTTCATTACAATAAAAAATATAGCACTTGATTTTTGTTTTGATTTTGCTTTTCATTGTTTTTGTTGTAATGTAACGGATAATATTTTTGCGAAACATTTTAACCCCTTAAATCCCTGATTTAATGGTGTTTTTTGCTTTTTTTAAAAGTAGGACAAAAAAGAGCCACACCTTGAGAAGTTAAAGGGTTAATATATTCTACAAAAATGTTCTCCGTAACATTTTACATGAATTTGCTGAACACATTTTGTACCTAAAATGTAAGGATCACATGGATTCTTATGCCGATTAACAATAAGAATGTGCCAGAGCTGGGAAACTTTAACGCACCCTCAAATTAAATTCAGATGTAAACTTTCAAAACGCCGATACACTTGCCTTTTTTTTGTCTCCTCTATCAAAATTTTTAGATCGGACCTTGTAATTTTGGAGAAAATTTGATTTTGTTGTACAGTGTAATTAGCCTATAAATCTTAATTCTATTTTTAGTATTTAATATATTTTTTTTTGCTACAATTATTCGCAAATATTTCAAAAAGGAACTCACTTCTTTATAAAGTCTATTTTTTATAGAGTGATACAACTTTGAGTTGGCATCACTGCTTTATTTCACCACCCATTTAACAGCTGATAGTTGCTTTTTGTTTAGTTTGCTTTGACATTTCATTATGGATCGACTCACACCAGAGCAACGCGTGCAAATTGTTGAAATTTTTAATCAAAATAATTGTTTTATTCGTCAAACTCATCGTGCACTTCTTCCATTTTATGGCGTACACAATCGTTCTTCAGAGCGGCGCGGCTAATTCGAAGAACAATAGATTGTTTTCCGACCACATTTACTGTTACTGTGATAATGTGGACTGGAGAGGCTGTTGCTGCTGTACAGGAAAGAATTGAAGATGAATGATCCTAATCCATCAAATCGACGTCGTTCTCAGCAACTGGGGAGGTTGTGTCCTTCCCCTTTATGGAAGATTTTTATAGTTGTTGAATGTTGGTGTTCCAGACTGCGGCTTATACGTGGCAGCCGTGGCGGCCACATGACCGAAATCATATTTAAACATTAATGTCATAAAAGTTTCTATCTAATAAAGACCGTTTCATTGATATCAAAAATATATTACTACGTTTTATTATTATTGATTTAAACTTGTATCACTCTATAAAAAACACCCGTTAATAAAACGATATGCTATTAAATAAAAATATTTTTGCAGCAGAACATTTTTTAAAAACAACTTCTTAAACACTATAATTTCTAACAATTAACATGTTGGAAAAACATCATTATTATTGTCAGCTCACTTGCTACCCGCTGTTGCACACACTAAATACTGGTGCAGTGCACGATGTTCTCACACACACACACACACACAAAAGATAAAACCCTACAATCTATAACCACAACAAATCACAAGAGTTTTTCGTTTACGCAAAAGACTTCCTGGTATTTAATAAGAGCATGTAAACCTGGTGCAAAAAATATATTTTTTTAAAGTCAAACAACAGAAGAAAAAAATGCTGGAAAACTTTCCCAAAAATTATAAAAATTTCTTCAAAATAAAATACAAAATATAAAACGAAAAAGCACGAGTACTTGTAGCATATAATCAGCCGAAATATAAAACAAAAAAGGAGAAAAAAAAACTCCACTCATAAGACCTTGAAAAACACGTAACTTTCACCAATTTCAAAAATGTTTTCCTGCTTGTGTTTTGCTGTGGTCTTTCTGCATTTTCTTGGTGTATCTTCAAGGTGGTGTTCAGCTGAAAAGAAAAATATGCGCCAACTGGCAACAAAAATATATATTACAAAAAGAAAAAATACCAGCTA
Source organism: Linnaemya tessellans (assembly GCA_951800035.1). Classification (NCBI taxonomy): domain Eukaryota; kingdom Metazoa; phylum Arthropoda; class Insecta; order Diptera; family Tachinidae; genus Linnaemya; species Linnaemya tessellans. The sequence continues at coordinate 99,290,605 of OX637533.1, read as the reverse complement.
CAACAGTGCGCTGCAAGCAGGCAAACGTAACAGCTTTTATGTGAGTGTGTTTGTGTGTGTGTTTGTGTTTGTGCATGTAAAAGGTTCACTAAAGACAAGTTTGTGCTTTTGACTACGAATTGCTAAACAACCAGAAATCCAAACAGTAAAACTTGTAATGAACTGAAACTTCAAATTGCAACAGCAACAACAACAAAATGAATATGCAACAAAAAGTCACAAAAGAAAAAAACCAGATGTTTTCTACTTGCAAGTTGCAACAGCCACAGCAGCAACAATTACCAACTCGGCAGCAGTGAGCGCACAGTGTCTCTGTTATTTTTTTTTCTTTTTTTTTTTAAAGAATACCAAGTGAAATTTATAAAATCCTGTCATATTTTAAGTTTTCTGGAAATTTATTTCTTTTAATTCTTCTATTTTATTTTATTTTTAGATTCCGTTTCTGCTTTAAGCAGCAGTTCTTTTCTACTTCTTTTTTGCAGCAACTTTACTTAAATTGCAATGTGGCTGCATACAGGTTGCCTATGAACCGAATGCTTGTGCGTGTGTGCATGAACATACAAGTGTTTGTTTATGTGTGTGTGTGTTTGTGTTTGAATGGCTTTTGGCCTGATTGCTGACAATTAATGTTGTCTTTCACCTCAAATAAACCAGCAAAAAGCAAAAGCTTTAGCTTCAGTCCCAATGCATGCAACACCAACTACAACAATCAATAACAAATTCAAACAAATACTGAAACTAACAACTTTACAAATGAAAAAAAAAATCCTTAACAAAATATGTTATTGTTGCCAGGAAAGTACAAGAATTAAAAACAAAAAATTTTATTGACCAACAAAATGCAAGAAAGAGAGAGGGAGAGAGAGAGGGAGAGAGAGAGAGAGAATCAACATGATTTGCTGTCCCCTGAAATCAATAATTTCGTGTACAAGATTTCATTCTGCATGAACAGGGCAGCAACATGTTTGCAGTCAAAACATGTGACCGAGGAAAACTCTTGCAAGTTTTATTGTTATTATGAAATATTTTTATTTAAAAAAGAAAAAACAATACAAATTTCTTTCAATTAAAACAATTGCAATTTCTTTGAAGCTCAAAACGTACATACACTCAAAGAAAAATATGTACGTGCCACATATAATGAGAGATAGTCGCATATGGCAGTGCTGCCAACTTATTATTATTAAAGTTGGCTGCAATGATTAGTAGACTTAGCTCGTTTTATTATTAAAGTTGGCTGCAATGATTAGTAGACTTGGCTCGTTTTACACAAAAAGCCGGGAGCAAGCCCATTTGAATCACATTGTTTGCCAAGTGCCCGAAGCTTTCTCAGCAGAAACGGAGAATCTTTATGGAAGACCAGCATTGACAGGATGAGCGCTACATGTGACGTGCATTGCACCGGCACTGGAAAAGAAGTGACGGTATTCAGAGGACAGACGGAGAAAGATGAGAGAATAGAGAATTTTTATAGCTATTCTAATCTTTACTTTTTTGTTTTTTTATTATCTTGGACCGGCATTCAGGGGATAACCCCTACATATGCAATGCATTGCGCCGGAACTGATAACTAGGGGATAGTATTAAGGGGACAGATGAGAAGATAGAGAATTTTTTTTAGCTATTTCAACCTTTTTATTTCGCCGGCTAATTTTTTGCTACAGTACATTGTAATTTTTTGGTACATGACATTGTCAGTCGCGGCCATTTAATGTTCAGTGACCAGTGACTATGCCTTCATCATTGAAAACAGACTGGCTACTAGACTTGGGTCCAACTAGCTCATTCGCTCAGTTTTGACAAGAACCTCTGATCAAACCCATTTAAATTACATAGGTTTGATCAGAGGTTCTTGTCAAAACTGAGCGATTGAGCTAGTTGGACCCAAGTCTACTGGCTACAACTAACATGAACTAATGCCGATCAGAAGAATTCAACACAATATTTCATGACTGAGCGCAGGTTTGAACTCACCGTTTGACCCTCCGTTTCATAGTCTTGTGTTCTACTACTTCAGCCAACAGCAGCCACTTTGCCGGCAAAAAGTTTTGCTATAGGGCCCACGAACAGTCTTGTATTGGAATAAGAGGCGAGGGAAGGGGCAAATGAAACACGCCTTCAGAAACAATGAAAACTGGGATTATCCCCATACGACTTATTTGTAAAGAGGAGGGCCTTAATGACAGCACTGCTGATGGATACTGATGCAACTTGGCATCTCTTTGGTTCCAATACGGGGACTAATAGTATTTTAGATCTCGCACATAAACATATTAGGGAAACTCATATGCCCTTCAAACACTAGAGTACACAAAGAATAGTCGAAATTTAGCAACGAACACTCACTTGCGGATGTTAACATGAGAAGCGATTAGTGTGTGGAGAGTGACAAGAGTATCTTTACTGATGCATCTGCTATGAACGGACAGTCGGGTATTCTTATTAAAAGTGCAAAAAATCTTTTTAAAAATCATTAAAATTAAATATTTTTATACTCATTTTATTTATTTGTTTTTATTTGCCTACGATAACATAATGTATGACTGCTACTATTGCACACTAGATTTGTGTGCAACTAGCTGATTCGCTTAGTTTTGACAAGAACCTTTAATCAAACTTATGTAATTTAAATGGGTTTGATCAGAGGTTCTTGTCAAAACTGAGCGAATGAGCCAGTTGGACACAAGTCTACTAGTTGGACACAAGTCTATTGCACACTAGATGGTGTTGAGCGTATTTCTATGCAGCTGTTTCTCTGTATTCTTGTTGTCCGTATGATTACACTAATACACTCATATATAATTCACACCGATTTGATCTGACTCTAAATTTGTGATTCTATTGTGAAAAATATTTTTACCCCTCAGCGTAAGATGTTTACTAGACTTGTGTGCAACTAGCTCATTCGCTTAGTTTTGACAAGAACCTTTAATCAAACCTATGTAATTTAAATGGGTTTGATCAGAGGTTCTTGTCAAAACTGAGCGAATGAGCTAGTTGCACACAAGTCTAATGTTTACAGATCAAAAAAAGAAGTAAAAGTAAATTTTAAACTTAATTATCCCAGAAATTTCTTTTTGTCTTATGGCAAAGGTGAAATGTCTCCCCCAAGGCCCTTTCCCGAGAGACGCCAACAAAATACATTTTTAATGTATTTTGTTGGCGTCCTCCAAAAAGAATTGAACGCCACAAAGTATATCGTCACCTTAAAGACCAAACAACCTATCAGCAGTTTTCAAAAGTTTACAGGAGAGAGAAAAAACGTTATAAAATTGGAACTATTTGCAATATTGAGCCGAAAATTATATATTATGATTAAAATGAAACCAGAAGTATATATCGGTTGAGAAAGCTTTGTTTTTCTAAACACAGCTTATGATATGGCGCTTAGGTAATTTGGAATTGTAAAAACCTGAAACCAAACAACCTATCAGCAATACTAATTAGTATGAATAATTAGGCATTCCTTTGAACACATAATTATTATTTACATTAAATAATAATACTTATAGTTTCTCTTACTTGTTTAAACAAAAAGTGCTTAATGTTTGCTTAAATTACACTATGCAACAAAATTAAACTTTTATCATGATTTTTGATGATTTATTTTCCTCTTTATTTAGTACGTCACGGCCTTTTAAAATAGAATTTTTTTAATTTTCCTAAAGTTTTTGATTTTTAAATAAAATTATAGGTGGTTTTACAAAAAAATATACTTTTTTATTTATTGCAATGTTAATAACTAAATAAAAAGTTAAATTAATTAAATTAATTAAATTAAATAAAAAGAAAACATTTCATTAAATAAAGCTACCGCAAAAAAAATATTCAAAAGGTATGTTATCATAAAAGTAATGGCAGTCTGCCGGAAGCAAAGTTTTTAAATCTTGTAAATGTTGCCATTTCTTTTTGGAGATGTCCCATGACATCTGCCAAAAACGTTGAAATATTTCTTCACGTAATTTTTCAGAAAAAATAGAACAATGTCGATTTGAAGCCTTTTCACAACATTTTGATGTGCACCCAGGTTTCATTTCTCTTGGCTTCCTGCAAACGATTTTGCCTTTTGAAAAACCTTCATATTCTTTACCGTTCATACGATTTTTCTTTCTTTCTTCTTTTTTGTTGACTTTTTTAGGAACTTGCATATCTGCCTCAAGATTATTTTCATTTATGGAATACATTTTATTGTGTTTTAGCACTTTTTTATGTTCTTTTCACTTCTAATAATAAATAAAATGTAATAAAACACAAACAACAACAAATCAAAAGTAACTGTGTTTCAAAAAAAAAAAAAATTCAAGTAAATAATTACTCTGATTTCTTTAGCGTGAGTGCTGATAGGTTATTTGGTTTCAGAAAATTGTACACTTGCTGATAGGGTATTTGGTAATTTGGTAATAGCTTGGTTATTTCTAATATTAGAAGTTTAAAATTTTGCATACATATGCTTTATGATATAGGGAATAATATTAAATAAAAAACTAAATTTTGAAAAATTTGCTGATAGGTTGTTTGGTCTTTAATGTGACGATATATATATTCTTGATCAGTGATGAAGTCTAAGACGACGTGGCAATGCCCATGCATTCGTGTGTTGAAAACATGATATACTGTATTTTTGGAGCCCCCCCCCCCTCTTTAGTGGGTGTTGATGTACGATATTATATGCAAGAATAGTGTAAATATTGACAATATTTTATTCCTTAAGGCGGTAAGAAACTGAGATCTTCTCTGATCTGGCAGAGGTGAGACGTCTCCCCCACGACCCTTCCCGGAATGACTCAATGCTAAAATAGAGATTTAAAATTGGCTACAGAGATGTCGTGAAGGAACTCTGCCCCACCAAATTAAACATTTTAAATTTACTTCATAAATATTTGGAGGGTATTTACGATTCGACCCGGTCGAATATATCGGTTTTACTTGTTTAGAGGTTGGTTTAGTTCTTCTTAGGGCAACTTTTTTCCCTCTGTTCCGTTTCAGCCCATTTACGATTTTGACCACAGCTAAACTTCAAAATATATTTATAGCAAATTTTAAGGGTCTGGCTCTTTTAATTTGGACAGTATCGTGATTCCCACAGAGGGACAGAATGACTTCATTTTTATGAAGTTTTTTTTTATACGAATCACTCTGCTGTCTGACAGCTGTTTTGACAGTTTAAGGTGACGTCTCTACTCAGTATTGTTTGGCAAATCATCATGAACAGGTTAACTCCAGAACATCGCTTCCAAATCGTGGAAATTTATTTTCAAAAACAGTGTTCAATTAAAAATGTTTATCCGCTTTTTTACCGCAAAATTCTCTTCAGTGATGAGGCGCACTTTTGGTTGAATGAATATGTCAACAAGCAAAGTTGCCGTATTTGGAGCAAAGATAATCCACACGCCGTTTAGGAATTACCAATGCATCCCGATAAATGTACTGTTTGGTGCGGTCTATGGGCTGGTGGAATCATCGGTCCTTATTTCTTTAAAAATGAGGAAGGACGACGCGTTACCATGAATGGAAATCGATACAGAATCATGATCAATGAATTTTTGGTGGCAAAACTTCAAGATATGGATGCAAACGAATGGTGGTTTCAACAGGATGGTGCCGCTTGTCATACTGCGGGCGAAACAATGGACTTATTGAAAGAACATTTCAACGACAACATTATTTCGAGAAATGGACCGGTGAATTGGCCTCCGCGTTCGTGTGATTTGACGCCACTCGATTATTTTTTGTGGGGATACCTGAAATTATTGGTTTACGTGGATAAACCAGCAACGATTGACGCTTTGGAAACCAGTATTCAACGTGTCATTGCTGATATACGCCCTCAAATGCTTGAAAAGGTGGTGGAAAATTGGACCTCCAGAATGACCTTTGTGCAAAATAGTCGTGGTGGCCATATGCCCGAAATTACATTTAAATGTTAAATGACCAGAAATTATCTACCAAATAAAATTATTTTTTTTGGCCATTTCATAATTTGGCATGTGTTTTATTTAAATTTCAACTCAGCAAGTTCTTATAAAAACACCCTTTATATACTTTAAGGGATCTTAGAGGGATATTTAGCTGCGCTACACACGGAATGACAGTTCTTTTTTGGAGGTTTTTAAAAATTTGCGTTTGAAATGTTTAAATATATTATGATTTTTTTTCAAATCTCATTACATTTTTCCTTTAATAAAAAATTTTAATAAACAATTTAATTTTTAATGAAGACCAACAAACATGCGGCTGTTAGAAACTCTGCCGTAATCTGTTTTCTTTTTCAAGATTTGAATAATTCAGTTGTCTTAATGCATTCGTTTTCATATCAGCAGTTTTAGATTAAACTAGAGACTTAAATGCAAATAAATGTGAAAATATTACATTTACCACTTGCATTTGGCTTTTTATTTTGCAGTTCAACTGTGAAGCAGTATAAAAACTAAAAAAAAAAATAGACGAAGTGCAACCTGCAACAGTAGGAAAGAAGCAACTTGAAGGCAGCACTCAAAACTCAGCTTTTTTTTTTTTGTTTCAATCTGTAGTTGCAGTTTTCCAAGTTTAAATTGTTTCAAGTCATCTTAAGGATGCGAGTTGAGGAGTGACAAAACGTTTGAGTGCTTTCCTAAAAGTAGGTAAAGAAAATTTGCCTTGGTTTAGCTAATGCCTAACAGCTAAGCCACGTTAAATTAAGTAAGAGAAAGAGTTATTGAAAATGAGGAGTTTCACAATTGCAATGAATGATGGAATTTAAAAATTTTATATATGACTAGAAGTTGGTGGGCTGCTAAGCGCAGGAATTCAGGCAGACTCTAGTTGAGTGCATTTTGAAAGAACGCTACTTTGCCATCAAATTAAGTGATCTAATGAGTTCACTTACAATGATCTCTGCTAACTGTGACTAGTCAGTTGGTCAGACTGATTATTTTGATTGGAATTTTCGCCCATCTTTCAACTTGCGTTGTTAACCTCGGAAAATAGTTTAATGCCGGAAAACTAGAATGCACTTTTAGGCCAATATGTTTAAAACGTTTGCTCTGTGCTGGTCGGCAAACGTATTGAAAAACATCTCTTCCTCAAAACCCCTTTTTCCGTTTTACTTCAATTGCTGCTTGTTGAATGTGCAACACAGTAGAAGAAGGAAATCCAGAACTTCTTGGCCAAAGACTCGGCATTCAAATGATAAAAAAAAAAAAAAAAAAAAAAAAACTTAAGAAAAAACAAAGAAACAAGTTTGTTTTTGAATTTATTTAAGCGTGTTTAGACCACAAAATAAAAATAAGAATAAAAGTGTACAAGTTGAAGATACACAACTAGGAAAATATGCTGCTGCTGTTGTTGTTGTTGTTGCATTTACTTGGTGTTATTATTTTTTTTCTTTTGTTCAAGTTACAAGTAGCTGGCAGCAGTTGTTGCTGTTGCTGCTGGTTGCGTTGGCTATTGTTTTAACAGAACAAAGTGTACGAGAAGTCTACGACTTGAATTACTTATTCCATCGGCACTTGTGGAAAACTTGCTGCTTCGTTGATGATAGTTTTGCAACAACAAAACAAATTTCCATTTTTGCAGCAGACCACACGCACCCAAACACAATCGTACACACACACACACACACACACACACACAAACACACACTTGCACACTGCGCATTGAGTTTGAGTTTCGTAGCAAAGTGTAAGTAAATTTAATTAAAGAAATTTAACTACTCCGGACGATGGAGTTCCAAACGATAACATGCTGGTGCTAATTAGTTTTCGCATAGATTTTTTCCTCAACAAAAATAAATTATATTGTGTGAATTAAAATTACATAAAATAACAATGGCTTTTAAAAAGTAACCACTGTGTGATATAACACCGCGTAAGAATACATTTTTCCTCCCACACAGTAAAAACGAATTCCAAGATCCACGGAATGGACTTGAAAATAAATATATTAATGCACTCAATTACAACTCTGTGTATAAAATCCATTTTGAAATGATGAGCTTATGCTATAGACTTCTCTGCAAAGTTCTTTCTAAAGGGCCTAATATTGCCCACTGCTTTTAAACTTATATATTTCAATCCTACTAAAATAACAACATCAGTTTAGCAGGGCGGGCCACAAACTAGCAGTCATGCATTAAACACATTCACAACAGCAATCTACCGACTACAGGACCACAGAAATAGAATACATGTGCTTATATGGGAAAAGTAGCAGGGACAACAACCTGCCCTGCAGCCGAGAAAATAATCACTCCCATATAAAAACATGTAGTCTATTTCTGTGGTCGTGTAGTCCGTAGCCTGCTGTCGTGAATGTGTGCTAATGCATTACACTCGGCGGTTATTTATATTTTTGTGCAAATTTTAGTACTTTAGCACTCAGCGGATGGTGACTCCACTCTTGCAACGTATTGCCAACGAACTATTGGAAAGAAGGATAAGCAAGAGGATTGATCGCGTGTGAAGGATACATCGTTTAAGTTGAGAAGAAAGTTATTTTATTTGGTCGACCTATTTGCTACAATACCGCCAAATTACATTTCAATATAAAGGGTGTTTTTATAAGAGCTTGCTGATTTGAAATTTAAATAAAACACATGCCAAATTATGAAATGGCCAAAAAAAAATAATTTTATTTGGTAGATAATTTCTTGTCATTTAACATTTAAATATAATTTCGGGCATATGGCCACCACGACTATTTTGCACAAAGGTCATTCTGGAGGTCCAATTTTCGACCACCTTTTCAAGCATTTGAGGGCGTATTTCAGCAATGACACGTTGAATACTGGTTTCCAAAGCGTCAATCGTTGCTGGTTTATCCACGTAAACTAATGATTTCAGGTATCCCCACAAAAATAATCGAGCGGCGTCAAATCACACGAACGCGGAGGCCCATTCACCGGTCCACTTCTCGAAATAATGTTGTCGTTGAAATGTTCTTTCAATAAGTCCATTGCTTCGCCCGCAGTATGACAAGTGGCACCATCCTGTTGAAACCACATTTCGTTTACATCCATATCTTGAAGTTTTGGCACCAAAAATTTATTGATCATGATTCTGTATCGATTTCCATTCACGGTAACGCGTCGTCCTTCTTCATTTTTAAAGAAATAAGGACCGATGATTCCACCAGCCCATAGACCGCACCAAACAGTACATTTATCGGGATGCATTGGTAATTCTTGAACGGCGTGTGGATTATCTTTGCTCCAAATACGGCAATTTTGCTTGTTGACATATTCATTCAACCAAAAATGCGCCTCATCACTGAAGAGAATTTTGCGGTAAAAAAGCAGATAAACATTTTTAATTGAACACTGTTTTTGAAAATAAATTTCCACGATTTGGAAGCGTTGTTCTGGAGTTAACCTGTTCATGATGATTTGCCAAACAATACTGAGTAGAGACGTCACTTTAAACTGTCAAAACAGCTGTCAGACAACAGAGTGATTCGTATAAAAAAAAAACTTCATAAAAAACAACATTTAGTTTGGCGAATAGCGCTAAGATTTCGGGATCGAACACACAACCTTCGGATTCAAGCATTAATTACTTCAGCCATGAGCCGTCGTAGTGATAAGATCCAAATATTTTGTAAATAAAAACCCTATTTAGTCGGTGTCACTGCAACGGGGTCGTGGGGGCGGACCTTTCACCTTTACCATACAACACTAAAAAGCAAATTTTGGGGGTTATTAAGTGTAAAAAACATGTTTTTTTGTTGGGGTCATTTAGGGGGCAAAGGCAGAGGAAGATCAGCAAACATCTCAGCTTCCCCAAAAAAAGCTTTAAAATTTAATTTTTAATAATTAATGTATTCTGATATTTTTAAGCTTAAGGTCTCTTTATTTTATTTTAATTTTTAATTTCAATATTTCGTCACTCCTTTGTGTGACTTCTTTAGGAAATTAATTAAAAAAATATAATTCCCTGAAGAAGTCACACAGATGAGTTTCGTCACTCCTTAAAAATTAAATTAAAATAAAGCGACCTTAAGCTTAAAAATATCAGAATACAATAATAATTTAAAAGAGGTCAAGGAACCAGAAGAATTTATTTAATTTTTAAGGAATGCAGGTTTAAATCATACAATTTGTTAAATAATTACACTATCCTTCCATATAATATGTTACTTTAACGCCCACTAAAGAGGGCGGGGTAAAAAACAATTGATTTTTCTGATTTTGACATAAAAATATATCATTTGCTTAACAAAATTACAAAAAAAACGTTAGAAATTATGTTGTTTTTTAGAAGTTGTTTTAGTTCTTCTTAGGGGAACTTTTTTCCCTCTTGCCCGATTTAGCCTATTTACGAACTTGACCAGTCATATCCTTTAAGATATATTTATACCAAATTTCAAGAGTCTGGTTCTTTTCATTGGGACTGAATCGTGATTTCCACAGACGGATGGACGGACATTCTCAGATCGTCTTAGATTTCATCACTGATCAAGAATATATATACTTTAAGTGGTCTCAGATGACTATTTCGCTGCGTTACAAATGGAATGACAAAGTGAATGCGGGTATAAAATGAGAAGTAACCAGCGATATTAAAATAAGGAAAACACTATCTGCTGTTCCTATAGGGGAAAAAGAGATTGAAAGCCACCAGCTGATCTTAACCGTGTAACTTCGGTCTGCAGAGACCCTGTGCCGCCTTCTGTTCGTGCAGTATCCAGCGTTGCTATTTATGATAATGAGAATGTCGCTTCTGCTAATTACATTTTGCAAAGTTTATTTTATATTTTCAGGTTTTTTTTCTCATTTTTATTTCTTGTTGCTGGTGGTGATGGTGGCGGTTTTGCATATTTTTTTTTTTTTGTACTTCTACTTCTGCGTCATATTCTTTCAATTCGTTTTCTTGCAGTTTACACAATTGCAAAGTGGTTATGCAAATAGCAATAAAAGAAACAACAATCTCATACTCGTCCATTATATATCTGGCTGTTTGTTTTGCACGAGATCTGGTCGTTTATAGTTTCCCTTTCAAATTCTGCACACACAACATACACACTCGTGCCCACAGATTTTTTATCTTTTTTTTTTTTTTTTGTTAGTTTGAAGGTTTTTTTAGAGGCAAGTTTCTTCATTGTTGTGGGGGGGGCAGGAGGGTGAAAGAGAATGGGATATAAAAATTATGTTTAATTCAAGGCAGTTTTAGGAAGCAGTACAAATGTAAAAAGAAGTTTTACTGGCATAACAAAAGACAGGCGGGCGTATCACATAGTTTGAGGTTTGTATGTAAGTATCACATTTTTTCTCAAATTAGTACTGCAGAAATGTATTGGTGTGTTCTTTTCTACAAATTTGTTGCACATTTCTGCTATTTTTCTACAAATATCCAAACAAAAATTTATTTTGAATTAAGATTTTTATAGGCTAATTGTTCGAAACTTAAATTTAAATCTCAGAAAGACATGATAAATATTCCAAGGCACAAAGGAAAGTCAACCTCAGTTTTTTAGTTATTCACCTTACACAGCAGAGCAGAACAGCTGTTTTCGAAAGCCGCAACACTTTCATCATCAGTGCTCATGTGTATTGTGTTTGTCACCACTTATTAGGTGCCTTAGTTGAATGTGATAACAGTTCCTATTTACACAAATTTTATTGTGAAAAAGAATACGAGAACTGTATCAACCTGATGTTAACATGTTATTGTTATAATACCCGTGTTACCGTTTCATTATTTTTTCTTCATGTCCCATTTTTCTGAATTTTTTGTTCCATCATAAAAAATTTATTTTATTTTCTTAAATCCTTAATAATCTGACTGGTTTTAAAAGACTTAATATGTTTTTTTTTTTTTTGTACAAAAATATATTGCACTTTTTTTTAGAAAAGAACACAACATAGCAAAGATTTCAAATGGATTTTTATGTTTCATTTTCTTTTTATAACCGATCTGAAGCATTCGTTCTGTTTTTTTTAGTAAAAAAAATTACTACAAAGACAATTTTATAAGTTTTCTAAGTGAGTGTTTGTAAGTACAAAAACAACTTTTAGGCAGAAAATTTATTTATATGGTGCAAGTCTACACAAAAACACCCTTTAAGATATATATCGATTTTTAACATATGCGGAACATAAGGTACTGAAAAGGGTACTACAAAAAGAGCATATGTAGAGTATATGAGAATACTTTTTTTTCACGGCTACCCAGCAGGTTGTTGTCCGTGCAACTTTACCCATTTAAACGCATGGTTTCTGTTTCTGTAGTCGTGTTGTCGGCAGCCTGCTGTTGTGAATGTGTTTAATGCATAATATTGAGAGTTTTGTTTGTTTCTCGAGCACTCTCTTGCTTCTTGCTGTTCGCCTGATGTCAAGTGGGCGCATTAACTTTGTAAAATGTTAAATTAATTTTACTCAATTTGCTATGCCGCCAAATGGGCTGACAATACACGTTGCAACTTTCTAATGCATCCACCGCTGCCGGCTGTATTAGTTAAGGCATGGGCTAGACAGTCAAAGATCCCGTGTGTGTTTAAACGCCAAAAGTCACTGACAGGATTGACACTATCGTGTAGTCCAGAGCGCATTACAGCATCCCCCTACTTTCGTACTTTAAAACAAATTCGCTGGCGAAGTATAAATTGAAATGTCTACATTTTTTTTATACCCTCCAAAATAGAATTGAAGGGTATTACATTCACTTTGTCATTCCGTTTGTAATGCAGCGATATATCCATCTGGGACCCCATATATTATATATATTCTTGATCAGTGATGAAATCTACGACGAACTGAGCATGTACGTCCATCCGTCCGTCTGTAGAAATTACGTTTCAGTCCAAACGAAAAGAGCCAGACTTTTGAAATTTGGTATAAATATATCTTGAAGGATAACACAGGTCAAGTTCGGAGATGGGCTAAATCGGGGAAGAGGAAAAAAAATTCCCCTAAGAAGAACTAAACCAACCTCTAAAAAAATAACATAATTTTTAACGTTTTTTTTTTAATTTTGTTAAGCAAATGATATATTTTTATGTCAAAGAAGTTCTAACGCGTAACTTGGAGCCATAGGATCAAAAAAATTTATTTGTGGGCGCGCCCCTTTTAGTACGCATTATTATATAAGCAAAAATAGAAATTTAACAAATTGTTTTACTTAAGATAATTTTTAAGCGTTAATGATGGAGCTGAGACGTAACCTGGTACTCCGCTGCCCTACCCCCCTCCCCCCCGGCCCCCTTTGCCCACTAAATGACCCTATCGAAAAAAAAACTTTATAAATTTTTAAGCTCTAATGACCAAGCTGACACGTAGCCTGCTACTCCTCTGCCCTACCCCCCTCCCCCCCGTCCCCCTTTGCCCACTAAATGACCCTATCGAAAAAAAAAAACTTTATAAATTTTACATCTAATTATTCCGAATATTTATTTTTAAATTTTATGGCAAAGGTGAAATGTCTCCCCCATGGCCCTTGCCAGAGAGACCCCGACAAAATATAAAACTGTAACTGTACCGTCCAAAAAGAATTGGACCTCATAAAGTTAGAGCTGTGCCAAATCGTTCGTTCAAGTGACCGGTCATTTTCGTTCATTCTTTAAGAAAGAACTCGTTCGTTCATTTCGTTCGTTCGCTCTTTTTATGAAATACGAAATGAAAACAAAGAAACATATGATTCGGTCAATAAAAAGGAAAATAATCAAAACAAACAACACCAAATGCAAAAAAGAAAAAATTAATAAGTGCTAATTTTTATAAAATAAAAGTATTTAATTGCATATAAACAAAAATAGAATGTGAGAAAGTTTAAAAAGTTTTTAAGATTTCTTATTTCGATGGTGTGCAGTTCGGGACATACATTTAAAGAAATCCGTGGCCAATAAATAAAAAAAGTGAAATGAGCGAACCCAAGTGAATTGAACTTGTTATCAGTACTGCTGAGCCAAAACGGCTCAGTAAAGTAACCGGCTCACTTCGTTCAGTGTACTGATTCGTTCAAATTGACCCGTTCGTTCACGAACGACACAGCTCTACATAAAGTATATATATTCTTGATCAGTGATGAAGTCTAAGACGATCCGGCAATGTCCATATGTTCGTCTGTGGAAAAGTTGATGTGGTCTATTTTTGGAACCCGCCCCCTTTATAGAGCGTTGACGTACGATATGATATGCAAAAATTGTGTAAATATTAAACAGTTTGTATTCCTTAAGCCTATAAGAAGCTGAGATGTTCTCTGATCTTGCAGAGGAGAAACATCTCCCCCACGACCCTTCCCGGAATGACTCTGTCAAAAAAGAGATTTAAAATTGGCTACAAAGATGTCTTAAAGGAACTCTGTCCCACCACGTTAAACATTTTAAATTTACTTACAAAATATTTGGAGGGTATTAAGATATTTTTCGATCTATCCTCTCAGCACGGCACCCGTAATAAAAGAGATATTAATCACAATGCAAAATGCCTGTTATATAGCAGAAATGAGCTAGCGTACAATTTTTTCTAGATTTTTACTTAACGTGCCGCTATGGCTGTTTATTAGCGAGTTCGTGGGTTCAATTCCCGCCAGAGACCTTGTCTGTTTGTGACGTTTTCAAGCAACACTATGGGACCTACTACGTCCCAAGTGAGCTAGAACCTGACATTTGACGTGCCATCTGCTTAACTCTTTATTTAACAATTAATCTCATAAATCAGAATTAATTAATAGATTTATAATTATAAGAAATAAATCTCATAGTTGGACAACGAAATCAATTTAAGTGTTGAACTGTGTTATCACTGTACGTTCGTTCCCCCTGCGCCCAGCACATATTTCTTAGTAAAATATACGAGGACAGTGAAACTATTAATGCTGTGGATTAACACATATTTGAGATGTTAAATGCACATTAATTACTTTTTCCAAAAACTAAACCAGCAGTTTCTCCAAAAAAAAAATTAATAAAAATAAAAATCTTTAGCAACCCACTAACATAAATTTTTATAAATTTTACTAAAAAATCCACTGCTGCCATGGAATTACTTTTAGCGATCGTTAAAAACATTTACACACTTAAATGTGTTCTTAAATATTGAAATAATTTTAATTAAATTTTATTAAACAAACAAAATGAAATAGAAACAAAATGCTCAAACGTGCCTCTTAACAGTTACAACTCATTAATAGAAAAGAATGTTCGTTCGTTCAACCGCTATGAACGCCACCAAAACTGCCACACAACCACACGCTTAAACGTTGTAGGAAGGGGAATAAAAATATTTCAAAAATATGAAATGAAAGTGCTCGTACACATTCAGAGACACGCAGTTAAATAACTGCAATCAAAGTTGTGCATATGTTTCGAATTTGATAAAAAAAAAACACACACAAACACACACAAACTCACACACACCCCTGTTTCATTATCCCTAGACAAATGAACAGCACATTTGGCTGGTTTTTAGGAATAACAGCATATGTGAGATTTTAAAGAACGCTGAATTATTGATAACAAATTGCATGAAAGTTATTAATACTTTTTATTATTACTTTTTTTTTTTTGTCCTAGTCTAGTGCAATTTCCCAAAAGAATGCAATTTCGTTTGTTTTAATTTTTGATGTGTTAACATCTATACGCGCGCCTCTAGGGCAGTAAACTATCAGTTTCAATACATACGCAAGTGTAAGGTGTAAGATGTAAGAGTATGTGTTTGTTCGTTGCTTGGCAGTAGGTATTGAAAGTGATTATTGGGCGATTTTCATATAATTTTCCCACGCGATTTTCTCCGGAAATTCATAGCCGATTTTATTAATTTTTGGATTAAAACGCTAGTGCGGGTTTCGACGAAGAGTTTAGGCCAAAAATTAAGGCGATCCGATATCGGCGAGCGGAGATTTAAGTGTTTTAATTCGGAGTATTAATTTGGAGTAATATTAAAAAAGTGTTTTATGTTGATCTTCGGTTTTGTCTTATGCATAGCAAAGAGAATAGTGACGTGGTTATACGTACATAAATAAAAATGAGATAGCAAGACAGCAACGTATGTAGCTTATGTACAAACATAACAATGTATGTATGTACATTTGTCTGTTTCTTTGCATTCTCTTTGTTTTTTGTGGGTTTAATATAAAATAAATAAACAAAAAGGTGTTAACACATCGCCCGTGAGTTCGAACACTCATTGATTTTTTTTATATAATTAATTTTAAGACCTAAGCGGTTTTCCTTGCCAACTACGGACTTATGAATTTGTACTCTAGTATATGCGAGGATGGTTTGGTAAGCAGGTAAAAAGTAAATAAAATTGTTTATGGCATGTAAATTTATTTATTCGAATTTATTATTTTTATTAAGATAAGAATTTTCTATCTGGGCTCAAGTTCAAATCTGCAATCTGCAAATTATTGATTTAAGAATATTTATAAAATTGCTATTAACTTTTTGGCCATTATTTCAGTTTTCTTTTATTATTCAATATTTTTTATTTTAAATAATTTTTTATAAGAAACGATCGCGAGATTAATAAATAATAAAATAAATTTTTGAATTAAGATTTATAGGCTAATTGTTCGAAATTTTTTATTTTAAATTCAGAAAGACATGATAAATATTCCAAGGCACAAAGGAAAGTCAACATCAGCTTCTAGTTATTCAACTTACACAGCAGAGCAGAACAGCTGTTTTCGAAAGCCGCAACGCTTTCATCATCAGTGCTAATGTGGATTATGTTTGTCACCACTTATCAGGTTGAATATGATAACAGTTCTTATTTAAACAAATAAATTTTTAATAAATTCAAGTTATTTTATTAAGAGAGGAATATTTAGAATATTTTGAAAAAAGAAAAAAGTGGTGACGTAGCGGTCTCGAAATTAGTATTGATCCCTTCTGTTTTTCTAAATATTCGTCTCTTAATAAAACAACTTGAATTTAATAAAAGTTGGAAAAAAATAATTTGTAAATTACAGATTTGAACTGTAGGACTCCAGTTAAAAAATGCTAATCTTTATAGTAAAAGTTTTTCATTAAAATATTTTTCAATAATAGTTTTCTAAATATGCGGAGTAGTACTGAGAAAACTAAAAACGAAGTCTGTTCGAAAAATGGGTTAAATATTAATTTTTCTCAAAATATATTTATATATTCATCAATTTCTATTCCGTCTCATAAGGTAGATATCCTTAGATATACGAGGTCTATTAAAAAATTATGTCAAAAGTTATTTATTAATTAATTTGAAGTTTTAGCACTTAAAAGCGTTCGCTTTCAGATATACGAGGTTTGTTCAAAAACAATAAGCTAAATTTTAATTATTCTCGGATAAGATTTACTTATTCAATGATTTTGATGGTTCTCCTTTAAAGCTGTCGCCATCATGTATACGAGGTCTGTTCATAACATATGGTAACATTGAATTGTTACCAGAAACGGTTTATTTATTCAATAATTTTAATTTTTCCCCTTCAAAAGTATGGCCTCAGATATACGAGGTCTGTTCAAAACTTATTGTTAAATTTAATTCTATATATTTATATGTATTATAATCAATGATTTTGATGGTTCTCCTTTAAAGCTGTCGCCCTCAGATATACGAGGTCTGTTCATAACACATGGTAACATTGAATTGTTACCAGAAACGATTTATTTATTCAATAATTTTAATTTTTCCCCTTCAAAAGTATGGCCTCAGATATACGAGGTCTGTTGAAAACTTATTGTTATACATATTTAATTCTAGGCAGAAAATATATATGTATTATATTCAATGATTTTGATGGTTCTCCTTTAAAGCTGTCGCCATCAGGTATACGAGGTCTGTTCAAAAAAATTTAAGAATGTACATAGTACGTACATTTAGTTACCCTTATTTTAACTTCATACAATAATTACGAACATGCGAGGTCTGTTTAATATATGGAAAAGCAAACGATTTGTGTCGCGTATAGAAATATTATATGAATTTTTTTTCACAATATGTCCGTATGCCAACCATCGCATCTTAAAACTAATTGCAAATAACACTAGTTAATATAAAACTCACACGAAACTAGAACGTAACGAAAGCAAATCAAACTTGGCACAATTTGCACCAGCGGCAGCATAAGAACCCGCATATATTTTTATAATATTTTTTTTTTTTTTTTGTAATACTTATGAAAGAATTTAAAACCACTACTCGCATTTACACTAGACACACATACACTTTGTTTCTGTTCTAATTTATATTTAATACTTTCTCTCCAAATGGAAAAAATCATTTCTCATATGAATGAATGAATACCGGGGAAAATGAATAATTTTCTGCAAAAAATAAATTAAAAATTAAGAAGAAAAAATTGGAATTCTTTTTATTGTTTCATCAAGTCTTTTCAAAGAATAATTTACTTTCAGAGTATGTGCGCTATTTTTCATCACATAATTTTTTTTAGCTAAAATCTGCAATAATTTTGCAATAACAAGAACAAAAGCGAAAAAAGAGAAACAATGTTATTCAAAGGAAATGTGAAAAATAAAATTCTACTGTCATTGAACCCTAAAGAACTTTATTCATTTCGAACATGAATGACAAATTAATTTGCAACCTTTTCAATTTAAATGCGAGTTATAGGGAAAATGATAAGAATTTTAGCAAGAAAAGTGTATTAATACTTTTTTAAATATTCTGTTGCAATCAGAGGATTTCAGGTGGCTAGAGTTGATCTATTCGATCTTTATCAAATAATGAAAGAGCCTCCTATACGGAACATCATCCTAAAGAGACAATTGTCTTAGAGCCATAATTCACTACCCGATTTAATCTTTCGATTTGTCAATAGAAACAAAAACAGTGTGAGTCCGATCACAGGGGAGATGTGTAAACATCTAGTAATGAAAAAGCTATTAATCAGCTGTTTACTGAAATGTAATGCATGTAGTTATTTTACAGCAGTGGCTTTCGAACTGTACAGCGCTAGCACAATTATATGTTAATGAAAATTAGTAGTTACTATTGCACACTAGATGTTGTTTATATGCAGCTGTTAAGTTTCTCTGTACTTTGTGTTGTCCGTATGAATGACAATTTCAAAGACGAAGAAGACTTTTAGTTTGGCAAGTTTAATTACATAAATTTTATTTACTTGTTTTTATTCGCCTACGATAACATAGTGTACGACTTCTACTATTGCACACTAAACTTGTGTCCAACTAGCTCATTCGCTTAGTTTTGACAAGAACCTTTAATCAAATTTATGCAATTTTAATGGGTTTGATCAGAGGTTCTTGTCAAAACTGAGCGAATGAGCTAGTTGGACACAAGTTTAGTGTGCAATAGTAGAAGTCGTACACTATGTTATCGTAGGCGAATAAAAACAAGTAAATAAAATTTATGTAATTAAACTTGCACACTAGATGGTGTTGAGCGTATTTCTATGCAGCTGTTAAGTTTCTCTGTACTTCTTATTGTCCGTATGATTACACTAAAACACTCATACATAGCTCACACCGATTTTATCCCTGCAGGAGGATAAGCGTCAATTGTCTCCAAGCTACTGGTACGATTTCTAGTATAGCAAGCACTAGTTCAGAAGGTGATTGAACATATACAGAAAAGTACTAGCACTTCAAGTAGTTCATATGTAGATTGATTTGAGTTGTAGAATTTCACTTTACTTTTTGGTCATGTTTTAAACCGATTTTATTTTTAATTGTTACAATTTTTAAACAAATTCAAATTTGAAACAAAGAATAGTATGAGAAGACTTTGCCACCTGCATATCAGTTTATTTATTCGATAATTTATGTAAGTAAGCCGCAGTTTTCATGTGTGTTAAAAAAGTGACATTTTAAAAAATAAATAAAGTTAAAAGCTAATTTTAAAATTTTTAAAACGTGTTTTTTGTTAGTAATTATGATCATATGTAAAATCAGCGATCTTTTTTAAAATAATAAAACCTGATATATGTATTGTATGTTCATTAGTGTTAGGCATACGGTGGATTACCAAACGTAACTCAAGTTGTACAAGGTGCTAGTGGATTGAGTGTGCCCTGAAGGAACTTTCCATTTCCACTTATAAACTAAGAATTGATGAACCAAGAATTGCTTGTGAAGACAACAAACTTCATTGTGTTTAAAAAACCAATATATTTAGGGATTTTTTTATATATATAAACCAGTTTTTAATGCAGAACTGACTAGAAGAAATTATACTAGTACTCATCTAGTACTAATAGTACTAGTATTCCCCTAGTTTCCATCTAGTACCAATGGTACTAGTAATTTTCCAAACACACTCAATGTTAATTTGAGCATTAACATGGTATAGGAAAGTTCACAGTTGGGAACTAGTACTGGTGATTTTTGTACTAGTGCAATACTAATTTGATACTAGTTCGATCTCCTGCAGGGATCTTACTCTAAATTTGTGATTGTATTGTGAAAAATATTTTTACCCCCCCAGCGTATAGATGTTTACACATCAAAAAAATTAATAAATATATAAAAAGTTTTGAGTGCAGAAAAAGTGTGAGTAACAAAATTTTGTAATAATTCTGCGGCCGAATTACAAATTAATCGTGTGTGTGTTGGTCGTGGAAATTTAGAACACACACTTAATTTTGACGACCTGTGGATTTTAGTTTTTATAATACAATTTATTGTGAAGATGCGCTTATACAAAAACACTCAAACAACAAATGAGAATTACAATAATCTAAACTCATATATAACTGATGTTTTATTATACAAACAGCTTTTGAACGATAGGAGATATTAATTGTTTTATTTAATCCCAACTACTATCGCGCCCCACTGTGCACTTGTCATAAATTTAATAATTTAAAAAAAAAATAATAATTTTTATATGCCCAAAAACAATTGCAACAACATTATCTCCGATAACCCAAATATGAAATGAATACAATTTTTTATCTTCGATTGTTCTTCCACTTAAAAAGAGCTCGCAGCAAATTTTAAATTTTGATTTCCACTTCGTTAATCAGATGCCACACCGCCAATTAAACAAACTTTCCTTCATTCACATGTTACGTTACTTTATCTTCATTTTGTTAATTGTATTCAATATTTTTTATTTTTGATAATTTTATTTTTTATTTTCCCAGATTTGTTCAGTGTTTGCAGTCGTTATCATTTTTAACTTCATCATCGTGTATTTGAGTTATGGAATTCTTATAATAGTGTGTATGTGTGCGTGTATGTATGTTTTATTGATGTTGAAAACAACAGCAATTTATTGGTAGAGTTTTTTTTCTTTAGTCCCAGTTTACATTGTGCGATTTTTGTCGCTGCGATTCTTATTTTGTGTGAGAGTCCTGAAATAGGAATATATACCATTTGTATTCCTTTCTCGCTCTTCCTCACTAAATATCAAGAGTTGCTGCGACAAAATTTGCATAGTGTAAACCGGGACTTAGTTTTCAACTTTGATTGTCATCAATGGGCTTTTGGAAGTTGCTTGCCTGCAGTTAACAATTCAGTTTATAAATTTTTTCGATTGAGTTTGGAAATTTATGGGATGAAAACGTTCATTAAGAAGCAAAAAAAAAATATTGTTTGTTTTAATTTTTCTTCGAAATACAGTCACAGTAACAGACAACTAACGACAGACAGTCCGGATTATGTTACATCCGCACCTACAAATCATAATCTGCTGTGAAATTGCAATTCTTTTATTTCTTGGATTTTATTGAAGATTGTCCCCAAAATCTATTTTATTAAATCGCATTTTTTTTATGCTAAAAAATAATTTTTTATTAATGTCCACAAATTTAAAGGAAAACAAGTATGGAATTATTGCAACATGAGTAGGAGAAAATAATGATTTGCTGGACTGCGGCATGACTCCATTAAACTTTATTCTACTTTATTTGTAGATGTAGAGGCAGAGAAGCAACTTTCAATTGTCAAAATTTTATTTAAAACTTTTAGTGCACTATAACAAATTAAAAATCTGCTTTCCTGTTAATTAACTTGTTGCTTACACGCCAACAAATAACCGGATTGAATTAATCAAAAACTTAACAGCAATATACTCGTTTAAAAACCGATGTTCTTTTCTAAAAAATAATGCTGCATTCTTTGCACTTTTCAATGAAAAATTGCAGCATTTTGGGATTTTAAAATAAAATATATATTAGAAATTAATCTGCTATCCCTGCATTAAAACTGCACACAATTCCATTTTATTTGCAAAAAAAAGTGGACAAATTTTACATGTTTTCTATATTAGAAATCGCCATAAAACTATTAATAAATCGCAAAACTCAAAAATAGAAATATTTCCCATTATGCAACCAAATACCTTCGGACTTTGCGGCACACTGTCCACTTGCCATAAATTTACTAATAAAAAAAACTGGCCAAGGGTTGACCCTTAAGGCCATCGCTGCAACTTCCCGCTAATTTCAAATTCAAAACTATCTTAACGTGGTGCGCACCTCAAAGCCAAGATAACTCATGGCATCGGCCAAATTTAGCCTGATTTGATACCCAGAGTCGTGGGAAATTAAACATTTTGTATGCGCTGCATCCCGAGTAGCCGTGAGGGACATTTAAATGATAATGTATTCCACAAATACATCAATAGGTCTATCAAACGCATAAAAAATGCGGATGACATCCCACACAGTTTGTTTTATTTAAATTTAAATATATGAAGCGCTTAATGAAAAACCCTTTACATATTTCCCAAAATCAAAACTAAAATATTTAAGAAGTAACAACTTTATGTTCGACCGGTTCGAATCTTAAATACCTCCCAAATATTTAGTAAATAAAAACTCTATTTTATCGAGGAGATCAGTCCGGGAGGGGCCAATGGGTGAGACATCTCATCATAAAACACTAAAAAGCTAATTTGTAGAAAGACCAGAAAACATATCAGCTTCGTCAAAACAGCTTTAACTTATACAATTTGTTAAATATTTACACCATTTTTCCGTGTAATATATTACTTCAACGCCCACTAAAGGGAGTGGGGTTAGAAAATGGATCTTTCTGATTTTCTAGCTGCAAGTTCAACGTGTTGGACTTTCTTTAACATAAAAATGTATCATTTGCTTAACAAAATTTCAACGAAAACTTAAAAAATTATGTTGGTTTTTATATCCTCCAAAAAAGAATTGGAGGGTATATTCACTTTGTCATTCCGTTTGTAACGCAGCGAAATATCCATTCGAGACCCCATAGAGAATATATATTCTTGTTCAGTGATGAAAACTAAGACGATCCGTCCGTCCGTCTGTGGAAATCAGGCTTCAATCCAAACGAAAAAAGTCACTCTTGAGTTTTGGTATAGCACAGGTTAAGTTCGGAGATGAGCTAAGTCGGACAAGAGGGAAAAAAGTAGCCCTAAGAAGAATTAAACCAACCTTCAATTTTTAAAGTCTCTTTTTGTAATTTCGTTAATGATATATTTGTATGTCAAAGAAGGTCCAATGCGTTAAACTTGGAGCCATAAAATAAAACAATTTAATTTTTGGACCACGCCTCCTTTAGTGGGCGTTATTACATGCAAAAATAGTATAAAAATTTAACAAATTGTTTTACTTAAGACTACATCCCTTGAAAATAACATTTTTAAGCTTTAATGACGAAGCTGAGTCGCAACTTGGTACTCTTCTGTCCTACCCCTCCTGCTCCTTTGCCCCCTAAATAACACAATAAAAAAAAAATAAATAAATAACATAAAAATAAAATAAAATTTACATTGAATTATCCCAAACATTTATTTTTAGAGCTTTATGGCAAAGGTGAAAAGTCTTCCCCACGGCCCTTGCCAGAGAGATCCCGACAAAATATAGTTTTAATACCCTCCAAAAAGAATTCAACCCCATAAAGTATCTATATATATTCTTGATCAGTGATGAAGTCCAAGACGGTCTGGCAATGCCCATTCGTTCGTCTAGGGAAAACATGATATAGTCTATTTTTGGACCCCGCCTCCTTCAGTGGGCGTTGACGTACGATATTATATAAAGCAACTCTGCCCCAGCAAGTTAAAAATTTTGAACTTGCTTACTAAATTTTTGGAGTGTATGTAAGATTCGACCCGGTCGAATATAACGTTTTTACTTGTTTAGAGGTTGGTTTAGTTATTCTTAGAGGAACTTTTCCTCTCTATTCCGATTCGGCCCATTTATTACCTTGAATTGAGCTATCCTTCAATATACATTTATAGCAAATTTCAAGGATCTTTTCGTTTGAACTGTAGCGTGATTTCCACACACGGACGGACATGGCTAGATCATCTTAGGTTTCTTCACTGATCAAGAATATATATTTTATGGGGTCTTAGAGGGATATTTCGCTGCAGTGCACAAAGAATGACAAAGTGAATATACACTCCAATTCTTTTTTGGAGTCTATAAAATTATATTTCCTAGTAAAAACGAAATTATTTTAAACAATTGTGTGTACAAGAAGAAATACAGTGCGCCGAATGTTGCACACTTTGGCAGAAAAATGATATGCAAAATAAAATTTTTAGTATGAAATCAAAAACGTCTTTAATTCCCCAAAGAATAGTTCTTCATAAATTGTAAGTTTTGATGTAACAAAAAAGTCTTGGCAGTTTTATACTCCGGCATAAAATATTGCAAAGCAAAATTGTATTTCCCCTTCTTTTATTTAATTCATTTAACAGACAAGGCGATCTTTGTTCTTGTTCTTGATTTCTATTTTAATTTTATGTTTCTGTTTCTTTTTTGTTTTTCTCATTTTGTTTTCATTAACTTCTTGTTATTCTTGTTTTAGTTGGCCTTTTCGGTTGCAAACGAGTGCAGTGGATACAAAAATGCCAGTACACACTCGTACTTCAGTTAAACGTACTATTTATCTTGATCTGTGTATCTGTTTTGTGCATCGTTGTGTATCTGCATTTTGTTTTCCTCATTTTTATTTTCTTGCTTTATTATTGTTATTTAAGTTGGTGCTATTTTTGTTTTGTTGATCATCAAATGCTCATGATTGTTGTTTGTGTGTGTGTGTGTGTTTTTGAGTTCGTTACTTTTTCTTTGCCGTCAGTCGTGTTTATTTATTTCTTTATTATTATTTTTCTTTTTGTTGCTTTTGTTATGACTTGAGTTTGTTTACTTCGAGTTGTTTTTGTTGTTGTTACTGTTCGATGATTCCATTGACCATCTGAAGATTTTATTTGTGATCAGATCGTTGATTTGGTGTGTTTGTTTTATCTATTTATGCTGCCTTTTGTACCCGCATACCAGAAATTCCAGTTAAACTTTTTATTGGATTTTCTTTCAAATGCACTCATATTAGTATGTGTAGCTGAATGCATGTACGGATTTATTTACACACATGCATATTTGTCTATCAGGCATGGAAACTAGAGTCACTGATATTCTACTTTCAAGTCGAATACATATATTCGTTTTTGTTAGCAAGTATTTATATAAAATCGTTCGCCTTCCTTCCGCTTTTAGCAAGTTTCTCTGCGGCAACACTATTTTTGCAGCACAGCTGTTTTTTGCAGCTCAGCTGTTTTTTGCAGTTCAGCTGTTTTTTGCCACTCAGCTGTTTTTTGCCACTCAGCTATTTTTTGCAGTTCAGCTGTTTTTTGCAGCTCAGATGTTTTTCGCAGCTCAGCTGTTCTTTGCAGTTCAGCAGTTTTTTGCTGCTCAGCTGGTTTTTACAGTTCAGCTGTTTTTTGCAGTTCAGCTGTTTTTTGCAGTTCAGCTGTTTTTTGCAGTTCAGATGTTTTTCGCAGCTCAGCTGTTTTTTGCAGCTCAGATGTTTTTCGCAGCTCAGCTATTTTTTGCAGCTCAGCTGTTTTTTGCTGCTCAGCTGGTTTTTACAGTTCAGCTGTTTTTTGCAGTTCAGCTGTTTTTTGCAGTTCAGATGTTTTTCGCAGCTCAGCTGTTTTTTGCAGCTCAGCTGTTTTTTGCAGTTTAGCTGTTTTTTGCCACTCAGCTGTTTTTTGCCACTCAGCTATTTTTTGCAGTTCAGCTGTTTTTTGCAGCTCAGATGTTTTTCGCAGCTCAGCTGTTCTTTGCAGTTCAGCAGTTTTTTGCTGCTCAGCTGGTTTTTACAGTTCAGCTGTTTTTTGCAGTTCAGCTGTTTTTTTGCAGTTCAGCTGTTTTTTGCAGTTCAGATGTTTTTCGCAGCTCAGCTGTTTTTTGCAGCTCAGATGTTTTTCGCAGCTCAGCTATTTTTTGCAGCTCAGCTGTTTTTTGCTGCTCAGCTGGTTTTTACAGTTCAGCTGTTTTTTGCAGTTCAGCTGTTTTTGCAGTTCAGATGTTTTTCGCAGCTCAGCTGTTTTTTGCAGCTCAGCTGTTTTTTGCTGCTCAGCTGTTTTTTGCAGTTCAGCTGTTTTTTGCAGTTCAGCTGTTCTTTGCAGTTCAGCAGTTTTTTGCAGCTCAAGTTTTTTTTTAGCTCAGATGTTTTTTTGCAGCTCAGCTGCTTTTCAGCTGTTTTTTGCCACTCAGCTGTTTTTTGCAGTCCAGATGTTTTTTTGCCGCTCAGCTGTTTTCGTGTAGGATGTTACTGTTAAACATGTTCAGTTTGGTCTATAATTCAACCATGAATAGACTTATAAACGAATAAGAAATACATATTTTTCAACTATTTTTGTAATTTTATTCTTGATAATTGTTTTCCAAATTTAAAAAAAAAAAGGTTTAAAATTGATTATTGCGGGATTTTTGCTAGTTCCTAAGCGTATTTCACTGGGGCTCATACAGATCATCAGGGAACAAGACACGTGAACAAGCAAAACTGCCAAAAACCTGAAGAAGCAGCCAGAAGTATTACAAGGACTGCCAAAGCATTTCCAAAAATGCACTGCTTGATGTGGGTTATGGACCGGTGGCATAATTTTTCAAAGATGAAGAAGGCAGGAATGTTACTGTGAGTGACGAGCGCTACCGTGCGATGATTAAAAAAAATTTTGTTTTGCTCAAAGTAAAAGATCTGGGCTTAGCTGTCATGTGGTATAAATAAGAAGAGAATTGCAATAGCACTGCAATATCCATCCCATGCATATGTGTGTCTGTGTGAGTATGGTGTAGATATTATTTCCAGTTGCATATAAACATGGTTTGTGGAAAAAAGAACGGAACCGTTTTAATGGAATAGAGTCTTGTATGGGAGATTTAAATAATAAGATCACTCACTCTCCAGTGACATGATGAGATGTTGTTTATTCTTTGTAATAGGAGTACATCTTGGTATTGGACGTTTTAGTAGAGAAATCTCTTATACATCTTAAGTTGCAAGTCACGCATACATACATGCTGCATGTTGCAATTAGTTTATAGCCTGGAATACCTGCAGCTAAGCCAGCAAGTAGGAGAGGTTTGAGGTTGCATATGTGCATTAATTATCATTAGGTTTATGAGTTCGAAGTTAATACATCTGATTTTTAGTTCGATTGAGACAAATTCAGTTAACAGCCGTACTCGAACTGTTTTTCGAATTGTTGGAAATTGATGCAAAATCGTTGCCTAGTCCTCAGTCGTCACTGCCTGAAGTAGTTAAGGCTTTGATTACTCAGTGGAGTGCCACGGATTCGCTCCTCTACTCAATCATTATTATTATTTATTATAAAACATCGATGTATTGTTGCGATCTGTTTTAGTTCTCATATAACGAGGCTACATAACTGGTTCAGGAACTGTACCGGAAAGGAGTAATAGAATCATTTGCTAAACAAAGAACACGTCTTTTTCGTTATTAAAAAAGTGCCGCCATAGCTGATTGCCAGCGATACCATGCTATTAGTACAGAGTTCACAGGTTCACTTCCCTTATTTTTTGTTACGTTTTCAGATAACACAACGGGACTTACTAGAGCCCAAGTGGGCTAGATTTGTAAAATTGGCAGCATTTACAATCTAACCTAATCTTTGGTGTTGAAAACAAATTTATTTGTGGTACCCTTTTAAGTATCTTATTGCCCACCATTAGTTATGAACTTGCAATTTGCAAAAGGTATTTCTACGTAGATGTGCACAATACAAACACTTTTTATAGATTCTTGACATGAAAGTAGAAAAATGCTTTTTATATTTGTTAAAAAAATAACAAGAAATCTTTTTGCTAAATGTTTGTTTTAAAGTCTATTTTTTGTACTTGGAACGGCTCTCAGAGGATAAGCATTATTCATGCCAAAATTAAACTTATTGGATGCTCTTCACACAGAAAAGCCATGACGGACATTTGAAGTATATAATATATTCCACACATAATGGCATCAGTAGGCCTTTCAAGCGAATAAAAAGTGTCGATGGTATCTCAGACAATTTGTTTTAGTTAAATTTAATTACATGAAGCACTTAATGATGGACCCTTTATATAAAAAAAAATTGCTGTTTCTTTGTGGTACCCTTTTAATTATCTTCCTGGCCACCATTATCCATGAAGTTGTATTTTCTTAAAGGTATTTCTCTGTAGATGTGCACAATATAAATACTTTTAGTAAAAAAATTCTTTAAATTTTATAAAAAATAACAACATCTTTTTACCTCATTTTTGTTTTAAACTAAATTTTTTTATACCCTCCAAAATTGGAGGGTATATTCACTTTGTCGTTCCGTTTGTAACGCAGCGAAATATCCATCTGAGACCCCATAAAGTATATATATTCTTGATCAGTGGTGAAATCTAAGACGATCTGAACATGTCCGTCGATCCGTCCGTCCGTACTTCGGTGGAAAGCACGATTCAGTTCAAACGAAAAGAGCCAGACTCTTGAAATTTGGTATAAATATATCTTGAAGGATAACACAGGTCCAGTTCGTAAATGGGCTGAATAATGGAAGAGGGCACAAGGTTCCTCTAAGAAGAACTAAACCAACCTCTGAAACACAACATAATTTTTAAGGTTTTTTTTTGTAATTTTGTTAAGCAAATTATATATTTTTATGTCAAAAAACGCCCAGCACGTTAAACTTGGAGCCATAAAATAAAATAAAATTATTTTTGGACCCCCGCCCCCTTTAGTGGGCGTTATTATATGCAAAAATAGTTTAAAAGTTAAACAAATTGTATTATTTAAGCCCACATCCCTTGGAAATAACATTTTTAAACTTTAATCACGAAGCTGAAACGTAACCTGGTACCCCTCTGCCCTACCACCTCCTCCCCCTTTGCCCTCTAAATGATCCTATCAAATAAAAATTAAAAATAAATCTTACATTTAATTATCCCAAACATTTGTTTTTAGAGTTTTATGGCGACGGTGAAATATCTACCCCACTGCCCTCGCCAGAGAGACCCCCACAAAATACAGTTTTAATACCCTCCAAAAAGAACTGGACCCTATAAAGTGTATATTTTCTTGATCAGTGATGAAGTCTAAGACGTTCTGGCAATGCCCATACGTTCGTGTGTGAAAAACATGATATAGTCTATTTGTGGACCCCGCCCCCTTTAGTGGGAGTTGACGTACGATATTATATAAAAAAATAGTGTAAATATTAAACAATTTTTATTCCTTAAGCCTATAAGAAGCTGAGATATTCTCTGATCTTGCAGAGGCGAAACGTCTCCCCCAAAGCCCTTGCCGGAATGACTCTGGCAAAAGAGAGATTTAAAATTGGGCACAGAGATGTCTTAAAGGAACTCTGTCTCACCAAGTTTAACATTTTAAATTTACTTACGAAATATTTGGAGGATATTTAAGATTCGAGCCGGTCGAATATAACATTTTTACTTGCTTAACCTGGAACAGCCCTCGGAGGATTCCCACTACTCATGCAAAACATTGTATCGGACCTCTGCTAGCAGGGGATTGTATTGAGAACACAGAAGAAGAAACATGAAAAGATATAGAATTTATTGTAGCGATGAAGGAGGAGAGTACCGAAAAACAAACTAACGCTACCATGAAACAATAAGAAGCAGGAAAATCAGCAGGAGTAGGGGTCAACCCCAGAAAGGTGGCCCTAAATAAAAAAAAATTAAAAAGAAAACATTCTCAAGACTGCAGGAACTTGAGGAGAATTGAAGAGAATTGGTGCCACTACAGAAGAAGGTTCAAAAATATACTTTAGCTTATTCTTTAGCTTATTCGAATATTTTTGCATATATTCGATTAATAAATATGTATCATATTTATTCACATAAATTAGCAGATAATCAAATGTTTTCAAATTAAACACGACTGACGCCTGAAATGTTTAATAACCCAAAACTTGATTAGTTGCTGCAGTGCAATCATTTAATTCATATTTATTGATGTATTTATCAGATTCATTTAAATATTCATTACATTAATTATTTCTGTCACTTGAAATAGTAAAAAGTGTATTTCAGTCAAGTGAGCGGTTGGCGTGATGCAAAAACTATGACTTCATGCATAAATTTAAGCACGAAGGAGCGCAACTTTAGCTGTTCACTGCTTTTATATTTTATTTTTATTATTTTATTTATGCACTTAATGTACTACAATGTCAGTATGTAAATCACAGAGACTGAAACGATTTTGTATGTGGAGAAGCGAAAGACACCATTATGAATCACTTTAAATCTGCCGCTCGTTTGACATTTTTGTTTTACATCAAAAATCACTATAAAATTTATGCAAATATAATATGTTAAACACGAAAAAGCAAAAAGAAAAATACTGTATCCTCCATCAGATCTCCTCCACCTGAAATAAAATCGCAAACGTGCTTTGACTTTTATGCCGCAAACAACGTGCATACGAGCACATCTGATTTCAGGCGAGCAACACCAGCGTGTGTTTGTGTGTGTTGTGCGTACAATAGAGATAAAAAAATGGAGAAGAAATATTAAGATTTTTTAACAGGGTTGTCACTTTTTAACAACTTATAATATATATTCCTCTTTACATTTATTAACAATTTTTATGCATGTCACCAACGACAAATAAGACACCGCAGAGCTATCATGGAATGCATTCATCATTTTTTTCTTTTGTTAGATAATTCATATTAATTCATAAATTCGGCGAAGTAAAAACGCTGAAAAGCTAAAGAAAATTCTCTATCTTCTCATCTTACTTCATCTGTCCCCTCAATATTATACCTTCCTTTCTAGTTCCGGCGCAATGCACTGCATATGTAGAGGTCATCCCCTAAGTGCTGGTTCAAGATAAAAACAAGTAAAAACGTTATATTCGACCGGGTCGAATCTTAAATACCCTCCAAATATTTAGTAAGTAAAATTAAAATGCTTAACTTGGTGGGGCAGAGTTGCTTTATATAATATCGTACGTCAACGCCCACTAAAGGGGGCGGGGTTCAAACATAGACTATAACATGTTTTCCACTAGATCGCCTTAGACTTCATCACTGATCAAGAATATATATACTTTATGGGGTCCAATTCTTTTGGGAGGGTATTAAAACTGTATTTTGGCGGGGCCGCTCTGTCAAGGACTGTGGGGGAGACATTTCACTTTTGTCATAAAACTCTGAAAATAAATGTTTCGCATAATTATATACAAAATTAAAAATTTTTGGTTTTTATAGGGTCACTTAGGGGGCAAAGGGGGAGGAGGGGGGTAGGGCAGAGTAGTGCCAGGTTTCGTCTCAGCTTCGTCATTAAAGCTTAAAAATGTTATTTTTAACGAATGTAGTCTTAAGTAAAACAATTTGTTAAATGTTTACACTATTTTTGCATATAATAACGCCCACTAAAGGGGGCGGGGTCCAAAAATTAATTATTTTGTATTTTATAGCTCCAAGTTGAACGCTTTGAACCTTCTTTATAATAAAAATATATCATTTGCATAACAACATTACAAAAAAGAACTTTAAACTTTAAACTCTAAACTTTTTAGAGGTTGGTTTAGTTCTTCTTAGGGGAACTTTGTTCCCTCTAGCCCGATTTAGCTCATCTCCGAACTTTACCTGTGCTATCCTTCAAGATATATTTGTACCAAATTTCAAGAGTCTGGCTCTTTTCGTTTGGACTGAATCGTGATTTCCACCGACGTACGGACGGACGGATGGACGGACATGTTCAGATCGCCTTAGATTTCATCACTGATCAAGAATATATATACTTTATGGGGTCTCAGATGGATATTTCGCTGCGTTACAAACGGAATGACAAAGTGAATATACCCACGATATTCAATTTTGAAGGGTATAAAATATACGATTATTCCAAAAAGTAATAAACGGTGCGTTAGGAGGGTGGCGCCGTTGGAATTATCGATTGTGCGGATTTGCCAGTCACGATGCTCGATCGCTGTGAAGACATTTTTTAAGAGTAACGATTCTTACGTAATTGCTCGTCGTCAATTTTGTTCGAAATTCGGTATTCGGCGACTAAGTGATGGATCGAGTTTAAATTTAATTCGTTCGTGGGTGCAGAGATTCCGCGCAACTGCTTCGGCTATGAATATCCCACGGCCAGGGCCGCCCAGTCGATCTTCAAGGACTACCGAAAACATTGAACTGTTTGAAAGTAGTTTACGTGAAAATCCGCGACTTTCAATACGGAAAAGAGCAGCCTCACTGAGACTTCCAAAAGCGATTATTCATGACATTTTAAAAAGTTCCATCTGAAGTTCCATCCTTTTAAAATTCAAATCGTTTAAGAACTGAAAGAACGTGACTTTGATTTACACAAAAATTTTTGGTGAAACGATGTTGGAGCATTTTCGCACTATATATCCCATATTTTTTTTTTTTTTGGAGCGACGAGAATCATTTTCTATATTAAATTTGAATTAAGATTCTATAGGCTAATTGTTCGAAATTTTAATTTAAATCTCAGAAAGACATGATAAATATTCCAAGGCACAAAGGCAAGTCAACATCAGTTTTATTCAACTTACACAGCAGAGCAGAACAGCTGTTTTCGAAAGACGCAACCCTTTCATCATCAGTGCTCATGTGTATTGTGTTTGTCACCAATCATTTTCACTTAAACGGCCACGTTAACAAGTAAAACTGCCGTTACTGGTCTCCAAGAACCCCCAACTCTCGATTGAAACATCAAAAACCATTGCATTGCCCCAGGGTAAGTGTTTAGTGTGCCTTCCTTATCCACCTCGAGACCACGCGACGAATGTCAACGCTGAAAATTATCGACGCATGATTAAGGAATTATTTTTTTTCCGAAACCTGCTAGCTCATCCATCGTACTCTTCACACACGTGGTTTCAACAGGATGGGGCGACTGCACACACACAGAATTTGCTCTGGGAAAATGTCCTCCAAAAACTCTTCAGTCGCTTTAGGGACATCTCATGGCCACCGATCGCCCGATCTAACTCCCATGGATTTTTTTTTATGGGTCTACCTCAAAGAGAGGGTTTATAATGACAGTCCCCAATCTCTTGTGGCTTTAAAGCGGACTTAAGGCCCAACTATAATAAGAATAAGCAATTCAGTACGGAATGTGTGTTCAGTTTGGCTCTTTACTTAAACAAATGATATTTGACGAAACTTGACGAAAAGTTTCTCTTAAGTACGAGTACATTATAGTTGCACACATACGTATTGTATGTAATCGCACAGTTGCTTAAGTTTGCTTATTCATATTATAGTTGGGCCGTTAGGCATTGTGGATGAGCGCGCTTCAGATGCATATAAATTCTCTCTTGAGAGACACACGTATTTGTAGTTACTCAAAAATCACAAAAATTGTGATTCACAATTCAGTGTATTACAAGCTTCCAACCAACACGGTTGTTTGGGCGCTTCTTGAAAAAAGTTATTTAAGGGTGGGGAGAATGCTCGTTTGTTTGCAAAAATTTCTCTCACACACACAAACTCAAAATGTTGATCTGTTTGTGCCTATGTCTGCTTTAAAGGGAAATATTATTCGAGAAATCAGCTCCATAGAACCAAGTTTATTGCAGCGTGTGGCGCAGAACACAAGGCTTCGTTTTGAGCAGTGTGTTCAACTCGACGGAAGACATCTGGATGAAGTACTCTTTAAAAAATAAAGTCCGCATTTCCATTCTATCGTTCGATGATCTCTTTGTGTCAATTATTACGTTTTTTACTTAAGTTTGTAAATATGAATCTGCTACCGGACACCCATTAATTCCAGTCAAATTTACTACACACTTCTAAGGAGCGGTTACCATTTTTACTATAGCCCTAAAGACAAATTATTGTAAATAGTTGCAGTTTAAATCCCTTTACTCTTTGCTGTATTGCACTGCATAAATTAAGCAACTGAATTTTCCATGGTGTAAAATATAATTTCACTACTTTAGAAGTCTGCATAGTTAAATGCAAAAATTAACCTTCTCTAGGTTGGATTTTTATACCCGTAAAAAAGTATGCGTGTTTGTGTGTACAGGTGTGTAGATTTGGGCACCTCTAGTGTAAAACGTATAGCAGCTGCTCACTAGCATTTTGCAAATAAACAGAAGTGTCAAACAGCCGCCAGTAGAGTGAGTGGGTGGATTATATTTAAATTCACTTAGAAGAATGGGAATTTAAAACAATAAAATCCAAAGACATACAAACAAAATTCGGTATAAAACAAACATGTGATCATTTTGTTCACCAACAGACGATGACGGTGCTGGTGATGGAGCTGATGTGACGTGCAGGCGGGCATTCTTATACTTTTGTTATTGTGACAAGTGGTGACACCAATAATTGATTCTGTTGACGAATTCCATCAGTTGAAGAGAATCAGA
Source organism: Linnaemya tessellans (assembly GCA_951800035.1). NCBI lineage: Eukaryota > Metazoa > Arthropoda > Insecta > Diptera > Tachinidae > Linnaemya > Linnaemya tessellans. Next base: position 99,256,099 of record OX637533.1, on the reverse strand, counting down.
AAATAAAATGGCTAAAAGTTTCTTTGCAAATTTTTTGTTGTAATTTATTCTTTTGCCATTTGCGTGAAGGTGGGCTCGGACGGCCGGTTTTTTTTTTTCTATTTTTTGATTGACAGTTTGATAAAATTTTACGAACTATGCTGGCGGTATTGAATAGAAAAAACATGATATTAAAAAGGATATGAAAAGGAAAACCGATTTAATAGCGATTAGAGAGAAATAAAAGGATGCAGATATAAAATACTAGTTTTTCAAATTGGTTTGCAATTTTATTGTGCAATTTTTATTGGGTCACACGTTCTTTTCTTTTTTTAATTTGAGAACAATTTAAGGATCAGCACAATTTCAAAGAGGAAATAAGTTAAATCGTTTAACAACACCTTGAGAATGCAGTTTTTTACACAATTTATTCAAATGGCAAGCGTTTAGTAGACTTATTCATTTTGTTTTAGCGACATGGTCACACTGGTATAAGATATTTGTTATGCTTTAAACACATTCACGACAGCAGACTACCGACTACATGGCTACATGTGCCGCTAGCAGCACTTGTTGCCGTATAGTCAGTTACTTAATTATTTTGAACGCGGCAGCTACAACGTCAACATCTCATTTTAGTGGTGCCACTTTCATATATAAAAATAAAAACGTTTATTCTAAATCTATTTACAGATTGAAACAAAATTAATAATAAAAACACTTTATGCATTGAACATATTCGAGACAGCAGGCTACACGAACACACGACTACAAAAGCCGTTGGCTACAATCGTCGTCTCGTAGTCAGCTACTTAATTATATTTGAGACGGCAGCTACATTGACAACATCTCATTGTAGTGGTGCCACTTTCATATATAAAAAAGCGCTTATTCTAAATCTATTTATAGATGGAAACAAAATTAATAATAAAAACACTTTATTTGTTTATAGCTCTTTATTCTTTTTGCATTTGTAATAAATATATTTTGATGTCCTTTTTTTTCTTTTTTTTTTATCTTGGACCAGCACTCAGTTGATGACCCCTATATATGCAATGCATTGCGCCGGAACTGAAAACGAGGGGATAGTTTTGAGGGGACAGATTAGGAAAGATGAGAAGATAAACAGTTGTTTTTGTAGCTATTTCAACCTTTTACTTCGCCGGCTAATTTTTGCTACAGGCCAGACGAAGGTTGGTGCTGTTACTCAACTTTTTAGTACATGATAGTGTCAGTCGCTGCCAATTATATTCAGTGACCAGTGACTATGCCTTCATCATTGAAACAGGCTGGCAACAACTAACACAACCACGCACTAATGCTGTTCAGAAGAATTGAATACAATATTTCATGACAGCGCGGGCTCGAACTCACGACCCTCCGCTTCATAGTCTCGTGTTCTACTACTGCAGCCAACAGCACCCACATTGCGCTAAAAAAATGAGTTTATGAGTTAATTCATTTGTATTTTATCGATAACGGCTATCAAGAATATAAAAAAATAAGAGTTCAAATGTCGTTGCATCGAGCTTTTTTCAAGATAATTGAATTTTTACTTGAAAAGTAAGGTAAAAATGTCCACATTTAATAATACTTGCAATAGGTGATTAAATTTGAAAAATATTTCTAACAATAGAAAGACATTTTGTAGTACTTTGAAATGATACCCATATCGTTTATATGCGTCCTATATTTAAGGAGTTATAACAAAAATATATAAAAAAAAATAAATAATATAAAAAAATAAATAAAAAATAAAAGCCGAAAGAGATCTCAAAAAAATACATAAATAAAAATTACAAAATAATTCTTATTCTTGAAAGGGCTATTGCATTTTTTATTTTTAACTATTTTCATATTCTTGATCAGTTTGAAAATATTTTTAAACGCTTATTTATTTAAGATGTTTTACTGTGTTGGCAGCACTAATTTATTTATTGTCGCCTATGAAAATAGAAAATAGTTTATTTCGACTACGACTACAAAAGTAGCACGGACAACAACCTGCAGTGTAGCCGTGAAAAGAATCATTTACATATGTATTTCATTGCTTACAGGTTGTAGTCGGTAGCCTGCTGTCGTGAATGTGTTTAATGCATTAATGTTTGCCCAGCCACTGGTTTCTAGCACAAATAGTCTCTTATTATAAAAAATACAACAAGAAAATATTTCTATTGGAAAGCCAGGACAAGTTTAACAAAAACTTTTTTGAATTTATAACACTTTTCTGCACAACTGAGTTAAATCTTTGCCCTACAACTCAACTGTCTGTGCACCGGCAACTGAACAAAAATTTTCTTTTAAAATGAAATAATTATCCAAAGTACAGCTCCTAAGGGGCTGTTGTAGTCAAAATAAACTTTATTTTGACTACAACCACAAAAGTAGCACGGACAACAACCTGCGGTGTAGCCGTGAAAATAATCATTCCCATATAAACACATGTATTCTATTTCAGACACGTTGTAGTCGGTAGCCTGCTGTCGTGAGTGTGTTTAATGCATTAAAAATCAATGGCATTTTGAAAGCTGACGTTGACTTGTTGAGATTGTAAATCCTGTAAGTGCTCAAGCATATTGAAAATTGTCTACCAATTACACTGAAAGAATTAATTATCCGTTTTAGTGCCAACAGAGACCAAAAAGCGTGTGTTAAGAAATGGAATTCACTTCAAAGGCAACAACTAGCGGAAGCGATCATAACAGTTTCATTACAATAATTCTGTATTTTCTTTCCTTCTCCCCCTTCACAACACCAAAAGGCTTTTGCCCCAAAATTTTCAAACTTTCCGCTCTTGCAGTGCACAGTGCAATTTTCTGTCGCCGTGCAAGTGTTGGCAATATAATGCAAATAAAAATATATATTTTTTATAGCCGAATACTAAGTTTTCATTATAAAAATGCAATAAAAATGAAAAACTATATAGTAAAAACCACAAAAAACAAAAACTTTTTAAATATAAACCATCATCAACAACATCAAGAGCTGGAATTGTGAAAAATTAAGATATTGAAAATATATTATTATTTGACGAAATGAAGGAAACCCCAAAAGCCAAATGTGCATAAATGTGCACCATAAAAAGAGCAAAAGTTTATACGACACATTCTGTATAAAGTTTTCTTTATGACTTTCTTATTAAGGAAAAATTTGTGTTTCTTGTTCTTCCACATTAATAAGCATTGGCGTATATCTTATGACATAATCAAAATTTGACTACATGTTTTGCTATATTCGTCTCCTTAGGATGCGATTAAATGCTGCAGCACCACAAGGCGAATGCATAATTTCCAATAAAATATTAAAAACGTTGGCAGCTTGAGCTAAAAGGACAAGGTGAACAGCCACACTCATATAAATACACCAGAATATGTACGAGGTGTGTTCAAAAATTATGGTAAATCATAAAATTTCGTGTTTTAATGTTCATTCGATTAGTGCTATTTTTTTTTTTAATTTTGTAATTGTTTTGAGTCCGGGGCAATTTTATGCTGTCGAAAGAAGGAATCAAAGAATTCGTATCGAATTGTGTGTAAAAATTTAATGATCAAAAGCAGTTGGAAAGTCGATAAAAGTGTTGAGAAAGTGAAGAACATTGTTACTGGAGCATTGTCGTAGTTTTTTTTTTCAAAATTGCCAAATTTCGATCAAATATGCCGACGCATATAGCCAGAAGTAACACCGTAATCGTGCCATATTTACTAAATTTGGCTCCTGGTTCCCAATATTTACGATACTCTGAAAATGACGCCGTTTTACGGGGACTGAGGAGATACAAACCGAAACGCTGAAGTAGCTCAAGGACCTACCGAAAATTGCTTATCGGAATTGCTTCAAGGATTAGAAATAACGCAGACCCAAGTACTTATATTGCATCTGTGGGTGACAACTTTAAAGATGACAGATTGTGTAAATTTTTTTTCTTTTTTTTTTAATATAAATTTATATAGTAGTTTGAACAGACCTCGCATATCTCAAAGTGGTTATTTTGAAGGGGAGTAAATAGCAATTGATGAATAAATACTTTTTCAGAAAAAAATTGAAATGTACCTTATTTTGAACAGACCTCGCATTTTTTCAGTATAAAAACAGCACGAAATACACAAAAAAACATTTACCAAATTTTTTTGAACATGCCTCGTGTATATATGTTAAACGAGGCATACAATTTTTTTTACAAAAACTAAAATTCACCTCATATTTCGAACAGACCTCGTATATTAGAAATGAGCTTAATGATATAAAAAACACTAGTTGATCGTAGGTAAACAAAACAATAATTATTAATTTCACTAATTTTTTGAACATACCTCGTATATCTATTGGATAAGAGATATAAACATTGGAAAATATGGAACATTTTAAAAATCAACAGAATTTTTGAACAGATGTCGTATGTCTGAGGACGATTGCTTAGCAGGGGTTACAAAATAAAAATTTTGGAATAAATAAATCTTTTTTGCGAACAATTAAAAATTTACCCTATGTTTTGAACGGACTTCGTTTAACGAACGGTGGCTGATTTTGAGAGGATAAAATAGAATTTAAAATATAAGTATTTATTTTTTTATTTTGGCAGGCCTCGTATATTTCGAAGTTTGTTTTTTAATGGAAATTGATTTTTTACAGCCGTAAATAATTTGTTTTCTTTAGAAAGGAAGCCGAGTTCAAAGAGAATGTCTCTTAAGTTTATTTTTGGCGATTATGGCTCCATATTTTGATTCACTTTATTAGAATCAGTCCTGAGAACCTTTTCAGTGCTCTACATTTTCATCTGGATCAAGTTTTTGAACGACTTAATTTGTTTATTATCTAAAAAACTGAGAACGAATTAGATATTAATGTATATTATCATTAGATTTGTATTTATGTAATTCTCGTATACTATTTCCTAGCAAAATTTGGAAAATAAAAACTGTTATTATATTTTATTACATGAAGTAATAATAGCTAAGTAACAAATATATATACGAGTTCTGACGATGAAAGTGTGGTGGTTTTTGAAAACAGTGCCGTTCAAGTTGGATAATCAACTTAGAATCTGCAAAATTGTTAATTTTTTCCCAACATCTTCCACCAAAACAATAACCCAGAGTGAGTAAATAATTTTATTAAGTCAGTATTTTTCGTGTTCCCATTTTGTCGGATACATTCTCTTATATGAAATTTAAAAAAACTTTTAAATTAAATACCAAAACCTAACAAATGAAAACTTTAATTTCTGAATATGACACAAATTTTGCAGCAAAATATTCTCACCCACTCAAAATTAAATTGTATAAAAGTTGTTTATGCATAAAATAAATATTCAAATTTGAAATATCTAAATAATTTATTAACCAAAAAAACCAAGCAGCCGTTTCCGCCATCGTCGTTACACATGACCGCACAATTTGGTCTTCCACTGTAAAGCACTTGAACATTTGCCTCTAATTAAAAACCATTAGCATTTTTACTTTTCAAAATGATAATTTTTTACGACTTGCGACGTTAAATATTGATTACCTCAATTGAAGGCAGTTACAAATCTCCGCATTTAGATGTCAAAGCTGTCAAAAACTTTTACACTTAATTGCAGTATTTGTTTAACAACTTGTTTGGCTGCTGTCTGTTTGAAAAGGTCACACTAGTCATTTTTGTTTTTTAAGAAAAATAATTTTCAAATTTAAGAACCAAAATTTGTTGCTGAGCTCCTGCTAAGAGTGTGTATTATTAGATAAATACTAAATTTAATTGCATTTATTTTGCATGCAAAAGAGTGCAAACTGAAGTTGGATAAACATGATGCAAGAGTATTTTCCTAAAATGTTAAAATATACTTTTACTTTTTAATTTCAAGTTTAATGGCAGACGACTTTTAACTACATTTATTTTTAATTAATTAATTTTAAATACTTAAATTAGTTGCGGTATTTTGTTTCTTTCAAAACAAAGTTTTTTAAAAGGTTTGATCAGAGATGATTGTGTAAAAATGACGAATAAGGGACTTTGGCTCTGGTGTAGTAATTTCAAGAAGATGGAGCTACGTGCCATATTGAAATCAAAGCTCTGAGGCCTCCAGGCTTGGAGGTGTCTGATTTGACACCACCATGGGACGACATGAAGTTATCGGTTTATGCTGATAAACTAGCAAGAATCTGGTCGTGCGGCCAGAAATGCTGAATTAATCGTCCAGAATGCGCTTCAAAACGTTGTGCATAAATGCGTTAAATTAAATCAAAAATTAATTAAACACTCTTCCAGTCATTGAGTAGGCCTTGTAGAAGCCACGTTACGAACACAAGAAACAAAAAAATAGATTAACATCCACCATCATTTTAAAATGGTGTACTAAAATCCATAGAGTGCAAAAATAATAGTTACAACAAAAAACATTTTCACATAATGCAAGAAGAAGGAGAGAATGAATTGTGTGCGTTGCATGCAGAAAACTGCTTGTAAGTGTGTCAAGGTACATGCAACTGACATTTCCTTAAAACACTCTGTTGTGTGAATGAATTTAAATGTCTGTAAAAATGTCTTGCAATATGGAGCCGCTTAAATTAAGTTAGAAAGATGAAAGCAAGAAAAAAAAGGAAAAAAATTGTAATGGAAAAGGAGACAATATTGCAACAACGACAGCAGCAACATATATTGTTTTTTTTTTAAGAAAGATAAGTGAGTCTTAGAGTGTAAATTAGTGTGGCGCACATTTGCCGAGGAAATGATTTAACAGACTGGCTAATTAAAATTGATTAAACATAAATAAATCTCTACACACATCGTTGAGAAAATTTGAGGAAATTATCTCAGAGACACACTATTTTGAAAGGCACAAAGTAGAAATACAGTAGCCGCTCGGTTATATGAACATCCAGAATAGTCGGCATCCAGAATAGTGAACAACAAAATTTAAACACATGGGGTTCTAAAGAGTGAACACAGCCTATCTCTATTATGTGAACAGCTTTCAACCGTTAATTTTTTTTAAATGTTTGTCTTATTGGAAGTTTGTTCTTCCCCGAAATAAGTGAAAAACCTCAAACTGTTGATTTTGTTAATGTTTTGAGTGTTGAGTTGTTGAGTGATTATCTTACATTTTAAAAATCGGTTCTTCCCCGAGATAGGCGTGTGCGTACGAATACAAAAAAGCTTTTTGAAGTCTTTAGTGTTTGTTACATAGTGCATCGAAGATGAAGCGCAAGGTGTTAACGTTATCTGAAAAAAGTGACATTTTGGATAAAGGTGCAAGCGTTACTTCTCTTGCACACAGATATGAAGTGGCCAAGTCAACAATTTGTGCTATTAAGAAAAATAAAAATCCGATTTTGAAAGTGACTGCAAAAAGTAAAGGAAAAATTAAAAGGAGAACATAGAGAGAAGCTGAAATGTCGTTGGAGGAGGCGAAGCTATATTATAAAAATATAACCGACTTCTTTCATGTTCATTAATTATTTAAAAAACATTAAAAATAAAAACTTAATTTAATAAAAGTCATATGAATTACTTATTTTTATTCTCTCGATTTAGTGAACTTCTCCATTTAGTGAACAGGCTCTGTTTGAATTAGTTCATATAACCGAGCGACTACTGTACATATAAAATTTTTTTTTAACAGACCTCGCATATCTAAGGGGCACAACTTTGAAGGGGGCCAAATAGTAATTGATGAATACATATAAAAATATATTTTGAGAGAATTTAAAATTCACCTAGATAATTTTTCTAACAGACCTCGTATATCTCAAGAACACTAGATACTTTGAAGACAACAAAATGAAAATTAATGAATAAATAAATATTTTTTGAGAATATGTTTATAAAATTAACCAAATTTTTGGAACAATCCTCGTATGTCTGAGGGGCTCTGTTCTAAATAGGTCACACTAGAAACTGATTAACATGCAAGTATTTTATGAGAAAATTTGAAATTCGAAAAAATTTTCTAACAGACCTCGTACATACATCTGAAGAACACAACGTTGAAGGCAACAAAATGAAAATTAATAAATAAATAAATATGTATTTTTTGAGAATATGTATATAAAATTAACCAAATTTTTGGAACAACCCTCGTATAAATGAGGGGCACTGTTTTAAATAGGTCAAGCTAGAAATTGATTAGCATACAAGTATTTTATGAGAAAATTTAAAAGTCAACCAATTTTTCTAACAGACCTCGTATATCTGAAGAACACAACGTTGAAGGCAACAAAATGAAAATTAATGAATAAATAAATATTTTTTGAGAATATATAAAATTAACCATAATTTTGGAACAACTCTCGTATGTCTGAGGATCACTGCTTTAAACGGGTTAAACTAGAAATTGATGAATATACAAATATTTTATGAGAAAATACAAAATTCACTCAATTGTTTCAACAGACCTCGCATGTTTCATGGACCCTACTTTGGAGGAGACAAAATAGAAATTATGTAATGAATAAATAAATATTTTTTGAGACAAATTGAATATCTCCGTATTTTTTTAACAGACTTCGTATATGCGAGGGAGACTACTTTGAAGAGAAGAAATTGAAATTAATGAATAAATAAATATTTTCGGATAAAAATGAAAATGTTCCTTATTTTTTGAGCAGACCTCGTATATCCAAAGGTGGAAAAATCTCAATTAGCAAATAAATAAATACTTTTTAAGAAACTTGAAACATTAATAAAATCTTCTTACAAGACCTAGAATATCTATTTTTGTGCGACTTCTCGAAATCAGGAAATTTCGAGTCCCTCAAATAGAATATCACGCAGCGATGCGAAAATCTACCGCCCGAACTATAGCAGAGGCAAGAGTGGTAAAAAATACCACTAGAACGATATCTTTTTTTTATACTAAAGAAAAAATAATAATTATACATCAAATACGCAGCGACTAGTTTTTTATTTACTACAATATATGAAAAACAAGCAAAGAACGTTGACTGACAACTTTTGCGCCACCCTGTAATTTAACACATTCCCAATTTGAAATCTCGCTCCAGGCGCTTGCTGGGAATTTGACGTACGAGTATTGCAATGCATTTCCTTACGTTCATATTGTACAGAAGAAATATTAAGTTAAGTAGTTCTTGAAAAATGCTACAACATCAACAACACACATACACACAGCATACACACACATGCATGCATTTAAAATTTCACTTCTTTTTTATAAGAACTATTTTAAATTTGTTATTTTCTGCATATTGTATAGTTTTCGTAGAAACACTCAAGTGCTTGTATTCATGTATGTGGCATGGAAGAATGTATTGAAAAATATATGCAACAAAATGTTGCCATAAACTTGACACCCTTTTCTCCTTTTTAAAGGGTTTTCTATTTTTTATTTCTAATAAGAGAAATATTTTATCGTCTTGTTCACATTCACATTGTCAAGCAGGAGATAAAAAAATAAAATTTGTATATCTTTGACATGTGCTCGATATTACATACACAATTGTACTACAGTAAACACACACACACACACACATACGCACACATACAAGTCTACTTACAGTCATTGACAATTGCAAAATTTGTAAAAAAAAATTTTTTTTGTAGATCAAGTTAATGAAGAAATTCGTCACTTACCTGAAAAGAAACAAAAATTAAAAGAAAAATTAGTTTGGTAAAAAAAATTTAATTAAAAAATCGATTGATTTATTTTATAGATGACAGACTACACAGACTACACATTGTTGCAAGAGTTTGTTAAAAGAAAATTTAAATTCTTGCCAAATTTCCAGTACACGGGCAACAGGGATTCTCCAGTTTTGGATGTCGAAAGTGAAATTAAAATTTCGATTGCGATAGAACTTTTATTAAATTATAAATAAATTCTAGATGGGCTGCAGCAGCCAACCCTTTTGGCTTTTAAAGTTCCCAACGATACTTCAACGCGGCCTGTGACGTAGCCCTATGCAATAAAGCCAAAATCTGTGCAACTTTTTTTACAATCTTGCATGCACAGTAGGCCGACCATAATTACGTTACGTAAGCTAAATTCACATCTGTCAAATATTTGACGATATAAACGTAATCACATTTTTTTACAAACGTTTCTTTAATATTTCATGTGAATGTCCAACAAATGGAACAGTAAAATATAATCCTCGTTCTGTATTGAATTTGTGTAACAAATAGCCACGTTTTAAAAACATTTTCCCAAAATTATAAAAAATTAAGCCAGAAATTATTGGTTACGATTATTCCATCAAATATCTGATAGACGTGAAGTTTTAACTATTTTTAAAAGTTCTTTGGTTATTAAACGCTTTACATTCTTCGTAAAAGGTTAAACTTCTTACTGACCAACTGACATTAGGTGACAGATATTTGACAGCTGTCAGCCTTGCCAGACTGGAAGCTTTAAGACCATCAAATCGAAAACCCGTTACGACTGTAATTGTATCTTTCCAGGGGAAGGATACAACAGAAACTGTATTGAACACAATAGAAATTAGAACTATTAATTGCTGGTAAAATTGTTAATTTTGATGCCAATGCAATAAATTTTTTTGACGCGGTGTATTCGCTTAAAATGTATTGGAATCACTAAAAAAAATATAATTTCGTAACAAATACTATTTAGGGACTTTCTAATTGACACCAACGATATATAAATAAATAATATTGATATCAGTGCCCAACCATTTACAAAAGTGCTTAAAATGACTTTGGATTTTTTTATTCACTGTTTTATTATAAGCTAAGAAGCTAAAACTAATTTTGTTGTAAATTGTACTAGAATCGAAATAATTTATTTACCTGAAATCTTAATATTCAAAGCTATTCTGTATAAAATGGTGAAAGTTATATATTTTTTATTTTTGACAGAAGTTAATAAAACTTTCAATTGAAATTAATAAGATGAAATTCCAACTAAGATGCAAGCAAAAATTGTGAAATCAAAAACAATATATATTACAAAAAAAAATTTTTAAATCGATACATAAATGGACTGAATCGAAATAGAAATGGGATGACCAGTTCATTAGACGACTAAGTCGAGAATATGCATATGTACAAGGGGTACCCCAATTTAGTGTTACTTTACAGTCGAAAAAAACTTACTAAAATCCGTAACATTTCTGACACAAGAATAGTTTTTATGCATTTTTTTAATAAAAATATGGAACACATTTTATTAAAAATTCACAAAAAAATTTTTTTTTGTGTCACAAATTTTACGGATTTTATTAATTTTTTTTCCTTCTCCTGTAAGGTAAGAAAAATCGAGTTACAAATTTTTTAGATTAAGCCATGCATACAATTAAATATTTGGCACAAATGACCCATTTGATAGGATCCAATAATTGGCAATCCCTTTTATGTATTTTACAATCACATATTACATGAAAAGCTTTAATTCGCATAAGCAAATTGTGTGTTGTAATTTAGAAAGAAAAATATTTGGTGGTAAAGCTACAAACAAAAATTTTCAAACAAAAATATTTATTTCTTAAAATCACTGTAAAAATACATGCCTAAAAATATAAGTATAACCACGCAGAACTCGCTATAAATAATTTCACATTAGCATCTAAAACAACAAAAATTCAATCAAAATGAACACAAACCTTCATTATAATAATACACGCTTTGTTTTGTTCATTTGCATACACTTCTTCTTGCCATTGGAATTACAAAAAAAAAAAACAAAAAAGAGTACCATACAAAGAGAACGAAAACGCCACACTTTTTTTATAACACTAAAATGCACTATATTTGCGCATACATATGTACATTTATACATACAGATTTATATATGTACATATATATAATTTGAACTTGGATACACACTAAGTATGTACATACAACATACATACATACATGCATATAGAATATTAAATGGCAACACAATTAATACACTTTCACCTCACTTGAACTTCATTCATTTTTGTGTAGTGCATTCAATATTCAATTTAGCATATTTTTTTAACTACTTAATTTAACAAAACACAATAATTATTTATTTATTTAACTACACATTCAACAAACAAACCGCACCGCTTTAAAAGTACCGCAAAACTAAAGAAAAGTTACAACATTAAAATGTATGTATGCAATCTATTAATGAGTGAGAGAGAATGAGGTGGGGAGTAATAATTTACTGCTGTTATGAAATATGAGTAATTGCACAACAACAATTATTAAGGGATTTATTTTTCACCTTCTTATGAGGTGATTAAGCAAAAAGAAGATGCTTAAAAGAAATGGAGCACAATATTGTGCACCTAAAATGTACTTAATAAAAATAAATGTAAATGCATACAACCACTCGTACATACATACATATTTATAAATACGCATTTGTTTTTGCAGAGAATTGTAATCTGTTGAAATGTTACTCAGCACTAATTTGATTTAAAGTACCCGCAGGTCCATATATTTTAATATAAAACAAGTAAGAACGTTGTATTCGACCTGGTTTATTCTTAAATACCCTCCAGGGCGTTTTTATAAGAGCTTGCCGATTTGAAATTTAAATAAAACACATGCCAAATTATGAAATGGCCAAAAAAAAAATTTTATTTGGTAGATAATTTCTGGTCATTTAACATTTAAATATAATTTAGGGCATATGGCCACCACGACTATTTTGCACAAAGGTCATTCTGGAGGTCCAATTTTCGACCACCTTTTCAAGCATTTGAGGGCGTATTTCAGCAATGACACGTTGAATACTGGTTTCCAAAGCGTCAATCGTTGCTGGTTTATCCACGTAAACCAATGATTTCAGGTATCCCCACAAAAAATAATCGAGTCCGGTCCATTTCTCGAAATAATGTTGTCGTTGAAATGTTCTTTCAATAAGTCCATTGTTTCGCCCGCAGTATGACAAGTGGCACCATCCTGTTGAAACCACATTTCGTTTACATCCATATCTTGAAGTTTTGGCTCCAAAAATTCATTGATCATGATTCTGTATCGATTTCTATTCACGGTAACGCGTCGTCCTTCCTCATTTTTAAAGAAATAAGGACCGATGATTCCACCAGCCCATAGACCGCACCAAACAGTACATTTATCGGGATGCATTGGAAATTCTTGAACGGCGTGTGGATTATCTTTGCTCCAAATACGGCAATTTGGCTTGTTGATTCAACCAAAATTCAACCAAAAATGCGCCTCATTACTGAAGAGAATTTTGCGGTAAAAAAGCGTATAAACATTTTTAATTGAACACTGTTTTTGAAAATAAATTTCCACGATTTGGAAGCGTTGTTCTGGAGTTAACCTGTTCATGATGATTTGCCAAACAATACTGAGTAGAGACGTCACTTTAAACTGTCAAAACAGCTGTCAAACAACAGAGTGATTCGTATAAAAAGAAAAACTTCATAAAAAAATACCCTTTAGGAGCAGCCTGGCTGACACACCTTTCCAACAGCATAAAAGCAATTTACATAATTTTTGCAATTAATATTTTATATCGACACGCATAAAGGCGACAGAGATACATTACAATTGTTTAACCTGCTGAGTTAGAAATCCTTTAAGAAATTTCCCAATGTGCCCAAATTTAAAACTCTATTTTGACAAGGTCCCTCCAGGAAGGGTCGGTGGGGTAGACATCTTACCTTTGTTGTAAAAACTTATGGTGATTAATTTTGTGAAAAAGCGTAACATGTTATTATACCCTACAAAAAAGAATTTGGAGGCTATATTCACTTTGTCATTCCGTTTGTAACGCATCGAAATATCCATCTCAGACCCCATAAAGTATATATATTCTTGATCAGTGATGAAATCTAAGACGAACTGAGCATGTCCGTCCGTCTGTGGAAATCACGATTCAGTCCAAACGAAAAGAGCTAGACTCTTGAAATTTGGCATAAATATATTTTAAAACCTAGAGCAGGTTAAGTTCGAAGATGGGCTAAATCGGGCAAGAGGGAAAAAAGTTCTCCTAAGAAGAACTAAACCAACCCAGAAAAAACAACATAATTTTTAAAGTTTTTTTGGTTATTTTGTTAAGCAAATGATATATTTTTATGTCAAATACGGTCCAACGCCTTAAACTTGGAGCCATTAAATAAAATAAAAATATTTTTTGACCCCGCCCACTTTAGTGAGCGTTATTATAGGCAAAAATAGCATAAAAATTTAACAAATTGTTTTACTTAAGCCTATATTCCTTAAAAATAACACTTTTAAGCTTTAATGACGAAGCTGAGACGAAACCTGGTACTACTCTGCCCTACCCCCTCCTTCCCCTTCGCCCCCTAAATGACCCTACCAAAAAAAAAAAAAATTTTAAATTTTGTATATAATCATCCCAAGCATTTATCTTTAGAGTTATATGACTGCCGATTTCTGCCCTACCTCCCCCCCCAACCTCTTCCTTTGCCCCCTAAATGACCCTACCAAAAAAAAAAATTTTTTTTTAAATTTTGTATATAATCATTCCAAGCATTTATCTTTAGAGTTTTATGACTGCCGATTTCTGCCCTACCTCCCCCCCCCCCCCTCTTTCTTTGCCACCAAAATGACCCTACCAAAAAAATTTTTTTTTTAAATTTTGTATATAATCATCCCAAGCATTTATCTTTAGAGTTTTATGACTGCCTGTTGCTGCCCTACCCCATCCTCCTCCTTTGCCTGCTAAATGACCCTATTAAAAATATATATATATAAATTTTTTTTTATTTTGTGTATAATCATCCCAAGCAATTATTTTTACAGTTTTATGTGTATCTGTTTCTGCCCTACCCCCTCTCCCCCTTCGCCCTTTAAATGACCCTATCAAAAAAAAAGAAATTTTAATTTTGTATATAATTATCCCAAGCATTTATTTTTAGAGTTTTATGACAAAGGTGAAATATTTCCCCCACAGCCCTTGCCAGAGCGACCCCGCCAAAATACAGTTTTTATAGCCTCCAAAGAGAATTGTGATGAAGTCTAAGACGGTCTAGCAATGCCCATACGTTCGTCTGTGGAAAACATGATATTGTATATTTTTGAACCCCGCCCCCTTTAGTGGGCGTTGACATACGATATTATATAAAGGAACTCTGTCCCACCAAGTTAAACATATCAAATTCACTTACTAAATATTTGGAGGGTATTTAAGATTCGACCCGGTCGAATATAACGTTTTTACTTGTTTATTTTATATTAAACCCACAAAAAACAAAGAGAATGCAAAGCAACAGACAAATGTACATACATACATTGTTATGTTTGTACATAAGCTACATACGTTGCTGTCTTGCTATATCATTTTTATATATGTACGTATAACCACGTCACTATTCTCTTTGCTATGCATAATCACTTTCAATACCGACTGCCAAGCAACGAACAAACACATACTCTTGCATCTTACAACTTACACCTTACACTTGCGTATGTATTGAAACTGATAGTTTACTGCCCTAGAGGTGCTCGTATAGATGTTGACACATCAAAAAAAAATCATCATCGAAATAATTAAATTTTTGGGGTAATTAAGTGTAGAAAAAAAATTTTTTTATACTTTATTTAGGATGCAAAGATGGGTAGAGGTATAGGCCTGGGGAAGATCAGAGAACATCTTACCTTCGTCGCAAAGGCTTAAAAATTTAATTTTTAAGGAATGCAGCCTTAAGGAATACAATTTGTTAAATATTTACACCAATTTTCCATACAATATGTTACTTCAACGCCCACTAAAGGGGGAGGGGGTCCAAATATAAAGTTTTCTGATTTTCTGACTCCAAGTTTAATGCTTTGAAACTTCTTTGACATAAAAATATATCATTATATTATACTTTAATAAACAGTAAATAAAAGAAAACGTAAGAGTTCAAAAAAGGCAGAAGTGTCAATTATTAAATAAATTAAAGGTCCTTAAATACTTTGCAGTGCGCTAATAACTGTTCAATATGTTTAGTTCTTGGAACATGATTCTTTGCTAAATAAATTTATCAGCACGATAGATTGGATTTTAAAAGATAAGGACCAAAATAATTGTTATAGTATTTACCAAAAATTAGTGAAAGCGCTTATACAGCGTTTGGCATTCTGTGAGTAATATGTAGTACATGATTTTACCTTCTCCTGCAAAATTACTACTACATATTTCCAAAAAGTACATTAACAAAACTTATACTTTTAAAAAGTATGTTTTAGAAATTAGATTTTCAAAAATCATATTTTCAAAAAATAAATTTTCTGAAAAGTATTATTTCCAAAAATTCCACTTCGCAAAAGTACCCCTTGCAAAAAGTGCGGTTTTCAAAAACGAGTCTTAAATGAAGTTTTTTATAAAAGCACTTTTTGTCGAAAAGTTACTTGAAGAGAAAAGGTGGTTAAAACCAAGAATGATAAAATAAAGATTACGCCAACAAGCTGAAATAAAAATACTTTTCTGCGCATGATGGAACTCTGACGTCACTCAACATGTGTTCTGATTGGCTAATAAAATTCAACTGGAGAACTATTATGTTAATATAAAAACTGAACAGTGGGGCAAATTGCAATTTTTCAAATTAAATTTGTTTGATAATAAACAATTTTAAAAAATTATTTTATTTTCCACTTTTTTTTATTTGAAATTGTTAAATTATAGTTATTTTATATAAATATTGAACCCAAGTGCTAATTATTTTTCTTTTTTCCCCACTCAAAACATATTTGCAAAATAACAGCCATAACTTCCTTTGAGCTTCATTTCTTGGAAAACTATAAAATGACGCACCTTTTTGAAAACAAACAAAATTTTTATAACAATATTACATTATAACACAATTATTTCTCACTAGTTTTTTTTGTTGTCACTTTGTTTACAATTGCCCACTGCACATTTCATGCTTGCTCTTTTTGTTCTCTTTTCTCTTCAGTTTAGGTTTTTTGCTTACAGTTTATGAGCTTAAAAAATCAAGTTTTAATAAGTTTTTTACACTTTAAGTTATTTAACAATTATTTTAATATATTTATTTTAATACATAACACAATTTATTATAAAATATAACACAAAACTTGCACTTTCATAAATCCGATTTCATTTGCTTGTTGGAAATCTCTCTGAGTAAATTGGAAATCTCTCTGAGTAAATTGTGTGAAGAGTTGCCAAATTTAGCATAAAATATTAATTTTGTACGAGAAAGTATTAGTTTTGCATATAATAAACATTTGGCAATCTCTTCGAAGGAACAAATACGTCATCAAACGGTATATCATGCGCAAGGCGTAATCTTTATTTTATCATTGTTGGTTAAAACATTTTTGTTTAAGCAGGCAATTTTTTTTAATATATATGTACTTATTTAAAAATTGCTTTTTAGAAAAGGAAGTTTTTGGTAAAACAAGTGTTTTATTATAAAAATAAGAAAACAATATCTTATTGACTTAAGTCAAGGGACAGAGCTGAATATAACCGACTATATATTTTAAAAATGCTTCAAAAAGTCGGAAAAATGATCCTAATGTTCGCGGGCGGGTCAACGTTTTTACTAGGATCCGCCCATAAAATAGCGGGTAATATGCTAATGCGTACCCCCTGGGGACAAGAATTTAAATGAGTTTGATCCTGGATCAAACATGCATTTGTAAATTACACCTACACACGAGCATTTCAAAATACATCAAATTTCTAATTCCACTTTTAAAATGTGTATGAGAAAAAATTTAAAAAATAAAATCAATGAGTGTTCGAACTCACGGGCGATGTGTTAACACCTTTTTATTTATTTATTTTATATTAAACCCACAAAAAACAAAGAGAATGCAAAGCAACAGACAAATGTACATACATACATTGTTATGTTTGTACATAAGCTACATACGTTGCTGTCTTGCTATCTCATTTTTATTTATGTACGTATAACCACGTCACTATTCTCTTTGCTATGCATAAGACAACACCGAAGATCAACATAAAACACTTTTTTAATATTACTCCAAATTAATACTCCGAATTAAAACACTTAAATCTCCGCTCGCCGATATCGGATCGCCTTGATTTTTGGCCTAAACTCTTCGTCGAAACCCGCACTAGCGTTTTAATCCAAAAATTAATAAAATCGGCTATGAATTTCCGGAGAAAATCGCGTGGGAAAATTATATGAAAATGGCCCAATAATCACTTTCAATACCGACTGCCAAGCAACGAACAAACAAACTCTTACACTTACACTTGCGTATGTATTGAAACTGATAGTTTACTGCCCTAGAGGCGCGCGTATAGATGTTAACACATCAAAAAGTTGAAATTTCTTTTTCTCTTTTATCCAATGACTAGAACCCCAATGTTTGCTGGGTGTGTAATGATGCTGCTTTATATTGACACACATATCGATGAATATGTGCATCTTTTGCGAATTAAAAACTAAACACTTTAAATGCTAAAACCCTCCCACACAGACTAGGAATTAGATGAAATTTTTCCCATTTATAGCAACAACGCGGTACCTTTTCAATACACTCGCACTTATGGTACAGAATATATGGCTTGATTGCTGCTTAGATTAACCTGCTTTTGGTTGAATACTCCATTGTTAGTCCTACTGACAATTAGCTGCAAACAGCCATAAATGCAAATTATGAACGTTCGCGTAACTCATTTAACTGCTATTTTGGTCAGACATGAAATAAATATTGAAAAGAAGGCTGTAGTGGAAAAATGAAAATTGCCAGAGATTAGAAAACCCCAATGCTTTGATTTAATATGAGGTTTTGAAACTAAATTTGCTTTGGCAGAAAAGTGATTTTAATTAGGCTGAGGCTTGTAATATATTGCGGAGGAAGAAAGAACTGGGCATTTGGGGAAAAGTTTAATGTTAATTATTTTTAGCCCAAATACGACACTTGTTTGCATGTATTTAACGTATTTATGTATGCATTTATTTACACACATATGTACATGCATATACATATGTTGTATTGAATATTTATCTTTTGAAAATATGATTTTTGAAAATTTAATTTCTAAAACATATTTTTTAAACGTTTTGGTAATGTACTTTTTGGAAAAAAGTTCTTTTTGAAAATTGTACTTTTTGAAAAGTGTACTCTTGCAAAAAAAGGTTATTTTACAAAAAGGGCATTTATGTACTTAAAAATTGCTTTTCTGAAAAAGTACTTTTTTCCCAAAAATTTTTGGAAAAAGTGTTTTTTTCCAAAAAGTACCGTTCTAGAAAATTATGATTTTTTAAATAAATAGCTTTTCTTAAAATTACTTTTTATATAACTACTCTTTTCAAAACGTGCGAATCTCAAAAAGTACCTTTTAGCCAAAAATGTTTACCAAAAATTGTGTTTTCAAAAATGACATTTTCAAACAAAGTACTAGTTCCAAAAGAACCATTTCACACTAACACCATTTTCAAGAAGAGCTGTTTCCAAAAAAAAACATATTTTTTTGAAAAGTACTTTTTTGACAAGTACTTTTTGCAAGGAGTATATTTCAAAAATGTACCAAATCTATTGTCAAAGCCCTTTAATGCCAATGTTCAAGAGTACGCTATATCAGTTAATAATATTTAACCCAGATGAAAAATATTTTAATTATATTAATATTCTTCAAACTTGTAATTTTAGTACCGTTTTCCCTTAGTGGCCCCTTTTACTTTTTTTGTCCCTATCGGAAAGAAACGCACTTTTTATAATTTCAGCTCTTGCAGAGTGGTAAGCAAACAAAACTATTTGTACATGCTTGTTGTGTGTACTTTATCATTACAGAAATAGTACCGCAAATGGGTACAATTTATAATTGTGAATTTTCAAAAAGTACCAACACATGTTCAATTTTTTTTTTTTTTTTAGAAAAATAGAACGTCCAAAAAAGCTTTCCACTAGCGACGTTCGAGTGTTGAGAAGATATATATTGTGCAAAAAGTACTAAAATTCAGTTTTTAACCCTTTTGGAACTCATTAAAGGCCATATCCCTTTCCGGCCCCACCTACAAAAATGTGTAGCTAAATTTACCGTGCATTGAAGAGCCGTTTATTTCAAATTGAGTGCTTGTTATTTTTTGTGTTTGTCCTGTTTCAAAGGACATACAAATCGTACGAGTCCAAAAATAGATTTGATTTATGATTCTTAAATTCTAGTTATCACACACTGAAAATTTCATTAAAATCCATCAACTTTGAAATTCCTTGGGCCGTAGTGGGATATGTACATCAAAAAAAGTACCAAACATATATCGGGTTATTTTTTTACCACTCTGCGGGATATGAAAGATTAGATTAGTTTTATAATTAAATATATGACAATTTAAATAAATTACTTTTTTTCAATATTTAATTGTGCCAATTGAAACAAATTATTAAAACAAATTGTTAAAACAAATTATTGTTCATTTTTAAGAAAAATTCATACATAATTTAAAAACAAATTATTAAAAATAATAATGACCGAAAAAGGGATATTTTTATATTAGAACTCAAAGCCGGCAAAACTTTTCGAAAAATCTGCAGATATACGAGAAGATAAACAGCAAAACAACAATAAAAATGCACTTAACTCAAAAAACTACTATTTGCCAATAGTTAATATTTTCCTTAAGTGTAAAAAACACACACTCGCACTCTAGTGCAAAAGTGTGTTACAGCTTTAAGCAAACGTTTTTATTAAAAAAGGAAATCACCACATCATAGTTGTCCGCCTAGCAGAATTATCAAATATATGATTTTGTTCACTTTAATACAGATGCATTGCTTTCAAATACTTTAATTTTCTTTACCAATCCCTTTTAAGTCAAAAACAAATTCTCCTTTTGCCCCAAAAACCAACATTTACATACGCAAAAGTCTTAAACATCGTCAGCCGAAAACTCCGTTTCATTTTTAACAAAAACTTGTTTGCCCTAAAAACGTTTAAGTTAATTAATTTGAAAACATTTAATTTGAACATTTTTTTTCTTTCATTATTTCCCTATTATTTCTCTATAAACTGTAACTGTTTTACTGGGCGTAACGGCAGTTGTGTGTGTGCAATTTTTTGGCGCCTAATTGTATGCCGTGTATAATAAGTAATTTAGTGGTGTAAGTGTGCACTGTGTGGCTCATAATATTTATAGAGTGACCATTATAAAGTGATGAGGATTTTTTTTGCGTGTAACTCGGTTACACATTGAATTTGCACATGTTTTCCAACGCACACACGCACGCACACGCACACACACTTCCTGGCACTGGTCAACATTTACAGGCAATAAAATTGTGGTAGTAAGTACCTGCTAAGCTACCAACTTAAATAGTGGAGAGTATTTAGCTGACAAAACAGATAATAAAATTGTAAAAGCTTTTGTTATGGCCAGGCCAGCTTAATAGCGCCAGCATTTAAGTTTATGGAGTTTAGGACAAAATAATATGTGCGTGTGTGTGTGTTATTATAGTTTTCACAATTTATTCTCCAAAAAGAAACAATCTTCGAAGCACATAAACAGCAGGATTTTATTTTAGCTCAAAAGCTGCTTAACAAATGGATCTGTTTCTAAGCGAAATATAATAAATTAAGAAACAACAACAACAACAAAAAATAACAGCATATTGCAAACGTTTTTAGCTTTCTGCTACAAATTCTTTTATGGCCCGTTTGTCTAGTTTTTTATTTTCGAAATGTCTAGTCATGCTGTTTAGCACTGACCTGTCTCTTCTCTTAGTCCTGCTGTCAATCTTAATTTTCAAATGTTTATATTAAAATGTTTATTGTCTTATTGGGCTTACAACACTGTGTGTGTGTGTGTGTGTGTGTGGGTTGGCTTATTGCTATAATGATTGCCTTGGCCTTGATGTGCCATAATGTGTACTGAGTGTTAAATAAAAGTTAACAACTTAAACTGACAAAAAAGAAAAAAATAAAACAAATCATTTTATAGCTGCCAAGAGGTTAAATATACGAGTATTACATGTCATGTTTAACAACAAAAGTGCTTTTGGATTTTAACTTTTCATCTGTGGAATGGGATTAGGCTCCCTTAGGAGCTGTACTTTGGATAATTATTTTATTTTAAAAGGAAATTTTTGTTCAGTTGCCGGTGCACAGACTGTTGAGTTGTAGGGCAAAGATTTAACTCAATTGTGCAGAAAAGTGTTATAAATTCAAAAAAGTTTTTGTTAAACTTGTCCTGGTTTTCCAATAAAAATATTTTCTTGTTGTATTTTTTATAATATGAGACTATTTGTGCTAGAAACCAGTGGCTGGGAAAACATTAATGCATTAAACACATTCACGACAGCAGGCTACCGACTACAACCTGACAGAAATAAAATACATATGTAAATGATTCTTTTCACGGCTACACGGCAGGTTCTTGTCCGTGCTACTTTTGTAGTTGTAGTCAAAATAAACTAATTTCTATTTTCATAGGCGGCAATAAATAAATTAGTGCTGCCAACACAGTGAAACATCTTAAATAAATAAGCGTTTAAAAATATTTTCAAACTGGTCAAAAATATAAAAATTGTTAAAAATAAAAAAAAGTAATAGCCCTTTCAACAATAAAAATTATTTTGTAATTTTTATTTATTATTCCTTCGGCTGTTATTTTTTATTTATTTATTTATTTTTTGTTATATTTCCTAGAATATAGGACGCATATAAGCGATATGGGTAACATTTCAAAGTATTCCAAAATGTCTTTCTCTGGGTAGACATATTTTTCAAATTTATTCACCTATTGCAAGTATTACTAAATTTTGATAAATGAAATTTATTTGTTGGTGGTTAAGCAATGTCTATATGCATTTCATTGGTGCTTTACCAAATCGTCAGTAGTCATTATTTATATACTACTGACGATTTGGTAAAGCACCAATGCAATGCATATAGACATTGCTTAACCACCAACAAATAAATTTCATTTATATATAATAGTATTGTGACAACAATGTGTCAAATAGAAAATTTCATAACAATTAAATTTTGAAATTTTATATCTGACTTTTAAGTAAAAATTCCATTATATTGAAAAAATGTGGATGCAACGACATTTGAACTCTAATTTTGTATATATTTGATAGCCGGTATCGATAAAAGACGTGCGTTAGGTCACAAATGAATTAACTCATAAACTCATTTTCATAGTGCCACAACAAAAAAAGGACAGCAAAATGTATTTATTACAAATGCAAAAAGAACAAATAAAGTGTTTTTATTATTAATTGTGTTTCCATCTATAAATAGATTTAGAATAAGCGCTTTTTTATATATGAAAGTGGCACCACTAAAATGAGATGTTGACAATGTAGCTGCCGTCTCAAAAATAATCAAGTAGCTGACTACAAGGCGACGATTGTAGCCAACGGCTTTTGTAGTCGTATGTTTCGTGTGGCCTGCTGTCTCGAATGTGTTTAATGCATAAAGTGTTTTTATTATTAATTTTGTTTCGATGTATAAATAGATTTAGAATAAGCGCTTTTATTTTTATATATGAAAGTGGCACCACTAAAATGACATTTTGACGTTGTGGCTGCCTCGTTCAAAATAATTAAGTAGGTGACAATTTGGTTTTTCTGAAAAATATATAATTATTTTAAAAAATATACTAATTTTTATAGATTAAAACTTGGTTGTCCGGCATTGGTTCAATTCAGTAATTAAATTTTTAGAATAAAAACTGCGATGAAATAATAGAAATGTTGATCGTTGGACATTAAACTTTTTCAATGTTTCATTTTGAAGAAAGAAATTGATAAAATCGTGAATAATAAATAATAATAATATTGATTATAAAAATAATATTAAAAACGACCTCATCATCTTTATAACTCGGCAAATATACCAACAATCGGGCTAATATTTGCAGCAGTCACAGCTACTGAACTCAAAGATTAGATGACATCATATAGAATCCCTCATGCGGTATTAATAAAATATTCGTATGCAAGTGTGTGAGAAAATATATGTATGTGCGTATATTGTGTTTGTTTAGTACGAATACAAATGCAAACAATTCAAATAATCATCAAAGCTTGTCAAAACTAATTGTACTTAATGGAAGGATAAATAGAATCATACAACTTAAATGAAACAAAAACCCACACACTCCTGCAAATGAGCTGCTACAGTCCATTTCGTTCATAAATGTTAATCTTTGAACCACTCCCTTAAGCTCTTTTGCAGAAGAAAACAAGAAAGAAAAAGTACGGGAAGCCTAGAAATCTACTTTCGGTTATTCGTAGATGGGAATAATTTTGGTTCATTGAGTTTGACATGCACACGCTCGCTCCCAAATAAATATTTATAAGATTTCTTATTATGTAAACAACATACCCACATAAACGAGGTTTGTGTCAAGAAATAAAAATAATTTTCTAATTTTGTGGGTTACGCACATTTTTCGGTACATTCGTGTATAATATTTGTTTCAAGCTTCAGCTATTTGGCATGTTGAAAAAAAACATATGAGACAAAACCAACGTCGTAAATATGCCTCAGCCACTGTATTTAAAAGCTTTGGCTGCCTGAGATTTGTACCTGTTTCCAAGATTGCAGAGAGCCATGAAAGGACGGCGTCCTGCAAAGAACCGAAGAGAAAGGAACCGAATTCGAGAGATAAATCAAGGGTATTAAAAATAGTGCATAACAGAACTGCATCCAAGACTCGAAAGCATGTTGGCACAAGTGCCTTAAATCTGATGTGGAGTACTTTGAAAGGAAAAATATTGGAAATTAATGAATAAAATCCATAATTGTAATGTATAAAAATTCACCAGATTTTTTGAACAGACCTCGTATGCTTGAGACGATTATACCAAGACAAATAAAGTTAATAGAATGTACTCGACATGCGAATTTTTACGAAACATAAAAAGATTGCAACATTTTTGAACAGACCTCGTATATGCTATGGAGACTACTTTGAAGTTGACACAATAAAAACAAAATATATTACAAAAATTTTGTGAGAAAATTTTAAAATTATGTTATTTTTTCAACTGACCTCGTATATTCGAAAATAATTTATTAATATATAATAAAAACCACCAACAAAATTTGCCTAGTCTATAAAAAATTTAAATGTTACCTAATTTGTTGAACAGACCTCGCATATTCGAAGGAGACTATTTTGTAGGGGACACAATAAAAATTAATGCAGGAATAAATCTTTTTTTTGAGAATACTGTAAATTAAAAAAATTTTTTTTAACAGACCTCGTATGTCGGAAGCGAACATTTTTAAAGGGGACACATTGAATATATAAATTTTCGTCAGAAAACAATTTCATATACATATGTATATGCATATTTATATACATATACATAGTAGTAAGTTTCTGAACAGACCTCGTATATATTTGGTGAAATACATTAGATTGAACAATATACATATGTACATATGTAAGTACAGATGTAACAACAAAATTTTTTTTTGAAAACTTAAAATTCATGTTATGTTTTTGAACAGACCTCGTATATTGGAAGCGAACTTCTTTAAAGAGTATACATTAAATATATACATTTTTGTCAGAAAACAATTTCATAGATATATCTAATATATGTATGTATATAAAAAATTTCTGAACAGACCTCGTATATATTTGGTGGAGTACATTAAATTGGAAAATATATGTATGTAGGTATTGATGCAGCAATAAAAACAATTTTAAAAACTTAAAATTCATCGTATCTTTTTGAACAGACCTCGTATGTGCTTTTATTCTTATTTACTTACAATTTTGCAAGCCAAATTATTAAGTTAATATTTGTGCATGTCCTGTGCAAACAATAAGTTACACGTTTTCTTAATGTTGAAATAAATGGTGGGGTTGACCGAATGAAAATAAACTGAATAGAGAGAGCGAAAATAAAAAAAAAATTAAATCCAGGGGCAGGATAGTGCTTCAAGCCGATGAACACAGTGTTAAATTTCCGTGATACCCATAGAAAATTTTGTTATTTTTATTAACAGAAAAATTGCATATATTTATTCTGTGTAAAATGAGCCACTTTACAAATAAAATAATGAACGACTGAGTTCAATTCATTTTAATTTCTTTTCAGTTGTCGGCCTACAATAAGAAAACCAAAATTAATAAAATTTAAACGATTTCATATTTCCAGGTGTTCGGGTTTGATTAGAAAACTCTTTTGAAAAATAAACAAGTGTTGCATGCAACTCGTTCGTCCTTTCTCCTTCTTAACATAAATAATTCGAAAGTAAATTATTTTGATTGCCCAACCAAGCAACTGTGCCTCACAAATACACACAAGAATCTCAACAAATGTTAGTTGGAGTTTTGTAAAGGAATAAATAATAGGCAGACAAGCAGACAGATTGACTGACTAATTGTCTTACATTTCGGTGAATTGATTTACATGGACTTGGCTCGCTAACGTGGCATCTATCTATTCTCTATTGTTCTTAATCATTTGTTTTGTGTTCAACTTGAGGAAACAAAAACAAATTCTGCAAAGCCCAAATAACACAAATTGCTAAATAATAGTAAATAATGATATTATCCTTAAAGGTACATATACATGTTATATGTATGTGTGTGTGTGTAACATGAAATTTTAAGGCCATGAGAGGTGAATTTGGTTGCCATTAGAAGTTGTTTTCTTGGGCATTGTTTGCTGCTGTAATTACGAGTGTTAAATTTGTATGAAATTAGTTCTTCCAATTTTTTGTTTTCCTTTTCTTAGTGTTGGTTATAAAATTCAATTTACATGGTCCTTTGAGAAATTATTATTAGTCTTAATTAAATATTTATTTATAACAGAAATATTTATTTAGTTGGTAAAGACAACAACCGACCGACAATGCAGTAGTTAACACTTTCTGCTTCGTTTCTTGGCTAAGTTTATTAATTGTATTTTTAAAATTGAATAAATAAAATAAATAGGAAAATGTTTATTATATGGGGAAATCATGACTGCTACAAATATAACAGTTCGTATAACAGTTAACCCATTCTCAACCGCTAGCGGGCAAGATCCTACAGATATTTAAAATTCTTTATAGCAAAAAAATACGAAAGCTTTATACCAGCCAGTAGTCAACCCAACGATGCACATTTAATTTTTTTTCTTTTGATTTTAAATGCTGCATTTTCCTCTTTCAAGTTTCCTGTTTTATTTTATTTTTTATTTTTTTATTGCCATTAACTTGATAATTATTATTGAATACCGCCCAGAGTTGACAAGCAGTTTGTGTGGTATATTTACACAATAATCCTGGAAAGTACACACAAACACACAAACGAATTCATATATTGAGTTCAACAATGAAAGCACTGGTATGACTATTATCAGCATCATCTTTTTTTTTTTTCTTCCACTCATTAGAGGAGACCGAACAAAAGTTAACCGCAATAAGCGTGAACTGAATAATTTTCCTACACTAGGAATGTATGAATGCAACGTATTCATCTTAATTAATTTGCCCACAAACAATTGATATTCGAGATGTATGAAGAAGAAAGATGGAAATCGCAGGAGTTGCATTGTGTGGCAAGAGCTCAAAGAAATCCTGGCATCAAAGATTGCCAGGAATCGATTATCCTATTATATTTATTTGTATTCCTTGTGCAGTAAATTTTAAACTCATTATACAAAATTATTTCAAGAATTAATTACAATTTAATAAATAATTTTACATGACAAAAACTTTGGGTAACTTAATAAATAGTTAAAAGTTTTTTATTGGCTTAAAAAGTAATAAGAAGTGCGTATAAATTCGCTTGTTTTTAATTATAAAGTCTTGCTTATTTTTAAGATGCGCCCCATTTCTATTATTGTCGCAATCTTGCATAAACAAACGCCATATAATTTGTATTCTATAGGAATTGCATGAATTATACCTAATTTTTTTAACAGGCCTCGTGTATTTGTGGAGATTACGTTAAAGAAAAGCCAATATATGTATATTAGTGAAGAAATAAATATTTTTGAGAAAAATTTTAGTCTACCAAATGTTTTGAACAGACCTCGTATATCTCAGGAGAAAATGGCAAACACTATCTTTTTTATTAATTGTATTTTTAAAATAACAATATTAAAATTTACACTATTTTTTTTAAATATCCCTCAAAATCGCATAGCTTTTTCGAAAACTTTCCAAACAACTCAAAATTTATCGTAAATCTGAGTATATCTGAGCCTACTTTGAGGGAGACACAATAGAAGTTAATGCATAAATAAATCTTTTTTTTTTTTATAAAATTTGCATTTGGCCAGTTTATTGAATTTGTTGAAATTATTACCTTTTAGCTAATTTTTATATATTTTAATTTACCTAATTTTTTGAACAGACCTCGTATATCTAAAGAAAACTACTTTAAATGGGTTTAAATATTTAAAAAAAATATTTGTTTGGGAAAAATTAAAATTCTCCTCCTTTTCGGAACAGACCTCGTATGTTGTGCCAAAAATCGTACTAATTCTGGAAACACAAAATTCGAAAGAATTCAAAACTTATCGTATAAAAGAGAGCGACCACACAAAAAAACTTAATGAATAAATTGTCGTTATTTTTACAGAAAAAAAATTTAATTTTAACTTATATTTGAACACAGCTCGTATATCTGAGTGGGACGGCCCACTTTCAACGGAAGAAAATAAAAATTAAAGAATACATAACTAGTTTTGTGGACAAATTTAAATTTAACTTATTTTTTTTTTTTGAACAGATCTCGCATGTTGTTTAAAAAAGTCGCAACGCTTCTTTAAAAAAAAAAATGTTTTATTAAAAAATCCATAATTTATTGTATATTTCAATTAGACGATAAATTATGATTTCTTGCAAAAAACTCTATTTTAAGAAGTGAAGCGATTTATTGGACAACATACGAGGTCTGTACAAAAAATAGGTTGAGTTTTAATTTGTGCAAAATATAATTATGCATTAATTAATTTTTATATTCTGCCATTCAAAGTGATCCCCCTAAGATATACGAGCTCTGTTCATTAATTCGTTCTTATTTTCTTTTTTGAGAAAATTTTAAATTCACTTAATTTCTTGAACAGACCTCGTGGATGTGAGGAGAACAACTATCAATGTAAGAATATAAAAATTGATGAATAAGTAAATGTTTTTTTTTTAATTTAAGTTTACCTAAATTCGTGAACAGACCTCGTGTATCTGAGAAAAACAACTTTAAAGGGGATAAAATAGAAATTTGATGAATAAGTAAATTTTGTTGGAGAAAAATTAAAATTTAGCAAATTTTTTGAACGGGCCTCGTCTATGTAAGGGAATAACTTTGTACGGAAAAGGAACACTTCATGAGTCAATAATTTTAATTTTTTCTTTTTTTAGATATAATAAATAAAATACAACCCATTTTTTAACAGACCTCGTATTTTGTTGAAAAAATCGGGGCACTTCTTTAAAAATAAATTACTTTTTTTCAAAACTTATAATTTTTTATGTATTTTGCAACGCCTTTAAATCTCATACAATTAAATCTGAGTTGTCTTCAGAAAATTGAAAAGGTCAACTGCACACGCCATTCAATTAATACCGATAATTTGTGAACATTAAATTAAAATAGATAAAAAATATATTTGATCACGACCATCCAGCAAAACTGTACGTTCGCTTAGCAGCACTGTCCGCCTTTGAACTTTTTTAATAACATAGAAGTTTCAAGTTGTATTTATTAAGAAAATTAAAAATAATAATAATAATAAATTTATCTTGGCTGCTATGTGATTGATATTAAAATGCTTTTAAAGCGCGCTGCGCACTAACACACAGATGAGGGCGACAAAACCAAACCTGACTCAAACATGTTTTAACCAAATTTGGCTTTTTAACCACATGAAGAATATAAATAATAATTTAAATGTTGCAAGCACAGCACACTACGAGCGGCTTAATAGAATTAAAATAAAATATACAAAAAAAATATTTATAAAAAAAAAATTTGGTTTGCAAGAAAAACTTGTTTCGATATTGATTTACGTCTCTCAAAAATGTAAAGTTCAGATCAAAGTAATAAATAAATAGACAATCGCAGAAAAAAATAGCAAAAAAGTTCAGTGAACTTTCAAAGTCACGAGTACGTTAGATCATAAATTTTTGTACTGCTCTCGTGTAGAGCTTTTGCGGCCTGTAACACTTTTAAACAATTGTGGCTGCGAAGGGTTAATACAGCATGTATTTTTATTTAGCAATTATGGGTTAATAGACATTATCACCGTTTTCGGTTGCCTGTTAGACAGAGATAACAATTTTGTTGCATTTTTGTTTTTCACTTAAATTATACTTTTCGTTTTGCTGTAATCATGAAATATGAGCAATTGCATTAAAGTTCAAATAAAAAAGCGCACACAAAATCGTTGTTGATAAATATCAAAAGTAACGATTATTTGGAAATAAATTTACAAAAAAAAATGCAAATTCCGCCTGAACTTTCAGTTATAATGGAACGAGCAGCTAAAGAGGAATTTCAACGCAGTCAATAAATACAGGTGACATTTTCCAAAAAAAAAAAAAAAAAGATTTATAATATGCTGTTGCTGTACTGCAGCTTCAGCTAACAACAAGTATTTTTAATTAATAATATTGGTGATTCGATAGGACATGAATTTTCAAACAATTTTTTAACAGTAGACTAAAGGTACGTTCACACTTGTCAAATATTTTACCAAAAAAAGCGTAACCACTAAACACTAATAAAAAACTTTTTAGTTCACAAAAGTATTTATTGAGTCAAATAGTTTCCAATAATATTGGATTCCTGATACTGTCTACTAGTATTGTATGAAACTGTTTTAATTAATAAACGCGTATGTGAACAAAAATATTTTTCATTAGTATTTAGTGGTTACGTTTTTCGAGGCAAATATTTGATAAGTGTGAACATACCTTAAGTATTTCAGTACATTTAAAAAAAATCATGTTTTGGGACAAACACAATGCGGCTAAAAAAAAATAAGAAAGCAAATCAAAACGGCACTATGAAAATGGCAACTTTAAGAATTTCAGAATCTACCTCTTGCCTATATCTTGACTAGGTCTTGTCTCTGTTTTTTCTATAGCAAGACATACGTGCATGTCTTGTTTATGTCTTAAGCATATTTTGCTTATGTCTTGTGAATTTTTCGTCTATGTTTAGTCTATGTCTTTTCAATGTCTTACGTATGTCTTGTAAATGTCTTGTCTAAGTGTTGACTATGTCTTCTATATATGTTGTCTATGTCTTAACTGTGTCTTGTCTATGTCTTGTCTATGTTGTGTCCATGTGCTGTCTAAGTCTTGTCTTTTCGTTGTGTTGTATATATCTCTTCCATGTCTTGTCTACGCCTTTCAAATGTTTTGATTACGTCTTGCCTATGTCTTGTGTATGTCTATGTTTTATTTATGTGTATGTCTGTATCTATGTTTATGTCTGTATCTATGTTTATGTCTGTATCTATGTCTATGTGTTTTTTGTGTCTACGTTTATGTTTGTATTTATGTTTATGTCTGTATCTATGTCTATGTGTTGTTTGTGCCTATGTCGGGTCCCCGTCTTGTATAAATCTTGTCTATGTTTCGCCATGTCATGTTTTATATGTGTCTTGTCTGTGTATTCTCTATGTCTTTTTTGTGTCGTGTTCATGTCTTGTCCAAGTCTTGTCTGTGTCTTTTACTTGTGTTGTATATATCACATCCATGTCTTGTCTACGCCTTTCCAATGTCTTGTTTACATATTGCCTATATCTTGTCTGTGTCTATGTCTGTGTGTATATTTATGTGTATGTCTTGTCTATGTCTCTGTCTCTTTCTATGTCTTATCTATGTCTTATCTTTGTCTATGCCTCGTCTATTTCTATGTCATGTCTATATCTGTGCCTTGTCTCTGTGTTGTCAATGTCTTGTCTATGTTTATATCTTGTCTATGTTTATGCCTAATCTCTATGTTGTCAATGACTTGTCTATGTCTATGCCTACGTCCATTTCTTGTTCATGTTTATGTTTATGTCTATTTGTTGTCTATGTCGTGTCTATGTCTATGCCTTGTCTCTGTGTTGCCAATGTCTTGTCTATGTCAATGTTTTGTGTATGGCTATGTGTGATCTATGTGTATGTCTGAGTCTATGTGTATGTCAGTGTCTTTGTTATGTGTATGTCTATGTGTATGTCTCGTTTATTACTACGTAAATGTGTTGTCTCTGTCTTGTCAATGTTTTTTCTATGTCTATGTTTATGCCTATGTCTATGTTTTGTCTATGTTTATATCTTGTTTATGTCTATGTCTTGTCTATGCCTATGTCTATATCTATGTCTGAGCCTTATCTATGTCAATGTTTTGTTTATGTCTCTGTGTATGTCTTGTCTATGTCTATGTCTTGTCTATGTCTGAGTGTTATCTATGTCTATATTTATGTTTATAGCTATGTCTATGTCTTGTCTATGTTTATATCTTGTTTATGTCTATGTCTTTTCTGTGTCTATGTCTGAGTCTTATCTATGTCAATGTCTTGTTTATGTCTCTGTGTATGTCTTGTCTATGTCTATGTCTTGTCTATGTCTGAGTCTTATCTATGTCTATATTTATGTTTATAGCTATGTCTATGTCTTGTCTATGTTTATATCTTGTTTATGTCTATGTCTTTTCTGTGTCTATGTCTGAGTCTTATCTATGTCAATGTCTTGTTTATGTCTCAGTGTATGTCTTGTCTATGTCTATATCTTGTCTATGTCTTGCCTCTGTATTGTCAATGTCATGTCTATGTCGATATTTATGTTTATAGCTATGTCTATGTCTTGTCTATGTTAATATCTTGTTTATGTCTATGTCTTTTCGGTGTCTATGTCTGAGTCTTATCTATGTCAATATCTTGTTTATGTCTCTGTGTATGTCTTGTCTATGTCTATTTCTTATCTATGTCTTGTGAATATCTTGTCTA
Organism: Linnaemya tessellans; assembly: GCA_951800035.1. NCBI lineage: Eukaryota > Metazoa > Arthropoda > Insecta > Diptera > Tachinidae > Linnaemya > Linnaemya tessellans. Next base: position 99,223,372 of record OX637533.1, on the reverse strand, counting down.
TGTCTTGTTTATTTCTTGTGTATATGTCTATGTCTTGTCTCTGTATTGTCAAAATCTTGTCTATGTCTTATTTATGTCTTGTATATGTCTATGTCTTGTCTATGTCTGAGTCTTATCTATGTCAATGTCGTATGTCTATGTCTTGCCTCTGTATTGTCAATGTCTTGTCTATGTCTATATTTATGTTTATAGCTATGTCTATGTCTTGTCTATGTTTATATCTTGTTTATGTCTACGTCTTTTCGGTGTCTATGTCTGAGTCTTATCTATGTCAATGTCTTGTTTATGTCTCTGTGTATGTCTTGTCTATGTCTATTTCTTGTCTATGTCTTGTCTGTGTCTTGTTTATTTCTTGTGTATATCTTGAATATGTCGTGTCTATGTTTTGGCTATGTCTTATCAGTGTCTGATCTATATCGTCTGAGTGTCTTGTCTATGTGATGACATAAATATGCAGGCGTATGTCTTGTCTATTTCTGGTTAATGTCTTGGACGTGTTCTCCACCTATTTGGCTTCCCCTGATATATACAAATTGTCGCTTAGTAATATGTAGACAATATTTCTATTACCTACAAAAATTATATATGACGAAATATCTTTTTTCTACTTTATGGCTGATAAAATATTAGATATAATAGAAATAGCTGCATGAAACTCCCTTCGAAGTACATTTTAAGATACTTTATATGCCATTTTTCCTGTTTATACTTCTTGTTTTTGTCGGATATTTTTTTCGAATTTATGTTTTTTTTTCGCAAAGTTCTAAGTTTTGAAAGAAAAGAAATAAAAAAATTACCATCAACACTTTACAGTGTAAAAGTGAAACATGCACTAGTTGTCTTGCTTTGATTTATAGTTGTCTTTGTAGATGGATTTAAGCTGCCTGTTGTTTAAAAGGAAATTTAGATTTTTTCATTTAATATAAACAAGGAAATTTAAGTTAAAGGAGGGAAAATATATTTTACCTTTTCCCTCGAAACTTCTTTCAAAACAAACCGTTTATTTTATCCTGCCTTCAAGGCAGGTTAACATTTACTATCCTAAATTTGTTATGCCACACCAGGCTGAAGCAAAAAAAAAAATCAAAAAGCCTTTTGCTACAATTTATCTTCTATGGCTGTCGTTCGTTTTGCATATTTAGTAAAAGTTGTTGTTTAAGTTGTTTTTTTTTCTTTTTTTTTTGGTGAACAACTATTGCGTTGCATTTTCGTTCGCTGCCATCTTGTTGGCAGTATTTAAAGCCTTTTGGCTTTAATACCCCGAACTGAGGAAACTGTTTGGGAAAGTAAATTCGCATTTGAAAAATATTCTGGAGAAAATCCTGTTGTTGTTTTGCATTTACTAGTTTCGTTCTGTTTTGTTTGTATTTTGCCTCGAGTTAAGCTCGCTTTTCCTTCCTCCTCCATTTCTTTTCTTCGTGTCTGTGACTGAAAGTTTTTATTTTGGTGCTTGGAGAAAAGGGATGTGTTTCAGATATGTGCGTTCATATCGGCAACACATATAAAGTTTTTGTTTGTTGTTAATCTAATTTTTTTGTTTTGTTGTATCGTAAAGGGGGTAAAGTTTATTTTTGGAAATCAATACTTAGAAACCAATAGATTTATTTATACGGACATGTGCCGAGTAAAAATTGGGGAACAAATAGAACCAGGAAGATGTGAAAAGTTTCTTGGTATCAAAGCTTATCAGTGAAAATAGATTTTCAAATAAAAATCATTAGGGACAAGACAAAATCCCAAAATAAAACACTTCATGCTAAAAATATTTGAGAAAAAATCGTTCACACTAGACGAACAATTTCTGTGGAAAGTGTATGTTTTGTTTGAAAGAATAGTTCCTATTATTAAGTTGTTTGCTAAAAGTTTTGTCAAAAATCATTGGAAATAAAAAATATTGTGCAAAAAGATCTTTATATAAAATTTTTTAAGGAAAGTCACACGAGATAAATTTCGTTTTTACAAAAATACTTTAAATTAAACGTTATTAAGGGCAAATAATGTTGCCTGAATTTAGGGGCACCGACAACTTCACATTTTTCAATAAAAAATTTTTTTTGTGCATTTCCCTTACGGAATAATTTTTAAATAGAAAAAAATTTTGAGAAACAAATTATTCGACAAAATTATTTTATGAAAAATGTTTTCTAAAAAACATTTCATACAAAAATTTAAACATTTTGTCGAAAAAATGTTGTAATATTTTTTTTTCAAAGTTTGTAAAATATTTTTATTAAGCATTTTTATGTGCCATATAAATATTTTTCAATCAACTAAACAGAAAATTTTTTTCTACAAAAACAATTTTGTCCAAAACAAATAGTTTCCAAAAAAAAACAAAAAAAAAAAAAAAATATATATATATATATATATATATATATATATATATACATATATATATATATATATATATATATATATATATGTATATATATATATATATATATATATATACATATATATATATATATATATATATATATATATATGTATGTATATGCTGTTATAGTAGAAAATGTTTTTAACAATTTTTTATAAAAGTTTTTGCCAAAAAATATTTTTAAAATATACTTTTTTTAAGAAAAATTATAAAAAAATTTAACCAAATATTACAATAGTTTTTAATAAATTTTGGAAAAAAATTTTAAATAAAAAAATTTACATTCTACGGTACAAATAAAAAAAATTTTCAACAAAATATTTCTGTCCAATTGTAAAAAATATTTCCTAAAGAATATTTGGGGACATATATATATATACATATATATATACATATATATATATATATATATATATATATATATATATATATATATATATATATATATATATATATATACTCACTGATCAAGAATATATATACATACATTATGGAGTCCAAATCTTTTTGGAGGTTATTAAAACTGTATTTTGGTGGGGTTTCTTTTGCAAGGGCTGTGGGGGACATTTCACCTTTGTCATAAAATTTCAAAAATAAATGTTCGGAATGATTAAATGTAACATTTATTTAATTTTGTTCATAGGGTCATTTAGAGGCCAAGGGGGGAGGAAGGAGTAGGGCAGAGGAGTACCAGTTTACGTCTCAGCTTCGTCATTAAAGCATAAAAATGTAATTTTTAAGGGATGTAGTCTTAAGTAAAACAATTCGTTAAATTTTTACACTATTTTTGGATATAATAACGCCCACTAAAGGGGGCGGGTCCAAAAATAATTTTTTTTTATTTAATGCCTCCAAGTTTAATGTGCAGGACTTTCTTTGACATAAAAATATATAATTACAAAAAAACTTTACAAATTAGAGGTTGGTTTAGTTCTTCTTAGGGGAACTTTTTTCCCTCTGGTCCGATTTAGCCCATCTCCAAACTTAGCCTATACTATCTTATAGATATATTTATACCAAATTTCAAGAGTCTGGCTTTTTCCGTTTGGAGTGAATCGTGATTTCCACCGATGTACGGACGGGCTGATGGACGGATGAACGGACATGTTCAGATCGTCTTAGATGTCATCACTGATCAAGAATATATATGATATATAGGGTCTCAGATGGATATTTCGCTGCGTTACAAACGGAATGACAAAGTGAATATACCCTCCAATTATTTTTTGGAGGGTATAAAAATTGGCCGAAATAATGTTCCATAAAAAAAAAATTTTTTTATTAAAAAATTTTCACCAAAATATACTTGTCAAAAAAATTTTGTAAAAATTTTTTAAATAAAAATTTTGTAAAAATTTTTTAAATAAAAATTTTGTCCCAAAGTTTAAGAAAAATGTATTTACAGAAATTTGTTTACCAAATTTTTTTTTCCATTTTTATAAGGAAAACATCAAGAATAAAAATTTGTTTTTCTTTTATAAAAATTATTTCTTATAAAATATTCAAAATTTAGTCCCAAAGGTAAAAAAAGATATTTACAGAAATTTTTTTTGCAAAAATTTTTTTACAATATATTTTTTCCATTTTTATAAGAACAACATCAGGAATAAAAAATGTTTTCTTCTTCTAAAAAAAAATTTGTTATAAAATATTCAAAATTTAGTCCCAAAGTTAAAAAAAGATATTTACAGAAATTTTTTTTGCAAAAATGTTTTACAAAATATTTTTTCCATTTTTATAAGAAAAACATCAAGAATAAAATTTTTTTTTTCTTTTATAAAAAATATTTGTTATAAAATATTCAAAATTCAGTCCGAAAGGTAAAAAAAGATATTTACAGAAATTTTTTTTGCAAAAATTTTTTTACAAAATATTTTTTCCATTTTTATAAGAAAAATATCACGAATAAAAAATTTTTTCTTCTTTTATAAAAAATATTTGTTATAAAATATTCAAAATTTAGTCCCAAAGGTAAAAAAAAGATATTTACAGAAATTTTTTTTGCAAAAAGTTTTTTACAAAAAGTTTTTTACAAAATATTTTTTTTTTTTTCATTTTTATAAGAAAAATATCTGGAATAAAAAATGTGTTCTTTCATAAAATATATTTGTTATAAAATTAACGAAATCTCCCTTATTTTGTAAAATATTTGCCAACGTCACGTCAAGACAATATCAAAAATAGAGCAGCTACATTCGGGTTGGGGGCAACAACTGATTACAGCCGACAGCCTCTGACTATTCTGTAAGGACTACAAATTAATAACAGGCCGATTAAAGGTAATTAAAAGTCGAGGGAAAAGAATGTTTTAGATTTGATATTTTCATGACGTGACGTTGGCAAATAGTTACAGAATAAGGGGGAGTACATACATATATTGAGAAAAACATGTCTACAATATTACAGTAGAAAAATTGATGCTGGGACACAAAATAAAAATTCTAAGAGAAACTATTTACTTTGAAGCAAAATGTTTCAAAATATTATTCTTGAATTTATTGATTTTTTATAAATTGTTTATGAAGCTTTAGAAGACAAAAATATTGCCAGCATATTTAAGCAATCGGATTTTGTAGAGACCTGGGAAAATAAATCATAATCTTGTGAAAAGAAAAATAAAATAAAAAAAATATATAGAAAAGATTTAGAAATACTAATATTTTGTTTGCTCTTTTTGCTGGCAGCTGAGGTGTAAAAGCTTCTTTTAGAATATGTTTCAAACGAAAGTATGTTTGTGTGTGTGTGTGTAAATTTCGTTAATAACATCCACATTTACTGTCATATTTTACAAATCGGATTTATTTTACATTTATCAAAAATCGTATTTATGCCACAAGTAATTTGTGTGCATCAAGAAAAAATATCCACAAAAGTTTCGAACATTGAAAATCAGGTCAGGTTTTGGTTTCGTGCAAAAACACAAAAAAAACAAACAATCGCAGCCACCCACAAGGTGGCCGCAAAATCACTACAAAAGCATACAGGACACCATCCAACACAAAGCAAAATGTAATTTTTGTTTGTACTAAGAAAATATTTGTCATTTTAATGCGTCATTACAGGAATGGAAAGTAATTTGTTAACAAAATGCACTGAAATAAATCAAGCTTTAACCGAACAAACAATGACTCAAAGTAACTGGGTCAAAATGGACAGAGACTGTGAATGAAAAAAGTTTTCTTTTTAAACTTCTTTCAGTCAGTAAAGATTTTTTTTCTACAACAAGAAAGATGTAGAGCACAAAAAAAATTTAAGTTTAAATTATGATTTAATCAATTTGGAAATTTTTGTTTGATTCAATTAATTAAATTTCAAAATAACGAATATTATTTCCATTTGCTTTTTGGGGCAACATTTTCTAAAACCATTTTTATTTGCTAAATGTTTGGTAATTAATAGAAAAATTTTGAACGCAGTTACATATTTAAAAAAACAGGATTAACAAAAACTTCAATTAAAATAATCCACAGCGTTTTGAAGGAAACTGCAGTAGTTCATCCATCAAGACAAACTTCTTTTAACACGCAGTTTTAAATTAAAATTTCCCAAATCCCCCACCTGATTTTCACCCTTGTTTTTTTTTGTTATTTCTTAAAAATTCTTTTTTTTTCTTTTTGTATGATAATAAACTCAAACACTTCATGGGTTTCCAGATTCTCGCGTTTGACAGCGCGCTAAAGTTCAGCTTATTGTATAATTTTCCACTTCCATGCAGGCAGAAGGATTCATTTATTCTTCAGCACTTGGAATTTTCACAAGTTCGATACTTGCAACATTCATTTAAATTCAAAACTATGCAAAAACTTTAAGCAGATGCGAATAATGAAACTTCTTGGTTACCTCCTCCTCATCCTCCCCCTGCTCTGCCTGTCTTAGTCTGTCCTATTTTCCTTTTACACCAAAAGGATATCGAAAAATGTTACACACACAACAACGACTGCAAGGAAGGTGTGAAGCTATTGAATTTATTTACATTCTAAGGAATTTAAATTTTTTCTAATCTTCCAAACAAATTTAAGAGATAAAACAAAAAGTCCTTGGAAATATTTAAAGAATTTAAGAAGTATTGGCTTGGGTAACTCTGCCTAAAAGAAGAATCTGAGAAATTCTTTTCTTTCAACACACATCCTATACAAGTTTTTTACAGCAAAATATTTTGTAAGTTTTTCGTCTCAAAGTATTTAAAAGAAAAATACAATAGGAACTGTTATCACATTCAACTAAGCCACCTAATAAGTGGTGATAAACACAATACACATGAGCACTGATGATGAAGGTGTTGCGGCTTTCGAAAACAGCTGTTCTGCTCTGCTGTGTAAGTTGAATAAAACTGATGTTGACTTTCCTTTGTGCCTTGGAATATTTATCATGTCTTTCTGAGATTTAAAAACAAATTTCGAACAATTAGCCGATGAATCTTAATTCAATTTAATATTGAAAAATACAATCTCTTATAAAACAGATTTTTTTGTCATAAAATATTTTGCGTTCTATTCATCCTTATTGTGCTTGGCGTTTTTCGTCTTCAGATTCGACATTTTGTAATAGACTAAAGGAATTTTTAACTTTTTGTCTTTAAGCTATTACAATTTGTCGAATATGAAGGCGTAAAACGCCAAACACAATAAGGGTGATTATATTATTCAAAACAACATATTTTTTTCGTGTTAAAATATTTTTGGTAGAAATGGCCTTATAAAATTTGGGAAAATTTTTGGTTGAATAAAATTTTTTATAAAAAAAACTTTTTTAATCCAAAATTGTTTTCTACAAAAATTATATGATTAATTTTTCTCTAGAAACATTTTTGGCTCAACTATAGATTTCAAAAAAAATTTTAGAAATTATTTCATAAATTTTTTCTAGTCCTAGAATATTTTCTGCAGCAATTATTTTGTTAAAACTTTTTTTGGTTCTTCTTTTTGATTCAAAAAGTGCTGTTGGCTGAAGTAGTAGAACACGAGACTATGAAGCGGAGGGTCCTGAGTTCGAGCCCGCGCTGAGTCATGAAATATTGTGTTGAATTCTTCTGATCAGCATCAGTTCATGATTGTGTTAGTTGCTGCCAGCCTGTTTCAAGGATGAAGGCATAGTCACTGTCCACTGAACATAATTGGCAGCGACTGACACTATCATGTACTAAAGGCAGAGTAACAGCACCCACCTTCGTCGGCCCTGTAGCAAAAATTAGCCGGCGAAGTAAAAGGTTGAAATAGCCACAAAAAATTCTCTATCTTCTCATCTTTCCTAATCTGTCCCCTCAATACTATCCCCTCGTTTTCAGTTCCGGCGCAATGCATTGCATATGTAGGGGTCATCCCCTGAGTGCTAGTCCAAAATAAAAAAAAATATTTAAATATTTTCTTGTAAATTATGTATGAATTTTTATTAGTCGAACTTTCTTATGTAAATTGTTAATTTTATCAACGGGCTTAAGTTCGAATCTGCAAGACTGCAAACCATTTTTTATTATTTTTATTAATAAATGAATTTGTTAAAATTCTATTTTATTAATTTATATTAAGATTGGAATATTAAGAATATTTTTCAATAATCATCAAACCAGCATGATTATTTTATGATAGTTGATATTCCTACAAACTAGCACCACTTGCAAAAGTGGAAAAATTGAACAAAGAACGCTGATGACATGGCGTAGCGGCCTCGAAATCAGTACTGATCCGTTCTGCTGGTTTGATCATTATGGGAAAATATTCTTAATATTCCAATCTTAATATAAATTAATAAAATAGAATTTTAACAAATTCATTTATTAATAAAAATAATAAAAAATGGTTTGCAATCTTGCAGATTCGAACTTAAGGCCGTTGATAAAATTAACAATATTTTCTTGTTTTAAATATTTTTTATGGAAATTATCTGCTTATTTTTTTTTTAATATTAAATATACAATTTTCAATATAAAATTTTTGTGCGCCTAAAATATTTGGACAGCGATGGTCTTGTTAAATTTTATTTAGAAAAATTGTTGTTATACTAAATTTTTTATAAATGATTTTTAATAATTATTATGCATTAAACACATTCGAAACAGCAGGCTACATGAAACACACGACTACAACAGCCGTTGGCTACAATCGTCGCCTCGTAGTTAGCTACTTAATTATTTTTGAGACGGCAGCTAAATTGCCAACATCTCATTTTAGTGGTGCCACTTTCATATATAAAAAAGCGCTTATTCTAAATCTATTTATAGATGGAAACAAAATTAATAATAAAAACACTTTATTTGTTTATAGCTCTTTATTATTTTTGCATTTGTAATAAATACATTTTGCTGTCCTTTTTTTGTTGTGGCACTATGAAAATGAGTTTATGAGTTAATTCATTTGTGACCTAACTCACGGCTTTTATCGATAACGGCTATCAAATATATACAAAATTAGAGTATTCAAAATAATGGAATTTTTACTGGAAAAGTCTGATACAAAATTTCAAAATTTAATAATACTTCCAATATGTGAATAAATTTGAAAAATATGTCTAACAATAGAAATACACTTTGGAGTACTCTGATATGATACCCATAACGTTTATATGGGGCCTTTATTCTAGGAGTTAGGTTAGGTTGAAGAAGAGGGGCATAAGCATCCCAAGCCGTCATGGATTACACTTAGGCCTCATAGGCCTATTGTGCGCTCTATAATAAGGAGTTCCCATTCCACTGTAGGGAGCCTCCACCGATACCATGGAAACCTCTGAGTTTGATTACGTCAAGAACCTAGTTTCTTCAATGTACTGCCTTAAGTCTTTCCAATTAGAGCCCCTAAGGAATTCCATCTCCTGTATAATCTCCTGATTAAATGTTTGTCTTCTAATTTGACTAAAAGCTGGACAGTTGCACAAGTAGTGCTCCAGTGTCTCGTCCTCTTCCTGGCAGGCGCTGCATGTTATATCGCCAACGATACCCATTCGTGTCAGGTGAGTCCTTAACACTGTCCTGTCCTGTTATTAAATAAACCAACCTCCGTAGTGTTGGGCTACTCAATGTTAGGACCTCCTTTGTCCTACTACCATCTGGCTCCCCCCATAGAATTCTAGTCACCCTACCTACGGTAGAGTGCTGCCAATCTCTTGTATGCAATTCTATATCCCACCGCCTTAGTTCGTTCTTAAAAACCTGAAATGGCTTCGGACTGTCTAGCGTGATGTTCGCCATTAATGCTCCCATCTTTGCTAGCCTATTTGCCTCAACATTTCCAGGTATTCCCTGATGTCCTGGAATCCATATTATCTCTATGCCCCCACATTGCGTGCATGAGTTAATCTCATCCTTGCACTGTAGTACACACCGAGATTGAACCACATGATTCCTCAGGGCCTCGATGACCTTCCTACTATCCGTGAATATACGAGCGCGTAGTCTGTTATCGATTTCCTTCAACCATTTTATCCCTTCCGCAATAGCCACGATCTCTCTCTGAAATACTGTGCTATGATCCGGCAGGCGGAAGTATTTGCTAAAGTTACGACCCATGTCACAGAAACCTCCACCCGATCGGTCACCAATCCTCGACCCGTCCGTGTATAGGTTAGTTATGGGGTTCATTGTATCTGCATCCTCCCACTCCATACCTTCCGATATTATGGTGATGCAGTGTGATTGTACATTTCTAATAGGGATTCTATCGCACGTGACCGTGCGAGCGTTGTTCCCGGGTAAGACTTGTACTATACTCTGGTGTTTGGTTGTGTGTTCCCTAGCCAGCCACTCACCCATTACCATCAATCTCGTAGCAGCCAGAGCTGCTTCATATTTAACCTGTATATCAATAGGAAGTATTGATAGAATATTTTCTATCGCCTTAGTTGATGTGGTTCTCATCGCGCCACAGATGCCGATACAGCACTGTCTTTGTATCCTTTGAAGATGTTTGATATTCACCTTCCTCTCCAAGGACGTCCACCATACTAACGAGGCGTACGTCACAATTGGTCTTACCACATTCTAGGAGTTACTACCAAAAAAATAAATAAATAAAATCCGAGAGAGATCGTAAAAAAATAATTAAATAAATATTACAAATAATTTTTATTCTTGAAAGGGCTATTACATTTATTTATTTTTAACTATTTTCATATTCTTGACCAGTTTGAAAATATTTTTAAACGCTTATTTATTTAAGATGCTTCACTGTGTTGGCAGCACTAATTTATTTATTGTCGCCTATGAAAATAGAAAATAGTTTATTTCGACTACAACTACAAAAGTAGCACGGACAAGAGCCTGCCGTGTAGCCGTGAAAATAATCATTTACATATGTATTTTATTTCTGTCAGGTTGTAGTCGGTAGCCTGCTGTCGTGAATGTGTTTAATGCATTAATGTTTTCCCAGCCACTGGTTTCTAGCACAAATAGTCTCTTATTATAAAAAAATACAACAAGAAAATATTTCTATTGGAAAACCAGGACAAGTTTAACAAAAACTTGTTTGAATTTATAACACTTTTCTGCACAATTGAGTTAAATCTTTGCCCTACAGATCAACTGTCTGTGCAGCGGCAACTGAAGAAAAATTTCCTTTTAAAATGAAATAATTATCCAAAGTACAGCTCCTAAGGGGCTGTTGTAGTAAAAATAAACTTTATTTTGACTACAACCACAAAAGTAGCGCGGACAACAACCTGCCGTGTAGCTGTTAAAATAATCACTCCCTTATAAACACATGGATTCTATTGCTGGCAGGTTGTAGCCGGTAGCCTGCTGTCGTGAATGTGTTCAATGCATTATTTATTTGTTTTGGATGTCAAAATATTTTCTATAGAAATTATTTTAATAAATTTTTATTTGAAAACTATTTGATTGTAAATTATTCTCTTTTCTCCATTTTTCGTGCTTGGGAAGAGGAAAATTTAATAGCAGCGAATTATTTTTTTAGTAAATTTTTTAGATTGCCAATGATTATTTGTGCGTTGTTGTTGTTGTGTGTGTGTGTGTTTCAGTGAGTTCATTGTTTCTAACAGAAGATTGTTTCCATTTGTTCGCATTTACATAAACTTTATCCTGCTGATCAACCTTGACCGAAACTTAAAATTTATTGCCTTGTTTGTTTACTTCAACAGTAATTCACTTGGATGGCAAATTTCGTATTTCACAGAAGTTACTGTGTTTCGAGTGGAGTGGAATAAATAAATCTGTCGTTGTTGGTGCAAGTAATCGTGCTGGTTAAGAGAGTGTGCGTGTGTGCGTGTGTTTAAATCATTAACAATTTACCCTGGTATTTGTGTATCCTTTACAACGTGTAAACTTATTTATTGAAATGATCAGGTGTAAGTAAGCAAATGGAAAACACAAGAATGTAAATGAAAACTATTATTAAATCAACAGGTTTAAGTTGTTAAACATGAAAACTTCTAGCAACGAATATTAATGCAATTGTTATATAATTTTCATCTATTGTTGTTGTTGTTGTTGCTGTTGTATTGTGTTGTGTGCTGTTATGTGATTTTCTTTAGAGAAAACTAAGCACAAGGATGAGAAAGAAAATAGTTTTCAAACAACAGGTGCGAGTTGTGTTGGTTGCGTGCTTGCGTTGGTTGTTTGCAGATTTAAATGTTTGCGTAGTTTAAAAAAAAACACAATTAATGAAAAAACAAAATCATAAGAGTAATAACGTGGGTATTAAAACTTATATAAAGATTTTAGATTTATTTAAAATTTATTTTAGATTTATTTTAAAAATTTAGAAAAATGATTGAAGACTTTTCATGCATTTCATGCATTAAACACATTCACGACAGCAGGCTATCGACTACAACCTGTCTGAAATAGAATACATGTGTGTATATGGGAATGATTATTTTAACAGCTACACGGCAGGTTGTTGTCCGTGCTACTTTTGTAGTTGTAGTCAAAATAAACTATTTTCATAGGCGACAATAAATAAATTAGTGCTGCCAACACAGTGAAACATCTTAAATAAATAGGCGTTTAAAAATATTTTCAAACTGGTCAAGAATATGAAAATTGTTAAAAATAAAAAATGCAATAGCCCTTTCAAGAATAAGAATTATTTTGTAATTTTTATTTATTTATTTTTTTGCGATATCTCTCGGCTTTTATTTTTTATTTATTTTTTTATTTTATTTATTTATTTTTATTTTTGGATTATAGCTGCTAAAATAAAGGACGAATATAAACGATATGGGTATCGTATAAAAGTACTCCCAAGTGTCTTTCTATTGTCGGACATATTTTTCAAATTTATTCACCTATTGCAAGTATTATTAAATTTTGAAATTTTGTATCAGACTTTTCAAGTAAAAATTCCATTATTTCGAATGCTCTAATTTTGTATATATTTGATAGCCGTTATCGATAAAAGTCGTGCGTTAGGTCACAAATGAATTAACTCACAAACTCATTTTCATAGTGCCATAATAAAAAAATTACATCAAAATATATTTATTACAAATGCAAAACTAATAAAGAGTTATAAACAAATAAAGAGTTTTTATACCCTCCAAAAAAGAATTTGGAGGGTATATTCACTTTGTCATTCCGTTTGTAACTCATCGAAATATCCATCTCAGACCCCATAAAGTATATATATTCTTGATCAGTGATGAAATCTAAGACGAACTGAGCATGTCCGTCCGTCCGTCCGTCTGTGGAAATCACGATTCAGTCCAAACGAAAAGAGCTAGACTCTTGAAATTTGCCGTATATATATTTTAAAACTTAGAGCAGGTTAAGTTCGAAGATGGGCTAAATCGGGCAAGAGGGAAAAGAGTTCCCCTAAGAAGAAATAAACCAACCCAGAAAAAACAACATAATTTTTATAGTTTTTTGGTTATTTTGTTAAGCAAATGATATATTTTTATGTCAAATACGGTCCAACGCCTTAAACTTGGAGCCATTAAATAAAATAAAATTTTTTTTTGACCCCACCCACTTTAGTGGGCGTTATTATAGGCAAAAATAGCATAAAAATTTAACAAATTGTTTTACTTAAGCCTACATTCCTTAAATATAACACTTTTAAGCTTTAATGACGAAGCTGAGACGAAACATGGTACTACTCTGCCCTACCCCCTCCTTCCCCTTTGCCCCCTAAATGACCCTACCAAAAAAAATGTTTTTTTTTTAATTTTTTATATAATCATCCCAAGCATTTATCTTTAGAGTTTTATGACTGCCGATTTCTGCCCTACCCCCCCCCCCCCCCCTCCTCTTTCTTTGCCACCAAAATGACCCTACCATAAAAAATGTTTTTTTTTAAATTTTGTATATAATCATCCCAAGCATTTATCTTTAGAGTTTTATGACTGCCGATTTCTGCCCTACCCCCCCCCCCCCTCCTCTTTCTTTGCCACCAAAATGACCCTACCAAAAAAAAAATGTTTTTTTAAATTTTGTATATAATCATCCCAAGCATTTATTTTTAGAGTTTTATGACAAAGGTGAAATGTTTCCCCCACAGCCCTTGCCAGAGCGACCCCGCCAAAATACAGTTTTTATAGCCTCCAAAGAGAATTGTGATGAAGTCTAAGACGGTCTAGCAATGCCCATACGTTCGTCTGTGGAAAACATGATATTGTCTATTTTTGAACCCCTCCCCTTTAGTGGGCGTTGACGTACGATATCATATAAAGGATATCTGTCCCACCAAGTTAAACATTTCAAATTCACTTACGAAATATTTGGAGGGTATTTAAGATTCGACCCGGTCGAATATAACGTTTTTACTTGTTATTATTAATTTTGTTTCCATCTATAAATAGATTTAGAATAAGCGCTTTTTTATATATGAAAGTGGCACCACTAAAATGAGATGTTGGCAATTTAGCTGCCGTCTCAAAAATAATTAAGTAGCTGACTACGAGGCGACGATTGTAGCCAACGGCTTTTGTAGTCGTGTGTTTCGTGTAGCCTGCTGTCTCGAATGTGTTTAATGCATAGTGTTTTTATTATTAATTTTGTTTCGGTCTATAAATAGATTTAGAATAAACGTTTTTATTTTTATATATGAAAGTGGCACCACTAAAACGAGATGTTAACGTTGTAGCTGCCGCTTTCAAAATAATTAAGTAACTGACTATATGGCGACAAGTGTTGCTAGCGGCACATGTAGCCATGTAGTCGGTGGCCTGCTGTCGTGAATGTGTTTAAAGCATTATATTGACTGACTTGAATGTCCTTTTACAAAGTTAAATTCAGTTGGAGTGAAAGAAAATAGTCCCAAGTTAAACGTCTAAATATATAAAAAATTATCTCTCTGGCCGAAGTATTCAATTCATTAACCGATTAATTTTTATCCGCTTAACAGTCGAATGAATATAAGATTGACCTTTTTTGATTACCAATTTAATTATTTAATTTTAATCCATTAGCTAATAAAATATGTATCTCCATATTCATACAACCTAAAATGGGTTTGAAATAATGTATTTTATTAAAACTGGTTCATACAATCAGTCCTAAAACTATTCCGCCACCATTGAGCTGAAGGCCTATGTTGCTTTTGCTCTTATTTTTTAATTTATCTTATCATTTTTAATTATAAGCTAAAATATATAAATAAATAAGTAAATGTTTCACACAACATTTTCTTAAAATAGATTTTAAACACATATATTTTGTTTTTTATTAAACCGGGCTTAGTTTTTAAAATTATTTTTATATGTGATATATAATATCCTGTATCCAAATTAGTAAGCAATTTTTTTCGCATATCTTTTATACAAATAATAGCGTTTTCTTTTCTACAAAATATATAAAACATTTTCGCCTTTTTTTCTAAAAATTTCTAAACTCAGTTTTAAACCATGAGCACAATTACTTAAGAGAAGGTAGTTTAGTATTTTACTGTTTTCAAAAGCCATATGGTTATTTTTCTTTGAAATGTTAAAAGAAAAATTTCGCACTTTTTTTGTGGTACACTTTTAGGTGTCTTCTTGTCCACCAATTTTAAAAAGTTTTAGATACATCGAAAGGTATTTTTATGCAGATTAGCACAATATAAACAATAAAATTCAAAAGTGATAAAAAATTATTTTATATTTGCTTGCAAAATAATAACATAATTTCCCTTTTTTTGTAAACTTTTACATGTTTCCCTAGAATTTGTTTGATTGGCTCGTAGCAAGCAACGAAGTGCTTTTAGTTCTTTTCTTATAACATGTTATATAAAAACATACGAGGGTTGTCTGATAACACCGTGACTTTGAATTTCCCTTGCAGTAACCGGATACGCAGCTCTTCTTCCGTCCACCGTAATCTATTTGCACACAATTGTGTAATTTTAAGCAGGCTGCTTAATTTAGTTTGTGTTTGACAACCATTAAAAGCAGAGAGACAACCTTTAGTTTAAAAAAAAAAAACTGGAAAAGGTGAATTTTATGTGGCGCTTAAAAACTATTTTTTCTGCATAAAAAAAAATCATGTCTGAAATAATGAAAAGACTTGGTAAATGCTATGGAAATTCTGCTCTGTCAATTTTAATAATTAAGAAGTGGATCACTGAGCTCCGTTGTAATTGTATCAGCGCTGGTGATGCCATACGTTCAGGTGGGGCCAGAAATCGTCTATAGAATTAATGGAAATATATTGGACAATCGTAGAATGAAAATGCATAAGGTGACTAAGGCTATAGGCATTTCAACCGATCACATGTTATTTACATGAATATTTGGACAAGAAGAAGATATAAGCGAGACAGCTGACGCAATAAAGACAATGCGTGTAGTAAGTGTTGCAAAAATTTAAAAATTAGGCCACGGCACAAATTCTCAAGATTGAGCCCTTTGTCACTATTTTCTTTTTTTTCAAATCTGAAGAAATGGCTGGGATTTTGGAGATTTGGGTAGAATCAAGAGGAAATAACCGAAAGAAACTGCTATTTTGAGGACCTGGAGAAAACCTGGAGGATAGAATGCGGCACTAAATGAATTGATTTAATAAAAGAATGTGTTGAAAAATAAAGATTTTATTCATATACGCACGGAGTCGTCATTTTCATCTGACTGTAATTATCCCACTCATCTCACATGTTTAGAATAATTCCCATTGTGTTTTTCAAAATCTCCTACTGTGCATTAAAGATATCAGCAGCTGCTTCTCGAGAAATCTAGAAGCAGATCTCTAATACATATTTTTTTATTATTATTATTATTACTTTTTTTTTAATCCCAAACAAAGTCTCTTTAATTGCAAAACAAACAACAAAATTTTTATATTGAACCTCGTTTAACCATCAGTCTACTGCATGCAGCCATAAAAACCATTCATGCAACGCAAGGAAAAAATTTATATATATTTTTGCTTCAAAGACACATAAAAGGACACAACAAAGTTGTGTGTAATTGTAAATACACACTGTGTATGAAATTTCAAGGAAACAAAAAATTGAAAACGAATAAAAAAAAGAGTGGAATTAAAACGATTCGTAAGTAAATCATTTACAATTTTATTGAGTTTTCTCGGCACCACAAAGTCAATTTAAAATATTTTTTACAGCTTTTCTGCAGCCATTTCATATGCACTATAAGCTGGCAGCATCCTTGAAGGTGTTACGTGTGAGGATGTTGCTGCCTGTTGGTGTTAATGTGTGTGTGTGTGTGTGTACGGATACTGAATAATTTTTATTTATTTTTTGCATTTTATACTTTACGCGTGTTGCACATTTGCATATAAAATTGTGTGTAATGCTTCTTTTTTTTTGCTTCCTTTATTTGCTACAACTACTTCCTTGCCAACCTTCTTCCATGTTGTACAGGAAGAAAGGAGTTGAGGCCACAGTAAACGAAGAGTGGAAATGTGTTGCAAACAGAATTAGTAAAAAGCATTAGAGATAAAAGGGTTTTTTGTTACCTTTTGCCAGACTGGCATGTATATTAAATGGGCTGTTGGGGCAACTGGAATCTTATCAAAGAAACACATAAGACACGTGTATGCAACAAAGTAGTTTTATGAAGGGAGATGCAGTGGCATAACAAATTTTACCTTGATGTTGGTGGCAGTGGCGACGCAGCAGGCATTTCTGGTTACTACGAGTATAATCATAAGTACATACAAGCCAACCAAGCGTTTACACTTTTCTAATCTATGGTTTGAATGCCTAGGGCTAAATATTATGGCACTCCGAATTTCGCGAGATTCACAATAGATGACGCAAACAATTTTTGTGCGAATTTCAAAATATCTGGACACAATCCAAAAAATAAAAAATTACAAAGACCGCTTTTACTTTGTCCCCAACCTATCCTTAATTCAAATTGTGGTACTCCGAATTCCCCAGACATTTGAAGAATTTAAGTTTAAAAAATTCACAATAAACGATACAAAGAATTTTGAAGATCTTTAAAAACGCTCGGGGGAATCCCAAACCAAGCACCGCTAAAGATATGCCACTTTGCCCCAACCTGCAATTTAAGTGCTTCTGGCTGAATACTGTGATACTCCGAACTTCACAAAATTCACAATAGATGGCACAAGGAATTCTGGGGAGCCTCAAGAACTTTTGGGACAATAAAAATATATTACAATGACCTCTAGTAGTATTCTACTTTGCCCCAATCTGTTATTTATATGGTTCTGACTGAATATTATGATACTCCGAATTCCGAAAGAATCACAATAGATGACACAAAAAAATGAATTTTTTATGAATTTTTAAATGCCTGTAGACAATAAAAAAATGCAGGAACTGCTAAAAGTATACTAAATTGCGCCAACCTGTCGCCTACATGACTCCGACTGAATATTGTATTACTCCGAATTCCACAAAATTCACAATAGACGGCACAAATAATTTTCGGGAAACTGTGAAATGCTTGCAGATAATTAAAAAAAATGCAAGGGCCTCTACAAGTGTTCTACTTTACTACAATCAGTCGTTTAAATGCCTCTCGGTAAATATTATGATACTCCGAATTCCGAAAGAATCACAATAGATGACACAAAAAAAGTTTTAACGAATTTTTAAATGCCTGTAGACAATAAAAAAATGCAGGAACTGCTAAAAGTATTCTAAATTGCGCCAACCTGTCGCCTACATGTATTACTCCGAATTCCATAAAATTCACAATAGACGACACAAATAATTTTCGGCAAACTGTGAAATGCTTCCAGATAGTTAAAAATAATACAAGGGCCTCTACAAGTATTCTACTTTCCTACAATCAGTCGTTTAAATGGCTCTCGGTAAATATTATGATACTCCGAATTCCGAAAAATCACAATAGATGACAAAAATAATTCTGACAAATTTTAAAATATGTGGATACAGTCCAAAAAAAGTTACAACGAACGCTTAAACACTTTGCCCCACCCTGTCGTTTAATTACCTCTTTCTGAATACTGTAATACTCCGAATTCCACAAGATTCACAATAATTGACAAAAGGAACTTAGACGAATTTTTATACGTCTAGAGACAATAACAAAATGCAAGGACTGCCAAAATTAAACTACTTTGTCCCCACCTGTCTTTCACATGACTCTAGCTTAAATATTATAGTACTCCGAATACCAAAACATTCACAATAGATGCATAAATAATTCTAAAAATATTCTGGACAATTAAAAACACAAATACCGTAATATTCACAATAGAGGACACTTAGAATTACAACAACCATTAAAAACTCGAAGGAAATTAAAAAATTACAAGGACCTTTAAATATATTCTACACCGGATCTTAAGGAACGATATCTCAGGCAACATTTTAATTATTAGCAAATACTTTCACCAACCAATTACCTCCAACTCAATTACATAGAGTGAATTTTGAAAACGAATAACATATTAGATGAATAATGAACAAATTCAACCCTCAACATCAAAGAGAATAAGAAAGAAAGAAAAAAAAAACTATAAAATCTCAGTTGAAAACTTGGCCAACAGTATTTGTGGTTTAAATTGCTTGTGTCACAAGTGCAAGTGTTTTGGCTTGCAGCATACAAGTGCATGAACAGCAAGGACTTAACAACAACAACAACAACACTTACTTTCGCACACTCTCGGCAACAAGAACCACAAGGGCTACAACAACAACATCTTATTTTATGTATTCCTGCATTCACAATAATAGTAGACGACGTTTACATCCTATGCAGAGGTATTTTTCCAATATCCTTTTTGTATTAGTGTGCGAGTGTGCGGACAAACGGCAGAGTATCAGTTGCTGCTAATATTTTTACATAGACGTACAAGGCAACCGCTTAACATTTGGACAGTTGCTGGTGGCAAATGTGTCTTCTTAGATTATTCTAAATGATATATATTTTTTTGAAAACAATAACCTGAGAGCAGTCCCTATTAAGTTTTTCGGAATAATAAATTTCCATTTGCCTTATTATGACAATTTGCTAGCAAAACTCAGTACCAAAATTATTTAAATATTTAATTTTTTTAAATAAAACTTTTACAAATACAATTGCAAATTAGTTCCGTAATTAAAGTTTCACGTATGTGTAACTTGTAATTCTCGTATTCTAAAAGGTAATATATATAAGAAAATTATGTCAGTTATTTTATATGCTAAAGGGTGTTTTTATAAGAGCTTGCTGATTTGAAATTTAAATAAAACACATGGCAAATTATGAAATGGCCAACAACAATTTTTTATTTGGTAGATAATTTCTTGTCATTTAACATTTAAATGTAATTTCGGGAGTATGGCCACCACGACTATTTTGCACAAAGGCCATTCTGGAGGTCCAATTTTCCACCACCTTTTCAAGCATTTGAGGGCGTATTCCAGCAATGACACGTTGAATACTGGTTTCCAAAGCGTCAATCGTTGCTGGTTTATCCACGTAAATCAATGATTTCAGGTATCCCCACGAAAAATAATCGAGTGGCGTCAAACCATACGAATGCGGAGGCCAATTCACCGGCCCATTTCTCGAAATAAAGTTGTCGTTGAAATGTTCTTTCAATAAGTCCATTGTTTCGCCCGCAGTATGACAAGTGGCACCATCCTGTTGAAACCACCATTCGTTTGCATCCATATCTTGAAGTTTTGGCACCAAAAATGCATTGATCATGATTCTGTATCGATTTCTATTCACGGTAACGCGTCGTCCTTCCTCATTTTTAAAGAAATAAGGACCGATGATTCCACCAGTCCATAGACCGCACCATGCATTAGTAATTCTCGAACGGCGTGTGGATTATCTTTGCTCCAAATACGGCAATTTTGCTTGTTGACATATCCATTCAACCAAAAATGCGCCTCATCACTGAAGAGAATTTTGCGGTAAAAAAGCGGATAAACATTTTTAATTGAAAACTGTTTTTGAAAATAAATTTCCACGATTTGGAAGCGTTGTTCTGGAGTTAATCTGTCCATGATGATTTGCCAAACAATACTGAGTAGAGACGTCACTTTAAACTGTCAACACAGCTGTCAGACAACAGAGTAATTCGTATAAAAAAAAAACTTCATAAAAAAACACTCTTTATAAGAAATCTGGCAATACACTCCCACGTTACTTTTTTTGTATCAAAATGTTTCCCTTACTTAAAAAATTTCTTTGCACAAACAGATGTTGTTACATGTAAATATAAAACAACTTCTCGGTCTAATACATGCAATCCTATTGATACTATTTCTGATTAAGTTCCACAAAAGAAATTGTTTTCTGGGACAACTCACTATACAATCAGAATCTACTTATTTTGTATGCACAATAAAGTTGTGTGTTTAAGGCACGTGCGTGTAAATATTAAAGTGAGTGTGTGTGAGCTAGTTTATATGAACCACACTTGAGGTTCTGTTAAAGTTATAAATACAACAACTAACAACATTAAGGTAGAAGGAACAGTGGAGACCAGAGATGAAAATGTCGTCATGTCATATGGGCCAGGATACATAGAAATTATAAGATTTAGAGTTAAGGTTCCCATATGATTTGAATAGTTTCTTTAATAGAATTTTTTTTTATAAATTGGGTTTTTTGCATTAAAATTAAATTTCTGTTCTCTGTGATGAACAAGTTTTCTAACAAGAAAGTTCCTCTGCCTGTAGTTTGAAAACAGAGTCCTGTTTCAAAAGCGTATTTATTCAAATAGCATTTGTTTTTAAATAAAAAAAATTCCTAAAAATCATCTTTCAAAAAGAAAATCTATAAAAAATACATGTTTGGAAAGAACCTTTTACAAAATGTACCCTTTTACTATTTTTTTTAAATGAGAGTCTTAAAAAAGTACGTTTCCAAAGGAAAACATTTTTTAAAAAAATACTTTTTTTTTAATATATCTTTTGAAAAAAGTACCTTTTAAAAAGGTATCTTTTTCAAAAAATAGTAAAACGTATATTTTCAAACCAAATTTTTTTCGTAAAACTATAATTTGTAAAAAATTATTTTTAACAATACTTTTTTTAATATATCTTTTGAAAAAAGTACCTTTTAAAAAGGTATCTTTTTCAAAAAATACTAAAACGTATCTTTATAAACAAAATTTTTTTCGTAAAATTATAATTTGTAAAAAGTACTTTTTAACAATACTTTTTTTAATATACCTTTTGAAAAAAGTACCTTTTAAGAGGGTATCTTTTTCAAAAAATACTATAACGTATCTTTTCAATAAAATTTTTTTCGCAAAACTATAATTTGTAAAAAGTACTTTTTAGCAAGACCCTTTTAAAAAAGTACCTTATTGGAAAAGTACCGTTTTAAAAAGTATCTTTTTATAAAAATAATTACATTATTAAAAACTTTATTTTTGAAAAACTGCCGTCTAAAACAACTACCCTTTTAAAGAAAGCTATTTTAAACACTATATATTTTTTATTAAAAAGTACCTTTTAAAAATGGTACTTTTCTAGAAAAAATTATTTCTTAAAATATTACCTTTCTAAAATGGCACCTTTCTAAAGAAGTAAATTTTGTTTCAAAAAGTAAATTTTGCAAAAAGTTTCTTAAAAAAAATATATTTTTCACAACTTAACTTTTTAAAAACAAACTTAAAAAAAGTACCTTTTCCAACAATAAATTTTTCAAAAAGTACCTTTCTAAACTGGTAACTTTTTAATGGTAAACCTTTTTAACAAGTATCTTTTTTTTAAATTACCTTTTGAAGGAGTTCCTTTTTGTGAAAAATACTGTTTGAAAAAATTACATTTAAAAAAAAAAGTAAATTTTTACGAATTATCTTTTTTAAAAAGTAGCTTTTTAAAAACTCCCTTCTTCGAGTTACACCTTTTTTAAAACTACCTTTCCAAAAAAAAAAAAAAATATTTTGGAAAAATTAAACATATATATTTTTTTCCAAAATGGTACATCTTTAAAAAAATACCTTTTTATACAAAGTATTTTTTTATTCAAAGTAGCTTTTTTATAAGAATTATATTTCAAAGTAGCTTTTTATAAAAAGTAATTCTATAAAAAATTATCTTTTTAATAAATTACCTTTTAAAAAAATAGTTTTTTTTTAATTTCTATTTTTAAAAGGTTTCGTGTTAAAAATTAACTGTTCAAAAAATTACCTTTTTAATATATGTATGTATTTCCATTAAAAAAAATACCTTTCAAAAATATCTTTTCATATAAGTACCTTTTTAAAAAATACATTTTTAAAAAGTACCTTTTTAAAAGAAAACCTTTTTATAAAGTACCTTTTTAAAAGAGCACCATTTAAATAAGTACCTTTTTAACTAGTACCTTTTTAAAAAGTACCTATTTAAAAAGTATCTTTTTAAAAAGTACCTTTTTAAAAATTACCTTCTTAAAAAGTACCTTCTTAAAAAGTACCTTTTTAAAAAGTACCTTTTTGAAAAGTACCTTTTTAAAAATTACCTTTTTAAAAGAGCACCTTTTTAAAAAGTACATTTTTAAAAAGTACGTTTTAAAAAGTACCTTTCTAAAAAGTACTTTTTTAAAAAGCATCTTTTGAAAAATTACCGTTTCAAAAAAGTACTTATTTAAAAAAGTTACTCTTTAAGCTAATACCTTTTTTAAAAAGTTGCTTTGTAATAAAATTACCGTTTGAAGCCAGAACATTTTTCAAAAGGAACTTTTAGCAAGAAGTAACTATTAAAAAATTTATCAATTTAAAACACTGCCTTTTTAAAGTCTTTGCCATTTAACAACAAGTAGATCTCACAAAAGAATTTTTTAAATCAAATTATATTTAAATTCATAAAAAACCTTTTATAAAATATTTCTATAGGAAAATTGTCAATTAAGCAAATTATAAATATAAAATATATTTTATGAGAAAGGTTTTAAATAAATAAATTTGAATGAAGTATTTTTCAGAAAGAATTAAATTTTCGAATAAGCAACTTTTCAAAAAGGTTAACCATTCCTTAGAAACTAACTTTTAACGAATTGACTCTTACTTTTTTCATAAAAACAATCTTTGAAACAACGGCTGCAAAATATGATTCATTTCGAAAAGAGAACTTGTGGCAGCCATTTTGTTTTTGGTTATTTTCCTTCAGAGGGAAATTTTTGCTACAAAATTCTTTAAAATAAATAAATTTCTTTTTTTTATAGGATTATTTTATTGCATGTCTGTAAAGGAGACAAATTACGTCATTCACAATCGATGGAAATTTATATTTAAAGTGTATTGAAATTTTAAAAAAGTTTAATTTTCTTTTATTTTAAGCTGCTTATCAACGAAACTATGACAATACACTTTTTAAAAATTAAAAGAAAAAAATGCCTGCGCTAAATATTGAAATTAATATTTTGTGCTGTTCCGTTTTACTGTCTTCATTTTCAGATCAAGTTGAACTTAACAACTGCAATCAGTTGGCGACAAAAGCCCATGCTGGCAATAATGTTCATGTTGCTGCTCCTTGTGCGAAACTTGCAAATGCTTCAATAAGTGCCGGTGAAAATGACGCTGATGCTGCCGATGACGATGGCGATGATGATGTCAAAGTAAAAGTTTAGCCATGTGTAAAAATCGTAACATTTTTGCGTTATTTTAACACTTCATTAACTTCACAGATCAATTTCATAAACGAGTAAGTATTTATTTTCAGAAATATTAAAAATCAAACTACAACAATAAAGTCAGAAAGAAAATCTGCGTTTATTTAACAATTTAATCAAGCGTGGCCGTGAGGAAGTGGGATTTTATTTTAAGCTGAATACTAATTTAATAAAAAAGTATTATTTGATTTAATTTATATTCTTTAAAAAGGTATTTTTTTGTTTGTTTTGCTAACAAACACTCTCAGTAGTTAATCAAAGACATTTAACATGTAATAAAATTTTACTGAAACTTCGTGGAATTAATGGACACGGAAGCTTAACATTTTTGTTATTTGGCAATTTTGTTTTGTATTAAAAAAAATGTTTTATGAAAAATAATGACTGAAATTTTGTGTACGAAGGAGGTTTCGGAACTGAACATCGGACGAAGTCTAGCATTAGGCAGATTTTTTGGAAAGTTAATGCGAAGGATTATTAAAAATCTAGTTTATTTTAATAACTATTTTGGGAGTTTACAAAAACTGTTTTTTATTTATTATTTAAAAAAAAAAAATTTTTTTGAGCAGAACAGCTGTTTTCGAAGGCCGTTACACTTTCGTAGTCATGTCTAGTTTGAATTATCACCATTTATTACGTGCCTTATTTGAATGTGATTTAAGTTTTTATTTATAAAAATTTTATTATAGAATTGCATACGAGAATTCTATCACACCGATGGTGACATATCTTTACAAAAAGAAATATATAAGATTTTCAAAGAGCGATTTCTTTTAAATTAATATGTATCAGATTTTTTTTTAGAGAAAATCTTTCACTCCGGCTTTTTTTTTTGTATTGCTGAGCCAGTTTCACAGCCTTCCTCGGCCATTTCTGGTTACGCCCTAGCAAGTCCCCGCCTTCTCTGGTATAGCTAAGGAATCGCCTCCACCCATCTCTGGCGACACAATTCTGCCGGGATAGCAATATTTTTTTTAGTGGGACCAGTACTTGTTTTTACAACGCCTGAATTACGGGCAGGACGAGGTATAGGACCCCCGAAGGGGGATGCCCGTAGGTATTGTTTGTCATTTAAACGGGCCGATAACAATTAAGAAAATCGGGCATATCAGAAAAATCCGGAGCCACATTCCTGACTGAGTGCCGAATCCAACGAACGGCTTTGTAGCCAATAGCATCTATATATTTACTTATTAAGGGTAATGACATTCTGGGCCTGATTTTTATACTCTCCAAAAAGAAATTGGAGGGCATATTCACTTTGCCATTCCGTTTGTAATGCAGCGAAATATCCCTCTAAGACCCCATAAAGTATATACATATATTCTTGATCAGTGATGAAGTCTGAGACGATCTGCCAATACGTCTTTCTGTGGAAAACATGATATGGTCTATTTTTGAATCCCGCCCCTTAAGTGGGAGTTGACGTACGATATTATATGCAAAAATAGTGCGAATATTGAACAATTTTTATTCCTTAAGCCTATAAGAAGCTGAGATGTTCTTTGATCTTGCAGAAGTGAAACGTCTCCCCCAAGGCCCTTCCCGAAATGACCCTATCAAAATAGAGATTTAAAATTGGGTACAGAGATGTCTTAAAGGAACTCTGTCCCACCAAGTTAAACATTTTAAATTTACTTACTCAATATATGGAGCGTATTTAAGGTTCCACCCGGTCGAATATAACGTTTTTTCTTGTTTTTTTTATTTTTTTGGTGTTGTCAAACAATGAAATTCCCAAAATTTCAGTTTCCCAATTTCAATTTTATTTTAATTTTCGATTTAAATTTTTTATTTAATTTTATTAATTCCATTTAAATTTTAACTTTATTAGCTCTTTAGTTGGAGGCTATTCCACAACCACCCTCGTACTAATTTATATTTTTATATATTCAGCTTTCGTTTTTATTTTTCGTGTTTGCGTTTAGCATTTAATTTTATCATAAAAATCACTTGTTTTAAAGCATGTTTTTATTGCCTTCCACCAGGTACAAGTTATAAATTATTTATTGTTAATGTTTTGTTGTTGTTCTTGTTGTTGTTTTGTTTGATGTTATAGTCTGTGTGTGTGTGTGTGTTGTGGTAAATTGTGTTGCATTTAATAAACCAATTTACAATTACAAATGTTCGTGAGTTTACCGGCACGTTATTAATCACCGAATGAAGGAAGAAAGTGTTTTTTCTGCTGTTTCTTTTTTAATTTTCCCTTTTTCCAGTGCTCTGACAATAAAAGAAACAACAACAAACAAACAAACATCAACAATTATTTAACAAGGAAAATATAAATTTAGCTAATTGAGGAAATTCCTTATGCGGTGGCAAATTATTTTATACAAAATTTTTCTTCAATACCCCGTTTTAATAGTAAATTAAACAGCAAAGTTTTATTATGAGGAATTTTGTGATAATCAAAAATTCACTGTCAACAGGTGCATTCTCTTCGTGGGGTTAGGAGTTATTGAAAGTTATACGAAGGCTAAGATCACGCACTCAGTCATGAATATATATTATTGAAAATGCTTTTAAAAAACCTTTTGTGCTTATAAATAAGTCCAGAGTATTTATTAAATTTTAATTAAAAATAAATGTCACAGCAATCATCTTCAGTAAAATTTTTTTTATGAATATTTCAACGATGCTGACACCGTGTAGCACACAATTTATCATAATCATTTGGGATTTTACTTAAAAAATATTTCATGAGTCATAATATTATATGGTTTTTTTTTGTGCAAAGAAACACAATATATTTTGTCATCTCGTGGTCATAAAAACAATGAGGCAGATGATAAAAATTATTACAGGTAATAAATAGGTTCAACAAATGTCAGTCAGAGGGTAATGATTCTATTATGTTTGAGTGATAAAGTATTTTACAGTCATGACACAGCAGAAATTGTATATAAATTATTATTTCATTAGGAACACTTAATAAAAGATAAGCAAAAAATAAATAGGGCCAAGCTGATGGGAAGCACATCGTCCAACGAGGAAGACAAGCCATAGAAACTTGTGTTGTTAGCCTGTGCGAAATTTCTATATCCCGCAACAAAAAAGCTAAAAAAAGCACGCTTTTAAATATTTATATAAAAAATTAGTAAATAAAACTGAAATAAGCTTGATTGATAGTTTTTTAAAGATAAAGCAACCAAAATTATGGCAGTAAAAATAGATCTAATAAAATATATTTATTCGAATACAATGTATGCGCAAAATGTATTATGTAGGTGGAAAAAAAATGTTATGTTACACTAATTTTTATGAAAAAATTATCCAAATAAAAAAACTATTCAAACAAAAAAATTATTCGAATAAATATATTATTCGAATAAAAAATATTATTCGAACAAAAATATTATTCGAATAAAATTTATATAAAATAATGAACAAATTTATTTTAAATGTAGATGGAATTAAATTCAAATGTAACTATTGCAAAAACATTATCAATTAAAAATATTTTTTTTATTACTTTTGAAAGAAAATTCTAATTCAAAAAATTATTCGAATAAAATTTAGATGACCAAATATTATACTCAAGAAGTTACACTAGTTAATTTATTCAAAAGCAAACAATTTAAATAGTATTTTGAGCACAAATTTATATTTATATTTCTAATACAAAATAATCGAATATACAATTTTCGATTAAAATAATAACTGCAATAATCAGCAGATGCGAATAGAAACAATATAACACACATGATTATTGACAGAAACTTATAATTGTAAATATAAAAATAAAATTTGAATAAGAAAAAATTTTAGAAAAGAAATTATTCGAAATAATTTATTCGAATGTCATTTAATAGTTTAAGTTAAATAATTCATAAAATTTATATAATTTTTTCTATTAGTTAATAAAACTTGATGAATAAAACAACCTTTATATTGGAAATAATCGCATATATTAATCGATTAAAAATTATTCGTATTAATATATTCGAATAAATAAGGTATATCAAAATGATGTTATTTAAAAGATGTTATTTATTTTAAAAACTTATGCTCACAATTGCGGATATAAAAATAAAAATTGTTCGGCAATATAGACTGATTTTATTCGAATTTATTTATTCGAACACGCAAATTGGATGTATTATTAATAGAATTTCTTATAAATTTGAAAACACCTTAATAAAAAATTGCTGAAATCAGAATAATTAAATATGTATATATCTATTGCTCGATTAGGAATTATTCGATTAGAAATTATTCGATTAGAAATTAATCGATTAGAAATTGCTCGATTAGAAATTATTCAATTAAATTACATATGCGAATACAAAGTATTCAAATAATATTACATACAATAAACATATATGTATACAAAAGTAAAAATTGTATGAGATATATTCGATCTGATTCATTTGAGTGTTAATCAAATAAATCATTAATAATATCTTTAGTATGTGTTAAATGTATTTGAATACAACTACATTAATAAAGTAATCGGATATATATTATACAATTATATACTATTTGTGTTACCTATATTCATCCAATAATCAATTTATACGAGTAATTTTCAATGTTACGAGTATTTAAATAAAACGTAATCAATAAAAATTATTCGTCAACTTATTCGAATTAAAATTGTCAAAAAACATATACTACTGTTTTGGGCAATTTAAAAAAAGTCGGTTTTCAATTGAACTACTAAGATGGAATTTATAAAAAAAAATGTATTCGAATATTAATAATAATATTATTCGAATAATGTACGATATCATATACTAAAAAATTATTTTAAGAAATATATAAGTTTTATATATTTCTAATTAAAATTTTTCAAATCAATATCAGTCGTGTTACATTAATCGAATAATGATTCGATTATAATCTACATATGTATGAATATAAGCGCAAAGTAATCAAATAATGCCATTAATAAAATTATATTCGTATTTGGCTTTTAAAAATTAAAAAGCAATTATTAAATATTATTCGTCAAACTTATTACTCGAATAAAAGTAGTTCGTCATATACATATGTATGTACATATGTGCATACATATGTATGTACATATGTATGTATGTATGTATATAAAAGTAATATAAGCTTTCTAAGAAAATCGCATTTCTATTGAACTCAAGAGATAAAATATTACTCTAAAATTATCAGTTAAAATATATAATTCGTTAAATATTACTCGAATAATATTATTCGATTAATTTTAATCGAATAATATTATTCGAGTAACGAGAAATGTTATTGAAATAACGTTTAAAAAACTCAATATATTTTGAGACATATATAAATATTATTGAGTTTAACAAAATGTTCCAAAACTTCTATCCTTAATGTAGAATTCATGCTTTCTTCAGAAAATAAAAATTCCCTTTTAGTAATTAATCAAATTTAATGTTACAAAAAATGAATAGGAAACGTATGATAATATAGAAATTGCTGTAGTTCAAGTCAAAATGTTCCTTTTAAGTTCAAGTCAAATAAACTGGCATAATGAAAAACATTTTTATTTTAAAAAATTCGTCTGTACCCAGCAGTTCCCAAAGTCAACTTTTAGAATAGTGTTTACTAACCAAATTTGATGTGTGACGACGGTAAAGCGTTTTAATAAAATCATAACAATAGTTGCAGTATCAGAAATAGATGGAAAAAATCGATTAAGCACTTCAAAATTTAAAAATTGTTATCCTGCCATGGAGAAAATTGCGAATTGTATTTAATTATTGGGAATCATACAAAAACATGTTGTAAACAGGGACCTCTTGTGCCCAAAAATATCTTTTAAGTTTTTTTATTTTTTATCTTGGACCAGCACTCAGGGGATGGCCCTATATATGCAATGCATTGCGCCGGAACTGAAAACGAGGGGATGTTATTGAGGGGACAGATTATTAAAGATGAGAAGATAGAAAATTTTTTTTGTTGCTACTTCAACCTTGTTTACTTCGCCGGCTAATTTTTTCTACAGGGCCGACGAAGGTGGGTGCTGTTACTCTGCTTTTAATACATGATCTGCCAATTATGTTCAGTGACCAGTGACTATGCCTTCATCATTGAAACAGGCTGGCAACAACTAACACAACCACGCACTAATGCCGATCAGAAGAATTCAACACAATATTATATGACTCAGCGCAGGCTCCAACTCAGGACCCTCCGCTTCATAGTCTCGTGTTCTACTACTTCAGCCAACAGCACCCACAAACAATAATATATATTTATTTAAATAGTGCAAAAGTTGAATGTAGCAAAACAATTATTTTAAAAGTTTCCGGAAACGTCGTTATTAACTTGTACTGCTGGCTGATATGTATATACACTGGGATTGTATTCATTAGCGAGGGGGTGTGTGCATGTGTGTGTTAACAAAAAATAAAAAAAAATATTTACACTCCTGTATAATTATGTCTTTGTTGAAACTAGAAGCTCTAAAACGCCAGTCGTCAGATTATTATAACTTCATTTTCACTCACAGCTTCTGGTTGCTAACAGAGATCTGCAGAAATCCCTTTTGTCGCTGATTCAAATATGCAATAAAATATTTTTAATGCAATTTTAATCTGAAAAATCAGTAAAGCGAATGCTATGGAAATTAGTTCTGCTCTAAAAGTTAAGCATTTTATCAATAATATTTCTATTGTCTGAACGTAGACTGACGATGATTTAAATCATGGAGAAAAAATCTTAATTGTTTGGATAATTTAAGGTTACCGGAGAAAGTGTGTGTCGCCGAGCTGTTTTAATTGTATGACTGGAAATAAATTTATTGCTTCAAGTGAATTAAGTCAGAATGATTTTGTAAGCACCCACTGCCGATCTCTGGTTACTATAGAACAACAGCATGTACATACTGAAGTCTTTCATATGGTATTTTTTTCATTTCTTTTTTTTTGCTAATTTTATTTTATATTTTGTGATTATGAGTTGCACAGATTATGTTTTTTTTTAAATCATTAGTTTCTAAATGAATATTAAAAATGGTGCAGAATTAAAATCACGTAGGACAGATAAACGAGAAAATATAGTGACTAAAGACACCACCCAAACGAAGTTTTAATTCATATGATGACTAAATGCACACACAAATTAAAGCAGAGAAGTGGAGGGCGTATTGAGGCATTCGATATCGGTCGATGTTTTCATTTCAATTGAGTAAAAATCGGGGAACGTTATAAGTTTTATTTTAAAAATTACATCTCAATCATTTTATTTGCTGAGTTTTCTTTTTTCCCTTAGAAAAGTTTTTTCTTGATTTTAATTGATTCCTTTAGAAAATATAAGTTATTTCTTGGTGTTTATTTATTCCTCAGAAAATAACAGTCATTTTTTATTTATATTTATTCCTCAGAATATAAAAGTTATTTCTGGATTTTCATTTATTCTTCAGAAAATAACAGTTATTTTTTATTTTTATTTATTCCCCAGAAAATAAAAGTTATTTTGTTATTTTAATTTATTCCTCGGAAAATAACAGTTATTTTTTAAGTTTTATTTATTCCTTAGAATATAAAAGTTATTTCTGGATTTTCATTTATTCTTCAGAAAATAACAGTTATTTTTTATTTTTATTTATTCCTCAGAATATAAAAGTTATTTCTGCATTTTCATTTATTCGTCAGAAAATAACAGTTATTTTTTATTTTTATTTATTCCCCAGAAAATAAAAGTTATTTTGTTATTTTAATTTATTCCTCGGAAAATAACAGTTATTTTTTAAGTTTTATTTATTCCTTAGAATATAAAAGTTATTTCTGCATTTTCATTTATTCTTCAGAAAATAACAGTTATTTTTTATTTTTATTTATTCCCCAGAAAATAAAAGTTATTTTGTTATTTTAATTTATTCCTCGGAAAATAACAGTTATTTTTTAAGTTTTATTTATTCCTTAGAATATAAAAGTTATTTCTGGATTTTCATTTATTCTTCAGAAAATAACAGTCATTTTTTATTTATATTTATTCCTCAGAATATAAAAGTTATTTCTGCATTTTCATTTATTCGTCAGAAAATAACAGTTATTTTTTATTTTTATTTATTCCCCAGAAAATAAAAGTTATTTTGTTATTTTAATTTATTCCTCGGAAAATAACAGTTATTTTTTAAGTTTTATTTATTCCTTAGAATATAAAAGTTATTTCTGGATTTTCATTTATTCTTCAGAAAATAACAGTTATTTTTTATTTTTATTTATTCCCCAGAAAATAAAAGTTATTTTGTTATTTTAATTTATTCCTCGGAAAATAACAGTTATTTTTTAAGTTTTATTTATTCCTTAGAATATAAAAGTTATTTCTGGATTTTCATTTATTCTTCAGAAAATAATAGTTATTTTTTATTTTTATTTATTCCCCGCAAAGTAAAAGTTATTTTGTTATTTTAATTTATTCCTCGGAAAATAACAGTTATTTTTTAAGTTTTATTTATTCCTTAGAATATAAAAGTTATTTCTGCATTTTCATTTATTCGTCAGAAAATAACAGTTATTTTTTATTTTTATTTATTCCCCAGAAAATAAAAGTTATTTTGTTATTTTAATTTATTCCTCGGAAAATAACAGTTATTTTTTAAGTTTTATTTATTCCTTAGAATATAAAAGTTATTTCTGGATTTTCATTTATTCTTCAGAAAATAACAGTCATTTTTTATTTATATTTATTCCTCAGAATATAAAAGTTATTTCTGCATTTTCATTTATTCGTCAGAAAATAACAGTTATTTTTTATTTTTATTTATTCCCCAGAAAATAAAAGTTATTTTGTTATTTTAATTTATTCCTCGGAAAATAACAGTTATTTTTTAAGTTTTATTTATTCCTTAGAATATAAAAGTTATTTCTGGATTTTCATTTATTCTTCAGAAAATAACAGTTATTTTTTATTTTTATTTATTCCCCAGAAAATAAAAGTTATTTTGTTATTTTAATTTATTCCTCGGAAAATAACAGTTATTTTTTAAGTTTTATTTATTCCTTAGAATATAAAAGTTATTTCTGGATTTTCATTTATTCTTCAGAAAATAACAGTTATTTTTTATTTTTATTTATTCCCCGCAAAGTAAAAGTTATTTTGTTATTTTAATTTATTCCTCGGAAAATAACAGTTATTTTTTAAGTTTTATTTATTCCTTAGAATATAAAAGTTATTTCTGCATTTTCATTTATTCGTCAGAAAATAACAGTTATTTTTTATTTTTATTTATTCCCCAGAAAATAAAAGTTATTTTGTTATTTTAATTTATTCCTCGGAAAATAACAGTTATTTTTTAAGTTTTATTTATTCCTTAGAATATAAAAGTTATTTCTGGATTTTCATTTATTCTTCAGAAAATAACAGTTATTTTTTTATTTTTATTTATTCCTCAGAATATAAAAGTTATTTCTGCATTTTCATTTATTCGTCAGAAAATAACAGTTATTTTTTATTTTTATTTATTCCCCAGAAAATAAAAGTTATTTTGTTATTTTAATTTATTCCTCGGAAAATAACAGTTATTTTTTAAGTTTTATTTATTCCTTAGAATATAAAAGTTATTTCTGCATTTTCATTTATTCTTCAGAAAATAACAGTTATTTTTTATTTTTATTTATTCCCCAGAAAATAAAAGTTATTTTGTTATTTTAATTTATTCCTCGGAAAATAACAGTTATTTTTTAAGTTTTATTTATTCCTTAGAATATAAAAGTTATTTCTGGATTTTCATTTATTCTTCAGAAAATAACAGTCATTTTTTATTTATATTTATTCCTCAGAATATAAAAGTTATTTCTGCATTTTCATTTATTCGTCAGAAAATAACAGTTATTTTTTATTTTTATTTATTCCCCAGAAAATAAAAGTTATTTTGTTATTTTAATTTATTCCTCGGAAAATAACAGTTATTTTTTAAGTTTTATTTATTCCTTAGAATATAAAAGTTATTTCTGGATTTTCATTTATTCTTCAGAAAATAACAGTTATTTTTTATTTTTAT
Source organism: Linnaemya tessellans (assembly GCA_951800035.1). Lineage (NCBI taxonomy): Eukaryota > Metazoa > Arthropoda > Insecta > Diptera > Tachinidae > Linnaemya > Linnaemya tessellans. The sequence continues at coordinate 99,189,140 of OX637533.1, read as the reverse complement.
TTATTCCCCAGAAAATAAAAGTTATTTTGTTATTTTAATTTATTCCTCGGAAAATAACAGTTATTTTTTAAGTTTTATTTATTCCTTAGAATATAAAAGTTATTTCTGGATTTTCATTTATTCTTCAGAAAATAACAGTTATTTTTTATTTTTATTTATTCCCCGCAAAGTAAAAGTTATTTTGTTATTTTAATTTATTCCTCGGAAAATAACAGTTATTTTTTAAGTTTTATTTATTCCTTAGAATATAAAAGTTATTTCTGCATTTTCATTTATTCGTCAGAAAATAACAGTTATTTTTTATTTTTATTTATTCCCCAGAAAATAAAAGTTATTTTGTTATTTTAATTTATTCCTCGGAAAATAACAGTTATTTTTTAAGTTTTATTTATTCCTTAGAATATAAAAGTTATTTCTGGATTTTCATTTATTCTTCAGAAAATAACAGTTATTTTTTATTTTTATTTATTCCCCAGAAAATAAAAGTTATTTTGTTATTTTAATTTATTCCTCGGAAAATAACAGTTATTTTTTAAGTTTTATTTATTCCTTAGAATATAAAAGTTATTTCTGGATTTTCATTTATTCTTCAGAAAATAACAGTTATTTTTTATTTTTATTTATTCCCCGCAAAGTAAAAGTTATTTTGTTATTTTAATTTATTCCTCGGAAAATAACAGTTATTTTTTAAGTTTTATTTATTCCTTAGAATATAAAAGTTATTTCTGCATTTTCATTTATTCGTCAGAAAATAACAGTTATTTTTTATTTTTATTTATTCCCCAGAAAATAAAAGTTATTTTGTTATTTTAATTTATTCCTCGGAAAATAACAGTTATTTTTTAAGTTTTATTTATTCCTTAGAATATAAAAGTTATTTCTGGATTTTCATTTATTCTTCAGAAAATAACAGTTATTTTTTATTTTTATTTATTCCCCAGAAAATAAAAGTTATTTTGTTATTTTAATTTATTCCTCGGAAAATAACAGTTATTTTTTAAGTTTTATTTATTCCTTAGAATATAAAAGTTATTTCTGGATTTTCATTTATTCTTCAGAAAATAACAGTTATTTTTTATTTTTATTTATTCCCCGCAAAGTAAAAGTTATTTTGTTATTTTAATTTATTCCTCGGAAAATAACAGTTATTTTTTAAGTTTTATTTATTCCTTAGAATATAAAAGTTATTTCTGCATTTTCATTTATTCGTCAGAAAATAACAGTTATTTTTTATTTTTATTTATTCCCCAGAAAATAAAAGTTATTTTGTTATTTTAATTTATTCCTCGGAAAATAACAGTTATTTTTTAATTTTTATTTATTCCTTAGAATATAAAAGTTATTTCTGGATTTTCATTTATTCTTCAGAAAATAACAGTTATTTTTTATTTTTATTTATTCCCCAGAAAATAAAAGTTATTTTGTTATTTTAATTTATTCCTCGGAAAATAAAAGTTATTTTTTAATTTTTATTTATTCCTTAATAAATAAAAGTTATTTCTGGATATTCATTTATTTTTCAGAAAATAACAGTTATTTTTTATTTTTATTTATTCTCCAGAAAATAAAAGTTATTTTGTTATTTTAATTTATCCCTCAGAAAATAAAAGTTATTTTGTTATTTTAATTTATTCCTCGGAAAATAAAAGTTATTTTTTAAGTTTTATTTATTCCTTAATAAATAAAAGTTATTTCTGGATATTCATTTATTTTTCAGAAAATAACAGTTATTTTTTATTTTTATTTATTCTCCAGAAAATAAAAGTTATTTTGTTATTTTAATTTATCCCTCAGAAAATAAAAGTTATTTTGTTATTTTAATTTATTCCACGGAAAATAACAGTTATTTTTTAAGTTTTATTTATTCCTCAGAATATAAAAGTTATTTCTGGATTTTCATTTATTCTTCAGAAAATAACAGTTATTTTTTATTTTTATTTATTCCCCAGAAAATAAAAGTTATTTTGTTATTTTAATTTATTCCTCGGAAAATAACAGTTATTTTTTAAGTTTTATTTATTCCTTAGAATATAAAAGTTATTTCTGGATTTTCATTTATTCTTCAGAAAATAACAGTTATTTTTTATTTTTATTTATTCCCCAGAAAATAAAAGTTATTTTGTTATTTTAATTTATTCCTCGGAAAATAACAGTTATTTTTTAAGTTTTATTTATTCCTTAGAATATAAAAGTTATTTCTGGATTTTCATTTATTCTTCAGAAAATAACAGTCATTTTTTATTTATATTTATTCCTCAGAATATAAAAGTTATTTCTGCATTTTCATTTATTCGTCAGAAAATAACAGTTATTTTTTATTTTTATTTATTCCCCAGAAAATAAAAGTTATTTTGTTATTTTAATTTATTCCTCGGAAAATAACAGTTATGTTTTAAGTTTTATTTATTCCTTAGAATATAAAAGTTATTTCTGGATTTTCATTTATTCTTCAGAAAATAACAGTTATTTTTTATTTTTATTTATTCCCCGCAAAGTAAAAGTTATTTTGTTATTTTAATTTATTCCTCGGAAAATAACAGTTATTTTTTAAGTTTTATTTATTCCTTAGAATATAAAAGTTATTTCTGCATTTTCATTTATTCGTCAGAAAATAACAGTTATTTTTTATTTTTATTTATTCCCCAGAAAATAAAAGTTATTTTGTTATTTTAATTTATTCCTCGGAAAATAACAGTTATTTTTTAATTTTTATTTATTCCTTAGAATATAAAAGTTATTTCTGGATTTTCATTTATTCTTCAGAAAATAACAGTTATTTTTTATTTTTATTTATTCCCCAGAAAATAAAAGTTATTTTGTTATTTTAATTTATTCCTCGGAAAATAAAAGTTATTTTTTAATTTTTATTTATTCCTTAATAAATAAAAGTTATTTCTGGATATTCATTTATTTTTCAGAAAATAACAGTTATTTTTTATTTTTATTTATTCCCCAGAAAATAAAAGTTATTTTGTTATTTTAATTTATTCCTCGGAAAATAACAGTTATTTTTTAAGGTTTATTTATTCCTTAGAATATAAAAGTTATTTCTGGATTTTTATTTATTCCTTTCGAAAATAAAAGTTATTTCTGGATTTTCATTTATTCTTCAGAAAATAACAATTATTTTTTATTTTTATTTATTCCCCAGAAAATAAAAGTTATTTTGTTATTTTAATTTATTCCTCGGAAAATAACATTTATTTTGTAAGTTTTATTTATTCCTTAATAAATAAAAGTTATTTCTGGATATTCATTTATATTTCAGAAATTAACAGTTATTTTTTATTTTTATTTATTCTCCAGAAAATAAAAGTTATTTCGTTATTTTAATTTATTCCTCAGAAAATAAAAGTTATTTTGTTATTTTAATTTATTCCTCGGAAAATAAAAGTTATTTTTTAATTTTTATTTATTCCTCAGAAAATAATAGTTATTTTCTTAGTGTAATTTATTCCACGGAAAATAACAGTTATTTTTTATTTTTATTTATCCCTCAGAAAATAAAAACTAATTTTTTATTCTTAATTAATCCTCAGAACATAACAATTATTTATTTATTACTCAAAAAATAAAAGTTATTTCTGGATTTTAATTTATTCTTCAAAAAATAACAATTATTTTTTATTTATTCCTGAGAAAATAAAAGTTTGTCCTGGATTTTAATTTATTTATTTTTTTATTTTTATTTATTTCTCAGAAAATAACAGTTATTTTGTATTTTAATTTATTCTTCAGAAAATAAAAGTTATTTTGTTATTTTAATTTATTCTTCAGAAAATAAAAGTTATTTTGTTATTTTTATTAATTCAGTTAGAAAATACCATCTATTTTCGGATTTTTATTTATACCTCAGAAACAAAATTTATTTTCTGAGTTTTATTTATTCCTCAGAATATAAAAGTCAATTCTAGATTTTAATTTAATCCTCAAAAAACAACAGTTATTTCTAAATTTTTTTATATTGAACATGAAATAAATGTTATTTCTTGATCTTAATTATTAAGCGAAAAATTATTATTCAGACTCAAGTTCAAATCCGCGAATTAGCAAATTATTTTTATTTAAGAGTTTTTATTAAATTCGCCTTTTAATTTTTTAATTAAGAGTGGAATATTTTGAATATTTCCTGCATTTAACAATTGCTAATGACTGGCCAGACCCTTCTGAAGGGATATGCCTACACGGTTCGGCATACTTAGCTAGTGAACGGTAGCTTTTCACGTCGCTAGTTCTCATGCAGCTAAAGAAGAACAGCCTATATGTTAAAAATCAACAGAATATGTGCAAATAGTTCAGTCAGCTGAATCCTTGTAGCATAAAGTTGTTGCACTTTGGGGGTAAAGCAGAATGAGTTATTAAAGTTGGCTGCAACCTGGTACTCACGAAACAAAGAGAACATTTTCTTGTTTAATTTTTTTTTTAATTTTAGACCAGAATCATCCAACAATTGTAAGCACTCAGTTAAGAAAACAAAAAATTAAATAAAAGATTCAAAATGCTGACTGACCGTATTTAAGAAGTTCAGTGGTCAGAGTTTAATATTAAATCGCTGTTAACGTTTATAATAGCAGTTTGGCCACTATAGCAGCCAACATGTGGCGCCATATTCTTCTACCACATGCATTAGTTACTCTTTGAAACACACACACACACACACACTCATACACGCTTGCCCACACAGCGAACAACAATTCACGTGAACATATTCTTTTTATATCCGGCCTAATGTAACAACTAGATTTTGCTTGCAATTGAGTTCATGTGTCAAAGTTCACTTGTGCGTGTGTGTGTGTGTATGTGGAATTACATTAGTATCATTACAGTTGTCCTTATATTATTTTGCTATTTTAGCCGATTGCCGTTGTATTTGTAACAAAGGAATAAAGGACACAGCCATGTACAGAGAAATGAACCAGAAAAACAGGAACAATAACATTATGACAATTGTTATTGTTAAAGGTCTGTGCAGACAGCAGGACACAAATGTTTGTTTGCAAAAGAGAAAAGTAAATTTACACAAACAAACAAACAAACAAACACAGATACACATGTGATTTTGTAATCTGGTGGTAATTTTAAGCATCAAAGAAGATCAAACATGCTAAAAATGGGCGCTGTAGCAATTTGACACAAAAAAAAGGAAACAAGTAAAAACGTTATATTCGACCGGGTCGAATCTTAAATACCCTCCAAATATTTAGTAAGTGAATTTGAAATGTTTAACTTGGTGGGACAGATATCCTTTATATAATATCGTACGTCAACGCCCACTAAAGGGGCGGGGTTCAAAAATAGACAATATCATGTTTTCCACAGACGAACGTATGGGCATTGCTAGACCGTATTAGACTTCATCACTAATCAAGAATATACATATTTACCTTATATGGTCAAGTTCTCTTTGGAGGGTATAAAAACCGTTCTGGAAAGGGCTGTGGGGGAAACATTTTACCTTTGTCATAAAACTCTAAAAATAAATGCTTGGGATGATTATATACAAAATTTGAAAAAAAAATAAAAAATTGTTATTGGGTCATATAGCGGGCAAAGGGGGAAGAGGGGGTAGGTCAGAAACAGGCAGTCATAAAATTCTAAAAATAAATGCCTGGGATGATTATATACAAAATTAAGAATAAAAATTTTTATTTTTTTTTGGTAGGGTCATGTAGAGGGTGAAGGGGGAGGAGGGGGTAGGCAGAGTAGTACCAGGTTACGTCTCAGCTTCGTCACTAAGGCTTAAAAATGTTATTTTTAAAGAATGTAGGCTTAAGTAAAACAATTTGTTAAACTTTTACACAATTTTTGCATATAATAACGCCCACTAAGGTGGGCGGGGTCCAAAATTTTTTTTTTTATTTTATGGCTCCAAGTTTAAGGCGCTGGACCGTATTTGACATAAAAATATATCATTTGCCTAACAAAATAACCAAAAAACTTTAAAAATTATGTTGTTTTTTCTGGGTTGGTTTAGTTCTTCTTAGGGGAACTTTTTTCCCTCTTGCCCGATTTAGCCCATCTTCGAACTTAACCTGCTCTAAGCTTCAAAATATACCTATACCAAGTTTTAAGGGTCTAGTTCTTTTCGTTTGGACTGAATCGGACGGACGGACGGACGGACGGACATGCTCAGATCGTCTTAGATTTCATCACTGATCAAGAATATATATACTTTATGGGGTCTGAGATGGATATTTCGATGCGTTACAAACGGAATGACAAAGTGAATATACCCTCCAAATTCTTTTTTGGAGGGTATAAAAATTATGCTGAAAATTTGCTGATGACAAAAAGATTGCCAGCAAAGTGTGCTGTGGCACATATTAGCCGAATAAAGACAATTTTGTAGGTAAACATGGAAATTTCTGCATTACACTAGGCATTAATTTGCATTTTTTTTTTTCAAATTACGCTGCTCTCACCAACAATTATTGTACAGAAAACAAAACAAACAAAACAAAAAAAAAAAGATGGCAGCGTAATTTTATTTTCAAAAGGATCAAAGTTTCCCCCTTTTCTTGGCACATGAAACTATTTATGTGTTCTTTACATCTGAGCTGCAAGCCATGTTGATTATATGTGTGAGAAAATATTAAGGCAAATATTTTTGTGCAGCACCTTAACCCTCTAGCTACTGCATATAGCGGCCATTTTTGGCTCTTTTTTAAAAATCATAAAAAACACTCGGAAAAATTGAAACTCGAAAATTTAGAAAACCAGATTATCTATCAAAGATCTAAAAAAAAATCTTGGATGCGGGAACCTATAACCCGTAACCCCTTCTTAGAACTAATTATTTATTAATTTTTTAGTTAAATTTACTTATGTTTTTTTCTGAGTGTATGAACAACTTTTTTTGTCACTCCCTCTACCTTAACCCCGGTATTCATAAAATTTAAAATGAGTTTAAAATGTATTTTAATAAAATTTTTTCATACAAAATTTTCTTAAAACAGATTTCAAATACGTTTTATTTTTTATGAATATGGGGGTTAGTGTTCACAAAAAGTCAAATCCAAAAAATCGTTCAAATCGGTAATTAATTTTTGGCCAAAAACGGGGGAAATTTCCTATAGTGCTTCGGTTAGTTTTTGTAGGAAATTATGTAGATGTCTTTGTCAAATTGAAAAGAAAATATTTGACATGAACAATTATATTCTTATAGAAATTTCTCTAAAAATTTACAAAGAGAATTACTTTTATGCTATAAAAGAATACAATATAATAAACAAAACTCCAATATTGCGGCATGGGTATTCAGTCATTGTGGAACGGAAGGGATAAAATTTATATCCGGAAATCTAGAAAAAAATATAGTTTGTGTCAGCCAAGTTTTGAAAATAAAATCAAATTTTTTAATACGCTTCAACGCTTATTTATACCAGTTATTGTAGACCTTCTTAAATGGAAAAGCATAATTGTTTAGAACAAATATTTATATTGTGCTTATCTCCACAAAATTACCTTTCAAACCATATAAATTTCATCAGTATTGCAATGCACTAAGATATTTAAAAGTGTACCACAAAAAATGGCCCTTGCATTAAGTCGTAAAATCATATGATCATATGACAAATCCAATTTTACATAATTAAAGCCAATAGCACTTCACACACGAAAACACACGCTACAATGCACTAGTATTTTTGCCATATAATCCTTATTTTGTAGCCTACATTGCGGCAGACTAAAAGAGCTTTTAATCTGCCAATTTTCATTATTGATTGTCGTATTTATATGACATTTGCGACAACTTTTGTGAATGTTTTTTTTTTTATTTTTTTATTTTATAAGCTGAACAAAAGTGGAAAACTTCCACTGTTTTCGAAAGCGTTTCTTTGAGAGCTCGAAACTTATGTTTTGTGTGCAAACAATAAACATGAAAAGTTAATTGCGTAAAATCAAATAAAAAAGTTAATAGAGCAGTATTATTGAGCTAAGAATTTAAGGGTGTTTTTTTTTGTCCAGTTGAGTTGTGAGTCCGTATATTTTTGACAGCGCACAGTGGTTTGAAATTGAAAATTTCGCACACGTTCTTAAAGTTGTGCTTGCTAGAAAAACTTTTCCCTTTAGGACACAATTAAATGGTCTCATTATCATAAGTGCTATGAAGAAATCTTTAAAAACTGCCTCTCCTTTCTTTCCTCCAAATGTGACTAACCCGTCAAACTTTTCATCCTTCCATATATATATTTTCAAATTATGCATAAGAGAATAATAGTGAGGAAAAGTAAAATATTAAAGAAAAAACATTTAAAAATTGCAAAACCTATTAGTGTAATTTTAGTGACGCACGCTACCAAAATTAATATTCAAAAATTTTTCCACTTTTTATCTTAGAATTTTTGTATTTTCTACTTTCGAATGGTAGAAAATGAAATTTTTAAGCATCCGTTTGTAGCCAAGTAGTTGGTCACAAAGTTTTGTGACGCACGCTAGTGAATTTTGCTTTTGAAAGCGCACAAAACCTAATACGTAAAATAAAAATGTACTAAACAAAATTTCAAGAACAACTTATTTAAGGCAAAAAAAATTGTCTGGCTTTTATTAGAAGCCATAAATCCTTTGTGACGCACGTTACATTTTCCCTAATTCATTAGTCCAATCAGTTTAAAAGCCTTTAAACTAACTTACGACCAAGTTTTTATCAAATAAAATCCAATTTCCTTGTGGTTTAGTACACAAATTTCTTAAGATCTCATATGATCATTTAACAACCTAGATGGGAAAATTGTGTTATTTTCCTGCAGTGTATTCTTTAATTTTTATACATGTAAAGGGCCCTGGTAAACTAGAAGAACACATGAAGCTAATTTACAAGAAAACAAAGGATTTTAAAGCAATTTTTTATAGAATTTAAATTGTGACGCACGCTACACACAACTAATATGCAAACTTTTGCTCATTTCTTATACTTTGCTGAACAGCAGGATAAGAAATGTATTACGAAATGTTTTAGCGATTTATTATTTTTAATCAAAGTTTTATTTTCGCGAATTTTATTAAAAAAATTTCTACCCGTTACATTAAATATTCATATAAAATAATTCCAAAGTCTTTATATTTAAATAAAATTAAGTTAAAATTACGAACCTCTTGCAAAATTTTCATTCCACTTACAATATAACATATAATCTTATCTCCTGTGACGCATGCTACAACATATGAATATAGCATTTCATGCTTAAAAATTAAAAATTCCTGTATAAAAGAAAATAATTTTTCATTTAAAATTTCTAGACCAGCAGCCATATTATAAATATTCCAAAGAACAAGAAAAAATCAACAAGTAAAAACGTTATATTCGACCGGGTCGAACCTTAAATACCCTCCAAATATATAGTAAGTAAATTTAAAATGTTTAAGTTGGTGGGACAGAGTTCCTTTAAGACATCTCTGTAGCCTATTTTAAATCTTTATTTTGACAAAGTCATTCCGGGAAGGACCACGTGGGAGACGTTTCACCTCTGCAAGATCAGAGCAGATCTCAGCTTCTTATAGGCTTAAAGAGTACCAACTTTTTAATATTCACACTATTTTTGTATATAATGCCGTACTTAAACGCCCACTAAAGGGGGCGGGGATCAAAAATACACTATATCATGTTCTCCACAGACGATCTTATGGGCATTGCTAGATCGTCTCAGACTTCATCACTGATCAAGAATATATATTGATACTTTATGGGGTCCAATTCTTTTTGGAGGGTATTAAAACTGTATTTTGGCGGGGTCACTCTGGCAAGGCCTGTCGGGGAGACATCTCACCTTTGGCATAAAACACTAAAAATAAATATTTGGGATAATTATATGTAAAATTTATTTGAATTTTTTTTATAGGGTCATTTAGGGGGCAAAGGGGAAGGAGAGGGTATGGCAGAGGGGTACCAGGATGCATCTCAGCTTCCTCATTAAAGCTTAACATTATTATCTTGAAGGGATGTAGGCTTAAGTAAAACAATTTGTTACATTTTTACAATATGTTTGCATATAATAACGCCCACTAAAGGGGGCGGGGTCCAAAACTTAGTTTTTTTTATTATTTTATGGCTCTAAGTTTAACGCGCTGACCTTCTTTCTTTTTTTTCTGCTCCGTCATTGTAAAATATAAACTTTAAAAATTATGTTGTTTTTTAGAGGTTAGTTTAGTTCTTCTTAGGGGAACTTTTTTCCCTCTGGCCTGATTCAGTCCATTTACGAACTTGACCTGTGCTATCCTTCAAGATATATTTATACCAGATTTCAAGAGTCTGGCTCTTTCCGTTTGGACTGAATCGTGATTTCCACAGACGGAGGGACAGATGGACGGACATGCTCAGATCGTTTGAGATTTCATCACTGATCAAGAATATATATACTTTATGGGGTCTCAAATGGATATTTCGCTGCGTTACAAACGGAATGACAAAGTGAATATACTCTCCAATTCTTTTTTGAAGGGTATAATAATGAACTACTTGAAAAATTTGCATTCTACTTACAATATTATATATAATCTTATCTCCTGTGACGCACGCTACAACATGTGAATATATATAGCATGTTATGCTTAAAAATACCTCTATATAAGAAAATATCTTTTTTAATATTCCAAAGAATAAGGAAAGATCAAAAAGTAATTTTAAGCATCATAAAAATATATAAGCGAAATAATATTGAGATGAACCCGATGTACCACAGTGCAATAGTCAGTCTGATGCCGTCATTAAATTCTTTCGGCTGTCATTAGGGACATTGTAGTGGATGTTAATGTCATCATCATTAAATTGGTATGCTGATGTTGTCATTTGACTCACTGATATTTCAAGTGCCATTATGTCAAGTTGTTGGGTTAGTTATTGTTTGTGTCTCATAGACTTTTGACTTGGTTATATTTTTGTTTGATTTTATGATTATTGAGGTTTTATATCGCTTTTTGTTCTGTGTTGCCAACTAGTACCAAATTTATTTCTGTGTAGTCTGTCTGGCCGCATGATTATGGGGCGGAGGAGTGAGGGTGTATGTTTTAATATTGAAATTTAAGAAATGTTTGCTTTTAACGCATCATTTATGAGACTTGAAATGAATTTTGTTTTTTCTTTTTATTATAAAAATAAGTCTAATAATTATTGTATTGTACTTTTATAGAGTTATGGTGCGTTGTAGGGAGATATTAAAGTGTTTGTGTTAAGAAAACTAATAACATTTACTGTGACAATAGAGTGATTCGGTCATCACACAAAGTGGGTGGTGTTGGCTGAAGTGTGTTAACAAGTTAACTAATGAAGCCGAAGGTCATGCGGTCGATATCATACTCAGTGAGGTCATGGGATTGATCATTTGTGTTTTTCATTAGTGTTACTTGTTGTCTGGCTGTGCAAATGAGAATGGCAAAGGTCTGCTTGCTGAACTGTATCGCCAGCAAGTTTATATCCTTATATGCTAAATGTCATGGTCACTTCGCCCTTTTTCATTGATTACACTGCACAACAAGATCAAATTTTTTCCAAAATTACAAGGTCCGACCTAAAAATTTTGATAGAGGAGACAAAAAAAAAATCAATGAGTGTTCGAACTCACGGGCGATGTGTTAACACCTTTTTGTTTATTTATTTTACATTAAAGTTTAATAATTAAACCCACAAAAAACAAAGAGAATGCCAAGCAACAGACAAATGTACATACATTGTTATGTTTGTACATAAGCTACATACGTTGCTGTCTTGCTATCTCATTTTTACATATGTACGTATAACCACGTCACTATTCTCTTTGCTATGCATAAGACAAAACCGAAGATCAACATAAAACACTTTTTTCATATTACTCCAAATTAATACTCCGAATTAAAACACTTAAATCTCCGCTCGCCGATATCGGATCGCCTTAATTTTTGGCCTAAACTCTTCGTCGAAACCCGCACTAGCGTTTTAATCCAAAAATTAATAAAATCGGCTATGAATTTCCGGAGAAAATCGCGTGGGAAAATTATATGAAAATCGCCCAATAATTACTTTCAATACCGACTGCCAAGCAACAACAACAAACAAACAAACTCTTACACTTACACTTGCGTATGTATTGAAACTGATAGTTTACTGCCCTAGAGGCGCGCGTATAGATGTTAACACATCAAAAAGACACGTGTATCGGCGTTTTGAAAGTTTACATCTGAATTTCATTTTAGGGTGCGTTAAAGTTTTCCAGCTCTGGCACATTCTTATTGTTAATCGGCATAAGAATCCATGTGATCCTTACATTTTAGGTACAAATTGACACGTTTTCAGTACAATAAGAAATATAGCACTTGATTTTTGTTTCGATTTTGCTTTTCATTGTTTTTGTTGTAATGTAACGGATAACATTTTTGCCAAACATTTTAACCCCTTAAATCCCTGAATTAATAGTGTTTTTTGCTCTTTTTTAAAAGTAGGACAAAAAGACCCACACCTTGAGGAGTTAAAGGGTTAACATATTCTACAAAAATGTTCTCCGTAATATTTTACATAAATTTGCTGAACACATTTTGTACCTAAAATGAAAGGATCACATGGATTCTTATGCCGATTAACAATAAGAATGTGCCAGAGCTGGGAAACTTTAATGAACCCTCAAATGAAATTCAGATGTAAACTTTCAAAACGCCGATACACGTGTTGTTTTTTTTTTTTTTTTGTCTCCTCTATAAAAATTTTTAGGTCGGACCTTGTAATTTTTTTATTTTGTGTTGTACAGTGTTATTGCTCGCAACAAAAAACATCGTTTATTTTATATATTTTGGAATCTGTTGTTTAACAGTAAACTTTTTATTTTATTCATGCTGATTATTTTCTCAAATTTACAATAAAATAAAAACATATAAAAATTTTTTTATTTTTTTATTTTGGACCAGCACTCAGGGGATGACCCCTACATATGCAATGCATTGCGCCGGAACTGAAAACGAGGGGATAGTATTGAGGGGACAGATTAGGAAAGATGACAAGATAGACAGTTTTTTTGTAGCTATTTCAACCTTTTACTTCGCCGGCTAATTTTTTGCTACAGGGCCGACGAAGGTGGGTGCTGTTACTCTGCTTTTAGTACATGCTAGTGTCAGTCGCGGCCAATTATGTTCAGTGACCAGTGACACTATGCCTTCATCATTGAAACTGGCTGGCAGCAAATAACACAACCACGCACTAATGCTGATCAGAAGAATTCAACACAATATTTCACGACTCAGCGCGGGCTCGAACTCAGGACCCTCCGCTTCATACTCTCGTGTTCTACTACTTCAGCCAACAGCACCCACTGGCTTCAAACGGTACTTTTATTACAGAGCAACTTTTTAAAAAAGGTATTAGCTTAAAGAGTAACTTTTTTAAATAAGTACTTTTTTGAAACGGTAATTTTTAAAAAGATGCTTTTTAAAAAAGTACTTTTTAGAAAGGTACTTTTTAAAAATGTACTTTTTAAAAATGTACTTTTTAAAAAGGTGCTCTTTTAAAAATGTACTTTTTAAAAAGGTGCTCTTTTAAAAAGGTACTTTTTAAAAAGGTACTTTTTAGAAAGGTACTTTTTAAGAAGGTACTTTTTAAAAAGGTACTTTTTAAAAAGATACTTTTTAAAAAGGTACTTTTTAAAAAGGTACTTTTTAAAAAGGTACTTTTTAAAAAGGTACTTTTTAAAAAGGTACTAGTTCATAGTCTCGTGTTCTACTACTTCAGCCAACAGCACCCACATTTTGTATGAAATCGCGAATGCTAGAAAGCGATTCATTCGAGAGAAATACATTTTGTTCACGACCACAAATAAATTAAATTTTTACGGAAAACCAGCACTTTTGAAATAATTTTAAAACAACATTTCGCGTTTAAGCGCATTCCCGAAAGACTTCACCAGAATCTGCTACTTCGTAAAAAAAACTTAACCGATCACTGATTTTCTGGCCACATAAAAATTATATTCCCCACAAAATATTTGACCACTTAGAAGAGCCATCATAAATTTTGTTTAATTGAAATTTATTACATTTTGTAATAAAATCACGAAGCTTCTTATCCTAGTCAAGGCTTCTCTATGTGTGTGTATCACCAAAAAAAATAAAAATAAAATATAAACTCTTTTCTCTAGGGCTGGCTAATGTTTAGTTGTTTGTATTTGTGCATAAGACACTTACAAATTTTCTTCCGCACTTTAGAAATTTTTTTTACTGCTTAAATGGATTTTTGGCCAAGACAAGTAGAAGAGAAAAAAAAATTGAAACCAAACCAGAAAAAAAATCGATTTCACGTGTTAAAATCATTTGACAATTTAAATTGACCAATTTTGTGCAATTTGCAAAAGAAAATCTGTCCCCTAACAGTCTTTTCCTTAAAAAGGACGTGATGTGATATTGCTGCTGATTGGAAAGTTTTTTTTATTTATTTATTATTCCATTGTATTTTTATGTTTTACTTTTTTTTATTCTTTTCTTATAAACACAATAAAGTAAACCATAAATTGCAAGTCGCACTTAATGGTAAATAGTGCAACGACAGGAAGGTGCAATTTGATTTACACTTGAAGACACAAAATGCCATTTTGAAGTCAAGGAGTTTTGTTTTTTCTTCTCTTTCACAGTATTTTTAAGCTTTAAATAAAACCGAAATTTTAGAAAAATTACTAGTTCAATATTTTCTTTATCTTAATTAAAAGATTAATTAGCAAAAAAAAATTTTGTTATTAACGCTGCAATTAAATTAATGTAAACTTCATTTCAGTTCTTTAGAGACAATGTAGAAAGAAGTATCAGTTCTTAGAAAAAAATAGCGTTAAACTTTTCCCAAATACAAATGTAATTAGCAAAAAATTTTTAATTAATTCTTTCATTAGTTTGATGTAATTTCAGTCATTTTTAGAAAACACAAGTTTTGACAATGAAGACACAACTATAGAAGTAGAAGTTCACAGAAAACAAAATTGTTCTAAAAAAAAAATTTTCAATGTTTTCCAATTGAAAATAAATTTTTTTTTTTTTTTTTTGATGAACACCTTAATTAAATCAATGTTAGATATCTTGATGAAGATTAAAAATTTGAAAATTTTGTTCAATGAAAATAAAATATGAAAGTATTTGTATGCCAAAAATAGGACTGTGTAATGGCTTCCAATTCAAAATTTAAGTAAAAATATGTTTTGCCTACTGCTTTAATTAAATCAAAATTTTTTCTTAGGAGTAGGACCAGCACTCAGGGGATGACCCCTATATATGCAATGCATTGTGCCAGAACTGACAACGAGGGGAAAGTATTGAGGGGACAGATTAGGAAAGATGAGAAGATACAGTTTTTTGTAGCTATTCAAACCTTTTACTTCGCCGGCTAATTTTTGCTACAGGGCCGACGAAGCTGGGTGCTGTTACTCTGCTTTTAGTACATGATAGTGTCAGTCGCTGCCACTTTATGTTCAGTGGACAGTGACGATGCCGTCATCATTGAAACAGGCTGGCAACAAATAACACAACCACGCACTAATGCTGATCAGAAGAGTTCAACACAATATTTCATGACTCAGCGCGAGCTCGAACTCACGACCATCCGCTTCATAGTCTCGTGTTCTACTACTTCAGCCAACAGCGCCCACAAATTTTGTTTTAATCGAGTTAAAAACAAGTAAAAAGGTTATATTCGACCGAGTCGAATCTTATATACCCTCCAAATATTTAGTAAAGAAATTTAAAATGTTTAAGTTGGTGGGACAGAGTTCCTTTAGGACATCTCTGCACCCAATTTTAAATCTCTATTTTGATAGAGCCATTCCGAGAAGGGCCGGGGGGGAGACGTTTCACCTCTGCAGGATCAGGGAACATCTTAGCTTCTTATAGGCTTAAGGAATACAAATTGTTCAATATTTACAATATTTTTGCATATCATATCGTACGTCAACGCCCACTAAAGGGGGAGGGGTTCAAAAATATACAATATCATGTTTTCCATAAACGAACGTATGGGCATTGCTAGATCGTCTCAGACTTCATAACTGATCAAGAATATATATACTTTATGGGGTCCAATTCTCTTTGGAGGGTATTAAATTATTTTTGTCGGGGTCGCTCTGGCAAGGGCCGTGGGGGGACAGATTTCACCTTTACCATAAAACTCTAAAAATATCGTAAATGTTTGGGATAATTAAATCTAAAATTTATTTATTTTATTTTATTTTTTATTTTTTTTGATAGGGTCATTTAGGTGGCAAAATTTTTAATTAATATTTTAATGAATTCAAGTTATTTTAAAAGAGTTTAATAACAAACAAAAAATGCAATATCAGTAAACAAAATAAAATTCAAACTAAAAAAGTTTGACTTAGGTATGATGGAACAAAAAATTCAGAAAAATGGGACATGAAGAAAAAATAATCAAACGGTAACACGGGTATTATAACAATAACATGTTAACATAAGCTTGATACAGTTCTCGTATTCTTTTTCACAATAAAATTTGTGTAAATAGGAACTGTTATCAAAATTCAACTAAGCCACCTAATAACTGGTGACAAACACAATACACATGAGCACTGATGATGAAAGGGTTGCGTCCTTCGAAAACAGCTGTTCTGCTCTGCTGTGTAAGTTGAATAACTAAAAACTGATGCTGACTTTCCTTTGTGCCTTGCAATATTTATCATGTCCTTCTGAGCTTTAAAAACAAATTTCGAACAATTAGCCTATAAATCTTAATTAAATTTAATATAAAAATCGCTGTTGTTTACATTTTCCTAATTAAATATTTGATTAGTAAACATTTTCAATTAATACTTTAATTAAATCCATGTTATATTAATTAACTTAAAGAAATACTAAAGTTTTGACAATGAAGGTCCAATGTGGATGTGAGACCATTTTTTTTTTCAATTAAAACTTTAATTAGTAAAATTTGTATTTAATAAACACCTTAATTAAACCAACGTAAACTAAAACTGTTTCAAAATGCAAAACTCTTGGGTATGAATGTTCTTGGTAAAAATATGAATACCCTAAAAACAAAATTGTTTAGTTTTAGCAATTACAGGGTGGCCCAGAAAGACCGAAGTGGTGTGAATGCCTTATAACTTTTTTATTATAATTTTTTTTCTCTTTTCTTTTCAGTATTTTGTAAAGAAGACAGGGACAATTTATAATGGAGCAATACACAACTGAACAACGTGCCCAAATCGTTGAAATTTACTTTACAAATCAACGGTCCATTGTTTTGACTCAGCGTGCATTCCGTCGTTTCGAGTAGAAGCAATTTTAATTGTCCTCCGCGTTCCCCGGATTTAACCGCTCCAGACTGTTTCCTTTGGGGTTATTTAAAAGGGAAAGTTTATGTTAATAAGCCTAGAACTATTGAGGAATTAAAAACCAATATTCGAGACGAAATTAACAACATAACACCGGAAGTTTTGCGAAAGGTCATGGAAAACGTGTTGGAAAGAGCACATTTGTGCGAAGCAGAAAATGGCCACCACTTGCGGGATATCATTTTTAATAACTAATCTAAAAAAATATTCCCTATAAATTTACTGTATTTAAAAAACAAAAACTTAAAAAAATATGTCTTAAATAAAAAGTTATAAGGAATTCACAGCACTTCGGTCTTTCTGATCCACCCTGTATAAATTTAATTATGAAAAATATTTGTTTTTCTTTAATAATTTTATTAAATCAACGGTTAGTTTTATTAAGTTTAAAAATATCAAAAATGTTACAGTGAAGGCACAGTTCGCAAAAAAACACAATAGTCCAATTTTTCCCCATTAAAAGTTTATTAGTGAATAAAATTTTTAATTAATACTTTAATTAAATGAATGTAAAAACTTTACTATGCAGTTACATCATAGAAGTTAAGTTGTTATTTTGTTCTTTATTTACTGCCACGCCTTCTTGTGTTATTTGTAAAGGCAACTGTTACCTGCCCTGAGAGTTTTTTCGGCGTATATTAATGGCGGGTATTTTTTATGTTTTCCCTCGGTATTCTCCAAATATTTCTATTTGTTGTGGACCCACCTCAAGTCATGTTCAAATGCTAGTGTCATGTCTTGAATAAAACTACTTTTTTTATTCAAATAATTATTTTTTTGTTCTAACGAGTTTAAGAAGCACAACGAAGTTTTAGTGACCACCTTTTGTTTTAGTAAATTCGCAAAACTTTAAATATTTAACAAAAAATGACTTGTTTGCCTTCATGGCCATTATCTGCATGATGCGAGTATCTTTAAATACCAGCAGCTGGTCTTATTTCATCCCCCCCTGCTACTCGCACTGGCAGGCAGGAATTTTCACCAGCCAGTCAGTGTTTACCCTTCGAAACTGAGATTTTCCTTTTTAAAATTTAAATACAATTTGTTGCTAATGATTTTTTGCTGTTGCTGCTGCTGTTGTTGTTGGATTCTGTTTTTGTTTTTAAAACACAAGTTGTTTCTTTGTTTGTTTGTAGTGCTCTCATTCCCTTTTTTTTTGTACATTTTCGTTTAAAATTGATTTCTAATGTGGATTTGTGTTTTGAATTACAAATGAAAATGAAACTGAAACTGATATATGAAACAAACTACAAACTCAAGCTGTTGGTGTCCTTTACAGGTAGTGATGGCATCGAAATTTGTTGTGTGTATTTGAGCAAAACAAAAAGAGGAAAAAACAAAAACTACAAAAATTTAAATCCTGAACAGAGTCGTACTGAATTTTATATAGAGTTTTGTTTAAAGTATTAAACCAATAAAGAAAAAAGGCCATTATTCTCATACTGCAGATGTGTGAGGACGAGTTGTTGCTGTTTGCCCCAAGGCCGTATTTGCACACATTTTCAATGTAAAGAATTTCTGATTGCAAATCATTTGAAGAATTTTTAATGACTTTAATTGTTAGGATTTTTACTCCGTACAAATGTGTGAGTGTCCGATTGGTTTGGGAGCTTACAAATTGATTTTAATTAATGTAATTGAGTTGATATTTAAAATGGCAGCAAGTGAGAGGGGATTCAAGAGCAATTTATTCAGCAAGTGGGTTTCTCTTTTTTTCGAAGCATTTAAAATATAGTGTTTTAATATAAATTGAAACAAATAGTTTATTTAACAGAATACGTCAGCAGGGTAATATGTGAGACAATTAATTGAAACCTTAATTGCTGTGTAATTTTTCTTTATTGGCTGGATATAAAAAATTACTTTCGTATTCATCCCTTACGAGGTATGTTCAAAATAGTATAAGGTAAATTCCTACTTTTTTCCGAAACCATTCAAAGTAACCGGCCTCACATATACGAGGTGTATTCAAATGCAAGGCAATTTTACTGAAAAAAGTATTCTCCCTTTAAGTATACGAGGTCTGTTCTATAAAAAAAGTTATATTTTAATAATTCTCAATTTATATAATTATTTATTCATTAATTCCCATTTTGTTCTTTTCAAAGTACCCATTATCAAATATACGAGGTCTGTGCGAAAATTTTCCTAAATTTTAATATATCTCAAAATATATTTCATTATTTATTAATTCTAATTTAGTCCTTCTCAAAGTACTCCTCCCATATATACGAGGTCTGTTCAACAAAAGGCCTAAAATTTAATATATCTCAATAAGTAATAAGTTATTCATTAATTCCTATTTTGTCCTTTTCAAAGCACTTCCATCCAATATGCGAGGTCTGTTAAAACAATGGGTTACATTTTAATATGAATATCCCAATATATATAACAATTTATTCATTACTTTCAATTTTGCTCTTCTCAAAGTACTCCTATCAAAATATACGAGGTCTGTTCTAAAACAAAGATATATTTTAAAATATCTCAACTATATTTATTTGTTCATTAATTCCTATTTCTCATTCTAAAAGTACTACTATCACATATACGAGGTCTGTTAAAAAAATTTGTTATATTTTAGTATATTTAAATTCATACTTGGTAATTCATTAATTCCTATTTTGTCCTTCTCAATATACTCCTATCAAAATATACGAGGTCTGTTCTAAAACATATATACATATACATATTTACATATTTTAATATTTCTCAAATATATATTAATTCCTATTTCGTCATGCTAAAAGTACTCTTATCACATATACGAGGTCTGTTAAAAAAATTGGTTAAATTTTAGTATATTTAAATACATACTTGGTAATTCATTAATTCCTATTTTGTCCTTCTCAATATACTCCTATCAAAATATACGAGGTCTGTTCTAAAACATAGATATATACATATACATATTTACATATTTTAATATTTCTCAAATATACATATATATTTTTTTTATTAATTCCTATTTCGTCATGCTAAAAGTACTCTTATCACATATACGAGGTCTGTTAAAAAAAATTTGTTAAATTTTTGTGTATATCTAAATATATATTTAGTTATTCATTAATTTCTATTTTGTCCTTTTTAGACTACTCCTATCCAATACACGAGGTCTGTTAAAAAAATATGGTAAATGTTGATATTTCTTATTTTTGATTAAAAAAACACTACAAATCAGCTAAGAGTCTTCATATGGAAAAAGTTCCTAGAAAATTGCGTGGCATGAAACAATGGACATGCCGACATTCTCAGCCACCCACTTCTTTAATAGTTATTCTCAAAAACAGTTTTCTTCACTGTCCTGGGACGTCCAAGACTAGCGTTGTTATTTACATCTGCTGGACCTTTTTTTTATTGAAAATCGTATACCAATTGTAACCATTTTTCTGACTGATTGTACTCATCGCCTTCCACTGTCAAGATTTCAAGTGCTTTTGACACATCAAAGTTGTTTTGAGCGTAAAGTTCTTACACAAAATTGGATGCAAATTCATTTATGTATTTTTTATGACACCAGAAAATCGCCGAACACGAAGAACGCTTCTAACTTTCGTTATTCTATTTATTTATTTATTGAATATTACAAATACAACTATAAATTATATCTTAGCTTAATTAACAGAGAATAGTATAAGAAGCATTCACTTGTATATTTATTTTATTTTTTCAACTCAAATCTGTCATAATCGATAAGAATTTTCCGATTTTTCATTAACGAGTTGAGTGTATCATTTTCCAACTAACATTGACAGAATGATTGATGTTCATTTTCGTAAAACATAATTTTGCTATTTAATAAAAAAAGATTTTCATTTACTTTTTGTCTTCAAAACGGACACAAGAGCCGTATTTTTTTTTTTTTTGTGGTGAAACATGATTGATTTGTGGCAATTTGCTTGCAACTTAAATTTCAGATAATTGCAATTGAATCTAAATTTATTTAATAATTTAATTATTATAACGAAGAGGTTAAAGAAGTAAAAATTAAAGTAAATGAAAAGGATAGCTGAATAAATTTTAAGAAGAGTTGACACAGGTGTATTATACCTGAGAGGGGACTACTTTTTATGGGCCAAAATAGAAATTGATGATTAAATACAATTTTGTTCAATTAAAATTTAGTTCATTTCTTTAACTGACCTAATATATATCTATGGAAGACTACTTTTGAGAGGCCCAAATAGAAACTGGTAAATAAATAAAATTTCTTTAAAGAAAACTAAAATTTACCTAATATGTTGAACAAACCTCGTATATCTGCTAGGGACTACATTGAAGGGTACAATATATAAAATCATGAATGAATACCTTTTATAATAATATATAAATTTATCCAATTTTTTGAACAGACCTCGCATATCTGAAGGGGAGCTGCTTTGAAGGTTACAAAGCAGAAATTGATGGATAAATAAATAGTTTTTGAGAAATATTGAAGTGTGCCTAACTTTTTGAACAGACCTCGTACATTTGAGGGGGCACTACATTAATGGGTACAAAATATAAATTCATGCATAAATACCTTTTTTTTAATATATAAATTTATCTCATTTTTTGAACAGACGTCGCATATCTGATGGGGAGCTGCTTTGAAGGTTACAAAGCAGAAATTGATGGATAAATAAATAGTTTTTGAGAAATATTGAAGTGTGCCTAACTTTTTGAACAGACCTCGTATATATGAGGGGGCACTACATTGATGGGTACAAAATATAAATTCATGCATAAAAAACTTTTTTTTTAATATATAAATTTATCTCATTTTTTGAACAGACCTCGCATATCAGATGGGGAGCTACTCTGAAGGTTACAAAGCAGAAATTGATAAATAAATAAATTTTTTTAAATACATACATACATATATATTAAAGTTCCTTGAACAAGCCTCGTATATATGTATGTAGAAGATTACTATGTAGGTAACAAATTAGAAATTTATGAATAAATAAATGTTTTTCGATAAAAATCGAAATTCTATGTATATTTGGGAACAGACCTGGCATATCTAACAGGTGGCTATTTTGAGGGGAACCAAAACATAAATTGATAAATAAATAAATCGTTTTTGAAAAATATTTTTTTGAACAGACCTCGTATATTTGAGGGGGACTATCATTGATGGTTACAAAATATAAATTCATGAATAAATACTTTTTTTTATATATATAAATTTATCTCATTTTTTGAACAGACCTCGCATAGCTGATGGGGAGCTACTTTGAAGGTAACAAATTAGAAATTTATGAATAAATAATTTTTTTTATATATATATATTATAATGAAAATTATCTTTTGAACAGCCCTCGTATATATGTAGAAGACTACTATGAAAAGAACAAGTTAGAAGTAAATATTTGAGGAATAAATAAATATTTGTTAAAGGAAATTTAAATTCTCCCTTATTTTTTCCCAAGTAAAGTTCAAGCCAGTTTGTAATTTATTATTTTATTTTAGATTCAATTAAAATTGATGGGCCAAAAATTCTAATATTAAACTAGTTGACTTCCATTGGAACAAAAAACGCTCAACAAATAAGTAACATTTAAAAATGTCTCCATCCCTCTTGCCAACCACTTTTTGCTTACAAAATGTAAGCCAAAAGTCAGTAGAAAATACTTGCACTCGCTGCTTATCCTCAAATACTAACAATAAAGCTAAGCAACAGCATTCAAGCCATTCCTGACAACCGGCAATGACTGCAACTAAATAAAAATTTATTAAAAAACACGCACCTGAAAACAGATTTGAACTAAAACAAAAAAAAAATATTAAGAAAAACTATTTCTTATAATTTTTATTCATATATAACAGTACTGTTATATATGAATAAAAATTATAAGAAATAATATATTATAAAAAACGACCACAAGCTTGATAAATATTACAATAAACTGATAAGGTCAATAAAAATAAATCAATATTAAGAAAAACTTTTGTTTTTCTCTGAACTTTACGCTTAAGTATAAAATTTTTTAAAAAATAAACAAAATATGAAAATGAAAAGGAAAAACTTTTGATGGACTGAGTGCAAAGACATAAAATTTTTGATAAAAAGTGTTTCTAAGAAAATATTCAAAACTATCTATTTGAGTACAAGAAAAAAAAAAAAGAAATAGGGAAAAAAAATGTCGACCACTGATGACAACCAGAAGATATTTAAAATTGTTCATTTTAAAAGCAGGTGAAAAGATTTTGTTAAAAGAAAGAAAATTAAAAAGAACAAAGACAACAAGAATAAAAATAGAATGATTATGAAAGCATTCTACAAAAAAAAACAAAAAGAAGACAAAAAGTTTCTTTATGGAAGCAAACAGGAGAAGAAAGTAAAGAAAATAAAAGCTGCAGGAAAAGTTTTCAATATTTTTAAGATTAACTTCAATTTGGAAAGGTTGCAAATAGCCAATGCCGGAAGAAAAATAGGGGAAGTGAGAGAAATTCCTGGTAACGCTATTCAAACGGTGCACAGTGTTTCGTTTAGGGGCGGTAATTTTTATTAAATATTTAATGCCGCCTCTCATTAGCAATTTTTTATTTTATTTTCTTTTTTTTTTATCAGCCAAAGTTGGAAATAGGAAGCAATTCAAACGTCATTACTTTTTATATTCTGAACTTGGTACAGTCATGCAACTTAATTGCTTAATTAAGCAATTTAAGCAATTAATAGTTTAATTGCAGTGCAATTAAGATTTTAATCGCAGTGCAATTAATAAATTAATACTTCAGTATTTTCGAAGCACTGCCTTTCTTACGCTTAATTTATTGCACTTAAAATTTTCAAATAGAATAATTAAAAACGCTCAAGATCTTTTATAAATTCGATTAAATTTCCCTAAAATTCTATATCAGATAGCACATTCCGATTAAGACATATTAATACTTTAAATTATGTATGAATTTTTATTAGTCGAACTTTCTTATGTAAATTGTTAATTTTATCAACGGGCTTAAGTTCGAATCTGCAAGACTGCAAACCATTTTTTATTATTTTATTAATAAATGAATTTGTTCAAAATCTATTTTTATTTCTTTATATTAAGATCGAAATCAGTACTGATCCGTTCTGCTGGTTTGACGATTATTGAAAAATATTCTTAATATTCCAATCTTAATATAAATTAATAAAAAATAGAATTTGAACAAATTCATTTATTAATAAAATAATAAAAAATGGTTTGCAGTCTTGCAGATTCGAACTTAAGCCCGTTGATAAAATTAACAATTTACATATTAATACTTTTACTTTTTATCTTTAAAAATTTTTTTCAAATTTTTTTTTTCATTTTGCAATATTTTCAAATCTACTTATTTTATACAGTATATTTTTATACTCTCCAAAACAAGATTGCCGGGTACATTCACTTTGTCATTCCGTTTGTAACGCAGCGAAATCCCCATCTGAGACCCCATAAAGTATATATATTCTTGATCAGTGATGAAATCTAAGACGATTTGAGCACGTCCGCCCGTCTGTCTGTGGAAATCACGATTCAGTCCAAACGGAAAGAGCCAGACTCTTGAAATCTGGTATAAATATATCTTGAAGGATAGCACAGGTCAAGTTCGTAAATGGGCTGAATCGGGCCAGAGGGAAAAAAGTTCCCCTAAGAAAAACTAAACCAACCTCTAATTTTTAAAGTTTTTTTGTAATTTTGTTAAGCAAATTAAATATTTTTATGTCAAAGGAAGTTCAGCACGTTAAACTTGGAGCCATAAAATAAAAAATAAAAATTTTTGGACCCCGCCCCCTTTAGTGGGCGTTATTATATAAGCAAAAATAGTGTAAAAATTTAACAAATTATTTTACTTAAGCCTACATTTCTTAAAAATAAAATTTTTAAGCTTTAATGACGAAGCTGAGACATAACCTGGTACTACTCTGCCCTAACCCCCTCCTCCACCTTTGCCCCCAAAATGACCCTATCAAAAAAATAAATAAATAAGAGTAAATATTACACTTAATTATCCCAGACATTTATTTTTAGAGTTTTATGGCAAAAGTGAAATGTCTCCGCCACGGTCCTTGCCAGAGAGACCCCGACAAAATGCCCTCCAAAAAGAATTGGACCCCATAAAGTATATATATATTATTGATCAGTGATGAAGTCTAAGACGGTGTAGCAATGCCCATACGTTCGTCAGTGGAAAAAATGATATAGTGTATTTTTGAACCCCTCCCCCTTTAGTGGGCGTTGACATACGATATTATATGCAAAAGTATTGTAAATATCAAACAATTGGTACTCCTTAAGTCTATAAGAAGCTGAGATGTTCTCTGATCTTGCAGAGGTGAAACGTCTCCCCCACGGAACTTCCCGGTATGACTCAATGTCAAAATAGAGATGTAAAATTGGCTACAGAGATGTCGCAAATGAACTTCGTCCCATCAAGTTAAACATTTTAAATTTACTTACTAAATATTTGGAGGGTATTTAAGATTCGACCCGGTCGAATATAACGTTCTTACTTGTTTTTATTTACCGCAAGTAGTTTAAATTCAATATATACTCGTATCTCTGCATCGATGAACAAAATTAAGGCGTTGTCATCGGTTTGTATTTCTTTTCACCTAAACAAGGAGCAGCCATTACGGTGATCATCCAGCCATGATGACTGAATTTTCGTTTGCAAAGATTAATCAGCTAAACAATAATGAAATTTAGTTCCAACAACACGGGGCGCAACTTGCCATACAGCGTGCTTAACAAACGATTTATGGCACAATTAATATGGTGACAACTTTATTTCCAAAAAAAGGTCCTGTTCATTGGCCCCCTCGATTGTTTTATACGACTTTGCACTACTTTTTATGGGACTGTGTTAAATCATTGTTTTATACATACAAAACAGTAGATCTTGAAATATGCGAAACCAATATTTAAGCCACCATTGACGCCATACGGCCAGATTTATTTGGAAAAAGTAGGCAAAAATTGGATTGATTGAATAGGTCATGTAAATCAAATTGAAAAACCAAATGCATAAAGTGAACTAAATAAATGGCAGTAAACAAAAATACACGCTAATTGCGATGATGAAAGTGTAGCGGTTTGCTAAAACAGCTGTTCTGCTCTGCTACCAAAATGGGATACTTAAATTGATGTTGACTTGCCCTTATGCCTCGCAATATTTCTCATTACATACAAACCAGTAGCTCCTGAAACATTAAAAGCCAATATTTAAGTCACCATTGACGGTATACGGCCAAATTTATTTGGCAAAAGTTGGCGAAAATTGTAGTGATCCAAACGATCATGTAATTCGTTAACATATCACGTAAATTAAATTAAAAAACCAAATGCTTAAACTAATCCAAAAAAAGCGGCGTTAAACAAAAATTCCCAACGAAACGTCGGATATAAGAATGAAATAAAGAAATTATCTTTTTATATGCATTTAAATTCATTCGAATGACCTTGGAAGCCTGAATAAAAGAAACTATAAAATAAGTATAATAAGAAAAGGTCGACACAAATTCTTGCATACAAATTCACATGAGTACTGATGATGAAAGTGTAGCGGTTTGCGAAAATAGCTATTCTGCTCTGCTGTGCAAGTGGGATAATTAAATTGATATTAACTTTCCCTTATTACTTCTAATATATATCAGCATTTCTTTCAGCATTTAAGAATGGCCTATAAATTTTAATTGAATTTAAATGCCCTGAAATTATCCGTCGGAAAATAATAATAAAAAATAAAATTCATTTCAACAGTATTTCGGTCTTGTATTACTGTTCTCTACATAAGTTGAGCTGCATTTGCAGGTAAATTCTTCCTACTAACTTTATTTCACAGTTTGGGCCAGTTTTAAGGCAAAAAAAAAAATATTATTTATAATTTACAAACACCTTCCAGTACACGTGTGCTGTATCAACTTAAAGGTGACAAGTTGCTTAAAGCAAAATAGAGTTTTAAAAATTCGAAACCACGTACTGCGACTATATAATCTCCTTCAAAAGCTTTTTTCATCACACAAAAAAAAAGAAGAAATAACGATAGAAAAACTAAAAAAAAAATAGCAAACAAATGGCAAACTTTCTAAGACCCACGTTTGTCAGTTTCCGTGTAAAAAGTGAAAAGAAAATGTTTCCATCAAAGTACAGAAAACGCCAGTGTGCAGCAGCTTAAAGGAAAAGATCTTTATTACAACCAAAGGAAATCTTCTAAAGACAGGAAAAACAAAAAAAAAAAATTACTCCTACAGAAGAGAGACCATGTCTAAAAGCAAATTAAGGTAAAAAGGAGCAAAACTTTGTAAAAATAAAAAAAGGGAAAAATTGGAATCGTACAAAGAAGCACAAAATTTATGTAAAAAATGGTCAATAACTAAAACAAAAAATTTCCCAACAACACTTTTAATGGGAAATTATTCCTAAAAAAGCATTCTTTTTTTTCTAGCACACAAATTTATTTTTAGTGCTGTGAAACTTTATCTATTAAAATTGCAATATTGCAGCAACCGATAAGTGTGTTGGTGGCCTCAAAATCGTAGTCAATCCCAAGGTGCTCACTTGCATCTTAATTTTTAACAAATCTCTCAAAATAAAGTTGCATTAAAAGGAAACAAAAAAATAAAAAATTGTTCCGAAGTGAGTACAGCCAACCTCAAGCATATGCCTGCCATTCTTTCTGTTCGCCATGTACAGCAACAACAACAACAACAACGACAAAATTATGAACGCAATTTATGTTGCAGCAAATTTTCGCAAAACAAAAATTTTTTTTCAAATAAATAATTTTAATTCCAGCTTAAATAAAACATGTACAAACTTTGGCCATATTAAATAATAATAAAAAAAAATATGCTTTTAATGTTCTTTGAATCGCTGCTTCAGATGGTTTCAAAACTTAATTATTGACTTATTTAAATCACAACAGAATGGAAATTAACAAACTTTTGTTTTACATTTTGTTCGCTTGGGAGGGAGGTGGGTGGTTATGGGAGATTATTGTAAAGTTTGCTTGTGCAATTGTGGCAAATTATACCGCTGGAGAACTAGAATTTAAGTCTAAATAGATAATAATACTCATACGCCCAGTACAACTTTAACAGATTAAACAATTAATATTAATCATACGCCTGGTGGTACCTGGAGAAATATTTCCGTTTAATTTGATTAATTTCCCCGTTTTTCTAAACCTGTACTCAACTTTATTATACTCAACCTTATTATATCGCTTAAGGTTAACCGTATTCAGAGAGGGCGAATTTCGTCCCTTGAGATGAATTTTCTTTGCAAATACTTCTTCTCTCCTTTGGGGACCGCTTCAGATAAAATAACATAAAAACTAAATAAAAAGAAATTCAGTTTTTAAAACTATTTTATATCCGAAAATATTTAAATTGGATGCTGTTGGCTGAACAAGTTAAACACGGGACTATGAGGCTGAGGGTCGGTCCTGAGTGCAAACCCGCACTGAGTCATGAATATTGTGTCGAATTCTTCTGTTCAGCACTAGTGCATGATTGTGCTCGTTGTTGTCAGCCTGTTGCAGTGATGAAGGCATGGTGGCACTGACCACTGAACATCAACTGGCAGGGACTGACACATTCATGTAATAAAAAAGCAGACGAACAGCACTCTCCTTCGTCGGCCATGTAGTGAAAAATTAGCCGACGAAGTAAAAATTTTCAAATTGCTCCAAAAAAAGTCTCTATCTTCTCATCTGTCCCCTCAAAGCTATCCCTTCCTTTTCATTTCCCGTGCAATGCATTGCATATCTAGGGGTCACCCCTGAGCGCTGGTCCTACTTCTTAAAAAAAATTTTGAAGCCGATTAAAAGACTTGATTCCATTAAAAAAAAAATTCTTTCGTTCTACAAAATATTTGTAGAAAAGTCCCCCACTGCTTTCAACTTCTTTAAGCTAAGGAGAACGTAAAACGATAAAATAAAACAAAAATATTGACGACATGCATTTTTTTTAATAGGATCAGGTAGAAAGTGTAATGGCATTTACTTTTTTAACCGGGAGATGCGGCATAGTAAATCCACAACGGCTACGAATTACATGATCGATGGGATCAGTTCAATTTTCGCCAACATTTTCCAAATAAATGTAGCCGTATGGCGGATGATTTCTAATGCTTCAAGAGCTACTGGTTTGTATGTCATGAGATATATTACAAGGCATAAGGGAAAATGATCATCAATTTAATTATCCCACTTGCACAGCAGAGCAGAATAGCTATTTTCGCAAACCGCTACACTTTCATCATCAGTACTCATGTGAATTTGTATGCAAGAATTTTTGTCTTATTATACTTATTTTATAGTTTCTATTATTCAGGCTTCATTCGAATGAATTTAAATGCATATAAAAAGATAATTTCTTTATTTCATTCTCATATCCGACGTTTCGTTGGGAATTTTTGTTTAACGCCGCTTTTTGTGGTTTAGTTTAAGCATTTGGTTTCTTAATTTAATTTACGTGATATGTTAACGAATTACATGATCGTTTGGATCACTACAATTTTCGCCAACTTTTGCCAAATAAATCTGGCCGTATAGCATCAATGGTGGCTTAAATATTGGCTTTCAATGTTTCATGAGCTACTGGTTTGTATGTCATGAGAAATATTGCGAGGCATAAGGGCAAGTCAACATCAATTTAAGTATCCCATTTTGGTAGCAGAGCAGAACAGCTGTTTTAGAAAACCGCTACACCTTCATCATCACTATTAGCGTGTATTTTTGTTTACTGTCACTTATTTAGTTCACTTTATGCATTTGGTTTTTCAATTTGATTTACATGATCTATTCAATCAATCCAATTTTTGCCTACTTTTTCCAAATAAATCTGGCCGTATGGCGTCAATGGTGGCTTAAATATTGGTTTCGAATATTTCAAGATCTACTGTTTTGTATGTATAAAACAATGATTTAACACAGTCCCATAAAAAGTAGTGCAAAGTCGTATAAAACAATCGAGGGGGCCAATGAACAGGACCTTTTTTTGGAAATAAAGTTGTCACCATATTAATTGTGCCATAAATCGATTGTTAAGCACGCTGTATGGCCAGTAGAGTCCCGTGTTGTTCGAAAAAAAATTTTCGTTAGGTGGAAAGAAATAAGAATGCCTCACCAAGCAGTCAGTTTTAATAGATAATATTTCTGATTCGTTAACGGCTGGAGGTTTGCCTTCGCTTCAAATACTGTGATGTATGCATTCACTGAAAGATTTAACCAGAAATGAGTTTCAGAGACACAATTCTTTGATAAGAATTTTTATTTTCGGTCAGTTTTCCAACCAGCAAAAAAATAAAAATAGTAAGCAAACGGATAGTCTTTTGACTTCACTTCTAGCAAAGGCCAGTAAGCCAAGATGATTAAGAAAAATTTTCCACGTAGTCGCAGCAAAAAGGACGAACTGCGTCGAGGCTATATTTTAACATATTCTGCAATACTTCGCTCTACAGCCGCAATATTCTCTTCAGATGACAATTTCCCTTATCCTGTTGATTGTTTTGAATGGAGAACAGAAAAATTAGTGCGAAAAGGATCAATAACTGCACGCGAATCACAGGCTCACTAGACGGTTTATGTTGACCATAAAATCGACTGATTTTTTTTAAATTTTTTTTTTTTGTTGAACTAAAATTGCAATTTGGATGCGTCTAACGATTTATGCTGACTTGTACCAAAACAGAAATGGGAGACCAGCTGAACATTCTCAGTTATCAAATTATAGGGTAACGATTATTATTATTATTATATGAGGCCATAAGCACCGCGACCCAAAGGATCTTTTGTGCAGCCCAAGTGTTCACTGATGTAGATTGAGGCTGCGAATAAAGCCAATTAATCTACCCGGTGAGATATCGTACACCTCCCCTGGAGTCATGAAATTGCCTCCGAGGAACCTCCTCCTGCACGACGTCACTGCCGGACAGTCGCAGAGAACGTGCTCCGGTTTCTCCTCCTCTGCTCCCCAGAGTCTACACACTTTGGTCTCAGAATTGCCCAAGGTAAACTGGTGTCGTCTGAGACCGCAGTGTCCGGTAAACCAACCCGTTAATAATCTGAGGTCATTCTTGTCCATCAGAAGGGTAACGATAGTTCTCATGCAGCTGAAAATCCCAATTGTTTGTTTACGTTTATGATCCTGAACATGAAAAATTCCTTTTCCATGAAGTTCAAGAAAAACCGCGCTCTAGAAATAACTTTGGGAACTAATGGCATGAAAAGTCTGAGGACGCATTATTTTCTCTAGTGTTTTTTTTTTAGTGCTAAAAAGTTTCAGCACATTCTGTTCACTAAAAGAAATTACATCCAAATTTAAATTGCCAACTATTAACGGCGCACAACTATTTCAAATAAAGATCTTGTAAAGTCACACGATAACTACACACGAACACTTACCGACACACACACACACATATAAACACACATACTTCGCACAACATTTTCTTACTCCACAAACTACGAGCAACTTCTCCTAAGTGATTCTATTTCATGCAGACGTTTAAAAAAGAAATGTTGGCAGTAAAAATAAATTAAAGACTATTATTGAGACTGTTTCTCGTACGTGTATCTTATCAAATTAAAATAAGAGTGAAAAAAAATAAAGGCATTTATCTTAAGCCACATCAACAGCGCCTGGCATGGAAACCTCTAAACAAACGATTTACAAGAGACGCATTTTCCTAATCAGCCACATCCATGCCAAACTTAATGTTCAATAGTTTCCATGCTTTTTTTTTTTTTTTTTTTTTTGTCTGCCATTATGAACATTTCTTATCTGGTAAAACCATTTTAAATGATTTTTTTTCTTACTTGTGGTCGATAGTTGTTAATGTGGTTTCAACTTGACAATAAAAATCGTTTTATGGTTAAATTGAAATTCTGCTTTCTTTCTAAAATTGTTTGTTTCATGTTTGTGTTGCCGCTTAAGTTTTTGAATTTCCATTATTTGTATTTCGTATTTTTTTTTTTATTTTTTTATTTTAATTTTTTTAATAATTTTTTTATTTTTTATAAATTTTTTTGTTATTTTTAATAGTTTTTTCAGTTCGTTTCATCTTTTTTTATTATTATTATTATCTTCTTTTTGAACTGGACTTTTTAAACTCATTTAAGAAATTTCCCCGGTTTTCTTGGTCTAACAGGACAATTTTTCCCCTCCTATTGAACAAGATTTTGCCAAAATTGTAGAATTTAAAAAGATAGAAATACAAAGACAGACATGACCAGAAGACCAGTAGCTGCAGTGGTAAGAAGAAAATTTGCCCATTTGGAGAGCTGTTGCTGCAACATCGTGCTGTTAAAAATCGTTTCCATTTTGCTTTTATTGCCATCTTCTTCACATCTGATTCTATTGCATGAATCATATTAAATCAATTGTTCGGTATGTGTATTTTCAAACAGCACACACACGCTCATGTTTCATTGTGTAAGGAGCTCAGTGTTAGTTGTTAAAATTGTTGTCTGATTGTGACATCTATGATAATGTTACGGCTACTCTGCTAAGGACCAGTAAAAACAACAAATGACCCATGTACGTATTCACTAGCAAAAGCCCATTCAAACAATCATATGTAAAGCGTTGTTGGTACAAATAATATTAAAAAAAAATTAAAGTTAACAAGAAGCAAAAGACAGTGCTGCACAAAATTTATGGCAACAGAAGAAACAAGTAAAAACTTTATTTTCCACCGGGTCGAATCTAAAATACTCTCTAAAAAATTAGTGAGTAAATTTAAAATATTTTACTTGGTGGGACAGAGTTCCTTTAAGACATCTCTGTAGCCAATTTTAAATCTCTATTTTGACAGAGTCATTCCGGGAAGGGCCGTATGCTAGACGTTTCACCTCTGCAAGATCAGAGCAGATCTCAGCTTCTTATAGGCTTAAGGAGTACCAACTGTTTAATATTCACACTATTTTTGCATATAATATCGTACGTCAACGCCCACTAAAGGGGGCGGGGTCCAAAAATAGACTATATCATGTTTTCCACAGACGAACGTATAGACATTTGCTAGACCGTCTTAGACTTCATCACTGATCAAGAAGATATATAGATACTCTATGGGGTCCAATTCTCTTTGGATAGTATTAAAACTGTATTTTCTCGGGGTCTCTGGCAAGGGCCGTGGGGGAGACATTTCACCTTTGCCACAAAACTATAAAAATAAATATTTGGGTTAATTAAATGCTAATTGTTCGAAATTTTAATTTAAATCTCAGAAAGACATGATAAATATTCCAAGGCACAAAGGAAAGTCAACATCAGTTTTATTCAACAGCAGAGCAGAACAGCTGTTTTCGAAAGACGCAACCCTTTCATCATAAGTGCTCATGTGTATTGTGTTTGTCACCATTTATTAGGTGGCTTAGTTGAATTTGATAACAGTTCCTATTTACACAAATTTTATTGTGAAAAAGAATAAGACTTTCCTTTGTGCCTTGGAATATTTATCATGTCTTTCTGAGATTTAAAAACAAATTTCGAACAATTAGCCTATTAATATTAATTCAATTTAATATAGCAGTATAAATGTTCGTTAAAATTCTTACTACGTAAAATTTATTTTTAATTTTTTTTATTTTTTGATGTGGTAACATCTATACGCGCGCCTCTAGGGCAGTAAACTATCAGTTTCAATACATACGCAAGTGTAAGGTGTAAGATGTAAGAGTATGTGTTTGTTCGTTGCTTGGCAGTCGGTATTGAAAGTGATTATTGGTCGATTTTCATATAATTTTCCCACGCGATTTTCTCCGGAAATTCATAGCCGATTTTATTAATTTTTGGATTAAAACGCTAGTGCGGGTTTCGACGAAGAGTTTAGGCCAAAAATTAAGGCGATCCGATATCGGCGAGCGGAGATCTAAGTGTTTTAATTCGGAGTATTAATTTGGAGTAATATTAAAAAAGTGTTTTATGTTGATCTTCGGTTTTGTCTTATGCATAGCAAAGAGAATAGTGACGTGGTTATACGTACATATATAAAAATGAGATAGCAAGACAGCAACGTATGTAGCTTATGTACAAACATAACAATGTATGTATGTACATTTGTCTGTTGCTTTGCATTCTCTTTGTTTTTTGTGGGTTTAATTATTAAACTTTAATATAAAATAAATAAACAAAAAGGTGTTAACACATCGCCCGTGAGTTCGAACACTCATTGATTTTTTTTTTATATGGTAATTTAAGGGGCAAAGAGGGAGAAGGCGGTAGGGCAGAGGAGTACTAAGTTACGTCTCGGCTTCATCATTAAAGCTTAAAAATGTTAAGGAATGCAGGCTTAAGTAAAACAATTTGTACACAATTTTTGCATATAATGACGCCCATTAAAGGGGGCGGGGTCCAAAAATTTAATTTTTTTATTTATTTTTTGACATAAAAATATATCATTTGCTTAACAAAATTACAGAAAAATTTTAAAAATTATGTTGTTTTTTAGAGGTTAGTTTAGTTCTTCTTAAGGGAACTTTTTTCCCTCTGGCCCGCTTCAGCCCATTTCCGGACTTGACCTGTGCTATCCCTCAAGATATATTTATGCCAAATTTCAAGAGTCTGGCTCTTTTCGTTTGGACTAAATCGTGATTTCCACAGGCGGACGGACGGACATGCTCAGATCGTCACTGATCAGGAATATAAATACTTTATGGGGTCTCAGGTGGATATTTCGCTGCGTTACAAACGGAATGACAAAGTGAATATAACCTCCAATTCTTTTTTGGAGGGTATAAAAAGATTGTTTACTTTATAATCAAAATTATTCTATTCGCTGTTGTAACGTTTGAATTTTCATTTGGAAAAGGAAACAGAATCAAATCCTTAAAAGAAAAATATTTTATAAATAATTTGTTTCTTTTGTTTGGCTTTTCAAATGCAACTTCAAACGACACAACAAGCCTTGTGAGTTGGGCAAATGTTTCACAAAAATAATACAAAGCGAGAGATATTTGGATGAAAATCGTTGCATGAGGTTAAATGCGGCCGTAGTTTTTTTCTTTTTTTTTTCTTGGACCAGCACTCAGGGGATGACTCCTACATATGCGATGCATTGTGCCAGAACTAGGAATGTTGGTTATGGGAAGGAGGATAGAGGGAGTAGTGTTTGTGGACGTTCGATTTGAACCTCCCCATGCTAAAACTGACAGGAAAGACCTCTGCTGGAAGTTTGTTCCACATACGAACCGTTCGGCCAAAGAACGAATTCTCTCTGTAATGCGTTCGACGTTGTGACGTTGAATTTAGTCAAGAATATGGCATGGAATTATTCTGGTCTGCAGTAGGCCATCGTTGATCGATGAAAAGTGCAGACAGCGATTTGCGTACGCACACGCACTAAAGAGTGCAAATTTAGCGGCAAAGTATGATTTTGTATCACGGTTTTTTGTGGTACACAATCAAGCATCTTATCGTTTAGCAATATTGACTCAAAATAAATATTTTAAAAGGCATTTTTATGCAGATTTTCACTCAATGAAATTTTTAGCGCAAAAATTGTAAAGGAGATTTTTAAATCAATTTTGTTTTACTTGCAAACACACATCGACACACACACCCACTTAATGCGAGCATAAAATTTCAAAAACCTCTGTATAATATTTGTTTTTAACTGGTAAGAAGAGAGCTTATGTTGTTGTTGTTAACTTAAAGTTCAGTATATTTGATTTGAAACAAGAATCGTTTATGCTTAAGATTTACTTTAAATTTGTCAAGTAGTCCTCTTTTGGCAGCTAGGCGATTCTAGTAATAAATATTCTCCACCATTCTTTTTCAATCTGTGGTTTGCATTCCATAGCCCCCCCCCTGGCTCTGGTTCCGTGTTAAAAAAAACTAATAATGAATTTAAAATATTTTTAAAATTATTGTAAGGCCTTTATTTGAAAAAAATTAGTTAAAAAATTATTTGTTAATCCATTCTCAATTTATATATTTAAATCCATCACTTTTCAATTCAAAAACAAGTTATTCGCCCCTATTATGTATGACGACATCGACGCCGTATCAAGACAACAGCAAAATATGTCGCTTGTCCACTATTTTTCGACAGCAACTGACTACTATTGACATGTTCTATCAATATGACCTAGATAATACTAAGAAATTGTCAAGAGTAATTAATTGTTATTGACATTTTGCAGACAAGTGATGACTTTTTACTGTCGAGTTGATGTGACGTCGACGTCGCCATTCATAATAGGGGCGATTGTTTTTTTTTTTTTTTGCACTAAAATAGTTAATCTTAATCATAATGATTATTTTATAACAAAATTTTATTTATCAATTATTGAAATTGAATTTTTATTTAAAAATGAGAGGAAGCACTCATTAAATGTATCATCTATGGTGATGATAAATTTCAATCGTATTAGCCAGGACACAAACCAGAGATTTTAACACAATTAATTTAGCACTTTTAAATACATTTTAATTTTGGCGATTGGACAATTTTAACCTCCTATTTAAAAATTTTGAAATCATTATGGCTGACATCAAAAGTCATGTTTCGTTATGGGGCTGCGTATACCACTTAAAAATATTTTACAAGCAAAGTACAAATCCAATCAGGTACGATGTATGTACAACAACAATATGAATTATCACGCGACATAGTTTAAAAATGATGATCATAAAATATTTATATTTTAAATATTTCACAGTGAATAAAAATTTCGAAATAATGAAAATTTCGAAATAATAAAAAATTTTTAATAAAAAATAATTTGTGGATATGAACTTGAGCCCGAATACTAAATAATAAAAAAAATCAATGAGTGTTCGAACTCACGGGCGATGTGTTAACACCTTTTTGTTACACGGTACCTGTTCGATTTCTATGAACACAGACCCACAAACCCGGAGGTAGAGTTAATATAAAGTATTTAATGAAAAGAATACTTTATTGAATTTAATTTTACTTTGTATAATTTATTAATGTTATGTTTTCAACACAGTTAAAATTGGTTTGTGATAGCTAAAATATAAAACATGAACTTTTGATTGTATCCTATCGATATAACGTGAGAAAACAGCGTCAATTGTAGTTCCTTGGATAGTAGTTGGGGACTCTAACGAAGTATTCTAACGATAATTCGATAAGAGGTAGTGCTTCTACGGTTGAAAAATTCGTATTAAAGTCACCACCCATTATTATTGGCATTGAAAAATAGTCCTCTTCTAGTTCGTGTGAACCATTTTCGGTGTAGGGCAGAAGTGAAAATGAATAAATTTTATTATATTCTGGACAGACTGGTTGAGCAAGAAGCTGTGCCTGCTCTCTCTTTTTCCACCGATATTCTGCCATATATTTTCTTTTTTCTTTTAATACCGACGCACTAAGTAGATGCACTCAAAATGAAAAAAATACTTAATACTTTTTATTTATTTTATATTAAACCCACAAAAAACAAAGAGAATGCAAAGCAACAGACAAATGTACATACATTGTTATGTTTGTACATAAGCTACATACGTTGTTGTCTTGCTATCTCATTTTTATATATGTACGTATAACCACGTCACTATTCTCTTTGCTATGCATAAGACAAAACCGAAGATCAACATAAAACACTTTTAATATTACTCCAAATTAATACTCCGAATTAAAACACTTAAATCTCCGCTCGCCGATATCGGATCGCCTTAATAAAATCGGCTATGAATTTCCGGAGAAAATCGCGTGGGAAAATTACACGAAAATCGCCCAATAATCAGTTTCAATACCGACTGCCAAGCAACGAACAAACACATACTCTTACACCTTACACTTGCGTATGTAATGAAACTGATAGTTTACTGCCCTAGAGGCGCGCGTATAGATGTTAACACATCAAGAATAGTGCTTTTTGTTTGTTATGTGGTCAAGTATGTCTATATGCCTGCATTCCATTGGTTCTTATACCAAATCATCATTAGACTTTAGCGACTAGTAACAAGTGTCGAATAATTAGACGCTCTCTTTCATATTATTCGGCTCTTATGCTCACAATTTGTTTTCTCAATTTTATCACTCACTGTACTTTAATGTACATTATCATTTACAGATTCCTGTTGGCATGTGTGTGTACATTTTATATGTCTTCATGTATGCATGTATTTGTCTGAGTAGCCGAAACATTTATTTTTGTTTGCTTGTGCGTTCAGTTGTATGGCATTAAGAATTTTGCACATTTATCTTTGGCTGGTTTTCTTTTTTTTGGAGAGTAAAAAAGTGAATGCCCCTCATTTTCTGGAATAGGAAGACACACACACACACAAATTCTCTTACACTTATGATATTCTTGCATAGATATGTTTATATACGAATAATTGTTTGATTTTATGTATGTGAGAGTATGTGCGCGTGTGTGTGTGTGTGTGTGCGTGTTCCAAACATGTGTTGTTACTAGATTGTCGGACATACTCGTAGTTTAAGTAAATTTGTATGTTTTAACCCCTTATGGATACTTATGCAAGAACACATACGTTGATGCATGCTGCAGTGGCGTATGATTAATATTTAATTTAATTTGCTCAAATATTTCGTATACGTAATATCTACTTAATTGAATATAAATAGAAGAATGGCTTACACACGGCGTATGATTCATATTTATCTAATACTCAGCTAATTATCATACGTATTTTTTTATCTTGGACTAGCACTCAGGGGATGATCCCTGATATGGGCATTTCCATTTTGGCGTTACGTTACTTTTGTACGACGATATGTTGAAAAAAAAACGTTAAAAACCAGAATTTAAAAAAGTTTTTTTCTCACATTAGAGAAGTGATTGGATAGCTCTATATTCAGCCAAAAAATGGAAATAGTTGAGCCTAAGAATTTCAAGATATACTCCAAAAAGTGACCTGGCGTTACGTTACAAAAAACGGAAGTGCGATTTGACTTTGATAACAAAATTGTTGAACTCTTCGAATTGGGCAAGTATTTTTAATCAAATTTTTTTTGATAGGTTTTGGACCAATATACATTTATTTTCCAAGTTATAAATTGAACAAATCTTTTTTCCTTTTTTTCTTTTATGAAAATTGGTCTGGCGTTACGTTACTGGCGTTACATTACTAAAATTTCCACTTTATTTTATTATGTTAAAAAAATGCGAAAAAGACATAAATATTAGAAAATTATATAAAAACTACAAAATACTAAATTTATTTTTTGCATTTGTTTTATGATTAAATATGTTTGTAGCAACAGTTTTGCATTAAGAGTATTATTATGAAATTGCTTTGAGGAATGTCAATTATAAAGAGAAAATGCCCTTGAAGTTAAGAAACACTTACAAAAACGGGAACTTCAAACTTGTAGCTCAGTATTTCTCCATCCCAACAAAAGAAAGTTTTGATTTAATTTATTTTAGAAGTTTCTCTTTTATAATACATTAGGAAAAAATCTGTTTGTTAACTTTTAATTTTTCGATCAAGGTGGACTTTTTTCTGGAAATGCCCATATGCAATGCATTGCACCTGAACTGAAAACGAGGTGATATTATTGAGGGGACAGATTGGGAAAGATGAGAAGATAGACAGTTTTTTTTTGTAGATCTCTCTTCAGGAAAATGCAAATTTTCATGATAAGATTAGAATTTTTCTTTTTTATACATTCCAAAAAAAAAGAATTGGAGGGTGTATTCACTGTGTCATTCCGTTTGTAACGCAGCGAAATATCCACCTGAGACCCCATAAAGTATATATATTCTTGATCAGTGATGAAATCTAAGACGATCTCAGCATGTCCGTCCGTCTGTGGAAATCACGATTCAGTCCAAACGAAAAGAGCCAGACTCTTGAAATTTGATATAATTGTATCTAGAAGGATAGCACAGGTCAAGTTCGTAAATGGGCTGAGTCGGGCTAGAGGGAAAAAAGTTCCCCTAAGAAGAACTAAACCAACCTCTAAAAAGGAACATAATTTTTAAAGTTTTTTTTTATTATTGTATTCTGATATTTTTAAGCTTAATGCTAGAGTTAATGTCGACGTCGTCGACGGCGTCAAATGTCAAAAAAAAAGTTGAATCGTATGAAATTGTATGAGAGCAGTTAATCTCAACGCGTTGCAACGCCGTAAAAGTTCAATCTATTTCACCTTTTTCGGCGTTGAAACGCCGTCAGCGACGTCGACATTAACTCTAGCATAAGGTCTCTTTATTTTAATTTAATTTTTAATTTCAATATTTCGTCCCTCCTTTGTGTGACTTCTTCAGGAAATTAATTATTTTATTTAATATGAAAAAAATATTTTGTTTATGAAACATAATTATTTGTCAACAAAATACAAAAATATTGTTTGAATCTTT
This sequence comes from Linnaemya tessellans, assembly GCA_951800035.1. Lineage (NCBI taxonomy): Eukaryota > Metazoa > Arthropoda > Insecta > Diptera > Tachinidae > Linnaemya > Linnaemya tessellans. The sequence goes on along the minus strand of OX637533.1, from coordinate 99,148,599 downwards.
TTGTATTTTGTTGACAAATAATTTTGTTTCATAAACAAAATATTTTTTCATATTATATAAAATAATTAATTTCCTGAAGAAGTCACACAAAGGAGTGAGGAAATATTGAAATTAAAAATTAAATTAAAATAAGGAGACCTTAAGCTTAAAAATATCAGAATACAATAATAATTTAAAAGAGGTCAAGAAACCAGAAGAATTTAATGTTTTTTTTTTGTAATTTTGTTAAGCAAATGATATATTTTTATGTCAAATACGGTCCAATGTGTTAAACTTGAAGCCATAAAATCAAAAAAAAATTATTTTTGGACTCCGCCCCATTTAGTGGGCATGCAAAATAGCGTAAAAACTTAACAAAGTGTTTTACTTAAGCCTACATTCCTCAAAAATAACATTTTTAAGCTTTAATGATGAAGCTGAGACGGAACCTGGTACCCCAGGTTAAATGAACTATCATTTTCTTATGCCTGTATGTGTTGTTATCGTTGTATTTGGAATACCAAATACAATAAAAATTCGATAATCCGGATAATTGATTGCAGACCCCAATCCGGAGCAGCGCATTATCCGGATTACTACGCATGTATATGTGTATTTATTAAAAATTATAATAATTCACAGCAAAATTAAACAAAAAAACATAAATATTAATTTGTACAGTTCAGTGCAAACATAGTCATGTCACACTATTCTAACTGTATTCTTCAAAGCATGCTGTGATTTGAATAAAAAAAATTTAAACAAGTAAAAACGTTTATTCGACCGGGTCGAATCTTAAATACCCTCCAAATATTTAGCAAGTGAATTTGAAATGTTTAACTTGGTGGAACAGAGTTCCTTTATATAATATCGTACGTCAACGCCCACTAAAGGGAGCGGGGTTCAAAAATAGACAATATCATGTTTTCCACAGACGAACGTATGGGCATTGCTAGACCGTCTTAGACTTCATCACTGATCATGAATATACATATTTACCTCATAGGGTCAAATTCTCTTTGGAGGGCATAAAAACTGTATTTTGGCGGGGTCGTTCTGGCAAGGGCTGTGGGGGAAACATTTCACCTTTGTCATAAAATTCTAAAAATAAATGGTTGGGATAATTATATATACAAAATAAAATTTTATATATTTTTTTATAGGGTCATTTACGGGGCAAAGGGGGGAAGGGGGTAGGACAAAAATAGCCAATCATAAAATTGTAAAAATAAATGCCTGGGATGATTATATACAAAATTAAAATTTCTTTTTCTTGATAGGGTCATTTAGGGGACAAAAGGAGAGGAGGGGGTAGGGCAGAAACAGGTAGTCATAAAACTCTAAAAATAAATGCTTGGGATGGTTATATACAAAATTTAAAAAAAATTTTTTTTTTTTTTTGGTAAGGTCACGTAGAGGGTGAAGGGGGAGGAAGGGGTAGGGTAGAGTAGTACTAGGTTTCGTCTCAGCTTCGTCATTAAGGCTTAAAAGTGTTATTTTTATGCTATTTTTGCATATAATAACGCCCACTAAAGTGGGCGGGGTCCAAAAATTATTTTTTTTATTTTATGGCTCCAAATTTAAGGCGTTGGACCGTATTTCACTTAAAAATATATCATTTGCTTAACATAATAACGAAAAAACTTTAAAAATTATGTTGTTTTTTCTGGGTTGGTTTAGTTCTTCTTAGGGGAACTTTTTTCCCCCTTGCCCGATTTAGCCCATCTTCGAACTTAACCTGCTCTAAGCTTCAAAATATATTTATAACAAATTTTAAGGGTCTAGCTCTTTTCGTTTGGACTGAATCGTGATTTCCACAGACGGACGGACGGACGGACATGCTCAGTTCGTCTTAGATTTCATCACTGATCAAGAATATATATACATTATGGGGTCTGAGATGGATATTTCGATATACCCTCCAAATTCTTTTTTGGAGGGTATAAAAACAGGTGTTATTCAATCCGGACTATAGAGTTGCAATCAATCCGCATTATAGAATACGCAATGAGCTGCAAAATTCTGTCCGGACCAGCGAATGTTCCGGATTAGTGGGAGTCCGGATTATCGAATTTACACTGTATATAGATGTAACTCCGGGTTGGGGAATATATTTGACGGTACAACCAATATGTTTACATTTTTATTTTTAATTTTTTTAATTTTATATCAAAATTTCAATACAATTTATACAAAAAATTTCGATCAGCAGATTCGATTTCTTATTGCTTATTTAAAAAACCTTCAGTGCCGTGAAACGACCCACAAGAAAGAGGTTAAATTGAATTTAATTTTCGTTAAGAAGCTTTAAGATTCGAACAAGAAACTGCTGCGAACATTTAAAACATTTTATTCTGGTATTTGTCTTCTCACCCTTCACCACACTTTTCATGTTGCAGTGCTCATTGCAGCCAGAATTCACCCGAAACTTTATGTTCTTATTCCTATTTTTGTTGCTGTCAGTTTTAAGAGCAGGGGATGAATGGGTAGTCCTTAAAATTTTTGTCATTTTTAGTCCTTAGTATTGTTGGCTTTTTTTTCCATTTAATTTTCTGCTTTTCCTTTATGGTGATTCTTTGATGAAATTGTTGTTCTGTTGAGTTTGTGTGTGTCTGTGCATTTGTATGACAAGTTAAAAGCATTTTCTAGTATTTTTGTAACTGAAGAATGTCCAGCAAAGAATTTATTTCTTTAACAAAGTAAAACCAAAATTTTGCTTGTAGTTTTCAAAGGGAGTAAATTAGAAATGTGCACTCATAATCTTTTATCGGACTGCTTAAGCTTTAAGGTCAATAAAAAGTCATTGAAGTCTGGCTTGGGAGGAAAAATCCAGGCTTTACATAGAATTTCTTGCAATAAATCTAATTTTAAAGCAAAGAAAAGTAAGAGGGATACAAAGGACATGCACTGCCCAGTCTTTTATCTAAAATGCAAAGCTGTCAGAAATTTCAATATTCAAGCGAAATATTTGAAGTTTGTGTTATTTTTAACATATTAAATTATCTCTATGTGTGCTTATTTCATCCATTTCTCTGAGTTCGCAAAAGAAAAACTGTAGACTCAATATAACAAACTCAGTATAAACAAATTTGCGATGCTTCAAGCCATTTTCGGTATTTCGAACATGCAGCAAGTGCATTGAGATCTTACTACTCAACCTATATATTAGAGTGTTGAGGTATTTGACATTCTAACATAATTTCGAATACGAAATAAATATAATTTTAGCTTCATTAGAGAAAGAAAAATATCTAGAAAATTTTATTTAAATTATTATATAAAAACATTTTAGATTTTTCGGTACTGCAAAATATTTTCGAACATGCAAATGCTACTTTTATTCACAGAAATATTATAATATCTCTAAAGATATTTTTCCCTAAAGTTAGAACAAAATTTCGAGACATTATAGATTTTTCAATATAAAGAAACATTTTCGAAAATGCAGCAAATACATTATTTATTTACAAAATAATTTTGATATCTCTCAAGAACACAAATGGCCTGGAGATTTCATGTTAAGCTGCAAAAAAACCAATATATTTCGAAATTTTGAAATTTTTTCGAACATGCACTCACTCTTCAGAAGCCTGCAATATATTGATGGAATCCAACACTTGCAATATCACAAAAGAAAAACACATATCTGAATATATTTTCGAATTTGCGATATTTTAAAATCTTTTTCAAACATGCAGCGAAGGCTTCGTTTACTCATAGAATAATTAGAATATTATTAAAATACAACAAAAATCTAAATATTATATAGTCAACTTGTAAAAATAGAAATATTTCGTATTTTCGAAATAGCAAATATTTTCGAACATACTCCAAATATGTTTTTTCAGCGGAAAGACAAAAACTGCAAAATTCAAAGTACAACAAAAACTTGTTAAAATAGAAAATTTTCTAATTTTCGAAATGGCAAATATTTTCGAAAATTCTTCAAATATATTTTTTCATCGCAAAGACAAAAACTGCAAAATTCAAAGTACAACAAATATTTAAAAATTATATAGTGAACTAGTAAAAATAGAAAATTTTCGTATTTTCGAAATAGCAAATATTTTCGAACATACTCCAAATATTCTCTGTTATTCACCGGAAAGACAAAAACCACAAAATTAAAGTACAACAAAAACTTCTTAAAATAGAAAATTTTCGAATTTTTGAAATGGCAAATATTTTCGAAAATTCTTCATATATGTTTTTTCAGCGCAAAGACAAAAACTGCAAAATTCAAAGTACAACAAATATTTAAAAATTATATAGTGAACTAGTAAAAATAGAAAATTTTCGAATTTTCGAAATGGGAAATATTTTCGAACATACTGCAAATAATTTTTTTTTTGCTGGAAAGCCAGAAACCGCAAAATTCAATATACAACAAAAATCTAAAAATGATATAGTCAACCTGTAAAAATAGGAAAATTTCGAGTTTTCGAAATGACAAATATTTTCGAACATACTCCCAATATTTTTTTTACGGGAGAGACAAAACCCGCAAAATTTTTGGGAAAATTGAGAAAATCTATCAATTTCCGAATTTTCTATTTTTTTTTTTTAATTTTTCGAACATTGACAGAAAGTATTTTTCCTTTTAGAACTTTTACAATATCACTAAAAGAAGACAAAAATTTTAGAATATATTTGAGTTTTCGATATTTTAAAACATTTTCGAACATGTTACATGTGTGTGTTTTATTCACATAACCGCTATTATTTTGCCATAGACAAAAGGTAGAAAAAAGTTCTACGTAGAATTAAGAAAATTGATACATGATAGAAAAAATAAGAAAAAAAAATTTCGAAATGGCAAATATTATCGAACATACTCCAAATATTCTTTTTTTCACCGCAAAATTCAAAGTACAATGAAATTCTAAAAATGATATAGACAACCTGTAAAAATAGAAAAATTTCGAATTTTGAAAATGCCATATATTTTCGAAAATGTACCAATAATATTTTTATTTAGCCGAAAGGACAAAGATCCCGAAATTCTTAGTAAAATTGAGAAAATCGAACAATTTTCGAATTTTCGAAATTGTAAATTTTTTTCGAACATTGATAGAAAGTATTTTTAATCACATAATACATATATTCTGCTATAAACAAAAATTGTATGTGGAATTTTTTTTTACCAATTTTTTATTAAATTTGTTGCTATACTCTCGCAAAGTCAGAGTATGGTCCCTCGCACGTTGTTTACCACGTGGAAAATTAAAGGTTTTCCTAGCGAAATAGCATTATTTTGTTATTAAATTATTTTGTAAATGTTTCTATTCATATTTTTCAGGAAAAAAAATATATATAAAAAACAAACACAATAGCCATATTCACAATCTTGTGCAAATGTTCGTGCATCATTGTATTTGCAAAATAATTGTACTCTATAGCAACAAAATACATTGAAAATGTTCTCAAATACTCTCTCAATTTGCAAATGCTATAATGCAAGACCATTTGCACAGGATTGTGAATTGGGATAATATTTTTTTCCTTTGTATTCAGCAACAGCATCAATGAAACCAATTTTTCCACAAGAAAAACTCTGCAAAATTCATTAGAAAACCTTAAGCCGCCTTAAAGAAGATGATTGTTGAAAGCCTGTACAATCTGAAAAGGATACTATTTCATATGAAATAATTCAATTTTATTTCTTAACTAAAACTCGCCAACAAATAAAGTTCATATGTAAAATCATACAGTTGATAAATTGTATCTTGTAACTGCATTACGGTTTGGTAAAGCCTCAAGATTTTACCACGCTCTCGTTACAGACATGAATGAGTTCTAATTCAATTTCTGTAAAGACTTTTAAACTTTTTGATTCAATTCCAACTGGTGTGTGAGCGAAGTATAAATTTCACTTAATAAATGTGAAAAATAGAAGAAAAAATGCATACAAATATAAATAAATTAAACTAGAGTTGCATTGAAATGCTTGCAAGAGTTTTAGTTTTATGGCTGTAAGAAGTTTGTAAAACATAAATTTTAACAAATAAAAGAGTTGAAAATATTAAAATCACAGTAAGCGAACGCAATATAAATTATTATTACTGCGTAAAATCAAGATTAATTATTTTCTTTTGTGAAGACGAAAAATAAATAGATGCTTCTAGTAATAAATAAGGATGTGTAAATTATTCTTGCATGGCTGCCACGGAGCCAAATGTTGGCCAACAATTGTTGGTGCCAATTTTTTATTTTTATTTTTTTATTTCATTTGTTTGAAGTTTATTTTATTGGGTTTGGATTTTTATTGCTGTAATAATTGTGTAGTTCTTTTCAAAAGTAATTTATTGCATTTTTATTTGTTTAATTAGGAGCACCTTCTTATATAAATAAATGTCTTTACATTGGAAACCTTTTAAGCAAAGTAGAAATTTCAAAAAGCTGCTGTAAATTCACTTCAAGTTGCAAATTTAGTGCGCTACAAATAAATGACGGTTTCAAGTCGCATGAGATTGATGGTAAACTTGAAGTCGCCAAAAAGTAAAATTACTCAATCTGGCAACTTTTCAGGCAATAAAGACAGAATCGGTCGTGTTGTGTGGCCCGTGTCTCAATCTGATTGAAACTGTACATATCGTCCAGTTTATAATCTTCAATTGCAAGCCGAAAATAGTTGTCTGTCCTTTTTTTTGTAGGACTAGCACTCGTCGACAGCCAGGCAGCACTCCTGTCTCTGAGGTCGTTCACTACTTCTTCTACCTTAGTAACTCAATGCAGGGAGCTTTTATCCAGATTGGGATATCAGACTGACACAACCCTCATCTGGGTTCCCGCACATTGCAACTTCCCTGGAAACGAATGGGCGGACGAGCTAGCTAGGGCTGGATCTGCTATGGACGTCTCCACCGCTGTATCGGTAGCCATGCCGTATGGCGCTAAAAGATGCGGCATTCTGAGCCATTATCGGCAGAATGCTGCAGACAGATGGCGCAAGCTGGACACGTGTAGGGTGGCCAGAAGTATGTGGCCCTGCTACAACGACAGGAGAACAGCACGGCTGATCAACAGGAATCGTAGGAACATCTCAAGACTCGACGCAGTAGTGACGGGGCACTGGGCAATATGCAGACATGCTGGCAGGATAGGTCTCTCCTATAATGCAATCTGTCGCAGCTGCCGGGATCAGGGCAAGGAAGAGACAGTTTATCACTTCCTTTGTGAATGCCCGGCATTGCACCATACGAGACACAGAATCTTAGGCAACAGTGTAACATCCGACCTTTGGGAGCTATCAGGTATAGGTCTGGGTGACCTTATTAGATTCCTCGATGCGACAGGTTGGACCTAGCATCCATCACCGTATCCGAGATCTGGATTCGGTTCTACATAGCTTGACACTGACAAGTGGAGTGGTCTTTCAAAACGGGATCTCAGAGATCCTACTTGAGTGCTTGTGGGTTACAGGCAGCCACGTATACCAACCAACGAACCAAGCACTCAGGGTATGACTCTTAAATATGCAGTGCGTTGCGCCGGAAATAGAAAGAAGGTTACAGTATGGAGAGAACACATGGAGAAAAGAGATTTTTTTTTGCTCCAGTAGCGACGAAGGAGGGTGTTGTTGCTGTGCTCTGTAGCACATGATGGGGTGTCATGTGGCTGCCAGAATTATTCTTTGCCTTCATTTTTAAAACAGACCGACATCAACTAACACAACCATGCAGTAATACTAATGCAAAAAATTCAACACCAAATTCATGACTGAGTGTGGAGTCGAACCTGGGGATTTTCGACTTCATAGTTTCGTGTTAACTACTGCAGCCAACAGCATCCTCCAGCGGCCATCCATAGAAATCTACATTCTCAGTCTCACTTTTTCCGGATACAATTGCTTTCGGGATTTTCGAGGACCATTTACAACAATTGAGATTAATGAAAACTTTGTTCGAAAAATCAGCATCGAAAGCCTGTGGCTCTAGTACTCAATCTTCATATTCAAGGCGTGGTCAATGATCAGCCGGTTGCGTAAATTGCCTTTTATATAAATATAAATGCAAATCTGAATGAAAAATACGCCAATAATGAGCGACAATTGCTGAGAACGCCCTGCGTTCACCGAAATTCGAATAATCCGCCCACATTTCCACTGACACAAGCAATATTGTAAAGCTTTCAGTGTCTTTTTTAAATTTATTTATAATCTTATCAACTCCCAAATTATACGACTATAATCCCATCCCTTAATATTCCAAAAATGATCAAGTTTGAACCAAATTTTAAGGTCAATATTAATTATTTTTAAGAGTTCGTTGATTGTTAAAAGATTTATATTTGGTTACTGGAAAAATGTCAACTAAGTATTGGATACCTTTGAAAATAGGCATTTAACAGCTGACCGATGACAGATGACAGCTGACAGCCTTGCCAGACCGGTGCTGTTGAAATCACATAATGTATAAATCTTTAAATGGGAAATAAGTAGTATTTCCAGTGGTATGGAATATAATTTTTTCATCGATAAACAAAATTTTGTGACGCATACTACAAAAAAGAAATTGATATACAATAACTTTGTAAACTGTGATTTCGTAATTTTTAACAAATTTCGCCTAACAAAGCGAAAATCTTAAATAAAGTTTCCTATAAGAGGCTTCAAAAATAAATTATTTTTAGCAAAAAAAAAACTGTGACGCTCGCTACATGACACACGGTGTGACGCACGCTTCACTTTCTCTAATTCATTAATTACATTATGGACTTTGACTCCTTCGCTTGACAAGGCTCAACTACTTCATCCAGAGTGTCCTTCGAGTCAATTCATGTTAATGAAACAGGGACCGTAACGATTACAAGTTTTATTTTCCTGAGTTTTATTTCTTGCTCAGAAAATAAAACCTATTTTCTGAGTTTTATTTATTACTCTAAAGGTAAAAACTATGTTCTTATTTCTATTTACTCTACAGAAAATCAAATTAATTTTTTTATTTATTCTTCGCAAAATAAAAGTTATTTCTTAATTGATTTATTGATCTTATGAATTTAATAGCGTATAATAATTTCCTAAGGACTAAACAAATAGGAAAAAATAACTTTTATTTTCTGAGAAATAAATGAAAATCAAGATATAATTTTAAATTATGTATGAATTTTTATTAGTCGAACTTTGTTGTGTAAATTGTTAATTTTTTCAACGGGCTTAAGTTCGAATCTGCATGACTGCAAATAATTTTTTATTATTTTATTAATAAATGAATTTGTTAATAAAATAAAATTAAAAATTATTTGCAGTCATGCAGAATCGAACTTAAGCCCGTTGAAAAAATTAACAAGATATAATTTTAATTTCCTAAGGAATAAATAAAAATAAAACAACCTTAATACCCTCCAAATATTGAGTAAGTAAATTTAAAATGTTTTACTTGGTGGGGCAGAGTTTCTTTATATAATTTCGTATGTCAACGCCCACTAAAGGGGGCGGGGTCCAAAAATATACTATATCATGTTTTCCACAGACGAACGTATGGGCATTTCAAGATCGTCTTAGACTTCATCACTGATCAAGAATATATATACTTTATGGGGTCCAATTCTTTTTGGAGGGTCTCTCTGGCAAAGGCCGTGGCGGAGACATTTCACCTTTGCCATAAAATTTAAAAAACAAATGTTTGAGATAATAAAACTTAAAATTAATTTTGAATTTTTTTTTATAGGGTCATTTAGGGGGCAAAGGGGGAGGAGAGTGTAGGGCAGAGGACTAGATGACATCTCGGCTTCGTCATTAAAACTTAAATTGACTGTAGGCTTAAGTAAAACAATTTGTTAATTTTTATTAAACTATTTTTGCATATAATAACGCCCACTAAAGGGGGCGGGGTCCAAAAAGTATTAGCTTTTTTTATTTTATGGGTGCAAGTTTAACGCGTTAGACCGTATTTGGCATAAAAATATATCATTTGCTTAACCAAATTACAAAAAAAAAAAACAACTTTAAAAATTATGTTGTTCTTAGGGGAAATTTTTTCCCTCTGACCCTATTCAGCCCATTTACGAACATAACCTGTGCTATACTTTAATATATATATACCAAATTTCAAGAGTCTGGCTCTTTTCGTTTGGACTGAATCGTGATTTCCACAGTCGGACGGACTGTGCATATAATCGTTATTTACTGGCCCTAGAATTAAAGAGACATGACCGTATGAAATACCTAATTTATACGAGTATGTGGGTGGGGCTACATTTGTGTTTTTACGAACAAAAAAAATACGAATTACAAAGACTTTGTTGTTGTTTTTCTATCAAATTGAAAACTCTATTAAATACTTTTATGGCAATTGTTAAAAAATTTATTTCTAAAGGGTGTTTAAATAAGAGCTTGCTTATTTGAAATTTAAATAAAACACATGCCAAATTATGAAATGGCCAAACAAAAATTTTTTATTTGGTAGATAATTTGTTGTCATTTAACATTTAAATATAATTTCGGGCATATGGCCACCACGACTATTTTGCACAAAAGTCATTCTGGAGGTCCAATTTTCGACCACCTTTTCAAGCATTTGAGGGCGTATTTCAGCAATGACACGTTGAATACTGGTTTCCAAAGCGTCAATCGTTGCTGGTTTATCCACGTAAACCAATGATTTCAGGTATCCCCACAAAAAATAATCGAGTGGCGTCAAATCACACGAACGCGGAGGCCAATTCACCGGTCCATTTCTCGAAATAATGTTGTCGTTGAAATGTTCTTTCAATAAGTCCATTGTTTCGCCCGCAGTATGACAAGTGGCACCATCCTGTTGAAACCACATTTCGTTTACATCCATATCTTGAAGTTTTGCCACGAAAAATTCATTGATCATGATTCTGTATCGATTTCCATTCACGGTAACGCGTCGTCCTTCCTCATTTTTAAAGAAATAAGGACCGATGATTCCACCAGCCCATAGACCGCACCAAACAGTACATTCATTTATCGGGATGCATTGGTAATTCTTGAACGGCGTGTGGATTATCTTTGCTCCAAATACGGCAATTTTGCTTGTTGACATATCCATTCAACCAAAAATGCGCCTCATCACTGAAGAGAATTTTGCGGTAAAAAAGCGGATAAACATTTTTAATTGAAAACTGTTTTTGAAAATAAATTTCCACGATTTGGAAGCGTTGTTCTGGAGTTAACCTGTTCATGATGATTTGCCAAACAATACTGAGTAGAGACGTCACTTTAAACTTTCAAAACAGCTGTCAGACAACATAGTGATTCGTATAAAAAAAAAACTTCGTAAAAAACACCCTTTACTTTGCATATCTACATGAAAATACCTTTTAAATTATATATCTAGCACTAGTATTGCCGCATGATACGATACTTAAAACTGTACCACAAAAACAAAAAACTGCTGCATTTATATATGAGATTTTACTTCGCCGATATGTTTGCTACACTACTAACGAAGCAGAAAACCTTTTAATGCAGAATAAACGGTTCCAGTTGGTATACGTGGCTGCCTGTAACCCACAAGCACTCAAGTAGGATCTCTGAGATACCGTTCTGAAAGACCACTCCACTCGTCAGTGTCAACCTGTGTAGAACCGAGTCTAGATCTCGGATACGGTGATGGATTCTAGGTCCAACCTGTCACTTGACGGAAAGCACACAAAAACAATCATCAAACGGTTCCAGTACTGCATTAAAAGTAACTGGGAGGGCAATTTTAAGAAATTATGAAACTGAATTTAGCTGATGCTTTCTGCATTTAACAAACTTCTAAACAAAGATCGTGTAATAAACAGTTTATAAGCATAAAATATTCTTCATGAATTAGTCCTTTAACGATCATTAAATTAGGTTTTACATCGCACGTTTTTTCTTTTTTATTATTTAATTTTATATTTTACTTTTATGAGAATAAAGCAATAATCCATTAAACTAAATTCATATTTGGATTATATGACAAAAACTATAATTTGGCCGTAAAGCATGAAATGAAACCGTTAACGCCGTTACAGCCATCTAAATTTCACACCAAACAAACGAAAAAATTTAATAAACATTATCTTTTAGCATGTGAAAGTTTAGCAAAATGCAGAGCCAATCTGATATATTTTATCTAAGTAAATATTAACTCATAACATGTTCTCTTTTCTGGTTAAATACACTTTATGGCATCCGCAGCAACAGCAGCGTGAAAAGAATGAAATGAAAGAAATCAAAAATCTACAATAAACTTATTTAATGGACTTGAAGGCACCAAAGACATGGAGGAAATATGTATAAGGGGATACAGCTATTATGCAACGAGCGCTAAAGAGGTTAAAGCGGCCTTTTAAAAATGGCCTTTTTAGCATTTTTAAAATTTCATTTCATTGTTGTATTTTATTTTTTCACGCAACACCAGTCATTACTTGACGGCATTCTGTAGGCTAAATTCTTTTTGATGTGTAAACATCTATACGCTGGGGGGGGGGTAACAATATTTTTCACAATTCAATCACAAATTTAGAGTAAGATCAAGTCGGTGTGAGCTATATAAGTATGAGTGTATAAGTGTAATCATACGGACATCAAGAGAAACAGCTGCATAGAAATACTCTCAACACCATCTAGTGTGCAATAGTCTTGTGCCCAACTGACTCATTCGCTCAGTTTTGACAACAACCTCTGATCAAACCTATTTAAATTATATAGGTCTGATTAACGGTTCTTGTCAAAACTAAGCGAATGAACTAGTTGGACACAAGTCTAGTGTGCAATAGTAGAAGTCGTACATTATGTTATCGTAGGCAAATAAAAACAAGTAAATAAAATGCGTACAAAAACATTTAATTTTAATAACTTTTAAAAAGATTTTTTGCACTTTTAATAAGAAATTTATTAAAACAAAGCGAAATAAGGAAAACAAAAGAAGTAAACTTGCCAAACTAAAAGTCTTCTTCGTCTTTGAGATTGTCATTCATTAACATATAATTGTGCTTGCGCTGTACAGTTCGAAAGCCACTGCTGTAAAATAACTACAAGGTGGCTCAGAAAGACCGAAGTGGTGTGAATTCCTTATAACTTTTTTATTATAATTTTTTTTCTCTTTTCTTTTCAGTATTTTGTAAAGAAGACTCGGACAATTTATAATGGAGCAATACACAACTGAACAACGTGCCCAAATCGTTGAAATTTACTTTTCAAATCAACGGTCCATTGTGTTGACTCAGCGTGCATTCCGTCGTTTCGAGTAGAAGCAATTTTAATTGGCCTTCGCGTTCCCCGTATTTAACCGCTCCAGACTGTTTCCTTTGGGGTTATTTAAAAGTCAAAAGTTTATGTTAATAAGCCTAGGACTATTGAGGAATTAAAAACCAATATTCGAGACGAAATTATCAACATAACACGGCAAGTTTTGCGAAAGGTCATGGAAAATGTGTTGGAAACAACACATTTGTGCGAAGCAGAAAGAAAATGGCCACCACTTGCGGGATATCATTTTTAATAACTAATCTAAAAGTATTCCCTATAAATTTACTGTATTTAAAAAACAAAAAATTAAAAAAATATGTCTTAAATAAAAAGTTATAATGAATTCACAGCACTTCGGTCTTTCTGAGCCACCCTGTACATTCTTACATTTTAGAAAACAGCTGATTAATAGCTTTTTCATTACCAGATGTTTACACATCTCCCCTGTGATCGGACTCACACTGCTTCTTTTTTTTAAGACATAATAAAAAAATTAATTTTTAAGGTTAATCTGCTGTTAACCAGCTGTTAATCAGCTGGCTAATCTTAAATTGAATTGACAAGGGCCGTTCAGGCTCTTTAAAAGCCCTTTTGTAGAAGACAAGTTAAAATGAGAATTTCCACACACACAAGTATGTGGGCCTTTAATAGGGCTTCCAAAAGGCCCTATGTATTAAGGCCTTTTAAGTTTAACTGTTTAACAATTGTTTCTCATGGTTTGTACAAGTTTGTGTATGTGGATGAGAATGCATGGATATTTTTTTTTGTTAAGAATGACATGCTGCTGTAGTAAATGCGAGTACAATACAAGTAACTGCCATAAAATGTAGCTTGAAATCAACCACACACAAAAAATAAAAGAGCAGAATTAAACACACACACATGCACGCACATACACACACACACACATTATATATAACTAGGAAAATTTTTCAAATAGAAAAATTCACAGGGAGGGGGAAATAGTAGACAGAGTCTCACTGATATGCTGTAACATTACAGAAGAATCAAAAAGGCCAGATCTGCATACGCAGCAGCAGGATATGGTCAAGATGGCGGCATATGCATGGACGCCGGATTTTGCAAGCACTCATATTTAAAAAAAAAAAAACTTGCACACATTACATCAACTCACATGCATGTAAATGAGTGTAAGTGTGTGTGTGTGTGTGTGTGTTTGTGTCTGAGTATGGGTGTGTAGTATAAGCTGTGACGTATCAGTACGTCTGCGTAAGGAACGCTACAAATCCTGCCAGCTTTATTGTGTGAAAAGAAAAATAAAGCAAATAATTTTAATCGGAATTGCGTACGAATTGATTAGAATATATTAGATTAAACAGTTCATTTAATATTTTCTCCACATGATTTGAATTAGAGCAGCTCTAACGATAAGGACGAAGGAATTAATATCTTGTATTTGGAAGGAAAGACAACGACTTGTAGTATTCTGTGCTTCTACCGTTTAGTATCCTTCTTAAAGAGGAGGCATTTGCATGGATGTTAAATTCTAGAGTTCGTTTCAAAAGGAAATGCTTTCGACTTGCAATGTTACTAACATAGAATTTCGAGGACGATAAGGACAATGGAATTAATGATTTTTACTATTCTGTATTTTTACCATTTAGTATCCTTCTTTTTCATGTATCTCCATGGGAGCTACTGCGTAATTCGCTTAAAAAGGACATAATTTCGATTTCAAGAACGATAAGGACAATGGAATCAACAATTTTTACTATTCTGTATTTTTACCTGTTAGTATTCTTCTTAAAATTAAATATTTTCGATTTTAAGGACGATAAGGACAATGGAGTTAATAATTTTTACTATTCTGTATTTTGACCTTCTAGTATCCTTCTTAGAGAGGAGGCTTTTTCCTGTATCCCTATGACATTTACCGCGAAATTCGCTTCAAAAGGAAATATTTTCGATTTTAAGGACGATAAGGACAATGGAGTTAATAATTTTTACTATTCTGTATTTTGACCTTCTAGTATCCTTCTTAGAGAGGAGGCTTTTTCCTGTATCCCTATGACATTTACCGCGAAATTCGCTTCAAAAGGAAATATTTTCGATTTTAAGGACGATAAGGACAATGGAGTTAATAATTTTTACTATTCTGTATTTTTACCTTCTAGTATCCTTCTTAGAGAGGAGGCTTTTTCCTGTATCCCTATGACATTTACCGCGAAATTCGCTTCAAAGGAAATATTTTCGATTTTAAGGACGATAAGGACAATGGAGTTAATAATTTTTACTATTCTGTATTTTGACCTTCTAGTATCCTTCTTAGAGAGGAGGCTTTTTCCTGTATCCCTATGACATTTACCGCGAAATTCGCTTCAAAGGAAATATTTTCAATTTTAAGGACGATAAGGACAATGGAGTTAATAATTTTTACTATTCTGTATTTTGACCTTCTAGTATCCTTCTTAGAGAGGAGGCTTTTTCCTGTATCCCTATGACATTTACCGCGAAATTCGCTTCAAAAGGAAATATTTTTGATTTTAAGGACGATAAGGACAATGGAGTTAATAATTTTTACTATTCTGAATTTTTACCTGTTAGTATTCTTCTTAGAGAGGAGGCTTTTTCCTGTATCCCTATGACATTTACCGCAAAATTCGCTTCAAAATGAAATATTTTCGATGTTAAGGACGATAAGGAAAATGGAGTTAATAATTTTTACTATTCTGAATTTTTACCTTTTAGTATCCTTCTTAGAAAGGAGGCTTTTTCCTGTATCCCTATGACATTTACCGCGAAATTCGCTTCAAAAGGAAATATTTTCGATTTTAAGGACGATAAGGACAATGGAGTTAATAATTTTTACTATTCTAAATTTTTACCTGTTAGTATTATTCTTAGAGAGGAGGTTTTTTCATGTATCCCTGTGACATTTACTGCGAAATTCCCTTCAAAGGAAATATTTTAGATTTTAAGGACGATAAGGACAATGGAGTTAATAATTTTTACTATTCTGTATTTTTACCTTTTAGTATCCTTTTTAGAGAGGAGGCTTTCTCATGCATCTCCATGGGAGCTACGGCATAAATCGATTCGAAAGGAAATGCCTTCGACTTGTTTTTAAAAATTCCGCACGAATTATAAAGAAACTTCCCAGTTCTAAATCTAAAGAATGGTCCAACGACTCCTTGCAATGTTAATCCTGTTTAATTCTTTCTGAATATCAGTTTGCGAACCTCAGCCTAATAACCGCTTTAGATTTTAAGATTTAAGACTTTTGATTAATTGACGAAGTTCCCCCTGACAAAATTGTTAAAAAGAAAATGTTCGAACGCATTAACGAATGGAGCAGCATGGAAAACTTTATCGAACACTTCCTACAGAGAAAGAAGAAAGATCTAAAACAATTATGATAAAAGAAATTATCACCAAGTGATGCTCAGTAAAACTCGCCAGCAGGATTAAGCTGCCTAAATATGACACATCCAGACGTGAGTGACTGTTTTAGTGAACACAGCAAATCCATGCAGCTGACGATGGTCGGTCACTGCAGCGAAACAAAGGAGTTTTAAAAACTCCTCACCCGCTAACAAAAACAAAACTTATTGCCGTAAGAGGTAGCGATGACTACAGATGTCGGCAAGTGTTTTGGTAAATATTCTTTTCAATCGATTTTCTGCAGTTCTTTGGAAATTTCATTTCAAAGTTTTTGAAGCTGTCAATTTCGGTTACATGCCAGGCAAGGTCAATCGTTTATTACATTTGCTATTTATGTTTCTTTTAATGCCACCAAGCGGCTTCAACAAAAAAAAAAAAAAAAAAAAAAAAAAAAAAAACTTTGCATGACGATGCATGCCAAACTCTCCCTCGTTTGTTGAACAGGATATTAAAAGAAAAAGGACTGCCACCAGAAGAAACAGAAATAAAATAGAAATGTAATAAAAAGTGCACTCACCTCGAAATATTTTACGTTTGCCAGCAATTTGCAGAGGCAATGAAATGCCAGCATCCAATTGCAGCACAACTCGGGGTGAAGCAGAAGCAGAAGCAGCTGAACATGATGTGGCTGTAGAGGATGATGGTGAGTTGGAGATTGTAGCCGAGCCGCCAGTGGCAGCATTTGCAGTTGGTTTTAAGCGTAGCGGAGAATTTTGAGAATTTGCCAAAGGAGGCTGGTGCTGCTGCTGCTGCTGATGGGGATGAGCCAGTTGATGTAAATGATGCTGATGATATTGTTGCTGCAGATGAAGTGTAGTGGCTTGTTGCTGCTGCTGCTGTTGTTGTTGCTGGGCCGCAGCATGATATTGAGCTGTTACTGTTAGAGCAGGATATTGCACAGGATTCAAACACACTGCATTTTGTTGCTGCATTATGGTTGGGTTTGGGGAAGCTGACGCTTGATTGGGTAGTGGTGGCGCCAGTGGTGTTGCTATAGTAACAGCCGTTGGTGGTGGCCCATGTGTTGGACATATTGAACGCAACTCACCATTTATATCCATATAAATGGGTGTTGCTGTTGCTGTTGCTGCCGCTGTTGTTGCGTTATTTGGGTTTGGTTGAGAGGCCTCTATTAAGGAGGGCCATGTGGCGGTTGAGCCACCAGCAGCTCCACCAACCGCAGCTATTAAATGTATCGGAAACAGGTGATGGTGTTGTGGAGACACCGGATTTGCGGTGGTCACATTTATAAGAGTTGCACCAGCTGTTGCACCAGTAGTTGATAAATTGCCGTTATTAGTTGTGGCCGTAGCAGGTGGAGGATGTGTAGCAGCAGTTGGCAGGTGTATGTGAGCCATACCCTGGCCTGTCAGGGGTGAGGTCGCCGTCATTGCTAAAATATTTTGAGCACAATGTTGTTGATGGTGATGTTGTTGATGCTGGGGTAGAGCAGAGGGTGGAGGATTTTGTAAAATATTCTGTTGCAGTGGAGTTAAGTGAAGTTGGTGATGCTGCTGTTGAGCCAAATATAATTGCTGCTGCTGTTGTTGTTGTTGTTGTTGTGGCTGCTGCTGATACTGTGTAGGTGTTACCTGTTGCTGTTGTAGCTGTTGCAACAGCTGGGAATGATTGTTTATCAACACTTGTTGGACTTGTTGTTGCTGTTGTTGTTGTTGCTGCTGCTGCTGCTGGTAGTAGATGATGTTTTGTTCGTAATTCACCAAAGTAGCTGAGCTGAAATTACTTGTGGACTGCAAGGAGGAAACCTTGACCTCATTGTTGGCCACTTTATTTTTTATGGCTGCCGGCTCAAATGGTGGTGCCAAGGGTGTTAACTTGGATTTTAAAGCCTTCAGAAGTGTCTTAGTAGGTGTGTTGTTGCTCTTATAAGCACTTGCCACCATTTTATGTTTTAGCTTTGCCTCACGTTTTTCCACGCGTTTCGTTTGGGTCAATTCTTTAGCCACATCACAATTTAGACTTTGCATCAAACGTTCCGCCGCCGTTATACCGGTATAACGTCGCGTATTATTATTATCGTCGACACAGCGATTTAACACGAGGTTACTGGCCGCATAACCCGTTCGTTTGCCGCGCTTAAATGGCGAATTATCGACCGACGAAGACTTTTTTGCTTTAATCTGTGTGGACTTTTGCAGGATTTTCTCCTCCTCACTGTTGTACAAGGTCCGAGCATTATCGATAACTTGATAGCTTTCGCCTATGAAGGCCACCAATTCGGAACAGGAAAAATTTAAAGAAGGATTGACATAAATCGGTGTGGCTTCCTGCATATTCTTCGAACTGCAGGGCATTTCCATTCGAGTGTTTTTTAGCAAATCAGTTTGGTTGCTCTGTTCTGGGCTTGCCAATGTTTTAAGGTGCTCCTTCTTATTTATTTTACACTCTTTGAAATTACTACACTTGCCCCTATTGGCCGCTGAGTGTTTGCCCTCACAGTTGTTATCGATAACTTGTTCGATTATGCGAAAATTTTCAAAATCTATGATGCGCTCTTCGTAAATACAGCTGCGAGAATAATTTGGCAAATCGTTGTCATCAGCATCAACTTGGTCGATGTCGTGCGCTTTTTCATCCTCCTCCTCCCCATGCTCCTCATCTGGATTGTCTTTGTGGGGCTCTTCAAAGCAGCTGCTGGCATTATTATTGACCACAAAACCATTTTCCACAATCGATAACACCCGATGGTCCTCAGCAGCAGTTGCAGCGGTTGCCGTTTCATTACAAAAACATGCACATTCGCCTGCCTGTGCCATCTCTGCATATTCTGCATGCGGAGTACCTGGCTCCTCCTCAGTATACAGAGACAAACTGCTCACATTTAATTGTTGTTCATCATTTTCTAAAATTTTTATTTCACTTAAAGCCTCAGTACATATTTGTATGGGTGATTCCATAATTATTTTACCACCTGCCGCAGGCATTGGCAACTGTTCCTCGGAAGTTTTCCTTTTCGAAGGCAATATTTGGCATTTTCGTGGGGTTTCCCCCCCATTATTTGAATTACCACTGTGATCTTGGCAATATATCTGCAGAGTTATCGATAAGTTATCGGTTTCGCGGGAACAAAACTCGCAGCATTTGGAATTGGTTACATGGCCATTTAACAAAACCCCACTTGAGGCATCATCAGCATCAGCAATTGCAGCACAATCGCCGTTCACAACTTTTGCGACACTTTTGTTATCGTTTAAAATGTCATCACTAATAATATTTTTCATTTTATTCTTATCACTTTCACTGTGGTCCTTTTTAACGTTTACTGTTTCACTAATTTCACTTTTAGTATTTTTCTTTATATCTTTTACGTTCCTAATGTTTTCACTTTTCTCATTTACACTTTTATCGTTTACGCTTTTATCGTTTGCACTTTTATCGCTTTCCTTTTTATCACATGACCAAAATTGTTCATCAAAATCTATGGTCGCTTGTAGAACACGACTATCTTCATCATCATCATCCACCTCATCCTCATCCTCATCATCATTTTCCTCTTTATTCTCATTCACTGTTTTAGTTTTATGTTCTTTTGTAATTTCGCTTTTACTTCGATTACTCCTCTCTGGCATTTGTTTAATTCTAAATATTTCGTTGGCATTTTCCTTAATCGCTTGTTTGTTAAGGTTCTCCTTAATCTCTAGAGATTTGATAGAATTTTTGCGCTTTTTCTTTTTGTTATCCATCGTGGATTTGAGATTTTTCGTATCTATTGTAAAGTGATCGCTTTTCTTAGGGATGTGTACGATGCTCTTGTACTGACTTACTACCATATTAAATAGTTATCGTTGTCAGACCACATCCATCACATTGCGTTAGCTTAAACTCGTAGTCTATCGTTAAGTTATCGAAAATGGAAATTTTAGTTGCTTAAGCATTTTTATCTTTAGCCTAAATTTCATAGAGATGTAAAAATTGCATGATGTTTTACATGGTAATTGTTCGTTATGTTATCGAATGTTATCGGCTTAAAACTATTTATTGGTTTTCTTCATATCTTTGCATATATGTTTTAAAATATATTAAGAAGTTTAAAGAAGTTGGTTTATTGTAGTCGTTGCTGGTCGATTATTATTATAGAGTTCTATTTCGTTCCCTTCGATATTATTGTCTTTTTAAGGTTTGCACATCTTTAGAATTCCACCGAAGAAAAATTTGCTTAGATATTTCTGCGGCACAATTTTCGTCGTCTTCATAATATTGGAAAAATATCAATCAAAAATTTTTTTAATTTTAATTTTTAATTTCATTGAGTATTTATCGATTTTTTTTATTAATTGTGTTATCGCTGGATTAATTGTCATCTAAAATGAGAGATAAGAGAAAAGCATATTTTATTAAAAACTAAATGTATTTTGCATTATTTATTGATGTATTTTAAATAAAATAATTTTAAACATTTTACAAAAATATATTACGCCGACTTTAATACAAATTCAAAAAAAAAATAGTTTGCAGATTTGAACTTGAGCCTGAATAAAAAATTCTTATCTTGGTAATAAAATTAATTAGTTCGAAAGACAAAAATTTACATTCATGTAAAATTTCTTTAGCATAAAAAGTTAAAAATAAAAACTGATGATGATGAAAGTGTAGCGGCCTTCGAAAACAGCTATTCTTTTTTTTTTTTTTTTTAGTAGGACCAACGCTCATGGAATGACGGCTACATATGCAATGCAATGCGAGGGAACGGGAAAGGAGGGAATAGTATTGAGGGGAAATGTGAGGAAAGATGAGAAGATGGAGATTTTTTGTAGCAATTCGAACCTTTTTACTTCGACGGCCAAGGAGAGTGCTGTTCCTCTGCTCTTTTATTACAGGATTGATCAGAAGAGTTCGATACAATATTCATGAGTCAGTGCGCGCAGTGAACTCAGTACCCTCCGCTTCATAGCCTCGTGTTAACTGCTTCAGTTAACAGCACCCTCAATTCTACTCTGCTGTACAGGTTGGATAATTGATGTTGGGACGTGGAATATTTATCAGGTGTTTCTGAAACACATCTTCGAGCAATTAGTTTTTATACCCTCCAAAAAAGAATTTGGAGGGTATATTCACTTTGTCATTCCGTTTGTAACGCATCGAAATATCCATCTCAGACCCCATAAAGTATATATTCTTGATCAGTGATGAAATCTAAGACGATCTGAGCATGTCCGTCCGTCCGTCCGTCTGTGGAAATCACGATTCAGTCCAAATGAAAAGAGCTAGACCCTTAAAATTTGGTATAAATATATTTTGAAGCTTAGAGCAGGTTAAGTTCGAAGATGGGCTAAATCGGGCAAGGGGAAAATAGTTCCCCTAGGAAGAACTAAACTAACCCAGAAAAAACAACTTAATTTTTAAAGTTTTTTCGTTATTATGTTAAGCAAATGATGTATTTGTAAGTGAAATACGGTCCAACGCCTTAAATTTAGAGCCATAAAATAAAAAAAATTATTTTTGGACCCCGCCCACTTTAGTGGGCGTTATTATATGCAAAAATAGCATAAAAATTAAACAAATTGTTTTACTTAAGCCTACATTCTTTAAAAATAACATTTTCAAGCCTTAATGACGAAGCTGAGACGTAACCTAGTACTACTCTGCCCTACCCCTTCCTCCCCCTTCACCCTCTAAATGACCCTACCAAAAAAAAAAAAAAATTTTTTTTTTAATTTTGTATAAAATCATCCCCAGCATTTATTTTTAGAGCTTTATGACTGCCGATTTCTGCCCTACCCAATCCTCCCCCTTTGTCCGCTAAATGACCCTACCAAAAAAAAAAATTTTTTTTTCAATTTTGTATAGAATCATCCCAAGCATTTATTTTTAGAGCTTTATGACTGCCGATTTCTGCTTTACCCCCTCCTCTCCCTTTGCCCCCTAAATGACCCTATCAAAAAATATAAATTTTAATTTTGTATATAATCATCCCAAGCATTTATTTTGACAATTTTATGACTGCCTATTTCTGTCTTACCCCCGTCCCCCCTTTGCCTCGTAAATGACCCTATAAAAAAATATATAAAATTTTATTTTGTATATAATTATCCCAACCATTTATTTTTAGAATTTTATGACAAAGGTGAAATGTTTCCCCCACAGCCCTTGCCAGAACGACCCCGCCAAAATACAGTTTTTATGCCCTCCAAAGAGAATTTGACCCTATAAGGTAAATATGTATATTCTTGATCAGTGATGAAGTCTAAGACGGTCTAGCAATGCCCATACGTTCGTCTGTGGAAAACATGATATTGTCTATTTTTGAACCCCGCCCCCTTTAGTGGGCATTGACGTACGATATTATATAAAGGAACTCTGTTCCACCAAGTTAAACATTTTAAATTCACTTACTAAATATTTGGAGGGTATTTAAGATTCGACCCGGTCGAATATAACGTTTTTACTTGTTTCTTATATTTTATTTTTTTTAATTCCAGGTAAAAAAAAATTTTTTTCTGTAATTGAAGGAAATATATATTTAATTACTAGTCCAAACATTTTTAAATGTGCAGATTTTAAAACTAAATTTAAAAAATCAACGATAATGTGTTCGCATTTCTTTGGTTGTTGAGGATTTTTTTCTACCCTCAAGGCTTTTAGAAACTGAAAACTTAAATTTCCAATAAAACTGACATGTTTTCCGGCATTTAACAAAAAAGTCTCTTGTAAAAAAATACAAAAAACTATTGATATATTAAATTGAATTGAAATGAAATAGGCTAATTGCTCGAAATGTTTTGTTTTAAATTCAGAAAGACATGATAAATATTCCAAAGCACAAAGGAAAGTCAACATCAGTTTTTAGTTATTCAACTTACACAGCAGAGCAGAACAGCTGTTTTCGATAGACGCAACGCTTGCGTGTATTGTGTGCTCATGTGTATTGTGTTTGTCGCCACTTACCAACTATTGATTTTTTTTCACGACTATCAAATCATGGGGTTTAAAAATATATATAAATCACAGACTTTATTTAATTTTTCACCAAAACTTTAATATATTCGTATATTAAATATTTTAACTTTACTTTTTTCATTTGGTTTTGTTTTCACCTTTAAGGAAAAAAAATATTTTTGTTTTTCTTTTTTTTTTTAATTTTCTTAATAAAAACATTTTCTACCATATCTTGTCTTGTTATCGATAACAATCTTACGTTGCCCGACTTGTCTGTCTTGACAGCTTTTTTCACAATGCTTCAAATTTTGAATTATTCTCAAAATCATTTCTTTCATTTTAGTTTTTATTCATCTGCAGACATACCAAAAGTTTCACTAATCAAGTCTTTAGTTATCGAAATGACAAAAAAAAAATTGAAAAAACACTGTCGCCCATTTTACTGTTGCCACATGGAGCTCCTATCGATATTTTCTTCTTTTTTTTCAATATTTAGTTCTGTTATAGTTGTAGTGAACTGTTTGACGTTTCTTTTCTTTATGGTAAAAATATAACTGTAAACTAATAGTTTCAATAGTAAAGTGTAACACGGTGCTAGTGTTAGTGATGACACTAAGTGGGTGGTCGGTATCATCAGACAGTAGTCGTTATCGTTGCCGCCAACTCTGTTGACGCCATTAACCTTATTCACCCATTACAAGCAAAATGCAGTAACGAACATATTTATTTAATAATCACATTCTAATTAACAATTTCTTTCTTTCTCTCGCCTTGTCTGCTTCCTGTGTAAGCATCAGTGCTCAGGGATGGATAGCTGAGATTTTTGTATGATGAATTGTTGCAAGTGATAAAGCGTTCAAATAAACTTTTGCAGATATCGTTTTTTGAAAATAAAAAATGTATTTGAGTCGTGAAAAAAGTGCTAAATTAATAAATTTTCAATTTTAATCCTTGCTGATTTTTATTTCCAATATTTTCGAAAAATTCAAATAGTTATTCAGACAACAAGAAAACTGATTGCCAAGCAAATGAATTTTCACTATTTTTTCTACATAGAATTTATATCTTTACCCCGGTATTCATAAAATTTAAAACGAGTTTGAAATGTATTTTAATAAAATTTTTTCATAAACAATTTTCTTAAAACAGATTTCAAATACGTTTTATTTTTTATGAATATGGGGGTTATTATTTAACTGAATTTGATTTTTTTTTCTACGATAAAATTTAAAATTATTTTAAAATATTTTATTTAAAATTTTTCATAATTTTCTCAAAATAGTTTCCAAATACAATTTATTTTTATTCGTAAGAACTTTTTTATTTTAGTTTAATTGTTTTTGCTAATTTTTTATAACTTTCTTCGTGAAACCTTTTTTTTATCTTGGACCAGCAGACAGGGGATGACCCCTATATATGCAATGCATTGCGCCGGAACTGAAAACGAGTGGATAGTATTGAGGGGACAGATTAGGAAAGATGAGAAGATAGACAACCTTTTTTACTTCGCCGGCTAATTTTTTCTACAGGGCCGACGAAGGTGGGTGCTGTTACTCTGCTTTTTTAGTACATGATAGTGTCAGTCGCTGCCATTTTATGTTCAGTGACCAGTGACTATGCCTTCATCCCTGAAACAGGCTGGCAACAACTAACACAACCACGCACTAATGCTGATCAGAAGAATTCAATACAATATTTCATGACTCAGCGCGGGCTCGAACTCAGGACCCTCCGCTTCATAGTCTCGTGTATTACTACTTCAGCCAACAGCACCTTTTGCTCCTTTTAAATATATTTTTATTGTACCCTCCAAAAAATTAATTGGAGAGTAAAATCACTTCGTCATTCCATGTGTAATGCAGCGATATATCCATCTGAGACCCCATAAAGTATATATATTCTTGATCAGTGATGAAATCTAAGACGATCTGAGAATGTCCGTCCGTCTGTGGAAATCACGATTCAGTCCAAACGAAAGAAGACAGACTCTTGAAATTTCGAATAAATATATCTTGAAGGATAGTACAGGTCAAATTTTTAAATGGGCTGAATATTTTTATATGTCAGAGAAGGTCCAACGCCTTAAATTTGGAGCCATAAAATAAAAAAAAATAATTTTTGGACCCCGCCCCCTTTAGTAGGCGTTATTATATGCAAAAATAGTGTAAAAATTTAACAAATTGTTTTACTTAAGCCTACATCCCTTAAAAATAAAATTTTTAAGCTTTAATGACGAAGCTGAGACGTAACCTGGTACTTCTCTGCCCTATCCACTCCTCCCTCTTTGCATCCTAAATGACCCTATAAATCAAAATTTTTTTTTTTAATTTTGTATATAATTGTGCCAAAAATTTATTTTTAGTGTTTGTGGCAAAGGTGAAATGTCTCCCTCACGGCTCTTGCCAGTGAGACCCCTACAAAATGCAATTTTAATACCCTCCAAAGAGAATTGGACCCCACAAAGTATCTATATATATTCTTGATGAGTGATGAATTCTAAGACGGTCTAGCAAATGTCCATACGTTCGTCTGTGGAAAACATGATATAGTTTATTTCTGAGCACCGCCCCCTTTAGTGGGCGTTGACGTACAATATTATATGCAAAAATAGTGTAAATATTGAATTTGTATTCCTTAAGCCTATAAGAAGCTGAGATGTTTTCTGATCTTGCAGAAGTCAAACGTCTCCCCCACGGCCCTTCCCGGAATGACTCTGTCAATAAAGAGATTTCAAATTGGATACAGAGATGTCTTAAAGGAACTCTGTCCCACCAACTAAAATATTTTAAATTCGACCCGGTCGAATATAACGTTTTTACCTGTTTTATAATAAATCTGCTTAAGGTCTATTATTTGATAAAAAAAGAGATTATTTTTATTTTAATAAAAATAATTTTAATATTAAGGTAAACATTTATGTTTATAAAAAGCGTTAATAAAATAATATATATAAAATATTAACTAAATTTTATGAAATAATTATATATATTACATTTTCATTTCTTGTTTGATTTTATTTTTTATTATTTTTTGTTTTACTTTTATTTTCTTTATACCATTTTTTTTATTTTGTTTTTTTTTTTTTGCCTTTTTAAGATATTTTTATAATTATAAATGTATATTTTACTTTTTTTAATTTTTTTTATATATTTTTATTTTTTATATTTATTTTTTTACTTTCTTTAAAATTTTTTTTATTATTTTTTTCTTTATCAAATTTTTTTTATTTCTTTTTTTCTGTATATATTTCCTTAAAATATATATTGTATTCTGATATTTTTAAGCTTAAGGTCTCTTTTTTTTTAATTTAATTTTTAATTTCAATATTTCGTCACTCCTTTATGTGACTTTTTCAGGAAATTAATTATTTTATTTGATATGAAAAACTACTTTGTTTAATTATTGTTATATTTTGTAATAAAAAAGTATTTTTTCATATCAAATAAAATAATTAATTTCCTGAAAAAGTCACATAAAGGAGTGACGAAATATTGAAATTAAAAATTAAATTAAAATAAAGAGACCTTAAGCTTAAAAATATCAGAATACAATAATAATTTAGAAGAGGTCAAGAAACCAGAAGAATTCAAAATATATATATTTTTATTTTCTTTAAATATATATATATATATATATATATATATATATATATATATATATATATATATAAATATATATATATATATATATATATATATATATATATATATAAATGAAATTTATTTGTTGGTGGTTAAGCAATGTCTATATGCATATAGACATTGCTTAACCACCAACAAATAAATTTCATTTATATATTAGTATTGTGACAACAATGTGTTAAATAGAAGAACTTCATATATATATATATATATTATTATTTTTTTTTTTGTTTTTTTATAACTTGTTTTCGATCTTTTTAATATATTTTTGTTCTATAATAATTCAGTATTTTAGACAAAAATCTTAGTTATTTTATTTAAAAAAAAATTAATTTCGTTACAAAATAAATACAATTAAATGTATATATAAAATAATAGAGCTCATTTATTATTAAATAGCTTCTTTTTTTTTTTTTTGTTAACATTTTGCAAGCTATTTGCTTATAATTATCCAACCCTGGCCATGTGATAATAATATTATATTCAACGGATGATATCATTTTATGCACACGTTAGATAAAATTGTAAGTAACGTGGTTTGATTTTTCTCTAAATATTGATAAAACATATTGTGTTAAGTAAAGACAAGCTTTATTGGACTTATGACGTCGGTTTTTTCCTGGAAAAATTAGTCTTCAATAATAAAGAATAACAGCTTTTCATATATTACCTACACCGTAGCAATTTAATGCACTTTTATGGTTACAAAAGAACACAAATTGTTTCATAAATTTACATTTAGGGCTGCAATTATTAACGACCTTAAGGTCGGTTTAATACGCATTTTATGCACGGATATAAGGGAAAAGTACTTGCGTCCGTAATAAATGTAGTTGAGAATTCTATAAAAGGGTGCAGCTTTTCAAAAGTTGAGTGCAAAAAAAAATTGCACAAATTTGAGACGACATATTTTTTTTTTATCTTGGACCAGCACTCAGAGGATAACCTCTACATATGCAGTGCATGGCGACAGAACAGAAAACTAGGGGATAGTATTGAGGGGACAGATTAGGAAAGATGAGAAGATAGACAATAGCCCAATTCACAAATGGTGCAAATGGTCTTGCATTCTAGCATTTGCAAATTGAGATATTATTTGAGAGCATTTAAAATGTATTTTGTTGGTGTAGAGTACAATTATTTTGCAAATGCAATGATGCACGACCATTTGCGCAAGATTGTGAATAAGGGCTATTGTTTTTGTAGTTATTTCAACCTTTTTTACTTCGCCGACTAATTTTTGCTAGAGGACCGACGAAGGTGGGTGCTGTTACGCTGCTCTTTAGTACATGATAGTGTCAGCCGCTGCCAATTATGTTCAGTGGACAGTGACTATGCCTTCATCATTGAAAACAGGCTGATCAGAAAAATATTTCTAAATTTCATGACTCAGCGCGGGTTTGAACTCAGGACCCTTCGTTTCATACTACTTCAGCCAACAGCACCCACAAATAATTTTTGGTAATTGCATTTCAAGCTCCTCATAGAGATATTTAAAAAAATGGTTTCATCCCCTATTAAGTTTAACACTGAGATTTGTAGCTAAAGTAGGCTTTTACTTGGGTGTTATGAATAAAAAGCATACTTTTAACTTTTTTTCCATTTCCATATGCGATTTTTTCTATATAAAAAACATTTTGGCTTTACGCTCTCTATGGGCTATCAGCCATCTATAATTATTATTCATATTGTTTCCAAGAAGAATTCTATTCTATTTGCTGTTGCTAACAATATTATTGCCGTGTTAACTATCGTAATTATCGTTATCTGACAACATTCTAATGCAGCAACTTATTATCGAGACGTCATTGTCGTCAACGTTGAGTTTATTAAACTTACGAGTAATACGATTATTGTCACTATGAACATATTAAGGATATATCGTGTGTAGTAATTTTCATCTATTGCTTTTGTTGTTGTTAGTGTTGGCTGCTTTACATCAGCCAGTAACACAGACGTTAAAAAAAATGTTCGTAACCAAGTGGAAAGTGTTAACGACACTATTTTTTTTTTTATTATTATTTTTTTTTATTATAAAAACTAACGAACTAAACAATAATATCAGCTAACATGATTTGTTGCTATTGTTTTGCACAGTGGGTTCACTTAAATTCAATTCCATAGGGTTCACTAAATTTCTTTATTGTTATTTTATTTAACTTAATTTTATTTTATTACACCCTGTACGAAAACTAGTGAGAGGCAAAATAAATAGATTCATTATTCCGTGCTTAATTTCTACGATATTAATATGCCACCCCATAAAGTGTATATAATCTGGGTCCTTATGAATAGGTAAGTCGAATAAGAAATGTCCATTTGTCTGTATATAGAAGCGGTTTTCCGAAGTCCCAGAAGAGCTACAAATTTCGTTGTTTGATTAATGTATTCGAAGTAGTCCCATATAAATTGCTATTGAAAACCAGCAAAATACGTCTCCAGAGCTGGCAAATGTAAACTTATTTTTTGGTAATGGGTCCGCAATCTAACGTTTTTTTTCAACTAGTGCTTATTTCGGGAATGGTAGCGCTTAGTTTTATCCTTCCGCTGAACGAATATGGTTGGCCATCCAATGCGTTTTCGCTTCGCTAAGTGGGCCCGCGATCGACTTACAGGAGATGCCGATTTTGCCAAAAAAAAATCATATTTTCAGATGAAGCTCATTTTGATCTTGGCGGGTAAGTAAACAAGCAAAATTGTCGCCTTTGGGGCACAGAAAACTCGCACGCATACATTGAAAAGCCGACGCACCCAAAACGAGTCACTGTTTGGTGCGGATTTTTTGGTCCAGAGGCATAATTGGGCCACTTTTCTTCGAAAATGAGCAAGAAGTGGCCGTTACAGTCAATGGCGATCGTTATCGGGCCATGCAGCCATTTGAATAAAATTATTTTCCATTATTAACCGGAAGGATTGTAATTTCAAATAAAAAAAGAAATTTGAAAAAATATTCAGTAGTTTTTTTTATAGCATTTTAAAAAAAAATAATAATAATTTAGCGGACCCTATATATGAAAGTAATTAAAACTAATTTTCTTTGTTAATTAAACCTATTTTCAGCTATAGGAACTATTAAAGTGGTATTAAAAGAAGAAGATGATTCCAGGGTTGGACAATTGAAACTTTTTTGATGTGTTAACATCTATACGCGCGCCTCTAGGGCAGTAAACTATCAGTTTCAATACATACGCAAGTGTAAGTGTAAGACTTTGTTTGTTTGTTGTTGTTGCTTGGCAGTCGGTACTGAAAGTGATTATTGGGCGATTTTCATATAATTTTCCCACGCGATTTTCTCCGGAATTTCATAGCCGATTTTATTAATTTTTGGATTAAAACGCTAGTGCGGGTTTCGAAGAGCGGGTTTCGAAGAGCGGGTTTCGAAGAGTTTAGGCCAAATATTAAGGCGATCCGATATCGGCGAGCGGAGATTTAAGTGTTTTAATTCGGAGTATTAATTTGGAGTAATATTAAAAAAGTGTTTTATGTTGATCGTCGGTTTTGTCTTATGCATAGCAAAGAGAATAGTGACGTGGTTATACGTACATATATAAAAATGAGATAGCAAGACAGCAACGTATGTAGCTTATGTACAAACATAACAATGCATGTATGTACATTTGTCTGTTGCTTTGCATTCTCTTTGTTTTTTGTGGGTTTAATATAAAATAAATAAACAAAAAGGTGTTAACACATCGCCCGTGAGTTCGAACACTCATTGATTTTTTTTTTTGGTACAAAAAGGTAGCCAACTACAACAATTTTCGATGTGTAAACATCTATACGCTGGGGGGTAAAAATATTTTTCACAATACAATCACAAACTTAGAGTAAGATCAAATCGGTGTGAGCTATATATGAGTGTATTAGTGTAATCATACGGACAACAAGAGAAACAGCTGCATAGAAATACTCTCAACACCATCTAGTGTGCAATAGACTTGTGCCCAACTGACTCATTCGCTCAGTTCTGACAAGAACCTCTGATCAAACCTATTTAAATTACATAGGTTTGATTAAAGGTTCTTGTCAAAAATAAGCGAATCAGCTAGTTGGACACAAGTCTAGTGTGCAATAGTAGAAGTCGTACATTGTGTTATAGTAGGCAAATAAAAACAAATAAATAAAATGAGTACAAAAACATTTAATTTTGATAACTTTTAAAAAGATTTTTTGCACTTTTAATAAGAAATTTATTAAAACAAAGCGAAATAAGGAAAACAAAAGAAGTAAACTTGCCAAACTAAAAGTCTTCTTCGTCTTTGAGATTGTCATTCATACGGACAACAAAAAGTATAGAGAAACTTAACAGCTGCATACAAACACCATCTAGTGTGCAATAGTAACTACTAATTTTCATTAACATATAATTGTGCTAGCGCTGTACAGTTCGAAAGCCATTGCTGTAAAATAACTAAATACATGCATTACATTTCAGTAAACAGGTGATTAATAGCTTTTTCATTAACAGATGTTTACACATCTCCCCTGTGATCGGACTCACGCTGCTTTTTTTTCTTTTTTCTTTATACATTAAACAGATTTAAAAAAAATTCTCTAGTATTTGAAATCAAAGAACTAAAAAAGCCTACTCCAGAGCTGGAAAATGTAAACTTATTTTTTGTGTGTAAAAGTATTTAAAACTGATTTCTGTTCTTTTATTAATAATACATAAGATAGATTATACTTCAGGTAGAATTAGATTGGTATTAGAAATCAAACAAAATAAAAGACACTAATCCAGGGTTGGACAATTTATTTTAATTTTTTTTTATATAAAAGTAACTGGAACTGTTTTTTTTTGTTAATGAAACCAACTTTACACTTCAGAAAGAATTAAGTTGGTATTAAAAATCAAAGAAATTTAAAAACAAGTTACCAGGGTTGGAC
This sequence comes from Linnaemya tessellans, assembly GCA_951800035.1. Classification (NCBI taxonomy): domain Eukaryota; kingdom Metazoa; phylum Arthropoda; class Insecta; order Diptera; family Tachinidae; genus Linnaemya; species Linnaemya tessellans. The sequence continues at coordinate 99,116,604 of OX637533.1, read as the reverse complement.
AATTTAAACTTATTTTTTGTATATAAAAGTAACTAGAACTATTTTTTTTACTTTTTTTTATTTTTTGTTAATGAAACCAACTTTACACTTTAGCAAAAAATAAATTGGTATTAAAAATCAAAGAAATTTAAAAACAAGATACCAGGGTTGGACAATTAAAACTTTTTTTTTGGTACAAAAAAGTAACCAATTAAAAGAATTATTTATTTTTCTTTCTATAATAATGCATTTGATGTTTTTGAAAGAAATTCATAGTAATTTTAAATTTAAATTGTTACTTTAAGCCCAAAAAAGACAGTTACAGAGCTGGAAAATTCAAACTTATTTTTGCCACATAAAAGTAGTTAAAACTAATTTTTTTTTTAATTAAATCTATTTAATAGTTAAGGAAGAATTAAATTGATATTAAAAATCAAACAAGATCAAATATACGACTCCAGGGATGGGTAAGTGAAATTTCTTGTCATACGCAAAAATAACAAACTAAAAAAACGTTCTTTTTTCTTTATATATTAAATATATTTGATGTTTTTGAAAGAAATTCATTGGTATTAGAGATCCGAAGCCAAAAAAAAAAAAACAGCTCCAGAGCTGGAAATTTGAAATTTTTTTTGGAATAACTGAATAAAATTAATATATTTTTTTCTTTGGTAATTAAACTTATGTAATATTTTAGAAAAAATTAAAATAGTGTAGAAGACCAGAAGGAGCAAAAAGATGATTCCAGGGCTGGAATGTGTGCATTCATAAGAACCCTAGACCTATATACTGTGTGGGGTTGCATATGAATGTTTTGAAAATTCCAGTCGGAAAGTCTTATATAGAATATATTTTTATATGAAAATTCTTTTTAATTAAGCCTTTAATATTTAAATGTTTTAAAAATACATCAAATTAAATGAAATGTTATGAAAAGAGTGTCATGGAAGCCGGATACATTCAATGTATCGTTGAAAACAGTTGCGTTTCTAGGCCACATTTGATGCAGATATTTTTTATTTTTATTATTTTTATTTTTTTTTTTTTTTGCAAATTTGTTTTGCCTGCGACTATTTGTTTCTAACCATAAATTTCGCATTCGTGTTAGTATAATTATGGTTCATGTTGCTGTTGTTTTGTTATTTCAATACTGTGTTTTGTCAATGTCATGAATAATTTCTATTTGCAGCAACAATATTTTCATATTCATTTGCAGTGTGGGAGATATCTGCAGATGTACTCGTGGTATATTGCTGAATGCCTGAATGTCTGAGTGTAAGTGTGTGTGTGTGTGTGTTTTATTTACTTACCATATCTTTCCAGCATTACCGCCTCATATATTCGTGCTATTTTTAACAATCGTCTGCCTTTGTAATATTAATGTGTTGAACGTTTGTGTTGTGTTGTGTTGTTTCACTTTCTCGTATTTTATGGTCATAGGAAAAATTCATTAATTTTCTAACGTAGTTTTAGAGTCGTTTATTTGTTTGCAGTATCTGCTGCCATATGTTTTCTTTAATCTGCAAATATATAAAATATAAAAAATTAATTAGTAACAATTGGCAATTTATAGGTCAATTCATGTATGGCGATTTCTTTTCTGGAAAATATGTAACATTTTGTCACTTTTTATTCTAAAAAAACACAATTAGGCACAATTTTAAAATAAAACACATTTTCATAAGCGGTGGTAGATCAATTTCCAGTAAATTCACTATTTTCAAATGCCATTATGTTAACATTTTTCATTAAAAAGTGCAAAAAATGTAGCACTATTTTTTAGAAAAGAAAACAACATTAATCGGAATTTTATTTAAGCTCAAATTCAAGGACAAGTATATCATAACTCAAGGAAATTTGAAATTCAATTCACCATTTCCACTATGAGTTTGTAAAAATATATTATAGCATGCGATATTTTTTGTTTGTTTTTCAATGTAAGTTAAATAAAGTGCATAACGAAATATTTTAAATATTTATAGCAAAATTTGAATTAATTTTTTTTATTATATTTTTTAAGAAAAGCTGCTGGGCTTTGTTGCTAGTGCTCTATAAACTAACTTCATAATACTTATGTATTATAAAGTTATTAATTAAATAAATTGCTTTCTGTATTTACAAACATATTGCTTAGTTCTTAATATTGACACCAGGTATGGAAAGCCTTATATGTATATTCCAACTTTTGTTTTGTAATCTTTTCCATTTTTTTTTTTTTTTTTTTTTGTTGCTGGTGCCTCTTTTCAAATTCTCAGGCAGCTGGAAAAACACCCGCTATGGCAAAATAAAATGTAATAAAAATGTTTAAATTTATTTACATATTTACGCATGAATGCAAAAAACTATTCAACTTTAGGATCAATTTTGTTATTGCTTTAGTTTTTCCTTTAAGAATCATTATATAATCCAAACTTTTATTAATGGTGTTTACTGTTCTGAATAAAATGTAACATTTTATAATTTTTTCTAAAAAAATATGCAATTGGGTGCATTTTAAGAGAATTAATTTTTAATGAATTCGCTACTTCCAAATGCCATAAAAATAAAATATGTATGAATTTTTATTAGTCGAACTTTCTTATGTAAATTGTTAATTTTATCAACGGGCTTAAGTTCGAATCTGCAAGACTGCAAACCATTTTTTATTATTTTATTAATAAATGAATTTGTTCAAATGCTATTTTTATTAATTTATATTAAGATTGGAATATTAAGAATATTTCTGCTGGTTTGATGATTATTGAAAAATATTCTTAATATTCCAATCTTAATATATATTAATAAAAATAGCATTTGAACAAATTCATTTATTAATAAAATAATAAAAAATGGTTTGCAGTCTTGCAGATTCGAACTTAAGCCCGTTGATAAAATTAACAATTTATAAAAATAAAATATTTATTCTGCGGAAAAATTGTTTATTTAAAAAACCCAGCCTATCTACTAATGATTAATTTTGTATGTACTCGTATAAATCTTGGTATTTGGCATTGGCCTTTTTAGGTTTAACTTTTAGAAACCCGTTTTTATATTCAGAATAATAATTTCAGCACTCAATTCTGTTTAGAAAGTAAAAATACTAAATTGAAATGCATAGAAAATATCCAATTTCTAGCCCATTACAGGAAAGGTGAGAAATGCCCCAAAGAACATTTATTCGAGACATAAACAATGGGGGAAAAATCCCAAGGAATTATGATATCCCCACAGCGTATGAGTAATAAATTACAGCGCTTTTAGTTGTTCCTTACCACAGATGTTACTCATACGCATCGTATAACTTGTTTCAAAATATGCATGTTTTAAATTAATTAAATGTTGATAACAAACTTTGACAAAACAATAAACCAGTAGAAACCACAAGTGTAATAAAAAAATAAAAATAAAATTAGATTAACAACAACAACAAAAACAAGAAGACAACATTCTTCACTGTCAGTGCCATCAACCAGTAACGTAAACAATTCTAATTAAAATGACTATAAAACAATCTGAGGAAAATTAACCAGCAAGATAAAAAACATGCTCAACAATAAACGAACGAATGAAAAGATAATAAAAGGGTTAAATGGCCGCAAAAATTTTCGGCGAAAAAAATTAAAAGCGACGAGAACAACACACACACACACAAACCAAAACAAAGCGAAAGGCAAAAAATTAAAAATGCCAGACACAAGAAGAAAATTTAATTGAACCGCTAGTAAAGTGCACGAAAAACCACATGAATAACATAAAAACAAAATGATTCGCTAAAGAAAAAACTATCCACCCATCACACACATACAAACACTAGCACATGACTTGTGCCTGCGTGTATGCAGGCATGTGTGGTCATGTGTGAGCGCTAAAATAAATTGTGGTTTTTGCAAAATATTTACGAAAAACGGCTACAAAAACGAAAATAAATACATGCAAAATGCTAGAATACAACGAACGTATATTGAAAGAGGAATTAAAGAGAAAACTGAAATCTATGAAAGCTTGCCCATGAAAGACAATTAAATGGAAATTAATGTGGCAGCACTAAGCGGTAATAGTAGGACATGCGACTGTGGTGAGTTTAAGAAATAAACTGAACTTCACAATTTAAGAGAGAAGTATTTCGAATTGCGTTCTATCTAAAATTTATATAAAACGCAATTGTTATGCCATAATCAGATAATAAGAGATTTTATTCAGACACCTAAAACTCGAAGAGAGAGACAGTGAGAGCTTGTAAGAGAATCGCACACAAGCATTCAATTAAAAAAATTTTGCTTTTTAAGTTGTTGCGGGTTATAAAAAAAATCGTAAGTTTTGCATTTAGCCAAATCAGAGATGGAAAATGGTATTTACATGTTGTACCAAATTGATCAGATTGATTTGCAGAAAAACGTGCATTTTTAAAAATACAAAAGGAAAATAATTAGAATGAAGCATTTTTCCACTGTTTACAAATACTTTTTTTTTGTTAATTAAACCCATTTTACACTGCCGGTAAATATTAAATTGGTATTAAAAATCAAGCAAAACGGCTACCAGGGATGGACAGTTGAAACTTTATTTGCTACATAAGAGTACAAAAATCGTTTACTGTTCTTTATATATTAAATATATTGGTAATAGAAATCACAAACGCCAAAAAGACAGCTCCAGAGCTGGAAAATTTATAAATTTTTTTGGAATATTAAAGCAAATAATGTTGATCTCTTTTCTGGAAAAGAATGCTACATTTTTGACACTTTTTAATGAAAAACTGCACCATCATGCCATTTCGAAATTGTAAATATATTACAAATTAATATACCATTGCTTAGAAAACTATATTATTGTTCTAAAAATCCGCTTAAAGGCAAATTTTTCAATTAGAAGTGAAAAAATTTTACTTGTTTTCTAGAAAAGAAAACGCCATAAATAAAACGTTTTTTTTTTTTTTTGATAAACCAAAAAATTTAAACCAACAAGATCAAAAAGATGGTTGGTTCCAGGGTTGGAATCAATGCATGTATATATTCATAAAGTATTTTTACTTGTTTATTGTTTATTCTAACGCAAAATGTCTTTTATAAATTACACCTTCGATATATAAATTTTTTTCTAAAATTTCCTTTATTTTTTTTTTTTTTAATTTTTTTTTTGTGATCAAATATATTTTAAATTTTGTATGTATTATATCTTCACTGCTATTATGGCAGCAATATGCAATCAAAATTGTGCACATCTTAACTCAAAGAAACATTTTTTTTCAAAAATTGAACCGCCGTGCATATCCATTACTTCAAGGTCATGTCAAGGCTTCATTAAAAAATCTTGTTACCAGCTTCCCTTTATAAATTATTATTTTTCCATTGCCAAATATCATGTACAAAAGAAGAGATAAAAAATATATAAAAGAGCTTTTGGAAAAAAAGACGTAACAAGCAACAAACATTAAAAGGCTCAAAAGCAACAAGTGGCCACCCGGCAAAAATACAAGAATACAAACTTTTTTTTCTACTCATCCTTTCTTTGATGTGTCTGACCATTTTTTACTTTCAAACTTTTTTTCTGCTGTTATACACAACGGATTTCCGGTCTGTGTATAGGAAAACGTATAAATTATATAAACGAGAGAGGGAGAGAAAAATAAAAATAATAAATATTAATGCTAATAAATTGAATGAAAGTGAATAAATAATATGCATTTGCAAATGTTTTTTTATAGCTTTTTAGTTTTAAAATTGATTTGCTTTTTTATTTATTTATTATTTCGTTATTGTTTTTGCCTCTGCAGTTGCTTATCCATAAAACACGCATAATATAATTATTGAATTCATTTATAAATAATTGTATTATTTTAGCTGTAAAAACGGATGTCAGCTTTTTATACAGAAGTATTTTTTTTTTTTTAATTTTTATTTGCATTGTAATAACACTAGGCAACAAGAAAAGTAGCAGAGATAATTTAAGTGTATTTCTTTTTTCATTGATTTTATTACAGTATTTTTATCACAACAAAAATAAAATAAAAAACATCACCTAGCACGAAACAACACCAATACCACTTCGTAAAAAAATAAACCACAACCACTGGCCCAGACTCAGTAACTTGCAAAAAAAGTAATAATTGTGCCTAATAAAATTTGTTTAAATAGGAACTGTTATCACATTCAACTAAGCCACCTAATAAGTGGCGACAAACACCATACACATGAGCAATGATGCTGAAAGTGTTGCGGCTTTCGAAAACAGCTGTTCTGTCCTGCTGTGTAAGTTGAATAACTAAAAGCTGATGTTGACTTTCCTTTGTGCCTCGGAATATTTATCATGTCTTTCTGCGATTTAAAACCAAATTTCGAACAATTAGCGTATAAATCTTAATTCAATTTAATATAGCAATATAAATGTTCGTTAAAATACTTACAACAATAATTGTGCATGTTATTTTATTTTTTGTGGAGCGATTGCTATATTAATTAGACCACAAAGCAAATAAAAGAACAAGAAATAGTTACATATGTATGAATTTCTATTTTATTAGTGAACTTTATTTATGTAAATTGTATTACAGGATATTAATATTTTTCAACAGGCTATAAGTGCAGTATCGCAGATTTGAACTTATAGCCTGTTGAAAAACATATACATATTTATATTCTTACTTAAATTGTGTTTCCCCGGATCACACTAATTTTTACCACGTGGTAGAAGCCCTCACTAAATTTACGATAGAACAAGAAGGGCATAGAATATGGAAATTTATTCACACCAACTGAGCAGGCGATGGCAAAATGATAAAAATCCATGAAACACCCAATTAAACAGCGTTTAAAATAAAATCATATAAAAATTAGCCAGGACACACTCGAAACACCGAAAGTCCCAATAAAACACAACACTTAGCCCAGACACAAATTTAATAGAGATTCTAAAATACCCCGTCACTTCTACAGAGGAAAAAAGCAATTACATTCTGTAGCCTTAAACATTTTTACCCTGCAGGAGGATAAGCGTTAATTGTCTTTAAGCTACTGGTACGATTACTAGTATAGCAAGCACCAGTACTAGTACTTCAAGTACATAGTTCATTTGTAGATTGATTTGACTTGTAGAATTTCATATTACTTTTTTATCATGTTTTGAAGCGAATCGCTAATTCGCATTTTCATTTATTTTATTTTTAAAAAAATTCAAATTTGAAACAAAGAATTGTATTAGAAGACTTTGCCACCTGCATATCAGTTTATTTATTCGATAATTTATGTAAGTAAGCCGCAGTTTTCTTGTGTGTTAAAAAAGTGACTTTTTAAAAAATAAATAAAAATAAAAGCTAAATTTAAAATTTTTTAAACGTGTGTTTTTTTGTTAATATTTATGTAAATTGTTAATTTTGGGCTTAAGTTCGAATCTGCATGACTGCAAATGATTTTTTATTATTTTATTAATAAATGAATTTGTTCAAATTCTATTTATTATTTTTTTCTATTAAGATTGGAATATTAAGAATATTTTCAATAATCATCAAACCAGCAGAACGGATCCGTACTGATTTCGAGGCCGCTACGCCATCTCATGAGCGTTCTTTGTTCAATTTTTTCACTTTTGCAAGTGGTGCTAGTTAGTGGTTTGAAAATTAACAATTTACATTACAAAGTTCGACTAATAAAAATTCATACATAACCCTCTGTATCATACTGTAGACTGTAGGCAACAAACCGTTGGGGTGCCTCACAATTAATATAGATACATTTGCTTAATATAATCGCTCACTGTAGCCGGTGGTATACAAAGTGATCTAACAAACTTGCACCAAAAAAACCAGTTAGTTGGCACTACTTGCCGAAAATTGGCATTTGTTATCTGACCGCTGGTATTTTCGCACAGTCACCATTAGCCGCGATTTCAAAATATAATAATAATAAAGTCTTATCCACGTGTTTTATGTGTTATCTTTATAAATTTGAGAGATAGGTGCTTACATTTTATTGTGAAACAGTGTTCTTTATAATTTTTCCATTTGGTTGTGTTTTTTCTGGCAAATAAGGAGTGTTGCAACACACCCTTTTTGTATCATTTTTTCCTTAAATAATAAAAATAAATAAAAATAAAAAAATACGTATATTTTACTTTGTTGTTATCGTCCCCTATACAAAAAATGAGATAAATCGGTGTCCTTGAGTGATAGAGGGATAAGTTAATATTTATGTTCATATGTAAAATCAGCGATCTTTTTTAAAATAATAAAAACTGATATATGTATTGTATGTTCATTAGTGTTTGGTATATGGTGGAGTACCAAACGTAACTCAAGTTGTACAAGGTGCTAGTGGAATGAGTGTGCCCTGAAGGAACTTTCCATTTCCTCTTATAAGCTAAGAAATTATGAACCAAAAATTGCTTGTGAAGACCAAGATTTAACAAATTTCATTGGGTTTAAAAAACCAATAAATTTAGGGATTTTTTTATATATAAACCAGTTGTTAATGCAGAACTGATTGTACTAGTATCCGCCTAGAAGAAATTATACTAGTACTAATCTAGTACTAATAGTACCAGTATCCAACTAGTTTCCATCTAGTACCAATGGTACTAGTAATTTTCCAAACACACTCGAGCATTAACATGGTGTAGAAAAGTTCACAGTTGGGAACTAGTACTGGTGATTTTTGTACTAGTACAATACTAATTTGATACTAGTTCGATATCCTTCAGCGAATATTATGAATACACATACACACATGCAATCATACAACCATAGAAACTGAAAAAGCCAGTAAAAACGAGGAAGTAGAGAATGGTCGCTTTAGGCAGGCTTATCGCTGCTTTGTTAAGTGACGATTTTTATCAGTTCACTCCAATGTAAGATGTATAAAATAACTTCCGTCCAAGTAATTTTAATACAAATCTACAAATTTAAATTATGTCTCTAGCCGATGATCTCAAATATTATACTTAATGAGCTGAATCGGGCCAGAGGGAAAAAAGTTCCCCTAAGAAGAACTAAACAAACCTCTAAAAAGCAATATAATTAAAAAAAAATTTTTGTAATTTTGTTAAGCAAATGTTATATTTTTATGTCAAAGAAGGTCATAAAATCAAAAAAAATTAATTTTTTGATCCCGCCTCCTTTAGTGGGTGTTATTATATGCAAAAATAGTTTAAAAATTTAACAAATTGTTTTACTTAATCATACATTCCTTAAAAATAAAACATTTTTAAGCTTTAATGATGAAGCTGAGGCGTGACCTGATCTAGCAATGCCCATACGTCCGTCTGTGGGAAACACGATATAGTCCATTTTTGGACCCCACTGCCTTTAATGGGCGTTAAATTTATATATTATATGAAAAAAATTTATAAATATTTAACAAATTGTATTCCTTAAACCTACACTCCTTAAAAATTTAATTTATAAGGTTGTGCGACGAAGGCAATCTGTTCTCTGACCTTCTCCTCCTAAATCCCCTCCCCCTTTGCCCCCTAAATGACCTTATCAAAAAGAATTTTTCTTCTACACCTACAAAATACCCCGAAAATTTAGTTTTTAAGTTTTTTTTTTTTTTTTTTAGGAGTAGGACCAGCATTCAGGGGATGACCCCTATATATGCCATGCATTGCGCCGGAACTGAAAACGAGCGGATAGTATTGAGGGGACAGATTAGGAAAGATGAGAAGATAAACAGTTTTTTTGTAGCTATTTCAAACTTTTTTTTTACTTCGCCGGCTAATTTTTGCTACAGGGCCGACGAAGGTGCGTGCTGTTTCTCTGCTTTTTAGTACATGATAGTGTCAGTCGCTGCCAATTATGTTCAGTGATCAGTGACTATGCCTTCATCATTGAAACAGGCTGGCGACAACTAACACAACCACGCACTGATGCTGTTCAGAAGAATTCAACACAATATTTCATGACTCAGTGCGGGCTCGAACTCAGGACCCTCCGCTTCATAGTCTCGTGTTCTACTACTTCAGCCAACAGCACCCACGATTTAGGTGAGATGTTTCCTCCACGGCCTTTTTCCCAGTTTTATTTAGAGTTTTAAAATTGGGCACAGAAATGTCTTAAGGGAACTGTGACCCAACAGGTTAAATATTTTTAATTTATCTCACTTTTTTGCCCCTTCATATAAAATATTAATAAGTAAATTGCTTTTATGCTGATGGAAAGTTGATTCAGTCATACTCCTCGCAACACATTGGCAACGACTGTATTCAAATAATTTTTTTTCTTGTTAATTTTATCAACGGGCTTAAGTTCGAATCTGCAAGACTGCAAACCATTTTTTATTATTTTATTAATAAATGAATTTGTTCAAATTCTATTTTTATTAATTTATATTAAGATTAGAATATTAAGAATATTTTTCAATAATCATCATAAATAATAACATAAATAACAAAGAAGCTTTAGTTATCAGCAGCCGATGGCTCTGGAAAAAGCGAAAGAGATAATGGAATATTGGGAATATTAATCGTCATTAAAATTGAACAAAGAACGCTGATGAGATGGCGTAGCGGCCTCGAAATCAGTACTGATCCGTTCTGCTGGTTTGATGATTATTAAAAATATTCTTAATATTCCAATCTCAATATAAAATAATAAATAGAATTTAAACAAATTCATTTATTAATAATAAAAAATAACAAAAAATAATTTGCAGTCATGCAAGATTCGAACTTAAGCCCGATAAAAAATTAACAATTTACATAAGAAAAAGTTCGACTAATAAAAATTCATACATAATTTAAAACATTGCGGGGGCACGCGCACTTGTTCAAAAGTAAATTGACAACTAAATTCAATTACTTGAACATAAATAACAAAGAAGCTTTACCTATCAGCAGCCGATGGCTCTGGAAAAAGCAAAAGAGATATTGGAATATTTGGAATATTAATCGTCAGGGTTGGGGAATTTCGTACTAACCAAAATGTAATAACTTAATAATATGAATGTGATAACTTCTCATATTCAATTTTCGTTAAAATATTGGTTAAATAGTTGATATTCCTACTAACTAGCACCACTTGCAAAAGTGGGAAAAATTGAACAAAGAACGCTGATGAGATGGCGTAGCGGCCTCGAAATCAGTACTGATCCGTTCTGCTGGTTTGATGATTATTAAAAATATTCTTAATATTCCAATCTCAATATAAAATAATAAATAGAATTTAAACAAATTCATTTATTAATAATAAAAAATAACAAAAAATAATTTGCAGTCATGCAAGATTCGAACTTAAGCCCGATAAAAAAAAAAAATTAACAATTTACATAAGAAAAAGTTCGACTAATAAAAATTCATACATAAATCGTTTTTTTTTTTTTTTGTTACCTAGTGTAATCAGTAATTGCTAGTAATTTTATTTGTATTGTGATTTCATTATTCATGTTTCATGTTTCATTATTTGGAACATTAAAATAATAGAAATGTTATTAAGGCAATGAGTAAAAAAGTTCTTGGGCAATAGAGCATGAAAATTGTTATTTAGCATCTGGAGCCCTTAGAACCAAAAACAGGTAAGTGGCGTAATTTTCGATTTCGATTTTGTTTGGTTGTTTTAATTTTTTTAATCACTAATATTTTTTTCTGAAAGATTCACATTAAAAGTCTCTTTTTGGAAACAACACAATTTATTGCGAAGATAATTTATAAAATTTTTTTTATGTAATTTACTGATATTCAAAAAAAATTAGATGTATTTTAAAAAAACGTTTTTCTGATAAATTTTGAATGAAATAAATTTTAAGCTGATTTTAAATTTCATGCATATGAGGATTTATGTTTATGCCCTTTTGGCGGTGAAGGATTGATGTGCGTTTCGTTTTCTTGTACTTCTTCTTTTAACAATTCAAATTGTTCAATTTGCAAATAATAAAAAAAATTATGCATCATCGAGCACTTGTTCGGAGCTTTTTTGGAAATAATCAAATAATAATTTCATTTATTATTTTGGGGAAATTTTACAAACAGAAAATTTTTTAAGGCAAACCAAAAAATATGGATCGAATGTGAGAATTGTTTTTTAATTGTTGGTTTCTTTTTTTAAAGTAATTTATGGTAAAATTATTTGTTATTTATTAAAAAATATTTATTTATTCAACTATTTCCATTTTGTCCGCTTCGAAGTAGTCGCTCTCAGATATGCGAGGTCTGTTAAAAGCATCGGGTAATTTTAAATTTTTTTCCAAAAGTATTTTTTATTTAACAATTTTTATTTTTCTTTTTCTTCTTCAAAGTAGTCGCCCTGCTATATACGAGGTTTGTTAAAAAAATTAGCAAATTTTAATTTTTTAACAAAAATATTTTTTTTATCAATACTTTCTATTTGTTCTCTTCAAAATATTACCTTATACATACGAGGTCTGTTTTTAAAAATTAGGTAAATTTTAGTTTTTCTGAAATAGAAAAAAAAAGTTCTATTATTTATTCATTAATTTCTCTTTTGTCCTCTTCAGAAGTCCGAAAAATTCTCAGTAACTTCGCTGATGGTGATTCCACAATTCTCGATAATAATTTTGTTCATTTTCTCAAAATTTTCATCGGTTCTCCAGGACGAGCGTATTTATTCACATCTTCTCGATTTTCTTTCAAATGCTTGTCCCACTTGCAAACATTTTTATATTTTATATTACAGTCAGCATATGACTGACTGTTAACATTTCAAATCTTTTTTAACACTTAATTTCATTTTCTACACACAATTTTATGGAAATTCTTTTGATCTTTTTTTTTTGCAACTAAAAAAAGACTTTCATGACTCTGCCAAAGAAATTCAAATTGCCAAATAGCAGAAACTGAGAATATTTGTGCAACTCGAGGTAACAACTGTTAAAGTTCAAATTATTTTTCTCACGTACCTCCCATATATATTCAAAATTAATATATAAACAAGTAAAATCGATATATTCGACCGGGTCGAATCTGAAATACCCTCCAAATATTTACTAAGTAAATTTAAAATGTTTTACTTGGTGGCACAAAGTTCCTTTAAGACATCTCTGTGTCGAATTTTAAATTTACATTTTGACAGAGTCATTCCGGGAAAGGCCGTGGGGGAGACGTTTCACCTCTGCAAGACCAGATAACATCTCAGCTTCTGATAGGCTTAAGGAATACAAATTGTCTAATATTTACACTACTTTTGCATATCATATCGTACGTCAACGCCCACTAAAAGGGGCGGAGTGCACAAATAGACTATCCATAGACGATCTTATGGGCATTGCTAGACCGTCTTAGACGTCATCACTGATCAAGAATAGATATACTTTATAGGTTCCAATTCTTTTTGGAGGGTATTAAACTGTATTTTGCAGGGGTCGTCGCTCTGGCAAGGGCCGTGGGGGTGACATTTCACCTTTGCCACAAAACACTAAAAATAAATTTTTGGGACAATTATATACAAAATTTGAAAAAAAAAATATTTTTTTTTATAGGGTCATTCAGGGGGCAAAGGGGAGGAGGGTGTGGGGCAGAGAAGGATCAGGTTACGTCTCAGCTTCGTCATTAAAGCTTGAAATGTTTAGTTTTAAGGAATGTAGGCTTGAGTAAAGCAATTTGTTAAATTTTTGCACTATTTTTGCATATAATAACGCCCATTAAAAAGGGGCGGAATTTAAAAATTATTTTTATACCCTTCACAAAAAAGTGAAAGGGTATATATAGGTTTGTCATTCCGTGTGTAATTTCTTCGATATGCACATGGGACCCCATAAAGTATATATATTCTGAATCCTTATGAATAGCCATGACGATTGAGCGATGTCTGTCTGTCCGTCTGTCCGTCCGTCTGTACGACGGTTTTCCCAAGCCCCCAGAAGAGCTATAGACTTCGTTCTTGGACCGTTGAATTGGAAATGAACTTAAATAGGCTGTTATTGAAATTCAGAAAGATCCAAAGTATGGTTCCAGAGCTGGGAAGCTTACACCTATTTCTCGACGCAAAATTTATACCAAAAATCAATTATTTTTTTTAATGTTTGTAAATTAAACCTACTTCGTGCTTTGGGGAGCCTCAATGGTCTATTAAAAACTAAAAAATAACATTTTTTTCCAGGGATGGGAAATTAAAAATTTTTTTCGGGCTATTCCGTATTTTGTAGTACATGTAGTAACTAAAATTTTTAAAAATTTCAAGTTTTTCTTTAACAAAACGACTTTATACGTCATGAAGATTTGCATTAGCCAAAAAAAAATTAAAAATTTTAAATTCAAATTTTGCTACCAGGGGTGGGAAATTGATTTTTTTTATACATGAAAGTAATCAAACAGGCAACTGATGTTGTTTTTTTTTTGTTTTTTGCTAGCTAAAACTGTCTTATAATTTAGAAAGAACATAATTGGTATCAAAAATTCAAAAATAAAAAATAAAATTTCGAATCCAGGGATGGACAAGTGCAGTATTTTATGGTACATGAAAGTTACCAAAATGGTAAAAAATTTGCAATTTTTCGTAAATAAAACTACTTTATACCTCAAGAAGCGTTGCACTGATAAAAAAAAAAACAAACAAAAAAAAAATTAAAATTTCGTTTCCAGGGTTTGAAAAATTAAATTTTTTTTGGTACATGCAATATTTTGTAGTACATGTTATAACCAAAATGGTTGCAAAATTCGAGTTTTTCTTAAACAAAACTACTTTATACCTCATGAAGATTTGCATTGATAAAGAAAATTTTAAAAAATTTAAATTTCGTTGGGAAATGGAATTTTTTTTTTTTTAACATATATGTAACCAAAAAGGCAATTGACGTTGTTTTTTACTAATTAAAACTATATTTATAACCTATATGGTTATAAATATTAAGTTTTTCTTAAATAAAACTATTTCATGCCTCATTAAAAGTTGCATTGGTAAAAAAAATTTAAATTTCGTTTCCAGGGTTGGGAAATTGATATATTTATTCTGCATAAAAATAACCAAAAAGGCAATTGACGTTGTTTTTTTGCTAATTAAAGCTAATTTATAATTCAGGAAGAACAAAATTGGTATTAAAATCTTAAAAAATCAAAATTTCGACTACAGGGTTGGACAAATGATATATTTTATGGTACATGAAAGTGACCAAAAAGTTTAAAAATTTTAATTTTTTTGTCAAGTAAAACTATGTTACACCTCACTAAGAATTGCATTGGTAAAAACATAAAAATTCCAGAGTTGGGAAATCGAAATATTTTTCGTACATAATAGTACATACATAAATTCAAAATTTTGTGCTTTTACTGAATTAAGCCTATTAGATATTTCAGAAAAAAATAAACTAGTATCAAAATATTATAAATTCGGTTCCAGGGTTGGAAAATTTAAATATTTTTGGTATATAAAAGTACATACATAAATTCCAAATTTTGTTTTTTAGTGAATTAAAGCTATTTTATATATCAGAAAAAATTAAATTAATAATAAAAAATTAAAAATTCGGTTCCAGGGTTGGAAAATCGACATTTTCCGATTCATAAAAGCAGCCATTTTATTAGTTATTTTTTGATTTTTATGATGAATTATACCTACTTTATATATCAGAAAGAAGTAAACTGGCATTAAAAACCGACAAAATCTAAAAGACGATTCTACGGTTGGACAATTAGAACTTTTTGGATTTTTTGTTTTGTTTGTAATTTAAACATATTTCATATTTTTGAAAGACGTTCATAGGTATTAGATATAAGAAAAGCCAAACATTTAGCTTACTAGCCGAAAAATTTAAACGTTTTCTTAAATATAAAAGTAACCGATAACATCATTTTGATTTTTTAATTAAACCTATTTCCTGTTCTGGCAAGAAAGAAAGAAAGAAGAATTACATCTGTGAAGGGTATTTAAGATTCGGCACAGCCGAATATAGCACTTTTACTTGTTTTTTTTATATTTTATGGCTCCAAGTCTAATGCGTTGGACCTTCTCTGATATAAAAATATAGCATTTGCTTAACAAAATTATAAAAAAAAATTTAAAAATTATCTTGTTTTTTAGAGCTTGGTTTAGTTTTTCTTAGGGGAACTTTTTTCCCTCTGGCCCGATTCAGCATATCCTTCAAGATATATTTATACCAAATTTCAAGTGTCTGGTTCTTTTCGTTTGGACTGAATCGTGATTTCCACATACGCACGGAAGGACGGACATGCTCAGATCGTCTTAGATTTCAACACTGATCAAGAATATATATAATTTAATGGGTCTCAGATGGATATTTCGCTACGTTACAAACGGAATGACAAAATGAATATACCCTCCAATTCCTTTTTGGAAGGTATAAAAAGGAGGTCCAGAATGTCATTACCCTTAATAAGTAAATATGTAGATGCTATTGGCTACAAAGTCGTTCGTTGGATTCCGCACTCAGTCAGGAATGTGGCTCCGGGTTTTTGCCCGATTTTCTTAATTGTTATCGGCCCGTTTAACATTCGTTCATTTTATGCAGTTATTGCGATATTAAATTGTTTTATTTTGCCAAACGAATCCCTTTCCTTAATATATATTATAGTGGGTGCTGTTGGCTGAAGTAGTAGAACACGAGACTATGAAGCGGAGGGTTCTGAGTTCGAGCCCGCGCTGAGTCATGAAATATTGTATTGAATTCTTCTGAGCAGCATTAGTGCGTGGTTGTGTTAGTTGTTGCCAGCCAGTTTCAATGATGAGGGCATACTCACTGTCCACTGAACATAATTGGCAGCGACTGACACTATCATGTACTAAAGAGCAGAGTAACAGCACCCACCTTCGTCGGCCCTGTAGAAAAAATTTGCCGGCGAAGTAAAAAGGTTTTCTATCTTCTCATCTTTCCTAATCTGTCCCCTCATTACTATCCCCTCGTTTTCAGTTCCGGAGCAATGCATTGCATATATAGGGGTCATCCCCTGAGTGCTGGTCCAAGATAAAAAAAAAAATATATATACATATATATTAATTTCAAGTATTTTTTTTTGTTTTTTGTAGAATAAAACTTAAAATAGTTTTATTCTATTAGTTTTACGTAAACAAAATTCCCCTTTTCTTCGACAGAAACCAAAAATATTTTATCCCTAAATTTTACACAGTAAACAAGGAAAAAAAGAATTGCAAAGAAAATATCTTTCATAATTGTAAAATGAATTTGAGCAATTTCCATTGTTGCTGGTATAAAACAAGTTTCTTATTTTATTGCTGGTGTTTTGATTTTGCTATTTAATTTTGGTTTCTTCTCTCCTTCCACCACAAACAAATATTGCAATTTTAATACTTCAAAAACCACAAAATAATCGCTTAAAAGAAAATACTTGTTTCCAGTAATTTGAGCAGCATTTATCGCACAAAACAAATTTTAGTTAAGAGCGAGGAAAACTTTAATAGTTAAAGCAGTTAAATGGCAACAACATCAGCGCTTTAAAGTAATAACACGGTGCTACCGTTTTTATCAGGATTTAACAGAAATTCTTATGATGGCATTTCTTAAATATAATTTTTTTTTTATTTAAAAACACAAACTAATTGCCTGCTTTTGTATAAAAAGAACAAAAATGTTGCTGTGAGAGTTCATATTGAAACAACAATAAGAACACACAAATTAGTTATTTCTTTTAATATAAAATAACAAACGCTGATTTGAAATGTATTTACAAAAACTGGCCGTCAATTCAATAACTTAAATAAAGAATTTAAAGGAGAAAAAAACACGTATTTGGTTGTTCAGTTGTTCATAATTTTTTGTTTGCAGAAAATTTTATTTCTGATAAAATTTAATTGAGTTGTTCCGCTCGAGACACTCACTCGCATTAAAGCAAACAGGAATAAATTTTGTATTTTCGGCGGTGAATGTCTTTAAATGTTGTTCAATGTATTTGCCAACATAATGCAGTAGTGGGAGTGTTTATAAGCGAGTATATCAGTCTATGCACGTTGGGACTTTGTATAAAGGAATTATTGTATAACTGTGTGTGCGTGTGTGTGTCTGTATGCGTGTGTGTGTGTGTGTGTTTTATATAAAAGCATACATATTTGTTTTTCTTTCCGTGAATGCGAGTTAAGAATTCACGTTCATTGTTTGGCAATGAATATGGAAAAACTCATTTAAATTCGAAACATGACTTTCTTGCTTAAAAAGGAAGTGAACTATTTCGCAATTTTACACGTGCACACACACACATTTTCACTCGCATAGATAACAACCAAGCACATCGTCGGTGTAGTTATTTGCGGTTTTCATGAACAAATAATTGCTTAAAACTATTTCTTGTACACTGAAAAAAAATTTACAATAAAAAGTTATTGTTTGTCGCAGACATCTTACGAATAATTGCAAGTTTCGATAAGAAGAAAAAAATGAATTTTCGAAAATGTTTATTAAAATTAAAACAATTTTGCGCAAGTAATTTTTCTACTTTGTATGCTTTCCACATACGATATACGAAAACCAAATATTTTTTAGAATCGAATTACATGATAAGAACCCTGATTCATGTGTATTGAACTCCGAAAGTTATTGTCGGTCATTCCGCATTAAGTATATAGATTCTTGGTGCTTATGAATAGGGAAGTCGTATAAGCCATCTGCGTCTGTCCGTCAGTCTGTACATGAAATCAGGTTTCTTAAGCCCCAGAAAAACCAGAGACTTCGGTCTTGGATTGATGTATTTAAAATAATGCGTAATAGATCGCTATTGAAAATCAGCTAAATACAAATTACGGTTGCAGAGCTGGACAATTAATTTTTTTTTATATAAAAGTGGTTGAAACCAATTTCGTCTTTTTTCTATTCTATTTCATACTTTAGGTAAAATTAAATTGGTATTAAAAATGCAACAATATGAAAAATACGCTTCCAGGGCTGGACAATTGAAATGTATCCTTTTGTACAATTTTAAAATAATTTAGTTAAAAATCAGTTTTTTTGTTGATTAAACTGACTTGATGCTTCAGGTAAAATTAAATTGGTATTAAAAATCTAAAAAAAAAAATCAAAAAGACGCTTCCAGGGCTGGACAATTGAAATTTTTTTTTTTTATTTGTGGTACAAAAAGTATCGATCTGAAACACATTTTTTTCTTTATAAATCAAACACATTTGATGTCTTTGAAAGAAATTCATCGGTATTAGGAATCAGCAATGCCAGAGCTGGAAAATTTATCCTTTTTTTACAATTTTAAAATAATTAAGTTAAAAAATCAGTTTATTTGTAGATTAAACTGATTTGATGCTTCAGGTAAAATTAAATTGGTATTAAAAATCTAAAAAAAGGTGATTCCAGGGCTGGACAATTGAAATTTTTTTTTTTTGTTTGCGGTACAAAAAGTATCGAGCTGAAACACATTTTTTTCTTTATAAATCAAACACATTTGATATTTTTTAAAGAAATTCATCGGTATTAGGAATCAGCAATGCCAGAGCTGGAAAATGTATCATTTTTTTACAATATTAAAGTAAATTAGAAAGAAAAATATTTTTGCTGATTAAACTGATTTGATGCTTCAGGTAAAATTAAATTGGTATTAAAAATCTAAAAAAAAAATCAAAAAGACGCTTCCAGGGCTGGACAATTGAAATTTTTTTTTTATTTGTGGTACAATAAGTATCGAGCTGAAACACATTTTTTCTTTATAAATCAAACACATTTGATGTCTTTGAAAGAAATTCATCGGTATTAGGAATCAGCAATGCCAGAGCTGGAAAATTTATCCTTTTTTTACAATTTTAAAATAATTAAGTAAAAAAAATTTTTTTTGTTGATTAATTTAATTTAATGATTCAGGTAAAATTAAATTGGTATTAAAAATCTAAAAAAAATCAAAAAGATGCTTCCAGGGCTGGGCAATTGGATTTTTGTTTGTGGTACAAAAAGTATCGCGCTGAAACACATTTTTTTCTTTATAAATCAAACACATTTGATGTTTTTGGAAGAAATTCATCGGTTTTAGGAATCAGCAATGCCAGAGCTGGAAAATTTATCTTTTTTTTACAACACTAAAGTAATCAAATTAGAAAGAAATATTTGTTTGCTGATTAAACTGATTTGAGGCTCCAGGTAAAATTAAATTGGTATTAAAAATCTAAAATAAATCAAAAGGACGCTTCCAGGGCTGGAAAATTGAAATTTTTTTTTTTGTTTGTGGTACAAAAAGTATCGAGCTGAAACACATTTTGTTTCTTTATAAATCAAACACATTTGATATTTTTGAAAGAAATTCATCGGTTTTATGAATCAATGCCAGAGCTGGAAAATGTATGTATAATTTTTTTACCATATTAAAGTAATTGAATTGAAAATAAATTAATTTATTGATTAAACTTATTTGATACTTCAGGAAGAATTAAATTGGTATTAAAAATCCAAAAAGATCAAAAAACGCTTCCAGGGCTGGACATATGATTTTTTTAATTTTAATTTTTTTTTTTTTTTTGTGCATAAAAGTAACCAACTGCAACACATTTTTGCTTTTTCTTTAAAAATCAAACACGTTTTATGTTTTTGGAAGAAATTTGTGGATAGAAGGAATCAGAAAAGCCAAAAAGATAGCTCCAGAGCTGGAAAATTTAAACTTTTTTTGGAATATTACAGAAAATAATATATCCTTCTTTTCTTTTTTTTTTTTTTGCTCTAGTCTTTTGCAGTATTTCTATTTAAATAAGTTTCCATTAACGAGTTGTTAAATTATGGTTTCACCTGCACAACAAATGAAAACTATTAATCATTTCCAATGCCACTGCTAAAGTGTCAAGTGTTACAGAGTTTTTCAAAACACTAGAGAGAATAAAACACAATTATTTGAAAAGATATCAAGGCTACAAGAGTTGAAGTGCTTCAGTGGCAACAATAAAAAAAGGATGGTCTACTATAGAAAATATTTCAAATGCTTTAGAACAGACAATAAAGATTAAAGGATTAAATGAAAATGATTTATTTCTGTTTTAAAATGTCTATTCTATAATCTGGTATCTTATTAATTTTCAAGCCGTTCCAAAAATTCAAATTAGAAAAAGAGTATAATTTGATTTTGATCATTTGCCGCTGACCGGTGAAACTTGTTATTTTTCCAACGTCTGCTTTCTTGGTAATTTTATACGCTGAAATTGTCTCTTAAAAACATCAACGGCCTGTTTGGCGCTGTTCCAAGGCATCGTTTTCTCGAACAAAAATAAAAGTTTTGGAATTTTTAATTATATTCTGATATTTTTAAGCTTGAGGTCTCTTTATTTTAATTTAATTTTTAATTTCAATATTTCGTCATTCGTTTGTGTGACTTCTTCAGGAAATTAATTATTTTATTTTAACTATTTAAAAGTTTAATATTATTCTATTGGATAAAAGTTTAATCCAGAAATAGTAAAAATTATTATATTTAAGATGAAAATCAATAAACAAAAATTTTATTTTCAAATAAATTATTTTTTCAGAGCTAATTATTATGTGTGACCTGCTCCACGAAAAGGGACCTCTGCGCCGAAAATTTTTTTTTTTACTTTTTGAGTGATTCTTATAGGGAAAAAACGCTCTTTCAAATGCCGCAAACCTCAAGTTTCTATGTCTTTTAGTTTTTTTACAAATCACCTGTAAAGATGAACATAATTAATGAAAAAAATTAAAAATGTGATATAAACAGATAATATATATAATATTTGAAATTTAAAAAAACGTCAATATCAAAAGTACAAAATTGCCCTTTTCGTGGAGCAGGTCACATATTCTAATTGTTATTTTCTTAAAAATTAGTTTCTGATTTCTTCGATACAGAAATAGCGTGTGATTTTTTAGCATCTCTGTTTTTGGCAAATCAGCTGATTTCGCGTAACATTTTACTGTTAAACATGTTTAGTTTGGTCTGTAATCGACTTACAAACGAACACCCCTTGTGGTATATTAAATTTTTTTTTTTTTGCAAAATTCATGCTCGGTTAAGAAAGTGGGTGGGTGGGTCGTGCTCATTTCTAGTTGAATGAATACGCGAACTAGCAAAATTGCCGCAAAGCTTTCGTAACGTGGTTTGTTGTGCTTTTAAGCTCTTCGAGCTCAAAAGTCTAACTTAAGAATTTAATAAAACAGTATTACTTTAATTTTCAAACTGCTATAACTTTCGGATGAATCAAACGATTCCCATGTGAAGAGCGGTGAACGATGGGGTGTTTCGACTCCTATAAGAGATTAAAGCCTTTTTTACTTTTTTTCTTACTTTTTAAGAATTTTTTTTTTCACGAATGCAACAGTGCGTTTTTATCCTGTTTATGGTGATTGACGCGGTTTTTCAATGTCTGAAACCGATTAGTTGGTAGCACCGATCTGTAAAGGCTTTGACCTTCTTTCGGTATCTCACGAAAGATTTTAATCCGGTGAGTGGCGATTAATGGGGTTTTCAATGTCCAGATCTAATCAGTCGGTAGAATCGACAGGTAAAACCGTATACAAGTTTACAACAAAAAAAAAAACGAGTAAAAACGTTATATTCGATCGGGTCGAATCTTAAATACCCTCCAAATATTTAGCAAGTAAATTTGAAATATTTAACCTGGTGGGACAGAGCTCCTGTAACCAATTTTAAATCTCTATTTTGACAGAGTCATTCCGAGAAGGACCGTGGGGGAGACGTTTCACCTCTGCAAGATCAGGGAACATCTCAGCTTCTGATAGGCTTAAGGAATACAAATTGTTCAATATTTACACTATTTTTGCATATAATATCGTACGTCAACGCCCAGTAAAGGGGGCGGGATCCTAAAATAAACTATATTATGTTTTCCACAGAAGAACATATGGGCATTGCTAGACCGTCTTAGACTTCATCACTGATCAAGAATATATATATACTTTATGGGGTCCAATTCTTTTTTTTGAGGGTATTAAAACTGCATTTTGTCGGGGTCTCTCTGGCAAGGGCCGTGGCGGAGACATTTCTCCTTTGCCATAAAACTTCAAAAATAAATGTTCGGAGTAATTAAATGTAAAATTAATTAAATTTTTTTTTTTTTTTTTTTGGATAGGGTCATTAGGGGCAAAGGGGGAGGGGAGGGTAGTACCAGTTCACGTCTCACCTTCGTCATTAAAGCGTAAAAATGTTATTTTTAAGGAAAGTAGGCTTAAGTAAAACAATTTGTTAAATTTTTACACTATTTTTGCATATAAAAATGAAAACAGTAAAGGGGGCGGGGTCCAAAAATTAACTTTTTAGATTTTATGGCTTCAAGTTTAACGCGTTGGACCTTCTTTGACTTAAAAATATATCATTTGCTTAACAAAATTATAAAAAGGGCTTTAAAAATTAAGTTGTTTTTCAGAATTTGGTTTAGTGGTTTAGTTCTTCTTAGGGGAACTTTTTTCTCTCTGGTCCGATGTAGCCCATTTCCAAACTTGACCTGTGCTATCCTTTAAGATATATTTATACCAAATGTCAAGAGTCTATCTCTTTTCGTTTGTAGTGAATTGTGATTTCCACAGACGGAGGGACGGACGGACATGCTCAGTTCGTCTTAGATTTCATCACTGATCAAGAATATATATACTTCATGGGGGTCTCAGATGGATATTTCGCTGCGTTACAAACGGAATGACAAAGTGAATACATCCTCAAATTCTTTTTTGGAGGGTATAAAAAACACATTAAAAAACTATTCTTAGATTTTTTGAGATTTCACCAAATCTGCAGGTCCGAATTGGTTCCAATTCACAAGAAATCTGATTTTGATAGAACTCTTACAAGCGGTTCACATACTTCTTCACATACATATTCATAGTGGAAACCTCTCGGGAATATTCAGGCATGCTTCCTACGAGCTCAAAACGTCGGGATCTGGTGAAAAGTTGACTTTTCCAGAAAGTAGTCAAACCAATAAATTTTAAATTTTTTAAAAAAATTTAATTTTTGTAGTGAGAATTTATTAAAAGAAAAGACTAGCAACGGCAAGATAGCACACTGCCGAAACCGGTCGCTTTACATGCCAAATTTGGTGTGGCATGAAGTACAATCTAACAAAAGCAAATAATTGAAACATTTAATTTTTTTTTTCCAGCTAAGCAGCGGATACAAGAGGATTTCCAAGTTTTATTTTCCACTTGCAAACTAGATGTCATGTTCTTTTAAAATGCAAAACATTTATTTTTCTAATACTCGTCATGTTCAAGGCTCAAACTTGGAGAAAAATATCTTTCAAACAAAGACTACAAAAGAGGAGGACAAGGCGACTTAAAAGTTTACTAAAGACGACTTTGGAATATTTACTGAAGATTTATATTAAAGACACAATTTAAGAGTAATAAATTGTAGATATTTAAAAATTTACAAAAATAAATTCTAAATTCTGTATTTATGAAAAAGCAAAGAAAACTTTTTAAAGTCCCTTTAATCTGTTCAGCTTATTTCAAACATTTTGTATTCCCTTTCAGCACGACATTATGCTTAAAGGACCCTTTAGTAGCACGAAAAATATGTATAAATAGAAGGAAAAAAACACACACACACACAGAAAATAAATTGTAAAAATATAATAAATGATGTTTTATTATTTCCACATTACAATTGTTGTGCCATTCCTTTTTGCGCTGCTGTTACTTTTAAGTTTATTATTTTTATTATTATATTTTCCTTTGTGAAATAAATACTCGTACTCGTAGTGGAAAGTGTGCTGCGACAAAGAAACAATTCTAGGAACATGTAGTTTTAGGAAAAGTAGCACCATTTTTTGTGCACTTAAATATAAGACTTTTCTTTTTTTTTTTTTGCTTTGTTTTTGCTCTTCAGTATCATCCTTTAAAAGAAATAAAACCTTTCTGAAATAACAAGCATCGCCTTTTCATAGTTGCCGTCATCATCGTCACCATCATCAGCCATGTTGAGTTTTTCCTGTTGTTCATTTTGCTATTTCCCCATAAAGTAAATGGAGAAAAGGACATGCACATACGTTTGACAAATTGCACAAGTGTTAGTTAGTATCCTTGTTAACAATGTGTTAGACGTGTAGGTGTTCTTGTCCACATTATGAATGTGTGTGCTCTTGTTGTTTGACGCAGTATGACAATATCTTTTGCTACATAGAGAATTATTTAAAAAAACACATTTTTTTTTCTTAATGAAAATATTACTTTAAAAACTACAAACGCAATTTACACAGAGCTGACAAACTTTGGTTTTGTATTCATATGGAAAAGTGGAGCAAGATGAGCGGAAGAAATGGCATTCAAGAAAGAAAAGTGTAGAGCAGCATGTAACCCAGTTACAAGACAACCTTTAAAGTGTCTAAGGAACGCCTTAAAATGAATTAATTGAAAATTTCCACAATTTAATATTTCAATCCTTAACTAAGAAGACTCAAACACGTTGCTCACTTAGAGTATGAAATCGTTTTTTTAATTTTTCCCCAGCAGCTGAAATAATTCGTATTATAATTTGAGCGCCTAAAAATATAATTCAATGATTGAATTTTGTATAAAAAAAAACAAAAAAAAAGGTTTTAATTCTGAGAAAAAAATTCCAAAATTTATTTAAAAACTAAAATCTCTATATAAAACGTTATTCGAGCAACTGCACCAAAAAAAAGCAAAACTTTCACACGAAAATTTGTATTGAGCGTTACTCCTTCTTAGTAGCTACACAAACCAATTTCATTACGAAAACTGCATTCAAAACAACAAACATAAAAATTAAAATTATTTGCCATTTTTTAAGTTTTGGCCGAAATATTTTTTTTTTAATCATCCTTATTCTGTAAATATTTGTCAACGTCACATTAAGGCAATCAGCCTTATTGTGTTTGGCGTTTTAAGCCTTCAAAATCGTAAAGACAAAAAGCTAAAATTTTCCTTAACCTATTACAAAATGTCGATTCTGTAGAAGAAAAATTACAAACACAATCAGGTGAAATATAAAAAATGGGGCAACAATTAAAAATCCAAGGCTGGAAAATTTTAATTTACTTTTGGTAAAAACTAATTTTTATCTTTTTGTTAATTAAAACTATTTATACATCAAAAAACTTAAATTGGTGCTATAAATCAGAAAAAAATCACTTAGACGATTCCAGGGTTGGACAATTGAAACAGTGAAAGTAAAGTAAACAACTAAAACATTGTCTCTTTTCCTTTATAAATCAAACACATTTGATGTTTTCGAAAGGAATTCAACGCTAAAAGAAATCAAAATTGCTAAAAACGCAGCTTCAGAGCTGGAAAATATAAAATTTTTTTACAATATTGAAAAAAAAGTAAATAAAACTTTTTTTTTTTAATAAATTTTTTTTATTCTTCGGGAGGAATTAAATTGGTAAAGAATATCAAAAAGACGATTCCAGGGTTGGACAAACTTTTTTGTTAGATAAAAGAAATCAACTAAAAAATTCTTTTTTTCATTTCACTTTTATAAGTCAAGCACATTTGATGTTTTTGAAAGAAAATCATCTGTAAATCTAAAATGCTAAAAACACAGACCCAGAGCTGGAAAATGTAAACTTTCTTACAATATTAATTTAACTTAACAAAAGCATTTTTGTTTTTTTTTGCTAATTAAAATTATACTTCAGAAAGAATCAAATTGGTATTAGAAAACAAACAAAATTCAATAGACTACTCCAGAGTTGGACAATTGAAAATTTTTTGGTACATAAAAGAGACCAAGTAAAACTAATTTTTACTTTTTCTTTAACAATTAAACATATTTGATATTTTTGAAAGAAATTCATCTGTGTTAGAAATCAGAAATGCTAAAAACACTACTCCAGAGCTGGGATATGTTAACCTCTTTTACAATATTAAAAAAAAAAAACTAAATAAAACAATTTTTTTTTATTTTAATTTATTTTATACTTTAGGGGAAACTAAATTAGTATTAAAAATCAAAAAGACGATTCCAGGGTTGGGCAAGCGAAATTTAGTTTGATAAATAAAAGTAACCAACTACACGGAATTTTTTCTTATTTAATTTTTTTTTGAAAGTTATTCATGACTAGTAGAAACCAGCAAAGTCAAAAAGACTGTTCCAGAGCTGGAAAATTTAAACTTTTTTTGGAATATTAAAGTACTTAAATTAAACTAATTTGTTTTTTTCTCTTTGGCAATCCAACATATTTTATGGCTTAAAAAGAGAGAAATTAGTAATGAAAATTAGAGATACCCTCCAAATATTTAGTAAAGAAATTTAAAATGTTTTACTTGATGGGACAGAGTTCCTTTAGGACATCTCTGTACCAATTTCAAATCTCTATTTTGACAGAGTCATTCCGGGAAGGGCCGTGGGAGAGACATGTCACCTCTGCAAGATCAGGGAACATCTCAGCTTCTTATAGGCTTAAGGAATACAAATTGTTCAATAGTTACACTACTTTTGCATATAATATCGTATGTCAACGCCCACTAAAGGGGGCGGGGTTCAAAAATAGACTATATCATGTTTTCCACAACCGAACGTATGGGAAGTGCTAGATCGTCTTAGACTTTATGGGGTCTAATTCTTCTTGGAGGATATTAAAACTGTATATTGACGGAGGGACGTGGGGGAGACATTTCACCTTTGCCATAAAACTCTAAAAATAAAAGTTTGGGATAATTAAGTCTAAAATTTATTTTTAATTTTTTGTTTTTTTTTTTTTTGTTTTATAGGGTCACTCAGGAGGCAAAGAGGGGCTAGGGGGTAGGGTAGGGGAGTACCAGGTTACGTCTCAGCTGCGTCATTAAAGCTTAAAAATTTTATTTTTAAGAAATGTAGGCTTAAGTTAAATAATTTTTTAAATTTTTACACTATTTTGGCATATAATAACGCCCAGTAAAGGGGGCGGGGTCCAAACATTATTTATTATTATTTTATGGCTTCTTTGACATAAAAATATATCATTTGCTTAGCAAAATCACAAAAAACACTTTAAAAATGATTCTGTTCTTTAGAGGTTGGTTTAGTTCTTCTTAGGGGAAATTTTTTCCCTCTTGCCCGATTCAGCCCATTTCCGAACTTGACCTGTGCTATCCTTCAGGATATATTTATACCAAATTTCAAGAGTCTGTCTCTTTTCGTTTGAACTGAATCGGGATTTCCACAGGCGGAGGGACAGACGGACGGACATGCTCACATCGTCTTAGATTTCATCACTGATCAAGAATATATATACTTCATGGGGTCTCACATGGTTATTTCCCTGCGTTACAAACGGAATGACAAAGTGAATATATCCTCCAATTATTTTTAGGAGGGTATAAAAAAATGGTTGCAGGCTTGGGACGAATATATGCATACAATGCAGACGTATACAAGTCGGTGGAGGGTGTATAATATTCGACACAGCCGAATATATCACTTTAATTCATTTTTGTTATAAATCACAAAAGAATTTGCAGACATCACAGCCAATAAAATATAATCAGTGATACCGAGCTTCTTGCCTAGTAGAATTTCTTAATCGGTATTGATCTAAATTTAAGTATAATTTCATTGAAGTGGAAATTTTATTTTCTTTTTTTCCTTTTGATTTTTAACACAATTTTGCTTTATGTAAGATTAAAAATGACGGACAACCCATCTACTGCATGAAAAGCCCATTCTCCCACCACAATGTAATTACCATGTACAGTTTGTCTAGTCAGTTGTTGCAAAGTCGTATATATGTACATAATTTTTCTATCAATAAAAATATAACAAAAAATTGGTGATTTGGTAAAGCACCAATGAAACGCATATAGACATTGCTTGACCACCAACAAATAAATTTCATTTACCTATAAAATAGAATTGTGACGACAATATGTCAAATAAAAGTTTCGTAACAGTAAAAATATAACAAAATAAATTAAATTGACTTCAAAAAAAATGCAATAAAATATTGAGAATATATAACATGAAGAAAATAATCAAACGGCAACACAGGGATTTAAAGTGTTTTACCATCAACTTGATACAATTCTCGTATGCAATTTCCTAATAAAATTTGTATAAATAAGAAACGTTACAATATACTTACATTAATATTTTTTTTTAAATTTTAATTTAGGCGCTTTCAATAACGATAACAAACTGTTTCTACTGTTAAAGACTCTGTACGCAAATATATTCCAGCCTTAAAAAAGAGATGCATCATTTAAAGAACGTGTGATAGTCGTATCATATTTTACAGAATGCGACATTGTTTTAAGACGTATAATGTTTTTAAAAATATTGCTCAGTTCTTTAATCAATAAAATATCCTCTTAAACTAAACTATTCAAAAAAATTCTTGCAGATTTTTAACTCGTTAAAATTAATTGATTTTTTTGTTTGTTTTTTTTTTTTATTTTCGTAATTGAATCATTCGTGCACTAATCTGGAGTTTTATTTCACTATAAATTTTTCATCAATGATTTTCTTTGTAGTGTATGTGCACTTATGCACATCACTGTAAATAAAATAAGTTCAATAAAATTTTAGTAAAAGAAAAATTCTGTTTGGTCAGCACAAATCGTAAGTTCAATGAAATCATTTGTTGATGTTTAAATTTTCAATGCCAGTGTTTAAGAATTTAAATTTGATAAATATGTTTATCGTTAGAATTTGGAACTATGGCAAATTGTCACCAAGTACTATTTGTGTGAAATAAATTTTTTAATATCGTATTGATTATTTTTGACTTTTATAAAATTGCTGACCAATATAATATTTTACTATATAAGCCATGAATTTTGTTTAATAAAACCAGAATTAATCTAAAGGCAAAACAGAACACTTTGTTTTTATTTCTGATTCTCAAAAGGGCATTTTAATGCTCAGATAATGCGGCAGGAGTGCTAAGACAATACTCACTTAGACAAATATACATCCTTTTTACTAAATATAAAATAACATTATATCTTTTTATCGTGTGCAAAGAAAAGATATTAAAATATTAGCCCCAAACTCATTTTATGCCAACACTTAATTGACAGACTTTACAAAAAAAAAATTATTGTAATCGAAAATAGCCAACATGTGTTTATAACAAACCCAAAAATAGCAAATTTTCTATCATTAATTTTGTGTGAAAGCCCTCGTGATAATAAACCCATCAACAGCTGGCGGAAATAACAATTCATCATGGGTGTCATCATCATCATCATCCTCATCATCATCATAATTATTCTCATCAGCAGTCACGCCATTAGCACCTTCAGTTATTTTGTGGCAACAGAAGCAAAAATTATTTCTAGCAACATTTAAAGAAAGCGGGCGGCTTAATTCAGTGCTGAACTACAACCAGGATCTCTAACGTTTTTATTTTCTTTTTTTTGTTTCTGAACAGAAGCACTAAAATTTGGCTACAAAACTTTATTTTCGATACAAACAAATCGGCCGGAACAATTTAAAAGAGCCACAAATTTCACCAAAATCCATAGTCATTTAAGCAAAAAGCCACGCAGTTAAACAAACACAGCCGCACACACACACACACACACACACACACACACACACAGGTGTACTTCCGCAGCCACTTACTTAGACAGGAAATAAAACACTTGTGTAGAACAGAACATGAATGGGCATGCATGCAACAATTTAGCAGATACAAAACATAAACTATGAAAAGTAACACACACGCATTAGCATTTGGTGCCATAAAGAAATGAGAATAAAAAGTTTTTGAAAAAATAGGCTTGAAACCAAGAAATATTATTAAATAAAAAAGGAAGCGATAAAAGGAAATATTTCCAGGAACACACACGGCTACACACACACACACACATAAACGATACCACAATTCTTTATGTAAAAAAAAAAAAAAAACAAAAAAAACAATGATGAAACCAACAACACCAAAAAGCCAGTAAATGTCAATTGCCCTGGGACTGACTTCTGGTTTTCGCATGCAGAATATAGTTTTCCGTTCATTTGGAAATACACGATGTACGGCTGAGTGTCCTGTCTGTCTGTCTGTCTGTCTCTCCTTCTATCTCTTTATCTTTAAAGCTGTTTTCCATTTTCTGGTACCATCGGCACGGCACGCCTATTGCATGGTTGGGCATACTTTTAATGGTTTTATTTCAAGTAAACGGCTGTGAAGAATATGAAACTGAATGCGGGAAGACAAGCACACGCATGCACACTCTAGTGCCTTGTGTCCTGATGAGTTTTAGTTATTGTGGGTGTGCTGCTACAGATAAAGTTGTTGCTGTTATAAAACCAAAAATATGATGCTGCTGTTCTAGATCAATATTGCAAGTTATTTTCTGTCAATAATGAAAAATGTGGCGAACAAAAGAAAAATGAACGAAATAATGAAAAGATGCTGCGGAAATACCACGAGAAGTAAAAGCGGTGAACAACCTGCAGGGCTGACGAGTTCTTCTTTTTTTTTTGGAAAAGCTATAGAGAGGATGGAGGTCAACTGACTGATTCAGTGCAAATACATTTCAAAATTTATTACCCTAGACACAAACCAAATGTATTAGCAGAGATCTCTTCGTATTCCTAATGGATCACCAGTTACATTTTTGCACCAAACTAGAAAAAAATCACATAATCAAAGAAAATAAAAATTTTCTAAACTTCATAATTTTATAATTCTAGAGTGTATGAAGCAGAACCCTAGGAAAACGACAACACCTGAACAATTAAAAATTCTTTTACTTCAAACATCTTAATACTTTTTTATGACGCCCAAAAGTAGAAACTATAGCCACTTAAGTTTTTAATAAAAAAAATATTAAAACGAGAGAAATTTTATATTTCAAATTTCTCTAAAGGATGTAAAAGTGCAGGAAAATTTGAATACCTCAGCCATTAAAAATTATGCTTCGCAAAGTCTGTAGATCGTATGCTTCTTTATGACGCCGTATAGTCAAAACCCTTTTCAGATGGATTTTTACTACAGAAATATCATATATGGAATTTTTCATAAGGATGAATTCCCGAAAAATGGGAATACCTGGGACGCGTTACAATTATGGTCTGCTTCGGCATTCTCCCTACATACGAGGTCTGTTCAAAAAATAAGGTATATATTACAATTTACCCTAAAATATTTATTTTTACATCCATTTTTATTTTGTCTCTTTCAAAGTGGACCCTCCAAATATACGAGGTCTGTTCAAAAAATAAGGTACATATATATTACAATTTACCCTAAAATATTTATATATACACAAATTTTAATTTTCTGTCTTTCAAAGTGGACCCTCTAAATATACGAGGTCTGTTCAAAATATGTATAAGGTAAATTGTAATTTAAAGAACAAAAAAAAAGTTTAATTATTTATTAATTTTTATTGCATCCCCTGCAAAGTAGTCCCCTTCACATATGCGAGGTATGTTCAAAATTTTAAGATAAATTTTTAAATTTCACGTACTACTCGTATTGGCGTTTTTTCTATTGGTACACTTGTCTCGGACATACGAGGGCTATTCAAAATATTGGTTATATTTTCATGTTTCCCAAAAAAAAATATTTATTTACTCAGTAATTTTTTATTTTGCCTTCAAAATATTCCTTCCTCAGATACACGATGTCTGTTCAAAGATTTAATTAAATTTTAGAATAAAAAAAAATCATCAATTTACAGTTTGTCCCTTCAAAGAATATAAAATATTTATTTATTAATTAATTTCTATTTTGCCCACTTCGAAGCAGTCCGTCCCTCTTAGATATACGAGGTCCGTTTAAAAATAGGTACATTTTTAAATTTCACATAAGTTTTCAATTATTAATTGACTTTTATTGTGTGCCCTTCAAACTAGTTCTTCACATATACGAGGTCTGTTCAAAAAATTTGGTAAATTTTTTAATTTCCTGGGCTACCTATACTTTAGCGTGTTTTTATGATAGTACACTCTCCTCAAGCATACGAGGTATGTTCAAAATACAAGGTGGATCTTAATTTTTCTCCAAAATTATTTATTTATTCATTAATTATATTTTGTTGACTTCAAAGTAATTCCTCTCTTCGATGTTGGGAACAGGAAATAAGAAACAAATCTGTCCAACACGGAGGCTGTCATGAGTTTCTTTTGGCCAAAAAAGCAATTGCTACACGGTGTTTCTTTTTCTTTTCGTTTAAATGAAGCAATTTTAGGACGAACTTCGTGCCCATGATTTTTAAACAAAAATATTGCATCGCACAAGTCATTCGTTATGCCGGCATCCTTAGCAAATTTCCCAAATAGTGATTCTATGATTCTCCATAACAATTTTTATTCATTTTTGCAACATTTTCTCTGCTTCGTAACTGAGAGTACGATCGTCGTTTGTCACTGTCAACATTTCAAGTGCTTAACTCTATTTTTTACACAAAATGTGATGGAAATTTTTTGAACCATTTTTTTTTTTTGGACAGCACAAAATCTTCGGCGATTTCGCAAAACACTTGTAATTCTTTTTTTTCCTCTTACAGACAAATAAATGCCGAAACTGGAAACACGTACACGAGACGAGTGTATCCATACAAAAAACACTAATCGAAGAAATTCATTACATTTTTTAAACCGACTCACAGTGGTCCAAATGCTCAATCTAGCCGGAAGAAAGTATTTTTTTTCATTATTTCGAAATTAATTACTTTGTTTGATAATAGGTTAACAAGTGTCCACAGTACATAACGGTACATTTTTATTTGTTTTACTTTTGTTTTAGGTTTGCTTTCTTCTTTTAAATACAAGTAATTGCTGTTTTGTTTTTCTATTAATTGCTCAGTTGATGGTTAGTGCTGCAATTGAAGTCGTCGTGAAAAAATCAGAACAAAGTTTTTAAAATATTTTTTTGTTGAAATTAATTTAACAAAGGTAGGAAGAAATTTTGTTATTTTTATATTTAAAATAAAATGTTTTCTTTAGAAAAGAAATGCTGTTTTCCAAGTGTGTGTTTTATATGTAAATACTTTGTTTAATGTCCAAATTTAATTAGAGTTTTAAATGGGAATCTATAAAACTCTAATTCTGTTATTTGTGTTTTTGTAATCTGTGTGATGGTAGCTTGTCAATGTTTTCAAAATTAGCTGCCAGTTTTTGCCTTAATGCTTTTTATTTGATTTACAGTCTAAAATGTCCATTACTAAGAGGGAACTATTTGATGCTTGGTGTAGTGAAAAACAACAAAATAAAAAACTTAATGTTGTTGTATCATATGTTTTTGCTAAAATCGGACTTGAGAATAATGAAACGGATAACTACTGCAAACAAGTGAAGCAATCTGCTCGAACGTTTGTATGGTTTCTGGCTAAGAAGTGGGCTCAAGCCAATCGAACAAAGAGGGTTTTTGAGGCTACAAATAAACATTGGCTAGATGGAAATTTTGTAATTCCATCTAAGCCTTCATCCGCATCTCAGGATGACGGATTACTGGATGGGCCGTCGACATCAAGATATGGTAGACCTTCTAAAGAATTTTTAGAAAAAAGTGAGAGAGCAAAGCGAACAAAAGTTGCACCTTTATTGGAGACTTGGTCCCCAGAAGAGCTAACATTTGCTGCTGCAACAAGTCTTTATAAGTCTGGAAAAAGAGACGCTGCGGGCATTGTCAAAACTGTAGACTGTTCTCCATCAAGAGCAGCAAAAATGAAGAAAAAAATTTGCTTTTCTCCAAAGGTACCAACACCATACACAAATGAGGAGGCATTAGTTTTGTATATCGATGGTGGATACACAAGACACACTTATAGTCTTTTGCGTGCAGGTGCTAAAAACCATAACGCTGATATCTACCCTTTTTACCATAAACTGTTGGCTGCGAAAAAGGAATGCTATCCAAATGATGGGATTAACGTGTCTGAAATGTCGGCGGAAGTATGTTTGCAAAGCTTAGTAGATCACACTGCAAAAAGACTTTTAAAGCACCAAAAAGAAGTTTTGCAACAGTGTAATTCTTCAGAGCTTATTTTGTCCTATAAATGGGGATGCGATGGTAGCAGTGGACATTCACGATATAAGCAAGATTTTAGTGAAACCGATGCCGTTCAAACGGATGAACATTTGTTTGCAGTTTGTTTGGTTCCTCTGCAGCTTAAAGAAGGTAATAAAGTAATTTGGCAGAATCCACGACCATCTTCCACAAGATTTTGCAGGCCAATCAAAATTGTATTTGAAAAAGAAAGCAATTCTCTAGCTACAAAAGAAATTGATGCTATAAAAAATCAAATAGCTGCGATAATTCCAACTCAAATTTGTGAAGATGGCAAAACAATTAATATCATCCATAATTTTTATTTAACAATGATAGATGGAAAAATCTTTTCAATGCTCGCGGATTCCTCTCCTCAGCGTTGTGGTATTTGTGGAGCTTCGCCTACTATAATGAATGACCTTAACGCAGTTGAAAAATTACAAACAAATGAAAGCCTTTTTGAGTATGGTCTATCGACGCTGCATGCATGGATACGGTTCTTTGAGTGCGTCCTTCATATAGCTTACAAACTTGATATTAAAAATGGCAAGCTCGAGGGGATTTTGATAAAGCTGTGCAGAAGGAAACCAAGAAAAAAATTACTGATCGCCTAAGGAAGGAGATGGGTTTGTTAGTTGATATTCCAAAACCAGGATGTGGAACAACAAATGACGGGAATACAGCTAGAAGATTTTTCCAGCAACCAGCTCTTGCTTCATCAATTACTAGTGTTGATGAGGATTTAATAAAAAGATTTGGTGTTATTTTAAGCACAATGGCATGTGGCTTTGCTATTAACGTGAATGCATTTCGTACGTATGGCATTGACACAGCAAGACTGTATATACAACTGTATCCATGGTATTATATGCCACCGAGTGTTCACAAAGTCCTCATTCATGGTGCAGATATTATTCAATATGCAGCACTTCCTATAGGAATGTTGTCGGAAGAAGCATTAGAATCGCGAAACAAAGACTTCCGAAATATACGAGACAGTCACACACGAAAAATGTCCCGCGAAAAAACAATGCATGATCTTTTTCATTATCTCCACTTTTCTTCAGATCCTCTTATTTCCTCTTTTTCAACAAAGACTTCTATTCATTCTCGCAGTATTGAACCTTTGGGCGAAGAAGTTATTGCGTTACTTTCTGATGCTTCTATACCAGAGCAATTTCTCGATTCAGAAAGTGAATCAGATTAAAGCAAGCATACTCTGTTGTTTTCAAATTGATCAATTTCAGATGTATAGGTATATTTCGAATTCAGAAAACATTTTAGCTAATTTTCTCACATTTATCCTTAATTTTGGGCTTTTATCTATTTAACTGAGTTCCTGTTTTTTATTTGGTATAAATTTTGTGAAAATAACTAAAAATTATCTTAAAGATATCTCTGAAATAGTTTGATTTGAAAACGATCGATTTCCATCACATGCCGGATTGTTTTTTTTAATATTTAGATTTAATGTAAATTCATATTGCATTAAATTGAAAACATGTAGGTTGTTCACTGTTCATTGGTTATCAAGTTATGTGTTTAAAAAAAATATTTTTCCAACAACAAAATATATTGGAAAATATTTTTGTCACTAGATATTTTGTTGTTGAAAATATAATTTTTTAAACACATAATTTGATAACCATCGAACCGTGAACAACCCAATTATTTCATTCTATATCTCCTATTACTTTTAATCAAATTTTGTGATAAAACTTCTAAATTTTAGAAAAATAAATAAATATTGTTTTACACAAAAATAGAAATATTATTTGGTTTTATTTATTTAACAAAAAATCTGCCACGCCCATTACAGATTGCGCCCATTTTTTTAGTGAGTATTTCTACTGATAAAATATATGTACATGCAAAGATTCAGGTCACTGCGGCTTTTTAAAAGCGAGTTAGGACTTTCTTCCGGCTAGATTGAGCATTTGGACCACTGTGCGACTCCGTTGAAGTAGAAATCTTGTTTGTAATTTCCATAGAAACATTTGTTTAGAAACATGTTTATGTGAAAACTGCCAACAACATTGATAAGTAACAGACAACTACTACCAGAGATTGTGATCTAGACTCTTGAGTTGTTCTAAGTGGCGTGCCTTAGCTGCGTTTCTGATGTCCTACATTTCCATTAAGTGGTTAGATTTAAAAAAAAAATAAAAAAACTAGAAGAAAATTATAATATAAAAAACGGCGATTAAAGATAGAAAACACAAGCAAAACGAAGAATCAACTGTAATTTATTTGTCCTTTGGATATGAAAGCGTGAAAAGGAATCAAAGTATTAGAATGACACACACTATTGAAGGGTGTATGCGAATAGGACGGCCATGGCTGGTATGAAACAACAACAACAACAAAAATTAAATTAAATTAAACAAAGAAGGAGGACTAGAAAACTGGGAAGATAAAAATGTGTGTAATCAGTTGTAAAAATAATGAATGGTTTTGCGAACATTGACGTTTTAACTCCAGCGTGTGTGTGTGTGTGTGTCGGTGTGTATGTGTGTGTGTGTGTGTGTGTTCCATGGCTACAAAAATTAAACGCATTCAGGAAAAGGAAATAAGCTGTAGAAGTAGTTGAGGTATTCCAAGTTCTTAGATGTAACGCTACTTTATGCACATGTGGGACTGTGTGTGTATGTGTGTCTGCGTGTATAAATACGTTAATAAAAGGATGTAGATAATAAGCAGTTCATAAGACGTGCCATAGATTATAGAGCTCCTAGGATAATGGCATGTCTCATGCTGATGCTGGTGCTGCATGAGCTGCTGCTGCTGCCTGCTCCTAAAGGTATGCAACAAAATAAGTATAACGGCTTATAGACGTGCCATACGTAATATGTATATGTGTGCGTGTGTGTGTGAACGACTTAAGCAACGATATAATTTAATAGAACATTTCATTACAACATCAGTGCAAGCAAATGAGTAAACAGCTTCTGGTTTTGGTTCTCTGTTTTGTTTTGATTGCAGCTAAACGGCGGCAGGAGTTCCTTGACTAGAACTTGAAGCTGGAAAAAAATATGTATGTTTTTTGCGAATTAAACGATTGAGTGTCTGGCACTTAGAAGATTTATTAAAACATAAAAATATTTATTAAACAATTTAAATTCTGCTCTAATGATTTTTTTTTCTATATTTTGGAGCCTTTTTTGGGTGTGTGTTTCGGAACTCCTGCTTGTCATTGCCTCACACATTTGCCACTAAACTTGAAAAGTGCGTTTTGTATAAATTTTTATTATTTTTTTCTTTAATTTTAATTTGCCAAAAACTTAAGCTTAAATATTCTTTTGAGGTTTGTTTCATTTTCTTTCTTATACAAACTTGATGCGCAGTTGTGTTTTTGCCTGCATGGCTGCGTGTATGTGTGCGTGTGTGTATTTAGTTGCATAATATGTGGCAAGGCAAGCAAGTTTGTACGTGTAAGTATCGTTTTGGTTGCAACTGTTTTAGATCCTGCTGTTGTTTTTTTTTTCTTTGTTTTGTTTGCCTTGTGTCTAAACGCAGCTGGTTTGAAAACTTGCAACCGCAAAAGTATTTAAGTTGAAGTTTTGAGAAGCAGTGATTTTTGTTAGCAGAGCCTTTCAGCCGTGCCAAATAAGTTGCAGGAGTCAGATTTTTTAATGGTGTTAAGCGGCAATATGACAACGTTGAATAAAAGATACACGTGAAATAAATCAAGTTGATATTAAGTAACGAAACCAAATTTTGTACACAAATTGTTGCATTTACATTTTTTGTGCCCAACAAATGAGTTCCCCAGTAATTAATTTTTCTCGAGAATAAAATTCTTCTATTCTACAAAAAAAAAAAAAAATCGCGGGAACCTATTTCTCTTTACAATTGATATGCATATTTTCCCTTTCATTGATATTCATAATACTTTCTTCTTTCCCGGCGAGGTGATCGCATTTCATTTAGAATAAGGAAAAAGGGAAACAAGTAAGAACGTCGACCCCGTCGAATCTGAAATAGCCTCCAAATATTTAGTAAATAAATTAATAATATGTAACCTGCTAAGTCAGAGTTCCTTTAAGACGTTTCTGTGCCCAATTTTCAAACTGTATTTTGACAGGATCACTCCGGGAAGGGCTGTGTGGGAGACATCTCATCTTTGTCGCAAAAACTTAAAAATTATATCTTTGGGGTACTTAAGTGTAGGATTAAATTTAATTTTTTTGATAGGGTCATTTAGAGGGCAAGGGGGTAGGCCAGGAAAAGATCAGAGAACATCTGAATTTCGTCATAAAAGTTAAACAATTTTTTTTAAGAATGTTGGCTTAAGGAATACAAATTGTTCAATATTTACACTATTTTTGCATATAATACCGTACATCAACGCCCACTAAAGGGGGCGGGGTCCAAAAATGGATTTTCAAGTTTAACACTTTGAAATTTATGAAAACTATATCATTTGCTTTACAAAATTACAACAAAAAAAGTTAAAACATGTAAAACCGTTATATTCCACCGGGTTGAATATTAAATACCCTCCAAATATTTGGTAAGTAAATTTAAAATGTTTAACTTGGTGGGACGAAATTCCTTTACGGCATCTCTGTACTCAATTTTAAATCTCTATTTTGACAGAGTCATTCCCGATAGGACCGTGGGGGAGACATTTCCCCTCTGCAAGATCAGAGAACATCTCAGCTACTTATAGACTTAAGGAGTACCAATTGTTTAATATTTACACTATTTTTGCATATAATATCGTACGTTAACGCCCACTAAAGGGGGTGGGGTCCACAAATAGACTATCCACAGACGATTTTATGGGCATTGCTAGACCGTCTTAGACTTCATCACTGATCAAGAATATATATATACTTTATGGGGTCCAATTCTTTTTGGAGGGTATTAAAACTGTATTTTGCCGGGGTCTCTCTGGCAAGGGCCGTGTGGGAGACATTTCACCTTTGCCATAAAACTTCTAAAATAAATATTCGGAATAATTAAATGTAAAATTTATAAAATTTTTTTATAGGGTCATTTAGGAGGGCAAAGAAGGAGGAGGGGGTAGGGCAGAAGATTTCCAGGTTACGTCTCAGCTTCGTCATTAAAGCTCAAAAATGGTTTTTTAAAAGATGTAGGCTTATATACAATTTGTTAATTTTGTACACTACTTTTGCATATAATAACGCCCACTAAAGGAGGCGGGTCCAAAAAACTAGTTTTTTTTTATTTTATGGCTCCAAGTTTAACACGTTGGGCATTCTTTGACATAAAAATATATCATTTGCTTAATAAAATTACAAAAAAACTTTAAAAATTATGTTGGTTTAGTTCTTCTTAGGGGAACTTTTTCCCCCTGTGGCCCGATTCAGCCCATTTACGATTTTAACCTGTGCCATTCTTTAAGATATATTTATATCAAATTTCATGAGTCTGGCTCTCTTCGTTTGGACTGAGTCGTGATTTCTACAGACGGACGCACGGACATGGCTAGATCGTATAATTTATGGGATCTTAAAGGAATATTTCACTGCGTTACACACGGAATGACAAAGTGAATATACCCTTCAATTCTTTTTTTGGAGAATATAAAAGGAAAAAATTGCCAGGAAGATCTTATTTGGATTAAAGGAATAGGAAATAGAGAAAACACTTCCAGGAAACTGGTAAGTAGAATTGGGGTGATTCAGTTTTGTTTGATCACTGAAGTAAATAAAAAAAAACAGCGAATCACCGAGTTACACGTAGCCAGGATGTTTTTAAGCCAAATATTTCTCTGGCAAATGTCACTACCTGTGCTTTGTTCTTTTTTTTATGAAATATAATAAAAACACACAAATATTTTGTTAAGTGGATGGTTGATTAACTTCAGTAGCAATTGCAAAAATGAACAGACAATTTAAAGTTTTATGCAAAATACTTGTGTTTATGTTTGCAAGCGCCATCAAAACTTCAACGAGCTGGTGTTCGTTCGGAATATCTGGATGTATGCGACAAATGCCAAAAAGATGTTAGGTTTTAATATAAAATCTTTAAGTTTTCTTTTGAGGTCTCAAATCCGCATCACAAATATGAATCAATTTACGTGGTTAGTTTATTGTTAAGGGAGTTTATTTAATATTCCGAAAATTTTCAACGGGTGACAAGGAGAATAAAAATTTTTTTTATTACAAATTTAAAACATAAACTATTGTGTGCATCAAAAAAGTAATAGATGGTTTTAATTGAATGCTTAGAAAACAAATAGTTTTATGTGTTACTTCAAGCATATACTCGTTGTTTCCGTCTTTTGTCCTTTCCACCGTTTAGCTGAATATTGCCTTTAGTGCAACGCAGTAACGCCTTTGGATTTCAAAGCGATGTGTTGCATGTCAAAAAATTGTAGTAACATTTTCGCGTTTGTCGAAAGTGTTGCAAACAATAGCTATTTTTATTATTTATTCTTTTTTGTATCTCTCAAAGGAATTTATTAAACCGGAAATATGCAACAAAAATGCTTAAAATATCCGTAGCTTTAGAAAACGATGCCATGAGATACATATTTGTGAGTTAAGAAACTTTTTTAGGAGTGGCAAATAAATGTATGTTCAAGACCTTTTCATATAGGAAAATCTCACAGGGGCGCCTTGAGGTATGCAACGGTTTTTAGGTATTAATAGTATTACAAAATAAAGGGAATATAGAAAGGGAATGTATCACAAATAATCAGATCGCTGATATAATTTGCCGCTTTGAACTAGCCCATTCGTTCTGTAATTATTTTTCAACATCCCGTAAAGACAATATCGAAAATAGCATATTTCCGTACAACAACAATTGCCTACTGCTGATGTCTTGAGACTATTCTTTGGAGCATAGGGGACTCTTAGAAGAAGCCAATTTCTGAAGAAAACGGTTGCTTAAGTGGCGCATTATTGGTATTGCCGTGAAGTGAAGTTGAAAATAGATACAGAATTAGGCCGAATATATTTATTTTGTTTATTAGACATTGCAAATTAAATTATAGCCCAATTAAACGAGAATAGTAGCAAAGGCCTTCATCCGTGGCTCGATATCGCACGATATCGTTTCACTTTGAGAAAACTCGCTTGATTCCAATTCTAATCCGTGATCGTAGATGCAATTGAACGAATGAAATATAAGTCATGTTATGTGATGTAAAACGAATTTGTAATTTTCTTAAAACTGGCAATCATTTCCATCTAAATAATCACTGAACTCTCCACAATGTTTGCTATAAAACAAGCTTTTGAGCAGGAATTTCGTGTTCCTACAAACAAACAAAACTAGAAATTGCTGGAAAAGTTCATCTAAATATCAACTGAATTTTCAACTACAATCTTGAATTTAATGTTGTGAATGAATGAAATTTTTAATATTTGAAATTTTAGAAATCCACAAAAGAACTGCCCACACAGAAAACAATATTAAAAGAACTAAGAGAAATATTTAAGATTTTTTGCAAAGTAGAAATACAGTGGGATAAAGGCACAAAAAGTGAAGAGCCAAGAAAGAGGGTTAAAGTTTAATAATAATAAATTTGGTAGTTCCAAAAAAAAAATGGAAAAATTATCAGCCTAGTCCAATTTAACGACAGAAATTACTTTTAACAATATTGAAATTATAAATAAATATATTAACATTTAAAAAAAAAAAAAGACCTCAAGCTTAAAAAATTTTTATTAAAATAACATCGACATGTTAACAGCAACTTGAAATCAAGCACTTATTTTATTTTCTTTCATTTGATATTTTCCTTGCATTAAAATTTCATTATTACTGGAAACATTTTCGCCTCCAAAATAGTTTTAGCACCAGTTTTAGTTTCTTCTAAAGAGTTCCTGCAGTGCTGATGGCTACTTGGGAGCAAATATTTTCTCTTCCTTTAGAAACTCATATGATTTCGCAGATAAACTCGGCTCTAGAAATACTTTAGAATATTCTTCAATGCGATTGATTAATGGTTTAGTATCCCCAATGAGATTCTACTCAGCGGTATGTCCAAAAATAACTCATCTTACTGAGGATTTATCGTTTCATCATATTTAGTAAAGATTTTCTGCATAATTGACTTTTTTTCAGTCCAAAACTGCAAATAATGATTATTTTCCAAATTTAAACTAAACAAGTAAAAACGTTATATTCGACCGGGTCGAATCTTAAATACCCTCCAAATATTTAGTAAGTGAATTTAAAATGTTTAACTTGGTGGCACAGAGTTCCTTTATATAATATCGTACTGAAGGGGGCGGGTTTAAAAATAGACAATATCATATATTCCATAGACGGACGTATGGGCATTGCTAGACCGTCTTAAACTTCATCACTAGTCAAGAATATACATATTTACTTTATAGGGTCCAATTCTCTTTGGAGGGTATAAAAACTGTATTTTGGACTGTATTTCACCTTTGTCATAAAACTCTAAAAATAAATGCTTGGGATAATTATATACAAAATTAAAATTTCTTTTTTTTGATAGGGTCATTTAGACCCAAAGGGGGAGAGGGGTAGGGCAGAAACAGGCAGTCATAAAACTCTAAAAATAAATGCTTGGGATGATTATATACAAAATTTAATAAAAAAAAAATTTTTTTGGTAGGGTCGTTTGGGGGAGCAAAGGAAGAGGAGGGGGTAGGGCAGAAATCGGCAGTCATAAAACTCTAAAGATAAATGCTTGGGATGATTATATACAAAATTAAAAAAAAAAAATTTTTGGTAAGGTCATTTAGGGGCGAAAGGGAAGGAGGGGGTAGGGCAAAAGGGTACCAGGTTACGTTTCAGTTCCCATTAAAGCTTAAAAATTTTATTTCCAAGGGATGTGGGCTTAAATAAGACAATTTGTTAAACTTTTAAACTAGTTTTGCATATAATAACGCCCACTAAAGAGGGCGGGGGTCCAAAAATAATTTTATTTCATGGCTCCAAGTTTAACGCGTTGGACCTTTTCTGACTTAAAAATATATGATTTGCCTAACAAAATTACAAAAAAAACTTTAAAAATTATGTTGTTTTTCAGAGGTT
Organism: Linnaemya tessellans; assembly: GCA_951800035.1. Lineage (NCBI taxonomy): Eukaryota > Metazoa > Arthropoda > Insecta > Diptera > Tachinidae > Linnaemya > Linnaemya tessellans. The sequence continues at coordinate 99,072,920 of OX637533.1, read as the reverse complement.
GGTTTAGTTCTTCTTAGAGGAACCATGTTCCCTCTTGCCCGATTCAGCCCATTTACGAACTGGACCTGTGCCATCCTTCAAGATACATTTATACCAAATTTCAAGAGTATGGCTCTTTTCGTTTGGACTGAATCGTGATTTCCACAGACGGACGGACGAACGGACGGACATGTTCAGATCGTCTTAGATTTCATCACTGATCAAGAATATATATACTTTATGGGGTCTGAGATGGATATTTCGATGCGTTACAAACGGAATGACAAAGTGAATATACCCTCCAAATTCTTTTTTGGAGGGTATAAAAAATTAAACTAACAAATATGTGCTACGTGGACCAGCAATACACCCAGCAACAATACTTTAGATGCATTAATTTTAATTTAATTAAAGACTCAAAATTATCGATCGTTTTCTGAATTTTATTTGTTCCCCAGAAAACAAGCCATTTCTGGATTTTTATTTATTCCTCATAAAATAAAAGTAAATTCTTAATTCTTATTTATTCCTGAAGAGGACGAACTTGATGATGAACGACTTGTCGAAGAAGAGGAGTTTTTAAGAGACATGCAAATACATGCTATCAAAACCATAAGATCAATCAATCATGAAATAATTTTTTATTTTGGGAGGAATAAACAAAAATCACGGAAAAATTTTTATTTTCTGAAGAATAAATATAAAACGAGAAATAACTATTATTTTATGAGGAATAAATAAAACTCAGAAAATAACTTTTATTTTGTAAGCGAAAAATAAAATTCAGGAAATAATGATTAAAATGTAGTTTTTTTAAATAAATCATAAAACCGTTTTTGTGTCTTTATTAAATAAAGAAGTAAAAAAATATTTCTGACTTTGTAATGGAATCAAAAAAAAATTCTTGCGTACTTTGAAATACTCAAACAATAAATTGGGAACATCTGAGATCGCAGTGTGCGGTAAACAGAATCAAAACTAAAACAATTACCAGAATTACAGTGTTGTTGTCATAAATAAACGAATAACATTTACAGAAAATTTCATTTTGGGAGTTTAATTTTAAAAGTAATTACCCAAATTGGGTAATTAACCGTACGGCAATTACAGGTACATTTCTTTTTGGAAAAAATAAACAGAGAAAATATGAGCATAAAACCGGTGATAATAAAACGGAAACTTTATTTAGCCTGAAATAATTAAACGTATTATAATGCACGTATGTAAGACATACCAGAGTATTTGCATATTCTCCCACTGTGCAATAGTTCAACGAAATTTCCATTTATTGCTGCCTTCTATTCATATTCTAAACAACACACAAATCACTTAAGAACACCGGCACAATTCTGCACCCACCCTTTCGAAGGCAAGAAAAAACAAAAACAAACAAAAACAGATAGAAAACCATTTGACATTTACAAAATTCCTACACACGCGAAAAAACAAAATATTGCAACAACAACAACGACAACAAAACTATGTAACTTGTTTCAACGAATAGAAGAACAAGAACAACAAAGAGATTAAAAAATAACCGAAACAAAAACGAAATTCTCCACAACGACCCAACGCGAAACGATTCTTCTTCATCAACGTTCGCCTGTTGTTGCATTTGAAAAGAGAATTATGATGATGACGATGAGGAGTGATAAAACGGAATAAAAATAAAGCAAAATACAAATATTCCGGAGAGCTTTTTGAAATGCATTTAAAGCGCGAAAAATGTAGTGAATTTTTTTTTTCGTAAAAGCAGAGAAAAACAATAACAAACAACAGCAAATGGAATTAAAAGCTGTTGTTACACATGGGAAAAAAGTGATGCAAATTTTGAAGAAAAATCGCTTGAGATTTTAATAAAAAAGAAGCGAAAACATAAGATGAACACATGGACATTTAAACTAAAAGGTTCTCTAACAGCAAAAAATTCAAATGCTCTTGAAAATTAAATATTTTTATTTATTATTTTGGACAGATTTCCAAGCACTTTTGTTCCACGAAAAACATATTTTCCTTGGAAGAATATATAAAAATAAAAGTATTACTCTTTTTTTGTTTTTGTTTTTTTTTTTTTTGAGGAACAAATAAAAATCAAGATATATAACAATTCCATTTTGGAAATCTAAAGTGGTTTCATTCCGAAAACAATTTTTCGTTTTTCGTTTTCTAAAGATCCAATTTACGGAATCAAAACCACTTTCGATCGGAACTGTACTCTGTGACATGGCCCATAATTTTTATTTTCTGTGGAGTAAATACAAATTAACCCATTTCGTTCCAGTGTTCGATATTTCGAACTGTAAATTTGAAGCATTTAAAATTTTTTTTCTCTGTTTAAGAAAGATTAAAAACATATATTTTTTAATGAAAATTTAAAAAAAATGTTTAATGAAAATTTGTAATGAAAATTTTTAAGGAAAATTTTTAAAAAAAATTTTTAAAATAATTTTTATTGAAAATTAAAAAAAATTTTTTTTGAAAATTAAAAAAAAAAATTTTTAATGAAATTTTTTAATAAAAATTTTGTGAAAATTTTTAAAAAAAATTTTTTAATGAAATTTTTTAATAAAAATGTTTAAAAAAATTTTTACTGCAAATTTTTAAAAAAAATTTTAATGAAAATTTTTATAAAAATTGTTAATGAAAATTTTTAAATAAAATTCAGACATCTGATTCGTATCTTCTGGACCTAAATTAACATTTAACTACGAAGTTTTATAAACCGATTCGAAAAAAAATCTCTGGGACGATATGGGTTAAAGACAATAACTAAAACTTTTTGAGGAATTAATAAAAATCATAAAACAACTTCTATTTTTAAATAAAAATCCGAAATTTAATATTATTTTTTGAAAAATAAGCATGAATGAAAAAATAACTCGTACTTATTTTCTGTGGCATATATTAAACTCAGAAAATAATCGGTAATTTTGAGTTTTTTTTTTATAAAACTTAAATAAAAATTAATGTATCTAAAAGTAGTCCCGGTAACAAGTATTATTTTGGCGTCTTGCTGGCTTCTCTTTTAGTTTATTTTATTTATTATTCTTTTTTTTCGGTGGTTTGAATTTGGAAAATAGTCGTTATTTGCGATCCCTGTTTATTTTTGTTTTTTTTTAAATATCTTGCGCAAAAAGTCTTAAAATAAAAATCATTGAAGATTGAAGGGGTAGCAGAAGAAATTTGTTCGTGACTATTGACTGTCCATCGTGTTGTAGAGTATCAATAATATTTTTAGTTTGTCGGACCTAGAGAATTGAATTCGTCTTCTTGGGTTTGTTTGTCTCTTTAAATAGAAATTTATGAGTTATTTCGTGATTCTTCCGCTTCTGTAGTTTAACTGAAATTACGGTAACAGTTATAACTTTTATTTTAAAAATTACGTTTTAATCATTATTTCCTGTGTTTTATTTTTCGCTTAAGAAATAAAAGTTATTTTCTGAGTTTTAGTTATTACTCATAAAATAAAATATATTTTTTGTTTCATATTTATTAATCAGAATATACAAATTTTTCTGTTATTTTTATTTATCCCTCACAAAATAGTCCTTTTCAGGAATAAATAAAAATCAAGAAATTACTTTTATTTTCTAAGGAATAAATGAAAGTCAAGTTATAATTTTAATTTTCTGGGGAATAAATAAATATCTGAACTTTAAGAAATAATAATTAATGCACTTTGGTGTATTGGCGTAGTACATCTCCTTTAGTTTGAATTTTTTTAGTTTAAATTGGGAAAATAATTTGTATACGTGGTGGTCCTTGCTTAAAATACACATTAAAAAATATTTTATTCAATATTTTCTAATTTTTTCCTTATAAATTTACTTCATTCTTACATTTTGCTTTATCTCACTTTAAATTAGCTGAAGAAAACACCACAGTGGCATAATAAACACGTTTTCCTTTGAACGCTTTATTTTTTCCCTTTGGGAAAAATACAAGGGAAATTTGTAATGCAGAATAAGAGGAAAAATGACTAGGTAACGTTATTTGTTTTCATAATTGGGCTGATTAATTAAATTGTAAGTTTTAAGAATAAATTGCTGAATAAATAAATGGAAATGTTGTGTTTTTTAAATTGTCTAGAGGTGAAGTTCACAAATAATTTCAGAAAAAGGAGGACTATTTTTCAATCCATGCTTTAATCCCATCCAGCATAGTTGGCGACACTTTCAAATAAGTAACTCATTGCAAAATAAAAGCTTTCTTTTTTTTTTTTTTTTGTTGCCTTAGATTCTTAGGCTCAGAATAACACTTGATAAACATGCATATTTAACCGCTACTCTCACAGTCTCTTCTTTTTCCTTCCTCCCATTTGTTCTCTGCGCTCTTAAAATAAAATAAAGAAGTGCATTGAATTGTGTACAGTCGTGTGTGTGTGAGTGTACGAGTATTTGCGTTATATTTGTGTGTAACAGGTCTGGAGGGATGGATGTAATACGGTGGCATGGCAGTATGTGTGAGTGAGTGGCCGTAAAGGAATTTGTGTTGAGGGTGGTTGCTTTGTCGTAACATTTTTGTGGATAAAATAGAATAGAAGAAACACACAAAACAGAGAATTGAGATTCGTAGACAATTTATTTGTTCTTAATATGTAATAGTGAAAACATATGGTTGCGAAAACTTTTCCAAGGAACAGGCAAATGGTTTTAGTAAAAATTCTTAGTTAAAATAAAAATAGATTTATGCAATTTTGTGAGTGAAAAAGGTACATTTTAAGCTAAAATGGCATACATTTATATGATTATACTTATGTACTATACATGCCTATGTACATACATATGTACTCACACATGTACATATGTACGTACCTACTTACATATGAACATACATTCATACCCAACCATATGCACATGCACGTACTTATTTGCAAGTAAGTTTGTGGTTATTTTATGTTGATTGACTAGTAGACGGCGTTGCCACTGCCACAGTTTTTTCCCCCTATGAAAATTTCTATTAGAAAATGTGCAAAAATCAAAACATTTTATCTATTATTATTTTATGAAATTTTTTTTAGTAAAATACACTTCAAATATAAATTTAAATTTTATAAATAATTCTCCATATATTTAAGAATAATTACATATCACAAAAAAAAAATTGTAAAAAAAACTATTTTCGCTGGAAGAAGTAAAACCATAAAATAAAAATTAAATCATATATGTACGTATTTTATTATTAACAAAATTATATATTTCAGAGTTTTTAGTTAAAAAATAAACAAAATGGATTTATATCAAAAAAAATTTGTTTGTTGTGTTTTCTAAAATTTCAAATCCTATGGTTTTACTTCTGTAATTCTCGATTAATTTTTGGGAGTTTATGTATAAGCTGAGAGGTTTTCTTATTTTGGAATTAGGTTAAAGTCTACTGATGATTTGGTGTAAGAACCAATGAAATGCAGGCATATAGACATACTTGACCACATAACAAACAAAAAGCACTAAAAAAATTTCTGGAAAATTTAAGGGTTATTGATGTGACAGTAAATATTTGATTTGAAAATAATTAATATTTTTCAAGTTTCGCTAAAAATTTAATTTTCAAAGCGCCAAAATATTAAACATTTGCTTTTAGAAATAGCAAATGTTATTTATTTTAACGTTTATAGTGGAAAATAACTTGATATTTTTAGTTTTTTTTTTTTTAATTGGAAACTTTTTCCTTCTTTTTATTATGATAATGTACTACTTTTCATACATTTTCATAATTCTAATTGAAAAAACTTTGTTATATTCGCTAAGACGTCTTTTTATATTTTTGTTACACAGGAAGCTTCTAACATGCATTTAAAAGACATGCAAATTTTATATAAAATAAAATAAAATTATGTAAATTTTTTTATTTTTATTGCAGAAATATGTTTATCTTTGAATATAAGAAAAAATTTCCTATTCTTACAGAACGAAACCCCATTTTTCGTAAAGCATTTAAAAATATAAAGGCAGTTCGAAGATGTTGCATCCACCAGTGGCAACAAACCTATAAGCGAGTTCAGCAGCTCGACAAACGAAACTTTTCCACTATGAGAAGTACAAAAAATATGGCTTCAATCAACAATGAAACAGTGTAATTTTAAATATAGAAAATGTACTAGTCATGAAAATATACATATTTTACCAAAAAAAAAATTATTATTTTTCTTGTGATGCCAAGCAATTTGAAATTTAAATAAAATTTATATACAAGTTTTCATGGATATCGAAGGTAGTAACTGGCTTCAGCTTTTATTGCACAAAACATTTTCAATCGGCCAACGTAAAGTTAACATTTTAATTGAATTTTTTAAAGTACACATTCAAAGTTTTATTTGCCAAATGTGATAAACATTATTTTACATTTAAAACTATATTAATATTTCTCATTGTTTTGTTTTATGCATTAAATTATATGTTATTAATTTTTTTATATGTGTCTTGAGATCAAGGAGTTCTACATTTTCAGAAAAATATATATTTAATCTAAGTCTTCGATAGTTTATTATATGCACGCCATTAGTAGCAAGTTAACAAAAATATTGGCAAATAGATATAGAAAAAAAATCAATGAGTGTTCGAACTCACGGGCGATGTGTTAACACCTTTTTGTTTATTTATTTTATATTAAACCCACAAAAACAAAGAGAATGCAAAGCAACAGACAAATGTACATACATACATTGTTATGTTTGTACATAAGCTACATACGTTGCTGTCTTGCTATCTCATTTTTATATATGTACGTATAACCACGTCACTATTCTCTTTGCTATGCATAAGACAAACCCGAAGATCAACATAAAACACTTTTTTATTATTACTCCAAATTAATACTCCGAATTAAAACACTTAAATCTCCGCTCGCCGATATCGGATCGCCTTAATTTTTGGCCTAAACTCTTCGTCGAAACCCGCACTAGCGTTTTAATCCAAAAATTAATAAAATCGGCTATGAATTTCCGGAGAAAATCGAGTGGGAAAATTATATGAAAATCACTTTCAATACCGACTGCCAAGCAACGAACAAACAAAGTCTTACACTTACACTTGCGTATGTATTGAAACTGATAGTTTACTGCCCTAGAGGCGCGAGTATAGATGTTAACACATCAAAAAGTCAGAGACTACAAATAACGATTATTTTTTAAAATTAAACTAAAAATACCAAATTAAAAGAGATGTGCTACGTGTACAAGCAATACATTAATTTTTATTTGTTTAAGGAATTAATGAAAAATTAAGAAATAAATTTTATTTTGTGAGTAATAAATTAAAATCAAAATAAAACTTTTATATTCTTAGGAATAAATAATATTCAGAATATAACTTATATTTTCTAAGCGATAGATAAAACTCAGGAAATAATGGTTAAAATATCCCTGATAACAAATTCACTATAAAATATATATTAGGCTGTCGTATTCGTAATGGAAATGGCTGCAATGCTTAACATATGGCAAGCGATGAACCATTTTTATCAAATTCGTCAGAATTAATAGGACTGACTAACTCTACATAATGAGCGACATGATTCTGGATGTAAAAATTATATATATTAAATAAATTTTGTGAAATTGCATTACAAATTATTTTTAATAAATAAGCATAAATAAATTCCCTGCCTCCAAATACATAAAGTGGTGATTTAGTTCATCATCCTACCAAAACCAAAAATATACCCCCAGAAACAGCAACAATGGCAACGCTACTAACGGGGAGAGCAGCCATGGTGAGTTTATTCCATGTTATTGTTGCTGCCTTATGTTGGTTTGTTATTTGCGTGTTTTTCTTGTTTTCTTGCCATTTCTTCTACTTTTGTTTCTGGTACATAAATATGTAGGCATGTCCATATGTATCGAAATATGTATGCACATTCATACATATGCTTACGGTAATGTAAAGAAAATTTCTTTTGCCTTCACTCACCTTGATAAAACAATTGAGTTCCTGTTATTCAAATGGAAATTAATGAAATCCATTTGTACAAGTTTCTAATTTGCAGCATAAAACCTGTAAACTTTTCTGTCCAAATCATGCCGTTTCCAACACACTTCACTAGTATGGCAATGCACAAACAACATATCTATTTGTTTTTTTATTAAACACACATACAGACGCGCACACACACAATCTTGTTGTAAATCACTTCATTTTTTTTTCTTCTTTAATTAAAATCTTGCACTTCTTTTGCCACTACTTTAATTAAAGTTTCCTTAAACAGATTTAATTAAAATTATTTCCATAACAAAATCACATTTCCACACATATTTTTTCTACATTTTACTTCAAGTTTTAATTCTTTTTTTCTATTATTTTTTCTTTCTTTCTTTTTTTTATTAATTTGAGTTTCAGTTGCAAGAAGCGTATTTAATTTTTAATACCGTTTTGTTGAAAATGACAGCGGTAACTGAAATCCAAACATCGCTGCAAAAATAACCAAACAAACATCGAGAAGGCAAAATATAAGAAAAACAAAAGCAGCAAAATCAAATGCACATAGAGGAGAAAAAGCTTTTTTTTCATTACTGTATGTTGTTGTTGCTGTTGCTCGTGTGTAGTGTATTTTTGTTTTGTTTTTGCCATTAGAAAAAATAAGTACGTCTCTGCAATTTTTTATGTTGTTTTCCTCTAGTAACACACATTGTTCTCCACATAACGTCTATCGTTATTGCTGGTGTTGTTATTATTGTTGTTGTTAATAATGTTAAACTAATTGTATAGAAAAAAACAATACGAATGAATATGAGGGAATGCACCGCACGAAATGTTTATTATAATTAGAAACTCTTCTGTAAATTAATGTAACATTACGCCACACGTACACACACACACACAAACATACGCACAAGCTAACGTATCCGCGGCACCAGCTCTGCACCAGGGAAATTTAGTTAAAGTTAATAAAGCAACAAAAACAACCAGACCAAAACTTATTGGCACAGTGGTCGGGAAGTGAAAAATAATCTTTCAAATATTTTATTATACAAGTATGTAAAATATTTATTAATTATGGTTTGGAATATATGTACATTTCTGAAGTCATCTACAAAATGGCACAGTGGGTAGAAACGTGAAAATATTATGAGATAATAATATAAACAACACTACTAATTAGAAACCTGCAAGTAAAAATATTTACAAAACAACGCTTTTGCAAAAAAAAATGTGTTACCATCGCTTTGATACAGTTCCCTCCCGTATGCAATTTCCTAATAACATTTGTATTAATAAAAACCAAAGCCACCTAACAATTAGAGACAAACAAGCATACACATGATACTGATGATGAAAGTGTAGCGGCTTTCGAAAACAGCTGTTCTGCTCTATTGTTTAAGTTTTATAATTACAAACTGATGTTGACTTTTACTTGTATATTGGAATATTTATCATGACTTTCAGAATTTAAAACAAAATTTCGAGCAATAAAACGTTCGATAAATATGCTTACATTTATTTATTTATTCCATTTTATTTGTTATATATTTATTTACTTATTTTTTATATATTTTTTTTTGTTAATTTACTTGCATATTATTTGTGACTTGTAGTTTTGAAAAACAGGCCTCAGGCACGTATTCAAATTTAATGTGGTCGTCAAACCGTTATCAAAATTTTAAAATATATGCTACTTACATATACATATATTATTTCTTTTGTTTTTAATTTCATTTTATTCTGTGAGAAATAATTCGCTTTACTATATGATAAAAAACCGTAGTGGCAGTTTGAATTCCGTATAATATCACTTTGGACCGCATGATAATTTTATTTATTCATAATAATCTCTATAATTTTTCTGAGAAAGCCACACAAAGAAATGGGCAAAATATATAAAAATAAATAATATTTTTATACAAACCATGAGCCTTGAAAAATATAAGGGATTATCATAATTGAAAAAGAGTTAATAAACTAGAACAATTAACAGATTTTTTTTTTTTATTTATTAAAGGAATGACTAGTACCACCGTTAAAACTGGAAAATTTTTAAAAACAACGCTGATGAGATGGCATGGCGAGCTTGAAATCAGTACTAATCCGTTCTGTTAGTTTAATGGCAATAAAATATATTATACATATGCCACTCTTATTTTATAGTTTTTATTAAGGTCGAGGTCTTTTTACAAAATCATTAAAAAAATTTATTTATTAAAATTCAATATTTCGTTAACAGCTTGTTAATATCATCAGAAAAAGGTTATATAACATTTTTTTTATATATTATGAAAAAATCTTGATCTTAGTAAATATAACAAAATATATAAAAAAAGCCAATAAATCATGAAATTATTCCACTTGTAATTAAAAAATTTGAATTTAATTTACATTCTTAAAAAATTATTTGCAAACTTGCAAATTTGATCTTGAGCCTGAATAAAATATTTTGGTTAAATTATTAAATTAATAACATCGAATAATGAGATACAAATTTATGATTGTAATAATTTTTGTTTTAATCATGAATGCGTATAATTATAGTTCGAACTTTATAGATTGCATTACTAAGTTGAAAAAAATTATTCAGGCCCAAGTTCAAATCCGCGATTTTACAAATGACTATTTTACTTTAATAATATGTAATAAATTGAAATTTATTAAGCGTGGAATATATCAGAATATATTTTAAAGTCATCCTAGTAGCTTAAATTTTAAATATTTCAATTTTAGGCAAAACTTCCACATATTCATAAAAAATAAAACGTATTTGAAATCTGTTTTAAGAAAATTTTGTACGAAAAAATTTGATTAAAATACATTTCAAACTCATTTTACATTTTATGAATACCGGGGCCAATATTCATTTTAATATACAGATTATAAAATCCTTTTTTAATAAATTTACATATATTAATATTAATGCTGATTTTTCACTTTAGCATATATTCCAGTTGATCATGTGTGGTTAAAAGTTAAAAAATATGTGGAATATATAATCAACATTTAATTTTTGTTTCTTATATGATATTTTTAAGCTTAAGGTCTCTTTATTTTAGTTTAATTTTTAATTTCAATATTTCGTCACTCCTTTGTGTGACTTCTTCCGGAAATTAATTATTTTATTTGATATGAAAAAATATGTTGTTTGTGAAACAAAATTATTTGTCAACAAACAACAAATTTTTTCATATCAAATAAAATAATTAATTTCCTGAAGAAGTCACACAAAGGAGTGACGAAATATTGAAATTAAAAATTAAACTAAAATAAAGAGACCTTAAGTTTAAAAATATCAGAATACAATAATAATTAAAAAGAGGTCAAGAAACCAGAAGTTTCTTATATCATTTTATTTTTTTCTTTCTAAGCCACTGTGCCTTACAATTTAATTACTATTTCAATTTGGTGTTAACATTAACATTTCACCACTTGTAGCTTTTCATAAAAAAAAATTAAAACAAAAAACCTCATTTAACTCTCTTTTGCGCGCCATTATGCAAAACTATATGAAAAATAAGGCAGATTGTAAAAAAAAAGAAAAAAGAATTCCTCCACATTCATGTGTACGAGAGTCTCACAATTGCTTTTCTAATCCATAAACCAAAGAAGAGTAACAGCAATAAATGAAAAGCTGAAAGACAAGAAACATGCAAAGAAAAAGCAACAATTTGTTGACGTAAACAATTCAACGCCGCAACTGTTTTTTTTTTTTGTCTTTTGTTTTTGTCAATAATTTTCTTTATGTGGTGGGTGTTCTGTAGTAAATTGGCATACATTTTCGTCATGCAAAATGGAAAGGAAAAAGGTTACGCTCGTTGAGAGTGCCGTAGAAGTAAAAGAGAGTGCCGGAGAGCGAAATTGTTTTGTAAACAAGTTTTCTTCAATTGCATAACAACAGTCCATGGAAAAACAAGTGCTTGAGGGAGAAGAAATTTCAAAAGAAATAAAATAAACATGAAGAAAATGGTGGGTAATTATTTAAGAGCTTCCGACTGAGAACAGTTTTTTGTTTAGTGGTGAGTTTTTAGCTAAATGAGCAACACAGGGCGTTTAATAAACATATAATAAACGGTTGGAATTTCAATTTGAAAGTTTGTTTTTAAGTTATTCTTTTGATCGAGAAATAGCTTGCGACATAGCCCAACATGCAGTAGGTATTATACTTTGACAATACAACAAAATATATTGGGCACGATAGACATATAAATATATATATATATATATATATATATATATATATATATATATATATATATATATAAATGAAATTTATTTGTTGGTGGTTAAGCAATGTCTATATGCATTTCATTGGTGCTTTACCAAATCGTCAGTAGACTTTAACCACAGTTTTGAAAAGTTAAAAACCTCTTATCTTATGCATATACTTCCGAAAACCATCTGAGAATTCACAACTTGTAAATTACAAACTATTTTCAAAAATAACAACAGAACAAGAACATAGGCTTGCAACTCATACAAAACTAAACCAACAAATAAAGTATGTTCGATATGAATCTATTTTATTTTTCTACACCTTTTTTTACCTTTTTTTTTTTTTTTTTTTTTTTTTTATGAAATGCATATAGACATTGCTTAACCACCAACAAATAAATTTCATTTATATATAGTATTGTGACAACAATGTGTCAAATAGAAAGATTTCATAACAGTTTTATATATATATATATATATATATGTATATATATCTATGGAAATGCCCATACAGATACCCCTTACGTTTTCAAACTATTCCCGCTACCCTGTGTATTACAGACTTTCCACCTCAAATTGCAAAAACTTACTTGTTTAGCTTTTTTTCGAATATTTCAAAAGTGCTTTAAGCTGAAAAAGCTTTTCGGAGCTTTTTTCATTGTACACATGCAATACCAGAATTAACAAAAAACCAATCCATTTATCTAATAACTTTTAAAAGGATTTGTATTTAACACTAACATAAAATTTCTGTATTTTGATCAGAAGTTTTGTTCACACATTTTTGCTCAACTTCTTCACCGAATATCAACAATATTTTTTTTTATTTCTCTTTGACGCGTAGCTTACGTTTCTCTAGCCAACTTTTGTAATCATTTGTAAAACGTTTTGGTATAGTTTGACGCTTTTTAATAAACTTGTCTCTTTCTTCGAGCCATCGTCGAGAATATTCCCATCGTATGAGGGAACTTATGCTGGGAGCACATTTCTAGAGTAACAGAAAATTCCACTGAAAGTGCAGATGTAGTAGAAAGTTAAGCAGCACACGAACCTCTTTTTCGAAAGATGCAATAAATTTACGTTTGCCTTCGGCCACAGCATGAGATTCCAAATGATTACGTGGTCGCACAGGATACGATTTCGACCATTCGGGTGTTAACTTTAGCATTTTGTTTTAAGTTGCAAAATTTATAAAAAGAGAATAAATAATAAACGAAAATTTTTTTATATGAAATAGAAATTTCAATTTGATTTGAAATTTTAACCAATCTGAAGGATATGTGAAAGGTAATTTGATGTACGAGGTCTGTTCAAAATATAAGGTAAATTTTAATATATTTTTAAAATATTGGTTTATTCATCAATTGCTATTTTGTCTCCTTCAAAATAGTCCTTCAGAGATATACGAGGTCTGTTCAAAAAGTTAGGTAAATTTCAATTTTTCTCGAAAAAATTTATTTGTTGATCAATTTCTATTTTGTTCGCTTCAAAATGATCCATAATATATACGAGGTATGTTCGAAGCATTAGGTATGTAAATTCCAATTTTTACCAACAACAATTTTATTTATTCTTCAATTGTTATTTTGTCCTTTTTAATATACATATTGGATATACGAGGTCTGTTCAAAAAATTAAGTAAATTTTTATTTTCTCCAACAAAAGATTTATTTATTCATCAATTTTTATTTCGTCGTCTTCAAAGTATTCCCCCCTCTCGGATATGCGAGGTCTGTTCTAAAAATTCGGTAAATTTTAATATTTCTTCACAATGATTTAGTTTTGAATTAATTTTTCATCAATTTCTATTTTCGAAGTTTTTCTCTTTTAGCTATACGAGGTCTGTTAAAAAATTAGGTGTACATATTAAAATTTTTCTTCAAACAGATTTATTTATTCATCAGTTTCCCTTCACTTTTGCCAGCAATTTTCCCAATCCACAACGCAGTTCTAATATGAACTAGAACTCTCGGAAAAAGCGATTCGGAAAAAGTCGCAGGACGTCCAGTCAATTTTATATGATTTCAAATCGACATGAAATATGTGTTCCCAGTTTGATTGCATGAATGCAAGAGAGAGATAAATTTTATATTTTTGTCATAAAATTCATCAACGAGTCCCTCAATAGCTCGATTTTAATAATTATTCCTTCAAAGACCAAAATAATTAAAAATTCTAAGTGCAAAGAAATCTAATCTTTAAAACAATTTATCTCATATTGCAAAAATTGCTATTTTGTTGCACAGTGCTATCGGCAATAACGCAGTACATAATATTCAATTTTAATATAAAGTTTCATAAGAAAGCAAAAGGCAAAAACAAGCTCCTTATTCGTATCATGTTATATTAACGTAGAAACGACGTTGGATTTCCTTCTTTTTAGCTCTCGCTTTCTTGCAAACCTTGTTCCCTTGCAATTTGCTTCAGGCAAAAATCTACTAGTTCCTGGTTAATTTCAGTTTTTGGTAGTTTTGACTTTTCGTTTTCTCAACCATTTTTCATAATTATTTTTAATAAATTTCGGTTTCGCCTTCTCCACGCGTTGCTGCACAAATGCGTCACGTTCCTTTTGCCAGATGCGGGCATATTCCCAACCCAACAATAAATTCATATAAACCGGGCAGTTCTTTAAAATAACATAAGAAAACAAATTAATAAATTTGTGTCATCAAACCGTGGCAGCGATCTTACATTCAATTCATATGACGGTCGAAATATGCGCGGCTGACGCAAGTGTATATGCGATAGTAAATTATCGCGTGGAACCTTCAGCCACGCCTTAGACCACTCGTATTTGCCGAAAATCATATTAATCGGTACACAAAATTTTGTTTATAAAAATTGTTGGGAAATTTATATTTTTAAACGGCCTCGTTTTCAATAATATTTTAAAAAATAGATGATCAAAAAACACAGAGTGACTCCGTAATAGTTTTCATATTAAAGCTACACTGTGCAACACGTATGATCACTATTTTATTTCGCAGTTTTTATCTGTAATTATTTCCTAATTTACTAGGCATTGTGGGAGTGGCATTGCCCACTACTGAAATAATTATATAGTATGTCGTAAGTGGAATTCAAAATGTTCTCATAATTTTGTGCAAATTAATTTAGTCTAATAAGCTGAAGAAGTCTGTACTTAATATGGGTGTGGCACATCCCACTTTTGAATTAATTATATTATAGGACGTATACCACGTCTGTGCATAATTTCATAGGATTATATTTTGCATAAAAAATTTATTGAGTGGTTACTTAATATGGGCGTGGCATCGGCCACTTTTCAAATGGTTACACTGGCCTAGTAAGAGAATCTCAATGTGTGTGGATAAGATTCTAGCAATCGATTTCATATAATAGCCTGAGCAAGATGTCTAGTTATTATGGGCGTGGCACTGCCCACTTATTATATAGTTATATTCTGGTGTAAGGGGAATTCAATGAGAGCTCATAATTTTTTAGAAATTGATTTTGAGTGCTAAGCTGTACAAATTTTTAATTAATATGGGCGTGGCACTGCCCACTTAATGCTTCTACATTGAAAAACTAATTTTATGTGTGAATAATATCATGACAATTTGTAATTTGTTGTAATAACTTAATGAAGTTTATGTTTATTGTGGGCGTAACACGCCCACTTATTTAATAATTATATTTTAATATAAAACAACTTCCAGATGTGTCTATAATTTCAAGACAACGAGCTAGGTATAAAAAGTACATCATTTTTACCCATGACACGCCCACTTTTTTGATCATTAATTTGGTAAGAAAGCAATATGATGTTTAGATAATATGGGCGTGGCACACCCAATATCTTAATAGTTTTATTTTGTAGTAAGACATATGCAATGTTCTACTAATCTATTTGGTGTAATGAGTTCAAGAAGTGTTTACTTAATATGGGCGTGGCAGTGCCCACTATTGTAATTAATTTTACAATATTGTAATTCTAATTCATTCAATATCTGTGTATAATTTCAAAGCAAGTGTTGTGGTTTATAACGCTTATGTGTATGTGTACCTAAAATGGGTGTGGCACTGCCCACTTTCTTAATTAGTTTTATTATATTATACTATGTAATTTCAGGCGTGTGCATAATTTCAGCACAAGGAATTTGTTTTATTAAATGAACTATGTATTTACTTAATATGGGCATGGCACCGCCCACTTTTTTAACTAGTGAAGCACTAGTTAAAAACTAGTGCAAGAGTAATTTCAAAATGTGTATAATTTCTGGACAACTAATTTGTTATAATAAATTGATTAAGTGCTTTAAGTGGGCGTGGCACTGCCCATTTTTCTAGTTCCATCTTCAACCTGTTATATTGTAAGACAAATGCCATTTGTGTACATAATTTCATGAAAATCGAATGGGCATAATTAATTTGGCAACTTTTTTACTTTATAGGGGCGTGTTACCGCCCATTTTCTTAACCCTCATATTGTGCTGTCAGAAAATGTTAAACTGGTCGCACAGTTTGATACGAATAGACGAAATAAAATTTGCTAGAAAAGTATATAAATTTATTTAATAAGGGCGTGTCCCCGCCCACTTTATTAAGCATTAAATTTTATTGTCTTATCTTTTCAGTTCGCTGAAAATTTCTGGTAAATAATTTATGGTATTTTTAATTACAAGTGAAGTTGAAAAATGCCGTGTGGAGCCAAACCGCACAACTTTAAAATCTAAATATTTTATTTTATCAAAAACAAACAAAAAAAAATACATTTTAATTTTTGCTTAATCTAAAAAATATTTTGTCATGCCACTGGTTTTTATTTTCGTATTTTATAATTCAAAATAGGCAAATTTAAAGAAAACTAGTTTTCAGTTCAAGAGCACTTTTCTTTATATTCAATGAATCTTCGATCATTTGAGTGTTAAAAATATGATTTTTTATACATGAAAATTGTAAACTGCATGCCGACTTGTGGCAAACCTTGCCATCTGCGTTTTAAGGATCCCAGCATTAACTTGTGTGTGTTTTTGTTTTTTTTTTCATTTCCCATTTTGTAAGAAAGAAACACTAATTTTAAAAATCTCTTGTTCAAATAATACTATTGTAATTTGTATAATTTTTTGAGTTGTGGCAAATAGTTGCAGAAAGTAGTTGTGGAAACAAAGTAAATAAATGTAAATATATCAAAATAATACTGAAGCACAACAACAGCAGCATTGTTTTGTACAAAAAGTATTCGAATGATAGTAAAAATATATTTCGAAACAGATTCATCAACCATCCATCCAACTAAAAAATTCTCTTGTTTAGAATTATTTTATATTTTCACATTTATATTTATTTTTTTTTTTTACTCAGCTTTATTTCAGTTGTTTTATTATTGCAGTTTTTCTTCTCCGTTTTTTCTTTTTTTAATTTTATTTTTACAAAGAAACAAAACAAATATAAACCAAACAAACAAAAACAAACGAATAAACGAAGCTAAACAAACATTTGCCTTCATTCACAGAGTTCTAACAACGAAAAACATAAACACATACACTCGCATATATGCATTAAATACATGTATGAATCACAAGTACCTCCACTTTACACGTACAAATACAACGAAGCTCCGGCTCAATTCAACTCAGGGTTTGTTTAGTTGCTAGTAGTGAGTGTGTGTGTGTGTATGTGTATAAACTACAAATAACAACAATAACACAACCGACCAACAACATCAATAAAAATAAACAACAAAAATAAAATAGAAATAAAAATTAACAAAAAAAAAATTAAAGAAAAATAACAGAAATGAAAATAAAACTTGAAATGTTTAAACAACAAAATAACTGCTACACAAGGCTATTCATACACACAAACACACACACTTACACACTTCTATACCCCTAAATGTATGCAATGTATATTGTGTGCCTGTTTGGGTGTGTGTGTGTGTGTGGGTTGGTGTGCTTTAATATTTCATATTCTATGAAGCGTACGAACACAAACACCAACTCTTGTGTTCTCTACTCAAACTGCATAAATTCGACAATATGAGTACACTCTCTTGTTGCTGTTGCTGCTGTAGTTGTAGTTGTTGCTATTGTTATTGTTATTATTATTATTTAGCTAGCTGCTGCTGTTATTTTTGTTGGGACTATAGTATTTATTTGTTATTATTTTTTTTGTTGCTTTGTTTTGTTTGTATTATTGCTGGGAATTTGTAGGAGTTTATGTGTATGTGCATGTGTGTGAGTGTGCTGTGTTTGTTTGCTCGTTTGTTTTTTTGCAAGTCTGTATGTGCTTGAGGGAGCCCGCTTGGAATCTATATCCGCCGATAGCTAGTGCATACTTTTGGGCTGGAAATATTTTATCGAAAGAGAATATTACAAAAAAAAAATTATGAATGAGTTTTTAATTCCCCTATTAAATAAATAAAGAGGGTTGGGTATCATATTTTGAATATGAATGCACACTTTTAATTTAAAAATGATTGAAAATATCAATTTAAAACTTGACATTATCAAAGGCCCACTTAATCGTATGATCTGCCAAATAAAATAAATTTAATTGTAGAAGAGATTCTTTTTTTATGTATGAATTTCTACTTTATTAGTCGAACTTTTTTTATGTAAATTACATATATTACAGGATGTTACTTTTTTCCAACGGACGCAAGTTCAAATCTGCGAAACTGCAATTTATTTTATTTTTTTTTTCATATTTTTATTTAATAAATGAATTTGTTGAAATTCTATTTATTATATTAAGATTTATTATATTATTTATATTAAGAGTGGAATATTAAGAATATTTTCAATGAAATTTATGTGTTGGTGGTCAAGCAATGTCTATATGCATTTCATTGATGCTTTACCAAATCATCAGTAGACTTTAACCACAGTTTTGAAAAGTCAGAAACCTCTTATCTCATCCACATACTTCTGAAAACCATCTGCAACATTGCTTGACCACCAACAAATAAATTTCATTTAAAATAGAATTGTGACAATATGTTAAATAAAAAATGTCATAAGAATATTTTCTATAATCATCAAACCAGCAGAACGGATCAGTACTGATTTCGAGGCCGCTCCGCCATCTCGTCAGCGTTCTTTGTTCAATTTTTCCACTGTTTCAAGTGGTGCTAGTTAGTAGGAATATCAACTATTTAACCAATGTTTTTTTTAACGAAAATTGAATATGAGAAGTTCCCACATTAATTTTTTTAAATTATTACTTTTTGGTTAATACGAAATTCTCCAACCCTGACGATTATAGAAAATATTCTTAATTGATTATATAAAATATTTTTAATATTCCACTCTTAATATAAATAAATAGGGTTTGAATAAATTCATTTATTAAATAAAAATATGAAAAAAAATCAATGAGTGTTCGAACTCACGGGCGATGTGTTAACACCTTTTTGTTTATTTATTTTATATTAAACCCACAAAAAACAAAGAGAATGCAAAGCAACAGACAAATGTACATACATACATTGTTATGTTTGTACATAAGCTACATACGTTGCTGTCTTGCTATCTCATTTTTATATATGTACGTATAACCACGTCACTATTCTCTTTGCTATGCATAACACAAAACCGAAGATCAACATGAAACACTTTCTTAATATTACTCCAAATTAATACTCCAAATTAAAACACTTAAATCTCCGCTCGCCGATATCGGATCGCCTTAATTTTTGGCCTAAACTCTTCGTCGAAACCCGCACTAGCGTTTTAATCCAAAAATTAATAAAATCGGCTATGAATTTCCGGAGAAAATCGCGTGGGAAAATTATATGAAAATCGCCCAATAATCACTTTCAATACCGACTGCCAAGCAACAACAACGAACAAACAAACTCTTACACTTGCGTATGTATTGAAACTGATAGTTTACTGCCCTAGAGGCGCGCGTATAGATGTTAACACATCAAAAATAATAATAATTTGCAGTTTCGCAGATTTGAACTTGCGTCCGTTGGAAAAAATTAACATCCTGTAACATAATTTACATAAAAAACGTTCGACTAATAAAATAGAAATTCATACATAAAAAAAGAATCTGTTCTACATTTAAATTTATTTTATTTGGCAGATCATACGATTAAGTGGGCCTTTGATAATGTCAAGTTTTAAAACGCAAGTACTGCGTTTTAGAAAATTTTATGAAAGTTTCCTTAAAATTATAATTATGAAAATGAAGATGACTCCGTGACTATTTGAATAAAAACTTGTTTTGGCAAATGAACGTTTTATTTTGCACTGAAGTTTTCTTTTAGATATTAATAAATTTAGTCCAGTCTTTTTATTTTTTTTTGTCCCTCCTCAAGGTCCTCAAAATAGACGCCTGCGTCGACCCAAATCCCTTACAATCCAGCCATTTCTTTAGGTTTAAAAAAAATAAATAAAGAAAACAGCCGTAGCGTACTAAATCTGGAAAATAGTGCTGTGGATGGGGCAACAGGTCGTAGAGAAGGTTATGGACTTTTGCAATACTGTCATACGTGTGCCCTCGCGCATTGCCCTGATCACGGCGATCATCCATGTAAAATGTGTTTTAATCGCTCAGTTGAGATGATGCCTACAATTATTTTTTTATTCTCCGAACGTCTAATATTTTTCTATGAACTTTATGGCAGATTTCTGGCGTGCGGGTCCATCAAAAATGAATTCCTCCTATTTTGTTATTTAAATTCTAATAATTTTAAACTCTAATAAATCCAACAAATTTTTACACTTTCAAATAAAAATCTTCAATTTATTAAAATGTTTCCATTTTTAAAATTCCTAGTGGCCTTCTTTCTAGTTTAATACGTTTATGTGTACTCGCATGTACTTATTTGTATTTAGAAAGAAAAAAAATATTGTACTTGTATATTTATTTATTTGTTATTTCTAAAAATTCATTGTTTTTGTTACTGTTTTGTTTCAACAATTTTTGCTTGTTTGTTTTTGTTTGCCTTCATCATCAGCAGCAGCAGCAACATCCATCCATTCACTTGTTCATTCATTCATTTATTCAGTCGTTCATTCATCCAAACAAACAAACAAACAACAATTCATCCATCCATCCATCTAACCAATCCAACAACCAACTAGGCAGCCTGTTAACCAACCAGCCAGTCCAACTGGCCTTTTACATCACCCGGCCAGCGCCGTCATCAGAGTATAAAATATACGGAGGAGTACTCACTCGTTTACGTGTTTTATTTCTAAAATTTTGTATTGTTTTGCATGATGTTTCATGGCAACAACAATTTTGGATTTTTGTTGTTTTTTTTAAATAACAACAATAAAAACGAAATATTACAAATAAATAAAATACGACGAGTACCTACCGAAACTAAGTAAATAACCTTAGCAAGTGGGTGAAATTTTGAATGAATGATTGAAATGCAGCCGGAGCAAATGAACGCACAGAATATAGAGAAAAACAGGCAAAAATATTTTAATCTAAAATAAAAGTACGTAACAGAAAATAAATAGGATTGAATAAATACAAACAACAAGTACGAGTATTTTTCTAATTTTTCATCTATATCATACGCAAACACAAATACAACAAAACACACACACACGCACCTTTCGTTAGTGTAATGCCACACAAAAATGTATAAAGCATGACCAAAATATTCTTTTTTTTTGGCAAATATTCGTGTGCAAATAATTACAACTAAATATTGCTAATGAAATGGAACTTATTAAATGGAATTAATAACTGCCCCTTGAGGTATGCAACACACAAAAACTTTTAAAGTGGCTGCTCACTTTTTATGGAGGCAAAATTGAGGATATAGACAAACGGATGCTGCTAATGATCACAGTGGCAACTCTAAGTCAGTGGTGTTTTGGTGTTACTAGAGCGGATCCTGCACAGTACAGCCGCTAGGGGCAAAATTTAAAAACGCTGTGGAAGCCTCCATTTACATCAAAGTAATTAATTTTTTATTGGCACGATCGGAATAGTTTCCACCACGAAATTATGGCATTTCTCATATTAATCAATATGTGAGTGATATTTATTATAACAATTATTATTTTTTTTATTTTAGCAGAAATAATTGACAATTTTAGATTTTAATTTTAAAAATAATTTTTTTTTATTTTATACATTTCTTTTGATGTGTTAACATCTATACGCGCGCCTCTAGGGCAGTAAACTATCAGTTTCAATACATACGCAAGTGTAAGTGTAAGAGTTTGTTTGTTTGTTGTTGTTGCTTGGCAGTCGGTATTGAAAGTGATTATTGGGCGATTTTCATATAATTTTCCCACGCGATTTTCTCCGGAAATTCATAGCCGATTTTATTAATTTTTGGATTAAAATGCTAGTGCGGGTTTCGGCGAAGAGTTTAGGCCAAAAATTAAGGCGATCCGATATCGGCGAGCGGAGATTTAAGTGTTTTAATTCGGAGTATTAATTTGGAGTAATATGAAAAAAGTGTTTTATGTTGATCTTCGGTTTTGTCTTATGCATAGCAAAGAGAATAGTGACGTGGTTATACGTACATATATAAAAATGAGATAGCAAGACAGCAACGTATGTAGCTTATGTACAAACATAACAATGTATGTATGTACATTTGTCTGTTGCTTTGCATTCTCTTTGTTTTTTGTGGGTTTAATATAAAATAAATAAACAAAAAGGTGTTAACACATCGGCCGTGAGTTCGAACACTCATTGATTTTTTTATATATTGTTTTTTGCGTTATATAATTGTCTGAATATAGAATTTATTTTCGGAAAAAAATAAACATCTCAAAAAATACCAGGGGCAAATTACCGCATTCGATATCGATCGAAATTTCAATACATTTTAAATACGAATTTCGATCGATATCGAGTGCCGTAATTTGCCCCCAGTTCACAATTGTTATTTTATTTTTTTATTATTTTTTTTTTAATAAATTTCATATTCAAATATTTATTTTATTAATTTAACTTTTTGTGAAGATATATTTTGTCATTTCATATTTTCAGATTTCTAGTCTATTATTTTAAACATCATTTATCGAACTTAATAATTTTCTTACTTTATTTTTTTTTTATTTATTAATTAATTCATTTTTTTTTTTTAAGTAATTCCTTCATTTAGATATTTATTTCATTAATTTGGTATTTTCACATTTTTATTTTATTTATTTATTTTTATACCCTCCAAAAAAGAATTTGGAGGGTATATTCACTTTGTCATTCCGTTTGTAACGCAGCGAAATATCCATCCCAGACCCCATAAAGTATATATATTCTTGATCAGTGATGAAATCTAAGACGAACTGAGCATGTCCGTCCATCCGTCCGTCCGTCCGTCTGTGGAAATCACGATTTACTCCAAACGAAAAGAGCTAGACACTTGAAATTTGGCATAAATATATTTTAAAGCTTAGAGCAGGTTAAATTCGGAGATGGGCTAAATCGGGCAAAAGGGAAAAAAGTTCACCTAAGAAGAACTAAACCAACCCAGAAAAAACAACATAAGTTTAAAAGTTTTTTGGTTATTTTGTTAAGCAAATGATATATTTTTATGTCAAATACGATCCAACGCCTTAAACTGGAGCCATAAAATAAGAAAAATTATTTGTGGACCCCCACCCTCTTTAGTGGGCGTTATTATACGCAAAAATAGCATAAAAATTTAACAAATTGTTTTACTTAAGCCTACATTATTTAAAAATAAAATTTTTAAGCTTTAATGACGAAGCTGAGACGATACCTGATGCCCTACCCCTTCCTCCCCCTTCACCCTCAAAATGACCCTAACAAAAATTAAATAAAATTCTTTTTTAATTTTGTATGTAATCATCCCAAGCATTTATCTTTAGAGTTTTATGACTGCCTGTTTCTGCCCTACCCCCTCCTCCCCCTTTGCCCCCTAAATGACCCTATCAAAAATAAATATATATTTTTTAATTTTGTATATAATCATCCTAACCATTTATTTTTAGAGTTTTATGACAAAGGTGAAATGTTTCCCCCACAGCCCTTGCCAGAGCGACCCTGCCAAAATGCAGTTTTTGTACCCTCCAAAGAGAATTGGACCATATAAAGTAAATATGTATATTCGTGATCAGTGATGAAGTCTAAAACGATCTGGCAATGCCCACATGATCGTCTGTGGAAAACATGATATAGTCTATTTTTGAACCCCGCCCTCTTTAGTGGGCGTTGACGTACGATATTATATAAAGGGACTCTGTCCCACCAAATTAAACATTTTAAATTTACTTAATAAATATTTGGAGGGTTTTTAAGACTCGACCCTGTCGAATATAACGTTTTTACTTGTTTTCTTTCATTTTTTTGTTTTTAATTTTTTTTTTTTAACATTTTTAATAATTTTTATGTCCGCTTGATTATATTATTAATTTGATATCTTCAGTTTTTTTTAGAAAAAATATTTATTTGCATTTTCTTTTTTGCGACCAAAAATTAATTTATTTCATTATATTTTTATATTCATTTCTTTTAATTTATTTTTATTTATTTATTTATTTATTTTTTCTTTTTTAATATATTTTACATTTTTTTCATGTATTTATTATCATCAAAATTTTATTTTATTTATTTTATATATAAATTGTAAATTTTTTTTTAATTTTATTTTATATTTATTTATTATATTACTATTTTTGTTTAAAATAAATAATTTTTATTTTTTTCATAGAAAAAATAAGCAAAAAAGAAAATAAAAATTAATTCTGCGAAAAAATATATACCAATAAAATGTTAGCAAATAGTTTTTTAACAATAATTTAAGTAAACTATTGACTAACAATTTTTTCTGCAAAAAAAAATAGCAAAAACTAACAATTATTTCTGCTAAAAAAATTACATCAAAACAATTAAAAACAAGCACACAATTATTTCTGGGAAAATAAGAAGCACAAAATACTAATAATTTTACCGTAAATGAATAAATACATTATCCATGACTTTTGCATTATTAATTAAATCAAAACACTCACTAAAAATAAATAAATTTCGGAAAATATTAAAAAAAATCTAATTTGAGTGAAAATTTTTCAAGAGGCATATGAATTTTGTTGGAAACCACAGAAATAGTTCTATCATGTTTACAAAAACAATTATTTAAAATTTTAAATAACTCATACTTTGATGCAAAATTGAAGAAGAAGTAAAATTATTGAAAAGTCTAAAAAGTTTTGTATGTGAATATCACAGTCAATTGTAAAACTTTGTAAAACTTTTTTAAATTACAAGTCCTAAAAATAACTCTGCATAATTTTTTGTGCAATTGTAAATGTGTTTTAATGTTTTTTGATAATATTTAGTAAATTCGGAATTTATTTCAACAATAAAACGCAAACAAATAGTCGCCAAACAAGTGTTGACTCCATTCCTTCCTGCAAATTCGAATAGTGCAAATATAACGCTCATACGACTAGTCAGGCATGGAAAACAGGGATTTTAAAATTGTATATATATATAATATATTATTTAGTTACTTTAATTAAAAAAATATATAAAAATAACTTCCCAGTTCTGAAGTTGTCTTTTTGGCTTTTTTGATTTTTTATATCAATGAATTTCTTTCATATAAATCACATATATTTAATTTATTATGAAAATGCAGGAATTTGTTTTAGTTGGATATTTTTGTGTATAAAAAAAAAGAAAAATTTTTAATTGTCCCACCCGGGCATCGTCTTTTTGATTTTGTTTTTTTTTTTTTTTTTTTTTTTTTTCTTGGACCAGCACTCAGGGGATGACCCCTACATATGCGATGCATTGTGCCAGAACTAGGAAAGTTGGTTATGGGAAGGAGGATAGAGGGAGTAGTGTTTGTGGACGTTCGATTTGAACCTCCCCAAGTTAAAACTGACAGGAAAGACCTCTGCTGGAAGTTTGTTCCACATACGAACCGTTCGGCCAAAGAACGAATTTTCTCTGTAATGCGTTGTGCGATTCACTGACAACTCAACCACAAAAGGATGTGCCCTATGTGAAGAGCGGGTAGCTCGCAGTAATAAACGGTTATTCGGCACAAGCTCCCTTATTTCACCAGAACACATTCCGTTGTAGTATCGGTAGAACAGTGAAACACACCCCACGTTGCGTCGATGCTCCAGTGAGTCAATAGAGTTGGCTACCCTACTGTCACCGATGAGCTTCTTCGCTCTCTCTTGTACGCGGTCGAGCAACTTCAAAACAGACTTTGAAGCACCGGCCCATACATGAGAGTTGTATTCCATCTTTGGTCGGATGTAGGTGGTATATATATTGAGGAGATCAGTTGGGGTGAAGTATGTCTTACACCGTCTTAAAAAGCCGAGACACTTGAATGCTTCTTTTGAAATATGAAAAATGTGATCTGTCCATCGAACGTCACACTGTATTTTCATACCAAGAACATCAAGAGCTTCTGATTCCCCAATACCTATACCACCCATAAACACGGATGGCGCAGAACCTTCGACCAGCCGCCTATGCGTAAGCACGCAGCACTGCGTCTTATGAGGGTTAAAGTTAACCCTGTTCGCGAGGCCCCATTCGGAGATTGACACGAGATCACTTGTGAGTGACTCGTTCATACTTTGTCTCCTGGCGTCAATCTCCTCCAGGCTTGGCCGGCTGGTGAAAGAGAATGAATGGATAATGCTGCTATCATCCGCGAAAGAGTAGATAGGGTTTGAAGTTTGACATAGAAGGTCATTTATAAAGATGAGGAAGAGAGTAGGAGATAGAACAGAGTCTTGCGGTACCCCTGAATTTACCTTGAACTCGTTTGATGAGACCCCGTCTATAACAACTCGTATAGTGCGGTCCCTGAGGAAGCTCGCTATGAAGCGAGAGAAATCATCACCGACACCAAAAGCAGTCAGTTTTGACAGAAGTGCATCATGCCACACTCTATCAAATGCTTTTGAGATATCTAGAGCCACCACCTTACTCTCGCCGAAATGGTGAATCGAATTGCACCATTTTTCTGTTAACAGAGCGAGCAGGTCTCCTGTAGAGCGAGCTCTGCGAAAACCATACTGCCGGTCGTTAAGTAAGGTGTTGGTCTCCAGATACCTTACCAGGTGGAAGTTGGTCATACTTTCCATGACCTTGGAAATTGCAGAACAGACTGCAATTGGGCGGTAATTTTCGGGGTATTGCGCCTCTCCCTTCTTAGGGATCGGCGTTACATTGGCTAACTTCCAACACATCGGAAATTTACCGGCATGGTACGATGCACTAAATAGCTTAGCCAATGGACGCGCTAGCGTCGAAAAACACTGCTTCAAGACCAGTGCTGGAATGCCATCCGGCCCAGGAGACTTGTTTATGTTGAGATTCGCTAAAACCTTTTTAACTGCACGTGGTCGAAAGAATATTCTTGGCATAGTAACTGATACTCTTTCCACCACGGGCAATTGCTGATTGCTACCTGGCAAGCAAGAATTATCTGCAAACATCTCAGCCAAAAGGTTAGCTTTATCAACAGGTTCAGTGAATATTTGATCATCCCTTAAAAGAGTTGGAATTGATGAACTAGCTTTATCCTTTACTCTTTTAACGAATGACCAGAAGCTTTTACTACCTCTCGTGGCGGTAAGAACTTTAGCACGAAGGCGCTGCTCGTATAAAGCTTTTTCGCGCCTTAGCACTCTGGCACACGAAGACCTCGCTTGTTTGCGCAGCGCTCGCTTGTTTGATATTTAATGCCAATTAAATTCTTCAAGAATTGTGTTCAGTTTGTTACCAAAAAAAATATATCAATTGTCCAACCCTGCAATCGTCTGTAACTTTAACCAGTTACTTTCATATAATAAAGCTAAATTTCAAATTTTCCAGCTCTGAAACTGAATTTGTATATTGCTGATTTCAAATCCCCATGAATGTCATTCAATATTTTTAATATATAAAGAATAAGAGAACATTTTTTCAGTTTTTTACCAAAAAAAAATACAGTTGTCCAACCCTGGAATCGTCTTTTTGTTTTTGTTCCATTTTTAATTGTACTTAAATTCTTCCTAATGTCTGAAGTAGATTTATTTAATAAAATAAATTAAATTAACTTTAGTCAGTTACTTTTATATACCAAAAATAAGTTTAAATTTTCCAGCTCTGGAACTGAATTTTGTATTTTGCTGATTTCCAAATATCAATGAATTTCATTCAATATTTTTAATATATAAAGAATAAGAGAAAATTTTTTTCAGTTTTTTACCAAAAAAAAAAAGTTGTCCAACCCTGGAATTGTCTTTTTGTTTTTGTTCCATTTTTAGTTCTACTTAAATTCTTCCTAAAGTATGAAGTAGGTTTATTTAATAAAAAAAAATAAATTAACTTTAGCCAGTTACTTTTATATATAAAAATAAATATATAAATGAAATTTATTTGTTGGTGGTTAAGCAATGTCTATATGCATTTCATTGGTGCTTTACCAAATCGTCAGTAGACTTTAACCACAGTTTTGAAAAGTTAAAAACCTCTTATCTTATGCATATACTTCCGAAAACCATCTGAGAATTCACAAATTGTAAATTACAAACTATTTTCAAAAATAACAACAGAACAAGAACATAGGCTTACAACTCATACAAAACTCAGATGGTTTTCGGAAGTATATGCATAAGATAAGAGGTTTTTAACTTTTCAAAACTGTGGTTAAAGTCTACTGACGATTTGGTAAAGCACCAATGAAATGCATATAGACATTGCTTAACCACCAACAAATAAATTTCATTTATATATTAGTATTGTGACAACAATATGTTGAATAAAAAAACTTCATATAAAAATAAATTTTAAATTTTCCAGCTCTGGAACTGAATTTTGTATTTTGCTGATTTCAAATCCCCATGAATGTCATTCAATATTTTTAATATATAAAGAACAAGAGAAAATTTTTTCACATTGTTACCAAAAAAAAAAAATACAATTAACCAACCCTGGATCGTCTTTTTGTTTTTGTTCCATTTTTAGTTCTAATTAAATTCTTCCTAAAGTATGTAGTAGGTTTAATTAATAAAAAAAAATTTTTATATACCAAAAATAAGTTTAAATTTTCCAGCTCTGCAACTGTATTTTGTATTTTGCTGATTTATATAGGACCACTTCAGCGCCCCAATCCAAGACCGAAATTTTCAGACTTTTTGCGTTCTCCAGAAAACAGATTTCACGTACAGACTCACGGGCAGACAGACATCGCTTACTAGTTTTCCCTATTTATAAGGATCCAAAATATATACATATATACTTTATGGGGTCTCACGACAAAACTTTCATCATTTTCGATAAAGAGTATAAGCCAGCAACAAAACGGCTTCAAAATATATTTTATAAAATTTATTTAAGTTTTTTGCTCTTTATAAATTAAAAGAACATTTTAAAAAGAGTATTAATTATGAGAATATTACAATGGCACCCACCAACTTTTCCATCCCTGACAAACACGGTATTGTTTTTCATTTAGTTTTTAATTCTCTCAATTTTACTGTTGCTGCTTGTTGTTGCATAAGGATTTGTTTGCTTTGTTTTTATTTTTTCAAAATTATGTTTAATTGTATGGGTGTGTGCGTACATGGATTTTTGTTTGCATATTGTTGAGTAAACTTTTAGGGTTTTGTTTTTATAAATTTTTCTATTTATTTACTATTATAAAAATTGTTGAAAGTGAAGCCAGCATACACGGCACTGGCAAAAAGCACATAGAACAACAGAATGAAATATTTCGGATATATATAAAAAAATGTTGCCGTATTACGATTCTCGTGGTCGTAGTCGCAATGAAGTGGCTACCATGTGTTAACCTACGTCGTATATATGATATTGGAATCATTTCTTTACGTTAACCGACAGCGGCAAATGTAAGACGGATATTATTTAATGCACTTGTAAAATGTTTATGCCTTCTATTCCTCTACTTTCATATTATAAATACGATTTCGTTAAAAATCTGCAAACTTCTGGAAAAATTGTCAGTCCCCCCGCCTTTATAAACTTCTTACATAATTAGTGAACAGCCCTGCATGTGCATGCACACACATGCTTATGCTTGTGCATGCACTTCAATTTTGAAAAAAAAATAGAAATTAATGTAGTTTCCAACGCCTCTCAGCTAGAAGACCCAAAATCTCTTTTGCTTTAGTTCCTTAAGCTTCTTTACTTTGTTGCACACTCATACACTGACATGGTTTATTTGCAAAGTTGGTTTTCTATTTAGTTTTGCAAAAGTACGGCAGTATTGTTGTTTTGTTGTATATTTTAGAGTTTTTATTTAAACAACTCTTCATCAACATCAACAACTGTGTGTTTTTGTAATACTTGCAAGCATGATCAGATGTTTAAAGGAATGAAATTGTAAAGTTGAAAAGGAAATATCTAAGTTCTATGGATTTTATACCCTCCAAAAGAGAATTAGAGCGTCACTTTGTTTTTTTCTTTTTTTTTTTAAGAGTAGGACCAGCACTCAGGGGATGACCCCTACATATGCAATGCATTGCGCCGGAACTGAAAACGAGGGGATAGTATGAAGGGGACAGATGAGGAAAGATGAGAAGATAGACAGTTTTTTTGTAGCTATTTCAACCTTTTTACTTCGCCGGCTAATTTTTGCTACAGGGCCGACGAAGGTGGGTGCTGTTACTCTGCTCTTTAGTACATGATAGTGTCAGTCGCCGCCGTTTTTAACGCAGCGAAATATCCATCTGAGACCCCACAAAGTACATATACATATATATTCTTGATCAGTGATTAAATCTAAGAGGATCGGAGCATGTCCGTCGGTCCGTTCGTTCGTCCGTCTGTGGAAATCACGATTCAGTCCAAACGGAAAGAGCCAGACTCTTGAAATCTGGTATAAATATATCTTGAAGAATAGCACAGGTCAAGTTCGTAAATGGGTTGAATCGGGCCAGAGGGAAAGAAGTTCCCCTAAGAAGAACTAAACCAACATCTAAAACACAACATAATTTTTAACTTTTTTTTTTTTTTTGTAATTTTGTTAAGCAAGTGATATATTTTTATGTGAAAGAAGGTCTAAGGCGTTAAACTTGGCGCCATAAAATCCAAAAAATTAATTTTTGGACTCCGCCCCCTTTAGTGGGCGTTATTATATACCAAAATAGTGTAATAATTTAACAAAGTATTTTTAAGCTTTAATGAGCTGAGACGTAACCTGTTACTCCTCTGCCCTAGCCCCTCCTCCCCCTTTGCCCCTAATAACCCTATAAAAATAACAAGTAAAAACTTGATATTCGACCGGGTCGAATCTGAAATATCCTCCAAATATTTAGTAACTAAATTTAAAATGTTTAACTTGTTGGGACAGGGTTCCTTTAAGACATCTCTGTACCCAATTTTAAATATCTATTTTGACAGAGTCATTCCGGGAAGGGAATACAAATTGTTCAATATTTACAATATTTGTGCATATAATATCGTACGTCAACGCCCTCTAAAGGGGGCGGGGTCCAAAAAAAATATATCATGTTTTCCTCGCACGAACGTATAGGCATTGCTAAACCGTCTTAGACTTCACAAGTGATCAAGAATATATATACTTTATGAGGTCCAATTCTCTTTGGAGGGTACTAAAACTTTATTTTAGCGAGGTCGCTCTGGCAAGGGCTGTGGGGGAGACATTTCACCTTTGTCATAAAACTCTAAAAATAAATGTTTAGGATAATTATATCAAAAATTAAAAAATTTAAAAAAAAAATTTTTTGATAGGGTCATTTAGGGGGCAAAGGGGGAGGAGCGGATAGGGCAGAGTAGTAACAAGTTACGTCTCAGCTTCGTCATTAAAGCTTAAAAATTTTATTTTTAAGGAATGTAGGCTTAAGTAAAACAATTTGTTAAATTTTTACACTATTTTGGCATATAATAACGCCCACTAAAAAGGGGGCGGGGTCCAAAAATTATTTATTTTTATTTTACGGCTCCAAGTTTAATGCGTTGGACCTTCTTTGACATAAAAATATATTATTTGCTTAACAAAATTACAAAAAAACGTTAAAAATCATGTAGTAATTTAGAGGTTGGTGTAGTTCTTCTTAGGGGAACTTTTTTTCCTTTCGCCCGATTTAGCCCATCTCAGAACTTAACCTGTGCTATCCTTCAAGATATGTTGATACCAAATTTCAAGAGTGTAGCTTTTTTCGTTTGGACTGAATCGTGATTTCCACAAACGGACGGACGGACGGATATGCTCAGATCGTCTTAGATTTCATCACTGATCAAAAATATATATACTTTATGGGGTCTCAGATGGATATTTCGCTGCGTTACAAAGGGAATGATAAAGTGAATATACCCTCCATATTATTTTTTGTAGGGTATAAAAACATGTCTGTATGGTAGGCTTTAGAATACTTCAACCGGAAATATCAGCAGCCAAATGGGCATTGAACTGGATAAGATTCTACAGGGGGTGTACGAGAAACATCTCCAAATTAGCACAGACAGTTCGATTAAGTCTCTCTTCAAACCTTCACCGCACTGTGGTGTATAAATGACGGATATCCAAACCTAAACCTTTTCACCCCCTCTGGTCTATTTCCGAGCACTAGTTCATTACTGTGATTGAAAAGTTATTCAGTATTGCCTTTGCATTCGTCGAAGCAACAATATTAATCGAGCGAAATTAAAGATTGCATTCCTTCGAATGTCATATTCATGGTTTTATTTTTATATGTAGATGAACAAACAATAACAACCAGCAGCATCTGTATCAGCAGTAGCAGTAGCAGCAGCAATAAGAATCATTAGTTGTCGTCGTTGCCGTCATGTCGTTATGTTGTTGACTATTGTTACTCTGTTTCTGTTGATGTTGCTGTTTTGTTTTGTTTTGTTGCTTTTTCGGTTTCGTTTGGTTTGATTCGGTTTTGTGTTGGTTTTGGAATGAATGTTTTGTGTATTTTGGTGTGTCATCAAACACAACAGAGAGAAACTTTTGTTTCTTTCATTTCATTCATCTATTTGCCTGTTTTGTATTTTCAATTCAAAAGGTTTGTTTCATTTTTTAATGGTTTTTATTCCTGTTGCTGTAGCTGCTGTTGTTCGTGTTGTTATTGTTGTTGTTGTTGTGTTGGCAAATATGAATTGTAGCGTATTGCTGCTTGCTGCTGCTGCAAATGTATTGTTGTTTATTTTGGAGGATTTTAAGATAATGATGGTGCCGATGTTGCTGTTGCTGTAGCTGTTGCAGCTGCTGTCATTTTGCTGTTGTTGATAAAGATGAAAGAGGTGCATGAATGCTGAAGAAACTGTGCGAATAAGACTGCATGTATGGATGGGTGTGTGTATGAGCGAGTGTGTTTGTTGAAATGAATTGTAAATAAAAGATTGAGTTGTTGTTCAAATAACTTTTGTTTAAATTGGTATTTGTAGATATTTATAAGGGTTAACAAACTGTATTCGAGCTTTTTGTTTTCTGCTTTTATTGTTGCTGTTGACATTTTTGTTTTATACTCCAAGTATATTGTTTTTAGCAACAATTCCAAGATAAGATGCTGCATAGAATACGCTTGCATATATGCAAGTGTGTTTGTATATAAAACCACCACATCTTAATTAGAAATGCTGGATGATAATAATGAAGATGATGATGATGACGATGATGTTGAAATCAATAATTCACTGCTTAAAATGAATCTGTCTGTTAATATTAGATATACATATGCTATAATTATTATTGTCAATAACGAAGTCAGCCAATATTCTAATAGACACTAAAATTAACGCTGTCGTTGGAAAAGCGGATTAAACAGGGTAAACTAGAAAATAAAATGAGCTCCGAGAAATATAGCAAAATTCGAACAAAAATTGAGTAGGTGGTGACTTGAATTGCTGCCTACTAACAAATTCGAAAAATGTAAAAAGTGCAAAATTTGTATTGCAATTTTTTGAAAAGGGCAAAATAGTGCAAAAACTTCACATATGAACATGTTAAAATTTCGATTTGTTAGCTTAACTTTGTATAAATTTGATGGAAAAACTTTATATGCTGCGGATCAGTGCTGCCATTTCAGAAATAAAGTAAAACTTCAACTGTATAACAAAAACGGGGTAAAAATGGTTAATTACATTACGAACACGAGCCAAGAGAACTAAAATAAAACGTGAACAAAAATTTTAAAAATGTGTTGACTTGTTTTATCAATAATCTATAAGAAAAGTATAAAAAGGGTAACCTTTTGAGTGTAGTTTTTGAAAAAGGGTAAAAAGTGTAAAAAATGTATATATAAAAATATATTAATTTCTTTTTTTTTATTATTTCTTTTTACTCAATTTTATATAAATGAGATATGGAATCCATTTAAACATATCTGTAATTTTATCGAAGGGGATCAGTGTTGCCAGTGTTACAGCTATGAAGTAAAGTATTAAACTAAATTATTTAAGCACCAAAAGAAGCAATACAAAATTTGAATAATTTTGAAAATTCGGCGACTTAAAAGAAAAGTGTAAAAAGGGTAACATTTTGAATGCAATTTCTTAAAAAGTGCAAAAAGTGCAAAAACTTTATATAGAAAAATCTATTTAAATTTCGTTTTGATCGCTTAATTTTACATAAATGAGGTCTAATGACATCCATAAACGAGATCTATTATCCAGGCACTGATTTACATCATAGGGTTTCCCTTTCAGAAATCAAGAAAAGTAGTAAGCTGAATTACGCAAATAAGACTAAAAAGCGCCAAAAGAAACTAAATTAAATTTTAATAATAATTTTGCAAATAACTAACAAGAAAAGTGTAAAAAGGGTAACATTTTGAGTGCAATTTCCTAAAAAAGGTAAAAAGCGCAAAATTTTTATTTATAAAAACATGTTAAAATATTGCATTGTTTGCTTAAATTTGCATAAATTTTAAATTGAATTAAGATTTATTTATAGGCTAATTGTTTGAAATTTTAATTTAAATCTCAGAAAGACATGATCAATATTCCAAGGCACAAAGGCAAGTCAACATCAGTTTTATTCAACAGCAGAGCAGAACAGCTGTTTTCGAAAGACGCAACCCTTTCATCATCAGTGCTCATGTGTATTGTGTTTGTCATCACTTATTAGGTGGCTTAGTTGAATGTGATAACAGTTCCTATTTACACAAATTTTATTGTGAAAAAGGATAAATTTTGTTGAAAAACTTGAACTGCTGGGAATCAGTGTCGCTATTTCTGAAATGAAAACAAGCGTCAACCCTTCAGAAAAAAAAACAGGGTATAAAGTCAGCAAAATTACGAAAATGAAAAGAAATGGTGGGAAGAGAAATGAAATAAAATTTTAACAAAACGTTTTAAAATGTCATGACTTGTTTGCCAGATAACATATTGGAAAAGTGCAAAAGAGGGTAAAATAGTCACTCAAAAGAGGGTAAAAAGTGCAAGAGTTTATATATAAAAACATGTTCAAATAAAAAATATATAAATAGATTTATTAATTCATACTCATAGTCATCATTTTTAAGAGTTTACACCTTCATATTCACTATTTTGCAAAACATGCAGGACAAAAAGTTAAATTTTTTCTTTAATCTATTACAATATGTGAAGTTTGAAGGCGAAAACGCCAAATACGTTCAAAGTGAATATGAGTGTTACGTAGTTGTCGTTGTTTTTGCAACGAGTTGTTAAGCAAAGAATATAATTCCGCTTCCGATTACTGCTGCCCTTAAAACTAATTGCATTTTAACAATATACTCCAACAAACCGGATATAGAGAGTGCAAAGACAGATACAGGGAAAAAAGTGCAAAGAGCTTAAAACACAAATAGGTCTTTAACATTAAAATGTGTTTTTGTTTTCTTGTGGAATTTCCGTTTATAAAAAATGCTAATGATGATGATGATGATGATGTTGGTTTTTTATTGGCTTGTTTGTGTTTATTTAAATGCAAGAATTCGTATGATATTTTTTAAACAAAACCGATTGGTTGGTTGGCGGGTTGCGCTAAAATTTGAAACTAAATCGTGTGTTCAAACAAAAGTTAGTAAAGCTGACTTCCACAAGAGAAACAACAAGACAAGACAAGACAAGACAAGCCATTTTAAACAAGTTTCATTAATTTCTTTGCAATTAATTTAAACAAAAGATCGTCAACATTGTTTGCGATCTTTTGTTAGTCAGTTTTGATGACAAATTGTTTGCGCATTTTATTATTTTTATCATGACATACTTAAACAACAAACCAAACAAAACACATGTGTGTAGATGTTAATTAAATTTATAAATAAATTTCTTTACAAAATAAAACGAGGCTTTCAGACTTAAATTTATAACTAAATAATCAAGTTGATATTTGCTATGAAAATTTTACAATCACTAAAATAATTACATTGAAGATATTTTTACAATTCTGGGCAAATATCACGCCTATAATATTTAAGGACATACTTTCAATTAAACGCACAAGTATTTTCAAAAATAAGCTATTTTTAGTATATTTGCATAGAAACTGTAATTTTGTGTTATAAAGCGTGAGTATCTTTTTGCACCCCTAGCAAATTTGCTATATGAAAATTTATGGTGGGGTAAAACATAAATCACGAAATGAAAACTAGAGCTGATTCCTGACATTTTTCTTTGCCTTATTCATACTTTTATTTGTACGCCGGGATGGCAAGAAGGAAAACTTACAATGTAAATGAGTGCAACTTTTCGTAGGGGTCTAAAAAAAGAATCTTGGCAAAATAGACAAGGCTAAAACGCCATTGTTGGTTTGAAATATCACTAAGAATTTTTGGTTTGTAAATATATTATTTTCTTTTTGTTAATTGTTATGTCTAAGTACAAGAAATTCATTCAAGATGTATTTAATATTTAAATTGAAAAGTT
Organism: Linnaemya tessellans; assembly: GCA_951800035.1. NCBI lineage: Eukaryota > Metazoa > Arthropoda > Insecta > Diptera > Tachinidae > Linnaemya > Linnaemya tessellans. The sequence goes on along the minus strand of OX637533.1, from coordinate 99,036,060 downwards.
TCTTTACAAAATGGCAAACAAAAGTTTAAACAGAGTATAAAAATCGTAGTTTTCAGCAATAATATGACATAAAATTGGTTTTTAACAATATTTCTGACCGCAGAATCTCATTTACAAGATTTATACAATTCCCAAAAATTTTTGTAAAAATCCCAATATTGGGATTTTTAGAATTTTCACTGGATTTGCCACATTTTTCGCCACAGGCATATGAGTACGTAAATATGTACAACCTTTAACATATAACAAGAAAAACAAAGTATTTGTTACGAAAAAACCTTCATTAAAAATTGTATTGTGTGCCAAAATATTTAACTTGTTTCTGTTGCTTCTAATTAAGACATTAATTATGTATTTATGTTTGTATGCGTGTATGTAGAGGTGCTAGCCAAACAATTTCATTTTAATTAACAAAGAAAAAATCCTAATTCTTATTACTTTTAAAAAATATATAAAAATTATAAACAACAAAAATAGTAAACAAGGACCTGCATGGAGTGCTTACAGAAACGCAAAATAAAAGAAACAAATATTTCTAACGAAAAGAAAATTGCTAAAAATGTAAAAAAATAAATAAATATTTATGGATGGGTGTGTATAAGTACGGGTACCCAGTCGATCTGTATGAAACTTCAATATAAAATTATAAATCCTGAAAGAATTCTGCTCGATTTGCGCCCAAAAAAATAAAAAATATGTGTGAAGTCTTTGACATTAATTTTAAATTTTCTGCCGGCATTTCTGCTAGAAATGTGTAAGAAATGTTATCAAAATTCGTAGGAATTCTTGCGGGTTCCAAAATATTGCAATTGATATCGATCGAAATTTCCATACAATTTTCATTGATTAACCGATTTTCGTATTATTTTCTTTTGGATATCTGAAAGAACATCAAATGAAATTTTTCACAAGCTATTTTTATAGATTTTATTTTTTTAACAAAAATATCTAATAATTAATTTTTTAAGAATTAAGAATTTTAGTTTTTAAAATTATCTAAGAAAACTTCTCGGTTAGCAGAACTACTCTACAATCAAAATCTAGCTGAGACTTTTATAAAGAGTTGTTTCTTCTTTCTATTTCCATTTTATACCAAAAAAAAAAAATTCTAATGCGGCTGTTTAAATTGAACCATAAATTTTTTTCTAGATAAAAACATTCAGTCCATAGTAAATCTGCACTACCGACAGTTAACGATAGTAAACGATATCGATAATATCCCAGTACTACTTGCAGAGTTCTCCACAGGAATATAAAATTATTATGCCGCCTTATTACCCGGCATTCAATTACTTGTAACAGTCTGTTACGTATGCATGAGTATCGTTGACGATATAACATGCAGGGCCTGTCAGGAAGATGACGAGACACTGGAGCACTACGTGTGCTACTGTCCAGCTTTTAGTCAAATCAGAAGACAAACATTTAATCAGGAGATTATACAGGATATGGAATTTCTTAGGGGTTCTAATTGGAGAGACTTAACAAGATACATTGAAGAAACTGGGTTACTGTCGTAATCAAATCCAAAGGTTTCCATGATTTTAATGGAGGCTCCCTATAGTAGAATGGGAACTCCTTATAATAGAGCGCACAACAGGCCTATGAGGCCCAGGGGTAATCCTGAGCGGATTGGCATAGCCCTTGCTTACGCCCCTCTTTTCAACCTAACCTAACCTAACCTAATATTTTTAGGCCTTGGAGACGTTCACGTTGACAGATAGTTACAGAATAAGAGAAATTATTTTTCTACTTTTCACAATTTACAAAACGTCTCGTTATTAATTTCACTTTTGCACAAAACTCTCCACGAAATTAATAAGATCTGAGAGCATCCAACATCGATCACAATTTGAATTTATTGTATGTATTGAAATTTCCATAGATATCGCGTGAGTTACCTATGTTACACATAGTCACCAACCAAACCAACAACTGCAGCAACAACAATAACTACAACCACCAACTTAACAAACAAACCAACAGCAGCAACAACAATAACTACAACCACCAACTTAACAAACAAACCAACAGCAGCAACAACAACTACAATCATCAACGTAACATTACCAATAACATTGTTAACTAACATACTTATACAAATTGGGTCAGACATGAATAAGCATCTTTATTTAGGTTCATTTTATTTAATTGTATTTTATTTTATTACTTCCTAGTATAATTCTTAGAATTAAATAATATTATGAAAATGCAATATTAACACATTAATAATTTAATTGTATTTTATTTTATTACTTCCTAGTATAATTCTTAGAATTAAATAATATTATGAAAATGCAATATTAGCATATTGATAGTATAAATATTAACAGACAATAAACTATTATTATTATTAATCAACCACACATAAAGTGAATCTCGTTGTTCTTTCTTTATCTGGCGCAGTCGAACGGCGGTTTTTGTGGAAAAGTGAAAGTTGTACAGAAAAATCTCTGAGGAAAAATTTAAGAAATTTAATTACAAAAAAAAAAAAAGAAGGAAGTGAATATCATACTAATCAGATAAAATAAAGGAAATTTAAATATAAAAAAAAAAAAAAAAAATCAATTCCTGTATCGTACAGGAATACTGTGGAAAATATAGTGCAAAAGAAAATATATAAATAAAAAAAAAAAAGAGAACTAAAAGATAAAAATTTTTCTGGGGGTAGAATATGAGCGAATATCATATTAATTGAATAAACAAACGACGATACGAGTAAAATCGTGGAGTTTGTAAAAGGAAAATAATATAAACTGTGAAATTAAAGAAAAGAAATTTAAATATAAAAAAAAAAAAATCAATTCCTGTATCGCACAGGAATACAAGTAAAATAAAGGTGACAAAAATCCCTGTATCACACAGGAACACCAAATAAAAATTCTTGTATCGCACAGGAATACGTTAAAAGCATATATAGTATCAGAGGAAATCTGTGTAGCTTCACTTCATCTGCAAACTCCGGAACCTACTGGAAGAAATAACGAGTCAAAGGGATTAATAATCGCACCACGCAACTGCTAAGGGACATGCTGATTTTATTAATATTGCTGTAAGTAACAAAATTTTTCTTCATTTTTTTTAACATTGTTATCAAGCGAAAATCTATCAGAATATTTCGTCAGGAGCTAAATTAGGAAAGTAAGAGATAATTAATGCCAAAAAACAGGGGTTCACCTTATAGCCTTCCGCAAATATTTAAAAGTAGGAGCTTAAATTCAATTCCTGAGGTAGTAGATTCAGCTAGGATGAATAACGATTCACGGGAACAAAGTACTTCGGGCACGGTCCCTCCTGCTTCAACAGCAGTACTAACAGCACAGATGGATGTATTCCAGTCGTTGAGAATACCCGATGCCATCAAACAGTTACCGACATTTGATGGTAACCCCAGATTGTTATATGAGTTCCTCAATAACGTTGAGGAAATTCTTTTGTTCATACGGGGAACAGATAAAACCCCATACGGGCAGATTTTGTTGAGAGCCATACGCAATAAAATTGAAGGACAAGCGAATGAGGTGCTCAACATGTACGGGACCCCATTAAATTGGGATAACATAAAAACGAATCTAATAACATACTACTCAGATAAACGTTCAGAGACTTCTCTGATAAAAGACCTTCATGCCCTGAAGCAATTTGGAAAACCATTTGAAAAATTTTATGGAGAAGTGGTAGAATTGCAATCAGCTCTATGTAACAACATTTTGTTACACGAAGCAGACCAAAATGTGATATATGCTAAGAAGTCACTTTATGAAGAAATGTGCCTCAACTCTTTTGTGACAGGACTAAGGGATCCATTGGGAGCAACAATTAGAGCTATGAGACCTAACACTCTAGCGGAAGCATTAAATTTCTGCATCAAGGAGCAGAATATATACTACCAACAGTCTAATGGGTCTTACGGTAAAATTAATCAAAATAGGCAGAATAACTATTCATACCAAAGAAATCCTTTTCATAATAAGCCTTATTATAATTATCAGCCTAATAGGAACACCTACAATTTGAGGGCACCATCCCCACAGAACATGGCTTACAGGGGGGATAGTCGCAATGGCAACCAAAATAACAATTCTTATAACCAATATCGTCCTCAAGCATCTTTTAATAATAATCAACTCGATAATTTTAATCAACGAAAACAAATGTCTTTCAATAATAATATACCCCATAACAATGCACCCTTCAATAATAATATGACCAACACTAACGTACCCAAATTTCAAAAACCGGAACCCATGGACACGTCAAGTGGGTTTTCCTACCTGAGGAATAGAGGCTCGTTCCCAAGCATTAAACAGAGCCCAAGTGCACAAACAAGAAGACATCCAAATACTGAAGTTAACAATATAATAGAAGAGGGGGAGTATAGCGAATTAACTAACGTAGAAGAAGAGGTAAATTTTCTAGACCTTGCCTCCCACAACCAACGGGATACCTAGACAGGGTTAAACATGGGTCTGAATTGGTTTACATTAAAATCCGGTTCCCTGGCAATAAACTTCTCAAGTTCCTGATAGATACTGGGGCTTCAACTTCATTCATTAACCCGGAACATGTGGACCAACAACAACATATCAAATGTAAACCTACGATAATAAAAACAGTTTTAGCTAAATACAGGATAAACAAATTGGTAATATTACCAATATTCGAAGAATTCAAACAAAAGGGAAAACTCTCATTATTACTATTTAAATTTCACAACTACTTCGATGGTCTTTTGGGCATCGATTATTTATCCAATATTGGCGCTAAAATCGACTTGAAATCTAATACATTGGAGACGGGATTTACGGCTATACCATTATATCACAAACCAAACGTGTGCTCTGGCAAAATCACGATCGAACCAAATACAAAAATGATTATTAAATTACCCGTTGATGTTGAAGAAGGGGATATTTTGATTGCGGAAACATCGGTAAACGGAAAACTTGTAATTTCAGCTGGTATTTATACGGCACAGAACTGGTCTAGTTTGGTCGAAGTAACAAACTTAAGTGACTCTCTGGAAACTATCTATTTTGATCAACCCTTGAAAACGCAAGAATACCATTCCCAGGAATACGTCGAAGTCAATACTACAGAATGTGGGCCATCCTACGTAAACGAAGATACGGATGTAAAAAACTTATTGCGGCTTGAACATCTCAACCAGGAGGAAAGACGACTACTTCTAAAATCATGCAGAAAATATTCCGACGTCTTCTACAGAGAGGGGCAAGAATTGACATTCTCAAACAAAATAAGACACAGCATACCAACAACGAATGATGTACCGATATATACGAAATCATATAGATACCCTTACATCCACAAGGAGGAAGTACAAGGACAAATTACTAAACTATTGGATCAACATATAATACGCCCAAGTTATTCACCCTGGAGTTCACCTGTATGGGTAGTACCCAAAAAGAAAGACGCGAGTGGCAAGCAGAAATGGAGATTAGTGATTGATTATAGGAAATTAAATGAGAAGACCATAACGGATAAATACCCTATTCCGAATATAAATGAATTATTGGATAAACTGGGTAGGTGTATGTACTTTTCCACGGTAGATCTCGCAAGTGGGTTTCACCAGATTGAAATGGAACCAAAAGACATCCCGAAAACAGCGTTTTCAGTAGAAGGAGGGCATTACGAATTCATTAGAATGCCATTCGGGTTGAAAAACGCACCTTCAACTTTCCAAAGAGTCATGGACAACGTCCTTAGAGATTTAGTGGGAAAAGTGTGCCTTGTTTACCTGGATGATATCATAATTTTTTCAACCTCATTACAGGAACATATCAATAATCTAGAAGCGGTATTTGAGAAATTAAGGAGTTCGAATTTTAAAATTCAGGTCGATAAATCCGAGTTTCTGAAAAAGGAAATAGAATTTTTAGGGCACATTGTATCTACTGAAGGGATAAAACCGAACCCGAAAAAAAATAAGTGCAGTAAAAAATTTCCCAATTCCGAAAACTGCGAAACAAATTAAGTCCTTTTTAGGTTTATTAGGATATTATAGGAAATTTATACCTAACTTTGCGAAACTAACGAAACCATTAACGGTCTGCTTGAAAAAGGGGATGGACATAAAACTTACCGAAGAGTATGTCAGAACTGTCGAAATGTGTAAAAATCTGCTTTGTAATGACCCAATATTACAATACCCGGATTTTTCTAAACATTTCATTTTAACCACAGACGCTAGTAACTATGCGCTAGGGGCTGTGTTGTCTCAGGGCCAAATAGGGAGCGATAAACCTATTTGTTTTGCCAGCAGAACATTAAATGGTTCAGAGATAAATTATTCTACAATAGAGAAGGAACTTCTGGCAATAGTATGGGCCACGAAATACTTCAGGCCCTACCTCTACGGACATAAATTCAAAATAGTAACAGACCATAGACCATTAACTTGGATTATGGGACTAAAAGAACCAAATTCAAAACTAGTTCGTTGGCGGCTAAAATTAGAGGAGTTCGACTACGAAATAGTGTACAAAAAAGGAGTACTAAATTCCAACGCGGATGCCCTAAGTAGAATTACACCAGATATAAACAACCATGAAGCTTTCTCTACTATAGGCACTAGTGGGAGTACGATTCACTCTGCAGAAGAGAACCTGGACGATGGGATTCCGAGGAAAATCATATGTGACCAAGGAAAGGAATTTACGGCCATTATTTTTAGAGACTTTTGCAAACAATTCAATATAGATCTACATATAACTTCATTTCAACAATCTTCAAGCAATGCGCCCGTCGAAAGGTTGCATTCGACTCTAACCGAAATATATCGGATAATTATGGCTAAAAGGAAAGAGAGCAAACTTTCCACGGATCACGATGAAATTTTCTCGGAGGCTCTTATTACCTATAATAATTCGATACATTCAACAACGAAACTAACTCCGTATGAAGTATTCTTTGGCAGACCACACATATTTAATGAAACAATAAAATTCAATGGAGAACACGAGTATATCCAGAAATTAAACGAATACCAACAAATTATCTACCCCAAAATTAGGGAAAAATTACAAACTACTGTAAAGGACAGAATAGATAAACTGAACGAGAATAGGGCACAACCTGCACCATTACAGGCCAGCGATATAATATATCGAAAAGAGAACAGGAGAAATAAGATAACACCTCGATTTTCTAAACACAAAGTACAAACTGATAAAAAAGTTACCTTTATTTCAGATAGAAACCAGAAAATTCACAAATCAAAGATTAAAAGGAGAATAAAGAAAAATTCTAAAATACAATAATATAACTAATCATTCTGTTTTCTCCCTAGGTTATCTGTGGCCCACTCCCAAAGGCTAAACACACAACAAATAGACAATGAATTGGCTATTATCGAATTGAGAATGGGTAATGCCAAGGTAATAAACCATTATCAAAATTTAATCCATGTAATAGATCTTAAAGACTATGTTAATAATTCAGAGAAAATTAAAGAAACCTTAGACGTATTTGAACCAAATAGTTCAATCAAAGATTCATTAAAGATCACGAAACTTAAATTAAATCAATTAATGAATAAAATTGACAATTTACTACCTTTTAAGAGGCAAAAAAGAGGTCTATTTAATGGATTAGGCTCAACAATTAAATATATAACTGGTAATATGGATGATAGGGATGCGGGGAACATAAATTCTCAGCTTGAGGAACTTATAAAAAACGAACATATTTTCAACAACACGGTAAACAAACAAAGCATATTAAATACGGAAATGATCCAAAGATTTAACAACATTACAACACACATAAACACAGAACAAAGTAGAATTACAGAAATCTTAAAAAAAACACAAGGAACTATGTACAATAGAATAAATAAAGAAGATCTTATAATTTCACAAATACAATACTTGAATAGAATCAATTACAATATTGATTTGCTAACGAATCAAGTTAACAATATAGCCGAAAGCATTGTATTTGCGAAATTAAATATTATTTCTAAATTCATCTTAAGTCATGACGAAATAGAAAATATTTATAATATACTAAATAATCAAATACACAAAATATATTCTGTAGAACAATTATATGAAATACTAGAATTACAAGCATATTATAACAAATCGAATATAATATTTAATGTAAAAATTCCAAAATTTAAACAAGAAACTTTTAATTTTTCTCACATTATACCCTTACCAATAAATGTAACAAGACAAATATTATCATCAAATTATATAGCTTATAATAAAAATTCTATTAACTATTATCATGAAAAATGTTTGAAATTAATAGATATTTATGTCTGTCCCAATCCTACAAGAAGCGAACCTATGGAACAATCACAATGTATGGGTAAACTGTTACGAAAACTACAACCAAAATGTAACGTAAAAGACGTGGGACGATTGGAGTCTATTTCCCAGCCAGAAGATAACTTCTTACTATTTATTAACGTACCAACAACACTTGTACAATCTGACTGCAGTAAACCGTTCAACGTGACTAACACAACAATCCTATATTACGAAAAATGCACAATCAACATTAATGGGTTAACATATGAGGGCAAGGCACAAACGTACCGGGAACACATCAACATAACATTACCTGAATTTGTCGAAATAATTCCTGAAGCCGTCATTGAAGAACTCAACATGCAAAAATTAAAGTCTTATCATTTCAGTGACCACGACTTGATGTCCGCCTTGAAAATAACAACAACCACTCACCAGTATATCACATACTCATCGATTATGATTATCATTCTAATAATTATCATATCATCAATGTGCTTAGCAAAACGAATTAGAATTTCATACACACCAAAATCGTTTATGTTTGAAAGTATCGTTCGTCCACCTACAGATTCCTTGTGGCCCTCACTATACTCTAAGGGGGGAGGAGTTACCTATGTTACACATAGTCACCAACCAAACCAACAACTGCAGCAACAACAATAACTACAACCACCAACTTAACAAACAAACCAACAGCAGCAACAACAATAACTACAACCACCAACTTAACAAACAAACCAACAGCAGCAACAACAACTACAATCATCAACGTAACATTACCAATAACATTGTTAACTAACATACTTATACAAATTGGGTCAGACATGAATAAGCATCTTTATTTAGGTTCATTTTATTTAATTGTATTTTATTTTATTACTTCCTAGTATAATTCTTAGAATTAAATAATATTATGAAAATGCAATATTAACACATTAATAATTTAATTGTATTTTATTTTATTACTTCCTAGTATAATTCTTAGAATTAAATAATATTATGAAAATGCAATATTAGCATATTGATAGTATAAATATTAACAGACAATAAACTATTATTATTATTAATCAACCACACATAAAGTGAATCTCGTTGTTCTTTCTTTATCTCGTGCGATATCCAGCAGGGGCCAAATTACCGCATTCGATATCGATCCATACAATTTAAATACAAATTTCGTTCGATACCGAGTGCCCCCAGGTTTAAAATATTCAATTCAATTCAGATGCTAACATTAACATATTATATTTACAAAGTCTTGATTGACAAGGAAAAAGCAACATCATGTTCCGACTTGCACAGTAGAGCGGAACAGCATTATTTTCTTAGGGCAAAACGATAATGGAAATCGCCATTAACTGCTATAAAATACTGTGAGTGTTTCATTACACTTCCAGCGCACAATTGTTGCCGGGTAGATGGATATACAAGCCAACACACTTTCCACAAACAAGGAGTGAACCCCCACTTTTCTTTCTGCATCTTGTGTATTAAAAACAACAGCAATAGCAGCAGCAGCAGCAGCTGCTGCAGCAGCACCGGTAGCAACATTAACACAACATTAATAAAAAAAGAAACAGCAGCCAAATCACAAAGTATCCAACAATGAAAACCACGAGGCTCCCTAAAAACGGAGAACTTCTAGATCTGCTTTAAGATTTCCACATAGTTCCCTCACGCCTTTTTAAAGGGCCCCATTCAGAAAATCCCGAGGCTCTCTAAAAACGGACCTTTTTAAAGAGAACTTCTTAGATCTGCTTTAAGATTTCCACATAGTTCTCTCACGCCTTTTTAAAGGCTCTCTAAAAGCGGACCATTTTAAAGAGAACTTCTTAGATCTGCTTTATGATTTCCAATAAGTTCTCTCACGCCTTTTTTAAGGGCCCCTTTCAGAAAATCCCGAGGCTCTCTAAAAAGGGACCATTTTAAAGAGAACTTCTTAGATCTGATTTAAGAATTCAAAGCAGTACTCTCACGCCTTTTTAAAGGGCCCCATTCAGAAAATCCCGAACCTCTCTAAAAAGGGACCATTTTAAAGAGAACTTCTTAGATCTGCTTTATGATTTCCAATAAGTTCTCCCACGCCTTTTTTAAGGGCCCCATTCAGAAAATCCCGAGGCTCCCTAAAAAGGGACCATTTTAAAGAGAACTTCTTAGATCTGCTTTAAGATTTCAAAATAGTACTCTCACGCCTTTTTAAAGGACCCCGTTCAGAAAATCCCGAGGCTCTCTAAAAAGGGACGATTTTAAAGAGAACTTCTTAGATCTGCTTTAAGATTTCAAAATAGTACTCTCACGCCTTTTTAAAGGACCCCGTTCAGAAAATCCCGAGGCTCTCTAAAAGCGGACCATTTTAAAGAGAACTTCTTAGATCTGCTTTATGATTTCCAATAAGTTCTCTCACGCCTTTTTTAAGGGCCCCATTCAGAAAATCCCGAGGCTCTCTAAAAAGGGACCATTTTAAAAAGAACTTCTTAGATCTGCTTTAAGATTTCAAAATAGTACTCTCACGCCTTTTTAAAGGACCCCGTTCAGAAAATCCCGAGGCTCTCTAAAAGCGGACCATTTTAAAGAGAACTTCTTAGATCTGCTTTATGATTTCCAATAAGTTCTCTCACGCCTTTTTTAAGGGCCCCATTCAGAAAATCCCGAGGCTCTCTAAAAAGGGACCATTTTAAAAAGAACTTCTTAGATCTGCTTTAAGATTTCAAAATAGTACTCTCACGCCTTTTTAAAGGACCCCGTTCAGAAAATCCCGAGGCTCTCTAAAAAGGGACGATTTTAAAGAGAACTTCTTAGATCTGCTTTAAGAATTCAAAATAGTACTCTCACGCCTTTTTAAAGGGCCCCATTAAGAAAATCCCAAGGCTCTCTAAAAACGGACCATTTTAAAGGGAACTTCTTAGATCTGCTTTATGATTTCCAATAAGTTCTCCCACGCCTTTTTTAAGGGCCCCATTCAGAAAATCCCGAGGCTCCCTAAAAAGGGACCATTTTAAAGAGAACTTCTTAGATCTGCTTTATGATTTCGAATAAGTTCTCTCACGCCTTTTTTAAGGGCCCCATTCAGAAAATACCGAGGCACTCTAAAAGCAGACCATTTTAAAGAGAACTTCTTAGATCTGCTTTAAGATTTCCAATAAGTTCTCTCACGCCTTTTTAAAGGGCCCCATTCAGAAAATCCCGAACCTCTCTAAAACGGACCATTTTAAAGAGAACTTCTTAGATCTGCTTTATGATTTCCAAAAAGTTCTCTCACGCCTTTTTTAAGGGCCCCTTTCAGAAAACCCCGAGGCTCTCTAAAAGCGGACCATTTTAGAGAGAACTTCGTACATCTGCTTTAAGATTTCAAAATAGTTCTCTCACGCCTTTTTAAAGGGCCCCATTCAGAAAATCCCGAGGCTCTCTAAAAACGGACCATTTTAAAGAGAACTTCTTAGATCTGATTTAAGATTTCAAAATAGTACACTCACGCCTTTTTAAAGGGCCCCATTCAGCAGGCGATTGACACAATCATGTGTTATTGCGACTTGATGGCTTAAACAGTTTTTTTGCCTTGAAAAGCTGATCTTAGAATTTGACAGCTGACTTATTACAAGTTGAAACGAAATGGTATTTTTAATTTCTGTACAAAATTTGTCAAATAACCAACCAGTTCATAAACATAAAATAATTTTTATTAATTAGGCCTTAAATATATATTTATTTTCCAACTTTAATTAAAAATTATTAAAAATACCTCACTGAGGTAATTAACCGAATATCGTCAGCTCACTTACTACAAGTTGATGCCACATATGCTTTTGACAATAAATTGTATTTTTAATAAAACATTTATTGCAAAACTGCAGAATAAAGGCTTAATTCATAAAGATAAATTTTTTGCTCATAAATTTCGTATTTGACAAAATTTTATAAAAAAAATGTTTAAATAACCAGCTTATAAACATAAAATATTTATTATGAAATAGGTCTTAAATATATTTTACCTTCCAATTTTAATAGACAAAGTGAAACCGCAAGAGAAGCAACTTTTACCTGCCACTAAAGGAAGCCGAACACTTTATATCAACTTGGCAAAATAAATATCGTAGACGAATTGTTGACGTTGACACCATAAATGATTGACAGTGGCCCCACTTGTCTATACATACTTGCAACCGGGGTGTATATTTTGTTCCCCGGTTAATTACTTGCCCCAAAATGTAAATTTTTAAAGTAATTGTGCGGAGAAATCATTTTATAACGTATACGCTTAATTACCTCACTGAGGTAATTAAACGAACTTGGGCATATGTTAATAAAATAATTAAAAATTCTGTTTCTATTTTGAAAATAAACTTAATAGTGGACAAGTTAAGCAAATTATTGTTCTTGTCAAATGGTACTGCCACAATGAAACGAATAAAATTGGAAGGAAATTTCGTTTTAAGAGTTTAATTTTTAAGGCAATTACTTATGTATATTGGGTAATTAAGCGTAATGCAATTAAAGGTGCAATTTTGCTTGTAAAAGTAAAATATTCAGGATTTAAAAATCGCGGGAAAAATAGTCGGAAAGTTATTTAAGCGTGGGGTAATTAAACGAGAGTTTTTTAATACTTAATTATGTCTGTACTGTGTACGTATGAAATTATAATTTAGCTTTAACGCATTTCGTCCCAGTGTTCGATTTATCGAACATTAAATTTTAAGCATTTTAAATATATTTTTTCTCTGTTTAGGAAAGTCTACGAACATATCATTTTTAATGAAAATATTTAAAAAAAATTTTAATAAAAATTAAAAAAAAATTTGGACATCTGATTCGTATCTTCTGGACCCAAATTACAATTTAACTACAAAGTTTTATAAACTGATTCGAAAAAAAATGTCTGGTACAATATGGGTTAAAGAAAAATATTCGGGCAATGAAAAGACTAACCAGTAACAAAAGGCCTTCCGCAAGGGTTTTCGTCTTGAAATTTTCACCGTTGCACATGCATTTTTTCATACGTCAACAACATCAACGGCATCATTATTATGATTAACAGTTAGTAATGGCAGGCAACCTTTAACTGTAAACAGCAACAACAACAACAACTAAGTAGTTATTCGGCACTCGTATAATAAAATACAACAACTTCACATAAAAAAAACAAAGAAAAGCAACTGTAAAACGCCATGTTCGTACGTCAATGGGAAAAGAAAATAAAAGACATGAAACAACATCTCAAGGCAAACAAATTCATTCATACACTCACAAACACTCTCGCACACAGACTCAAACGCACCAGCCTGCCATCACCATACAATACTTTTTCCCCCCGTGTTGTTACTCATACTTGTTGTTGCTGTTTTCTTGCAGTCTACTTTTATTTTATTTCTTTTCTTTTATTTTTACTCTTAAGAAAAGTTGTTTGGTTATTTGGTTATCCAACTCGGTGTCTCCAACATTTGCGTAGCCTCCTTTTCTTATGCAGCATCCATCATTTTTCTTTTATATTTTGCAAAGAAATCAACAAAATAAAACTAATAAACGCAAATTCCCTACGGAGTACCAAAAAAAAAAAAAAATGGGGAAAAAACACACAATTTGTTGTTTTATTGTGAAAATTTAAAGGCAATTGTCAATGCACAGTGGGATGAAACTGAGTTGTGGATGTACTCTAAAGGATATATATATTTAAATTTTTGATAATAATTTTAATGATTGATTCTCAAGAGGATTGGAAAAATTTTCTATATAAAAGAAAAAAAAAATTATATAGTAGGCGGTGACAAACAAAATACAAATAAGTACTGATGATGAAAATGTAGTGGCTTTCGAAAACATCTGATCCACTCTGCTGTGTAGTTGAATAATTAAAAATTAATGTTGAGTTGTTTGCCTTGTGCCCTGGAATATTTATCATGTCTTTCTGAATTTAAAACAAATAGTCAAACAATTACTGCCGTATTCATAAAAAAATATTTTGGGTTTATTAAGGGCTTATATGACGTATTTCTATAGGAAATTTGTCAAATAAACCTAAAACATATTTTATGAATACAACGGTTAGTCTATAAATCTTAATTGAACTCAATATATGAGTTCTCGTTGAGTTTTTATAGAATTTTGAAAATCTAGATCTACTATATAACGTTTGATGTAAACTGTTGTCCAAGCACTTTTTTAGTTATTCTATTTCATAAAAATATGTCCCATACAGTTTTTCATTTCATTCCGAATTTTAATAACTTGAACTCTTTCATAAAAGCCTCTAACTTCCTAATATCAGGTTCGAAGTCTTTGGAAAATATAAGTAAAATTAATTTTTTTTTTAATTTATTTGCCTATTAATTTATATTTTGTACCCTTTAGATATACGAGGTTTGTTCAAAAAACAGGGAGCAAATTACGGCACTCGATATCGAACGAAATTTGTATTTAAATTGTATGGAAATTTCGATCGATATCGAATGCGGTAATTTGGCCCCAGATAAATTTATAAATTTCCCGCACTATTTACATTCACCCCTATGGTGAATAACAAGGGGAATTTTTGTTCACATGAAATTTTTATTCCACTCGAAGGGAAAAACGGTATCGTGAATCTCTCGTGAGAAATTATTCCCGCTATCTCAGTTCTCAGTGAATGCAAAATATATAGAAGAAGACGAAAACAACATGAAAAATCAAAGAATTTGTGTTGAAAAATTTATGTTTATCCAATAATTTAAAAAAAGTATGGCTAAATATTTAATAGTCAAATAATTTGGATATATTTGGAAAACCAATTCAAAAACAAATTCAAAATATTCTTAATCTTTAGAAATGGAGCAACAAGTTTTTTTTTCTTGGACCAGCACTCAGGGGATGGCCCCTATATATATGCAATGCATTGCGCTGGAACTGAAAACGAGGGGATAGTATTGAGGGGACAGATTAGGAAAGATGAGACGATAGACAGCTTTTTTTTGTAGCTATTTCAACCTTTTTTACTTCGCCGGCTAATTTTTGCTACAGGGCCGACGAAGGTGGGTGCTGTTACTCTGCTTTTTAGTACATGATAGTGTCAGTCGCTGCCATTTGATGTTCAGTGACCAGTGACTATGCCTTCATCATTGAAACGGACTTGCAAAAACTAACACAACCACGAACTAACGCTGATCAGAAGAATTCAACACAAAATTTCATGACTCAGCGCGGGCTCGAACTCAGGACCCACCGCTTCATAGTCTCGTGTTCTACTACTTCAGCCAACAGCACCCACACCATAAGTTGAGCGAAGTGCACGAAACACATTCCTCACAGAACATAAATTTTCGTAATAAAGTTGCACAATTTGTAAACGTTGTTCAGGCGTAAGTCTTTCCATTATAAAATGCCAAACAATACTAAACAAAAATAACATGGCAGCATGACACAACTCACACGTGATCTGTCAAAAAAAGGGCTATAGAAAAAAGTATCTCTACTTGAATCACCCATTATGTCATTTGCTTAACAAATTTAAAATAAAAAAAAGTTATGTTGTTTCTCAGAGGTTGGTTTAGTTCTTCTTAGAGACATTTTTTCCCTCTGGCCCGATTCATCCCATTTACGAACTTGAACTGTGCTATCCTTCAAAATTTATTTCTACCAAATTTCAAAGATCTGCCCCTTTTCTTTTGAACTGTATGGTGATTCCCACAGAGGGACGGAAGGATATGACTAGATCGCCTTAGATTTCATCACTGATCGAGAATACAGGGTGGCTCAGAAAGACCGAAGTGGTGTGAATTCCTTATAACTTTTTTATTATAATTTTTTTCTCTTTTCTTTTCAGTGTTCTGTAAAGAAGACTTGGACAATTTGTAATGGAGCAATACACAACTGAACAACGTGCCCAAATCGTTGAAATTTACTTTTCAAATCAACGGTCCATTGTGTTGACTCAGCGTGCACACCGTCGTTTCGAGTAGAAGCAATTTTAATTGGCCTCCGCGTTCCCCGGATTTAACCGCTCCAAACTGTTTCCTTTGGGGTTATTTAAAAGTCAGAAGTTTATGTTAATAAGCCTAGGACTATTGAGGAATTAAAAACCAATATTCGAGACGAAATTAACAACATAACACCGCAAGTTTTGCGAAAGGTCATGGAAAATGTGTTGGAAAGCAGAAAATGGCCACCACTTGCGGGATAGCATTTTTAATAACTAACCTAAAAAAATATTCCCTATAAATTTACTGTATTTAAAAAACAAAAAATTAAAAAAATATGTCTTAAATAAAAAATTATAAGGAATTCACACCACTTCGGTCTTTCTGAGCCACACTGTACTTGATGGGGTCTGAGACCATTTATTTTTTGGAGGGTATAAAAAAGACAATCGATTGTAGCTATTTTGATAATTAAATATTTGAACAGACCTCGTTCCTATATACATATAATATACATATACCTATATATTTATAAATAAATATAAATATTGGGTGGCTCAGAAAGACCGAAGTGGTGTGAATTCCTTATAACTTTTTATTTAAGACATATTTTTTTATATTTTTTTAGCTTTAGCAATCAGCAGCCGATGGCTCTGGAAAAAGCGAAAGAGATACATGGAATATTGGGAATATTAATCGTCAGGGTTGGGGAATTTTGTACTAACCAAAAATGTAATAACTTAAAAAAATTAATGTGGCAACTTCTCATATTCAATTTTCGTTAAAATATTGGTTAAATAGTTGATATTCCTACTAACTAGCACCACTTGAAACAGTGGAAAAATTGAACAAAGAACGCTGATGTGATGGCGTAGCGGCCTCGAAATCAGTACTGATCCGTTCTGCTGGTTTGATGATAATTGAAAATATTCTTAATATTCCAATCTTAATATAAAAAAATAAATAGAATTTAAACAAATTCATTTATTAATAAAATAACAAAAAATAATTTGCAGTCATGCAGATTCGAACTTAAGCCCAAAAAAATTAACAATTTATGTATATATTTATAGTTTTTGATTCCAGTCGCTTGACACACAATCGGCCATTTGGCGTGTAAATGCAGCGAAAGCCATATAAAGTTTTCTATGTAAATGAAATGAATGCATGATGTGCCCACTGTGCCGTTAAGATCGTGAAGTGTGGACAATATGCTGTTGTGCAAGTGAGCCTCTGCGTGGCAACGGGGGCTGCATGTGTGTGATATTGTTTAGTTTGATTCGCATCGCATTGCTTTGACGACGCAATATTTTTTAATTTCATGCTCTTTTCTTTCATCGTTTTTGTTTTATCATTCGCATTGTATTGAAATTCCTTACAGTTCTGGCATATCAGTGAAAAATACGCGGCGGCCTGTTGTTTGGTCGAGAACCGATTTGTTCTTGTTATTTTTCTTGCCATCTCCTAGATACTGCAGTTGATTTTGAATCACCAACAAAACTGACAATAACAACATAAAGAACGAACTACATTCTACTGTCTGTGTAGGACAGTGAATTTAACAGCAGCAGCAACAACAATAAGTCGCATGCATACTTGTTGTTTTGTTTGTATTGTTCGCGTACTTTGTGTTTTTTTTAAATTGACGCAAACATAAAAAAAAACCTAACGAATGTTTGTTTGACAGCCGCTGATGAATAACTGAAATTGTGGGGTCTATTAAAAAGTGGGAAGTTTTAAAATCGTAATGAGCAAGTTGATACAATGAAAACCACGTTAGCAAAAAAACTGGCAACAACAAAAAGAAAAGTGGTGTTTACTATGTGAATACATATCTAAACACATACATGCATACATACACACGCAGTTGTTCTTACGTAGAATAGAATATCGCAAAATTGCAAACTCATTTGCACTACGTGTTCCGTAGAGACGCATTAAGCTTGTCAAAACAATAACATCAAAACAGTGCGACGTACGTACTTTTGTTTACTCGGCAAACCAAGAAAGGCGAATAAAGCAACAACAATAACCTGTAAAGAGCATACGAATGGAAACGATTAAAGAAACGAACGTAAGAGCAAAATTACGATTCGAAAATAACAAAAACCGGGCGTTGCCACATCAATGCCATTTCGTCTCCTTCTAAACTTCAAAATATTCTCCTTAATAGCGAAAGTTACTTCTTTAATAGCTAATATTTTCTTCTTATACCCATCAGGGTTGTCATTCATTGCGTGTACAATTACCACAATATTAATATTCGACTCCAGAAAGTGTATATATCCTGGTTCCTTATTAATAGGCAAAACGAATAAGCGATGCCCGTCTGTCTGTACGTGAAAACGGCTTTCTAAAGCATCAGAAAAATAAAATACTTCAGTTTTCAATTGATGTATTGGAATAGTCCTGAATGGATTATTGAAAATTAGCAAAATCCAAACTATAGTTTCAAGGCTGGAAAATGTAATCTTATTTTTGTTAAAATATATAACTGACTCAATCGAATTAATGTTTCTTTTAATTGAAACTATTTTATACCTCAGAAATAATAAAATCGCTATTAAAATCAAGCAAAATAAAAACCCGATTCCAGAATTGGACAAGGGAAATTTTTTCGGTACACCATATTAAACAATTAAAACAAATGTTTTCTTTTTCTTTGTTAATTAAAGATATTTAACTTTTTTGAAAGAAATTCATTATAAATCGGAAAAACCATAACAACAGTCCCAGAGATGGAAAATTCATATTAAATATTTGTAGATAAAAGTAACGAGCTAAATGTAATTTTGAATTTTTTTGTTAATTGACCCAATTTCATGCTTCAGGAATATATAAATAGGTAATAAAAATCAAATGAAATAAAAAATTGCAGGGTTGGACAGTTTAATTTTTTTTTTGGTACGAACCAACTAAAATAATTTGTTTCTTTATATATTAAACATATATGAGGCTTTTGAAAGAAATTCATTGTAAGTTATAAGTCAGAAAAACAACAACAAAAATCAATGAGTGTTCGAACTCACGGGCGATGTGTTAACACCTTTTTGTTTATTTATTTTATATTAAACCCACAAAAAACAAAGAGAATGCAAAGCAACAGACAAATGTACATACATACATTGTTATGTTTGTACATAAGCTACATACGTTGCTGTCTTGCTATCTCATTTTTATATATGTACGTATAACCACGTCACTATTCTCTTTGCTATGCAAAAGACAAAACCGAAGATCAACATAAAACACTTTTTTAATATTACTCCAAATTAATACTCCGAATTAAAACACTTAAATCTCCGCTCGCCGATATCGGATCGCCTTAACTTTTGGCCTAAACTCTTCGTCGAAACCCGCACTAGCGTTTTAATCCAAAAATTAATAAAATCGGCTATGAACTTCCGGAGAAAACCGCGTGGGAAAATTATATGAAAATCGCCCAATAATCACTTTCAATACCGACTGCCAAGCAACAACAACAAACAAACAAACTCTTACACTTACACTTGCGTATGTATTGAAACTGATAGTTTACTGCCCTAGAGGCGCGCATATACATAGATGTTAACACATCAAAAAAGTTTCAGAGCTGGAAATTGTAAACTTATTTTTTGTACGAAGAAGTAACCAGCAAAAACTATTTATTTGTTTGTTTTTTGTTAACTGATCCAATTTCATGCTTCGAAAAGTGCTGAATTGTTACTGAAAATCAAATAAAATTAAAGACACGATTTCTGGGTTGGACAATTGAAACTATTCTTGTACATAAAAAACACCAGCTTGTATAAATGTTTTCTTTTTCTTTATATATTAAACATATATGATGTGTCTGAGAAAAAAAAATATTTTTATTAGAACTAAGCAAAGCCAAAAAGACAGTTTCAGAGCTGGAAAATTAATTTTTTTTTAAGAATAATAAAATAACTAAAAAAAACTATTTTTTTTTATTAAACTTTTTTTTATATTTTAGCAAAATAATCAATTAGCATTGAAAATCAGAGATATCAGTCTAACCCTGGAACAATCCTTATGTATAATTCCAGACGTATGTCGCAGATTCGGCTCAGCGGAATAAAACAGTTTTACTTGCTTTTTTTCCTACATAATAAAGTCATGCCTGGCACGCATATTTGTGTATCTTAAATTATCTATTGCTACTAATTTAGTAAATTTTTCGAATACCTATACGAAATTCCTGCATAAAAGACGGCTTTATTAGCCTTTTAGACTTAATTTAATTGAGCAGCAAACACAATTGTTTGCCACTTATCTTGTGGAAATTGCACAGGGAATAACAAACCTAAAGACGCCCTTTCACCCATATTTTTTGCAGAGTATAACAACCCACCATGATAAAAAGTAACGCTCTGGCAACGCTGGCCCCGCCATAGAACTACTACGAAAGCTTCTACTATTACTACTGGGTGTAAATTTAACAGTACGTGTGTGTGTGTGTGTGTGTAAGTTTGTTTGTGAATTGCTGTTGTTTTTTAGAATTTTCTTCTTTCTTCATTTCAATTCAATAACAAAACAATGGGCAAAAACATGAAGCAAAAAAAAAACGCTGTATAATGACCTTCAGTCAGCGCCGTTAGCAGAGCAGTTAAAGCGGCGTAGCCGAGACGGTTGTGTTGGCAGTGCCGTAATTGTGTGCGATGTGATTTTTTTATTTATTTTCTTTTTTTGTTTTTGTTGTTTAGTGTAATAAGAACAAGAAAATAATACAAAAGCATGGCGCAACCATAACGGTAATTTGTTGTTACGCTTCGGGTAATTGAGGGGGATGTTGTTATTGTCGATCAAACTAAGAGAAATTAATAAAAAAAATAACAAAATCGAATAGATTTCTATGCAAATCGAAACATTTTGTATGCAATAACAATTCCGTAACAGTGTTTTCTAAGATAAACAAAAAACGGTTTTACGTTAACAATTTAAAAATAGAATAGTTTTGGTATATTTTTATGCATTTATGCAAAAAAAAAAACCAAGGACTGAGTTCCGTTCGTTTTCTGTTTTAAAATGTGACCAATAAAATTAATAAAATTTTTTGCGAAATGTACAAACGAGTGGGTACATTCATTTAAGTTTCAAAATTTATTGAAGTTGTACATCCATACGTTCATGTTTTTGTAGATGTGTCCGCATGTTGTTGTTACCTAACATTTTTATTGTTTATTAATATTTTTCAGCTCTTTTGTTTTAAATTTGCCGCCCTGTTACCCGCAACAGTGTGCCATAATGTCATGAAACGGAGTAAATATGTGTTATTAAAATTCATGTATCAGTGACTCAAAATTACAGTGACAAAAAATCAGTTAGGAAACGATACACACGTGCCTGCAAAACCAATAAACGATATTTAAAAGCCGAAGATGGCCAGACGCCCATAACTGAATTAAATAGACAAGTAAGAACGATAAAATCTTAAATTCCCTCCAAATATTTATTAAATAAATTAAATATTTTTCACCTGCTGGGCCAAAGTTTCTTTAGGACATTTCTGTGCCTCATTTTAAAACTCTATTTTGACAGGGTCACGCCAGGAAGGGCCTCGGGGTAAATAACTCACATTTTGTCGTAAAAACTAAAAAAGTAAATTTTTGGGTTAAATGAGCGTAGAAAAAATTATTTTATAGGGTATCTTAGGGGCAATTCTTAAAAATTTAATTTTTAAGAAATGCAGACTTAATGCTAGAGTTAATGTCGACGCCGTTGACGTCGTTTCAACGCCGAAAAAGTTGAAATATATTGAACTTTTACGGCGTTGCAACGTGTTGAGGTTAACTGCTCTCATACAATTTCATACGATTCAACTTTTTTTTTTGACATTTGACGCCGTCGACGACGTCGACATTAACTCTAGCATAAGGAATACAATTTGATTTGTTAAATATTTACATAATTTTTCAATGCAATATGTTACTTAAACGCCCACAAAAGGAGGCGGGGTCCAAAAATGAATTTTTCTGCACTTTGGACCTTTTTTGACATAAATATACAGGGTGTCTGGTGGCAGATTTATATTTTCAAGCTTAAATAAAAAACGTAATAATTGACACAAAGTTTTATTGCGAGCATCGAACGATAAAATGGAAATGCGGAGTTTATTTTTTAAAGAGTGTGTCATCCAGATATCTTCCGTCGAGTTGAACACACTGTTAAAAACGGAGCCACACACTGCTCTGCGCCACACACTGCAGGAAGCCTGGTACAATTGAGCTGATTTCTCGACGAATATTTTCCTTTAAAGCCACAAAAGATTGGGAATTGTTATTATAAACCCTCTCTTTGAGGTACTTCCATAAAAAAAAATCCATGGGAGTTAGATTTGGGGAGATCCCTCGGCGGCCTTGGGATGTCCCCAAAGCGACTGATCAGTTTTTAGGGGAAATTTTTCCGAAGCAAATTCATCGAATCTCTGACTGTGTCTGCAGTCGCCCCATCCTGTTGAAACCACGTGTGTGAAGAGTACGATGGATGAGCTCGCAGGTTTGGCAAAAAGAATTCCGTAATCATGCGTCGATAATTTTCACCGTTGACATTCGACGACTGGTCTCAGGAATTTTCGAAAAAAATTTTCCAATTATCTCATGCGTGGATAAGGCACACCAAACAGTTAACCTGGGGCAACGCAATGGTTTTTGTTGATTCAATCGAGGATTGGGGGTTCTTGGAGACCAGTAATGGCAATTTTGCTTGTTGACGTGGCCGTTTAAGTGAAAATGAGCCTTGACTCTCCAAAAAATGGGATTTAAAGTGCCCAAACGCTCCAACATCCTTTCACAAAAATTTTTGCAAAAATCAAAGTCACTGGCCCTGGGACATTCATAGCCGAAACAGTTGAGCGGAATCTCTGCACCCACGAACGAATTAAATTTACACTCGGTGCATCACTTATTCGCCGAATATCGGATATATCGTCAAGCGATTTTATCCCGGTTGTTGACGATTTTCAAGATCTCATTGATCTATGGAATTCATCAGTAAAGAGGCTTAAAAGTCCACATTTGAATCGGGAAATCCAAGTTTGGTAGAACTCGTTGAATTAGTTTTGGACGATTCAGTCAAAACGTTTAAAATTTATCAGCGGTTCAAATACTTACACACACATACAAAAATAGCGACAGGAGCAGTCAGGTAAGTCAGAACGTCGAGATGTGATGAAAACTCGAGTTTTTGGCGAATGCGATAAAACCAATAACTTGTAGGTGCTGTTGGCTGAAGTAGTAGAACACGAGACTATGAAGCGGAGGGTCCTGAGTTCGAGCCCGCGCTGAGTCATGAAATATTGTGTTGAATTCTTCTGAGCAGCATTAGTGCGTGGTTGTGTTAGTTGTTGCCAGCCTGTTTCAATGATGAAGGCATAGTCACTGGTCACTGAACATAATTGGCAACGACTGACACTAGATATCATGTACTAAAAGCAGAGTAACAGCACCCATCCTCGTCGGCCCTGTAGCAAAAATTAGGCGGCGAAGTAAAAGGTTGAAATAGCTGCATAAACAACTGTCTATCTTCTCATCTTTCCTAGTCTGTCCCCTCAATACTATCCCCTAGTTTTCAGTTCCGGCGCAATGCATTGAATGTATAGGGGTCATCCCCTGAGTGCTGGTCCAAGATAAAAACAAATAACTGTCCGATTTTTAGAATAAATTTAAATTTCTTAGCAGGAAGAAGAAACTTAATTTTATTTCGTTACCTACGTTAATAGTCTAACAAAAAGTTTAAAATTTCCAGCTCTGGAGCAGTATGATGTCTGGATTTCTTTCAGAAACGTCAAATATCCTTAATATACAAAGAAGGAGAAAGAGTTTCTTTTAGTTGGTTACTTTTATGTACAAACAAAAATTTCAATTGTCCAACTCTGGAATCGTCTTTTTGATTTTCTTTGATTTTTTATACAAATTCAATGCTTTCTGAAGTATTTAATTAACAAAAAAAAAATTTATTTTGGCCAATTACTTTCATATATCAAATATAAGAATAAATTTTCCAGCCCTGAATTTTTGCTGATTTTCAATAGTAATCTATTTAGGGATAATTCCAATATATCAATCTAGGGCCGAAGACTTTAGCATTTCTGGGGACTTTGGAAAACCGTAGAGACAGATGGGCGTCGCTAATACGACTTCTCTATTCATAAGAACCTTTTCACTATTTTCTCAAAATAAATAAATAAGAAAAAAACGGGAGCCCATTTCATGTCTGTGTGTGAAACCAGACACAAGATTCAAGTAATAGACAATAGTATGTAATAACAATGTTGGGCATGGAATCGGCAATTTGATTTTAACGTTTTCGCCCCACTGTATATTAAACACAGATATGAAAAAATATATGAAACCAAAAGCAAAATAAAACTTATTTCGCAACTTTGTTTTATTAGTCAACAAACACACGGTGGGGAAGAGGAAAGCAAAACAAAACAACTCTCGGGTTTGTGTAGAAGAGGTGTGCATGCGTGTATGGGTGTGTGTGTGTGTGTGTGTCTTTGCATATTCGTGTTTGCAAAACTTTGTTCACTGAGTTGTTTGTATTGTTATTTTCTGTTTAAGTTTCATGCTTGTATTTGTCAAGCGCGCGCATTTTGTTTGTTCAGCCATTACAATAGTTTTGAATGTTTTTGCTGCTGCCATTGTTGTTGTTGTTGTAGGCTTGTTGTATTTATTTATTTTGTTTGTTTGTTTTTATTATTTATTTGCCCTCAAACATTTGCAATTTCAACGTTTCTACCCCCTTCATTAAGACAACATTGTTGAGTAGGAAAAGCGTGCAGAAAGAAATTGCACTCCTCACTTCGGCTGCTACACAAACAAACAGCATTTACTAATACACCTGTCCTGCTGACGTCTTGTGCTCACACACACACACACATACATACACCTTCTCTTTGTTGATGTTGTTTTATATTTATAAATTTGTGTTTCTTTATTCTTGTTGTTTTGTTTTATTGTTGATTGTGGCAAACAAAACATAAATGCCTGTACATATTATTTTTCATTTCCGCTTTTATTCTTGTTCTGGTGTGTGTTTGTGTATGTGATGACGCGTTTGTGCGAGTTCATTAAAACAAAATAAACAGAAAAAACTAGCAAAATTTAAGAACTTAAATTTATTTCCTTATCTAGTGTCGTACGTAAAAACTGAATCGCGTTGTTCAGTTGTTTAATCGCTGCAATTTTAGTCACATTTTTTCGAATAAAATTAGAGCACGTGTTGATAAAATATACAGACACAGTGAGACCAACAGGTTTCCTATTAATAAAGTTGGCAGCAAACCAACCGTTGGAAAATGGTGAGAGTTGAAAAAAAATCAATTCTAGCTAAAAATTCCTGTGGCGGAAAGTCAAAAACGTTTGACTCTAGTTCCATTATTTCCCTGCAAACAGCTTGATTCGAAATATTATTTCCCATTTTCGAACTTAGATGACATTTTTCGTAGAAAGGTTTATTCGGATAAGTTCGAGGCAAATATTGTAAAGTCACCACTCATCGAAATGTGTTGTGAAATGACATTAAAACCAAACATATTTTAGGGGATCTTATTTTGAATTTGTAGTCAAGTGATTGAGAAGTTTAAAAAATATCAAAGATAAAACAAGAGCTTAAATAAACACTCGCCTCACTTATAAAAAATTTAAATTTTATAAGACCAAAAGAAAAGAAGTAAAATTAATAGTGAATGTTTTTTATTAGTCGAATGTTTTTTTTAGATTAAATTTCCTACTGTTTTTTTTTAACTCGGACCAGCAATTACATATGCAGCGCATTATACCGCAACTAGAAAGGAGGGGATAGTATTGAGGGGGTATCGGTGGAGGCTCCCTACAGTGGAATGGGAACTCCTTATTATAGAGCGCACAACAGGCCTATGAGGCCTAGGTGTAATCCAGGACGGATTGGGATGCTTATGCCCCTCTTTTTCAACCTAACCTAACCTAAGCTAGTATTGAGGGGGCCGATGAAGGAAGATGAGAAGATACAGAATTGTTTTCTTTGTAGCAATTTCAAGCTTTCACTTTGCCGACTAATTTTTTCGTAGAGGAGCGACGAAGGGGAGTGCTGTTCCTCAGCTCTTTAGTACATGATAGTGTCAGTCGATACCAATAATTGTTCAGTGACTAGTGAACATCAGGCTGCCAACAACTAACACAATCATGTACTAATGCTGATCCTAAGAACTCGACACAATATTCATGACTGAGCGCGGTTGAACTCAGGACTCTCCGCTTCATATAGCCTGGTGTTAACTACTTCAGTCAACAGCAAGTTAAAAATTATTTCACAGGCTCTAAGTTGGAATCTGCGGTCTGCACATCATTTTTTATTAAGTTCGTCAAATTCTAAGTTTTAATAAGAGTAGAATATTTTGAATATTTTCTTATTTTTAATTATAATAAAAATTAGAATTTCACCAAATTCATAAAATATAAATTGCAGATCGCAGATTCGAACTTAGTACCTATTAAATAAGTTCCAACTTAGTCATTTAAAATTAATTGTAGTTTGGAACAAAATATTATGTGATAGTTGCAATTATATAAAGGGTGTTTTTTTATGAAGTTGACCTTTGTGCAAAGTAGTCGTGGTGGCCATATGCCCGAAATTATATTTAAATGTTAAATGACAAAGAAATTATCTACCAAATAAAAAATTTTGTTTGGCCATTTCATAATTTGGCATGTGTTTTATTTAAATTTCAAATCAGCAAGCTCTTATAAAAACACCCTTTATAATATAATTTAGGGGTCAGCATGCGTAAATGGATCTTTTCGAAAATGCTCACAGCTGCGCATCACATAAGCGAACCGTGTTAATCTATCAGTGTGAGGATCGTGGGTTCGATATCCTGCTTAGACTCTGTTCCGTTTCACTAAAATAAAAATATCAGTTTGCAGTGCCTTCTAATCTCTTACTTTCGAGGTAAATTCAAAATTCAATTTTTTTATGCGCTATAGATTGGTTTCTCAAAAAGAGTACAAAAACTCTATCAGATATGTCAAACATATACAAAGTTGATATATTATACTTAACATCAAGTACGAACGGTCATCACTCGACTATAAAGAAATAATTTAAGTATGGAAATAAATTAAGGTAATATTTAATTTTCAATAATTCATTCAACTTGTGGTTACTAATTATTATTCATTTATATGTAGATTAACAAAATAACACAATTGCACACTATAAAAATAACCTTTACAATACAATACAATTTCAATAACGTTCTAATACGCACTTGGTTTTCTTTCAACATATGCGGTGCATATTTACATACACACAATGCAATTTAATACATATATAAAAATATAACAAAAACAAATAGGTAGAAGGAAACAAATTTGTACGTACGAGTGTAGAGCAGTCAACTACTAATAACTAAACAAACAAAATACAAGGCATTTCACCGGCCAACACACATACTCACACTTGCTTAGTGGTGGTGAAGCGAAGGGGAGGGGAGTAGAGAACAAGCAACATATTTACAAATATGCATACAATCACACAATTTACTCAAACTCAATAACAAACGAATAAGAAAATAAATCAACAAACGCGTGAAATTACGGCAAATTGCACTTTGGCCTGAGCGCGCTTGAACAAAAGAAAATGAAACAACAATAGCAACAACAACTAACTAACTCATCATCATCACTCACATTCACATACTAATTTACTTACTTACACACATCCCCTACATACAATGTACATATTTATGTGCGTAGTTGCAATATTGTAGTTGTAGACATCGTCATTGCAGACGACGACTTTAACAAAACAAGCAAACAACAACAACAATTTGAACAGCAGCAACGAACAAGAAGAGAAATACACCCCAAACTAAAATAAGCGCCAGTGGTAAAACATTTAACAACCCACCAGCTAAACAAATACACCGTTTTTATTCTTAAAAGAAATCAACTTCAACAACACCAACAACAGGAACAGTCGTAGTTAGTGGCAGCAAAAAAGTCCAAAACAAAATAAAAACATATGAAAATTCACCATCATAAACTTGGCACCCAACCCACCATCACCACCACCACCGCCACCGCCACCACCCATTTTAACAATCATGTTTTCTTACCTTAAAAAATAAATAACAACTAATGGAAAAATATTAAAAATAAAAAAACAAAATATATTATGATTGTGGGTTTAGTTGTTGTTTTTATTATTGTTGTGTAGTGGTAAACAACAAAACAATTTCTTATTCTTCTCGCACTACTATTGCATGCTCTACAATGTTGCCACGACTACAAAAATTTTGTTGGAAGTAAAATGTAAACATTTTTATTTCGGTTTAAAAACTGTTTGCTTTATATATAATTTAACTACATATTTTACGGTATGGTTTTCACACTGTTGTTTAGCTTTAATTAAAAGTTTGGCAAAAAGGTTTGAGAATTCGACTCAACGTTTTTATAATTTTTAAATTGTTTGATTAATGTTATTTTGATTAAGCCAGACAAACCTATAAATCTCTTCAGCGTGTGTTTAATAATATGTGCGCATATTACATTTTATTGATTTAAATTATATTTTATTAAAAATGAAATATACCAAGAATTATTCAATAATAAAAAAGCAGAATTATTTTTCAGCAACCTTGCAAAACAATTTTCAAAAACTAGACAACAACAACAACATGAATTTACAAGGGAGTTTTCTAAATTGCTTATTTTCGCTCTACTTCTTACTATTTGTTTATATAGTAGATACATATTTTTAGTCTGAAAATTATTTTTAATTTTTGTTTATATGTAATGCGTAATTTTTGCTACATATACATACACTCAAATATTCATTTGTTTTTTAATTGAATTTAATATACATACATACATATGTGTTATCTGTTTGTGTAATCAGTAGCACTATCAGTTATAAAATAATTTGTCTTGTATTGTGTTGTGATAGGTAGAAGTTTAAATAAAATATATTTAAATAAAATTAAAATTTTATAAAATACCACTCTAGATGGTGGATATCAACAATTTAAAATTAATTTAATAAAAATCCTTTCTAATAGTTTTTAAAATTTTTTAAACTTTTCACATATCTGCAAAAGTTTCTCCAGCGTGTTTATTTTCTCTAGGTTATTTGAATTTTTTGAGATTTATTTAGTTTTAAAAATACTTTAGCTAAAAATTTTATGCGTTTTGATTTTAGCATGTCTTAGAATTTTACCAAATTTTTTTAATGCCACTTTTATCTAGTCTTTACAAGTTTGTAATGTTAGTGTTAGTAGTTTTGAAATTGGTGTGCTCATTTTTATTTAATTTGAAAAAATGAAAACAACACATACATATATTTATATGCAAATATTTTATATGTTATAAGCCTAACTCATAAAAAATATTTTATGTTTGTAAACTGCTTGTAGGACAAATTTGTTATAGAAATTTTGCAAATAAAAAGTTTATAGGCATAAAATATTTTTTATGACTTAAGGTTTTATAACACAATAATTTTAATATGTTTTGAAATTAAAAAATATACGCATAGCCAATGAAACTAGCTAAGACTAACCAAAAAAAAAATATTATTATTGTAATAATAATAAAATACAAAATCGATCAAGAATAGGCTGGTAATTTCGACTAAGTCCACTCTACTTTATTCATCTTTCTACTGCACCTGTTTGCTTATACACATAAAATGAAAAATTCATAAAACTTATTTTTTGTTTATTAAAGACATATTGAAACAAATTTTCTACAGAAATATGGCAAAGAATCAGCACAGACATAATCAGATATAGCAATAATGACAGATGTCAGAGGCCCGTATCAGTTTTTGTTTTAACCCCTTTTTGTGAAGAGCTAAACTATAGATGGCATCCTGAAAACAATGTGTGTGAAGAAAAAAAATATACATTGCCCAGTATTTTTATAAAAAGGTAAACAAAAGAAATAAACTAAAACGTGCTGTGTAAAATATTTTAATTTATTATAAAAAATATACATAATATTGCATTAAATTTGTGTGCAGAAAAGCATCTAAGTGAAATATCCACATAAGATGTGAATAAAATAAAGTGGCGGCTAAGGAGCACCCATTAAAAACATATATTGCCAATCGAATCATCTAAAGCTAATGCTCCAAATGCCGCAACAAGAGCTCTTAAAATCAAAATTCAAAGTTTGGGAAATAACAATAATTCATTAAGTGCAAGCAAAAACCACAATTTAGCAGCTCCAATATCGTATGGCGATATTGCACGAACAAACAAAGAAATTACTGATGCGCTGCTTCTGGTATTTTAATAAATAATAATGACTGAAGAAAACAACTACTGAAGAAATGTCGGTGTATACTAACAATCCCACAATGTCGCCAATCTCAACAACAGCCTTCCGGAGCTAAGTGGTGGTACCTTAGCGGCTTGTAACGACGACAAGATTTTTAATGGGAATGCTAGCCATAGCACTATTATAACATATTCTCAAAGTTGAACTACGTTGTAACAAATCCTACACGAAATGTAATATCAACTCAATGTGATGCAAAAATTGGTGATGGTAATATTAATTTGGTCAATGATACCACGACATCTTTTGCCGCAGAAGTTAATACCAAAGCCGCGCCGTTGGAACAGTATAAAAATTGTAATTTGCATCAAAATGCTAATATTCCAACACTGCAACACCCATAAAAGGGTGGAAAATTATTCCACTACCACTTCCACAATTGCTAGCACTTCAGCTAGCACTTTTTGGCTTCGTTGAATAGTAACAGTTTAGATCAACAATATCCTGCCCTAGAGAAAACAGCCAAACGCCATAGTTCGGCAAATGTAACCATGATTGGAACGGCAACAAATGCCGGCAATCAAAAATCCTTTAAATTTGCGGCAGCTGCTAAACAACATGAATACAACTAATGTCGCCGAACAGCATATAAACTCAGCCTAAACTACCGCAAATACAACAAAGACTAACAATGCAAATCCAGCGATATTATTATCCAGCAGCAATATAATTGCAAAGAAAAAAGTCCACTACATACGTCGGCATGCAATATAGCACTAATAACCCAACAACAGAAAATAATATCAGATAGTTGTGCGATTAACGCAAATGCAATTAATGTCACAGCAATAAGCAGTTCGTCGTCCATAGCAGGAAATCCCAAAAAGGCTAAAAAAGAACGAAAGCAACAACTGCAGCAGTAAATTCAACTGGAAAGCTGCCGGTCCAAACAGAGTGTTTGAATCAAAATAATAATATTAATAAATAACCTTTCAAAACACAACTGAAGTCTTCAAGCTCATCGCACCTTTGATCATTTACTACTTAGCAAATAGTCTGCCTGTAATCATGCTTAACGATTATCGTAATACTGGCAGCTGTGCTGCTGACAATCAATTCACATTTGGGGATTTCAACGAAGAAAAGAAGAGTTGAAAATGTTTGACGATAACAACAATACTCCTTCTTTAGATAATAATCACGTTGAAATCCAATCGAATTAAGAGCAAGACACAAATGAGCATAAACATTCTTCGAACATTAAATGATTAAATGCTTTAGTATATGGGCGTTTCCAGAAAAAAGTCCACCTTGATCGAAAAATTAAAATTTAACAAACAGATATTTTCCTAATGTATTATAAAGGAGAAACTTCTAAAATAAATTAAATTTAGGAGCTTAAAGCTTTCTTTTGTTGGGATGGTGAAATACTGCTACAAGCTACAAGTTTGAAGTTCTCGTTTTTGTAAGTGTTTCTTAACTTCAAGGGCATTTTCTCTTTATAATTAACATTCCTAAAATCAATTTCATAATAATACTCTTATTGCAAAACTGTTGCTACAAAAATATTTAATCATAAAACAAATGCAAAAAATATATATAGTATTTTGTAGTTTTTATATAATTTTCTAATATTTATGTCTTTTTCGCATTTTTTTAACATAATAAAATAAAGTGGAAATTTTAGTAATGTAACGCCAGTAACGTAACGCCAGACCAATTTTCATAAAAGAAAAAAAGATTTGTTCAATTTATAACTTGGAAAATAAATGTATATTGGTCCAAAACCTATAAAAAAAAAATTTGATTAAAAATACTTGCCCAATTCGCAGAGTTCAACAATTTTGTTATCAAAGTCAAATCGCACTTCCGTTTTTTGTAACGTAACGCCAGGTCACTTTTGAAAATGGAAATGCCCATATACACTTTTGATTAAAAAATAAATTTAGTTTAGTACTTACTTTTAAGGGAACAAAGTTGTTTAGAAACAACTTTCCCCATTTTTGCTAGATTTTTTCAAATAAATTATGATAATGACAAGTATGATGAAATTTGTTAATTTTTATCTATATTTTATTAATATATGTGCATATTTTCTAAATTAAATAAACTTTAGTCATTAATGAATAAATAAATCAACAATTAAAAAATTACATTCTTAGACTTTGTTGTTATTCCGAATATGTAAAAAGGATATGTGTATGTACTATACATAAGAATATAGATGTGATATATGTTATCATATTTACAAAGTACCTACTACAACTAAATTAATAAACATATTATAAATATATATGTATATATATATATATATATATATATATATATATATATATATATGTGGATATATAAATATGTATATATATTTTTTTAATTTTAACAAAAATTATGTCTATGAAAATTTAAATTACATAAGTGAATTACGGTGGCGCACCAACGGGTGTGCACGATGCTTACGAACGTGACCACCTAATCCAGAGGACTGCTTACAGGCACTGCCGCATATTTTACACCGAATTTTTAACATCGGAATGGAGAAAACTATCATGGTACAAACTTTACATACACTGTAAGGGAACAAAGAAAACAATTAAAATTTAGTTTTAATTGAATTAATGGTAACAATGAATTTAAACGAAATTAGGAAATGGTCAAAATTTTAGTTTATGTAAAGCTTTTTTTTTTCTTTTTTTTTATAAAGTTATAAGGTTTTCATTACCTTTTTAAATAAAGCCATTAAAAGATGTTTCCACATTGCGCTGTGGAATTTCATAATTTTATGAACTATTCCAGCATAATCTTGTCCATAATCTCGTAGTGGATGACTAAAATAGTAATCTGAAAGCATATAAATTGTTATTAACTCTGAAAATTGTTCTGTAAATAGTTATGAGTAATTATTTATGAAATTATTGTTAAATTTGAAATTATATACAACTTGTTAGTTAAATTTAATTTAATAACATTATATATTGGGCTATCGTAAGTAAAAAGCAATAGGTGCCTGTTTGCCCTAACTCATTATTATTTTGAGATTTTTGTATTTTTTGATACATAAGATGTTCTTCTACCGAAATATACAAACAACTTTGAATCAGATAAATAATGAGTTAGGACCTTTCTATGTTAAGGTAACGATATGTATGGATACGTAACTCACTCTTCCAAACGTATCTTATAGCCAAGATAAATACATAGTGATTCATTCATCTGATATGCCACAGGTTTCGCAACTGATATATCCACAACTTTGACAATGTATTGCAATTTTCTGTTGGGATCCAAACATTATTCCTTTATAATCAACATTACATGTTTGGAATATTTTCTTGGATTCCAACAAGCAAACTGTTAACGGGTAGGTTAAACATTGTGTTGGCCATCTTCAATTTCTACTATTTACTGCATTTGTTTTGGCTTAAATTTACTTTAAGTACGCATATCCGATTAAAATAAAATTATTCCATATTGTAGAAAAATCAATTTTAAAAAGAAAGTGTTAAATAAAAAAATTCGCGGAAAAGTATATATTCGGAGTTGCGGACGCATAAAGTTCTATAAATGCGGAAGCATTCTCTTAGTAAATTAAGTTGAAGGTGATTGTGCACTAACACCGTCAGTCCCACAAATTTTTTTCTTTTTTATTGGCTTTGCACCAACCGAGGAAAATACATTTCTGTAAGCCATTATTCTGCATAAATAGCATTGAAAGCCGCTGTTCGACATCATGGATGAGACAATTATTAATTAAAAAACCTTTCGTATGATACTCGTATTGTTGCACTAGATCAAAAATTAACTAAGAGAATAATACTTGTGCATTTATAAAACTTTATGCGTCCGTAACTCCGAAAGTATACTTTTCCGCGAATTTTTTTATTTAACACTTTCTTTTTAAAATTGATTTTTCTATAATACACTAAATTTTCGTTTACATCGGGTGCATTGTTAAAATAAATTTGCTCCCAAACCAATATGTGACTGTGTACTTGGATATATTGTTAAGGGTTGGTTTTCGTAATTGACATACTTGATAACTTTCACAATTCATAACAAGTTAAATTTTGTCCGATTGTTAATGAAGAAAACCAACCCACAGCACTTCCAAAAACACAAGGCACATTAATTAACACTTTTTTGCACACACTTATATATTTCACACTTACCTTGTCGGGTTTTTCGGGAACCGATGAAGCCTTTCGAAGTCCTGGCAACCAACTATACACTTCCGGCTCCTGAAATATAAAATAAGCATTAATATTTAATTTAATTAAAAACTTTTTGTAAAATTAATACTTACATTTTTTTGGATTCTTGTTCAGGTGCTCTCTATGAAAAAAAATTTTACATTAGAAAAATACAAATAAATATCCGCACATGTACTTACCAGTTATGATCTCTTCCCACACAATAACGCAATCAACACTTCCGATGCAAAATCTAATTCACAAGTTAAGTAAAAAGGCGCAAATTTGTGCATTTAAGTAAAATTTTGCGCCTTTTTGCTTAAATTTTTTTACTAAAATAAAATATTTTTTCTGACGTTTAACCGGCTAGAAGGACAGAGAAAGAGATACATCAAAAATATCTTTCTGTTCTTTAATTAGGAAGGGGTTAAATGGTATTGCCATTTGGGATGCCATTTGTCAATTTTATGCCCGTTTGATATGGCCGGAATTTTCAGTGTCCAATCTGTCTAATTTGTGGAATCAGTTAATAAACATTAAATATTTTTTGTCAATTAAGGTAATGATGATCAGCGTTGCCAGATCTATGATTTCATATCATTTCAATAGGTAATTGAACACTTGCTGTTTAGCTCTTGTCGTCAGAATATTGCAAACATTTAAATGTGCTTAAATAAATTTTCCGGTAACTGTATTGCCCAGCAATAACTATTAGGTTGCATATGCTTATTTAAAGCATAGCCATCTGGCGTAGAAACGTAGTATTTAAAACAACTAATTTTAATTTATAAATATGTAAATTTCCATAAATGAATTATTTTATGAAAATATATTGTTCTAATTTTTCAGCCTTTGAATTATTATTTTAAGTAATAATATTGAGCTGGAGGCTTATTTTAATAATATAATAACTTTAAAAAATTTTTTTTATTTTTTTTTTATCAATATTTACACTGGATATCTTCTTCAGGATAACAATTGAAATGTAATTATAATTTATTCATTTATTAATTATTTATTTCTTATTAAATTCTTCTGGTTTCTTGACCTCTTTTTAATTATTATTGTATTCTGATATTTTTAAGCTTAAGGTCTCTTTATTTTAATTTAATTTTTAATTTCAATATTTCGTCACTCCTTTGTGTGACTTCTGCAGGAAATTAAGTATTTTATTTTATTTTAAAATAATTAATTTCCTGAAGCAGTCACACAAAGGAGTGACGAAATATTGAAATTAAAAATTAAATTAAAATAAAGAGACCTTAAGCTTAAAAATATCAGAATACAATAATATTTATTTCTTATGATTTTTTTTTTAATTTTCTTCTTTTATAAAAGAAGAGTAAGTCCCGGTTTACACTATGCAACATTTATTGCAGCAACTCTTATTTTGTGTGAGAGTGCTGAAATAGAAATATATACCATTTGTATTCCATTCTCGCACTTCCTCGCTAAATACTGAAGAGTTGCTGCAACAAAAGTTGCAAGTGTAAAAGGTTACTAAGAGAAAAACAAACTGGATTGGAAATTTAATTTTAAAAATAACGTTTTTGATCCACGTCTTTCATGAGCAAATCAAAAACCCTGGAACAAACGAATTTCACGGAAAAGCCCATGATTTTATGAATAACCTAGTAATTAAACAAAAACACATGCCTTTAAATATGAATCATTTATTTTTTGTTTGTTTAGTTTTGCATTTTTGTTATAAAAATACTTTTATGGCAATACTGTCCGCTCAGGTTCATATTTATGTGTGTGCAAGTGCGGTAGTGTTGCATATTAGCACGGACATTTTAGATAAAGCTCACAAAATAACAACAAAAAAGGAAGAAGAAAAAACAATAACAAAAACCCTAAAACCAATTGCAGTCATACATCAAAACAACGGCAAATGTTATTAAAAGAGCACAACACAATAAAAGAGAGGGAGTGGTAGGTAAGTGACTAATAATTCAAAGTATGTCGTTCATTTGATATGCTGCTGGTGGGAAAGAAGTAGTGCACTGTAGTGGCAAATAAAATTGTAAACAAAATAGAAATTAAGTAGAGAAAACAAAAAAGAAACAGCGCAGACACACAAAAAACAGATTACAATATAACCCCCAAAAGAAGTTTGGCTGACTAACTGACTGACGATTATCATCATTATGATAAATATGAATTTAATGTTATTGTGTGTAGAAAGCAATTGTTTTGTATTCGTACTGCGTTTGAAGATGTCACAGCTAAAAAGATATACAAAACAACACTTTTCTTTCCCTAACTATAAATCATTAAGGAAACCAACCGAGTTATGAAAGTGTGGAGCATAAATATGCTCTAATGATCATTACACTCACCTGGTTTTTATTATGTTTTTTATTTTCCAAAAACAGATGATTTTTTTAAAAAACGCATGCAGGCATGCAAAAGCCATTTTATCACCGATCTTTTCTCAAATAACGTCCAAAAGTGTACTTTTATTCGTGTAAAATTCATCTGTTTGAATTTCACATATTATCACACACACGCACACAAGCAAATGCATAAGTATGCACGGACATGTACATATGTACATGCACTTTTAATTTCTAAAAGACTCTATCTCACTTGGACTATTTCTAACGCTCCGTTTAAAGTCCGAAAAGATACTGAAGTTATTTGCTAAACGGACAGGTCAATGTGCCAAAATTATTTCTCTTCTTTATTTTCACCATCATCCTATTTTGATAGCCACTAGGTGTCAATTATAAATTCCTTCAAGGTTGTTGTATTGGCTAACTGAAATACACCTGCATATCATCTAGCAATTTTAAAATATGTTTAAGGGTTGATGGAGCAAGATCATTAAAAAACGATATAACGAAAAATTTTAAATCGCCAAATCGAAAATTTAATTAAAAATGTTAATTTGAAATTAAAAATGGAACTGTTACAATTAAATTTTATATACTTTAATTTTTCATTTCCTGAAGATGTTAACAAGCTGTTAACGAAATATCGAATAAATATTAAAGAATTTCGTAAAAAACTAATAAGGTTAATAAAAATAAATTAACTATATTTTTAAGCTTAAAAATATTAAGAAAATATTTCATTCCATCTAATTGAAAAAGATTTTTAACTGAATAGGCAAATTGGAAATTAAATATTTAATAGGTGACAGGTAAATGTTATTATTTTTCATTTTCAAATTAACTAAATCAATAACATATTGAAGGAAATTTCAAAAATTCAATATCGAGCATTTTCAAAATATACAAAAAGTTCGGAAAAATATGTCAATAAATAAAGTTCATGTATTCATAAACTGGAAATCTAATGCCGAGAACATTTTGTACGAGCGGCAACGTTTTCTATATTTTGTAGTGTGGCATCGCCTTGCCAGCAGTAAATTTTTAAATGACAGCCACTTATGCTAAGTACAGACGTTACGACAAATCGTAAATACTAAATGTGTGTCCTGCGATGTCACTCGTTATAATTCTGTCGCACATTTACATTTCAAGCAAAAGCAAATTAAAAAAAAAAAAAAATCTTTTTGTTTCCATGTAGCGATATCGAGTGACAAACAGTTAAACATAATTTTCATACAAAATACACTTCAAAGCAGTTTTCAAATAGACATTCCCCCTGATTGTATAAGTCATTGGCGTTTGCGCCTTTGCCGTTTTGCGTAATAGATTAAACAAAACTGCTTTTGTGTTTCTTTAATCTTGTACAAAAAACGCCTTCGTCGTAAATGTCAACGCCTTACACAATCAGGCGAATTATGAACAAAAAGCATAATTTAGCGCCATGGCGATACATCAAACTCGGTGTTGTCAAATCTGTGCTTGTGTAGGTAATTTTAAGTTCCTACTTTGGCCATAGTAAACATCTGCAGTATTTTGGACTTTAGCCAAAAATTTATCAACTTCAGACATGCATTTTTAATTGAGACAATATTCACTTTATTGACTTAATTATCTTCCTGTTTACATATACAAAATGTTGTCAATAAAATCAACGTATGACCCCTAAAAGCAAAAATTGTTTAAAATAAAAATAAAAAAACTGATGATGACTTTTCTTTGTGCCTTGGAATATATATCACGTCTTTCTGAATTTTAACACAATTTAATATAAAAGTTGCTTACATTCACAAGGACCTCAAATTCCAATCTGGGACATTTTGCTTTTTAATTTTTTAATTAATACTAAATTTAATGTCAATAACTTAACATCAACATGGCACGGCATATTTTTTTTTTACTTTCTACACAATTTAGGTGCCAAGTCTCTACTAACTTTGTTCAGTAAATTGTTTTTTTAGCAGTGCTGCATTTGTAATTTTACTCCATATTATAGCAATTAAGCTTAAATTGAGCAATTACTTAATTGAAATTGCATATGGTTAATTGAGTTCAATAATGGCATTGAGTGAGGAAAACTCAATTAAGGTGCATATCTGAATACCGTATTACACGTGTGACATTTTGGTTTCTTTTTTTTAGGAGTAGGACCAGCACTCAGGAGATGACCCCTATATATGCGATGCATTGCGCCGAAACTGAAAATGAGGGGATAGTATTAAGGGGACAGATGAGGAAAGATGAGAAGATAGACAGTTGTTTTTGTAACTATTTCAACCTTTTACTTCGCCGGCTAATTTTTGCTACAGGGCCGACGAAGGTGGGTGCTGTTACTCTGCTTTTTTTAGTACATGATAGTGTTAGTCGCTGACAATTATGTTCAGTGACCAGTGACTATGCCTTCATCATTGAAATGGACTTGCAACAACTAACACAACCACGCACTAATGCTGATCAAAAGAATTCAACACAATATTTCATGACTCAGCGCGGGCTCGATCTCACGACCCTCCGCTTCATAGTCTCGTGTTCTACTACTTCAGCCAACAGCACATTCAAAGTAATAAGAATTTGACGAATCTCGGGGGCAACTGACTCGAATGAATTTTTTCTCTTGATCAGATTTTTTCCGATTCGAATTAAAGAGTAGGCCCTCAATTTGATCTGCAGACATTTTTTTTAGGAGTAGGACCAGCACTCAAGGGATGATCCTTACATATGCAGTGCATAGCGCTGGAACTAGGAAAAGTAGGTTTTGGGAAGGAGGATAAAGGGAGTAGTGTCTGTGGATATTCGATTTGAACCTCCTCGAATTGTAAGTGGCGGGGAAGACATCTGCAGGTAGTCTGTTCCACATACGGACTGTTCGGCCAAAAAACGAATTTTCTCTGTAATGCGTAGTGCGATTCGTTACAATATCGACCACCAACGCATGCGCTCTTGATGAAAAACGCGTTGAGTGTAATAAAGAATGGGTTTCAGGAACAAGTTCCCTAATTTCACCAGAGCACCTGCCATTGTAGTAACGATAGAACAAGGATACGCAACCCACATTGCGACGATGCTCAAGTGAGTCAATAAAGTTGGCTACCCTACTGTCTCCGATGAGTTTCATTTCCCTCTCCTGCACGCGGTCGAGTAACTTCAAAATAGACTTTGAAGCACCGGCCCAAACATAAGAGTTGTATTCCATTTTCGGTCGGATGTAAGCGGTGTAAATATTAAGAAGATCAGAGGGGGCGAAGTATCTCTTGCACCGTCTTAGGAATCCAAAGCACTTGAGTGCTTCTTTTGCGACCTGAAAGACATGATCCGTCCATCTGACATCACACTGCACTATCATGCCCCGAACATCAAGAACCATTGACTGCTTAATACCTGCATAGAAACAGATGAAGCAGCATGGTCATAGGTACGTCGATGCGTAAGCATACAACACTCTGGGTCTTACGAAACATGCCGCTTAATCTAAAGATTACTTTTCAATGTGATATATTGAAATCCATAAAAAAAATCAATGACTGTTCGAACTCACGGGCGATGTGTTAACACCTTTTTGTTTATTTATTTTATATTAAACCCACAAAAAACAAAGAGAATGCAAAGCAACAGACAAATGGACATACATACATTGTTATGTTTGTACATAAGCGACATACGTTGCTGTCTTACTATCTCATTTTTATATATGTACGTATAACCACGTCACTATTCTCTTTGCTTTGCATAAGACAAAACCGACGATCAACATAAAACACTTTTTTAATATTACTCCAAATTAATACTCCGAATTAAAACACTTAAATCTCCGCTCGCCGATATCGGATCGCCTTAGTTTTTGACCTAAACTCTTCGTCGAAACCCGCACTAGCGTTTTAATCCAAAAATTAATAAAATCGGCTATGAATTTCCGGAGAAAATCGCGTGGGAAAATTATATGAAAATCGCCCAATAATCACTTTCAATACCGACTGCCAAGCAACGAACAAACAAACTCTTACACTTACACTTGCGTATGTATTGAAACTGATAGTTTACTGCCCTAGAGGCGCGCGTATAGATGTTAACACATCAAAAAATTTTATGCTTATGAACTGTCAAATTACAAGGCTATAAACATAAAATATTTTTTATGAATTAAGTCTTAAATATTCAAGTGGTGGCAATACCATTTCATTATTAAAATCTTACTACTAACGGCGATGTTGTTCAACTAATACGTAGGCAGTGTTGATATTAAAGATTTAATAAATTTGAAGCACGCGACATGATTTTAGTAAAAGCTAAAAATGTGTATGATTTATGTAAAAGGGCTTCGAATATTCTAAATTAGTGGTTAAAAAAAATTTGACTGCCTATTTCGCGAAGTTGAGAAAGTTATTTCTTTCGTACAATTAAATTTAAAACAAAATGTTAAAAATTGTTTTTTAATTAAACGCAATTGTACGAAAGAAAGAACTCTTTCCATATCGTGATATACATATATGTATAAATATTTATAAAAAACGGACCTCATATATACACATATTTGTAAAAAATAAATTCGGAGACTTAACAAATACAATACAAAACAACTAGAATTTAAGTTGTTTTGCATTAACAAACCCTAATATCAGTTGTGAAATAACGCAATTCTTCATTAAAAATTCAAAATCATTATTTATGTACTTGTGGTGTTATTCTTCAAACCCGCACTTTCGAACACTTACTTATTGCCAATGTGCAAAATTTCAATTCTCCAAAAACTTGTTAATTTTTTCAACGGGCTTAAGTTCGAATCTGCATGACTGCAAATCGGCTGCTGATTGCTAAAGCTTCTTTGTTATTTATGTTCAAGTAATTGAATTTAGTTGTCAATTTACAATGAACAAGTGCGCGTGCCCCCGCAATGTTTTAAATTATGTATGAATTTTTATTAGTCGAACTTTCTTATGTAAATTGTTAATTTTTTCAACGGGCTTAAGTTCGAATCTGCATGACTGCAAATGATTTTTCAGCAGCCGATGGCTCTGGAAAAAGCGAAAGAGATACCTACATGGAATATTGGGAATATTAATCGTCAGGGTTGGGGAATTTCGTACTAACCAAAAAGTAATAATTTAAAAAAATTAATATGATAAGGGGGAGGCGTAGCGGCCTCGAAATCAGTACTGATCTGTTCTGCTGGTTTGATGATTATTGAAAATATTCTTAATATTCCAATCTTAATATAAAAAATAATAAATAGAATTTAAAAACAAATTCATTTATTAATAAAAATAACAAAAAATAATTTGCAGTCATGCAGATTCGAACTTAAGCCCGTTGAAAAATTAACAATTTACATAAAGAAAAAGTTCGACTAATAAAAATTCATACATAATTCTCCAAAAACTCTTATTCTAAACATGGTTTTCCAAAAAATAAAAGTCCCCCAAATAACTTTCTTTTTATTCGATACAAAACATCTTCATTATTATTATTATTCACCTCCCCCACCCCTCGATCTTTCAAGTACGCCAGTGCAGGTTGTTTTTATATTTTTCTCCAATTCCTTTACACATTTCATTTGTTTGTTTCCAAAATACACAACAACAAAAACAACTGAACAAAATAAAAGTTAAAAATATACGCGACACACACAAACTCACGATACAATTCATGCAAACAGCGTGCCAGTGATTTCAGTAGCGGCGGGCTGATGGCTTATGGAGAGCTGGCTGGCTGACTTGTTTGTTAGTTCGGGTGGTTGTTTGTTTGGCTGGTTGGTTGGTTGGGTGTTTAAACTGACTGACTGGCTGTGAGGCAGTCGTCTCTTGTTTGCTGTTTACAATTGCGTTTTCTGTTGCTGTTGTTGTTGTTGCAGTTTTGTTTGTATGATTGTTGCTAATTTTAAGAAGTATAAAATATGTTGTTGGTTTTTGATGGCGAGGCTGTTTATGATGCTTTAAAAAAAGAGTTGGTGGGGCTTGGGGTGGGGAGGGGAAATTGTTATTGCTCATAATATGATTGGATTTGAATGCTTTCTTTCTAGAAAGTTAACACTAATGGAAATAAATAAATAAATTTTAAAAATAAATTAGGTTTATGTGTGTGTGTGTGTGTGACTGTACGCATGTA
Source organism: Linnaemya tessellans (assembly GCA_951800035.1). Taxonomy (NCBI): domain Eukaryota; kingdom Metazoa; phylum Arthropoda; class Insecta; order Diptera; family Tachinidae; genus Linnaemya; species Linnaemya tessellans. The sequence continues at coordinate 98,993,006 of OX637533.1, read as the reverse complement.
CCCCCATACACTTGTGTGCATGCATCTGGCCATAATGACTGACTGCTATCGTTGCTGACGATGACGATGATGATGATGTGGATTTTTAGCATAACGATGTTGCTTTTAGAGAATTTCTAAGCTCATTGAAAGAGAGAGTTATTTCCTACAGAAACCCCAACACCAAACCCACTCTTTGCTGGTTGTTGTTGCTGCTCAGTTGTTTTTGCTGTTGTGCTTAAAAACTTTTTATTTCAATTTGTTGTTGCTGCTGCCGTTTATTTAGTTTGTTTTTATTCAAGGAAATGTAAACAAAGATCCAAACAAAACAAATATGTGAAAAATAAACAACAACAACTTCGTTCTGTTAAGTGCTTGTTTGGTATGTGTGTGCCGTTGTTGTTGTTTTGTATTTAAAATATATTTCACAATTAAACTTAATTATTACCTAGGTATTTTTTTCTTGTTTCGCTTTTATGTTTTTGTAAATTCTTGTACATTTGTGCTTTTGGCGAGGTTGACTGCGCTGCTGGCAGCACAAAGGCTGCTTGCAGAATGAGTTTAGCTGCTGCTTTTATTTTATTCTGTTAACGTTTTGGTGCGTTGTTTGGTTTTGGTTTGGGGTAAGATGTTGTACAATAAACAATATGTTGTTGTAAAGCAAACAACATAGTAGATAAGCAATGCTGTACAGTGGAGCATGTGGTGCAATGCATTTTGCCTTAATAAATTTCCAAAATTTCGCAAAAGCAACATTTTGTATTTCATTTTTGACTTGTTGCGCCTTGAAGATGCATGTATGTATGTGTGCCGAAATATCGAGAATGGTCGAATATTCGACTATTTCTGGATATTCGTAGGTACCTATTGCTAAGCGAATATTTTTCGAATAGGTATTTTAATATAAATTAATAAATGCATACAGACTTAAGATATTTTTACTAAATGGCAAAAAAGAAAAAAATATTATTGTAAGAATTGAAAATTTTTTTTTATTTTAATTTGAAGAAAAAATAATTCTCAATGGTTATTTTATAGACTTTTGCTACAAAAGATCAAAATATGTAAAAAAAAAGTCTTGTCATAAATTCCCCGCAACCAAATTGCATACCTAATTAGACTTGGATGGAACTTCTTCATTCGCTCGTTTTACACAAAAATCTGGGATTAAACCCATTTAAATTATCTACATTGGATTGATCAGAATTTCTTCTATGAAAAGACCTTAACAATAATTTTCTTAATATTACAACTTAAATAAACAATTTACACCTATTATTTAATTGGCGTGTGTTTTTTTCTTATCTTAAAATAATTTCCCTTTTCCGACTCCACTGTTCGTTGTTTTGATGTATTTTAATTGCATTTATTATTTAATTTGTTGTTTTTCTCTTTTGCTATGCATGAAGTTGTTTACATTAATTTTATACATTTAACAAAAAAAAACGACAACAACAACTGCATTTAGAAAAAGTGCAAACAATATAGGAAGAAGAAGGCAACTAAACAAAACAGATCACAACAGACAACAACAACAACAACAGCAGCAGCAACAGCAATGACAAACTTTAGCCATCATAACAGAAGGACAGACTTAAGCCATAAACAAAAAATAAATAAATAAAATACAGAAAAATAACTTCAAATGAAATGATTCATATAAAAAAAAGAAAAAATTTACAACAACAACATGATGATATTTGAAGTATCTCAATTAGGGATGGGCACTGCAAAAGTGAAAGAAAACGTGTCCATCACTGAGTCGGAGTTAAGAAATTGTCTTTTTAAAGCAAATCACATATTCTTTACTGCACTTGGGAATTTATGTGCGTATTAACATTGATTTTTGCAGAAAATGCTTGAATTGTGTTTTCGCTAATGATAATTTCAAAAGCTTTGATTTACGGTACAGCCATATGAATATAGAATATAATTTTATGTGTTCAAAATTAATTAAATTATAATACAAAATAGAATGAATTACACACAAACAACCAATTCATATCATGGTATAATAAATAGCAATGCGCAACCATTGCCGTGAATACCGGTGATTCTCACCTAAAGAATCTTGCTACTCAGGCCTAATGCGTACTGATTGAACAATGTAATGAAATAATAGAAGAAATTATAGGTAACAGGCCACCTACCTGCATACATACAAACATAAAGTACGGGCATATGCCATTGCCAATCGCATTAAAAAGGTTTTTATACACTGTAATATTTAACAATTGTTTACTATATACTGGATCCACTGTACAATTCATAGACCCAAATAATATATTATTTTTATTATCACAAACTATCACTTGCAAATGCGCTTTATATGTTAAATAAATTAAATTCACTGTTGTATTAATTTTTTTCACTACAAATCACTATTTTACAGTAAATGACTTCAACGTGTTCTTAACTCACCGAAAACTGACTAACAACTGAAGGAGTGAAAAAAGTTTTATAACTCACCAGTGAAGTAGCCATTATGCTGTGCCAATTTTGCACGTAGGCATTGAACAAACTAAAAAGAAAGAAATAAAAAATAATAGCTTTCGATGTTTAAGCCTTGGCCCTGAAATTCCCCATGCCTATCCAAAAATATCTGTAAATTCCCAATGCATCTCCAGAAATATCTGTTATTAAAGCAGCTGAGGTGTAATTAGCTATGGTGAAATATTTGTCTGGACTGAAATTTAGCACAGACACAGGTTAAGGCGATAATACTAATAACAAACGCCTTGATACCTTTAAATGTTTTTCGGTAATAAAGACGTACAGGCTAATTCATAACACTTATTGCTGCTTAATAAAGGGTTTTTAAAACAAATTTTTTTTAAGGAAATCTGTTTTATAAATCAAAAATAGTTTTTATGAATAAGGCTTTTAATAAATTTTAAGCACTTCATGGACCTGCTTCCCCTTCTGCCCTGTCTCATTTTCTACACACGTATGCAGCATATTGTAATATATCAACAATATTTCCCTAAATTACACTTAAAAAAATTAAAAATTTAAGTAAAAATATTTTTTTTATATACATATGTATGTATTAAATCACCCCTATCGTGAATAACAGCGGAATTTTTGTTCACATAAAATTTTTATTCCACTCGAAGCGAGAAATGGTATCGTGAATTTCCCGTGAGAAATTTTTCCCGCTATCAGTTCTCAGTGAATGAAAAAAAAGAAGCTGAACATAACATGAGAAATCAAGAAATTTTGTGTTGAAAATTGTACGTTTATGTTGTAATTAAACAAAAAATTAAAAAAAAGGTATAGCTAAATATTTAGTAGTAAAATAATTTGAATACATTTTGGAAACCGAACAAAACAAATTGAACATATTTTTAATCTTTAGAATTGGAACAGCAAGTTTTACAAAGACGCAGACAATTGGTTTGTTGCAAATAAATATCAGTTTGTGTCTTATTAATGGATCTTACCCCTAAAATAAAATTTGTAAACTCTATATTCGCATTATAATAGAAAATACTTAAATTTTCTACTCTATTCTCCATCAAAATCTATGGCTTTATTCATAAAATATATTTTTGTTTCATAAAACGTTTATAAAACAGATTTTCATACAAGATTTGTTCTATAAACCGTTTACAAGACAGTCATATTTTTTATGAATACGGCAGTAAGTGAATAAATTAAAGGGAAAAGTGAAAAAAGCGTGGAAAAAATATCATTCGCGATAAGGGGAGTTTAATTTTAGCATGAAATCATTTACAGGGAATTTTTCATAATTGCAATTTTAGGGAAATGGGAAAAATTATTCATGATAGGGGTGAATATGTAAAAATGTCTGTAAGTTATAACACAGGACTTTAAAAAAGATTAAAGGCCTTTTTCTTAAAAAAATAGTGTTGATTTATAAAAGGTTTATAAAACATATTTCCATACAAGATTTATTTTATAAAGCCTGTATAAAGCAGAAATATTTGTTATGAATAAGTTAGTAAGTCGTTATTCCCGAAAGACATTAAAATGCATCATGGTGTTGGTTTGTTATTATCACCATAATATGTGTCTGTGCTAAATTTCACTCAAGACAATTATTTCACCAAATCTAATTACACCTCAGTTGCATTGGCAATTCACTGATATTTTTGGATATGCAGGGGTAATTTTAGGGACAAGACTTAAGCTTCGAAAGCTACAAAACTGTTCTAATTTATTTATTTTTTTTGTTCAATGCCACGTGCAAAATTGGGACAGCATAATGGCTACTTAAAAAAATAATAAAGGCCTAGCTCACCATATATATTTCTTCGGCCCTGTAGCAAAAATTAGCCGGCGAAGTAAAAGGTTGAAATAGCTACAAAAACAACTGTCTATCTTCTCATCTTTCCTAATCTGTCCCCTCAATAAGATAAAAAAAAAAATCTATAAACTGCTTCTTTGACAAATTTTTGTAGAAATCTGTCAAATAAGAATTTTAAAAGCATAAATAAATACTTTTATTGATTAGCCCTTGTCTCTAATATATACACACATACATATATTCCCGAAAATATCACAAGGCATCAATCATGTTATTAATAGCAGTGCTACGCGTGTCTTTGCTAAAAATTTAGTCAAGACAAAGTTGGGTATTAATATGGGGGGTTCCCATTCCGTGTGTAATTTCCACAATATTAATAGGCGGCCCCCTAAAATACATATATTTATTCTGGGGCCTTAGTTATTTTCCCCAAAATTTCGGCTCGCGCTAGTGGGTGATCATTGCTCACGAGCCCACCACTAGCCTCAGCCAAGTAACTGACCGACTGTCGGTAAATGCAGCAATATTAAATAAATACATATTTTTATAAGTATGTATATGTGTACATACATACATAAGAATATGTGTGCATGTTTCTACATTTCGTAGATACAATTTTTGCTTCATCATTTTTGACATCATCATCACTTTCAGACGATTAGTTTGTCATGTTGATGATACTGATGCAAATGATTCTCAATTGTTGAAGTAAAATTTATATAGAGTTTTAATTTTATTTTTCCCCCCATTGTAGCAGCTTTACAGCAACATCTTTACAATCTCCAACATCATGATAGTTTTCTGCATCATCATCATCATCTTCATCACCCAACATCATAACAGCAACAACTACTATTCGACCAACAATGGAACAAAAATTCGAAAAACATCAACAACTGCAGGCATCTGACATCGACGACGACGACGACGCCGACTCCGCACATGTACACATGCACACGTTCATAAATTCTATGGACTAAATGGCTGGCTGGTATGACTATTGCTGCCGACTGACTGACAGAGCCTACGCTGCTGAGACGCAGTCGCGGCGTCGGTAGCAGTAACAGCAAAACTGAATACAAACAAAAAACGAAAACAAAAAGAATTGTTTTTGAGAAATTCACATTTCAATTGCGAGCATTTTTAGTTACAAATCGATTTCATCAGGTTTGGTAGTGTTTTACGCTGTTTGTCGTCGACGGTCGCAACATTCTTTTTCGTTTTTTTTCCTTCTTACGTTTGGTGTGTTTCGAATTATAAACGCGAAAGAAATAAATTTAGCATGCAACAATGAAACTAAATTAAATATATCAAAATAATAATAATAAAAAAAAAACAACTAGAAATTTTTTAAAAACAAACAAGCACGAGACTGTCTCGTGTGGGCGAAAGAAGAAACAGCCAAAAGAATTTTTTTCTTCAAATAAATTTTTTATCTAAATTTTAAAATTGAACTAAAAATAAATAGAAATTAAAAATATATTGAAAATTGTACAACGTCATTGATGAGAGCGTAATTTTCCATAAAAAAAGTGTAGGTATTTAAATTATTTTATTTATGAAAAAAGCAAAAAAAAATAAATAAAAAAACTTTTGGCGCTTAAATTTGTAGCGTGTGGTTAGTTGTTGTTGTTGCTGCTTTTGGCGGTTGCGGCTACTACTCGCAATGTGTTATAAATGTGCGATTTTTCTTGAAGTGTCGTTTGAATTTCATTTCCTTCTTCCGCCGTAAACACAAACAAGCGCACATGTGCACAACCAACTATTCGCAATAAAAATACTTATTTATTTATTTATTATTGCTGTGTTTACTTGTTGGCCTTTGGTTTTTTTCTCTGTTTTATTTAAGTGTTAATGATATTGTGTTTTCTAAATGTAATTAATTTTTTAAATTGCTTTTGCCTTTGTGGTGGAATTTTCTTGCTCTTTCTTTACTTGTGTAAAATAATAATATTAAAAAAATACATATTGTGGATATAAATAAAAATAAGAAAAAATAAATGGAAAATCTTTTACAACAAAAAGTACTTATGGAAATTTGTAAATATTTAAACACACATTTCCAAAACAAACAAATTGTTTGAGGGGAAAATGATTTAAAGGAAATTTGCCAAAAAAATTAAGTATTTTTAAAGAAAATAAATTAAAAAATATACACAATGATATAAAAAGTGTGTAAGTTTGTATGTGTGTATGTAAATCATATATAAGAAAATCTCTTGGAGATTGTTAAAATTTAAAGTTTTGTTAAATAATTATTAAAATGCAAATAAAATGTTCCACACGACATGATGAATTTGCTAAAATCACTCAATAAATAGTGGAATGTAAAAGAAACCGACACCAAAAATATAAACGGATTTATGATCTTTACTTTTTTTGAAAAAAAATAAAAAAATAAAAATTGAATAAATAAAAAAAGTTATTTAAAAAAATTTATTGAAATGTATAGATGTGAAAGTGTTTTAAAAAAAGGCAAACAGATTATTGTGTCTTTTATACGTTTTAAAATTTTATTACTTTTTGGAAAGAAACTCCTTTAAGTTATTGCTTTGGAATATTTACATCGAGTTAATTTAATTAGCCAGAGTGCCACTTTATAGCGGGTGTTTTTTTTTTAACTGCTTGATCACTTAATATGATAAAAGACTGAGTTATTGTTGAAATGATTTTGAACTTGGCGCTAAGGAAATTAAAAATTTTCAAAATATATATTTGGAAGTTATTGGTTTTAACACATTTTTCCAAAGTCAAGTTCCTAGGAAACTTCCCTCACTACTCCTGAGAGGGTGTCACTATGTCTGTATGGCTCTGTGTGTGTATGTGTAAGCATGTGAACAACTTATAGCTTTTGCATGGCTCGACCGAATCGAACCAAATTAGTGGCGTTTTAAAGAGTTAGATTTCTTTGAAATTGAAACCGATACATTTTGAAAATTTTTTAAAAAATCAAGAAAATGTTTTTTTTTTTTTTAAATATGTGTTTTTTTAGATAACTTTTGAACGGCTTTACCGATCGGTTCCACAAACTAATGAGCTCTTGACATTCAAAAACCACATCGTTGAGATCGATGTGGGCCAAAATCGCTTGATACGTTCATGAAAGAAAAAATTGGAAAAATTAATTTTTTTTAAACTCCGGAATTATATAACTGATCAAGGAGTTATTGGACTCGAAAAATAAAAATTAAATTGTTTTATCAAACTCTGAATAGACTTTTGAGTTCGAAGAGCTTAAAAGCAGAAAACAGTACAATAAACCACGTTGCGATATCTCCCTAAAACGACTGTAAAATTCGATTGGAAAAATATTTATAATTAAATATTTTTATTTAAAATTTTTGAATTAGCCTTTTAAAATGTTATTATCAAATATTATCCCCTTCAAAAATGTATTGGAGGGTATATTCACTTTGTCATTTCGTTTGTAACGCAGCGAAATATCCATCTGAATAAAGTATATATATTCTTGATCAGTGATGAAATCTAAGACGATCTGAGCATGTCCGGTCGTCTGTGGAAATCACGATTCAGTCCTAACGAAAAGAGCTAGACTCTTTAAATTTGGTATAAATATATCTTGAAGGATAGCACAAGTTAAGTTCGGAAATGGGCTGATTCGGGCCAGAGGGAAAAAAGTTCCCCTAAGGAGAACTAAACCAACTTCTAAAAAACAATATAATTTTTAAAGTTTTTTTTTTGTAATTTTGCTAAGCAAATGATATATTTTTATGTCAAAGTAGGTCCAACGCGTTAAACTTGGAGTCATAAAATCAAAAAAATTCATGTTTGGACCACGCCCTCTTCTGCGCTCTTTATTATAAATTTCATAAATTGTTTTGCTTAAGCCTACATTCCTTAAAAATAACATTAAGTTTTAGTGACGAAACTGAGATGTAACCTGGTACTCCTCTGCCCTTCCCCCTCCTCCCCTAAGTGACCCTATCAAAAAAAAAAAAATATTTTAACTAAATTTTACATTCAATTATTCAGAACATTTATTTTTGAAGTTGTATGGCAAAGGCGAAACGTCTTCTCCACAGCCCTTCCCAGACAGTCCCCGACAAAATACAGTTTTGATACCCTCCAAAAAGAATTTTACCCCATAAAATATATACAAATATTCTTGATCAGTGATGAAGTCTAAGACGGTCTAGCAAATGTCCATACGTTCGTCTGTGTAAAACATGATAGATATAGCTTGTTTTTGGAACCCGCCCTCTTTAGTGGGCGTTGACGTACGATATTATATACAAAAATAGTGTAAATATTGAACAATTTGTATTCCTTAAGCCTATAAGAAGCTGAGATCTTCTCTGATTTTGCAGAGGAGAAACGTCTCCCCTACGGTCGGCCCTTCCCGAAATTACTCTATCAAATAGAGCTTTAAAATTGGCTACAGAGATGTCGTAAAGGAACATTTTAAATTTAATTACTAAATATTGGAGGGTATTTAACGAATATAACGTTTTTACTTGTTTTATTGTCAATTATTTTATTGTAAAATATTTTATTGCAAATTATTTTATTGTGCTATATTTTATAGCGAAATATTTCATAGCTAGATACCTATTTAAATGTAAAATATTTTATAATAAAATTTTTTTTTGTAAAATATTTCATTGCAGAATATTTTCTTATGAAATAATTTCCTATCATGATTTAAAAATTCATAAAATTTAAAATGAGTTTGAAATGTATTTTAATAAAATTTTTTCATAAACAATTTTCTTAAAACAGGGGCCAAATTACCGCATTCGATACCGATCGAAATTTCAATACCACTTAAATGGAAATTTCGTTCGATATCGAATGCCGTAATTTGCCCCCAGATTTCAAATACGTTTTATTTTTTTAATGAATAGGGGGGTAAAAATTTTCGGATTAATTAAAATATTAACATTCTATGTAAATATATCAAAGATAATATTACAGACAATTTATATATTTTATGAAACTAGTGATTTTTGTTTGTTATGTGGTCAAGAATGTCTATATGCCTGCATTTCATTGGTTCTTACACCAAATCATCATTTGACTTTAGCCTAATTCCAAAATAACAAAACCTCTTAGCTTATACATAAACTCCCAAAAATGAATTGAGAATTACAGAAGCAAAACCATAGGATTTGAAACCATAGTCTACTGATGATTTGGTGTAAGAACCAATGAAATGCAGGCATATAGACAAACTTGACCACATAACTGACAAAAAGCACTAGTTTAATTGAGGCAATATATCGAATAAACGATTTTAAAAATATTTTATGAAACTTTTATAATGAAAATTATTTCATCGCTAAAAGTAAAAAAAAATCTCTTTTTGTAATAGTTTCGTTTCATAAATCTAAATGTTTCAAGTCCAACTTTACACCTACGTAATATTGAGGTTTTTGTCTAAACTTAGTTCCATCAGCGGATGCTAAAAAGTTCTACACTGCAACAGAATGTTTTAAAATCTTATTAAGGAGGCCAAGGGCCGTTTAGTTTAACATCAGCACTAAACGATATCCTAAGAAATTTTCATACAATTTAAATATGAATTTCTGATGTGAAGATCCTTGAAATATATTCAAATCATTTTTTTTTTCAAAAATTTTAGTTGGAAAGAATTTTGTATTCAAAAATAATAAAAAAAATATTTTTACAAGCAATTTTATTAGCAAAAAACTATTTTGCTTAGTTAATATGGCAAAATCTTTTTAAAAAAAATTAACAAAAAAAAATTCAAATCTCTTGGAGATGACAAACTAATTAGATAAATAATAGATCCATGTCTTCAAATAAAAAGTTTTTGTAACATAAAACTTAAGGCAATAATGACACATAAAATGAAAACGACTTCTTCAAAAAAAAAAACATAGGAAATATGTTGACACAATCAATAAAATAAAATAAGAATATTAAAAGAACTTACATTGACGTGAATATTTGTAAAAGCAGGAGCCAAATATAGTCTGAAATAATAATAAAAAAAATTATAAAGTGGTAATTTTATTTATATGCGTCACTCAAAAATAATTATATACAATTTTTAATATTCAATTGATATGAAAATGATAGATTTTTCAACTTAAGAAACTAATTTTGTTTATTGAATGTTATTCTTCTGCGTTTATAAAATATGAATTAGACAAAAAGTATTTACCTATCTTACAGGCATAATCACAAAGGAGTCTAGACACGATCCAAATGCTTGGCAAGCATGTTTGTAATATGAAAACACCACCTTGATAGCACTCAAATGGATCGCGTCTACCATATTTCAATACAGAATACAAAAAATATTTCCAACATATGCAGACATATTTATTTTATTATTTAGCCTTTCTGAAGACTTTTAACGGCTTTTAGATTAGTTCCCTCCCATTAACGTTTCATGTGTTCTAGAAGCGTTTACCTCTTCTTATCACTAAAATTTAATTTTGTAAATATTCTATATATTATCCAGACGCGCTATAAATTTCAAATCTGATATAATTATTTTTAAAGTAACGTTAAATTTATTTTTTAAGGTAACGTTCAATACATATTGGTCTAAATTATATAGACATATGTATATCATGTACACCTTACAAATTGTATTACAAATGAAATCGTATATATTATATTTTTATATATTCAAAGTAACGTTCAACACATTTTTCGCCAAAAATGTCATATATTATACAAGTTTAATGAAAGTTTGATACATTTGCCAAGCACACAGCACAAATCGAAATGACAACTACAATAATATGCATAAACATTTTTCAAGGTAACGTTCAATACATACATATCTATGTATAGATATGAACAAATATTGTATTTATACTTACAAGTACATACCAAGTATACACTACATATTAAACTAGCATCTAACTATGCAATATTTTTCCAAGTAACGTTCAATACATATCTATGTATATGAACAAATATCGTATACATACAAGTACATACATACATTCCAAGCACACAATACATATTAAATTAGCAACTACAATAAATATGCAATATTTTTCAAAGTAACGTTCAATACATATCTGCAGAACTTTCATATATGATCTAATCACATAATGCCAAGCTCATATAAGCTGAAATAATACTGAAATCATATGAAATTGATTGTAAATATAATTAAAAATTAAATCTAAGTAACGTTCCATACATATATATTTTTACATTTTCAAAAATGAAAACTATAAGCGTACACTCATATACGAAATGAACAAAAAACTTCAGATATAATATTTAAATTATTTGTAACAGAAAAATAGAAGTTCAAGTAACGTTCAATAGGTACATATATAAAAATTAATAATTGAATACTTTAAGAACACAAACTACATAAACAAAAATAACAAATAAATAAACAAAAATTCAGATATAAAATTTTTCCAAGTAACGTTCAATACATTTTTGTATAAATTTCATATATTATCCAATCATACATTTCCAAGCACACATTACAAAATGAAACGATAACCAAATGAAATGAAATTTACATGAAATAGAATGAACAAGGAAATCTAAGAAACGTTCAATACGTATTTTTAACATTTTTGGATGTATACAAGCGTACACCCATATAATGAATAACCTAAAAAATCAGATATAATATTTTTCCAAGTAACGCTCAAGACATTTTTTCTATAATTTTCATATACTATTTTCCAAGCACACAACAAATTTTTATAAAAATTTCCAAACACTCAACACAAGTCGAAATAACAGTCTAATGTAATATATATACATGGTTTTTAATGTAACGTTCAATACATATTTCTACAAATTTCATATGTTATACAATCGCATTTTAAATTTCATATATTTTTGTCCTTTATTTTGTTTATATGACGCCGAACAAGATCCGTCGTACACAAACCGGTTTTCAAAATGGATTTTTTTTTTAACTAATTGAACGTTTTAGTTTAGCCCTATAATTGCCGCTAATTTTGATTATGAGTGATTCTTAATTTGAAAGAAAATCGCAGAAAAAAAGGTGTTCGCATGTGGTAAAAATTAAGGAAGGGGTTTTGCGGCCAACAGTTAAAACATTGATTTGAAGCCTAAAATAGTCACCGCTATCAGGAATAATTTTTTCCCCGAAATTTTTCCCTTTTCCCAAAAATTGCAATCATGAATAAGTTCCCCGTGAATGATTTCATCCTAAACTTAAATTCCCCTTATCACGAAAGATGTTTTCCCGCAAGTTTTTCCACTATTCCCTTTAAGTTATTCACTTAGTTTTTGGTGGGTAATAGAGTAGAAAATGTAAGTTTTTTCTTTTATAATTCGAATATTGGAGTTTAAAAATTTTATTTTAGAGGCAAGATCCGTTGATAAGACACAAGCTGATATTTTTTGCGACAAATCAATTGCCTGCGTCTTTGTAAGACTTGTTGCTGCACTTTCTAAACATTAACCTTCTTATTCATAAAAATGATAGGAGGCTTATAAAGATACGTTCACACTTATGAAATATTTGACCCAAAAAGCGTAACCACTAAACGCTAATAAAAAACTTTTTAATTCAAAAAAGTATTTTATTGATTTTCATACTAGTTTTGTATGAAACTGTTTTAATTAATAAACACGTATATGAACAAAAATATGTTTCATTAGTATTTAGTGGTTACGTTTTTCGGAGCAAATATTTGATAAGTGTGAACGTATCTTAAGAGTGTAATAGAGCAAATTTCATAAGAAATTTTGTTTTATTACGCTGTTATTAGACTCGCATAATTTTTATGAATAAGGGGCTAAGAATATTTTTAATTTGTTTTCAACGGTTTCCAAATTATTAACTAATTATATCCAAATTATTAAATTTTTTTTAATTATTACATAAATGTAAATTTTTCAACAGAAAATTTCTTTGACTTTTCTTGCTGTTTTCATTCCCTTTTTCATATTCACTGAGAACTGATAGCGGGTATAATAATTTCTCACGGGAGATTCTCGACACCATTTTTCCCTTCGAGTGGAATAAAAATTGCACGTGAACAAAAATTCCACTTGGGTGAATATTTTAATGTACGTGGGTTTTTGTGCTTAAAATATTTTTGATATTTTTGATAAAAATGTTTAGTAAGTGTTTTTGTTTAATTTTTTTAAATTATTACATAAATGTAAATTTTTCAACAGAAAATTTCTTTGACTTTTCTTGCTGTTTTCATTCCCTTTTTCATATTCACTGAGAACTGATAGCGGGTATAATTTCTCACGGGAGATTCTCGACACCATTTTTCCCTTCGAGTGGAATAAAAATTGCACGTGAACAAAAATTCCACCTGTTCCTCACGATAGTGGTGAATATTTTAATGTACGTGAATTTTTGTGCTTAAAATATTTTTGATTTTTTTGATAAAAATGTTTAGTAAGTGTTTTTTTTAATTTTTTTAAATTATTAAATAAATGTAAATTTTTCAACAGAAAATTTCTTTGACTTTTCTTTCTGTTTTCATATTCACTGAGCACGTGAATAAAAATTTCACTTGTTCTTCACGATAGTGGTGAATATTTTAATGTACGTGGATTTTTGTGCTTAAAATATTTTTGATTTTGTTGATAAAAATATATATTGTAAGTGTGTTTTTTTTTTAAATTTAGTTTTGATCACAGTTGCACGTGACATGTCGCCCAGGACACTTTTCTTCCCTTCTAATTATTTTTATTCTTTCTATTGCTCTTCTTATGAAATTATTAAAGTGTTTACAAAACAATTTGATCATTTCGCCATGCAAATATAATTAAAAAAAACAAAGTGTTTTCAAGAACTTTTAATCTTTGGGTCTCGACGTTAACCTTTCGGCGTTGGAAATACCCACATGTAAGTGGGTAATTAAGGCCATTATTGGACTTTGAATTGCGAATGAGAGAACGAATTACGAACGAACAGGCTGTAGTAGTAAAAAACATGCTGTTAATACAAACAAAAATTAATTCAAAATAATTATTTTTTTATGACTAATCTTTTATGCGGCAAAACAAAAAAAAAACAACAACAACAGTTTTTATTACATTTTGCATAATAAAATTTTAGAAATCTGTAAAATTTTAACAAAACAGTTACAGAAAATGCCACGTGTCATGCTAAAACTGTTGGGGAAAAAAATTCAAACACAAAATTAGTTAATAATTTAACAACACAAAAGGCCTTAATGGCTGTGTTTTGCTAAAATTTTGAATATTTTAGGCAAAAGCGTTGGCGATGGCGATCGCTGTGGCGTTTATTAAATTGTTTTCAACGGCGAAGTAGTCGAAAATAAAACAAGTAATAATTTTAGAAATTCTACGATTTGTATTATCTGAAATGCTTTACGATTTTGTAGTTTTTATTCATTTTCAAAAATAGCAAATAAATGATTAGATAGATACTTTGTATTATTTTTAAGCCTTAAACAAACAAATTACAAATCTTAGCAAATATGGCAAATGGCTAGGAATTCGTAAGAGCTGTAAAGTAATGAATTCATGCCGCGGATATTAAGATGAAGTTTCGCAATTGGTATTCTTATATTTGGATTTACGCTTAATAGTAATTGATAAAGACATTTTTTTACTAAATTTATTTAAAGTTTATTCGGGCTAATTTATAAAAAAATATTTTATGTTTATTAACTGCTTTTTTGCCAAAAAAAAATAAACAACAAATATTTTTTATGAATTTGACAGATTGTCTAGAAAGTTTTCTCTTTGAAAAGACTGTTAACTGGCTTTTTCATTGTTCTGCTGTAAAATAGATGAAATAAATTTTTCTTTCAGGCAAACAACGCCTTTCTTGCTCAAAGGTTTCAGAGTTTTTGAAAAGGAAATAATGCAAAGAATATTTTTCGAAAACTTAAAAAAATTGAAAACATTGCAAATATAATTTTTTTATTTGTGTGTTTTTAAGTGTAATTAAGATTAAATAACTGGTTTTTCTTGAAAATCGATAGTTAAATTTCAATTCCATCAGCTCCCCACTCACGTACAGTTTTAACTGAACAGTTAAAACTGACAGTTAAAACTGTACGTGTGTGGGTAGTAACTGACAGTTCAACTCAACTGTTCAGTTTAACTGAGAAAATTAAAATTTTTATATTTTTAACTGACAGTTTCAACTGAGCGGAACGTGTGTGGGGTTTCAAATGAACCGTTCTCAGTTCAATTTGTGTCGAGCGAGTTATGATAATGAAATTATATTTAGTACTTACATATTTATATATATATATATATATATATATATATATATATATAAAAATCAATTGCTGTTCGTTAGTCTCGCTAAAGCTCGAGAAGTCGTTCAAATCCATGTTAAAAACTGAAGTATTGAACTGCACGTGTGTGTACATATCAGTTCACAGTTAAGTTTGTCAGTTATAACTGAACAGTTGAAACTGACAGTTAAAACTGTACGTGTGTGGCCGGCCATATACATATAGCAAATTAAAGTCCCTCGATTCCAGCAAATATTTTTACTATTTAGGTAGGCACGGCGAATTGAAGACAAGCATTTTTTCTATTCAGACTGAAGTTCAAATCTGCTGCATTAATGGTATGAACACAACCGGGGCGAACGACGAATTTCGTTCAGTATGACAAATTCGTTGGTAAAAATTCGCTCCATAAATTCGTCGTATGAAACACAATAACGAGAAATAAATTAAAATAATCAACAAGAAAAAAAATTTGTAAATTTTTTTAAAAATCTTTGTAATTGATGCCATATTTTTTAGACATTCAGCAATTACCCCGGTGGTGTCCATTTTTCCAGAAAAAATTCCGTTTTTAATAAACTATTCTTTTCATGTAACAGCTGATGAGGTGACCATAGGAAAAAGTAGGAAATAGGAAGAAATACTATATTATAAAAAATGTTCAATATTAATAAAAAGTCTTTCGAATGATAAATTTTTGTGAATTATTGAATTCATTTTTAGCATGCACTGAGAATTTTCGTGCTACATGCAACAATACAGTACTGAAATATCTTTTTCCACAAAAAACAAGTTTAAGTATATGAAACCTGGTCACCTGATACTGTTTTGTTCGTCGTTGGCTGACGAAACAATTAGAAATAAATCTATTTCAACTTTCGCTGAGTATGACGAATTTCGACCAACACCACGATTGTGTGCATTTTCATTTACACCAATGTGCTTCATTTTTGGCGACGAATGTTCGTGACCAAAAATTCGTCGTTCGTCGCAGTTGTGTTCCTGGCATAAGAGAAATAAAATTTTGTATAATCATTAAATTGATCTATCCTAAAAAAATATTCAAAATCTTCCATTCTTAATAAAGTAATTTGAATTTAAAAAAGGATAGTAGCTAAGGACTTGTTAGGCCGTATAATTTTGTTAAATATTCCTTGAAAACGGTTAACGGCGTTAACTGAAATATTGGAAAAATAAATAAATGACATAAAATAAAAACATATTTGTTTTTCATAAAATTGGAACTAAAATCTTTATACAAAAAATCTAAAAAAAATAATTTGCAGGTTGCAGATTTTAGCCTGAGTCTGAATAAAAAAAATTCTTGTTTTAATAATAAACAAAAACAAAATTTATATTATTTCGTGTAGAATTAAATTTTGAAATCATAAAAATTATAAAAGATATAAAACAATGCCTTAAAAAAGCCCCAAGTTTAACAAAAATTATAATAAATTTTCTTTAAATATATTTTTTAGAAATGTCGAATATTTCAAGTCATATTAAATCATTTTATTCAAATATATAATTCATACGATGATTTTTCAGATGTTTTTAAATCAAGGCTTTTGGTGTTTGTAGGCGATCGGTGTAGGAAAAAAGATTTTTTCTGTTCCCCGTACTTTTTACAATATATTTCTTTCCATGCACTCCAACTTTTTGATGTTGCTTCATATAATTTTTTCATAGCAATATAAAATAGAAATACAAAAAAATAAAATAAAACATGACAAAAATCATGGTATGACTGTATAATGTTTTTGGACAAAAATTTGAAAGAGAATTAAAAACAAAACTTGATTTTTACAATTGTTGTATGATTTGGATGAGATATGGATATGAAAATTAAATTTATGCTGGACTATATTTGAATATGTATCTCAATTTCATCCAAGACCTATTATTACAAAATTATAATAATAACATTAACGAATTCATTCTTTCTCAGGCATGAGTAAAACATTACAAACACATATTGGCGGAATCAAGTAAAACAAACATTAGCGCGCTAGAAAGAAAAAAAACATCCAGATATTTTGAAAGAGTATGAGTGATAATAAAAGCTACCAGCCTTATTTTATGCCCTATTCCCAGCTATCGTTTCCCATTCCCATTCCCCCAAATATCCCTATCATTTGTTTATACTTTTTTTTATCTTGGACCAGCACTCAGGGGATGACCCCTATATATGCAATACATTGCGCCGGAACTGAAAACGAGGGGATAGTATTGAGGGACAGATTAGGAAAGATGAGAAGATAGACGGTTTTTTGTAGCTATTTCAACCTTTTACTTCGCCGGCTAATTTTTGCCACAGGGCCGACGAAGGTGGGTGCTGTTACTCTGCTTTTTAGTACATGATAGTGTCAGTCGCTGCCAATTATGTTCATTGATCAGTGACTATGCCTTCATCATTGAAACAGGCTGGCAACAACTAACAGAACCACGCACTAATGCTGATCAGAAGAATTCAACACAATATTTCGTGACTCAGCTCGGGCTCGAACTCACGACCCTCCGTTTCATAGTCTCGTGTTCTCTACATCAGCCAACAGCACCCACATGTGCAATGCATTGCTCGGGAATTAGAAAAGAGGGCATAGTATTGAGAGGACAGTATTGAGAAGATAGAGAACATTTTTGAAGTTTTACTTCGCCGGCGAATTTTCGCTACAGGCCAGACACCGCCGTCATTCTTCCCAGATTAGCAAAAATAAGAATCCCCCATTTGACAACAAAACGCCTAAGCTGGCAACACTGGTGACAACTTTTAAGCATTTTAACCAAAATGAGAAAAAAAGTAAATAAATGTAAAAATAGTACAGCGTAGTAAATACAAAGTAGGAAAATTTCCTATCAGTTTGATTTCTCTCTCAAAGCAAAAAAAAACAAAAACACTTGTACATCAACCTGTTTATCAGTGCAAGGCCAGCGTCACAAAAATATGGCAACTTTCGGTACTTCATTTCACCACCGTAACTCACTATATCCAATTTAGTAAAAATAAATCAAGTGTGTTCTAATAATTTTGTAAATAATTTCCTAAAATCATCCACTTCTATACGATTAATCGTCACGTTTGTGACACCGTCTGGTGGCAACTTTGTATGTTTTTCGCTTTGTGGCATTGTCTGGCAAATTGGTTACTCCTTCTAACACAGATAGTGAATCATTATAATTTTTACCGATTCCTATATAATTTTTCTAAAACAGTTAAAAAATTTATTTAACATTTTTTCACAAAATATTATTGTTTTGAATTTTTTGTTACTGCTGGGCATACATTTGACATTTTTTTTGTTGTCATTTGGAAATTTACAATTTGCAAGGCTGTCACACACACAAAAAAAAGAACAAGTAAAAACATTATATGTAGTAAGAATTTTAAATAACATTTTTTTATATTGCTATATTAAATTGAATTAAGATTGTATAGGCTAATTGTTCGAAATTTTAATTTAAATCTCAGAAAGACATGATAAATATTCCAAGGCACAAAGGCAGGTCAACATCAGTTTTTGTTATTCAACTTACACAGCAGAGCAGAACAGCTGTTTTCGATAGCCGCAACGCTTTCATCATCAGTGCTCATGTGTATTGTGTTTGTCACCACTTATTAGGTGCCTTAGTTGAATGTGATACAAGTTCCTATTTACACAAATTTTATTGTGAAAAAGGATACGAGAACTGTATCAAGCTGATGTTAACATGTTATTGTTATAATAGCCGTGTTACCGTTTGATTATTTTTCTTCATGTCCCATTTTTCTGAATTTTTTGTTCCATCATACCTAAGTCAAACTTTTTTGGTTTGAATTTTATACTTAAGTACATGTGAACGTTTTTCCAATTTATTATTGGTAGTTCAAGCCAAAGCTTGATACAGTTCTCGGATTCTTTTTCACAATAAAATTTGTATAAATAGGAACTGTTATCACATTCAACTAAGCCACCTAATAAGTGGTGACAAACACAATACACATGAGCACTGATGATGAAAGCGTTGCGGCTATCGAAAACAGCTGTTCTGCTCTGCTGTGTAAGTTGAATATCAAAAAACTGATGTTGACTTGCCTTTGTGCCTTGGAATACTTATCATGTCTTTCTGAGATTTAAATTAAAATTTCGAACAATTAGCCTATAGAATCTTAATTCAATAAAAACATTATATTCGACCGGCTCGAGTCTTAAATACCCTCCAAATATTTAGTAAGTAAATTTAACTTGGTGGTACAGAGTTCCTTTATTAAATAATAATATCGTACGTCAACGCCCACTAAAAAGGGGCGGGGTCCAAAAACAGACTATATCATGTTTTCCACAGACTAACGTATGGCCATTGCTAGACCGTCTTAGACTTCATCACTGATCAATAATATATATATACTTTATGGGTTCCAATTCTTTTTGGAGGGCATTTTGTCGGGATCTCTCTGGCAAGGGCCGTGGGGAAGACATTTCGCCTTTGCCATAACACTCTAAAAATAAATGTTTGGGATAATTAAATGTAAAATTAATTCTTAATTTTTTTTTGATGTGTTAACATCTATGTATACGCGCGCCTCTAGGGCAGTAAACTATCAGTTTCAATACATACGCAAGTGTAAGTGTAAGACTTTGTTTGTTTGTTGTTGTTGCTTGGCAGTCGGTATTGAAAGTGATTATTGGGCGATTTTCATATAATTTTCCCACGCGATTTTCTCTGGAAATTCATAGCCGATTTTATTAATTTTTGGATTAAAACGCTAGTGCGGGTTTCGACGAAGAGTTTAGGCCAAAAATTAAGGCGATCCGATATCGGCGAGCGGAGATTTAAGTGTTTTAATTCGGAGTATTAATTTGGAGTAATATTAAAAAAGTGTTTTATGTTGATCTTCGGTTTTGTCTTATGCATAGCAAAGAGAATAGTGACGTGGTTATACGTACATATATAAAAATGAGATAGCAAGACAGCAACGTATGTAGCTTATGTACAAACATAACAATGTATGTATGTACATTTGTCTGTTGCTTTGCATTCTCTTTGTTTTTTGTGGGTTTAATAGAAAATAAATAAACAAAAAGGTGTTAACACATCGCCCGCGAGTTCGAACACTCATTGATTTTTTTTATAGGGTGATTTAGGGGGCAAAGGGGGAGGAGTGGGTAGGACAGAGGAGCACCAGGTTACGTCTCAGCTTTGTCATTAAAACTTAAAAATGTTATTTTTATGGAATGTAGGCTTAAGTAAAACAATTTGTTAAATGTTTACATTATTTTATATAAAAACGCCCACTAAAGAGGGCGGGGTCCAAAAATTAGTCTTTGTATTTTATGGCTGCAAGTTTAACGCGTTAGACCTTCTTTGACATAAAAATATATCATTTGCTTAACAAAATTACAAATTTTGAGGTTGGTTTAGTTCTTCTTAGGGGAACTTTTTTTCCTCTTGGCCGAATCAGCCCATTTACGAACTTGACCTGTGCTATCCTTCAAGATATATTTATACCAAATTTCAAGACTCTGGCTCTTTTTGTTTAGACTGAATCGTGATTTCCACAGGCGGACGGACAGATCGTCTTAGATTTCATCACTGATCAAGAATTGATATAGTTCATGGGGTCTCAGTGACAAAGTGAATATACCCTCCAATTCTTTTTTCGAGGGTATAAAAAAGACAAACGTTGCCACTAGTACACACTATCTGGTTTGCTGGCAATGCCACAAAATGTCATAGTGTGAGAAATGTGAACCCCAAATCAGCTGTTTATGGTGTTGAATGTCAAAACATATTTTAACTTTCATTGTGAAGACACTATGAAACATTCAATATGTTTTTGTAGAAATGTTATATCGAGGGGACAAATTAACTGACGATTTCACAATGTCGACAGAGTTCTTTCTTTCGTATAAATACATTTGAAACAAAAACAATTTATAAAATGTTGTTGCTGTTTCAAACAAAGAACTCATTCGACATTGTGAAATAGGCTGTAAATTAATTTATATGTAGCACCAAAACGCCATAAGTAAGTAACCTTATCATTTTGACGCGCACAGCCGAAGTTTTTGAATGAATTTTTTTTTCACAACAGTGTTTGTTATTATTTTATTTGTTGTTTTCTTTTTCTTTTAATTTTTTGTTTGTATTTGCAAAACATTTTAAGGCCGCTGAAATAAAAAGCCATAAAACGTTAACAATTTGAAATAGAGGGGGAAAAAATGTCGCGATTTTTTTTTTCATTAATTTTAAAAGAATTCAAAAGAATTGACGTCAATGAGTGAAGGAAGTTGGGATTTATTGTTAAAAAAGAATAACATAATAATTTATGCTGATATTTCAAAATTGTTGTTGTACTCCAACTAATATTTAACTGTTATATATGAGCATGCACAAACGTGTCTGTATGCATGTGGGTATATGTATGCGCGTGTGTGTGTGTGAGTGCCTAAGAACAGAAGATAACGAATTAAGAAACGTAATAATTATTTGTAGACCCAAAATACAGACTTCTCAAACAAAATATTGAAAAGGGTGACAGACTTTGTCTGTTTACCTACTTATTTTTTATTGTTATTATATTTTTCATATTTTCCACATTTGTTGTTTTTTCTTGTATTCATTATCATTGTCATTAATTTGTCAAGGTTGTGCAAATAGGATAGATTTTAGATGAAATATTTGATAAGAGGTCCAAAAGCAGAGATATGTAGCACTTGTGGCCTCAACGTATAACGCAGTAAGTGTGACTGATGCCAGTAGTATTACGCACACACTATTACAGACTCTGTGCACTCGTGTTTAGATAATCATGTAGCCACAATATAAAGAAATCATTTCCTGTTAATGGATAAATTGTCTAAAAATATGAATGAATTTAATATTTGCTTTGAACAGTTCTTCAAAATTTAATAAATTTTTAATTTATTTGATTAAAAATAAGTCAATAAATTAAATTACAATAACAAAGCATATATGTGCTTGTTCCCGCCTCTTTTTGTGTTTTTCTATCAATTGTTAGAAAATATTGAAGTGGGGTGCTGTTGGGTGAAGTAGTAGAACACGAGACTATGAAGCGGAGAGTCCTGAGTTCGAGCCCGCGCTGAGTCATGAAATATTGTGTTGAATTCTTCTGATCAGCATTAGTGCGTGGTTGTGTTAGTTGTTGCCAGCCTGTTTCAATGATGAAGGCATAGTCACTGTCCACTGAACATAATTGGCAGCGACCGCCACTATCATGTACTAAAAAAGCAGAGTAACAGCACCCACCTTCGTCGGCACTGTAGCAAAAATTAGCCGGCGAAGTAAATGGTTGAAATAGCTGCAAAAAAACGGTCTATCCTCTCATCTTTCCTAATCTGTCCCCTCAATACTATCCCCTCGTTTTCAGTTCCGGCGCAATGCATTGCGTATATAGGGTACATCCCCTGAGTGCTGGTCCAAGATAAAAAAAAAAATGAAGTAAAATTTGTCTTTCTTAAAAATAAAATATATATTTATAAATCATGGCGATTTTAAAACGACTGGATTTAGAAATTATTTTTTTTTATTTCTTTTTGCAGTTTTCCATTTTCAACAGCTTAACATATCCTATCTGATATGATAATGCGTCCATTATTTGCTCGGACTCGGTTACAAAAAAGAAAAAAAAAATAAATCAAAATAAAAATAAAGTAGTGGTTCTTATGTAGACGTTATTTTTAACTATTCGTTAGAAAATTGAAAATTTAAAAAAAATTTTGAAAATTATTCGTTTTCCAAAAAAAAAAATCGGGTTTTCACCAGATCTGAAAGTTGTGAGTACGCAGGAAGCTTCCCTGACTACTCCTTAAGGGTTGTCACTATCCTGAAGGAAACCTGGGAACGAGTGTCCTCATATCACCAGTCTTGTCTACTATTTTGGTGACTCTATGGCGACATTTATATTGTGATGAGAAAAAAATTGTGGCATCTGCTAATGGCTTAAATGAATTTTTGTTTTAATATTTAAACGACTTTTACGAATTCATTTTTTTAGTCTTTTAATTGTCTGTAATAAAATTGCAAAAGTTAACAAAATATGCATTTTCATTATCGACGTCTATTTCAGAAAAGTATCAAAAGTGTAGACAAGAACTACTAAAATGCACTAGTGAATCACTAGTACCAATGTCGATGGTGGGTTTTAAACGAAACGCTCATAATAAATGTATATAGTAAATTGCATTGTCTGGGGTGGTATAAGTCACCAGTACTGGTGACTTTGTCCATAGTGAGTCAGTACAGTTGACATTTACTGTATGTGTGTGTGTGTGCGTAAGTATGGGAACCGCTTATAACTTTTGACTGGCTTGAATGAATCGACCCAAATTAGTAGCGTTCTATCAAACTTAGATTTCCTTTGAATTGGCGCCGATTCGGACAGGTAGATGTCGAGAAAGTTCCAAAAAATAATAATAACTTTTAAGCGGTACTGATCGATAGGGTCGACGGTTTTCCAATTTTTTTTCTATAAAAAAGAACGATAAAAGTATTTTAGGGATGTTTTATTTAAGGAATTCCTGATCTATATGCAATTTCTTAAAACTGCAAACAATACAATTTTGATTCTCGCAAAATAATTATGTTAATAATAATTTGGCAATATATTTAATTATTTAAACACTTTTACAAACAAACGCATTTAAGTACACACATACAACCACATAAATATATCTATTTTTATTTTAAACCTTTTTTTATATCTTTTTATTTGTAGCTTAAACCAAAAAAATCTTAACTACTACCACAACAAACGATTTGTTTCTAATAAAAGTCCTTAAAGAAAAAGGATTGACAAAAGAAAAAGAAAACATTTAAAAAACAAGAAACCAACAGCCAACAAACATCAACATGCTGCAGAAACTGTTAAAAATTTATTACAGCATTTTAAAAAACATTCCTTGATAAAACAACATAAAAAGCCCCCCTCAACAAGAACGAAAAAAAAACTAAATAAATAAATAAAAGTTTCTTAACAAAAACCAAATGAATAAATATTTACCACGACAACAAAACAAGCACCCATGATCGACAAAATCTACTAGCAATTTAAGAAAAGAAAAAAAAGACACTAAAGATTAACCAAACAATCTGTTAACAGCAACTGAAATAGCAGGAAACAGCATATCGACACATATCTCGCCTTGCAAATCCACCACTTGTTGAAAATTGACAATACGGGCAGATAAAATAAACCCACCTCAATACCACCCACTTAACAACACAACACAACTCGTGTTGTGTTCTTTTATCTCTATCCGTCTCTCTCTCTCTCTGTCTTAGTTATCCCAACTCTCACAGAAGATAATTAACAAACTGTCTGGGACAACTCTAAATGAATTTCAATACGGCCTCCTTACACAACAGTCTGATGCATGCAAAAATCATGGAATGGACCAACGATGATGCTCTAGAACTAATTGAACAATATCGCTCGCACACCGAACTGTGGAATCGTGCCGATCCCAAGTACAAAGATAAATTGTGTCGCTTTCGCGCCTGGTCGGAAATCGCTGAACGTTTTGGCTGCAGCAAGGCCGAGGTCGAGCGCAAAATGAATGTCCTGCTGACCCAATACCGGCGAGAGAAACACAAAATGTTGGTCAAATTGTATCAGGGCATACAACCGAATCCCTCCAAATGGTATGCGTTCAAACGTTTCGATTTCATGGAGGCTGGCGGTGGTAGTGCCAGCGCAATTGCGGCGGGTATTGCTGGTGGAGGTGGTGGCGGCGGTGGCGGTGGTGTGCCAGGAGGTGGTGGCGTTAGCCTCAATAATAGTGTAAGTGGCAGCAGTAGTAGTGGCATTACAACAAACGGTCATCATCATCATCATCATCACCATCATGCAGCTGCAGCAGCGGCAGCAGCAGCACTTAATGGCCTAGCGGCTGCCGGTTATGATACATCCACAGCGGCGGCGGCAGCACCAACAATATCGCATCATCGCCGAATGAAAAGTAAAGAAATGAAATACTTTGGCGCGGTAAGTAGGGAGAAACTCTTTTTTTTTTTTGTCTTAACTATATTTTATTCCTCCGCACAGAACTCATTGGGAATGGGTGTAGTGGAAATAGTTCCATTCAAGCGGGATGATGGGAGTAGTTTTTTTCTTTTAAAGAATTTTTAAATATTTTACACCATTTCTGCCTTTGTATCTTGATACTCCGCTGCATAATGGCTCTTATTATGCTTGTCGTATTCGTAGTCGAACTAAATCGACTGTAATGTTAAGCATATGACAGGCGTTGCCACATATTATCGATTTCTTTATGACTCCGACAACCATAATAAGGCTGAATATGGAAAAATTCTTGAGAAATGAGGAATAAGTAGATATTATTAAAAGTTCAGGAGGCTTATTATTTATCAGTGGGAGCGAAATGGACATATTCATCGTGACTGTGAATAATCACCTTTATCGTGGTGGTTGGCGTTTTTTGCCATCAAACTCGAAAAATTGCAATAGATTAAAGAAAAATTCAGCTTTTTGTGTTTGAGCTATTACAAAATGTCGAATTTGAAAGCGCCAAGTGCCAAAGGCAGTAAAATCTCCTTTATTATTTGGGCAGATGACATATTTAATACGGTTCGAAGGACCATGTGCAAGTTGTTACTTCTGGGCTTTTTTTTTTTTGGCAATCGTTGCTTGTAGATTATTGTTTTTTATTTAATTTTAATTGTGCTGAAAAGCCAAAATAGCACTCTATCAAACAAAACATCAACTTTAATTTAAGTTAATGAATTCCTTGTAAATTATTGTAATAAAATTCTTAACCAAGTTAACGAGGCACAGTGGCGAACAGTTTTAAGAAATTTCAGAAATAATTATTCATAATTTTTATGATAAATTTATTTCAAAACTCTCTAGACAACAGCAGGTTACACGACTGCAATTGATATTGTGTTAACTAAAATGGCGATTACTTTTCTGTAAAACATGTCACACTTTTTTTTACAAAAATCTACAATTAGGTGTAATTTTAAAATAATGTAAATTTTTATATTCACTATCTGCGTGGCATATGAATGACACCATTTTCCGTTGAAAAGTGCAAAAAAAAATGTAGCATTCTTTTTTAGAAAAGAAAACAACATAAGAAAGACTTCCTGAAGAAGTTAAACGCAGGCTAACGAAATATAGAAAATAACAAGTGAATAAAAAAATAATTTAAATGAAATCTTGTGATGTTTTCTTCTTTGCACAAAAATGCCAGCCTGTTAAAAGGTGCAAGAAATATCTTGGCCAAAACTGTAATTATACAATTTATTATTTCTATAGAAAAGAATTTATGAATAGTGGAACGCCCTGTTTTAAAAGCTGACAGCTAAGTTTTCTTTACAAAAAAAAATCAATGAATGGCGATGTGTTAACACCTTTTTGTTACACGGTACCTGTTCCATTTCTATGAACACAGACCCACAAACCCGGAGGTAGAGTTAATATAAAGTATTTTTTATTTATTTTATATTAAACCCACAAAAAACAAAGAGAATGCAAAGCAACAGACAAATGTACATACATACATTGTTATGTTTGTACATAAGCTACATACGTTGCTGTCTTGCTATCTCATTTTTATATATGTACGTATAACCACGTCACTATTCTCTTTGCTATGCATAAGACAAAACCGAAGATCAACATAAAACACTTTTTTAATATTACTCCAAATTTATACTCCGAATTAAAACACTTAAATCTCCGCTCGCCGATATCGGATCGCCTTAATTTTTGGCCTAAACTCTTCGTCGAAACCCGCACTAGCGTTTTAATCCAAAAATTAATAAAATCGGTTATGAATTTCCGGAGAAAATCGTGTGGGAAAATTATATGAAAATCGCCCAATAATCACTTTCAATACCGACTGCCAAGCAACAACAACAAACAAACAAACTCTTACACTTACACTTGCGTATGGATTGAAACTGATAGTTTACTGCCCTAGAGGCGCGCGTATAGATGTTAACACATCAATAAAAAAAAAGAATTTCAAGATTCTTTACTTCCTAATTCGAGGGTATTTTTTCTCAACTTTTTCGGGTAAAATTATTTTCCAGGGCAGCATCCACACTGCCGATTTATAGGGGGCGTAACTTTTCAACTTTACTGAAGTCGATTTTTTTTAATAGAACACAGTGTCCTTTTACATAGAAAACAGTTTTTAAGAAACAAGCAACAACTTATTCTTTCTACATGGAAATGTTGCATTTTTTCTAGAAAAGAAAACACCATTAAAAATTCCTACATATTAGTTTTGCTCCACTGTTTATTTAAGAAACAAAAAATCATACTTTAAAAACAATAGTAAACCGCTTCTCAAACCCCATGCTCTCCAGCCTTTTCATCAATGAAAACAACGGGGGGAAAAAAAGAGAAATAATCAAAACAAGAAAGAGAATATGGGGATAAAGAGAAAAGTAGATGAGTTTTTTTTTTTTTTTTGTTTATTTTGAAAATATGAGGTGGCAAAAGAAGGAAAGAAACGAAATAGCAAAACAAAATTTCAACACTTGCCGTAATAAGCAGGTGCATTTAGAAAGCAAAAATGTTGCATGATGGTTTCGGGAACCTGCGAGTGGGCTAAAGACGAGGATAGACGAAGTAAAACTATACAACAACTAAAAATGGGGGGCGGGGGGGAATTTAACATTTTCTATAAACTTTGTTGCTGTTTGTTTGCGCTTATTTATTTATTTTTTCCTGCTGCGGTTGTTGCCGTTTTTATTTTTATTCCATTGAACTGCACACACACACACACACAAACATAACTATACGAGGGGCACTATTTTTATGTGGTTCATCAGAAACATGTTACCAAATTTAATATGAAAAAGAAATATTTTGGAGTTTTTTGTCTAACAAAAAGTGTTTCTTGTGATTTGGCAACATTTTTAAGAAGTGTTGCATATATTGCGTACAAAGAGAAAAGAACACAGCTTTTGGCGTTTAGCCATAAAGTATTATTGTTAAAAAAAAAGATGGGCTATATTTTTCGGAAGAAGCCACCCAAAAGTGTGGCGAAATATTTAAAACAATTTTTATATAAAAAGGCCTTTAGCTCAAAGAATTATTACGTAAAATGTTATAAAATAAATTACAAGTAAAACAAGTAATTACAATAACAAAACTATTTGTTAAAATAGTGCTGCACTCATGCCCCTTGAACGAAAAAGAGTGTTGAATATGTAGCGTTTTTTTTCTTTTTAAGTGGAATGTCATTAGAATAGAACGGAACGTCAGACTGGTTTAATAAAACACTTATTTTTCAGAAAAGAACATGAAGAAATCTCTAAGGCAGAAAAATGCACAATATTGCTTAGAAAAGAAAATGCTATTAAATAATTTATGACAATAATTTTACAATTTGCTTAGAAATATTATTATCAATTTGTTCGCCACATTAAAAAGTTGCTAAATCTGTTACACTTTCCCTGGAGAGGATCAGTTTCCGCACAATAGGCTCTAAAAAATGTGAAACCATGCAAAGCTCTTTATGGAATCTAGAAGTACGCAGTGAAATGGCCAAAACAGTTTCCCGATATTCACATCTTCCTCCGTCTGTCCTCTCAACACTGCACACTTTTTTCATAGCTCGGGTTCAGAGTGCTTTTCCAATTTAGAAAAACATTAAACTAAATGCAATTACATAGAAAATAGTTTTGCAAAATTAAGTAAAACTTTCGAATGAACACTTTAATTAAATTGATGGTAACATTTAACTTTTCACACCCGTCGTCAAAATTGGTAAAAGGGCATATGGGTTCTGTCATTCCGTGTGTAATCTCCATAATATTAAGATGCGACCACTTAAATTATATTTACTCTGCGTCCTTATATATAGGGAAATCGAAAAAGCGATGGCCTTTTGTCTGTCTGTCTATAAGTGAATTCGGTTTCCCGAAGCTCCCAGAAAAGCTAGAGATGTTGGTCTTGGAAATAGAGACTGCTATTGAAAATATAAACTTATTTTTGGTTTCTAAAAGTAAGTAAGGCTAAGAATAATTTTTGTTTAGATCAATTTTAGAGAATACAAAGATGCGCTTGCATCGGTATATCAGGATGTTGACCCGCTAGCCCTTCAGATGCTCTGGATACTAAACTAAGTACCGATCTGCCTACATGTATTGGCAGTACCCTAGTGAAGCGTGGCAACATTAGCGTCATCTGGCTGATAGAGGTCGAGGTCTTATGGCCATGCTAGGATCCTCGATCAACTACCACCACCTGCACTGAGGAGGAGATTCTCTGATTATATGGTGCCTCAGATGGATTTTGGCAAAGTGTTTAAATTACTAAATCCATACAGGCGGGAAGGGAAGGGCAGGAAGGAAGGAAATAGAAGGAAAACATGACATCAGCAGGCATATTTCGTAACTCGCTAAAACTAAAATTCTATCGCTAAAAATCTAAATAGTATTTTTAGCTTAAATCGTTGAAAGAAACTTCAAAATGATCCCCCAAAATATGCAAAAGTTTCTTACAACTATTTGGGCTAAAAATACTTTTTAAATTTTTAGCGATGGGGTTTTAAGGAGTTACGGAATATGGCTGAGGATCGAAAATTATAACATGTCGGTTCTGGGGCTGCAGTGCTCGCTCCGTCTCCCCGTTGGAGTTATTGTTTTTTAGGCTAAGATCTTGATTGTTAGGGAGGCGGGGAAATTGCTGATTGACAATAGGTATAGGGTGAAGGTGGTGCCTTGGTCGACAGGTGTGCTACAGCTTATAGGGTGGATACAATGCGTCCACCAATGCCCCCATAGGAAACAAACGTTACGCATGAGTACCAATTTGAATTCATGTATTTGGACATTTCCTCTCGCTGTGTTATTAGCGGAGCCTACATAAAACTCCTACCGATCTTTGGGTCAGGGCACACGGTTGCAATGCAACTCCACACCGAACTCTCGCTCTTCCCGTGATTTGACTTTAAACCACAGCCACTGCGAAGCTCCCCGAAAAGCCGCACTACTACTCCCAGGCTGCAAACGAACTCCCAAGGGCTCCTGACACCCGTGCTACCAGAATTAAGTCTCCTATCAGACCTTGTAGCTGAAGTTGGACAAATAATGAACAATCGCCCTCACGGGATACTCAATGGGCACACGTGCCATCAACGGCTTGACCGATAACTATGTATAAGTTTAACGTCAGCCCCTGTCCAGAGGACCTCATCCGACGATGCTCTCAACGGAGTGTGAAATTGAATGTTCACCACCACCCCTGTGACTACTCAGGAGTCCCGCCTAAGCGACCCTTGGTCGTCCAGGTGGCAATTTCTAGTACACGGTAGGGTAATACTCCATGCACTAACAGCTTGCTAAAGTGTTCGATCCTATCTAGGCGATCTTTGCTACTTTGAGACACGAATGTACCATAAGAATCTTCTGTTGATTCACAACAACACATCGATTTTGCTACGATCAGCCGGACCGGAGCCAAACCTAAAAAGATCGGTCATCAATCCTTATCTGACAAATCTTCCAATAATTAGAGTAAACCACAATTAGCACGTGTACTCCCGAAGGAGACCTCACCAATATCCACACGCAGTAGTACTGCTGGACCAGTATTGGATCCCGTGACATCATTTTAGACTACTGGTCAAGCCTCGATGGCCAAATCAGTGTAGGTTCTATAACCTTCAGTTTCTGTTTTACCCAAACGTAGGTGTCCTCGCACCTATTGTTTCTTCCTCAGACTCGTAGGCGAACCTCCGTCTTTTAGATTCGTATATACACATGCGCGCCTTGGTCGACAGTGAGGCAGTACTTCTATCTCTTAAGGTCACACTTAACTTCCCCTACTTAAAATGGGCAGTGCAAGGATGTGTTATCTAGACTGGGTCATACAATCATGTGGGTCCCAGGTAATGAACGGGCTGGCTTTGCAATAAAAGCCTCTACTGCCGAATCGGTCTTATTTGCCAAAGGCTGAGGACAGAAGGCTCAATATGGACACGTAGCCTTGTTAAGGGTTCCCCGTTCGCTGTGTCTATATTGCAGACGTACTTCGGTAAAGGCTATATACGATTCGTATTCGCAAGATTTTGCTTGTTGATATTGTAACGACTTGGCGTTGATAAATAGTTGTAGAATAAAGGGAATAACTATGGAATAAGGGGACTTGTAGCTGCCTGCAAAGGCCAAAGAACAAATATGCCATTGCAGTTATCACACTTTCTCTGCTAATAACCCTCGTATATTGTGTATTAACAACAATAAAAAGATTGTGCAATCGTAGTATGTGTAGTATGCAGCCGTGTAGTAGTAAATGCCTGTTTAGTTTCATAAGTAGCGCCTGCATGTGTGTGTGTGTGTGTGTGAAATAGTAGTAGTATTTGTAAGAGTATTTTAGTTGTTTTGATAAACACAACGAAGGTTGTGCGTGTAAATATGTTGTTATTTGCATGTCTCCAAGTGTGTGTATGTGTGTGTGTGTGTGTGTGAGTGAATCCATCCGTAAACATTGACTCAGGATGATGAGTACAGGGTAAATGATGGTTGTGTGCGTGAATCTTTGTTTACAAAACTTCCAAGGGCGGGTGGGGTGTGTGTGTGTGTGTGTGGAGACTCTTCTTGTTTTTGTGGCAATCATGAACGAAAATGTAAACAAATTCTTCAACTCTTCTGCATAGTAGTTGAGGGTTATCGCTTTTCATTCACATTGATTCAGATTGATTCTTTTTTAATTTCCTATTAATTTTCAATGAACGAATTCATGGGATTAATCCGCTATTGTGAGCGTAGTTAAAGCCTTGATTTGGCGGTTGGCATGTCAGTTAATGCGTCAGGTAAATATTGTTGGTGGGCAAAATGTTTATTATTAAAGGATGTCTAAAACAGGATGCAAGGAGATCATTAAAATGCCGGTTCGTGTGCGTAAATAAGATCCAAGTACATTTATTTATTTTTCAACACTTTCAAAGACTCATCAAAGACAGCAGATGGAGGCGATTGGGGTCATTTGGGAAGGAAGTTACCACGTTGCCGCTTGTAACTTTCTTCACCGGCTTACAAAATTTTATTTTATTGTTCCATGTGTTTCATTTGTGTGTTGGTAATTGTCAGTTGCTGCACTCGTATTTTGATTTTCGTTAAACTGTCAGTATGCGATTTTCTTTGTGACACACATTATCAATTAAAGCAGAGTTTGACGAGCCAGTTTGATGTGTGGCTATAGATGATCACGTAAAATGTTATTTAAATTGTTTACAAAAACCCATACTTTACCATCCGGTGTTGTTGCCTGAACTAGTAGAACACGAGACTATGAAGCGGAGGGTCCTGAGTTCAACGCCGCGCTGAGTCATAAATATTGTGTTAAATTTTTGTGATCAGCATTAGTGCCTGTTTCAATGATGAAGGCATAGCACTGGCCACTGAGCATAATTGGCAGCGACTGACACTATCATATACTAAAAACCAGAGTAACAGCACCCTCCTTCGTCGGTCCTGTAGCAAAAATTAGCCGGTGAAGTAAAAAAGGTTGAAATAGCTACAAAAAATTCTCTATCTTCCCATCTTTTTTCATCTGTCCCCTCAAATACTATCCCCTCTTTTCTAGTTCCGACACAATGCACTGCATATGTAGGGGTCATCCCCTGAGTGCTGGTCCGAGAAAAAAAATTAACAATGCATCTTTAAATTTTTTTCCATTCTAATACCAGTAGGAAACAGCAGTCGTCCAAGATATCCCAGTCATAAAAGTCCCACAAAAAAAATTAAAAATAAAAAGAAAATCAAATGCTGGAAATTTTCCAATTCAGTGCAGCTTAAAATATAGTTTTTCTTTTAAAACAAGAGACATCTGTTTTGCTTTAGTTTTTGCTCAATAGAACTTTAATTGTGCAGGTGGCAACCTCAGAGTCATGATCGTGATGGAAGTTTCCCGGTATTACCAGACTGTTTTAGGTAGAGATGCATAAAATAACCCAAAGATGATAAAAAAAGGGAGCAGATCATTAGGAACATCGATATAGACTGGCTTACCGCCAGAGCTTAAAGATGATGAATTTGAAGTGTATGTTGACCTTGAATCTGCTTCAATTAAGTAATTGAAGGATAGTTTAAGTTTCAAGACATAAAAACAGCGTAGAGGCAGCTGAGTGCAGAATAGGTTCAACTCGAATTCGGTCAGTAGCCCGTTTTAGACAAAAGCCGTCTATCCGTACTTACAAAATTGGTTTGATCATAAGTTTTTGTCTAGAACAAGGTACTAAATGAGTTTAAGCCCAGCCAAGTATAAAAAGGTTAGCACAATCCTACGCAAAGCAATCGAACAAGGAGATATTCATATATCCATGATTGAGCTGTTAACGGTAATTAAGAAGATCGCCAGTCGCAAGAACTGCAATCACCACTTTCTGGACCGCAAGAAAAAAGAGATAGGGGCTGAAGTACTTAAAACGATATTAAGAAGACGAGCCTCCCGAGTTCGACTCCGCACTCAGTCATGAATATGGTATCGAATTTTACTGAACTGAATTAGTACACGAGTGTGTGTGTCCTATTAACGGGGGTACAAAAAGCACTGGGGCCAAATTACGGCATTCGATATCGATCGAAATTTGTATATAAATTGTATGTAAATTTCGTTCGATATCGAATGCGGTAATTAGCCCCTGATCACCGATGATGAGCGATCGGCATCATCAGAGCATCAAGAGCACACTAAAAGCGCCCTAGTTCGTCGGTCACGTAGCAAAAATTTGGGGGCGAAATCAAGGTAAAAAAATGCTCTATCTTCTTATCTGTCCTTTCAATACTATCTCCTACTTTCTAGTTCCGGCACAATGCACTGGATATTTAGGGGCCATCCCCTGAGTGCCGGTACTACTAAAAAAATAAATAAAGACCTCAAGACTGTCTGAACTTCTGTACAAGAACTTTCGGTGCTCACTAGGAGAACTGCTTCGAAGCGGAAGCAGAATCTGTTCAACATGTTCTCTCTGTGAAATCCCCGATTTGTAGGAACACAATCCTACAGAAACTTTAGCGTACATTGAAGGTACTCTTATATTTTTGTGTTGGAATGTACTTTAAATCCGTACCCCGCTGTTAACGCGACGCTTAAATTTCTGAAGCCAATTTACCGCAATTAATATCGATCAACATTTCATTACAATTTAAATACAAAATTCGACCTGTATCGACTGCCGTAATTTGCTCCCCGATTTAGGCTGGCCTGTGTAACACTTTAGCAACCGATTCCATTTCCGAGTTTAGCTGGATCACGCCTCCACAGTTGACTGGTCTGTTTTTTCGAAAATGTCTATTTTCTCCTCAAGCTCCTTAACTTCATAGGACTAGATCGTACGATGTGCGTTAGCACACCCTTCATTTTTATTTACATTTATCTCGGCTCAGAATTCTCTACCTGCTGCTGAAGCACAACACAACTTATTTCACCTCGGGCGCTGCATGATTAACAATAATTTTTCAACCCATTAAATATCGTTTTCTGTTCCTTAACAAGGCCATTATTAAACCGTGACTAACCATGGAAATTGGGGATAAAAAATAAAATTGCAATGAAACTATTAATACGGACGGCCTCGTCAAAAAAGAGTAAACAACAACAACAAAAACTGCGTTCGTCTTTAATTTGTCTGCCACATACCACCGCCACCGACTCGAACTTTATTACTGTGATGCAAATATTATAAAAAATATTTATCAATCAGAAGGTTAAGATACTCACACGTACTTGGCAGACGCGAATGTGTAAGTGCGGCTGTGTGTGTGTGTGTGTGTGAGCTTTTGCATGAGAACACAAATACAATTTGCACAGTTTATTTGTTGTTATTGCGAGTATATTGAGTATCAATGGTAAACACGAGTGAGTGAGTGAGTGAGTGAGTGAGCGGGTGAGCGTGTGAGTGTTGATAATGCTGACAATAATGACTGCGATAATGATAATTACCAGCCCATATTTCATAATAATAATGTTGCATGAAACCAGCAAAATGAAAATGTTGTTGACAAACAACATCATCAATAAGCAGGAGCACAGAAACTTTAGAACGAGGTCATGTGTAAAAAAGTGGATGGAAAAAAATTGTTTTCCAACAACAGCAAGAAAAGGAAAGAAAACAAAATAAAGAAAAATAGTGGGCTGGCTGCCTGGCTGAGTGACTGACTGACTGACTGACTTGTTGTTTGTACATGAGCATGAACATACACTCGTTGTGTATCGTGCTGCGCTACGATTCAACTCTAGCAGAAAACAAAATAAATTAATAAAATATAATATTAAACAAATGAAACTGATTATGATGTAGATGTAGATGACGATGGCGATGATGATTGTGATGATGGCGTCGGTGATGTCGGTAATGATGTTGTTTTCAATACTCTGATGCGGCATCTAGAGCGTCATTAGTACTTGAAGCTTTCGCTTTATTAACTAACATCACAATAAAAATAAGGAGTAATTGCAAAGTTTTTGAAATTTCAAGGACGAATTTTATTCAAAACATGCGATGTATGGCAGGCTAAATTTTTCAAATACTATTATCCTTTTTATTATGATAGACCCGGAAAATCAGTAGTTAATGATTACGAGCATGTGAAGAGAGACTTGAAATTAATTCGGTCGTAGATTGGAACACTGGGAAAAATCAACATGCCAGAGGACTTTAATTAGATTAATTACATTGAGGGACAGTAGTTTTGCTTGAAGAAATTGTTAAATACCAACTTAGAAAATTTCTTCAAAATAGTTGATACTTTTCAAGGGTGATATTCCCTGTCTCGGAGGAGATCTGAGAACTGCTGACTCGGAAAGCAGTTCCTGTTTCCTAAACTAAATTTTCAAATTAATTTAATAGGTAATTCCACGTCGGTTAAAAGACGAAATACTTCACTCGTAGACTATGAAGCCGAAGCCAGTGGGTTCCATTCCGCACTTAGTCATGAATGTGACACAAAGAATTTTTTCTGATTTGCCTTAATGTATAGTTGCGCAATAACCGCGCTAGTATTGCACAGTGGGAGATATTGTATAAAATTTAAAATAATTTCGAGTTTTATTTAACAATAAAACTTTTCTTTTATTCATGAAATATAAGAAAATACAGCGAAAATGAATTAATAGTGGAAAGACACTATATTATAAAATAATTATATGTATATGTCCAAAAAAATTCTCACTGAAGTAGAAAAGGACATGCTGAGGAAAGAAAGAACACAGAAATACGATGTATTTCTGAGATCCTGGCAAAACCCAAAGAAAATTTTCAAAAACATTAAAATTGGGGTTTTCAGCAAATTTGCTGTATTTTTGGCAGTTTTATTCAAACGCAGATATATTTTTTTTAATGGAGCCTTGCGTTTTAAGAAAACAGGCCTGAAACTTTTATTAATAATAAAAATAGGTGTATTTTGAAAAGTTCTGTACCTCGTTGCTGTGTCTAATGTAAGAAAAGCTCGCATTGAAAAGTTGTTTGAAACACAGGATAAGTCACAATACGAGGGTTGTTTGTTAAGCCCTTGAAAATTTGAATAAAAAAGTTAAAACGTAAATTATTTTAGTCAAATATCCGTTAAACTGTAAGCGAAAACCCGTACAGAATTTTTTTAGCTTTTAGATAGGAAAATTTATCAGGAAAAAATCGTTTTCCTTAGAAGAATGTCACTGTGGCTGATAGTCTGCCAATGAAATGGTTGTGGGTTCGATTTTCCACCGAAGACTCTGGGTGTTGCCCACAGACTAGCAAATCGCTTTCAGAAATTCTTTAACCTTGGGTCTCAGGGTTCCACCTCCTTTGAAAATATAGAAATCAAACTCTAAAACAAAACACAATAGTACTCAATTTGCAATTTCATCACAATCGGATTTGACTCTTATAGAAACTAACCAATTTTATCACTATTTTTTTTAAATATACCCCACTGTGCAACTTGGAAAATTGCTATCCTTCAACTAATAATATGCTTTTTTTAAAAAATTCTCAAACCTCCCTCGTAACACTTTTTATTTTCCCTTTATTTTAAGGCGTTTGATTAAATAAAAAAGTCAGACTTTATTAAATCATCTACTAGAACGGCAAATTACTTTAACGAAATCCTTAAATTTTTCCTTTCACCTCATTTACTTTTATTATTGGTAAACAATTCGAAAAAGCCAAATATTAAAGTAGCCTAAATGACATCATACATTCTACTTCATTAGCTGGACAATTTACAAAACAGCCTTTGACCTGTCCACTTGCAACAGAAGAACATTCTTTCGCTCTCCCATGCCACTCAATATGCACTTCAATTATTTTGTTTTTCATTTATTCACCACTTTTCTTGTTGTTGTTGTTCTTGTTGTTGTTTGTTTACATATGCGTGTTATTTTTCATCAGAAATTGAAAAAGCATTAAAAGAAAACAAATAGAAAATACATTTCATTCAATTCTTTTGCATGTCCATGATAAATAAGCCCGCGCTAAAGTATGCGCCTGTCCTCCATGCACACAACGAAGGTAACAGTCAAGTCATGCATTTTACAACAAACACCCTCCCTCATCATCCTCATCATCATAATGTGCGCCTTCACTGTTAGTGTTGTTTTCTTTGGCGCTGCCATCATCGTTATAGTCAATAACAAACAACAACCGCAAAACAAACGCCAACTGCACATGCAAAATATGAAACGGTCTTTTGCCTTGTGGTTCTCTCAAATCATGCTCACGCCCATCCATCTCTCATTAATTCATACACTCACTCACTCGCTCATACTGTTTCTTGCCTTAACAATTGTGTTCGCAAATAAATATCATGGAATCATATTGGCTGATAAGGCAGGAAGAAGTCGTCGCGTTTATTGATCCGTTACGAAATACGGCTAAATCGAAAGAAATTATGCGGGTAAATTTAATCTATTAAAAATTCAATTCGATTTGACATCCTTGAAAACTCCTGCGCTATATTTGAAATTATCCACCAAAGATCAGAAGCTTGGTGTAGGCCGAGAAGCAGTAGGATCACGTTGCTCTTAGAGAAGTTAGCGTCTTGGTTACTAAAGTGTCTTCCAACAGGAATTTCCAACAACGGCCATCTTCTTGAAGCTAGATTTATTAAATTAATTGCCATTTATTCAGTCTGTTTTGCCAAATCACCATGGACGGATATGGCATCTTCAGCGATGGGGCCTATAGCTGAATGAATGGATACCTGAACAAATAACGTTATGGAATTTGGGACGATACCAATCTTCATGAGATCCTAAACAAGTCACTCTTTGACGGCCTCATCGGCTCATATTCCTTTGAGCACGACGGTTACAACAACAACATTACTGTCAACGGTGAGCGCTATAGGTCGATGATTACCACATTCTACCTTTGGCATAAATTGGGTGACATGTGATTTCAACTGGACGGCACCACGAGGCACATTGAACATTATACGTGATAATCGTCACGTGCACCTGAAGCGATCTGGGCACTTACCTAGATCGTGCTATTTGACCCCATTCGACTTTTTCTTGTGAGGTTTTCTTAAGTCGCAGGTGTAAACTACAGCGGTCTCCGAAGCCTGCATAAGTCTGATTTATGCGCCAAAGTCGTAACCTTTCAAATGCGCTCCACCCAGTGAAGCATTGTAGGGCATTTCCAAATTTTTTGCTGTCGTCTTCACGTGACATCGATGTCGTCATTCAGAATAACGGAGTATATTTTTACGCATTTGATTTAATCAAGACTTCGGACCGATTTTCTTCGAGACTCACTTACACGGAAAGAAACAATTCCTGCCTTGGCATTGACATTATTTCATGGAAGCGGATTGTACAGTTTCACTGAAATCAGCGCAAATAGATCCTTCAAGGATATATTTTAAATGTTTCTTAGGTATTAGCCAAAATGTGAGCAAAAAGGATGCAATAATCCAAGTTAAATTTAAAGAAGCTCAAAAAGCTTTTTGCTTCCACTGCAAAATTTTGCCTTCTCTTCTAGGAGCTATAAATTTTTGCTCATACAATTCTCGTAAGAAGTTTATCCGTTTGTTTCGTTCGTCACACTGTACATTAATTGCTAAACATTTGTTATTTCACATCAGGTGAAATTTTAAATACGTTCTTTGCTAATACTGTCGCCACTACAAAACAAAAAAAAAAAGGAATCGCTCCTTTAACAAACAATTCACAGTTGAACTTCCACTGTTTTTGTTTTGCTTTTGCCTCAATGCACAACATGGAATGCAATGCAGCATAAAAATATCACTCCGCTTTTACTCATGTACGTGGATGTGTGTTTGTACCCAGCGAATATTTTCCAAGTCCATGCTTAAATGGAGGAGTTCTAAAACCAAATGTTGTATCGATAAAACAACGAAATATATTCCACGTTGTGTGGATGCTCGAGAATGTCAATTTAGCTTTTCCTATCTTTAAATTTAAATAATACAAAGTGTATGTGAGACAGCATCGAGTTTTTTTTATTCGTTTGAAAGATCGAATATAACATCGTTCCAATATCCAGTAGGGCTTCTCTGGATAGAGCATATCCGAAATGTCCAATTTTCCAAGACTCTGGCTCATAAATCAGTTTGGAGTTAACTTGGCTTTGATTATTGCTGTGCTTTGTGACTTATTCGTATACACCTGCGACTTGAGAAATTCTCACAAGAAAAAATGTAACCGAGTGCAACTGCACGATCTCGGTGGCCAGTTGGCATCACCTCTACGTGAGGATGACCGTGACCTCAAGTCGCAAAATAACGATTGTGGCACTTAGCACAGTCCACATGTCGTTGGTGTCCAGATCATTAAAATGCAGGCCGAAAGAAGTTGATAATCGTCGACCTATAGCGCACGCCATGACATCGTTGTCAACGTCGTTTTCCAAGAAATATGGACGGAGGGCGCCGCAACACCAAACAGTGATTTTTCCGGGATGCATTGAACATTCTTCGATCTCATGAGGGCTCTAACCGTCCCAAATTCGACGATTTTGTTTGTTCATATACCCATTCATCCAGAAATGGACCTGATCGCTGAAGATGATTTTCCAATAAAAATTAGAGTCAGTTAACAACTGCTCCAGAGACCATTCCGTGAACACTCGTCGTCGCCTATGGTCCTGGATCTCATATGGATTGGTATCAACAATTTTGCTTCTTTACGTACCCATTCATTCAGAAATAGGCCTGACCTTTGAAATCAAGCTCTCTTATTCTGTAACTATTTGTCAAGGTCACGTCAAGACAATATCAAAAATAGGGCAGTTGCATTCTAATTGTGGGAGCCGACTGGTTGCTGCTGACAGCCTCTGACTATTCTCTAAGCCCTATAAAATAACAAGAGGTTACTAAAAGAAGTTAAACAAGGAGGAAAAAGAGTTTGCAGAAGTCTTAGTTTTGATATTGTCTTGACGTGACGTTGACAAATTATTCCAGAATAAGGGGGAATATTTCGATAAAAATTAGGATCAGTTTATCTATCTATGGTCGAGTTGCTGAATGTTATACGCGTCCATGATGATTTGACAAAACGGACTGAGAAAATGACAACTAATTTGGCAGATGTAGCTTCAACAAAATGCTCTGTGTCAGCTGTCAAAGTTTGTAGCTGCCATTGCGCAAAAACTGTTAACTTATGCACTAACACTGTCGCTGCCACAAACGTTTTAAGTCTTTTTTGAATGGCCCCTGTCAAAAATAAACTACAAAATTGTTTTGTCAGACACTTCCACTTGACAAAGAGCCATTCAAAAATTGTTTTGTCAGACACCCTGAGAACAGATTTTAATACATTTAAGAGTCTGACAGTCATTATAGACAAACTCAGTGGCACAGAGCATTTAAATCATTTTCATTGTCGCTGTTATGGCCGTTACGTGTCACTAACGTGGCAGTGAGAGTGTTAAATTACATTAAATACAATAGTTTACTTCGTCCTGACGAAGCAGCAAAAATATCGGTCTAAGAGGAGTTTGTCCTACAAAAATGTTTTTCCGAAGCGCATCATTTCGAAGTGGAAAAAATACAACAAGAAACAACTTTGGCTTACAGAAGTGCTTCAAGAGAAGCAGTTGTTTTCTCTGAATTGTTTCTACGAATTTTACACGATTCGACCGATTGTGTAATAGTTTCACGTAATTTTGAAATGAAATGTTCGCTGGGTCTTCATGTGACTAAAAAAATACTATAAACTAAAATTTAACAAATTCTCTAAAGGGGGAGGGGGAGACCGTATGTATCTGTCTATATGTTCATGGTGCTCTCGGTACACACTACAACAGCGCGGCACTATTTCAAAATATCAATAATAACAATAAGTGTAACGTCTACTTATTGTTGTTACAGTAGACTGCAGCACGGCTACACTCGAGTGTAACTGATCAAACATACTCGCACAATGCAGCCTGTAACAATAATAACAACAAAAACAACGGCGACACACACACACACATTCTTCCCTCACATGCATACATATTTATTATAATACAAATGTAAAGCATCATTATCATCATCGCACATAAACAAACGCTGCTGCATGTTGTTGTTATTGTTTGCACATATTTTTGAACAACAGAAACAGCACAATTTGCAAATGACACACGTTGCATGATGCGTTCGCTGTCATTGATGTTGTTATTTTTGCTATTTGCAAATGGATGTATGCAATTGGGTGTGTGTGTGTGTAATATTGTTTTGTTCTTATTTCATTTTTTGCATTCTGATATTTGTATCAGTTCATGCTTCTTTGTGTGTGTGTGTGTGTTTGTGTGCGGACGTGCATACAACTTTACAATACATAAACATTATGCACTCAATAACAATGGCCGTCTTGTTTTGATAATGTGCTGAAGAATAAAAATATATATTTTACGTTTTTTTTGCGCGTAAATGTCAAGCGGAGTTGCCAAACGTTTTAGTCATTGATTTATCTAAGAAGTAACACTACAGCCAGACTTTCAAGTTTTTGTTGCAAATTGTTAGCTCAAACTGCTTTAACTTTTATTTTCTTTTCATTTATTTCCTTGTTTTGTGAATTCTGATTTTTTTCTGTGATCAGCTGTTAAAATTGAACCAAAAGCTGCCAGACTAATGGAAAAATTAAATGAAAAGCCATGAAATAGTCAATTTAAAAAGTGTTTCTGTGTTAGTAAAAAGCGTATTGCAATTTGAAAGAATTTACGAATGTGACACTGGCTGCATGGAAATTGATAGTCAGTATCATGTCAAAGATGTCTTCGACGAAGTAACATATAATTCTGTGAATCACAAATATCTATATTTTTATTAACTTTATTAAGCTCTTTTATATAAAATAATCACAAGAATTTTTATAAATACAATTTACTTTTTGATTTATTTATTTTTTCCTGAATACTCAAATTTTCTGTGATCAGCTGTTCACAACCAAAAGTTGCCAGACTATTGGAAATATAAAATAAAGTGCCATCTAATTGTCAATTTAAAAAGTGGCACATAAACACTTTGAAAAAACTGTGTGAGTATTACAAATTAAAAGTGTGGCCCGCTGGAAAAGTCAAACAAATTTTTCTTTGTGGTTAAAAATCTCTAAAGGGTGTCTCAGCAAGAATGCACTTTATCATAAAAACAAATAAAAACGTTACATTCGACCGGGTCGAATCTTAAATACCCTCCAAATATTTAGTAAGTAAATTTAAAATGTTTAAATTGGTGGGACAGAGTCTCTTTAAGACATTTCTGTAGCCAATTTCAAATCTCTATTTTGACAGAGTCATTCCGAGAAGGGCCGTGAGGGACACATTTCACCTTTGCCATAAAACTCTAAAAATAAATGTTTGGTATAATTAAGCCTAAAATTTATTTATTATTTATTTTTTATAGGTCAATTTGTTAAATTTTTACACTATTTTTGCATATAATAACGCCT
Source organism: Linnaemya tessellans (assembly GCA_951800035.1). NCBI lineage: Eukaryota > Metazoa > Arthropoda > Insecta > Diptera > Tachinidae > Linnaemya > Linnaemya tessellans. The sequence continues at coordinate 98,949,718 of OX637533.1, read as the reverse complement.
TCTAAAGGGGGCGGGGTCCAAAAAATTATTTTATTTTATGGCTCCAAGTTTAAAGCGTTGGAACTTTTTTGACATAAAAATTTGCTTAACAAAATTTAAAAAAAAACTTTAAAAATTCTGTTGTTTTTTAGAGGTTGGTTTAGTTCTTCTTAGGGGAACTTTTTTCCCTCTGGCCCGATTCAGTTTATTTACGCACCTGACCTGTGCTATCCTTCAAGATATATTTGTACGAAATTTCAGGAGTCTGACTCATTTCGTTTGGACTGAATCGTGATTTCCACAGACGGATAGATGGCTATGGCTAGATCGTCTTAGATTTCATCACTGATCAAGAGTATATATACTTTATGGGGTCTTATATGGATATTCCGCTGCGTTACAAACGGAATGGCAAAGTGAATATACCCCCCAATTCTTTTTTGGAGGGTATAACAGGTATTTTTTTAAATATCTGTGATTTCTTTTATTGAATTATAAAGACCGCATATTCCGATTAAGTGTGGCAAAAAATGGCCTTTAAATGGCATCCACGGCTCCGTTCATGAGCTTGCAGTACTTTTTCACAGAAATGTGACTGCATTTCAATGATGACCAGTTGGATCTTGAATATGAGCTGAGGATTTTCTGAGCCCCAAATTTCAAACATTTTTTGTATTGACCAAGATATTCAGATGGAAAAGCGAATTATCTAAAAATTGGCATTCCTTCGTGAAACTATGCATTTTTAATACTCGGAGTAAACTTATGTTATAGCTGAAGAATTTCAGAGTTGCCACCTGCACAAAAAAATTAATGCCAAATTGAAAAACGTGCATTCTTATGGAGACACTTTTTACACGTTTTTAATCACGAATTTAGGAAAATGTTTCCCTTTAAGCGAGGGCCACACTTTCAACATGGAGTTTATTTTTCAAGATAGAATTTTAAATTGTCTTTTCACATACAACTTTAATCGATTCAAAGTAAATTATGGTATTTGAATACAAAAACCTCTTAAAGGATTCACCATCTTTTTTACTTCCCTCTTAGTGTTAGTCGAAAAAGAATCTCTTTGGCTAATTTTATAAAAACAAAACCTGCCAGGATTCCCATTTGCAATAAACGAAAACGCTTTGGCAGCACTGAACTACTTCATCTACACTACAAACACTGGTGGCACAACAAAAACACACTCTATCCATGTCTACTCGAATTAGATAAATTCGCGGAGATTTAATTTAGATCACAAATTTGAAAGTGTGTACATTTGCAGTGGTATTTGCAACAATGTGCTTCGTGATATTTAAATGTTCTACTTCATGTATATACACAAGATGTGCAGATGGCGCAAATGTCAGTCATAATAAGTGTGACCAGAGTCTAACATCAAGTTCTCTTAACACCATGTGAAATTAAGAAGTCGCTTATGAATAGCAAATCAACTTCAGGTGTGTTGCTAAGGGACAACTTCAAACTTGAGGTTGTTTTTTGTCGCTGCAAAAGGAGCCTTAATCACTTTTAGTTACTGAGCACGCAACTAACATATGATTGCTGCCAGTAGTCCAACCATAATTGCCGCCTCTCAGTGAACCTTGAAAATAACCTGTGTGACTTGCAATGCAGCCACAGATTTTTTGAAAATTCTAATCTTTTAATATTTCAGTGTCTAATGCAAAACAGTCGATTAAAGTTCGCGTGAAAAAAATTTTTGTTATGCTAAATTTCTAAATTAGTCGCCTAGTCTGACCTTACCTTGCCCATTCATACATTGTATTGCACATATTTGTCAACTTCTGGTAATTTTCTCATTAGCAGGTGCACCCTACGACACAATTAAAAAATATTAAGGGGTCTTTGGAATAGAAATTTTCCACTAATTGTTTAATACTTTAATAAGTTTAATATTGCAGACTTCAACATTTTGCAAACTCAGTTCTTTGCAAGATCTGAATTTTGTTAATTATTGTTTAACATTTATGACTAATTCTCCTTATACTTCTCATATTGTTTTCGATAATTCTTGATCTTGTTTTATAGCGATCACTGAAGCAAAAGTGGTGAATTATACAATAGTACATGTTATCAACTGTCTAAGTTCTGAAGCCATTATTTTCTCGGCTTAAATTTCCCTTCAACTAACAATTTGTATTTATAGTGTAGAGAAGAAATATTTCATTTCAATGCATTCCATTTCAAAAATACGCTCCAATTTAGTTTTCAACCCACAAAGTCGCTATCACTTATTACAATCATTTTTATTATTGGGATATGCCAACGTCTGTAAACCAAAGGCAATTTGGAGAGTTCTTGATCACAATTCCTGGTTAAAGGGTGTATTTCAGGTCTGTACAGTTTTAAAGAAGCGAATTAAAATGAAAATAGTAGCGAAAACACAGGTCGACTTAGTTCACTGCACGCCGAATATGTTTTTATGGCTCTAGAACTCATTAGAGTGCAAACGAACAACTTGTGTGCATTTGAGTTTGCAACTGATTATTGCTGTTGGTATCGTGTACAATACCAATAATAACGATAATAATGATATTGTTCTTAATGATAATAATCGCAGAAATGTTTATTTGTTGTTTTCATCTTTTTTTATAAATTTTCCACGAAACATTTTGAATTTGTGCAGCACATGTTTATGGCAAATGTAAACAGTCAATCTGAATGTTTGTTTGCATTTTAAAAGAATAAATTTTAGAACCGCAAACTTCCTCAGTTTTTGAACTGTTGGAAGATGAATGAGGCGGAAAAATAGTGCGATATTCTAAAAATTATATACTGGATGAGTTTACTGCTGTTAACGTAACTCTATTCAGTGTTGGGTTATTTGACACAAGGAAGCTTTCCTGCGAAACCCAAAGCCATATCTGCTTCACATGCTTGAATATTTCCCAAAGATTCTAGATTCTTTACAGTATTTGGATGTGCTAGTGTAGTTGTGATTCTGGTAGATAGATAGTATTTACATACATACATACATATAAATATTTTCGAAAGTGCGGTTAACTTTGGATATTCGATTTATCAGAAGCAACTTTTTATATTCGGGAATTTTTGAAGGCTTTAGTAAAATAAGGAACTTCTGAAGGATTTAAACAGCTGTGGAAGCATATTCGGATATATATTATGTCCCAAATCTAAAGAAAATTTTCGGAGTTTTTTCGGAGTTATTTATGTAATGACAGTAATCGTGTTTTTCACTATTTCTTAGTACAAGTTTGCAATGATATCGAGATTGTCCACAAAATGTTTCTAATACCGAATTTTCGGAGTATAGAATTTTTCGGAGTAACTTTAAATTTTTGAAAGTTTTGTGATGGTATCGAGATTGTCGACAAAATATTTCTAATACCGAATTTTCGGAGTACATATACGATTTTTCGGAGTGAATTGGGGTTTTCGTAAGTTTTCGATTTTTTTTAATATCATGAAAGGAATTATCTAATGAAATTAAAAAAATATTTCGAAAAATTGTTTTCTTTTTTCATTTCTGAGTTATCAAAATACGGAATCAATTATTTTTCCGAATGGAAGAGGAATCTGTGATATTAATATGAGAATTTTTTAATAACTCTGATCTTTTGCTAGTTTGAAATTTCTTTAATAAATTATAAATGTTCATCTACATACATAATTGCGGGGGTTGTCGGAGTGTTTTAGGAGCATCTGCGGACGTAAATAGTTCTAGATTTTTGAAAAACAAAAATCTATTACCAAACATTGTGCTGGTTTTAATTCCCATTATTGTGAATTATCGATTTCTTTATAGGACTGATACAATTCTAGTTGGAAATAATTTTCATGCGTTTTCAAATATAATTAACTTATCCGAAGTCTTAGATATACTTAACTTTAGGTGTCATGATGATAATCGTATCTAATTAAAATTTTTCTCTAAGTTCTTGTAGTCTGTCAGTTATTGGGTTCGAATTTGCAGCCACGTTAAGGTAAAAATATTAAATTTTATGGATATTATTAAATATTATTAAACCTCTACTTTACTTACACTTCAAATTATATGCTTTCAGGAATTTGTATAGATTCTTACTTTTTTTGCTAAACAATTTCATGCATTTTCACTAATAAACATTAGGATGTTCCATTTGTTTTGGGAAAAAGTTAAAGCTTTTAATGTGGCTGTAGTTAAAGGCAAACGATAAAAATAATTTGGGCGGGGTCAAAATTTTTGTAAACTTATTTTAATGTACATTTTCTTAAGCTAAGTATTTTGTAAACAATTATGTAATTAATTTAGGAAGAACCTCACGGTTAGCCTACTGAATCTTCCCTACTGTAAGAAAGAACTATTTAATATCTAATTCGTTTCAAATCAATTAAAACAGATATTTATGTATGTAATTGGGTGGGAAGCAACTTCTTGTAAGAGAAGTGCTTTATGCCCCTAAAAATATGCGCCTCCTAATTTCAGTCAAATAAATTTTTCTGTAGTTGTGTTGTTTTCCATGACTGTCGTCGTGGAAGTTGTTGTTGTTTATGTTATTTATTCATTGGCTGCGTTGATAATCAGTTTGTTTACATTTTTAGTTGTTTATTATTTATTCTGTTCTTCCTTTTTTTCATTTTTGCCTTCACCATTTCCAATTTGCACTTTCTGTGCGAGCTCCAAATAGGAGTGATGTGTGTTTGTGCACGTTTTTGTTTACTCTAAAAACTGTTCCTCATCCCAGCGCCTCATCTCCACTCACTCTTCTCCTCCTCCTTCAGGAACAAGAGTTTGTGTATGTTTAATTTTGTATGTATGTATGAATTGGCATGAAGTAGGCGAGGGAGTGTTGAGGGGAGATTTTGTTTCTTGTTATTGTTTTTATGTTACCCAGCACTTAAGCGAGCTTAGCGTTGTCAGCCTTCACTGCGTTGATATTTGCGTTAACAAAATAACAACAAACATCATCAACTGCACTGTGTACTCTTATACTTGAAGATTTTTACTTACACATTTAAACACACACTCATTCTTATACATAAAAGTATGCATGTATGTGTGGAGAATGGACAATGAGAACTTCTTGAATGTTTAGCAGAAGAGAGTCATTTGCCCCTTTGTTTAAATATTGTATTTATCATCAATATTATCTTTTATATTTTTCATAATTAAAAGCTCAATTAGACAAAAGCTGATGGAACGCTCTGCGAGTTTAGCTAAGCGCCAGCTGACTGTCAGTGCTAGAAGATTAATTTATTGTGAAAATCTCAAGGTAGGCTGTGGCTGATAGGATGTGACGTTCGAATTTCTTTTCACACAACACCATTGTGCGATGCAAATCATATATCGATATTTTGATGGACAATATGTCGGGCATACATCGTCACCGTTCATTCGCTAGTTTCGTTAATTTATATATTCAGGGTCGTCATAGAATCCGATTTTGTTCGGAAACGGAATTGATTCCGTATTTTGATTCCTCAGAAAACAAGAGGAAACATTTTTTAGGCATAAAGTCGGGTTTAATTTCATTGGCTTATTAATTGCATGCCATTAGAAATGATTCATTCCGAAAAATGGTTTCACTGAGAAACCAAAAGACGGAATCAATTCCGTTTTCGTAACGGAATCGAACTCTGTAACATGGTTGATTATTTTTTATAATAATTGTTTATCAGTTTGGACTCTGATCATTGGAAATTCCCAACTTTGACATTCATAACGGTCATCGTGTTGAAGCTGTCAAATTGTCATTTATTCAGTCTGTTTTAACAAATCACCATGGACGGATGTAGCTTTTAACAGCAAGTGGAGATAATAAAATTATTTTATTAAAATGGGTGGTCTGTTCGGGCAACGTCACGCGCTAATTTTTTATCGAATAATCATTTTCAGCGATGAGACCCACTTCTATATGAACGGATACGTGGAAAAACAAAATTATAGAATTGAGGACGATACAAAGCCTCATGAGATCCAAGATCGTTAAATGCTTCTCGAAAAAGTCACTGTTTGGTGGGGATTTTGTGCTGGCGGAGTCATCGGTTCATATTTCTTTGAAAACGACGCTGGCCAGGCCATTACAGTCAACGGCGAATGCTATAGGTTGAAGATTACAATCTTTTTGGCTTGAATTTTATGATGTGGACACCATACGATTTCAACAGGACGGTACTGTGTGCCACACAGCTCTTGCCACATGCGATATTCTGCGCGATCGATATGAGTTCATGGTCAGCTCGCGTAGAGATGATGTGAACTGGCCACCGAGATCGTGCGATTTGACTCTCTGAAATAAACTCGCTGATATATGGGAATAAGGCACACAAAACAGCGGTCCTCCAAGTCAACATACCCTTCAGACTATCCTCCAAATTTAGCCTGATTTTGGTTAATTCAATTGCTTCTCTTGGAGGTTATGGCGCGCGAATATCTTAAATCAAGACGTTGGCTTTCGAAGAAGGGTTGGTAAATGCTTTGGTTTGGCATCCACATGGGGAAGATCGCGATCGTAATTGCCATGCCTGCCTGTGCATGTTCACAACTAGAGTCAAGCTACACTTGTTTACTTTTAGCAACAAAGTGCAAACAGTTAAATGACAATTGCAACAACAACAGCACAACAAAAACTGCAGCTACTCCACCACAACAAGAAAATATGGGAACAAACAAACAAGAGTAATAATAAAGTTGTGTGTGTTTGGTTGATGCATTTTTTTTGTTTTTAATAAAAGTTTAAATTTTTTTCGTCTTCTGCATATTTGTTTATGTGTGTTTTGTTTTTGCTAAGTTTTTATTTATATTTTAATGTTATTTTACGAGTATTTATTTTGTACGTTTCGTATTTTTGTATTTATTTAGTTTGTTCCCCTCTTATTTATTTTTACCCATGGCTCTTATTGTTTTGCCATAAACTCCTTTCGAACTTTGTGATACCACAGTAGTGGCGAAAATGTATGGATAGAACAGGAAATGCATTGTAATTGCTAAAGAGATAACATGTCGTCTGTATAGAATCAAACGAGTTTTAACGCATTGTTGAAAGCGTCAGCTGCAATATCTTGTCAGCTATTGACTGAAGTTTTGAGTGCGAAGCCAAAGGTCGTGAATTCGATCCAGTTCTCGAATGTCTCTAATCTGCATGAGATCGAGATTTTGTCAATTATGTTATGAAATGATTCATAAAATTATCAAGTCCGACATCGGCAAAATCAGAACACATTCGCAATCGTAAGGGTATCACACACAGAAGGATGCAACAACCGAATGCGTCTTCAAGTTGTAACCTTTTGATCCCCACTGTAGTAATCTGCCTTGAATGAATGTTGTTGCTGTGTTTTTGTTATTATTGTTGCTGCCGCTGCTACTCACAAATTGTTATTGTTATTTCTTCAGGTTGTCAACGTCTCTGTTATTTTGTTTTTGTTAAGGTTGTTGCTTTTAGTGTTATTGTTCTTCTTCTTCTTCTTGTTATTGTTGGCTTTGCTGTTATTGTCGTGGTCGTTGGTATTTTTATTAAAACATTTTCCTCTTTTTGTTGTTGACATATTTTTTGCTGCTGCTTCTTTATTTGCGCATTGTTTTTCGACGAGCAACAGAATGGAAGAAACAAAAAATTACATACAAAAAGAGTATTTGTGGATGCAAAAATTAAATATGTGCGATAAAAACAAACTGTTCTTCTTGGCCACAATATTATTTGTTTTTTTTAGCTGTTGTTGTTGTTTATTTATTTATGTAGTATTTTGCGAGTACAGTTACGATTTCAAAAGTTTTTCCCCGCGTTTTGAAATCTTTTGTTCCTGTTTATTTCTGCACTGATTGACCATCACCAATTACTTGAATCATTCTTCGGTTTTTTTCTTTTTATTGGTCCTTGAACTTTCTTAATTTATAACTTGGAGCGATTTTTTATTGTTATTTTTCGAAGTTGATTAGATGACGTTGGGCAAGAGCAGTTTAAATAGTATGTATGCATCTGAGTTAAGCTGTATGTAAGTATGTATGTTCATATGTATATCATACATACATACATACATAGTTGCATATTTCTTAATATTGTGCAACTTATTAAATATTGTGGACTCGAAACGACAATAATAATTCAAATAAGGCCCCCAGTTATATTGTATGGTCTAACCATAGACCTCACGCTTAAATTAATTTCCTCTTATTTACCAAGGGTTTTAAATTCAGAAGCGCACGTTTAATTGGCATACGGTTAATTACCCAATTCGGATAATTACCGAAAAATTCGTTTAATTGCCTCAGTACTATTTGTACAACACCGCAAGTAGTTCAGTTGTCTTTGCTTTGATTTTTTATTTACTTTTACGTTTATTAATTTTTTACCTTCGTTTGATTGCTATAGGTGCAATGAATTATAAATCATATTCTATAACTACCTATTTGCCAACGTCGCGTCAAGACAATATCCAAAATAGGTTAATTACCTTAACTACTTCTGACAGCCTGTGGCTATTCTTTATAGTCTTGAATATAGCAATAGGCTGTTGAAAATTGTCAATTACTGAGGCACGGGAGTACAGAAATATCCTGCTTTTGATGTTGTCTTGACGTGACATTGACAAATAGATAGTTACAGAATAAGGGAGCTTATTTTCAATACAAAATTTTTTAATTGATTATAAAACCGTTTTTCAACATATTTTTATACACACACACACACATATTCGTTTAATTACCTCAGTGAGGTATTTAAGCGTATTCGTTTTGAACGTTTTCCGTATAATTACCCAAAAGCATTGGCCTTTTGGGTTAGTAATTATACTGTTTTAAAATACATCAGCACTGTTTAATAAAACCCGTGCAGAAATTTTTACAGTGCGACATATAAAATGCAAATACTTATTGAAACTAATGAGGCCCCATTTGGATTTTCTAATTTAAGCTGCTGTTCGTATTTTCGGGCTTCATGAGTGTTTTGGCTAAAACTAAATATTTCCGAAGAACGGACAATTTAGTAGGACCAGGACTCAGGGAAATTGCCCCTACAAATGCTAAGGATAGTGTTGAAAAGACAAATAAAGAAAGATGAGAAGATACAGAATTTTTTCTTAACTTTTTTACTTTGCCACTGAATTTTTTCTACAATCCTTACGAAGGAGAGCAATATATGATAGAGTCAATGGCCGCCGGTAATGATTGGTGGCCAAGGGAAAAAAAGCCGAAAACAGAACCATACAGATCAAAAAAATTCGATGACTGAGCGCGGAATCGATTCCGGAATCCTAGGCTTTGCTGTCTCATAATTGGAAATGTCTTCTTGCCTCAATTGCATAATTGTAGCCATAAACTGAAAGAAAAAGTATAGTGCAAACAGACCAAAAAATTTCATCTAGCGGCGTCTCAAAAAGTCGAAAAATTCTAAGTTTATACAACCCTGAAGAAATCGTGAAACACATTTAGTACCACATGACGTCAAAGTATTCAGTAATTTTTGTGAAATTTTTGATATCATAACAGTTTTTTTTTAACGCTATTGAAACGTCAGAAAAGAAGAAAAATTTTAAATTTTCTTTTTAAATGAAATTTATTTGTTGGGTGGTCAAGCAATGTCGATATGCATTTCATTGGTGCTTTACCAAATCATCAGTAGACTTTAACCACAGTTTTGAAAAGATTAAAAAAAAAATTTTTTTTATTCTGGCAAAAATATTCCAGAATTTGTACAGAAGTCGATGCAATGGCCCAAAAGTATTACAAATTACCTTGTTTCAAGCACGCTTTCCATTATATGTATGTATTTATACTTTTCCAGATTTTCAAACCGACTCGGCCAACTTCCAAGTACATAGTTTTAATATTCACACCAATTCCTTCTCTAAAAAATTTTAACACAATGCAGGATGTAATAATATCGGAATCTACATTGACCCCATTTACTTCGGCGGCATTGTAACTACACACACACATATGTACATACACATGTAATAGAAATGAACTTTACCAAAAGCGGCCTATAAAAATCGTTAAGAAGTTTCATTAGAACATTCTGTAAAATGAAAAATTATATCACAACGCTTTCCTCCAGCGGTTATTAATTCCTCTATCATGGCAACGCAATCAATCAGCTCAAAGCTCTTCTCGTTCATTTATAAAATTTCATTGAATTTGTTTTTTTGTTTTAATAGTAATACGATTTTATAATATGTACCTACGTTATTCCGCATTTTAAGTTGTTTACAATTTTAAAAACAAACATAAACGTTTAAAGCCAGACAAGCGTAGCAGCAGCGCGAACTACACAAAAATAAAATGATTAATACACTTTTTTTATTTGTATTTTTTATTATTGTTCAAATCGTAAAACATACTCGTACACAAATAAAATTTGCGGTTTGTTAAAAATACTACGTAAATGCTCTCTTACGAAATGAACGCGAGTCTAGAGTTGCCGTATGCTGGGTAATTAAAAAAAAGTTTTGTGTAACAGAGTTGATTGGACTGAATTAGTGAGCAGATTTATTTACAATAGAATAATAGAAGATGTAATAATGATAGTTGTAAATTATGCAAGCAAAGCTCTAAATAAAAATTGAAAAAGAAATTATGAAAATGTGACAATATTTTTGTTGTAGTAAATTTGAAATTAATGGAGTTGATTTTACAGTCGGCAGCTGGGCGGTATAAGATTACACTGTGAGCCATCATAATGTTTATTGATGTGTTAACATCTATACGCGCGCCTCTGGGGCAGTAAACTATCAGTTTCAATACATACGAAAGTGTAAGTGTAAGAGTTTGTTTGTTCGTTGTTGTTGCTTGGCAGTCGGTATTGAAAGTGATTATTGGGCGATTTTCATATAATTTTCCCACGCGATTTTCTCCGGAAATTCATAGCCGATTTTATTAATTTTTGGATTAAAACGCTAGTGCGGGTTTCAACGAAGAGTTTAGGTAAAAAATTAAGGTGATCCGATATCGGCGAGCGGAGATTTAAGTGTTTTAATTCGGAGTATTAATTTGGAGTAATATTAAAAAAGTGTTTTATGTTGATCTTCGGTTTTGTCTTATGCATAGCAAAGAGAATAGTGACGTGGTTATACGTATATATATAAAAATGAGATAGCAAGACAGCAACGTATGTAGCTTATGTACAAACATAACAATGTATGTATGTACATTTGTCTGTTGCTTTGCATTCTCTTTGTTTTTTGTGGGTTTAATATAAAATAAATAAACAAAAAGGTGTTAACACATCGCCCGTGAGTTCGAACACTCATTGATTTTTATTATTCACCCCCATTCGTGAATAACAAGCGGAATTTTTGTTCATGTTAAATTTTTATTCCACTCGAACTGAAAAATGGTATCGTGAATCTCCCATGAGAAATTATTACCGCTACCAGTTCTCAGTGAATGTAAAAAAGAGAAGAAGCTGAAAACAACATGAAAAATCAAACAAATTTGTGCTGGAAAATTTACATTTAAGCAATATTTAATTTAAAAAAATTTTTTAAACTTTTGGCTAAATATTTAGTAGTAAAACAATTTGGAAACCGAACAAAACAAATTAAAAATATTCTTAATGCTTAGAATTGGAGCGACACGTTTTCCAAAGACGCAGGCAATTGATTTGTTGCAAAAGTATCAGTTTGTGCTTTATTAGCGGATCCTGCCCTTAAAATAAAATTTGTAAACTCTAATATTCGAATTCTAATAGAAACTACTTCCATTTTCTACTATATTCCCCACCAAAAACTAAGTGAATGAATTAAAGGAAAAAGTGAAAAAAACTGGCGGGAAAAAAATCAGTCGCGATAGGGGAAATTTAATTTTAGCATGAAATTAGTTACGGGGAATTATGTCATGATTGCAATTTTAGGGAAAAGGTAAAACTTCGAAGGAACAATTATTCATGATAGAGTTGATAATTTCAACAATAAAACTTGTTCTGATAAAATAAACACACAAAATTCAAGTACTTTGACGTATTTTGGATTCTTTTTTTATTATATTTATTTATGGCCTAATCCATAAAAAATATTTTATGCTTATAACCTGCTTTCTATAAAAAATTCTTTACATAAGCAGTTTATAAACATACAACGTTTTTATGAGGATTTTAATCTTTACGTTTTAGGTATGAAATGAGCTTCCAACACTTTTCTGTCATCATTACGAGGAATATTTCAGCACTCTTTCATAGATTTATTTGCTTTAAAAAAAAAAAAAAAACAGCGTGGGGAAAAATTCCGCTTAAGCACTGATAGAAGACCTAGAAATTTGTAAAGGCATAAATTCCCATCGTCCGCCCTGTAGTAAAAAATTACCCTGCGAACTAATAGGATGAAATAGCTGCAAACAAAATTCTCTATCTTCGCCTCTATATTCATTTATCCTTTCAATACTACTATTTCCTCCGTTCTAGTTTCGGCGCAATGCACTGCATAGTAGGGGTCATCCCTTAAGTGCAAAAAAAAATCAGTCTGAATGCATATGAACTTTCAAAAGTCATCTTGACCTCTAAAAATTAATCAAAACTTAAAATAGCTTAAAGGGTACTTTAATTACCCTTCTCTTTTATATAGAAAACTAAATTAAAAATTTATTATTTTATAAATTTATTGTTATTTTTGAAAATAATTTGTAATTTACAAGTTGTGAATTCTCAGATGGTTTTCGGAAGTATATGCATAAGATAAGAGGTTTTTAGCTTTTCAAAACTGTGGTTAAAATCTACTGACGATTTGGTAAAGGACCAATGAAATGCATATAGACATTGCTTAACCACCAACAAATAAATTTCATTTATATATAATAGTATTGTGACAACAATGTGTCAAATAAAAAATTTCAAAAATTAAAAATTGGTAAGTTGAAGGAAAAATTGTTCCTATGACCTTTGCCCACCTTGGTCTCTTCAACTACTGGCGCACGCCGCGTCAGATACGTACCTAATTTCTGCAGCAATTGATTTTTCATTTAAATTTAGCATTTTGCAAAATTATTCCGTTCATTTCATATTCTCTCCATGCGACTCACCTGGTAATTATTCTTTCAAAAGTTGGCAACACTGACTGGCACTGTGATTACGTATGAAAGTGTGTGAATGTTTTTTATGAACAGATCGAATACTACGTTTTCTTGGAGTGACTTTGTATCGGGCAAATTTTCTGGTGAGTGGCAAAAGTTTATTTGACTAGCTGGCGAACTTGATGACGAACGAACAAGATTTCGTTGTTATTGTGTATTTTGCATTCGATGATTTTGTGAGTTGCTGCTGTTCAACTGCCGCCTTATTTACGTTGATGATGTCTTTCTTTTCATTTTTTACATAAATCGTTGTTGTAATTGTTTTATTGGTTTTTGTTTTTTTGTTTTGCTTCTCTCTGTCAGTCAATAATTTCCATTTTTTTTTCTTTGCCAACCAGCCCATTCGCATTGTTGTTTATGCCTTTTTCGCATTTAAGTTGTTGCTGATTTTTTTCTTTCTTTCTTTTACTTTTGTAATAAAAACAAAACGAATTGAATTCTGCTCATTTTATTGTAAATTGTCGCGCTTATCGGTTGTTGGTTTTCGTGTGGTTCACTCACGTTAGTTTTAAACTTTTCTGTGTTGATTCTTCTTCATAAAATTTTATTCATTGAAACGTCATTGTGTGTGTGTGTGTGCGTGCGTGTTTATGTGGTCACACATGCGGTTTTATTTTGTATTATTGGCTCACATTTTTGTGTGAACCTTCGGCGGCTTTCGTTGAGTGCAAATTTCGCGCCTTAAATTAAACTCAGTTTTATTTGACGACAAGATGGTTTACTTCGTATTAAAGTATTTAAAATATGTAAATTCAGTGTTGCTCATTTAAGTAGTTCAAGTGATATTTAGATTTTAAATCCAAAATTAAATTGTATGCGTACATTTACACTTATGCAAGTGGATATGTATTTAAAAATATATGTATGTATGTGTGTGTGTACATATAATTTTAACGAGAATTAATAAATATTTGAAGACATGTTTATCAAACTGATAATTAATGTTAAACGATCATGCCTACTTTGCTGTAATAAAAGTTCTTGTGACACTTGTATCAAAATATTTTGTTTGTTTGAAACGTTTTGCTTGGATGCGTTTGTAAAGTGAAAAGAATTGTAAATAAAAAATATTTGCTGCTAAAAAAAATATGTATTGTTAAAAATGAACGTAAAATTATAGAACGTGGCAAATAAGTGTGGGAAACCATTAAACGACTGCACAAGCTCTCTTACAATTTTGCTGAAAACTAGGAAGTCGAAGATAGTGGGTTCGATGCCATACTCAGCCTTCAATAATATCGAATTTTTCTGTTTTGAAATAGTACATGATTATATCAATTGTTTGTTAGTCGGTTTATAGAACAAGGGCAAAGCAGTGGTCACTAAGCAGTGCTGACAACTTTTCAAGGCAATTATACACTAAACAGCGCTGTACAGTCCTTTGTCGGCATTGTAGCTAAAAAATTCGCCGGCATAGTAAATTCATGAATAAAAATGGCTACTAAAAATTATTTCTCTTCACATCATCATCTGTACTCTCAACAATATGCCTTCCAAACGCAATACATACAAAGACCCCTATCACCTGAGTGTCGGCCTCATTTAAAAAATAATTTTATCGATCGACAAGCCAATGTCTATTAAAAATAAAACACGTGCTGCAAATTTTTATAAATACATATTTGGTGTTTGACAGAAATCACAGAGCCAGCTTTTTCTTTTATGAACGACTTCTGACGAAGATATGTAAGGGATAATAGATGTTGGGATAGAATTGTTAAAGCAGCGCCTCTAGTGACATGCAGACTCATAATTTCTTAGGTTCTAACAGACCAACCTAAATTACGACGCAAAGCGTTGTATGGCTGTCAAAATTTCTCATGCCCATACAAAATGTATGAGACCAACCGAAATAACGCGGCGCCAACGCTTTGCAAATCCAATTTTGACAGCGCGTAAAGAAGTGAAGTTTGTTGCAGAAGCACTCTTGTTTACTTTGTTGAAGTGTTAAGTGATGTAACTTTAGCTACTTTTAGGTAAATTTAGCGTGTTCATCTCTATTTCTTATTTCTAATTAGAGTTTTTATCAATCAAAGTGAGTTAACATTACTGATTATGGGGCAACGTTAACGCTCTAATTTAGGTTAGTCATTTCAGAGTAAAAGCTAAGCGCTAAATTACGTTGCGATTTGCGTCGTAATTTAGGTTGGACTGTAAAGAAAGAAATTCATTATTTTGTAGACCCCGGGTTAACATTTTACTATCTGGCATTTACAGTTCCCATGAAATAAAAATGGCATCACGGTCTTTTTTTATAAATTTTATAAAATATATTTACATATTGCATATCTACGTAAAAATATCTTTCTAACCATATAAGTTTCATTAATATTGGTGAGCGATAAGATACTTAAACGTGTACCACAAAAAATATGTGGCGTTTTACATAACAAGAGAGCGGTGTGAGAGCGCTTGTTCTATATGGTAGGAAAAGTGTGGTGCACTATAGAGGTTTGCCCTCTATAGCCTACACGTTAAATACCTCCTCCGTATCCAAAAAATTTTAAATGAGTGAAATGTATTTTAATAAAAAAATTTTTTAAATATATTTCAAATTTTTTTATGAATCTGCTTACCCACGTTGAAATATTTTAATGACAAAGCCTAAGTTATAAAAAATATATTGATTCATAAATTGTTGTATGAAAACTTTAGTGATCTGCTATAATTAAAAAAAAAAAATAATTTTATAAACTAGGCCTATAAAATTTAACTCTCAAATGTTGGGATTGTAACGAAAATAAATTGAAATACGAATTCTAAATAACGTGACGCCTGATTTGTTAGCCTAAAATTTTTCAAACAAACTTCGCAAAAATGAATAGCCAAATATTATATCGTCAGCTAAAATCCACAAAGCCGTAATTTAAAAAAAATCCAAATACTTTTTTCTTATTATCATGTATTTTTATTATTTTGCATTACAAGCAATCAAACAGTCTATTTTGATTTTTTTGTGCGTTGCGGCATTTTCGAGTTTAGTTGACGATGTGTATTTATGTACATACATACGTACTATAAAAAGTATTTGTTTAACTTTTTTTATCTGTTTTCATATGAATTTTTGAATAAAAAGCGATCGTTTATCGATAAATTATAACAAGTTTTAAATGAACAAATTAGCAGCGTTAATTCCAAGAAAAAGAAATGTGATAATAAGCAAAATAATGAAGCCAAAACTGATTTAAAAAAATATACCTACAAAAAAGAATAAAATAAAATAATAATAATATTAATTCATAAGTTTTAAATTAAAGCGCAATATTAGGTAAATTAATAAGCAGAAACAAGCATATGACATGTTTTAACTAATTACAGTATGTACATTAATATTATCAATAATAATACAATTGCAATACTTATTGACGGAAAAAGTATAAATACATAAACAAAACTAAAAAAAAATATAAAATAAAAAAATTGTTGCAATCCGCTGGACAAGGAAACATGAATTTATCCAAGGAAAATGTAAATATTTTTTTTATGTTATTGTTTTATTTCTATTTTATTGTTCACCTTCAGTTAATTTATTTGTTGCTTTTTGCAATATTTTGCTTTATTTGTTTATGTTTTTTTTTTCATTTTGTTTATTTAAAAATGAATTAAAAAATGTGACAAACAAACTTTCTTTTGCGAATACGGATGTAAGTACGTGCATAAGTAGGCAACCCAGCGAACATATTTTCACCATTTGTATGAAACGATTGTCGGTATGAAAATAAATTTATTTTAAGACTTTTAACTGCACATTTGCGTTCCAATTAGTTTTAGGAACTCCCTTTTAGTCTGTATATGTACATAAATATCGTCCTTACCATGTCCAATATCCAAACTTCTATATTTGCACATTTGATACAGCGAATAACAAAAGTCATTGATAATCATTCAGATGAAAAGTGTCGAAGATGACTTTTTGGCAACGAGAAATCGCCTTACCATGCCAAAATTTTAAGTCATCAAAAGTTTTAAGTCGTCAAAAACGACCGAAGTATGTTCCTATAAAAAATGGCACCCACACTTTGGTTCTTAGGAATAAGAACGCTTTTTATAACCGCATTCGTTATAAGCGAGTCTTAGGTTAGGTTAAAAAAATGGCTGCCCGCAGTTAGCGAGAAAACACTCGGAGGCCACAAGGGCCCATTGTGATGCCCAGAGGACTACACTCTACACAATCCTTTCAAAACGAAGTACTGGTTCCTGAGAACCACCTAGAACGTCTCACGAAACCCGCCAGGGCAGCCAGCGGTGCATCCCTGAGACACTCCAGATCTCGCAGGAAACGAGAGCCTAGAGAGTCTAAGCCTAGTCTACGCTCTTGCAGGGCTGGACAGTCTCGAAGGAAATGCTGTACTGGCTCTTCCTCCGCTGCATCGAAACATCTCCTGCAATAAGCGAGTCTTACTGTCATTCAAAATGTACTTGTAAATAAGGAAATAACGGTTCTGAAACAAAAATTACCAGTTCATAAATTTGGTCGAAAATTGCCATAACATATTGAAGTATATCGTTGGAGTTGTTTTGTATTTCGATTTGAAAGAAAAAGCTTTCGAATTTCATACATTTCGAACGATTTCCATTTCGATTCGAATTGCATAGTAATACCACAGATATTATTGTAATTTAAAAAAGGGCAACACTGAAATGGGAAAGATATTCGAAAAAGTTTCAAATTATCCGTCACGACCGTCACACTGGTTGATTATCCCCTTATATCCCCAGTATCCCCTTTTGCAATTTCTATTTGTTCTCCTTATTTTTTAACTTTTGTAAGATAAAAGAAGACCGCTACATCCGGTATGTGTATTCCACTAGGCAGATATTTTTCTGTTTGCTCCATGAAGCTATTTGTTTCTATATCAATTACTGGAGAAACCTAAATACGAGAGCTATTGGTCAAATTTTATACCTTTTTTAAATTTTCGAGCGGTAAAAAATATGATTTTTAATTTATAAAACGGTTCTTTAAATAACCTGTTCTTAATGCTGCAAGAGTTCCCCTGTTATCCTCCGAAGCAATTATATTTTCAATGATTTCTTTTTTAATACAAAAAGACTAAACAACTAACTGTACATTTCTTATCTTGCAGATGGGACTTAATTTACCCATGTTGCTGGCAAATTCACAGCCTCTTGAAACGTGGAATCCTGTGGGTCAATTCTCCCCGCCTCCCATGAGCGAACGTAATCATCAATTACGCGTACCCTTGCCAATGCCATTCTCTGCAGCGCCTCAAAGTGATTTGAATACAAGCGGTGGGAGCGGTGGCGGCGGCAGTGGTGGTGGACCTCATAGCATATTTGGTGGCAGCAGTAATAGTGATTTTACGGGGAGTCCGCAAAAGCCCATGGACACAACGGATATAGAAAATGATGAAGGTAAGGAAAACGATTCCAAATGTGAACGTACAACGCCGTCCAATGTACACGATACTTCGGCCACGTCCAACGACGGACGCTTGAGTACGGGTCGAAATGGTACGCCGGGAGCACCGGGTAGTGAGAATGGCACCTGCGGTGGCGAGGTGGGTAGCACGGGCATGAGCAATAATAGTCGTGGAGGTGGTGGCGGCGGTGTTGGTGCAGGCAGACGCAGTGATGGCACCTCTGGCACTGAAGCCGGTTCTAGTCCTATACCAAATACAAATACTTTTGAAGCTCATAAACAAAGACATTTATTAGCCGGTGGCGCTGTCCCTAGCGGGTCACGAGGTCACGATGATCTCGATATAAAACAGGAATTATTGGAGAATTATTTTCATGCACCCCATCCGCCGGCACCACCTGATTCACATCGTTCCTACAGCTCAACGGATGAAAATCGCCACGGCAACGATTCATCTGATGATTTTGCTCAAGATTTGCGCGTTAGTGCGGCGGCCGCGGCAGCCGCCAAAAGTCTTGATTTCAGCCGTTTTGTCCTGCCACCTAGTCTTAGACGTTCCACAGAATCCATAGACGAAAAGTTTTCACCGCTTAATATGCGCAAATTGAATACGGCCAGCGCTTCGAGCAGCCAGGCCGGTCAAATGCTTATGAATTCCTTACTCTCCAACGAAAGCATGTCCGAGGACAATACGTCCATTAGCGGGCGCATCAAATCGAGTAGTTTAAATGGCAATCCGAATGGCATAGGCGGCTCGCAGGATGCCAGCTCATCGGCCGCAGCGGCAGCAGCTGCCGCTGCCATTTATGCTGAAAGTCTGAATAAAGATGACTGCGATTTCATAGGTTCTAATGTTAGCGTCAAATTGCGTTCCATGGATCGTACGCAGCGCATAATCGCTGAAAAGCTTATAAGCGAGGTACTTTACTACGGCCAGTTCAATGAATTGGAACGCTCCGCTCGAATACAGCCCAAGTGACAATTCCTAACCAAGTTTTTAAGGTCAAGGTTTATTAATTAGATTTATGGAAATCAGCAAAATTAATTAAATATTTCAATATAATTTTGTTGGAGCGGAAGTATTTTCGCCCGAAATAAAGAAATAGGAGTTTTTCGTTTTATTTGCAATTTACAGTAAAAAAAAAATGAATAATTTAGGCCGGAATTGCTTAATAAAAATTGTGCATCGAAGAAAATCAAATAAATCAATCGATTTTAGTTCTAATTTTTGTGTTTTGGAAATCAACTGTCTTGCGTTGCTGGGGGTGAAGCCTCATCAGTGAGCAAAGGAACGATAGAGTTCGCTCGGAGAGCAGAGAAACTCTTTGAAGAAGTAATTAATTTATTGGCAACAACAAATCATTTGATTGTTGCGCAGAGTGTCATATTTGTGTGTAGGGAAGAACTAAAAAAGCCAAGATCGGTTGATACAATTTTATCTAAATCAAATTCTTTCAAATTCAAAAATGAATTTCTTGTGCTAAAAATGAAAGTGGAAGTACTCGCATAGTGATCGCTGAGACCGGGGAATGTTTCTTTCAAAATAAACCCGCTTATTAGCAAATCTGTGTCCTTAAATTGGCTCCTATTTCTTTTAAAAATAATTTCTTGAAACTTTTTTCTTATTTTATTATTTTGTTGCTTCAATTATTTAAACATTTTATGTCTTGATGTATTTAAAGTTATTAATTAAATATTTTTTGTTTTAGTTGAAAACAACAAAAATTCCAAACTTCTAAAGTCATTTAAAAAAAAAATTATTTTTCTAAAATAGAACTTCTTCAATAATTGTTTAACAATTAAAAAGTCAAATAAAAACCAACTAAAATAGCAGCAACTAAAACCAAAGAAAGTTTATTTATTTTTTAAATATGATTCCATTTTAAAGAGAAATAATTTTTTTTACTAAATAAATAATTTCCAGACAGAAAGCAAACAAACTGAAAAAAGAAACTGCAAAATTTTTGAAAAACTCTTTTCGTTCTTAATTAAAGTACCTCGCTATTTTTTAAACTATTAAATATTATTACATTTTAAATAAATTAATTTGCATTGAAGCAGTCAAATGTGTTTTGATTAAAACAAAACTAACAGAAAAGTTCAATAGTTAAACAATTTAATTAATTAAATAAACCATGAATCAAATTCTTTATACGATTAATTAAATTAATTAAATAATGAATGGAAGAAATCAAAAAATTAATTAAGATATAAAATAATTAATGCAATTAATTACTAACTAATTAAATTAATTAAATATCAACTGTCGGCCTTTGGGCCAGATAATTTTTTTAATGCAAAACTTGATCAAACAATTGATTGCATTAATAAATTACATGTTTAATTATTATGAAAAATTTTTAAAAACGATTTTAAATCATTTTCAAAAATTAGATCAAATAACAACTTCAATTAACAAATTAAATATTTAATTATTATGAAAATTCATTTAAATGGCATTAAATCGATTTTAAAAACTTGACCCAACAATTGATTGAATTAATAACTTAAATATTTAATTATTATGAAACTTTATTTAAATGATTTTGAATACATAGATTTCAAAAACTCGATCAAACAATCAAGTGAATTAGTCCATTAAATATTTAAGTATCATGAAAGATTTTTAAAAAGTTGTTAAATCACTTTTAAAATCTCAATCATATAATTAATTGAATTAATAAATTAAATAATTATTTATTAAAATGTTTTTAAATTGATTTCGAAACGAACTCGAATAAAATCTAACAAAACAAAAATGAAAATTATAAAAATTTAATTTTAATCGATTGCAAAAATTTGATCACATGATTAATTGGAATAATAAATAAAATAATTATTGCAAAATTGTAAATGGTTTTGAATCCCTTTTAAAAACGTATTGAAATAATTAATTGAGTTGATGGATTCCAAAAAGTTGATCAGATAATTAATTGAATCAAGTAATTAATTATTATGAAATTTGATTGAATTTGATGATCAATAAATTAATGAAATTAAAAAGTTAAACAATTAATTATTATGAAAATGCTTTTAAAAACGATTTTAAATTTTTTTCAAAAACTTATCAAATATTTAATTGAATTTAAAAAATTAAATAATTAATTATTATTTATTAATTGGTTTCAATCAAATAGTTAATTGAAATAGAAAATGAATAATTATGAAATTTAAAAAAAAACTATTTTAGAACGCTTTCAAAAACTTGATCAACTAATTAATGAATTAACTAATTAAATAATTAGTCATGATGAAATTTTATTTCTTAATTGATTTTAAAATGATTTTCAAATTTAATAAATAATTAATTGAATTAATAAATTAAGTAAATTGTTATTATAAAGAAAATTTCTTTGTTAATTGATATTAAGGCGATTTAAAGATAATTCAAATAATTAGATGATTGACAACATGAATTAAGTAATTAATTTGTTAATTGAACATATAATAAAATCAAATTAATTGTTAGCTTTAAATTATTGATGGATTAACACAATTAATTGATTGATTAATTTAATTAGTCAATTAATTAATCAAAACTTAACTGAAATACAACCAACAAAAATAATATTATAGTCATTATTTTTAACAATTCAAGTCATAAGTAGAACAGTCGTCATGTTTTTTTTTTTTAATTTTTACAAATATACAAACTATTTTTTATAATTTTAAAAATAAAATATTTTAAAATGAAACCACAGTTTCTTTTTAAGTAATTTATAATAAACTTAAATTTATATTTAACTATTTGCATATATTTTAGAAAAATTATTTTTAGTAATAAAGAATAAAGTTTAAATATTTCGAAAAAAAAGATTGTAAATTAAAAAGTTTTTTAATTTTTATATCAAACATTGAAAACAAAATTATTAAATGTAGAAATCGTGTAGAATTTAATTGTTTCAAAAACATTTTAGAAAATAAGTTTCAAAAACAGAGTTTTAAAAAAGAAAACTAAAAGAAATCAACTGAATTGTTTGAGTTGTGGAAAATATGAGACCCTAAAAGAAATTATTGTGATTAAATTAAACCATTTCATTCACAATAATCAAAGAAAACTTTTGTTTTTTTTAGTTTTTTATAATGGCTTTACAAAAGTTTTGTGTGCAAATTGTACTGGAAGTTAAATGTAATAAAATTACATTTATTTTTATTTTTTATACAAACGCAATAAGCAAAAAGATAATTTGAATACAAATTCCCCCTAAAAAAATAGCACCAGAAATATAAAAGAATTTAAAGAATAAGAAATGGAATTTTGAAGAGGTTTTCAATATCAAAACTATGGAAGAAAATGCATTAACTTTTACTCCCTAGTGCGTTCAAACCTTTACTTCATATAAAAAGAAATTTTTTTTTTATAAATAACTCCCTATTTGATTCGAATTTTAATAACTTGTGTTTGCATTGAAAATCTGGTGTTTAATATTTTGTAGGAAAAAAAATTTAATAGTTATAACTAAAAATTTATATCGTTGTACCTTCTTTTCAACAGGATCATTTTTATACCATCAATCAGATAAAATACATTATATTTTTAAGTTTAGCAGTTAAGGTATTTTTTAAACTTCTTTTTTTATTATTCACATTTTATTTTAATTATTATTTAGTTTTTATATGACATGTTTTTTTTATATTTAATTTAAACTATAAGATATTATTTCATGCATTATACTATACAAAAATAATTATAAAATATATTTAGAAAAAAAAACAAGAAATAAAAATGGAAATCCTCTAGTTAGTGAAATAAATTTTTTAGTAAAAATGATATGATAAATGAAGAAAATACCAACAACATATTTTGACTAAATGTTTTCATTTATTTTTTAATTCGTTTTTTAAGGATAAATAATTAAATTGGTAAATAAAATAAAAAAAACAGAATATTTGTTAAAGAAAATAAAAGTAAAATATTAAATAAATGTGTACCTACCAAAAAGAAATGATAAAAAAATAATACTTAAAAAATAAAATAAAAATGTGTATGTGAACATAAATAATATAAAATATAAAATGGTTTTATTTACAAAATACAAGAGAGAAGCAAACATCTGGGATATCCTTCATGCCTCGATAAAAAAAGTAGAAGAAGAAAGCGCTGGTACTCCATTATTAGCAAGGATAAAAATTATAGTGAAAAGTACCGTATGTTACTCCCCAACTATTCGACTTTGTACAAAAGGTTTGTGGAGAAACAAAAATTTGGAACTACAAATTTTAGTATATCAGTTTTATGGCTATTCTAAATATTTTATCTCTTTAGTTCGTTACAGTTTCCCTGATGTTTATAAAATTTTAAGATGAGTTTATAACGTATTTCATTCAAAATTCTTCAAACAAAATGTTCTTAAAACAGATTCTAAACACATTTTATTTAATTTATTTTTATAGGAAATATGTACATATATGATATATAAATAGTTTTAAAGGATTTTCTAAAAACACATAAAATAAATAATCCTCTTTCTTGCAAATTTGTCGACATTTTTAGTTTTTAAAAATCATTAAAGATATGAGTTTGCGGTCACTTTAAAGAAAAGAAAACACTATAAAATTTTCATTACCAATATTTCGCTACTCCCTCGTGTATTTTACCTAATCCCCCCCTATTCCAGCGTTGTCAGATTAGGGTGTTTCCCCCTAGATTTACGGTTTTTTTCTGTAGGGGTTAATATTTTTTAGGGGGATATTTGGGGGTAAGAAAATTTTATTTAGGGGATTTTTAGGGGATTTTCGAATTTATAGTTTTGTACATAATAGTAGGTACATAATTCAACAACTGAAAATGTCGAAGATATTGTATCGAAATGACGATTTACCCCGGTATTCATAAAAAAAAATAAAACGTATTTGAAATCTGTTTTAAGAAAATTTTGTATGAAAAAATTTTATTAAAATACATTTCAAACTCATTTTAAATTTTATGAATACCGGGGTTAGAAAGTAATCACGCAAATACAAACATTAAAACATTTTTCTCGTTAAATCAATTTTGTTGGTTTTCCTTGAACTGCAAAATATAAATTTTAAAAAGTTGTTCATCTTTACAATTTATTACCAATATGCCAAAAAAGGATAACATATATAAACAAATATATAAAAAGGAGTGGAAAGCATATCAGCAGTTTAAATACCTTTAAATAAAATTTTAAACACAATAAATGCAAAATTAAATTTCAGATTGGTTAGCCCCAGTCCATGGAGACAACTACAAAGCTTTATGCAAATATTGTAAAAGCATTATGGTGGCTAACAGGAGACCTTATTGCACAACAAAATACGAAAAAACATATTGGATTTGCATCCCAAACAAAAGAAGTACATGTACCCGTAACAAACTTTCTCAAGCCGTCTCTTACAAAAGAAAGACAGATTGCAGATATATTTTTTTGGGGGATTTTTATTAAAAAATAATATAACAATTTGGGAGTTTTCGTGCTTTTCGCGTAAGAACGATAGTACCTCAATTCAAATTTAATAGAGATAAGAATGATGAAACCAAATTACTACTTAAACTTTTCTGCTTTAGGGGGTTTTTTAAGAAAAAGTGTAGAATCTAGGGGGTTTCTAAATTTTTTTGGGGGGAAGAAAAAAATTATCTGGACCTATTTATCAACGTCACGTCAAGACAATATCAAAAATGAAGAGTGATTTCTTTTTATTTAAAACAATAATAACTCTTTTTCTTTCAAAATAGTTTTAGTTTTAAAAATAAAAATGAACATTTTTAGTCATAAAACAAACTTTCGGCCTAGTTCTTTCTTTCGTATAAATGCATTGGAAGCAAAAACAATTTATAAAATTTTGTTTATGTTTCAAATATATTTATACGAAAGAAAGAATTCATTCGACATTGAGAAATAGGCAGTTAATATTAGCTGTGTTCCAGATGCAACACGAAACAGCCCGTACTCGCCCAAAGTCACCCAAATGCGTTCCAGATAACAATTTTTGTGCAAAAAATGAGAGAGTAATTTTTTTCATTTCCTGTACAAAGTCGCCCGAACTATTTCTTTGGGTAAGTTTGGGCAAGAATCAGGGCACACTGATACAGGTAGGAGCGGTTTTACAAAAAAAAAACCTACATGTATTTTGTTTTTGTGAATTCTAATTCAAACGTCACAATTAATTGTGTAGAGCAAAGCAAAACGAAAAAGTACAAAAACAAAATATACATGTTTGTTTTTAATATGCTCTTAAGTTTTGTATGTATGTAAATATGTAAAGAAATCTTGACGTTTGTACTAGAATTTCTCCCAAAAACAAAATAACCGTATGGGCTATCGCTCCTACCTGTATCAGTGTGCCCTGGGCAAGAATTATATTATCAGCTGTTTTTTGTTTACATTTGAAAGTAAAAAAGTAAAAAGCAAATTTACAAATATAGTTGTTAATTGAAAATTGTTTAAAAGTAAAATGGAAGATTTTCCAAAAAAACTTGAAGTTGTAAGTACATTTGCGCATATTTGCCATTTGTTTAGTATACAAAAATGCTTTCTCAGATTAGTTAGATTAACTTATGGACACATCAAGTGATTCTGATGAAGACGACATGTTACATTTACAATGATGCTAATCTTTCATTACATGATGTTGAGCCTTATTCAGTGTATAAAACCACTAAAATAAAAGTTAATTTAAAAAGTAAGCAGCACTAGTTTCTTACTAATTTTTCAAAATTTATAATTATGGCTTTTTGCGTTCCAGCATATTTGGATAGATTTTGCACTTTGAGAGAGTAATTTTCTTTTTACTCTCGTAAGCCCAAACTTGCCCGAAATTACTTGTCTGTTCCATTATATATAAAATATATATATTTTTTTGGTTTAGAAATTGCTCAATTTCTATTTAAAAATTTTTGTTATATGTTATTATTGTAGTTTTTTTAATTAAATATAATTTAAATCCTAAATAAACATTAAAACGTTTCAGTTAAAATAATGCTAAAGGAATTTACTGTTTCATATTATTTGTATACGATTTTAAAAAATATCCCTCAATTTCATTGCTTTACTAAAGACTAGTAAACTCTGAATGATAGCAGCAACAAAAATAAGAAAGCTTTTTCAAAAGCTCAGTTATAGAATGCCTAGAAGAAACAGACAAAAACTTAAAAGCTTACCTCGCTAACATTTTCTCATCCGCTTAGTCTGCAGTAGCAACTTTACACATCACATTCCTCTATTAAACACAATGCACAAACACTTGCACACACACGTGCGCTTTGCATAAAAGAAAAGAAACGACGCCGGCAACAACAATTCATATTAAGAATTTCATCATTTTTTCACCGTAATTTCCCGTTGATTTTTAGCATTTTTCCCTACACACTCACTTCAAACATTAACTTTTAACATATTTATTATATATTTAAGAATATTTAGCAACATTTTCTTAATCAATTACTTTCCAAAGAAACATTATTTTTCACAAACACTTTTCTAGCAAAACATCCGTACCGTAAGTAAACTGCGCTTCAACTGAATGCACAGAAATTGTGTATACCAAAGAAGAAATTCCATTGTGTTCCAGTGTGCGTGATTGGGCGAGTTAAAGAGAGATGGCAGTAGTCACATGGTGAATGCGTGAATAACTTTAACTGGTTTGTGCGGAAATGAAAGATATGCAAGTGAGAGGAGTAGGAAACTTAGTATTTATTGCTGGAAGGTTGGAAGTTTATTTAATGCGCTCATCACCTGCACTGTAGGGTGATTTTTATAATACAATGGGAATGCATTAGATTGAATATGATTGTTTTATGAGGCAAGATATGAGAAAAAAATTAATTGTTGAACATGGGATATATTTTTCCATGTTTAATTGAGATTGTTGGAGCAAGATTCATACTAAAATTATTCCGATTATTTTTTCAAAACAAATTTATTAAAAAAAATCAAACTACTAGAACAGTTACACTTTCATCTTCGCGCTTTTCTTGTCCGTTGTTTATTATTTCAAATATTTTATAATTTTAATAATAATTTTTCAAGCGGCTAGTTTTTTTATATAGGCTCTTTCATTAAGTGCTTGCTATTTTTAAAGTTAAACAAAACATAATCATTCATCCCTATCAGGAATAATTTTTACCTCGAAATTTTTCCCTTTTCCCTAAAATTGCAATCATGAAAAAATTCCCCGTGAATGTTTTCATGCTAAAATTAAATTCCCCTTATCCATTTAATTTATTCACTTAGTTTTTGGTGGGAAATGGTGTAGAAAATGTAACATATTTTCTATTATAATTCGAATATTAGAGTTTACAAATTTTATTTTAGGGACAAGTTTTTTGCAACAAATCAATTGCCGTCTTGTTGTTCCAATTCCAAAGATTAAGAATATTTTGAATTTGTTTTGTCCGGGTTTCAAAATGTATCGAAATTATTTTACTACTAAATATTTAGCCATACTTTTTTTTTTTTTTTTTTGTAAAACAACTCAGAACTGATAGCAGGAATAATTTCTCACGCGAGATTCCCGATGCCATTTTTTCCTTCAAATGGAATAAAAATTTCACGAGAACATAAATTACATTTATTATTCACGATAGGGGTGAATGCGTGCGTGTGAGGTAACAGCAAAATTTGTTTTTTTCCAAGATCTCTTGATGTCATTATGAGTGGAATACAATTCCCCTTATTCAGTAAGTCAACGTCAATATTATATAAAAAATAGGACAATTATTTGCACTTTTCCTTCATCAATTGTGTATTCTTAACAGCCTATTGCTAGTTGTTAGCGAAAAGTCTAAGCACGTTAGCAGTATTCAATTGATCCCCACAACAAATATTTAAGTATCCCAATTTTCATATATTGTCTTGATGTTGACGTCGGCAAATAGTTATAGAATAAAGGAAAATATATATGTGAAATGCTTGTCACAGATTCTCTGGGTGGAGCGCATTTGAAATGTCTTATTTTCCACAAATCTGGCTGAATTTGGCCAATGGCATTTGGTTATGCTTATTTTGACTACTGCCGTAGTTTGTGACTTATTCGCATGCGCCGGCGACTTAAGAAAACCACACATGAAAAATTCTAACCGAATCAAATCACATGATATCAGTGGCCAATCCCAAGCCCCCAAATTACTTGTGCATAATATTCCATGTGTCATGGGCTGTGTGGAACGTAGCGCCGTCTTGTTGAAACCACATGTGTTCACATCATCCAATTCAGGAAAAAAAAATTCGTTTTCAAAGAACTATAGACCGATGAATCCCCCAAACAGTGTCCTTTAAGGTATGCATTGGATGATCTTGGATATTATGTGGATCAGTATTGTGATAAATTTGACAATATTTTTAAAATCGCATATATTTTTCAGACTAGGGGGCAAATTATGGCGTTCACTATCCACCGAAATTTCCATTAAAATTGTATTGAAATTTCTTATCGATATCGAATGCGGTAATTTGCCTCCCGGACCTTGATAATTTTAAATATTTTTTCACTTAATTTTCATTAGTGAAAAATTTTGATATCATGACCACCTCCATTAGTTTTTATTACAAAAGTACTTTTTAAAATATGTATGAATTTTTATTAGTCGAACTTTCTTATGTAAATTTGTTGTGAGAGAAAGAAAATTTGCTTATATTCTTGTATTTCTCCTGCACTTTATTTATGTTTAATCTAATATCTACTAATACTATATTTTGCAACTCTGCTTATAACTTATTATTTGTAATAACGAACATGATGGAGTATACATCAAAGTATATCTATATCAAGTATATGCAAGAGCCCAGCTGACTAAAATTTTTTTCAGTTTTTACATGAACGTATGTCAAAATTTGTTTACTTTTTTAATGAGCCATATTTGTTTATTCGTTGAAAAAATAATTTTGTAAAATTGTGAAAAACATTATTAATTCAAGAAAAGTAGCAAAAAAGAATTGTTGTGGAAAAGATTTTTGTGAAAAAGTGTATTGTTTAAGAAAAGTAACAAAAAGAAATTGTTTTAAAAAAGTTCTATGCGAAAAGTATTTAAATTTTTGAAAATAATTGTGAACAAAACAAAATAAAATAAAAGAAAATTTCTGACATAAGATATTAATTTTACACAAACAAAATGTACGGTGGATTTTGTTTTTGTACTCTTGCGAGTACTTGATATTGATATACTTTGGTATACATGTTCTTTTCAGTTTGTTAAATAAATTCAAACCAACAGGTTATGGGCTACAAGACGCGCTCGGTTTTTTTAAAATAAGTGGTGTTAGAAACCGAAAAAAGTTAAGAAAAAATCAGGTATTTTTTTTTTGTGGTGTGAGCAACATGTCAAGTCTTCCAGTGGGTTTTTCGTTGGAGCGTTTACGAGGACGCGAGAATTTCGATGTGTGGAAGAGACAGGCAAAATCTTGCCTAATTATAAAAGGTTGCTGGAACGTTGTGAAGGACGGTGTAATTAATGCTGCTGATGTTAACTTAGATGAACGTGCTTTGGCTGAAATTACTTTAATGGTTGATCCTTCAAACTATGGTCACATTGCTGCAGCCACAAAGGCAAAAGAAGCGTGGGATGCCTTAATGAGTGCGTATGAGGATACTGGCCTGACACGGAAGGTTGAATTGCTGAAACAGCTGGTCAATATGAAACTAAAGGACTGCAGCTCAATTCAGGAGTACGTGAATGAAATCGTAATAATTGCATTGAAGGTGAAGAACGCGGGACTTAACATTGATGATGAGCTTACAGCATCACTAATGTTGGCGGGATTGTCCGATGACTTCAAACCCCTAGTGATGGCAGTGGAAAACTCTAAAGAAAAGCTGACCGTGGATATGGTAAAGAACCTCCTACTTCAAGATGTAAAATTTGATACACAAGGTTCAGTGAAAGATGCTGCATTTTATTCTAAGAACCAGAAATATAAGAAGAAAAAGGCGATCCAATGTTATAATTGCAAGGAGTTTGGGCACATCTCTAGAAATTGTCAAAGTGGTAATAGCAACAAAAGTCATGGTAAATTAGGCGAAAAAATTAAAAAAAAAGAAGTTTCTTCAACACTTATGGCATCACATGTGTGTATGAATGTTAATACAAATACTGATAGACGTTACAACAACAACGACAATCGTTTGTACTGGTATGTAGACAGCGGCGCTAGCAACCACATGATGAATAGCAATACGTATATGTACAACACACACACTATAGATAATAAAACTGTTCTTGTCGCTAATAGAGACGAATTGTCTGTTGAATGCGCAGGCGACGTCGACTTAAGAATATTCAATGGAAAAGGAAAAAAAGAGCTTACGGTAAAAAACGTTGAATACGTGCCGAATTTATGTGCAAATATACTGTCTGTTAGGCAGATGACCAGAGACGGAAAAAAAGTAATTTTTCGAGGGGAAACCTGCCGAATATTTAACGCAAATAATGAGCTTGTTACTTCTGCAACAGTTTTTAATGGTTTATATCGTATTGACAGTGAGGCAAAAACGCAACATAATAGAGTTCTTGTTGCAACAAAAGACTTTGGTTTGTGGCATAGAAGATTGGGTCACATATGCGATACAAATTTAAATAAAGTGATGAAATGTTCTGATGGTATAACGTTTGAGAAGAAAACGCAGAATTCATGTGTAGTATGCATCAAGGGTAAACAGACCAGAAAACCAATCAGGGAGGATGGTACAAGGGCCACAAAATTATTGGAGGTGGTACATTCTGATGTTGTTGGACCATTGAACGTGAATTCTTTTTCTGGTGCTAGATTTATTCTTACTTTTGTTGACGATTTTTCGAGAAAATTATTTGTATATCTTTTGAAAAGAAAATCCGATGTTTTTGAGACATTTGTGCAGTTCAGGAATATGGCTGAAAATCAGTGTTCAACAAAAATAAAGATGCTTAGAACGGACAATGGACGTGAATATATAAATGTAAATTTTAAGTCTTATTTGCAAAAGAACGGAATTATTCATCAGAAGACATGTCCATACTCTCCTGAACAAAACGGCACGGCAGAAAGAATAAATCGGACACTGATGGAACGTGTAAGGTGTATGTTGATTGATAGTGGTCTAGATCATCGTTTTTGGGCCGAAGCAGCAAATACAGCGTGTTATTTAATTAACAGGGTTCCTTGTCGTGGCGAAATAAAATCTCCTGAGGAAATCTGGTCAAATCGTCGACCCGATTTAAAATTTTTAAGGGTATTTGGCTGTCCTGCACTGGTTCATATATCCAAAGAGAAACGTCGTAAATTGGATACGAAGTCTACTGAATGCATAATGATGGGCTACAGCGCTGAGAGTAAGGCTTATAGGCTGTTCAACCCCAAGGATAATGGCATAATTATTAGTCGCGACGTAACGTTTTTGGAGACATGCAGGGTGAATTTCAATGACAAAAAAGATTTTTACTACCCCGAGTTAATGCAAATTGTTAATTCAGGGGAGAGTGGTAGCAGAAATGAATTAACAACTCAAAGTGAACTAAATATGCCTGTGCAAGTTGAAATCGGATCCGAAGAAAGTGAATGTGAGGACTCATATGAGTGGTCGTCACCGCTGCAATCACCCGTCGAAACTGATGAAAATGAATGGCTTCCAGATGTACATGATGCACACAACATTGTTGAGGACGAAAATATTCGTCGCTCTGAACGTATTGCAAATAGAAATCAACAGTCGCGAAACTTTTGTGCAATGGAATTTGTATCGAACGATCCTAAAGATGTAAAGGATGCAATGTCGTCAGAAAATTCTGCCGAGTGGAAAGCCGCCATGAAAACCGAAGTTGAGTCATTGATGGAGCATAGAACTTGGGAGCTGATAGATTTGCCACCTGGCCAGAAGGAAATCAAGTCGAAGTGGGTATTTAAAACCAAAAGAGATGCAAGTGGCAACGTTATGAGCCGAAAAGCAAGACTTGTATCTAAAGGATTCTCTCAACGTGAAGGAATCGATTTCAACGAAACGTTTGCCCCTGTTGTCAGATATGACTCGATTAGGTATTTATTGGCACTGGCGGTAAAACATGATTTATACATTCACCAGATGGACGCAGTTAGTGCATATTTGAACGGTACACTAAAAGAGACGGTGTATATGCAACAGCCAGAGTTGTTTGACGATGGTTCCAAAAGGGTGTGTAGGCTGAGAAAATCCATTTACGGTCTAAAACAGTCAGGTCGTGTTTGGAATGAGACCATCAACAACGAATTGCTTAAATTAGGTCTCACAAGAGGTGAGGTCGATCAATGTGTTTACCACAACGTATGTGGTGACCAGATGCTGTACGTGGCGATTTATGTTGATGATGTTTTAATATTTTGCAACAATTTGAAATGCCTTGAGAGCTTGAAAGCCAGACTAGCCAGGAAGTTCAAGATGAAGGACATGGGTGAGGTGTCATCAGTGCTAGGTACAAGAATCACCAGAAGTCAAGAAGAAATTAAAATTGACCAGTCACGTTACATAGCAGATGTATTGATGCGATTTGGAATGAGCGATTGTAAGCCAACATCTACACCAATCGACTACAATCAGAAACTGTCAGCCAACATGTGCCCCAAGAATGAAGAATCTAAAAATCAGATGGCAAATGTACCATATATGCAGGCAATTGGCTGCTTACTGTATGCAGCACAAATCACACGGCCAGACATTTGCTATGCAGTAAATTTTCTGAGCAGGTTTGGAACTAACCCTGGTAAACCCCATTGGGAAGCGGTTAAACGTATAATGCGTTATCTTAAAGGCACAATTGATAAAGGTATTGTCTATAGAAAACAAGAGCAAGACAACATTAGAGGTTATTGCGATGCAGATTGGGCTGGGGACGTTGATGAACGTAAGTCTACAACCGGATATGTTTTCGTATACCAGTCCGGCGCCATTTCATGGTCAACAAAGAAACAGAAGACAGTTGCATTGTCTTCAACAGAAGCAGAGTTTATGTCACTGACGGCTGCAATTCAAGAGTCCGTATGGTTAAAACGAATGGAAGCTGAATTGAATCCTGGAAGAAACAAAACAATGTTATTATACTGTGACAACAAGGGCGCTTTGCAAGTTGCGCTTAATAACAATTATTCCCCAAGAACGAAGCATGTGGACATTAAAGCCAAGTTTATCCGTCAGAAGATTGATGACAAGGAAGTCCTTTTGGAGTATTTAAGCACAACTGAGATGATTGCGGACGTATTTACAAAACCAGTTACCCCTCAGAGGATTGAGTATTTTAATGGGAAATTTGGTCTTTACTAACATAATGAATTTATCTTGATAACTTGATGTGAATTCCAGAAGATTATTTTATAGACTTATGTGAGGAGTGCATGGGAAATGATTTTGTATAGGAAATTTATCATTCAGGGAGGGTGTTGTGAGAGAAAGAAAATTTGCTTATATTCTTGTATTTCTCCTGCACTTTATTTATGTTTAATCTAATATCTACTAATACTATATTTTGCAACTCTGCTTATAACTTATTATTTGTAATAACGAACATGATGGAGTATACATGTTCTTTTCAGTTTGTTAAATAAATTCAAACCAACAAAATTGTTAATTTTTTCAACGGGCTTAAGTTCGAATCTGCATGACTGCAAATTATTTTTTTCATATTTTTATTTAATAAATGAATTTGTTCAAATTGTATTTATTATTTTTTATATTAAGATTGGAATATTAAGAATATTTTCAATAATCATCAAACCAGCAGAACGGATCAGTACTGATTTCGAGGACGCTACGCCATCTCAACAGCGTTCTTTGTTCAATTTCAATAGAATTTGAACAAATTCATTTATTAATAAAAATAATAAAAAATCATTTGCAGTCATGCAGATTCGAACTTAAGCCCGTTGAAAAAATTAACAAAAAAATACTTTTTCTATTCGCGAAGCCTCTTGGCCACACTAGTGATGTCATGGCGCGTATGCCATGTAGTAGTTACTTTCCGTGGAAAATATTCTTCACCTATATGTAAATTTTTATTTTTGCTATTTTTTTAAAATAAATTTTTCACATTTTGCTAGAGAAGCTCGTCAGCTAGTGTGGCGTCATATTGAGAATACAAAAAAAAAAACTAAATAAAATTCTTATAAAATCTTAATTTTTAATTTTAAAGTCATTATTGAACAAATATTACGAGTTCAAGAATAATTGAAAATCTTTGTATGTTTTAATTAATAAATTTATTTCTATTTTAAAAAGTAAAAAGTTGAAATTTCTGATGTTGCAACCTTTATTCAGTTGTATTGTAGAAACAAGAAATAAGAGAATATAAATCTTACATTTCTAAAAACTAATTGTAATTGATTGGAAAATAATAAAAAAAAATAGAAGAATATACTTACAACTTAACGCAGTAGGAGAAGTAATGAAATTATTGACAAGATAATAAGAGTAAATGTCTTATGATTAAAATATATTATATTTATATTGGCTAAAAGGTATTCTCATTCGCTTCATACGAATTCCCATTAAAAAACACCAGTAAACGCAGAAACAATAATTAAAAAATATTTAATTTTTGTTTAATAAAGAATTCATAATTTTTTCTAAATTGTTAGCGATTAGAAAGAATGGTTGATTGGTTGTTTGTTATCTATGTTTAATCTAATGTATAGTTTGTGATTTTTATTTTTTTTAGTAATTATATTGATATTTTTGTTTAAATACATAATATTATTTTTGAAATTTGTTTTTAACAATTTTAATATCTGCCTGCCTACAAGAGGGATGGATGTTACACATGGAAATATTTCAAGTTCGCCGGATGCTTAACAGATTTTTTTTTTGTTAATTTTCTGGCGTTGCATTTGTTGGAATTTATTAAGTTTTTGTTTAATCAAATATTTTCATCTATAGTAATTCAATTTTAATAATTTTTTTTTAGTTTTATTTTTAATAAATTATGTATATAAATATTTTTTATTACTTCTTTTTAACTATTTTCAATAAACATGCAAAAATTAATAAATTTTTTAAAAATTGTCAAGTTTTGTTATTGTTGCGCTTTTCTGTTAAATGTTTTTTTTTATTTTTTGTTTTCATTAAACCGCAATTTTGGGATGTTTAAGTATGATAAACGACGACGACGACGACGAGGGCGGCGGGTGATGTTTTTATTGTTGGTTGTTTTCGAAAGTGTTTTCGTTTTATTGACAGTAAAGGCAAAACGCAACTTTATTAATATCAAATTTAAAATTCAAAAGTAAATGCTTGGCCAGAAGAGGGAGCTCCACCAAATTGAAAGAAGTGCCGGAACATTTGATTGGGATCAAAATCAGCTGAAAGTAAAAAATTATTGTATTTTAATAAGAAAAATAAATAAAATAGAATCTAAAATCAAGTGTAATTTTCTTTGCTTTACATTCAGGGGCCAAATTACCGTATTCGTGATCGAGTAGGCTTTCGTATCGAATAAAATTTTTATTATATAAAATATGAATTTATAAACTTACATTTTTGTCTTTTTTGCACACACAATTAAAAAAATATTCTGCCTTATTACAGTTCTCGAATCGACTCGAGCGTTTGTAATAGATTAAAGAAAAATCTTGTATTTTTCTTTAATCTATTACATTCTTTCGAGTCGAATCGAGAACCGTAATAAGGCCCATTAATTTCGATTGACACAGAGCTAACGAGTGAATTTTAAACAGCTGGGGCCAAATTACCGCATTCGATATTGAGCGAAATTCCCATACAATTTAAATACAAATTTCGTTCGATATCGAGTGCCGTAATTTGCCCCCTGGTACTCGATTATGTACTCGTTATGGAATGCTATAATCAGAAATTTCGATAGCACTTGTTCGATAACGAATGCGATAATCCCAAAAAGGAAATTTAAGAACAATTTTACTCGATCACGAATGCGGTAATTCGGCCCTAGATTCATGTGTGTGAAAAGTAAAATATGTGATTTGAGGCATTCGAAATTATTTTTGGAAAGGACTATTTTCAGATTGGACACTTTTTGTTCACGAATTTTTTAAAATTAAATTAAATTGATATTTTGCACAATTTCGTTTCTTTTCTCGCCATAGTTTCTGAAATATGTACATATTCCACAAAAACAAAAAAAAGCAGATCAGAATAAAAATGACTAAAAAAAAAGTTGTCATTCGAAATTATTTTTTGAGACTATTATTTTCAACTTTATGAAAACGACATTAACAATATCGACAGAATTATTTCTTTCGCATAAATACATTTGAAACAAAAACAATTTCTAAAATTTTGTTTCAAATATTGTATTTGTACGAAATTTACTGCCTATTTCACTATTTCGAATGAATTATTTAATAGTGAAATGGGCAGTAAATGTAAGTTTGAAAAAATTTATTAGACTCATAAAGCTGTAACAATTTTCAAGACAGTAAAAGCCAATGACAAATAGAGTTGATAAATATAAAAATATTAAAAACAATTATAATTAAGTACAGAAGAGACTTATTACATTTTTCATTCATTCCCCCAACAGTAAAACGTTTCCGTTTTTGAATTCTTGAAAAACTTTTAAATTTTACTATTTTCAACAAAACACTTTTTTTCATCCAGAATTTATGAAACATCTACGAAACAAGAGGTCAGACTAAAAATATGATATTGCAATAACTTGGAAAACATTTGAGGCATTCGAATTTATTTTTCAACAAGATTATTATCGTTCACGAAATTTTGGATAATTTTTAAAATCCACCAGAGTATGTGAAATATTAAAAAAAAAGATCGGAATAAATAAATTAAAGTAGTACTACGACTTGTAAAGCATTTAAGACTTTCGAAATTATTTTTCGAAAAAGTTAAAAAATGTCAGATGGAAGATGAGCGATTAATTAGGTTTTCTATCCATTAAAGAAGCAATCGAAAATAGGACAAAGAATAAAAGAATTACAAAAGAGTGCCAAGAAGCGCCAAAATTTTCAAATAAAAATATTAACTGTTCGAAATGTTTGTTTTAAATTCAGAACAGCTGTTTTCGAAAGCCGCAACGCTTTCACCATCAGTAAGTTGAATAACTAACAACTGAGGTTGACTTTCCTTTGTGCCTTGGAATATTTATCGTGTTTTTCTGAATTTAAAACAAAAGTTTCAAACAATTAGCCTATAAATCTTAAGTCAATTTATTATACCAGTTAATTACTACATAAAGATCTTAAATTTTTTTATGGAGAGTTTTGCTTTTCGAACAACACAAAAAAGCGTAAAAATTATAAAATTGCCAGTCAAAAAGGGATACAATTTTATTATTCAAACTTTAAATATTATACATATAAAGAATTTTTAATCAGACTTAAGTTCAAATCTAAATTTAATACAAATTCTTGAAATAAAATATTAATTTGCTGGTTTTTATAAAAATTCTTAGCTTGAGAATGTTTAATCATTAACAAAACAAATTATTTTAATTCTTAAAAAAAACAAGTATAACGCTTTAGAGAAACACAATTTAATTCTTAAATACACGTCTTTCAATGAAAAACTCAGTTTTTTCTATTAGTTTGATTCGAATTAATTTTTAGTTAAATATTTCAAGGCGATTTCTTCTTCTTCTTTTACCCTACATTTAATATGCAATAATGAATTAGAATTTAAAGAAAGTCGCTTGCTAATTTTTAGTTTTAAAAAGTTCATTAAACTAAAAAGTTCCTCCTACTTCTTTAGATGAAACAAAAGTATAGCGAAGAGGATTTTCGAACTTTTGAAATTGTAAACTTCGATACAAAAAGAAAAGGTGACAGAAAAAAAAAACGCTTAAAAGAACCGAAAAGCATCAAAATGGCAACACTGCACCTACAAACGAATAAAAAAAAAAATGGATGAAATTAGTGGGAATCGACGTCATATCGTAGATATTTTATGGGAATTTTTTTCTCGGACTCAATAGACTACACGGCGGAAAAAAATTTCAAAGAAAGCGCATTATAAAAAATCGAATAAAAATCTTTTCTCAATTTCAGTCATAATATTTCTAAAGCTTTTCGCTTAATTTAATAACACAAAACTTATTTACTCGTACTTTGTTCATGTTCCTCCATATCTTGGCCATTATCGTAGCGTGACTTTTTCCGCTGATCCGATAGAATCGAATACGCTTCACCAATTTCCTTAAATTTCAATTCTTGTTCTTTGCGCTCCTCTGGCGAACTGTTGGCATGACGATCGGGATGATGTACCAAAGCCTTCTTGCGATAGGCCTTTTTAATCTCATCCTCGTCGGCGTTGCGCGACACACCCAAAATCCTGTAATAATCCTTACGTTTCGATCTCTTTAAAGCAAATTTGGCATCGCGTAACAGTTTCTTGATCTCTTGAGTCTTTTGGATTTGCAAGGCGGCTTCGTAATCATTAACGCACTCGTCGTATTTTTCCAAATCGTTGTAGCAGCGGGCGCGCAACAACAGCGCTTTCAAATATTTATCATTGATTTGTAAGACACGCGAACAATCGGCCACCGCCTCACGAAGATTATTGATTTTCGAGTGGACCAGAGCGCGATTGTACAAAAGTTTCGAATTGATATCCTTATTGAATTCATCGATATTTAAGGCATCCGTGTATACAGCTTGAGCTTCACGATAGCGGGCGGATTTGAACAGAACATTGCCCTTCTCTTTCATATCCTTAATAGTTTTACTCTTTGTGCGCATCTCTTTGGCCTTTTTATGATCCGGATCTAATTGCAGTGCCAATTCAAAGTGCTTAATACCCTTTTCCAAATTGTCGGTATAGTAAAAGCACAGGCCACGCACGTAAATGGCATCGGCCGAGGTACTGTCTGATTTCATGACATTAATGGCGATGTCTACCGCTTCGTCACAGCGTCCCAGATAAGCCAAGCACTCGGCTTTTAAGAGACGATATCTAATAACACATTAAAAGGGCTTTATTAACAATTGAAAAACAAATAAGCAAATAAAATATTTACCTATAGCAAGCGGGGGCCAGCTTTATAGCCGAGTCCAAATAGTAGACAACATTGCGGTAGGCCTTCGTGCCGTAATTAGTTTGTATGGTCTGTTCCAATTGTCGCAACTGTTGTACGGCCTGCTTTTCTGCATTGACGGCACTACTCTGACCATCCAATTCCTCAATACGATTGATGGCCTGTTCGGCACCGATGATGTCACCCTTGGCCACACAGCATTTGGCAATGCGCACGTAGGCCTTTTCGAATTTCGCATCCAAACGGACCGCAGTTCGGGCATCATTCAAAGCATTCGTATAGTTTGCTAGCATCATGTAACAAGCGGCACGATTGCTATAATAGGTGGCCGAATCGGGGCATAGCGAAATGGCGTCCGAATAGAATTTCAAAGCAGTTTGATAGTTTTGAGCTTTATATTGGTCGTTGCCAAGGTTCTTCTTTTCTTCAGCAATGCTAAAATAAAAAAAAGAGACGAAATAAAACAAAATTAGTAAATTGAATTGAGTTTGAAGTGAAGAAAGAAAGAAAGGGTTTAGTGCACTAGGGGCCTTTTAGAGACTATCCCGTCCTAAAACTGGTGTTCTTATTTAGAAAAAGATTTTTTTTTCAGCTCTCATCAACTTTAGTTTGTTAATAGACCGGTATCTTTGTGTTCTTTTCTTATTCGATTTCTTAGGAAAGGGATCATCAAATTTGAGACATACCCGAAACCGGTCTGTTTGCAAGCCAAGTTTATTGTGGCACAACAGATAATTGTTTCTTACCTATTCTATAATAAATTAAAATTTTTATACCAAATATTTTAATTACTAAAAATCTGGATGCTTCTCTTCAATTTTTTTGAAAACAAAATAAACTTTTAAAACGCTGATAGACATATATTTTCCCTCCTCAGTCCTTTTTTCATACCCTTCACCAGAAATAGTGAAAGGGTGCGTAATTACACAATATTAATATGCGACCCCATAAAGTCTAGATATTCGGAGTCCCCATGAATAAAGGAGACGAATAAACGATGACCGTCTGTCTGTCGCTCTGCATGTGAAATCGTCCAAAGCCCCCAGAAGGTGGGAGGCTTCGGTCTTTAATTGGTATATTGGAAATTGTCCTAAATAGACTGCTATTGGAAATCATCAAAATCCAAAATAGAGGTCGTCCAGAGCAGGAAAACTTATTTTTGGTACATGAAAGAAAGTAACTAGCTAAAACCAATTTTT
Source organism: Linnaemya tessellans (assembly GCA_951800035.1). NCBI lineage: Eukaryota > Metazoa > Arthropoda > Insecta > Diptera > Tachinidae > Linnaemya > Linnaemya tessellans. Next base: position 98,909,228 of record OX637533.1, on the reverse strand, counting down.
GTTTCTTTGTTAATTAAATCTGTTTTATGCTTCAGGAAGAACTAAATTGATATTAAAAATCAAACAAAATCAAAAAACCCATTACAGGGTTGGACAATTGAAATTTTTTTTAGGTATATAAAAGTACCAAATAAAAGTTTTTTCTTTTTCTTTATACATTAAATACATTATCGGTATTAGAAATCATCAATGCCAAAGATACATGTCCAGAGCTGGAAAATGTATGTTTTTTTTTTACAATTTTAAAGTAACTAAATTAAAAATTTTTTTTTTGTTAATTAAACCTCTTTTAAACTTCTGAAAGAACTAAATGGGTATTAAAAATAAAAACACTTTTCCAGGGTTGGACAATTGAAACTTTTTTTGTATATAAAAGTACCAACTAAAAAAATTTCTTTTTCTTTATATATTAAACATATTTGATATTTTTGGAAGAAATTTATACTGATTTAGAAATGAGAAAAGCAAAAATACAGCTCCAGAGCTGGAAATTTTATTTTATTATTATTATTTTTAATATTAAAGTTATACGGTGTATAGACATGCATTTTTGAGCATATATTTACTTAATTGCCATATTTATCGTCCTGTTCACATACACAAAATTTAGTCAATTCAATTAATGTATGAGAAATAAAAGTAAAAATTTTTCATATTCTATAGGACTTCTAGGATTTTATCAAGGCGAATTCACACCAGGTGGCCTTAGTTCAGAAATTGGTGATCAGCTGTTACCAAGGCAAAATTATTGAACTGTCAAATTGAACTGTTTTTGTGTGCGGCCATTGTTTTTTCCAAAGCATTTTATTTGACAGTCCAATAAATTTTACACAGAGTTGCATAAATGAGTCCACCTTGTATGAATTCGCCTTGGATTTTATTTTGCTTTTTTAATTTTATAATTAATAATAAATTTTATGTCAATAGTTTAACTTCAACATGGCTCGAAATATTTTTTTATGGTTTATGTTCACCTTTCCCGCAATTTAGGTCTCTACTAACTTTGTTCAGTGAGTTGTGTTTTGCTTACTAAACACATTTTTTAGCAGTGCTGCATTTGTAATTTTATTCAAGATTATAACAATTTCATATTTATTGAACAATAATTAATTGAAATTTTATGTGGATAATTGAGCTCTATAACGGTATTTATTGTGCTACCCTCAATTAAGGTGTATGTCTGAACACGTCATAAGTAAATAAAATTTATTTTTTTGTTTGTTAACCTATTTTATATTTTAGAAATAAATAAATTGGTACTAAAGATCAGAGAGAATAAAAATATAGTTCCAGGGTTGGACAGCCGAATATGGCACTTCTACTTGTTTTTCTTTTTATACCCTCCAAAAAAGAATTGGAGGGTATATTCACTTTGTCATTCCGTCTGTAACGCAGCGAAATATACATCTGAGACTCCTTAAAGTATACTTATATGTACATAGTATATACTTAATCAGTGATTAAATCTATGACGATCTGACCATGCCCATGCGTCCGTCTGTGAAAATCACGCTTCAGTCCAAACAAAAAGAGTCAGGCCCCTGAAACTTGCTACAAATATATCTTGAAGGATCGCACAGGTCAAGTTCGGAAATGGGCTGAATCGGGCAAGAGGGAAAAAAGTTCCTCTAAGAAGAACTAAAGCAACCCCTAAAAAACAATATAGTTTTTTGTTGTTGTAATTTTGTTAAGCAAATGATATATTTTTATGTCAAAGAAGGTCCAAAGCTTTAAACTTGGAGCTATGAAATAATAAAAAAAAATTTTGGACCACACCCCTTTAGTGGGCGTCATTATATGCCAAAATAGTGTAACAATTTAGCTAATTGTATTACTTAAGCCTACATTCCTCAAAACTAAAATTTTTAAACTTTTGTGACGAAGCTGCGACGTAACCTGATCCTCCTCCCCCTCCCCCCTTTGCTCCCCAAAATGACAATATCAAAATAAAAATTTTTTTTTACACTTAACTATCCCAAAAATGTCCACACGACCCCTCACAGAGTGACCACTACAAAATAGTTTTTATTTACAAAATATTTGGAGGGTATTTAATACACGACCCGGTCGAATATAACGTTTATACTTTCAGTTACTGTCTTCTATTGAAATCTTTTATCTCTTTTAAGAAAAGACATCCGGCAACAAACTAAAACTGTTGCGTGTAAAGTTGCTTTTATGGTACAATATCCTTGCAACATGTTGCATCAAGGTACTGTTTCATACATCCTTGTTAGCAATTGAGCGGATGGCTGTGTGAATGTGCTATTGAAAAATGTGCAAAGAAGTAAAATTAAAAAACAAAATAATAATGTTTGTAGTAGTTTGTGTGTTTTTGCTAAAATACCATCATACAACATGTCAATTTTGATTTCCGCTTTCATTTATCAGTACAGTCAGTCAGTCAGCCAGTCCTTTGGGTGTTAAGGTGCTGGTGTCGTGTGTTTGTTATTTAAAGTTGATTTGTTGGCTGGCTGGTTTCTTGTTTAATATTTTGTTGTGATATTCTGCCAACGATAATAGTGTTTTTTTCATCTGTCTGTATGTCTGTCTGTGTGTCCGTCTTGGTATTTCACCTGCTGCAGTCATATATACTTTTTATCTTCTGCTATGAATATATTTTTGCTTATCAACCATTGAACTTCTAGGAGAGACAGTAGCAGTACAACCCTGCGCTATAGTCGTATGGCAGTACGTGTAACCAAAAATCATAGCCCAGTTTCGTCATAAATTAACCAACGAAATATTACATACGAGTATCTGCAAAATATTTAACCAATATTTCTTTTTTCTTTGCCAGAAAACTAACACACAAAGTGTGGAGAAAATATTAATGATAAATCGTATAGTTAATGTTTTGCAGTTTGTTTTGTGGGAATAACGAAAAAAGAAAGAAAAATAAAACTAAAAAAGACGATAAGAAGTAATTGCATTCATATCTGTGGTTATTTTATTGCTATTTATATACAAGTTTTCTTCATACTACGAGTAAATCGCATTTGCTGGTAAAACAATGTTTTAAATTTTTTAGTTTCACATTTAACGACTGAAGAGTTCTAATATTTCATTACAGAACTGCAGCTACCGACAATCTGACGCGCTCTGGCATTCTTAACAAGAACATGGAAAAGCCAAAAAAAGAAAAAATAAAAATTAAATACACAAACAGAACTCAAGTAACAGCAACAAAAACAACTTCTCAAGAAAAAATAATGAATGGATTACAAGTCCTATAGATACTTTTTAGACAGACAGACAAACAGACAGTTTTGTAAATTATTTTTTCTGCATAAAACAGAAATTGAAACAAAAAGCTGCTGCTGGCTGCTGTTTGTTGGCATCCTGTTTCAAAACAGATGTGAACAACCTTTAAAGATTTGACAAATAAATTTCATTTAATTTAAGTTTTGAAGAACAATTTTTTTTTACTTGACAGGAGTATTAAAAAGCTGTAGGTGTAAATTTAAATTGCCTTTTTATTTTAGTGTTTAGCTAGTTATTTATTTCTTTTTATATTTAAAATCAGCTGATTTTCGAGTTACAGCAGGGGTACCAATAGCTTAAATTTGGTTACATATTCTCCTTTATTATGTAACTATTTTTTGAAAATATTTTTGAATAAATAGTCAAATATACAGTTATTGCCTGGTCCAAGATGTCACTCGAGTAAACCAAAACAAACTTTTAGAATTTGTTCTTATTTCAAATGTATTAACTCGACAAGAGGACATAAAAGGCGCCAAGAAAATAAATTGAAAGTTAAGTAAATTATTTTCCTATTTTAATATTTTATAATTATTGAATTATGAACTTTAATTTGCACTAATATCGTGTTCGTAACGCAATAAATAGCCCTATTGAGCTCAAGTATCTATACAAAATTTCAATTAATTTTTGTACAATAAAAATTAAATTATGTTGATTTATTTTTATTGACCTTATCAGTTTATTATAATATTATTAATCAAGATTGTGGATGTTTTTTATAAAATAATATTTAGTTTGATTTTATATAATTTTATAAAAGACGACCACAAGCTTGATTAATATTACTATGACATTCCGCCTGATTGTGTAAGGTGTTGGTATTTACGCCTTAGACGTTTTTCGTAGTAGATTAAAGAAAACTGCTTGTGTGTTTCTTTAATCTTGTATAAAAAACGTCTTTGGCGTAAACGCCAACGCCTTACACAATCAGGCTGATTGTTATAATATTCAATAAAATTACAAATGCAGCACTGCTAAAAAGTGTGTTTAGTGAGCAAAACACAACTCTCTGAACAAAGTTAGAAGAGACTTAGCACCTAAATGGCGGGAAAGGTGAACAAAAACCATAAACAAAATATGTTCAGCCATTTTAACTTGTGACATTAAATTTGTTATTAATTAGAAAATAAAAAAGATTCCAGATTTGCATCTGAGGTCCTTCGGAATATAAAAAATTTCTACTTTTATATGTCATACGTTAAATGAATTGACTAAATTTTGTATATGTGAACAGGATGATAATTGTGGCAATTAAGTGAATATTGAGTCAATTAAAAATGCAAGTACATAATAAAATCCTCAATTGCATGTCTCCTCCTCATGATTGTATTTAACAATTATAAATTACATTTATGATCGCAAAGCATTTGCACGAGTACTAGTATTAGGCCGTGAAATGAAAATAGGGAAAATGATAAAAAAAGATTATAAAAAATGGCTGGCTTGTTACTCTGTGCCACGCTTATTTAACAAGCATACGGGTATAAGAATTGCTAAGAAATTGTAGAAACTGACTTAAACAAGCCATGATGGTATTTTATTACAATGCGACAAAAAATATGCGAGAGAACAACAATAGAAAAGAAATAAGTGAAAAGTAAAAAAAAAACACGGAAAAAGTTAAAATTCTTAAGATTACAACACAATGACAACGCTTTTGAGGCAGGCAGGCAGTGAGTCGACCGACCAGCTTATGGAAATGTGCATTTACACATGCCAACCACTGACATACACACACACACGCACACATTTTTCAATTTCAAAAGCTGACAAAACGTATATAAAATACTTTAACAACAGCACTTACAACAAGTTGGTAGTTAATCTAATAACCAGGTTAACCAAAAATATCCAGCAAAATGTTAATTTTTAAAAATATCACCATCAATTTGTTAAAAGCATATTTTTGCTTATTTTGCCTTTAACAGATATGGACAACGTTGATGTGTATAGAACCTACCAGAAATTTAATATTGACAATTCTAAATGGAAATTCTAAATTGATGCCAAAAGTAATTAAAAATTATTTTGAAATTAAATTAAATTGAATATTATATTAAATTAATTGAATATTTCTAAATTTATTCTAATTAAAATGACAATAAGCTAAAGACATAATGCAGTGTTCAGACATGCATTTTTAACTGAGTCAATATAAAAGTAAACATTTTTCATATTCATATGAACCTCAAGTTCAAATCTGGGATCTATTTTTTCCATTTTTATAATTTTCTAATTAATAATATATTTGATGTCATTATTGTATTCTGATATTTTTAAGGTTAAGGTCTCTTTATATTAATTTAATTTTTAATTTCAATATTTCGTCACACAAAGGATTGACGAAATATTGAAATTAAAAATTAAATTAAAATAAAGAGACCTTATGCTAGGAACACAACTGCGACGAACGACGAATTTTTGGTCGCGAATATTCGTCGCCAAAAATAAAACACATTGGTGTATATGAAAACGCACACAATCGTGGCGTTGGTCGAAGTTCGTCATACTCAGCGAAAGTTGAAATACATTTATTTCTAATTGTTTCCTCAACGAACGACGAACAAATCAATATAAAGTGACCAGGTTTCATATACTCAAACTGGTTTTTTGTGGAAAAACATAGTTCACTACTGTATTGTTGCATGTAGCACTAAAATTTTCAGTACATACTAAAAATGCATTCACTAATTCACAAAAATGTATCATTCGGACGACTTTTTATTAATTTTGAACACTTTTTATAATATAGTTTTTCTTTCTATTTCTCACTTTTTCATATGGTCACCCCATCAGCTGTTAAATGAAAATAATAATTTATTTACAGCCAAAAATTTTTTCAGAAAATATTTACAAAATGGAATTTGTTCTGAAAAAAATGGACAACACCGGGATAATTATTGAGTGTCTAAACAATCTGACTGGCATCAGAGGATTACAATGATTTAAAAAACAAATATTAAAATTTTGTTTGCTTATTATTTTAATTTATTCGTCGTTATTGTGTTTCATACGACGAATTTATAGAGCGATTTTTTACCAACGAATTCGTCGTACTAAGCGAAATTCGTCGTTCGTCCCAGTTGTGTTCCTAGCATTAAGCTTAAAAATATCAGAATAAAATAATAATTAAAAAGAGGTCAAGAAACCAGAAGAATTTATATTTGATGTCAATAGTTTAACTCGACACATTCTGTTTTCGGTTTTTTTTCACATTTCCCACAATTTACTTTGTTCCGTGAGTTGTGGTTTGCTCACTAAACTTACTATTTAGCAGTGTTGCATTTGTAATTTTACTCAATATAATAACAATATCATATTTAATGAACAATACTTAATTGAAATTATTCATTGCTCAATTGAGGTGTATGTCTGAACACGATATAAAGCACTAGCAACTACCGGCTTACATATTCATCATTAATAATAATTTATTTTAAGATTTTCACTTTAACAAATTGAAAATAAACAAACCTGGAGGCAAATTACGGCATTCGATATCGATCGAAATTTGTATATAAATTGTATTGAAATCTCGATCGATATCGAATGCGGTAATTCGGACCCTGGTCTCAATAGTGGGAACATTAACAACAAAAATACAACACTCTACAAATTATGCGGTTATACATCACATAGGACGTTAATATGAGTATATAATTCGAACAATTGTTTTTTTTATTTTGACATAAAAAATGTACAAGTACTCTGGAAACGTTTGCTTTGCAAATACTGATTCACATATCGTGTGTATTTTTGGTCACTCTGCTGGTAAATATTTCTTTATGCCTCGTGCATTCAAATTGTATAAAAAGTTGACAACTAGAAAACCAAAAACCTAAAGAAAAGAGCAGTTTTTTTTCTACAATACCATTCAGACACTATTTTTCCAAAGATTAGCTGCCAGTAGTGAGTGCAACAAGAGCTTCTTTCTTTCCTTAAAGACGAAAAAATTGGCAGCAAGTTAACGAACTCCACACAAAATAGTGAACAAAAGAACGGCAATAACAACAGCAACAATAATAAGAGATTAAAGAAGACAGTAGAATAAAAACAATAAACCGAAAAAATAAAATAAAACAAATAAGATAACAAACAGCAACCTATTTATAATAATAAATAACACAGAAAAGAAGAAAAAAACAACAAATGAACGGACAGACAGGCGTACTCTTCCAGCCACATTGGAGACTTTTTGTAAAATCATACATGCACACAATAAACGAGGAATGCGCGTTACAACAGTTTTAATTTTTATGACACACGGTGTGCCATATTTTTTTTTTTACAAAAACCGACAATTCCAAAAAAAATATCTGATTTTTTTTCTTAACCTGCACCTACAAAATCAAATGAAAGAAAATGTAATAAAACCATATTTGTATATGTTTAATTGATTTTATTGCAGAAAAAAAACAAGAAAAACAATATATATAATTTTTATATTTCATGTAAAAGTAGCAGGGTGTTGCTTTTAAAAGGCAGTGCAAATTATAACATTGTTGTATTAGAATATATGTTCGTTAATGACAAGCGAATTCAATACCAGGTGGCCTCATTAGCCAACAATTGTTTTAACCAAGTTGTCAAAAATTATTAAGCCGATTTTGACAGTATGGTTTTATTCTTGTATTATTGTAGGAAAAGGGCCAGTTGGTATTGAATTCGCCTTGGTTATTAATATTGTAATTGAATGCTTCTTTGTTTTATTCGAATAAAATCGAAAAAAACTGCATTGATTTAAAAAAAACTGTTTTTTTGAGTAAAAACCTGGATGTCTGTTTTGCACTTAGAAAAACTGCAAAAAATATATAAATCTGCACATTTGGTAACGCTGGGCACACCACAGAAATTTATGTAATAAGTTGGCAGCACTTTACAATATTGTTTTTATTTTGCTTTTAGGTTATGTTTACATATTAATTGAATACGAAATTATTACAAATTCAATTGACTAGTGCAGGGGAAAACTGCTAATAAAGCAAAGAATAAGATATTTAAAATATTGTATAATATATGGGCCCCTTTAGAAGGCAACCTGTTATAGCGATCTCAAAGGCGTACAAGTTGGACGTTACCGTGTGTGAAAAATTCTTTCGGGAGTTGTTAGTTAGCAGGAATAAAACGTGTTTTAAGATATATTAAAAATTTAACATCATATTATATGTACTTACAAAAACAGTTTTATTCTTCTCTTTGTCATGAGTTTTCTTCGGTATTTATTCAAGAATAAATGTAATAATAATAAACAAAATATTGTTTTTTTGTTTTGTGCTTTAAACATTTGAAATTGTACTCGTAAAAAACACATAACTTTTTGGTTTGCTTTCTTTTCTTATTTACTTAGCACAATAAAATTTGCAATTGTTTAATTTTTTTTTTAGAGATGAAGCTTCACGAATAACTTTAAAGCGTAGATGATCAAGGCAGATTTACCAGGTACTCTCACTAATACAACAATTTTGTGGGTGCTGTTGGCTGAAGTAGTAGAACACGAGACTATGAAACAGAGGGTCATGAGTTCGAGCCCGCTCTGAGTCATGAAACATTGTGTTGAATTCTTCTGATCAGCATTAGTGCGTGGTTGTGTTAGTTGTTGCCAGCCTGTTTCAATGATGAAGGTATAGTCACTGATCACTGAACATAATTGGCAGCGACTGACACTATCATGTACTAAAAAGCAGAGTAACAGCACCCACCTTCGTCGGCCCTGTAGCAAAAATTAGCCGGCGAAGTAAAAGGTTGAAATAGCTAAAAAAAAAAAAAAAAAAAAAAAAAAAAAAAAAAAAAACTGTCTATCTTCTCATCTTTCCTAATCTGTCTCCTCAATACTATCCCCTCGTTTTCAGTTCCGGCGCAATGCATTGCATATATAGGGGTCATCCCCTGAGTGCTGGTCCTACTCCTAAAAAAAAAAAAAAAAAAAAAAATTAACAACATCAAAAACCACACGTATGTATTTTGTTGGTAGAAAATTACCAGCTAATGTAAAAATCAAGAAAAAAGAAGCATCATTAAAAAGGCAGATTTACGAAAAATAAACATTTTATATGGTTTGTATATAAACTTTTGACAGTTGTTCGATACGCACCAAGGAAAACTTAAACTTTAAAGCAGTTTAAATTTTAAAGACAAAGAGAAAAAAAACTTTGACGGTAAAGGTGGCTGCAATGGAAATTAAAAATGATTGGTACATCAAATAGATATGCTAGGCGACTTCATTACAACGAAGTAATTTTTTTTTGTAAAATATATTGTCAAAAATATTACGATGTACAGTGCTGCTCAAAATACTAGCCTTTTTTTATTATTGATATACAAATATTTATATTATTTTTTTTCTTCCGAAAGTGCTACAACGATGTAATCAGCCTGATTGCGTAAGGCGTTGGCGTTTACGCCAAAGGCGTTTTTTGTACAAGATTAAAGAAACACACAAGCAGTTTTCTTTAATCTACTATGAAAAACGCCTACGGCGTAAACGCCAACATCTTACACAATCAGGCGGAATATATTTGTGGTTAAATTTCTATTTACAATTAAAAAACTAATATTTAAATCAAATATGGCTTCTTTGTAGCCAATAATGTTATATGGGAATCAACTGTTGACGAGGTTTTTGGTGATAGACCCTTAGTTTCTTTCCTGAAGCATTTTAAAGCATTCCTAATGCACTGAAATCTTCAATAGCGCAATTTTTTTTATTTATTACAATAAATATTGGTCTGTTTATTTTAACTTGTATTGTCCTGAACAAATAAGAAATAAATTAAATTTTTTTGTTATAAAAAAAAAAATTATTGGAAAAAGCGTCTATTATTTTGAACTGTTATGATTGCTCTATATGTACTTTGTTATTGAGGAACTGCACTTAAAACATAAAAGATATATTACAAAAAAATAAAAAATAAAAATAAAAACGTTTCGTCCGAGTCGAATCTTAAGAACCCTACAAATATTTAGTAAATAAAAACTCTATTTTCTAGTGGTCACTCCGGGAGGGGCGGTGGGGGAGATATTTCACCTTCGCCATAAAGCACTAAAAATAAATTTTTGCGACAGTTAAGTGTAAAATTTTTTTTATAGAGTCATTTGGGGGGCAAAGGGAGAGCAGGGGGTAGGGCACTCACAAAAGCTTAAAAATTGTATTTTTGATTAATGTAGGCTTAAGTAATACAATTTGTTATATGTTTACACTATTTTTGCATATGGTAACGCCCAGAAAAGGGGGCGGGGCCCAAAAATTAATATGATATGGCATATCATATGCTTAACAAAATTACAAAAAAAAAATTTTTTAAATTATGTTGGTTTTTTAGAGGTTAGATTAGTTCTTCTTAGCGGAACTTTTTCCCCTCTTGCCCGATTCAGTCCATTTCCGAACTTGACCTGTGCTATCCTTCAAGATATATGTGTACCAAGTTTCAAGGGTCTTGCTGCAGAACAGCTGTTTTCGAAAGACGCAAACCTTTCATCATCAGTGCTCATGTGTATTGTGTTTGTCACCACTTATTAGGTGGCTTAGTTGAATTTTATAACAGTTCCTATTTACACAAATTTTATTGTGAAAAAGAATACGAGAACTGTATCAAGCTGATGTTAACATGTTATTGTTATAATACCCGTGTTACCGTTTGATTATTTTTCTTCATGTCCCATTTTTCTGAATTTTTTGTTCCATCATACCTAAGTCAAACTTTTTTGGTTTGAATTTTATACTTAAGTACTTGCCTTTGTGCCTTGGAATATTTATCATGTCTTTCTGAGATTTAAATTAAAAATTTCGAACAATTAGCCTATAGAATCTTAATTCAATTTAATATAGCAATATAAAATGTTCGTTAAAATTCTTACTACATAAGAATATATATATTTTATGGGCTCTCAGATGTATATTTCGCTGCGTTACACACGGAATGACCAAATGAATACACCCTCATATATATTTATTTTTTTAGGGTATAAAAGAAAAAAACAACAACTTTAAGCTAAGACTTTAACAAATTTAATGATAACATTTGAGAGAAAAAAGTTTAAATTGGATTAACTTCAGAATAAAAATGGTTTGCTTAGTAACGGTCTATTATTTTGATCAACACTGTATGTATAAAAAATTTTAATAAAAAAATTATTTTGATTTTTTGGCTCTGAATTGTTGAGATTTGTGTTACTCAAAAATTAATGTTTGGGTGCTGCAGCAATTTTTAATTCTATAAATACACAGATCGAAAAAATTAAATAGGCCAGCTGATATTCTTTTCTTTTTTGCACCAACCTAGGCAGAAGGCGAATTCATATAACGTGAACTCGACAGCTGCTTTCCGGATTTTTTGCTTCTTTGTGCTGCATTAACTTTTTCTCTGCTAGAACTTTTTTTCATTCTATATACTTCTAAACGATTTTGACATTTCAACATGCAGGGAATTCGCCCATGAGTTCACCTGGTATTAATTCACCTTGACCAAGACACTTCCAAAATTCCGACAATTTTGACATATGGTTCACTCAAAATTGCTGTTGCATATACAGTAAAACTTCACTATAACGAACTTCGACATAACAAAAATATTTCTACAATTGATGCCATTGATCGTGGCGACAAATCTAACCAGGAATTTGCTGAAAATACCGACAAGTAATCTTTTCATAATTTAAAAAATCCGGGAGACTATTTGCAACAACAAAACTTTAAAATGCAATAAAGGCAAGTAAAAAGGCGTTGAGCACGATTTATCACGATTATCATGCTTTTAAAAGGACGGATACAGTTGTCGTATAATGTCTTATAAACATGATTACTAATGATGCAAATGTAGCGGCATTCGAAAACAGCAGTAAATTGGACTTTAAAAACACATTTTCGAACAATTAGTTTATCAATTTTAATTTCATATTATATTGCAACAAATAGTTCGATAGAAAACACTTTTACAAAATTCACCTAATTTTTTTTATTTTTGAACAGACCTCGTATACACAAAACTGCAAGACTGTAACATATTAATATACAGAAAATGCAATGCTTAATTTATTAAGTTGCTTCTGGAAAACTGATTTCGTTGGGGGATTAGTCCCAGTCAGTCCCAGTAAAAACGGTGACATTTTTGTTGCTCATCTCTTGAACTTGAATGAAGAAAGAGTTAGAAAATCTTACACGATCTCCTGTACTTCCATTTCTATTTTCTTTTGTTTTTGGTCATTTAAAAAACCTCTAGTTCTATGTAAAAATTCTACTGGACTCGAATTTAAACAAAAGAAAAGTTGCTTCATCATAAAATATAAAACTTATTAAATAAATCACTTCAGGCATGAAAAGAATTTTTTATTCAGACTCAAGTTCAAATCTGCAAATTATTATTTAAGATTTTTTTCTTAAATCAAATTATTTTATTAAGATTAAGAGTAATCAGAGTTGGGCAACGTCGTGCTAAACAAAAGTGATTAAAGAATACGAAATCGGTATTTTGATGATTATAAAAATATTCTATTGTTAATAAAATAAATTGAATTTAATAAAAATTCTTAAAAATGCTAATTTACAAATGACAGATTTGAACTCAAGTCTGAAGAAAAAAAATTCTTATCTTACTAATAAAATTAATAACATCGAATAACAAAGATTTGCGTTCATGCAATAAAGGAAATCTGTCTCCGAAGCCATTATATTACACTTTATTTATTTGCTGGAAAAATTGTTTTCAAAACCCTCCACTTCCCCTTGAGAAACGTGTAATTAAATGAAAAAATTATTTATATTTAACATATTTTTGGCTACAAACTATTATAAATTACTTACCGTGGCAAAAAAGTAATTTCATCTGTATTCATAAATAAATTCCAAAACAACAATACAAAGAAGAAGTGCAATTAAAATAAACACAATGTACGAGGGCAACAATACACTTTAACACCAACCAACCGCATAAACTGACTGACTGACTGCCGCACACACTGTTGCAACACGTTGGAGGAGCGCTGATGAAGTTGTGTATGTGTGTGTGTCTGTGTGCGTATAGTGAGGTTAAATGCACAAAGCAAACAATTAATGCAGCAATAATGTGTGTGTGTGTGTGGGGAGGAATATTAAAATGACATGAAAAACACACACGATTAAATGCATTTAACAAGGAAATAAAGAATTCGATGTCAAAATTTAATGACTTCAAACGTTTCTTGGCTTCATTCAGTTCAGTTCCTTAAGCAAGTGATTTAAATTGCTTTTGGCCAAGACTCTCTGTATTTCTTTTTCGGTAATAAAGTTGTCTCCACAATGGACCACAGTTTCATTTGCCAACAAACGAGGATGTATAACAACTTCAGATCATTTAATTGCGAGGCAAACAATACTTATGCACGCCGTCTTAACGTTGTTGCTTCACAGCAATCAACCTTTTCGACACTCCGCTCCACTCTACACAATCACGCACGCACTTCACTCTCCTGCCCAACTCACTTCACTGCACCCACGCAAAATAAGTGAGGATTATTTGATTTTTTTTTTAGTAAAATTTTTACTATTAAAATATTAACTTCTTTTCTATACTTCGAAAATACAGATAACGAAGCGCACGACTGGCAACTTGAAACTTTTGAAAACAACTAAAACTTCTCCACCAGCAGTTGGCAGTCCAAGCACGTAAACGTAGTAAAATCGGCAAGTAGAAGCAACACTCACTCGCACCAGCAGTTGCAAATGCATCAGTAAATGCATGCAACAAAAATGGAATATTATGAAAACGAAAAAAAAACACATACAATTCATATGAAAATGCAGAGAATACCAACTCGTGTACGAGAGGCACAGTTTTCCCAACCAAAAAACAAAAAGAGAACAAAGAAGAGAATGAATTTTATCGTGAAGATGATGATAAGAGAAACTAACAACTAAATAAACCATCCCACTGCCATCATACAAACGTGCATAACAAATGAAAACCCTTCAGCGTACATGCGGTGGCCCCCTCCCACATTCGGGAACCTGAATCAAAGAGAAAATGCATAATAACCGCACTAGACATAATGACGACTTTAAAGTAGCAAAACGTCGTCCAAATAGCAAGTTGACTTTAAAAATAGATGACGACGACGACATGATGATTACTGGCATCCAAAACAAACGAACAAATAAAAGGCGGATATTGAAAAAAAAATTTTACATATAAAAATCCGAAAGAACCGTAGATTGTTTTATTCAAATGAAAGGGTAAATGACATTTTGCAAAAGTATAAAACGAAAATAAAAAAAAAAAATGTTAAAAATAATAAAAGAGAAAGAGGGAAAATGGCAGCAAAGAATGTATTGTTCATAAATAATATTTATAAAAGAAATTTTTTAATGGAGAAGGTTTTTTTTTATAAGTGGGACACTATAAATTGGCAGAGATTTAAAAAAAAAAACATTTTTGCCTGGTTGCGTCTCCAAAACTTTTTTTCGCATTCAACTAAGCCACTTAACACAAGTGGCTAAGAATAATTACATACGAGTACTGATGATGAAAGTGCAGCCGCTTTCGAAAATAGCGCTGTTCTACTCTGGTGTGAGGTTTGAAAGATAAATTGGCTAAGTGAATTTAAAATTTATAGTAAAGAAAGTTCAAAATAACTATCAAAAATTGCAAGAATGTTATTTTCCACCGCTAGAGCTTCGGAAACATAATCGTGCTGCCCCAAACTGATAGTTCGAGATATACATCCGTATTATGTACTTCGCAGTCGAATTTGTAAATACGACGAATTGTAATAGAATAAAGAAGGCAATTAAAGTTATTCTTTATTCTATGACAATTCGTTGTAGTATCAAATTCGACTTCGACATACATAATATGGGTGATAGATTCTTAAAATAACGATTTAGCGACAACAGTTTTCGTTTAGCAAAGAATAAAATGTCGTCAGAATTATTAATAAAAATTTTTTAAGTTTCTGTTTGCGGAGAGACCGTAATTTTTTCAACCCATAGTGTTGAATTCAAAAAGCAATTTATGCACATTTTAGCTTCCAAATTCGTGTGACAACGTCTCTGTTTTTCGTTGCATAATTTGTGATAAGTTTTTTCTTTTTCTTCTTTGTTATTGGCGTGTCAACATCTTAGAGAGCTAGACGCCAACACTTATTACCACAGCTAGTGTTTGAGGAAGTCGTACCTACTGACACAAAATTGGAAAACAAACATATCAAAATGCAACACGATGCATCCCATACGGTGACCACTGGGAATTCATCCAAAAATAGTGCATCTTTCTTTTTTTCAGTATCTACTCGCGTATAAATTTATATAAATACATCTAACTGGTCAGTAAAAACTAAAAACCAAACCTTTTATATAAAGAAAAAGCGCTTTTTTTAAATTCCCCTTAAGAAAATTGAAAATTCAAAAAAATCGGAAAGAGGTTTAACCAAGTTTTGCAAAAACCCAAGATCTCGATGTTCTCAGTTCTTAGATGTCTGTATGTAAACCGCTTACGACTTTTTTTCTTGGACCAGCACTCAGGGCATATGCGAAGCATTGTGCCAGAACTAGGAAAGTTGGCTGGGATGGGAAGGAGGATAGAGGGAGTAGTGCTCAAGTAGACGTTCGATTTGAACCTCCCCAAGTTAAAACTGGCAGGAAAGACCTCTGCTGGAAGTTTGTTCCACATACGAACCGTTCAAGCAAAGAACGAATTCTCTCTGTAATGCGTGGTGCGGTTCACTGGCTACTCAACCACAAAAGGATGCGCTCTATGTGAAGAGCGTATAGCTCGCAAAAACAAACGGTTTCCAGGCACAAGCTCCCTTATTTCACCAGAACACATTTCGTTGTAGGCGATGCTCCAGTTGCGTCGACGCTCCAGTGAGTCAATAGAGTTGGCTAGTCTACTGTCACCGATGAGCTTCATCGCTCTTTCTTGTACGCGGTCGAGCAATTTCAAAATAGACTTTGAAGCACCGGCACATACATGAGAGTTGTATTCCATTTTAGCTCGGATATAGGTGATATATATAGTGAGGAGATCAGATGGGGTGATGTGTGTCTTACACCGTCTTAAAAAGCCGAGGCACTTGAAAGCTTCTTTTCATATATGAAAAGAACGTCGCACTGTATTTCAAGAACATCAAGAGCTTCGGATTCCCCAATACCTATACCATCCATAAACACGGATGGCGCAGAACCTTCTACCAGCCGCCTATGCGTAAGCACGCAGCACTGCGTATTATGAGGGTTAAAGTTAACCCTGTTCGCGAGGCCCCATTCGGAGATTGACACGAGATCACTTGTAAGTGGCTCGTTCATGTTTTGTCTTCTGGCGTTAATCTGCTGTAGGCTTGACCGGCTGGTGAACGAGAAAGAATGGTTAATGCTGCTATCTTCCACGAAAGAGTAGATAGGGTTTGAAGTTTGACATAGAAGGTAATTTATAAAGATGAGGAAGAGAGTAGGAGATAGAACAGAGCTTTGCGGTACCCCTGAATTCACCCTGAACTCGTTTGATCAGACCCCATCTATAACAACTCGTATAGTACGGTCTCTGAGGAAGGTCGCTATAAACCGAGAGAAATCATCACCGACACCAAAAGCAGTCAGTTTTGAGAGAAGTGCATCATGCCACACTCTATCAAATGCTTTGGAGATATCTAGAGCCACCACCTTACTCTCGCCGAAATGGTGAATGGAAATACGTTAACAGAGCCAGGAGATCTTCTGAACTAGTGGCGCTTCAAAAAATTCTATCAAAACTTAGATCTCCTGTGAACTGAAACCAATTCGGAAAAGCAGATTTTGATAATTCTCAAAAAATATACTTTTTTTTCAAATGTGATTTTTTTTTGCGGTATAACTTTTAAAAGGCTTTACCGATCGATTCCAGGTCTTGAGATTGAAAAACCGCGCCTGCCACCATAAACCAGTTCCAAATCGGTTGATGCGATCGTGAGATACCGTGACTTGTTTGATATTCTGCATGTCATTGCCTCTAAATTTATTTCACATGATCTGATCACAATTTTAAACAAAAAGTTTTTGAAGCTTAATATTAAAAATTTAATAAATTTGAAGTGTGTCATCTGAATTAGGCTTTTAATTATTAAGTTGATAATTATTAGTCAGGCTTAAAGTATTGTCTATACACACATAGATATTAGTTTAATTAAATTTTTTAAAATTTTTTTCGCGAGGTAATTAAACGTGTAAAAAGTACACATAAGTAAAAAAGGGAAGCATTGTAGACAAATCTTCTAACAGAGTAGATAAAATATATAGGGTAGTGTTCACCATAATGAAGTACATTTGGTCACCGTATACGTGCTCCAGAATTCTTTCCGCATAACAAAGTAAACTTTTCGTCATAGAAACAAACACACGTACAAGCATAGAAAATAAGAAATCTCATTTTCAATATAAAGGAAATCAAATATGCTGATATCTAAAGCCAAGGAGCATCGCTTATATGTCACACACTTTAGTATCGCATACTATACATATGCACTTTCGCATGCATGCTTATGCATGCATGTCTCGTATGTACAGCTATAAAATGCCGATAAACTAAAGATTGTATAGTGAAAGAGATACAGGTTTTTTTTTATTTAATACAATCATGCCCATCCAGGCATACGGGCAGGCAGGCAGGCAGGCAAGCAGACGGACAGACAAACAGCCAGCCATACAGTTTGATATCAATGAACATGACCTACCATAACGTTAGAATTGTTGTATGGATTTTCTTTTGTTAGGCATGTGTGACACTCACTCACACATATGCATGCACATGCATGCAAACGCACACTCCAAATGTGAATTAAATTATGCATGTGTGTTTGTTTGCATTCCAGGAAGGATTAAATTGAATTCATCCACATAAAATAGTCGTACGAAGAGAACGTATTTAGTATGGAGGTTAAAGAGCACCACAGTTCTTTGGACTCTGTGTTTCCTAAGAACTAAAAAAAATAGTGTGTTTGAACAAAAGCGAGGCAGTATGATAAGTGCTTTAGAAACGTTTTAAACTTGACAACATAGATGAACATTAGGGGTACAGCCAAAATAAGGCCCTATCACCGCTCTACGCTGTAGCCGATGTTGTGCTTTAGCTCATTTTGGAAAAGAAAACGTTCCGCGTCGAAGCCGATTTCTGAAAGCCGTTTAAGATTTTTTTTTTATTTTTTTCAAAATTTTTTATTTTTTCAAAATTTTTTATTTTTCAAAATTTTTTATTTTTCAAAATTTTTTATTTTTTCAAAATTTTTTATTTTTTCAAAATTTTTTATTTTTTCAAAATTTTTTATTTTTCTAAATTTTTTATTTTTTCAAAATTTTTTATTTTTCAAAATTTTTTATTTTTTCAAAATTTTTTATTTTTTCAAAATTTTTTATTTTATAATTATTTAACTATTTACATTTCTTAATGTAATCATATGATTATAATCAAAATCACAATCTAAAAACTATCTTTTTTACGTGAAATTAACTTAAGATTAAGAGTTCGTGTTGATTTGCATTGGGGGAAAATATCTTGTACGACTTTGATGGCACGTTCCGCACAAATGTTGCTGCGTTGTGTTTTTGGTTGAACGAAAACAAACGTTTAAATTCGATTATTATAAATTATTAATGCACAACAAACAAAAGTGTCAGCGCCTGCTTTATTTTTATACTTTTAGCAATAAATTATAATATTTCGCAAATTTGCATAAGACAGCGTAGGTAAGTCGGAATATTTTATCACGAATAATTGAATTTATACAGAATATTATTCAATATTTAATGGAAAAACTTATAATTTATTTATCATTTAATGAATTTATAAAGAGAATATTTTTATTTTTTTTTTTAGAACTTACTGATCCCAAACTTAATTGCATTTGATGCGGAATATTTTTTAACGACATCGAACATCTAAAGATGTAGTTCTTATTGTTTTTTTAAGCACTACATGGTATGGATAGGGCCATTTTGATATTTTCAAAAATTGTAAAAAAGTTGTGCCCCTAATAAACATATTGCAAATTGTAATTTTTGTTAGAAATAATATTATTTCTAACAAAAATTCTATGGGGGGACCCCGATGGTAACAGGACGAAGGAGATCCTAACGTTGAGTAGGCCAGCACTACGGAGGTTGGTTAATTTAATAACAGGACAGGACAGTGTTAAGGAATCACCTGGCAAGAATGGGTATCGTTAGCGATATAACATGCAGGGCCTGTCAGGAAGAGGACGAAACACTGGAGCACTACTTGTGCTACTGTCCAGCTTTTAGCCAAGTCAGAGGCCTAGGTGTAATCCGGAATGGATTGGGATGGCTTATGACCCTCTCTTCAACCTAACCTAACCTAACCTCTAACAAAAATGACAAGTTATTAACAATAAAAAAGTCTCATGGTAATAATCGATATTCGAATAATTTTTCAACTCAACATTTGTAAAATTTATTAAAGAAAATTTCTTCAACAGAGGTTTTTAAATTCTTGCGATATATGTACATATTTGTAAGTATAGGCATATAGAATAAAAGATTTTATTATAGGCAATAAAAAATAAAAGTTTGGAAAGTCCGGAGTGAATTTTTATGTAATTTAAGGTTAGGTAAGAGAAAAAGTAGAGTTCAGCCCACTTGGGTCCAATTAATTTGATCTATTTGTGCTACCTGTATAGCAAAGGAAGATGTGTGAGTGAGAGAGGGGAAGGAGAAGGAAAGGATAGTCAGAAGTTAGCTTAAGGAAGGATAGTAAGAAGAAGGGAGAAGTATTTAGACGAGAATTTTGGTCGTGAACGCACGCTTCAGGGGAGTCAGCTGCCGAACCAGTCACTGCCCCTGATAAAGAGACTCAGGTTTTTCAGTTCTATACGTGATATCTCCGAAATGTCTCTAAAACGTGTTTTACCCAGAGACTGTAGGCGCTGCTCTTCCAGAGCAGGACAGAGGCAGAAGACGTGTGCAATGCTTTCCTCCTCCTCCTCCTCGTCATTGCAACTGAAGCAGTAGTCATTATAGGGGAGACCCATGCGCCGGGCATGGACCCCAAAAGTGCAGTGTCCAGTAAGTGTGGCGTAGATAACCATTTGCGAAATTCAAAAGATAATTTGTCCTCTTAGAGTCTAGGCCATAAAACCCTCGATATCTCGCAATTGGTTTCTCTGAACCACTTGTCCTGAGTTCAAATAGTACACCATCAAAGAGTCTCCAGCAGGATGAGAGTGGAATCCCACTTAGTTGGTCAATGTCGGCCTCCTGCAGTGCGGCTCCTTTCTTAGCTAGTCCATACGCTTTTATGTTGCCATGTTGTTGGCAACATGACCTCGCACACAGTTTAAGGCGATGCCTAAATGTGCTGAAAGTTCGTCAAGGGCTTTGCGACATTCTTGGACAAGTTGGGATGTGCTATACACCCCCGTAAGGAACCTAATTGCAGCTTGACTGTCGGTAATGAATTGGATGTCACGGTTTGATATCCGATAAAACCTTAGCCTAGCGCTGCTCTTTTGATGACAGATATTTCCGCCTCTATTTATTAGCTTAATGCTAGAGTTAATGTCGACGCCGTTGACGGCGTTTCAACGCCGAAAAAGTTGAAATAGATTGAACTTTTACGGCGTTGCAACGCGTTGAGATTAACTGCTCTCATACAATTTCATACGATTCAACTTTTTTTTTTACATTTGACGCCGTCGACGACGTCGACATTAACTCTAGCATAAGTATTTTTTATTTTCAATTTTTATATTTTTGAACATTTAAAAAATAATGTAAATGCTTATTAAATTTAAGATTTTTCATTGTGTTGGCATCATTGTCGCCTATGAAAATAGAAATTAATTTAATTAAAACTAGCGCAGACAACAACCTGCAGTGTAGCCCTATAAAAACATGTACATATTTTCTTTCTATCAGATTGTAGTCGGTAGTCTGCTGTCGTGAATGTGTTTATGCTATTAACAAGCAAGAACGTTATATTCGACCGGGTCAAATCTTAAATACCCTCCAAATATTTAGTAAATAAATTAAAACATTTTTAATTGCAGCTGAATCAGAGTTCCTTTAAGACATCTCTGTGTCCTATTTTATGACTCTAATTTGACAGAGTCATACCGGGAAGGGTCGCGTGGGAGACATCTTAGCTTTGTGGTAAAAACTTAAAAAGTAACTTTTTAGGGGCAATTAAGTGTAGAAACAACTTTCTTTTATAGTCATTCTGGGGGCAAAGGTGGGTGGTGGGGTAGGGAAGGATCAGAGCACATCTTAGCCTCGCCGTAAAAGCCTAAAAAGTAAATTTTTAATTATTGTGTAAAATATTTACACTATCTTTCCATGCAATATGTTACTTCAACGCCCACTAAAGGGGGTCGGAATCCAAAAATAGATTTTTCTGATTTTCTTGCTCCAAGATCTTCTTTAACACAAAAATTTATCATTTTTTAACAAAATTATAAAAAAAATATTGTAATTATGTATTTTAGAGGTTTTTTTTTGGGTCCTAGTAGATCCCTTTGTGTTACCCGAAAACATCACAAACACCCAAGGTTCTTGATGGGAGTCGAACCCACGACCTCTGTACTAAAGGCTAGCATCGCTACCAATCAGCCACAGCGGTTGGTTTAGTTCTTCTTAGGAGGACTTTTTCCCCTCTGGCCCGATTCGGCCCATTTACGAACTTGACCTGTGCCGTCCTTCAAAATTTATCTGTACCAAATTTCAAGGCTTTGGCTTTTTTTAGTTTGGACTGACAAAGTGAATTTAACCTCCAATTCTTTTTTGGAGGCTATAAAAATAATTTTTTAAAGGCAATATTCTGACTGCTCTCCAAATTTTCAAGAAACTTTTCAGTACATCCACGTATTGTTTACTGTCTTTATCAACCATTCAAACGGAAATTGCTAAACTGTTTTTAATGGCGTCATCGTTTTACCCTTCTCCCTTCAAAAAAACAGCAACAACAACACCAAAAACAATACATGCTTGAGGCCAGTAACAGCATCACCACTGCACGACTAGAAAAAAGGTTAAACATTAATTTTTTTACTTCCTAGTTTGTTTGCAGGTTCTTGTGTCTGTTATTTATTTCAGTTTTAGTTTTCTTTCACGCTTGTTTTTGTTTTTTGCTTGCAATTCTAATAAGTCACTTTTAAACAATAAAATGTGGAAGCTGGTATTTGGGCATTTTGCCATGGACCATACAACTTTAATATTTGGAGTAAACGTGGAAAAAATAATCGTCAAAAAATCATCCAATACAAACATGCTTGCAGCAGGCAGGCAGACGGGCAGGCAACTGTAAAAACTAATATGCAAAAACCAATAATATGCGAGTTAGTGACCGGGTCAAATATATTCAATTGCCCCCTTCCCATGAGTACTTGACACACACACACACACACAAACACACTCACGCACATGTAAACTATTCACTATATTTTCTATTCAGCACTAGATAAAAATAGAATGGCAAAACCATTTGGAATTCCCATTTTATAATTGTGCTCTATCACGATTAAATATGTAAAAATAATGACATTTTTCTTAACCCTTAACTGCCACCTTCTCTGATTTTAATTTCAAAGGTTTCTCGTAACAAATTGCATGTATTCTAATCACTCTGCCTCACTCGGACCCCCCTCCCCGCAATCGATCACACACAACATCATTATCATGTCAATCATTAGTAAATTACATGCATTATCACTCTACTTGGCAAATTTAAATCATTGCAAAAATAATAAATTCTAAATTATGATAATTAGTTCAAAATACTGAGACACAAACAAAATTATCTCAATAGATGCCCTTCATTTTACTGACAAAGTTAAACAGCATGTTGCGGTTGCAACAAAACGAACGTGCAACAAAACTTTCGAGGCGAATATACCCACTCGTACTCTATGATTCTATATTAAAAGTGAATAGCAGAAATTCACTAGAATTTAAATATTTCAAATTGAGACTCGTTTATTTTGTTTAAAGAGGTCGTTTGTTTTGTTTCGGTCAACAAACTTTTTGCCACACCTCTCTAACAACAACAACAGCATTAAATTTTAGTTTTGCTTTTCAGCTCGCAACACACGCATCCTATAATAAATGCCAGCACATACAATTTGTTTAGTCAATTTATATAGAGCAGCGTGACGAAATGACACACTCTCAAATGCATAAGAATATCTAAGAAGATGTAAAAAAAATGTTGAAAACTATTTGGGGTGTAATTGAGAAGCTTTTTTTGAAGTGAACTTTTTAAGAAAAATTTAAAAAACATTTTGATAATCTTGTAAATGCAAGTCAGGACTGGCAAAGTGATAATTTTGTTACTACAGGGTGGCTCAGAAGGACGGAAGTGGTGTGAATTCCTTATAACTTTTTTTATATATATTTTTTTTCTTTTCAGTATTTTGTAAAGAAGACTTGGACAATTTATAATGGAGCAATACACAACTGAACAACGTGCCCAAATCGTTGAAATTTACTTTTCAAATCAACGGCCCATTGTGTTGACTCAGCGTGCATACCGTCGTTTCGCGTAGAAGCAATTTTAATTGTCCTCCGCGTTCCCCGGATTTAACTGCTCCAAACTGTTTCCTTTGGGGTTATTTAAAAGGGAAAGTTTATGTTAATAAGCCTAGGTTGGGTTAGAGGGCCGTTGTTCCTGGCGGGACAATCCACTTGGGTCCGTCAATTCGGTCCCTTTGTGATGCCCTTAAGCAGAGGACCTCCTAAGGGATGTCCTCCGCCGTTTCAAACCATCCTGTACCCCTGAGGAAGGATGATACCCCTTTGCTCCATGTTTGCCAGGCTGTCTAAGTCTGACAGGAATCGGGAGCCCAGCGCCACTGCCCTTGCATTTGCAAGGGCAGGACACTGACACAGAAGATGGAGGATAGTCTCTTCCTACTCTTCATCATTGCAGCTTCTGCAATAGTCGTTGTACATTAGACCCATCCTCCTCGCATGAGTCCCAAAGCTACAGTGTCCTGTCAGAACAATCACCAGTTGGCGCATGCCCGCCTTGTCAAACTTGAGAAGGTCGTGTGTTAAGCCTAGGACTATTGAGGAATTAAAAACCAATATTCAAGACGAAATTAACAACACAACACCGCAAGTTTTGCGAAAGGTCATGGAAAATGTGTTTGGAAAGAGCTCATTTGCTCAATGAAAATGGCCACCACTTGCGGGATATCATTTTTAATAACTCATCTAAAAAAATATTCCCTATAAATTTACTGTATTTAAAAAACAAAAAATTAAAAAAAAATGTCTTAAATAAAAAGTTATAAGGAATTCACACCACTTCGGTCTTTCTGAGCCACCCTGTACTACAGACGAGCTGAAGCAATGGGCTTAGGCTTGCCAGATCCAGATTATTAAAAAGCTGGACATGTGAATTAAAAATGCTGGATATTAAAAAAAAAGCTGGACATTTTGAAATAACATTTTCACGAAAAGTTACTTGTTTATTGTACAAACAATTTTATTAATTATATCGACATACCTCTCATTTGCTGGAACAACGTCATAACTCAAAAAAGTGGTTTCCTATTTTAATGTAGAATTAATTATCGCTCCTATATTTATCTTAAGTAAAAAATTTATGTAAAAATCTTGCTTATTCAGCTCTTGAGAGAAATATCATTTTTCGTTTTCCCATTGACTTCTTTGCAAATTGAAAACTTTGATTATGACCTTTTCCAGCATATGAGCGATATGTATTTAAGAATTAAAACTAAATAACGAAAACAAAAAATCACACCAAAAAAACCCAAACAAAACAAAAAAAGCTACTAGATATTTTTGTACTTTGAAGTAAAAAAGTTATAGCAAATTTATAAAAATTATTTTAAAGCAGCAATAAATATTAAGAGCATTTTGTGGAAAATTGTTTTTAGCTGGACAAATTTCTTTTTAGCTTGAAACTGGACAGGCCATTAAAAAGCTGGACAATCCAGCCAAAACAAGCCCGACTGGCAACCCTAAATGGGCTGTAGAATTGCATACAAGAGATTGGCAGCACTCTACCGTAGGTAGGGTGACTAGAATTCTATGGGGTGACCCATATGGTAACAGGAGCAAGGAGATCCTAGGATTAAGTAGGCCGGCACAACGGAGGTTCGTTAATTTAATAACAGGACAGGACAGTGTTAAGGAATCACCTGGCACGCATGGGTATCGTTGACGATATAACATGCAGGGCCTGTCAGGAAGATGACGAGACACTGGAGCACCACTTGCGCCACTGTCCACCTTTTAGTCATATCAGAAGACAAACATTTAATCAGGAGATTATACAGGATATGGAATTTCTTACGGGTTCTAATTGGAGAGACGTAAGACGATACATTGAAGAAACTAGGTTCTTGACGTAATAAAATTCAAGGGTTTCCATGGTTTTAATGGAGGCTCCCTATAGTAGAATGGGAACTCCTTATAATAGAGCGCACAACAGGCCTGTGAGGCCTAGGTGTAATCCTGAGCGGATTGGCATAGCCCCTCCTAACGCCCCTCTTTTCAACCTAACCTAACCTAACCTACTACTACAGTTGCAAAAGTCGGTACTAAAAGAGCACCTCTGATGTCCTCTATAAGCAGGACGCACTATTTGATATTTACTTTATGTCAACATATTCTATTTATAATTTTTAATATCGCGATGAAAATTAATACAGTGCGAGCTCGGTTTTCGCAACTTAAAAAATATATATATATATAAAAATAAAAAACAAAATAAAATAAATAAAAAATAAATAATTAAAATCATGGTTAATTGCAATTACCCAAAGAGTTGCAATGATTAAGCATTCAACCCCTATTGTGAATGTTATGAGAAAGAGTGCACTTTTTATAACCTCCAAAGAAGAATTGGAGGGTATATTCACTTTGTCATTCCGTTTGTAACGCAGCGAAATATTCATCTGAGACCCCATAAAGTATATATATTCTTGATCAGTGATGAAATCTAAGACAATCTGAACATGTCTGTGGAAATCATTCAGCCGAAACGAAAAAAGCTGGACTCTTGAAGTTTGGTATAAATATATCTTGAAGTATAGCACAGGTCAAGTTCGTAAACGGGCTGAATCGGGCCAGAGGGAAAAAAAGTTCCCCTAAGAAGGACTAAATCAACCTCTAAAAAACAACATAATTTTTAAAGATTTTGTTTGTAATTTTGTTAAGCAAATGATATATTTTTATTATAAACAAGGTCCAAAGCGTTAAACTTGGAGCCATAAAATAAAAAAAAATTAATGTAGTAAGAATTTTAACGAACATTTTATATTGCTATATTGAATTGAATTAAGATTCTATAGACTAAAATGGGACATGAAGAAAAATAATCAAACGGTAACACGGGTATTATAACAATAACATGTTAACATCAGGTTGATACAGTTCTCGTATCCTTTTTCACAATAAAATTTGTGTAAATAGGAACTGTTATCACATTCAACTAAGCCACCTAATAAGTGGTGACAAACACAACACACATGATCACTGATGATGAAAGCGTTGCGGCTTTCGAAAACAGCTGTTCTGCTCTGCTGTGTAAGTTGAATAAAACTGATGTTGACTTGCCTTTGTGCCTTGGAATATTTATCATGTCTTTCTGAGATTTAAAAACAAATTTCGAACAATTAGCCTATAGAATCTTAATTCAATTTAAAAAAAATTTAATTTTGGACCCCGCCACCTTTAGTGGCGGTTATTATATGCAAAAATAGTGTAAAAATTTAACAAATTATTTAAATTAAGCCTAAATTTCTTAAAAATAACATTTTTAAGCTTTAATGATGAAGCTGAGACGTAACCTGGTACTGCTCTGTCCTACCCCTTTCTCCCCCTTTGCCCCTAAATGACCGTATAAAAAAATTAATTAAAAATAAATTTTACATTTAATTATCCCAAAACATTTAATTTTAGAGTTTTATGGCAGAGGTGAAATGTCTCCCCCACGGCCCTGGCCAGAGAGTTCCCGACAAAATACAGTTTTAATACCCTCCAGAAAGAATTGAACCCCATAGAGTATATATATTCTTGATCAGTGATAAAGTCTAAGACGGTGTAGCAATGCCCATACGTTCGTCTTTGGAAAACATGATATAGTCTATTTTAGGACCCTGCCTCCTTTAGTGGGCGTACGATATTATATACAAAAATAGTGTAAATATTGAACAATTTGTATTCCTTAGGCCTATAAGAACCTGAGATGTTTTCTGATCTTGCAGATGTAAAACGTCTCCCCCACGTCCCTGTCCGGAATGTCTCTGCCAAAATAGAGATTTAAAATTGTGTACAGAGATGTCTTAAAGGAACTCTGTCCCACCAAGTTAAACATTTTAAATTTACTTACTAAATATTTGTAGGGTATTTAAGATTCGACCCGGGCGAATATAACGTTTTTACTTGTTTATTTTAATTTTGTCCCATATATCAGTCAATAATATTGTATAATAATGAAGTAATTAAATGATTATTAAACGATTAAACAAATTCTCAACAAGTTCTTGCATGATTAAAATTTTTACACTCCCTCCAACTTTACAAATTGGCTATGGAAACGTGTTTAGCTTGCCAAAAATATATATAGATATTTAAAGAATTCACATTTTTTACGCATAATCCTGAAAAACAAAAAAGTAGTTTGCAAAGTTTGAATATGTAGTGAATGCAGCCTCTTGTTTTTGGAGTGCATGCATGTATCGTTTGAGTATTTTAGTTCGAATGCAAACAAGTTTATGAACAAATAAAAGTTTCGAAGGCAAATTTGTACGCAGAGGATAGCAACGGAAACACAATATATCTACATACATAAATTTGGCATAAATTAGATTTTTCAGTTAACAAACTTTTTCTACCTGCCGTAGTTTTCATGACATTTTTTACTTTTAAAGTGACTTTTAAATGAAAATTCTGCCAAAAACCCCAAGAAATAATATTCCAAAAGAAACTTCTTATCACTTGTATTGCAGTTTTACAATCCTGCACAAGTTCGAAAGTAATTGAGGGGGAAGGAACATGAAGAAAAATAAAATAAAATAAAAAGTATAATATATGCATGCATGTAGTTTAAAATTATAATTAAATTAAAATTTTATTTTCAAGAATAAAAATAAACACCAGCATTAATTTAAGCAGCACGGAAATAAAAATAAGTTCAAACTTCAGCGAATTGAATTGCTAATTCACGTTTTATTCCAATTTAAATAGTTTTGCAAGTTGACAGCAACAAAAAATAGTCCACTTTATATAGATTATAAAAAAATAAATAAAATAAAAAGTAATAAAAAAGTCTGCCAGCTGCCACTCGTGTTGTACTAAGAACTTTATTTGTACTTTCTACGAGACGCTTCATGTAAAAAAAAGTACCCGTTTGTAAAATGTGAAAGAACGTGACTGACTTATGACTGATTAGTTACAATTTAATAAATAAATTACATATCGCCGCCGTACTTGCAAAAATATTTACGAGGGGAAGCCAACGATTCTGGAACTAATTATAAAAAAGGAATTAACTTGAGTTAAACTTTTTTTGTTTATATAAAAAAAAAATCAAACCCAGTAGTTTAATCAACATAGCATTTTTAAAAAAGTACTCTTTAAAATAAGTACTTTTTAAAGAACTGCCGTTTAACAAAGTTCTCCATGCAAAATAGTACCTATTAAACATATTTTAAAAGAAGTACTTTTAGAAATAAAGTAGCTTTTACAAAAAGTACCTTTTTAAAAAAAGTACTTCATAAACCAAAAACCTTTTAATGCAATTAACTTTGAAAACGTACCCTTCAAAAAGTTAAGTTTATACAATTATACATTTAAAACAGCACCTTTTATCTAAGTGCCTTTAAAAAAAAGTACATTGTAAACAGAAACTTTTAGAGAAAGTACCATTGAAAAAATACGTTTGAAAGAAATAACCTTTGGAGGCACTTTTTAAAAAAATTACTTTTCAAAAAGAATTTTTTAAACAAAAGTACTTATTCATACAGTACCTGTTTTAAAAAAGTACCTTTTTAAAATAACAATCTTTCGCATCAAATAGCTATAAAATAGTACCCTTTAAAAATAACAATGTAAACAATGTAACTTATAAGAAAAATACGAAAATTTTTAAAAAAGTACCTTTTAGAGAGAGTATTTTTAATAAAAAAAAATGCATTTTAGGGAATAACCTCTTTAAAAAGTTTCTTTTAAAAAAAAGTCCCTTTCAAAACGTATGTTTTAATCAAAGTGTAGTAAAATAGTACCTTCTTTTAAAAAAGTACCTTTTAAAAAGTACCTTGTAAAAAGTTCCTTTTAGGGAAAGTACTTTTGAAAAATACATTTTAGCGAATTAAGCCTTTAAAAAGTACCTTTTAAAAAGATGTAATTTTCAAAGAGTATGTTTTAATAAAAATATATTCAAATAGTAATTTCTTTCCAAAAACGTACCTTTAAACAAAGTACCTCATTTCTGAAAAAAAATATACTCGTATATATATACATATATATATATATATATATATATATATATATATATATATATATATATGTATGTACACATATGGTCAAAATAATAAGTACACCAACGAGTTTTACCAATTATATTAGGCAAATTTTTTTATACATATGTCAACACAATTAAACTTTTAAAATTTAATTTTTTAACAAGTTTCAATTATAAAAAATACTACTATTATGCTAAAAACATAAAACTACTTCCTCAGGTTAATAAAAAAAAATTAGTGACAAAAAAGAGTGGTCAAAATAATAAGTACATTCATTGCATCATTAAATGAAAACTTTTTGTTCGATATTTTTTCGCGTTTTTATATTATTTATTTAGTATCCAGTGTATCCACCTTTATTTTGAATAACTTTTTGCATTCTTTTGGGCATACTATTGATCAGTTTACGACAAGTGTGTACTGGAGTTTCATACCAAGTTTTTTCAACAAATTTCTAAAGTTGTTCCTTATTTTGATGTACACTCTTCGACATTCTTTGCTTTAAGTCTCCCCAGAGATTTTCAATGGGATTTAAATCCGGTGATTGACTTGGCCATGATAGCAAATCAATATTATTAGCATGAAACCAATCTCTTACATAGTGTGACGAGTATTACCCTCGCTAAAAAGAACCCTTTTGCATCATCCAGGGAAATTTCAGCAGATATCGGATGTGTTATATCTGCTCGAACTGTTCGGCGACGCCTACAAAATGCTAACCTACCAGGGCGAATAGCCAGAAAAGTTCCTCTACTTCGAAACAAAAATTTAAAGGCGAGACTGGACTTCGCAAAAAGACATTTATCTTCATCCCAACGTTCACATGACAATAAATGGCATAATATTCTTTTTAGTGACGAAACCAAAATAAATCTGTTTGGTAACGATAATAGCCGTAACGTACGTCGCCCTCCGGGTAAGGAATTTCATGTACGGTTCACTAAAAAGACCGTCAAACACAGTGGTGGTAACATCATGGTATGGGGTTGTTTTTCATGGTATGGCGTAGGTCCAATTTTTCGTATCACTGATACTATGACCCGATTTGAGTACAAAAATATACTGGAAAACAACGCTGCCGTATGCAGAGGAAAACATGCCGCTTCGATGGGTCTTCCAACAGGATAATGACCCGAAACACTCGTCACACTATGTAAGAGATTGGTTTCATGCTAATAATATTGATTTGCTATCATGACCAAGTCAATCACCGGATTTAAATCCCATTGAAAATCTCTGGGGCGACTTAAAGCAAAGAATATCGAAGAGTGTACATCAAAGTAAGGAACAACTTTGGAAATTTGTTGAAAAAACTTGGTATGAAACTCCAGTACACACTTGTCGTAAACTGATCAATAGTATGCCCAAAAGAATGCAAAAAGTTATTCAAAATAAAGGTGGATACACTGGATACTAAATAAATAATATAAAAACGCGAAAAAATATCGAACAAAAAGTTTTCATTTAATGATGCAATGAATGTACTTATTATTTTGACCACTCTTTTTTGTCACTAATTTTTTTTTATTAACCTGAGGAAGTAGTTTTATGTTTTTAGCATAATAGTAGTATTTTTTATAATTGAAACTTGTTAAAAAATTAAATTTTAAAAGTTTAAATGTATTGAAATATGTATAAAAAAATTTGCCTAATATAATTGGTAAAATACGTTGGTGTACTTATTATTTTGACCATATGTGTATATATACATATATGTATATACATTTTAAGGAATTGAACTCATTAAAAAGTACCATTTAAAATCAGGCCATTTTCAAAAAGTATGTTGTTATAAAAATGTATTAAAATAGTACCTTCTTTTAGGAAAGTACCTTTAGGAAATTCAATTTATTAAATTATATTTAATCAGCCTGATTGTGTAAGGCGTTTACGCCAGACGTTTTTTGTACAAGATTAAAGAAACACACAAGCAGTTTTCTTTAATCTACTACGAAAAACGCCTGAGGCGTATACGCACAATCAGGCGGAATATTTATATTTATACTTTGAAAATTATTTTTCAAAATAGTCTGTAATATTTATATATCAGACAGAAAAATCTGTATTCAAATCTCGATTATATGTTATGAAAAATAAAATGTACTTTTCAAAAAGTACATTTCAAGAATAGCACGTTTTAAAGATGTAACACAAGAATTTCTTTCAAATATATTACCTTTTAGAAAAGTATCTAATGATAGATTGCATTTTAGGCAAATAACCAAGAAGTACCTTTTAAAAAGGTACTTTTTGAAAAATTTTGCTTTTAAGGTTTATAATAAAAATATTTAAAAAAATTTTTAAAAAATAAATAACTGTTAATAAAAGTAAAAAGGTTGAAATAGCTACAAAAAAATCGCTATCTTCTCATCTCTCTTCATCTGTCTCTTCAATACTATCCCCCCACCTTTCTGTTCCGGCGCAATGCACTGCATTGCAGGGGTTATGCCCTGAGTGCTGGTCCAAGATTAAAAAAAGAGAGAGCATAAACAAAATTTTTTTCAAACAAAATTAAAAAAAATTATAATAATAATAAAACATTAGCATTATTTTTTCAATTGGTTAGCACGATTGGCATTGCCGAAACCGGTCTGTTCACAAACCAAATTTAACAGCGGAAGACGGGAAAACAATATTCATGATTTTAAAATATTTTTATGATCTACGATACCCCAAATTGCTTTAAACACAACATGTTTGATATACAATTTTCTATATGTTGGGAAGGGGGCCACACGAGACTGCAAGAAATGCCTTTACTTAAGCACAGCACACCGTATTTTCATTGGCAATTAGATTAGATTAGAATAGAAATTTTAGAAGGCACAAAGTTTAAGAATTCATCATGCCACATGACAACATGTTGAACAACTAACCAGACGTTGGACACTTTAAATTAATTTAATTAGAATTTACAAATAGATTGTATAGAATTTTTCTATTTTTTTGTTTTACTTTAAGCAATTTAACAATTTAATTCTAAAATAAAAAAATTTCAAGAGTTGAATAAAGAAATTCACGAGGATGTCGTAATTCTTGAGCACCGTTTTAAAATTCTGCTTGATATTTTATTTTCTAATTTTTTTGTCTTGCAATCAATTTGTAATTTAAAAAAAAAATATTTTTGTTTAAATTTATAATTTTATATGCATTTAATACTTACTAATACATGTTCTTTTTTTAAGCAAAATTATAAAAATTGCACTAGAAATGAGTAGGCGCTACCTTTTAATGGTTTATAATTAAAAATCAGAAAACCGTAAAATATATTATCAACTGCTTTTACAGTCAGTACAAACGAATACTCAATAAGAAAATGCAATTTGTGAATAGTTTCAATGTTGAGAAGAAAAATTTATAAAATTAAATTATATTTTATGAGATTAGAAGTAAATTTGCAACACAGATGCAGTACACTTTTTTCTATTTTCGCTATAAATTTTATTGACACACTTTTGCACAAGATAATCATCTATCACATCATCATCATCGTCATGATCATCAAACATAAATATTATCGGCAAAAAAATAAAAATAAAATAAATTAAACTATATCGACACGCAAACAGCGAATTTATGACTTGGTTTGCAGATTTATAAGCGAGTAGTATATATTTTCTTTTTATATCTTTTATTTTTTACTTTTTTAATGGTTGCTATGAACGGTCTTATTTCTTTATTTAAAAAGAAATAAAATTATATAAACTAAAAAACCAAGCGAAGTATATTGCAGTTTAAAGTACGACTAGCGAACAACAACCGGCTCTACACATTTTTGCCTAAAGCGTAAATCTCTCGCGTGTTTACCGTGGGCCGTTTAAGAACGCACTGATGTATACGAAACGCATTATTTGAAAACTTTGTAAAACCAAATAAATGCCACACAGTCAGAAAAATGTGCTTGCATTCACAAACACTTAATGATCATTATCAACTTGTTGAACGCTACATACTCGTATATGATCGCTCACATTATTAGTCACACTATTGTTTTGCTCTTTCGCAATAAGTTTTGTTTTTGCCAAAGCAGAATGAAAAAGAAAATCGAAATGTTTAATATATCTAATATCTCATGTATCTTTTAAAAAAAAGCTTTCTTGGATTTGCAGGGTTTGCATTCAGTTTGAGATTTATTGCGGGGAAGCCCAACATGCACCGGACCCAAAGGCAGTAACTTTTTTAGGTATTCCAATCTTAATATAAATTAATAAAAAATAGAATTTGAACAAATTCATTTATTAATAAAATAATAAAAAATGGTTTGCAGTCTTGCAGATTCGAACTTAAGCCCGTTGATAAAATTAACAATTTTTTAGGTATTTTAAAATGTATACCCTAGGCACAAACCAAGTACGTTAATACGTTATTCAGACATACGCCTTAATTGAGCTCAATCTACCATATAAAATTTTAATTAAATGATTTCTCAATTAATAATTAATTGTTATAAAATCGAGTAAAATTACAAATGCAGCACTGCTGAAGAGTGTGTTTAGTGGCAAAACACAGCTTACTGCACAAAGTTAGCCGAGACTTAGCACCTAAAATGTGGAAGAAGTAAAAACAATATATATCGAGCCATATTGAAGTTAAATTATTAACATTAAATTGACTAAAACCAGTAAAAACGTTATATTCGACCGGGCCGAATCTTAAATACCCTAGAAATATTTAGTATCTAAGTAAATTTAATATGTTTAACTTGGTGGGACAGAGTTCCTTTAAGACATCTCTGCACCCAATTTTAAATCTCTCTTTTGACAGAGTCGGTCCGAGAAGGGCCTTGGGGAAGACGTTTCACCTCTGCAAAATCAGAGAACATCTCAGCTTCTTATAGGCTTAAGGAATACAAATTGTTTAATATTTACACTATTTTTGTATATAATATCGTACGTCAACGCCCACTAAAGGGGGCGGGGTTCAAAAACAGACAATATCATGTTTCCCACAGACGAACGTATGGGCATTGCCAGACGGTCTTAGATTTCATCACTTATCAAGAATATATATATACTTTATGGGGTTCAATTCTTTTTGGAGGATATTAAAACTGTATTTTGTCGGGGTCTTTCTGGCAAGGGCCGTGGGGGAGACATTTCACCTTTGCCATAAAACTATAAAAATATCGTAAATGTTTGGGATAATTATATACAAAATTTAAATTTTTTTTTTTTTTGATAGGGTCATTTAGGGGGAAAGCGGGTAGGGCAGAGGAGTACCAGGTTGCGCCTCAGCTTCGTCATTAAAGCTTAAAAATTTTATTTTTAAGGAATGTAGGCTTAAGTAAAACAATTTGTTAAATTTTTACCTTATTTTTTCATATAATAACGCCCACTAAAGAGGGCGGGGTCCAAAAATTTATTTTATTTATTATTGTATGACTCCATGTTTTATGCGTTGGACCTTCTTTGACATAAAAAAATTTGTCATTTGCTTAGCAAAATTACAACAAAAACTTAGAAATTAAGTTGTTTTTTAGAGGCTGGTTTAGTTCTTCTTAGGGGAAGTTTTTTACGCGCGGACCAGTTACAAAGCTGACCTGCGCTATCCTTCAAAATGTATCTGTGCTAAATTTCAAGGCTCTGGTTCTTTTCGTAGCGTGATCTCCACAGACGGACGGACGAGCGGAGGGACATGGCTAAACAGTGTTATATTTCATCACTGATCAAGAATATATATAATTTATGGGGTCTCAGATGTATATTTCGCAACGTTAAAAAACGGAATGCCATAGTGAATATACCCTCCAATACTTTTTTTGAAGGGTATAAAAAGGAAATAATAGATCCCAGATTTGAACTTCAGGTCCTTATGAATATGCAAAATTTTTACTTTCAGTTGTCATACGTTAACTGAATTAACTAAATTTTGTATATGTGAGTAGGAAGATAATTATGGCAATTAAGTGAATATTGACTCAATTAAAAAATCTAAGACCATGTAGTCCAATAGGAATAATGTATCTACAGAGTGACTGTTTGCTGCGGTTTATGGGCTGGCGGTGTCATGGGGCCGTTCTTCTTCGAAAATGAGCGGCCAAGCGGTTACCGTAAATGGTGTTCAATATCACGATATAATAACGGATTTCTTGTGGCCCGAAATTGAGAATACGGAACTGGACGATATGTGATAACAGGACGATGCCAATTATCACAGGTTAACGAAACAATGGCTCTTTAGCGCGAGAAATTCAATGGCCCTGTTATCTCACGTCGTGGCGATGTTAATTGGCCCACACCATCATGTGGTTTAACGCCGTTGAACTTTCTTCTTTGCTGATATTCAAAAGAAAAAGTGTACGTCTATAAGCCAAGAACAATTCAAGAGCTAAAGGATGAGATAATTAGGCATATTAATGACACTGAAGCTCAATTATTTCTCAGGGTCATTGAAAATGTGGGCTATCGGATGGAGCATTTGGGCAATATTTTGTTTCACACAAATTTATAATGAATCCTTCTATTATAATAAAAAATAAAAATATAAATATAAATATAATAATATTGTAATATTTATCAAGCTTGTGGTCGTTTTTTATAATATATTATTTCTTATAATTTTTATTCGAAAGTTTTTATTTAAAAATTTTAATAATTTTGATTTCCTGAAGATGTTAACAAGCTGTTAACGAAATATCTAATAAAAATTATAAGAAATAATATATTATAAAAAACGACCACAAGCTTGATAAATATTACAATAAATTGATAAGGTCAATAAAAATAAATCAATAAATATAATAATAAAAATATAATAAAAGTATAATTTTCTGGAAATTTTTCTTATCTTACATTTAAAATTATGCATTTTGATTGAACCACCCTTTATTATTGATAAACGAAAATGTTTTTCGCTTATATTTATAAAATTATGCAATTAGTCTGTCTAATCTTCCATTTAAACAAATTAAGTTGGATCAATTTCAAAAATTGTTGGCTCAATTCAATAACTGTTTGTACAGTTTTGATTGCGACTGTTTTTGTACGAAATGGTTCCACCGATTTTATCCCAACCGGTTCAATTTAGTCATAAAGTACTTTGTAGAGTATATTGATTTGACATTTTCAGTAAAATCAGTTGAAATAAAACAGAAACATTTAAATTTACACACAACAAGTGCCATCGTTGCCACAATTTTTGAATGAAAGCACAAACTATCAAGTGTATGAACGACTTGTAAAAAATATTTATATATTCTCAGGCATGTATTTGCATAAATGATGCAGCAGTAATTTGATATTCATGTATGTATTTTTTGAAAAAAAAAATCCTTTTATTGCCGCCACAATGAATTATTTATGGGAGACAATATTTCTGTAAAACGCCAAACAAATAACTGATACTAGAACAACAACAAAACAGCCTCTATCTTATGAGTGTGTGTATGTGTCGTGGTATTCTACACACAACAAAATGATGCCTCAAGTCAAATTTATGTTATTGTGTTTTATTTGTATTTTTTATTTCAGACACAATTATTGCAACTGGATTGCATAGTTTCCCGCAGGGAATCGTACTTTATAAAACATTATATTCGTAACAAAGTGACAGAATTTATTGTGAACAAGGACATGAATTTGTGCTGAGAATTGAGATCAAATAAAATTTAAAGTAAAGCAAGTCAGCTGAAAATTTTCAATAATTTTATGTACAATTAAAATGGCTTTCATCATCAAACTTTTCAAATGCTTGCTGACAAACGCTAGACTAAATTTACCATAAGTTCTAAACACATAGACGACAGCAGACTTCACAACTTCACGGCTTCAAATGCTGCCAACTTCAAATGCTGCTTTGAAGTCAGGTTCATAATTATTTTGAAGACAGCAACAACATAACAACAGGGATGCCGCATATATATTTTATAATGAACAAAATTAAAGTTATTGATAAAAAATTTAATAATATCACGAAAAACTATAAAAACACATAAATTTATTTCTATATTGTATATGTATTTGTAATGTTCTTTTATGTTTAATATTAAAAAAAAAACGTTGTTCCTATTTTTCCAATTTATATATATAATGGCAACACTATATTTGTTTATTGCTGCCCGTCAAAATAGAAAATAGCCTAACTTGGCAGCAGCAGCAAATGCTGTTGTGCAGTCCTGCTGCTGTGCTGCCCTCAAAATAATCATTTTCATTTAAACACATGAATTTTATTTTTGACATATTGCTGCTTGCTGTCTGCTGTCGTCTATGTGTTTAGAGCTATAGGCTTAGGAATATTTATTCGGCAAAAAAGAAAAAAAACGTATTCGCAAATGCAGTAATTGTGGCTGAATTACAAGTTTAAATAAAAGACAAACGATTTTTTTACATTGACAATTCACAGACTTGACAATAAATGGGGTCTAATTTTACTTTCCGTTGCAATAGTTTGCAACGATTAATTTATAGTGCATTTACGAACGCAAGCTCTCCTCTTCTACCAGATGTTAGCAAAAGCACATAATGCAATAACGTAAAACGGCAAAAAGAGAAGACAAGTGAATAGAAAAACAAAAACTTTTACCTTAAAACTGTAACTTTGAAAAAGCGCAGCTTTTTGCCAATCTCCTCTTGAACTGCCTTCGGCAGTAAAGGTGGTGAAACGAATTGGCTGCTCAGAGGTGTTGTCAGCTTTGACAGTAAATGCTGTTGACAGTAATTATTATTGCTACAACCGCAAGTATCACCTTGACCAAAAACACTTTCATTGTTTGCCACAGCAATTGTTGCTCTGTGGCGGCAGCATTTGTTGGTCATTGCCTCTTGGCGACCTTTTTTGTTACTGCGCTGAACATGTTTCTTGCTACTGTAATTGTTGTGCCTCAAAGCTGACTGTTCACTATAGATTTGCACTAATGAATTGTTGGCCGCACTTTTCGTGTCATACAAACAGTTTAGATCTGGCGGCTGCGGGCGATCCTTTGTAAATTTCATTATTGTGTGAAAACTTATTTTGCACTCAAAACAATAAGTTTTTTTTTTGTTGGTTTTATTGTTACTCTTTTTCACTGCGAATAATTTCTTTTATTATACTTTCTTTGAATTTTTTCCCCCCCGTTTATTTTATGTACAAAATTGTTAATTTAGATGTTTAATGGACAAGAAGTCCAACACAATTAATTATCGATTATTGTGAGAAAAAAATTGTAGACGAATTATTTTTAGTTTTTCTTTTAGTTTTGAAAATTGTAAAAAAAGTAAAAAAAATATTCAATCAGACTTTTTTAATTTTTAGAGAAAGAGACAAATAAATACAGGATGCTTTATATACATTCTCGAACTTAATGAATAATATTCGAGTAATATTCGATTAAATAATATTTGATAGTTAGCGCATCTGAGAAAACTCTTCAAACTCACAAAAAATATTAATCATACACCGTAAATTGGGAATTTTCTTGAACAACCTAAAAATATTCCCCCCTATTCTACAACTATATGTCAACGTCACGTAAAGAGAATATAAAAAATAGGACATTTATCTACTCCTTGTGTACTACTAATTTGGCAGATGTAGCTTTAACAAAATGGCCGTTGCCGATTGTCAAAGTTTGGAAGTCCTTGTTTGAAGAACCTTTGAAACGTCATATTCGAGCTGTTCAAATATTAAATACCCTCCAAATATTTAGTAAATAAATTAAAAATATTTAACCAGCTGGGTTAGTGTCCCCTTAAGACATTTATGCGCCAAATTTTAAAACTCTATCTTGACAGGGTCACTCCGGTAAGGGCCGGGAGGGGTGAGACCTCACTTTTCACGTAAAAACTTAAAGAATAATTTTTTGGGATAATTAAAAGTAGAAAAAACTTTTTTTTTTGTTATAGGGTCATTTAAGGGACAGAAATGGCTAAAGGGGTAGGGCTTCAAAAGCTTAAACATTTAATTTTCAAAGAAGGCACACAATTTGTTAAATATTTACATAATATTTTACTTCAACGCCCACTAAAAAGCGCGGGGTACAAAAATGGAAAATTTCTCATCTTCTGGCTCCAAGTTCAACGCTTTGGACCTACTTTGACATAAAAATACAAACAAAAATTAGAAATGATATTGTTTCGTAGAGGTTGGTTTAGTTCTTCTTCGAGAAATTTCTTTACACCTGGTCCCATTTACAAACTTGACCTGTGCTATCCTTCAAAATGTATCTGTACCAAATTTCAAGGTTCTGGCTCTTTTCGTTTGGACTTTAGCTGATCAAGAATATATATACTTAAGAGGATATTTCACTGCGTTACACACGGAATGACGAAGTGAATATACCCTACAATTCTTTTTTGGAGGGTATAAAAATATTCACGCTGAAACTTATGCATTAAACACATTCGAGACAGCAGGCTGCACGAACACACGACTACAAAAGCCGTTGGCTACAAACGTCGCCTCGTAGTCATCTACTTAATTATTTTTGAGACGGCAGCTACATTGTCAACATCTCATTTTAGTGGTGCCACTAACATATATAAAAAAGCGCTTATTCTAAATCTATTTATAGATGGAAACCAAATTAATAATAACAACTCTTTATTTGTTTATAACTCTTTATTGTTTTTGCATTTGTAATAAATACATTTTGATGTCCTTTTTTTGTTATGCCACTATGAAAATGAGTTTATGAGTTAATTCAATTGTGACCTAACTCGCGGCTTTTATCGATAACGGCTATCATATATATACTAAATTAGAGTATTCAAAATAATGGAATTGTTACTTAAAAAGTCAGATACAAAATTTCAAAATTTAATAATACTTCCAATATGTGAATAAATTTGAAAAATATGTCTAACAATAGAAAGACATTTTGGAGTACTTTGACATGATACCCATATCGTTTATATGGGACCTATATTTTAGGAGTTATTACCACAAAAAAAAAGAAATAATAAATAAATAAAATTAAAAACTAAAAGCGGAGAGAGATCATTACAAATACGTTTCAGAACAAAAATATCTAATTTGAAAGTCTAATTATCACGTTTTTTATTTTGCTATAAATCAGCTGTTCTTAGATTCTCCGCAGGGATGCCACTAGCACATGGTTTGTTGTAGAGATGCCAATAGCTCATATTTTATTTAGGATAGTGTGATAGTGTGCAAATATTTGCTGAAATTGGCTTATTTTAAAGAATTCTTAAGTTTTTACTACAAAAGCAACATAATTAACATCGAAGTTTTAATTTGAAATAAATTTTTGTAAGCAACAGACTTTATGGTGCGATTCTTTTTATGGGCCAATATAATTTTTTATTTCGATAAACTTAAATTAAAAATGCTCTTCAAGGGCGAAAGCGAATACGAAAGTAATTAGTAGCCCCTCACCTTCTACGATTAATTGCAACTAAAATATGGGTTATAAAACTTTTTTATAGCATTTCTAATTTGTCGAAACATACAAACCTCTACTTGAAAATAATTACGTTTAAAAAACAAATGTTTGCAAACTGAATAAAAGAAAGAAATTATATATTTAAAATTACGTCAGTTACCACATTAGATAAAATGTGGTAATTCAAAATATTGTAATCAAATATTATTTGCGGTTGTGAAATAAAACCCACACTTGAATAAAATTAATGAAATAACACACAAAAAAGAGAGTGAAGAATAATTTTATTTTTACAAATTACTTAAGAAATTATGCGGGTGTTTCAAACATGAACATGAACCCAAAGACATTCCATTCAATCGACTGTATTCTGTAAAACTATGGCGAATGAAAACTTTACTTTATTTTATATTTTTGAAAATTTCTCAAACCATTTTAAAGCTTTAAAACGTCATCTTGCACGTAAATAAATATATTACAACTGCAGTAAATTTTTCACAATTTACTTCCTTTCTTAATTCAGTTTCTCATCAACAGAATCAACAGACAAAAATGCACGTATAA
This sequence comes from Linnaemya tessellans, assembly GCA_951800035.1. Classification (NCBI taxonomy): domain Eukaryota; kingdom Metazoa; phylum Arthropoda; class Insecta; order Diptera; family Tachinidae; genus Linnaemya; species Linnaemya tessellans. Next base: position 98,867,635 of record OX637533.1, on the reverse strand, counting down.
GAAAAAGCTTTTCATGCAAGAGGTTAATGAAATTATGGCGGAAATTCAATGAAAAATCTTTAATACAAAAAAATTATCAAAAAGCACTCATTGAATGAATGGAATGGATTGGTCTTGTGCTGTCGTGCACAACAACAACAAAAAATGGAAATGAATGGATGCGCGTATTTAAATATCTATAAGATGCTTAAATTCATATTTTAAAGCAAAATAAATAATAGAAAAAGCAAAAGCAGGAATATTTTAGTAGGACAACAACACGTCAATGATTTTTTAAGACCTCCATTTTGAAATGGCAGCAAAGGAAAACAAATTTTTGTTATTTACATAAAATGGACCAAACTTTTAATGCTAAAGAGTTTTGAAGACTTGAGTTATTATTTAAACACCCACACAACGGCCGCCGTTGTGTGCACTTTTAATAATTTCAACACGAAATTGCTAAACACTTGCCAGATTAATGTAAAAAAAGTGTCAAACGTATTAATGGATGGACACTTGATTCAAAAAAGCTTTCATGCTTGATTTTACTCTAAAATTCATATGATATATTGATCAGAATACAATGGATATATCCTTTCTATATTTATACGCAACTGCTAAAATATAGCGCAGTGAGTGATTTGAAATTCTTATATATTTTTTTTTAACATAATTTTATATTAAAGAGATTGAAGAAAAAAATAATTGAAGTTTATTTCTAAAATCCTGGCAATTAGCAAAAGAAAATTTAAAAAATTCAAAAGTTTACGAGTTCTAAGAGTTGGTTTTAAAAGTATACTTTACGTCTATTATAAACAACTAAAATCATACTAAAATTCAGTGTTAAATTTAAAGCCGTCTAAGGTTGTTTCGTTTTACAAGGTGAGCCAAAAGAAATCACCCTATTGGGAAATGCTCTTATTTTTGCAAATGGCGTCCAATGTGAAATCTGTTTTGACATTTGTGAACTAGACAGATGCAGAATACAAGTGAACAAGCCATGGAGCGATACACGCCCCAAGAACGCGGAATAATCGTGTCTATTTTTTTGCGAAACAATTCGTCTGTGGTGTTCCCTCGTCGATTCCCCGGTCGTCCGACACCGACTGCGCCGTTTGGCCACCAACCTTGAAGAGTATGGAAGCTGTCGCCAGAAACATCGTCCAGACGCCGACCCTCGCAATTAGACATCAGCAGGTCGTCCCTAAGGCGAATTTCATAATGAGCGATGAGGCTCATTTCCACCTCAGCGGGTACGTGAACAAGCAAAACTATCGCTTTTGGGGCACCGAAAATCCACGAGTGATGCACGAGGAGCTATTACACCCGCTCAAAGTGACTGCATGGTGCGCTGTTCACGCTGTAGGAGTCATCGGGCCATTTTTTTTTTGAGGACGCCGCTGGTTAAAGGACAACAGTGGACGGTGCGCGCTATAGGGCCATGTTAACCGAGTTTTTTCTGCTGCAATTGAACGACTTAGGACTGGAGGACATGTGGTTCCAACAGAACGGAGCAATGGCACACACAGCGATTTAACCGTTCCAGACTTTTTTTGTGTCGTTTTTGAAGTCCCGTGTTTACGTGAACAAGATCGAGACCCTGGACAACATTCGACACAAGTGCGAGAATATGTCGCCCGAAGTTCTGGGCCGAAGTGATGAAAAATGCCATAAAACGAGCCCGTATTTCAATCAATTGTGATGGCGCCCATTTGGCCAATATCATCTTCTCGACTTGAGCAATAAAATTCTAAAGGCTCAAAGAATCATAAACGAAAAACAGAATCGACGTTTTTCATTTAGAAAAAAATGTTAGAGCCAAACAACATCGGATGACTTCTTTTAGCCCACATTGTAGTTAATTGTTATATTTTTTCTCCGACGTTGTCTCCTTGAATTGAGATCGAGAACAACACTGGGGATGCCTGACATCCGAAACAGGTTTGTTTACAAAACAAAAAATGTTTTTTTTTTAAACATGAATCAAAACTTTTATTCGAATTTATTAATGTTTTTATAAAGATAAGAATTTTTATTCAAATCTGCAATCTGTAAAAATTATTTGCAGGTTTACATTTGAACTCAACAGGTTGTTGCTGCTGATATATTTTTTTATTATTATTAAATAGCTGGTCGTCCATTTGAGCGTCTCTCTGCTTTGGAATTGGTTTGTTTTTGCAAGTGATTAAGAATGTAAAGAATTCTAAGAAAATATCAATACACTGTTGCTGTAAACTTTCACCGTTATTGTTTTTTAATTAAAACAACAAATAATATTATTAAGAACAATAAAACGGTGCCATATAAGAAGTTTTAATTAGATTAAAATATTAAAAAAAAAGTATTAGTCACTTCTGTAAAGCAGACCTGTTTTTTCTGTGTTTGGCGAAAACCACTTTTTTTTTTTGCTCTTAATTTCAATTAATTTAGCTTAAATTTTATATTCAACAGTTTCTTAATTCTCTTCTCAAAAAAAAACAAACACGATGGCGAATTTATTCATTTGAAAGCTGTTTTGGCTGCTATTGTTGTTATTGCTGTTGCCAAAATAAATGACATTTATGACCGAAAGAGTGATTCAGTAGTTTTGCCAAAATCAATATAATTGATTTTTATGTTGCCACACTCTTTAATTATTTATAAACATTTCTTAATATTATAATTATTATTTTAATTTTAATATCGCACACTAGCCCAAGTGTTAATAGTTAATGAGATCGTTTATTGGTAATGGTATAGATGGTATGACGTCAATAAATTTCGAAAAAAAAACGGTAAAAAAGGCGATAAGAAATTTTAAAGAAAATATTTTTCAGAAAACGAAATGTTGCGCAAGACGTTTAAATTTTTCAGTTTTTCTGAAAGAAGATTGAAATTTCTTTGGCATTTTCTAAGGCACTGGCCCATAATCATACACAGAAAGAAAAAAAAGGTGCTCTAAAATAGTAACGGCTGGTATCAAATTGACCAGGAATCGAGAAGAATATTCGGTTATCTGCTGGCGTCAAATTTAGCGCAAGAATAATAATATTAAAAAAAAGAGTAATTGGTCACATGATGTGTTGGCAGATATTTTTGTTTATAAAACGTTATAAAAGTATTGAAGTTATTATGGCTATTACGGTTGTCGATTCGACTGGAGAATTTATATTAAATTAGAGAAAAATGTTGTGTTTTTTTGTTTAATCTCTTACAAACCCTCTAGTCGATTCGAGTACCGTAATAATGCCGATAAAATCTTTACCGATCCTTTCCTTCCTTTCGTATATACAATTATCCTCGATCCGTACCGCTCAATTTATTTATACAAAAGTATCATGAAAATACATGTTTTCTACTTCAACAGAGAACATGAACACAGAAAATTTATCAACAACCACCTGTTGCTGATCTTCTAACGAAAGTCAAGGTTGTTGAAATGTGCTCATTATCAATGTAAAGTTCAAATGTTTATTGAACCCGCCAACAGTAATTTATTTATTTTTTTTTTTTTTTTAAATGCCAAATTTGGCTTGTTTGTGCACAAGTCTTTGATTTACCACTCCAATGAATGAATGCTATTGTAGATATTTCTTATGCTAAAGTTAAAGTAATTTATAAAAAGTCTAAGTGGGTTTTATTTTAACAAGGGCAACAGCGTAAACAACACATTTTCAATTGTTAAGTTGAAAAAACATTTTGTTATAAACAAAAAAAAAACAAATAAAATATTCCAATTTAATACGATGATTGTGTGTCTCCTACCAGGATTTTACAAGCAGCCGTAATTTTGTTTACACACACGCACATTATAAGCGCTCAAGAGATTGAAGGATGAAATGATTCCCTGCCTGCCTGCCTGTCTGTCTGACATCGAATACTTGGTAGAAACACAGAAGTGATTCAACCACCAATTGCCGCCACTCGTATCTATTATTTGTTGTGACGTAAAACTTGAATTGTTTAATATAAATTTGCAAATTGTTACAACTAAATTCACTTCTTCTTTATTTATTTGTTACACAATCATATACAAATGCATACACATTTAATATGAGTGAGCCAACGTGTGGGTGGCAAAATGCTGCCCACGTTATCCCTCATAGAGCCCACATTTATGACGCAGCAATTTATTAGGGAAGGTGCGATTAATCGAATAACCATGCTTTTTGATCAATTTATATTCTGATTTAGTCCAAAAGTCACAATTTAAGATTATATGAATGTTCTTTTCTAGAAATAATGTAACATTTTCTAATTTGGAATCAATTAGGATCCAAATGACTTGAAATGGATTTTTAAAATGGAATCTCAATAAACTTCTCAATTATGAAAGAATGTGTAAATTGATTTGAACGAAATTTTAGATTTAGATTGTGTGTAGTCTGGTTGAACACACAGGATATATGTTGCCCTTTTATTTACTATTTTGGTGACTGTCTGACGATATCGTCAGCAAAGAGTCTGCTTTTATATATTTGCCTTTGATGAGAAAAAAAATTCTGGCAGTGGCATATGACTGAAATAAACTTTTGTATTAAGACTTAAAAAAACGACTTTTACAAATAAGTGCTTTTCAGTCTTTTAATTTTTTTTTAATAATATTGGAAAAGTTAACAAGCTGTATTTTAATTATCGACATATATTTTAGAAAAGTATCAAATTGTTAATTAATATTACAAAAATGTACTAGTGATCCACTAGTACCAACGCCGTTGATGGATTTTCAATGACACGCTTATAATAAATTTTATATAGCAAATATCATTGTCTAGGGTATAACAAGTCACTAGTACTGTTGACTATGTCAATAGTAAGTCAATACAGTATCAGTATTGGCATTTCCTACAGGTTTTTTTAGAAATAGACAAGCAAACAATATTTGCAAGTATCCATATGTAAGAGAGTATTACTTATTTTAAATAAAGTTTTTATTGTAAGAACATAGTTTCGTGTGCAAACATTTATTCTTTTTAGTGGGTCCAACGATACAGGTATGTGGAAAGGCCCTAGCTTATATTTTTCCGAAATTTATACTCTTAGTGATTCCAATACATTTCACACAAATACACCGTGTCACAAATCAAAAATAAGGATGCTATCAGCAATTTCATTATTACTGTTTCTTTCATAATGGTTACAGTTTCTGTTGTTTTTACCTCCTCATGTAAAGTTAAAAATTATGTGAGTTAGGGCATTTGTAAATGAGACCATCGATATGTATGTACGTATATATGCGATGGAAAGCACAGAAGGCTTATGTATATGACATCAATTAAGAAAACTGATATTACTCTATAGAGGTATAAAAACAAAACAGATACGATATTTATGACTAAATGAACTTTAAACTTTTAGAAAATTATTGTATCAAATCATTGAAAATTTCTATTTACATATCTGTAGAACTGCATTAGAGTGATACAAAATATGATAAGATATATTTACGCGACTATGTAAATATGTACGTTAGTTTGCTTAAATATTTTTGGAGCACCTATATCATAATCACCCCTATTGTGAATAAAATTTCCCAGTAAGGGATATTTGCTACCGTGAATTTCATGGTCACTTTTGTTTGTCTTATCAATACGCAGTGAATGCGAAAAAGGAAAATATTAAATGAATACGGAATTATATCACATGATGCACAAATTAACCAAATGTAAGTTTTAGCATAAGTAAATCAAATTTTTTTAAAGAAATTTAATGTTTTTAAGTGTCCGCGGACTTATGAGCTTTTATGTGCAGCGATTTTTGGTATATCCATACCTATTTAACTTAAGTTTTTCAACGATATAGGACTAGAAAAACCCCTTCTGTTTTAACCAGGTACCGCAAAAATTACATTTTACTGCCCGTTTTTGTTTTATAAAATAATAAATTTCGTCCGGTACTTTTTACTGAAAATAAAACCAAGGTTTTTAACGTTGTTTCAATATAAATTCCCTGACGAAAATTTCAATTTTATTTACAAAAACAGGCGATTAATCATTATTTCCCGAGTTTTATTTTTCCGCTAAAAATAAAATATAATAAAAAAAAAGTCGCTATCTGAGTTTTATTTATTCGTCAGAAAATTAAAGTTATTTTTTTCACTTTTTATTTTATACTAGAAAATAATTTATTTCTTGATTTTAATTTTTATTTAATTAGAAAAGTTTAATTCAATGTTCCAAAATTAGTGAGTTGGCAGCACCATTGAAATATCTGTCGATTTATCACTATTTTGACGATTTTGTTTGCCAAAAATGGAATTTTGACTCATGATTTTTAAATAATTATAAATGAAAACTATTGACAGCCACTTAAACAAGTTCCATTGGATATGGTATTCGAAAGCACACCATATCCTAAACATATACCTGTGGCACGTGGCTGTTTTACAAAAAAAAAACGATATTAAAAATGTAACAACCAAACATTTTTAATAAAAGTTAAACGTGTCGTGGAGTGCAATGCATGTGTTTTTGATGTAAAATTAAAACAAGCAGGGTATTTTCGTTGTTTTGAGTTTATAAATAAACAGAAATTCACTAAAACGAAGAAATTAATTCTTCCAATCGATATAATGAACGCACGAAAGCAGATAACATCGCAAAAATTTTTAATAACATGTGTTATTTATCAATATATTTTTATTGTTCTGTATAGTGTTTCTGTTTTTTCGCACCTTGAAAATATAATAAAAAAATTATATATGAGTTTGTAATAAAATTATCAATACACAGTGAAAATATTTTATTTGAAATAAAAATTCTTTTATTTGCAACTAGCTTTCCTTGAACTAGTCGCTTTATTTGGAATAGATGAACACCTTATTTGAAGAAATGAAATTATATGTAACAATTACAACACATACTTTGCTACTACACCAGTTTGTTCCGAACATGGTATTTCCGCTAGAGAAGTAATGGAAACTATATACATATAATATATATTTTATTATATAAAATAAAATGTTTATTTATAAAGAAAATTGTGAGCAAGAGATACATGTTTTATTGAGGTATTTATTATTAATAAATAAAATAATAAAACTCACAAAACATAGTAATACGCAGTATAAAGCTGCTCATTTATAAAATAATTAAAAGTATATATTTTTTATAGAACGCAATAGCAAACACTGCCAAACAGCTTATCTCTCCACTCATCATATCGCAAACTGTGTTAGTAATTGGTAAAGATAATATTTCAATATTACTTCTTACTAACTTTCATTTAACATTCGGATAATTAAATATTCATATATAATTTGATAATAATCAAAAACTATTTGCCATATTGTAATAGAGACATTATTGGCGTGTCCAGAAGACATGTGGAGTTCCAACAAGAACCCAGCTCTTGATATTTGGATTAATAATCTATTATCGCTGCCTTAATTTTAAATCATGTACAAATAGTTTGCATGCTGCTTTTCGTATCCTATCATTCAGAAAGAAAATATCTTATAAATAGATTATAAGATATGTGAATTCCACGGAAAATCAACGGCATGACAGAATATATACTTTTCTTTTAAAAATGTATGTCAGCTCATAAGAGACGTATCAGCATAAGAGACCGTTCAGAAAAGTACCGTGGTGTGCTTTTGTAAAACTATAACTTGGCCTCACAGGTATTCGGGGACTGAGTTACATCTGCTACCAAGGTCTTAGCACAAATGTATTACAGGTTTACATCAGAGTTAGAAAACATGATGGACAACGATTAAAGCTAGTTCTCCCTAATAATTTCATTCGGAATACAAAACAAAAGAAATCAGGTAGAAACTAAGTAAATAATATTAATAAAAATGGGAAAAAGAACTACTTTCTTGTATTAAGACTTTAATTTCAATATGATTTTATATGAATTTTTATCATTTGTACACTTACGTCGCATTGTCCTTGGGGACGATTGTTTCGCTGCTGGTATTTTCCATTTTAATTGGCTCGAGGTCTATTTCCATGTCAGACAAGGAGTTTGATGATGAATCGCTGTCACTGCTTAACACTATGACGTCTTCCATGAAATTTTTCAATAATTTCTTTATAAATTGCAGTACAATTGATTAGACAAACACAAACAAATTAGTTCTGGAAACTTTTGTTTTTCGTTTTGCCAGCTAAAGAAAATATTTCACACAAAAAATTCCACAACAAATTATAAATTAAACAAAATGTTATCACGTTTTTTATGTAGTCTCGTTAATCGAAAAAATCCAAAATATGTATATTCTCCAGAAATCTTTGTTGTTGCAGACAACACTTATTGTCGTTTTTCTTTCAACACAGCTGTCTATTATTGAATTTTGTTTTGTGAAAATTTTCTTTAGTGGCTTTGTTTGATATTATTATTTATCTATATCACTTTTTACAATTAATACAATTATATAAAATATATTACATTAAAATTCTCACGAAGTGGTTTGATGGTCAAACAAAAAACGTTTCACGCGTTAACTTCGTTAAGAGAATTTTTAGTATAAATGAATGAATAAAAAATTGTGGAGACTTTCCGAAGAAGGCTAAGTAGCAGAGTTGCAAATATTCGTACGTATAATATGGGTTGCAAAACACTTTGAGGATGCCATAGAAATCTGATCTTGTCCGTTATCGTTAATTTTTATATATATTTATTTCATCAATGTAATGCAAAGCATTCAAGACCATATATATATATATATATATATATATATATATATATATATATATATATATATATATATATATATATATATATATATATATATATGTATTACATAGTAAAATCTTGAGTAATTAACAATAATCAGTATATATATATATATATATATATATATATATATATATATATAATATTTTCCAATCACAGACCATAGTAGTTTGGTCTGTGATGTTAGTTACATATAGATTATAAGAAATATTCTGGAGCCTGAAGTTCTGATGTTGGAAGTTACTATAAGAACTACCGTAATTTGTTATATATCATTAAATAGACGTTATGCTGTTGCGGTTTTATTCCTAGTAGCATAATATGTCATAAAAGGAATATATGACGATTATACAGATGGTATACATAAACGTAAAAAACTATTTTCAATTATAGTGGGAAATTTTTCCTTCTTCAATTTTCATTCCCATATTTTTCTTTTTACCATTATATATTTCACAATTAGTTCTGTTTTGTATTCCAAGCGGCATCAATATGCTGGAAATCATCCAAAGATTGTTTTTCCAAATGAAAATTTGGAACATTTTTAAGCCGCTTGAATTAATATAATTAATTAAATACTATATATTAATTCATTATATTGTTTGGAAAACATCAATTTAAAGATAGATTTTTGTTCCATAAAATAAAAAACCGAAAATTGTTACTCTTCTCATAATAAAAATAAAATATTGCGATAATTAACAATATATTTTTAAAATAGGTTTTTACATATTCCTGTTATGGGCGAGTTTTTCATTTTCTGTGGCAATACCCAATTAGTATAACTACCACTAGACACGTTCGTAATATTAAAATTGCAGCCCTGTCAGCTTTTCTGTGTTGTATTTTTATATATCTAGTTCACCCTGTGTTATTTCAAAAGAGTTAAAAAGAGATAAATATAATTAGATAAATTCCAATTGGAAAGCGGTGGCATTTGTGACATTTGTCAAACCAATTCAAAAGAAACGTTGAAATTTTTTGTAACAAGTAGAAAATTGGAGCTCGAGATAAATGGTTGTCGTCGCGGTGTATTTACGAACTCCATGTTAACGCGTTTCTTTTATAAAGTTAACAGAAAAAAAATTTATTGTGCTTTTAAATATTCTCTAAATGGCTTAAATTGTTGAATGAATTTTGCAACGGAAAAAAGTGTTGAAATTATATTAAATAAAAGAAACAAAGAATAAAAAAGTGCGAATGAAAAAGAAAATCAAACGCAATATTTTAATCTTATTTGTGTGTAATTGCTAGGGGGGTTGAATGCAAGGCCCCAAAAGACATACATGTTAGCATATTCAGGGTATTTGTATAAAAAATATACACAATATTATTAGTTAATCAACATTATGAATTGTTAATAATTTTAATGTTAAATATATTCATTTGTACACATATACGAATAAGGTACATATACATACCAACATAGTATGTATACATATAAAATGGAAGTTATATTTTAATTATTGAACAAAATTAATGAAGTTTAAAAAATTTTATAGTCAATTTAAGTGCATGAATTATGTGTAAATAGAAGTGGAATCAAGTGAAAACTTAAATATATTCTATCGAATTTTGGAGTAATTAAGCAGAAAATTTTAGTCCAGGCAAGTGCTAATTTATTTTATTATTTTCTTTTATAAAATATGGAGACTTCTTTTATTTCTTTCAATTCTTGTATCATCAAAATTTGTTCGTGTTGTTTGTGTTTCAAGAAAAATCTTCTTCGCCCAGAAGAAAAAGTGTTTACGCAGGCAGTCGCTTTCTTATTTTTATTTCATTCTTCTTTATTCTATTTCATGCTGTTAATATTTTTTTAAGCTTTTTCTGCTCATTTTTCTATCTCCTCCTCACAAGTGTTGGAGCTTAATTTTGTTTGTTTTATTTTCTGGCGTTATTGTATGCATACATTCTAGTGTTGCCAGAGCAGCAATAAAATGTGTTTGCTTCAAATGATATAATTTTCCTCAAAAATTCGCTATGAAAACCTACTGTGTTATTTATAAAGAATTACCTCCTTAAGGGGTAAGTGCAAAATATAATATTAAACCCGTTTTATTATTTGACCCATTTTAATTTAAATATTTGTCTGTACTACTATAGGGTGTTTTTTTATAGAGTGTCGCAAGTTTAAATCATAATAAAACAATTAAATATATATTTTTAATATCAATGAAAAGGGCTTTATTGGAAAGAATATTTTATGAAATTAATGTTTAAATATGATTTCTGGCATGTGGCCGCCTCGGCTGGCGCGTAGAAGGCGCAATCCGAATCACCAATTTTCAAAAACTAAAAAAATCTTCCATAAAGTGGAAGACAACAACCCCAGCTGATGAGAACGGCGACGAATTGATTGATTAGGATCATCTTCAATGCTTTCCTGTACAGCGGTTACAGCTTCTTCAGTGCGGACTGCTCGGCGTCTCCCGGGATGCACATTATCACTAACAGTAAGTGTTCCGAAAACGATCTATTGCTCCTCGAATTAACCGCTCTGAAGGAAGCAGTGCACGATGAGTTTGACGAATAGAAGAGTTATTTTGTTTAAAAGTTTCAACAATTAAAATTAAAAAAAGCTCTATATGATTATGGTACATACTTTGTTTACATTTTGTAATTGGCGAAATTGCACAGTGGTTTATGAAAAATTATTTGATAAAAATATAAAAAAGTATGTGTATGTAGTAGTAGTAGTAATAAGTAAGTAGTATTTATTGAATACTTTTAAATTTACAATAAAAAAATATTAAATTATACAAAAATTTTTAGCTCTGATTATTTTTCCTAATAAAATTAACTAGTTTTCTTTTAAAACAATAAAAATTTTCTTCATTTTTAATATCACTTGGCAAAGAATTGTAAAGGTTTAGTCCTTTGTAGAATAGAGATCTTTGAGTTGCATTTGTATGTGCTCTTTGTAGCCTAAAATCTATAGTATTTCTCAGGTTGTATGGTTGCACCTCTCCAACATATCTTACCTGCTCCACCAGATAATCAGGTCCATCTCCCAGCTTAAGTTTTTGTATAAAATTTATTGTGTTGAGTTCTAGTCTTTGGTGTATATTTAGCCATTTTAATGCATCCAACATAAATTGGATTGGGGTAAACCGGTTAAGTTTTAATATTGAGCGCATTGCCTTATTCTGTTGTTTTTGCAATCTGGATAATTGTGTATCTGAGCAACATGTATATAACACTGTAGAGCCGTATTCAAAGTGTGGTTTAATAATTGTATTATATATATTAATTGATGTTGTGAATGAAATTTTATTTCTTATACGTTTAAAAAATCCGATCTTTTTCCCGATTTTTTTACAAATATATTCGATATGTTCTTTGAATTTTAAGTCTTTATCTATAATAAACCCTAGATATTTAATCGAGTTTACTTTTTCTATTGTTATGTTATTTATTTTAAATTGTTTGTTTGTATTAATATTAATTTCCATCAGTTTTGTTTTATTTTCATTTAATTTTAATTTGTTCATTTTAAGCCATTTATTTATATTGTCCATATCATTTGACAAGTTCTCATAACATATATTTTCGGCTTCTGCTTCACTAAATATCAAGGTATCGTCTGCGTATAACACTATTTCACATCTATTCAACATTTTCTCCATATCATTTATATACAAAATAAATAAAAGGGCTCCTAAAATTGAACCCTGAGGTACTCCATAATCATTTTTATTCGCTGATGATATAATATTGTTCACTCTTGTGTTTTGTGAACGATTTTCTAAATATGATTGAAACCATTTTAGTTCAGTATTTCTTATTCCGTACATGTATAGTTTTTTTATAAGTATATTTCTATCTATTGTTTCTATTGTATAAAAATATTCAGCCTTCTCTGAACTGTCAAGACTAATGTTTATCAAAATGGCGGCAAAACAAAGTATAGGGTGTTTTTTATAGAGTGATACAACTTTGAGTTGGCATCACTGCTTTATTTGACCACCCATTTAACAGCTGATAGTTGCTTCTTGTTTAGTTTGCTTTGACATTTCATTATGGATCGACTTACACGAGAGCAACGCGTGAAAAATGTGGAAATTTTTAATTAAAGTAATGGTTCTGTTCGTCAAACTTATCCCGCACTTAAAAATTCAAAATTCATTGAAAATTTTATTTTCCGATGAACCCATTTTTGGTTGAATGGGTACGTAAATAAACAGAATTGTCGCATTTGGAATGAGGAGAATCCACAAGTTTTTGTCGAAACACCATTACATCCAAAAAAAATTACTATTTGGTGCGCTTTATGTCTTCAAAAACGATGATGGTCAGAATGTTACTGTCAATGGTGAATTTGTGAAAATTGGCGTTCCAGATTGCGCCTTGTACGCGCCAGCCGTTGCGGCCACATGGCCGAAATCATATTTAAACATGAATGTCATAAATTTTTCTATCCAATAAAGACCGTTTCAATGATATCAAAAATATATTACTATGTTTTATTATGATTTAAACTTGTATCACTCTATAAAAAACACCCGATAGTATATTTTCCCGGCGGAAACACTGTATTAAAAAGACAAACATTTTACTAACTAAAACGCATTGTTTATGCTTTATAATTTTTATTTTTTTAGTCCAGTGTAGCCTTAAAGGTATATTATTAATATAAAAACATCATATTATTCTTATTAATGATAAATGTCATTTGTTAAGAGGGATTATAATTCTGAATAATGTGATTTTACGATGTTTGTTTATGTGTTGTCAAAATATTCACATATCGAATTCACGTTATCGGTAGATGACTGTCTAATGAGAACGTGTATCTCTATATGTATATATGTACATACGCCCGTTATATATTATCTCTCCTTGATGGCATTAAGTCAACATTTGGATTTTGTAACTGTTATCATGTCTCACTATATCCTCTGCATTTCTATACGTTCTAAGTGCATTCATGAGGTTAATCACTTTAAAAAATTTGATTATACAAATCTTAAAAACTGTAAAGCCATACACATGAGGATAATGTTTGTTTTCTTTAAGATTTGGATAAATTATAAAATGGGACAGAATGCTGACATTCACATGTATTTACATGCATACATACATTTATTTGTATCTGTGCATGTACATGCATGTATACTATATACATTTGGATGTGAATATTACATCTTTTGACATTAAATATAAACCTTTTTACAAAATGTAGAATATTTGATTTAAAACTTTTATTTTCGTTGCTTATTTCTCTAAGGAGTTATGGAATGTAATCTGCTAATTAAAAATAAAGTATAAATAAATATATAAAATGGAAAGAAGCATTAATGCGGCCCCTACACCTTGCGACTTGCTATACAGTTTTATCAGAGATCAGGGGGCAAATTACGGCACTCGATATCGAAAGAAATTTCCATTTAAATTGTATTGAAATTTCGATCGATATCGAATGCGGTAATTTGGCCTCTGGTTGGTTACCAATTGAATAAAAAATCAAACGTATATGATTTTCATTAAATTAAATTGAGATTTATAGGATAATTTTTCGAAATTTTTCGTTTTAAATTCAGAAAGACATGATAAATATTTCAAGGCACAAAAAAAGTCAACATCAGTTATTTTAGTTATTCAACTTACACAGCAGAGCGGAACAGCTGTTTTCGAAAGCCGCAACGCTTTCATTATCAGTACTCATGTATATTGTGTATGTCACCACTTAGTTGAATATGATAATAGTTCTCATTTAAACATTAGGAAATGATTAGGAAATTGCATACGAGAACTTTATCAAACTGATGTTAACACATTTTTGTTTTAATATCCATGTTGCCGTTTGATTATTTTCTTCATGCCCCATTTTCCTGAATTTTTTGTTCCATTATAGCTAAGCTAAGTATTTGATTTTCATTCAACAGCGTTGTTCATCTCGGTTGTACAACAGATCGCAAGGTGCATGGGCCGCATAAGAATGGCTCTGTAAATGGCAGAATATGAAGCAGACATAGGCACAAACACATCAACATTTTGAGTTTGTATGTGTGAGAGAAATTTTGCAAACAAACGAGCATTCCCCCCACCCTTAAATAAATTTTTTCAAGAAGCGCCCAAACAACCGTGTTGGTTGGAAGCTTGTAATAGACTGAATTGTGAATCACAATTTTTGTGTTTTGTGAGTAACTACAAATACATGTGACTCTCAAGAGCGAATTTATATGCATGTGAAGAGCGCTCACCCACAATGCCTATATCTGATATAAAGCCACAAAAACCAATGCCGTTCGGAAACGGAATTGATTCCGTATCATGTTTCTTCAGAAAACGAAGAAAAAACAATTTTTCAGTATCAAATTATTTTAAATATCAGGAAAAGCTAGTAAAATTAAAGGTTTCATTCCGAAAAATTGTTGACTAACAGCCGACTTTAAGGAAGCATTTCTCCATGCGAGACCTTTTTCTATGTATATTTTAACTACCAAATTTTTTACTATACAACCCAAGAAAATTAATTATAAAGAGAATAGCGGATGCTACTGTAAATACAATCTTTCACAAATACTAATTATCGGTCATGTTACAGAATAAATTCCATTCGGAAACGGAATTGATTGCGAGTTTTGGTTCTTTAGACAATGATAAACATATTTTTCAGTATGAAATCAGATATCATGAACGAATTTTAGTTATAAAATTAAAAAGATTTCATTGCAAACAATTTTTTTATTTCTTGTTATTTGAGGAATCACAATACGGAATCAATTCCGTTTCCGAATGAATCGCATTCAGTGATATGATTTTATATTCATTTTGGGGCAATTTTACTACCAGAATTTATAGTTTTGCTTAAATAATAAACAATAGGAAATTATTTATTTGTAATTGTACCCCGATATGACTTCTTCCACAATGTGTTTTAATAATCACTCAGGCTGTATTTAAACAATAAATTTGGTGTTTTTCCCACGATTAAAATTAAATATATATTTTGTACGTGAACAAAAAAAAAAAAAAGAAAAAAAAAGTAAGAAAAACTTTTATTGTGTGTTTTTGTAATATTATTAAATTAAACTTTGGGTTTTCAATAGAAATATTGCGTCTGTAAGTTAAATTAACTCATAATGGCACTGAAGAATGATTTGACGTTAGTCGGATGTGTGACAATATTATTGTCCGTCTCACAAATTACTGGCAATGCTTTATCTGACAATAGGTCTGTCTGCGTACTTTTCCAGTAGCAAATACTCAGTAACTTTTTTTGGGAGAGTAAGACCAATTTTACTCTGTCGGCTGAAAATATCTCAAAAATTACGCAGACAGCATCCAGTGAAATCTTGCAAGAAAACAGCTGATCGGTTAGTAAACAATTGAAATAACAAAGCAAAAGAGTTTTAGCGTATGTGTACGCAAAAGGGAATTCTAGCCGTAAATTAAAGAATTATTTATTAAAGTGAAGCCTAAAAAGTTTTTTAAATTAAAAAACTTGTTTATTACACTGTTATTAATTTGATAAGTTCAATTTCTTCTTAGGTTTTAGTTTTATTTGTCGCGTTTTTTATAAAACTTCTTTTGTTATTTTTAAATTTAAGTTTTTATGTTCATTTCACAAAAATTATTTCATTCAAACAGTAACTAAAAACAGCTGTTCAAACTAGTTGCAAAATCTTGCAAACAGAAATTTCTCCAGCAACATTTTGCAAGTTCTCTAACTTCCAACTGTCAAAATATTCTCTTTTTGGCTCTCTCGCTGCAAGAGATTTGGAGTACGCAGACAACATTTTGCAAGATTTTGCAACATTTTGCACAAAATAATGCAAAATATATGTACGCAGACAGACCTATTGAGTTTAAACAAAAATTAGCAGTCCGCATAGTTACTACAAGATTTTAGGCATACATATTTTACGGACAAGATTGTGACATCTATAATTCAAAAACTGAAGATGGATAATTTTCACTATAAATGTCAAGAGTCCGAATTTTGCCCACCGAGTGATCCTAGAAGTTATGAATAATATATTCAGTCAACGGAACATGTAGTAACGATACTCTTTTATCATTTTAAGTTTAAAACTCTTGCATTGCAAGCTGCTTTTTGTAGAATTCAGCAAAAGGCGTACTATAATATTCTTTCATGAATGCATTTTCCAACAAATTAATTAAAATTGTTCGCTTCTTAAGTGGAAAACTTGCTGCATCTTACACTTGCATGACAAGCCTCTTAAATTATTTTGTTCATTTTGGCGTAATAATGAAAATAAAAACATTTGATAAATATGTACGATCCTTCTTCCATCTAAATTACACTGTTAAAATGTCGTTAACTCAATTTTCTGTTATGACAACCTTAAGAAAACTGAAACTACTATAACGTCAACAACTGCAAGCAAGAAATACGTACAGGCAAAGAGGCGGACATAAACCAATAAACAATATAGACAGAACGATGGAAGAATGGCGACGAATGCCATAAAGAAAAGTTGTTTTATTATTTACTTAAAAGCCGCGTACTCTCTGTTCTTTTTATATGCTTTTGATAGTATTTCATCAGCAGCAAAATTTATTCATTATTTTTATTAAATTTTATGCTCTTTAGTTAAAAGATATTAGAAATTTTTTTAAGCCAGCAGAATTTTCTTAAAAATAATAACGAAAACTATTCAGAATTATAACCGAAAAAGTTTGGCTTAGGTATAATGGAACAATAAATTCAATAAAATTGAACATGAAGACAATAATCAAACGGCAACACTTGTATTAAAACAAAAATGTGTTAACATCAGGTTGATACCAGGGACCGTAACTGTTATGACTTTTATAAAAAAAAAATCAAGAAATAAGAGTTATTTTTGATTTTTATATTTTTAGATAGAAAATAAGAGTTATTTTTGATATTTATTATTTTAAATGAAAAATAAAAGTTATTTTTGATTTTTATATTTTTAAATGAAAAATAAAAGTTATTTTTGATTTTTATTTTTTTAAATGAAAAATAAAAGTTGTTTTTGATTTTTATATTTTTAGATAGAAAATAAGAGTTATTTTTTATATTTATTATTTTAAATGAATAATAAAAGTTATTTTTGATTTTTATATTTTTATATCAATAATAAAAATCAATTCAAAATTCGAGACAAAGGTAATATGTTTGTGTTTCCATGGCTTCGATAATTAGCTTTAATTGTTCATTCTGTACCTGCCACTCAAGTTAGTGTAGAAAGGTCATTTTCAGCACTCAGATTAATATTGGGAGATTTGAGATATAATTTATCTGAGCAACATTCAAAATCAATTATGATGGTAAAATTGAACACCTGAAAACGACCTCTTAACACTGACTTGAATGGCAGCCAAAACTTATAAGCTATTTCTATACATTCATGTTTTTATAGCTGGTAATGGATAAGTCACATAATATATTATATTCATATAGAAATTAGAATGATGCAGCAAATTATAATACATACGGCATCAACAAATAAATAAGAGTTTTGAATTGATTTTTATTATTGATATAAAAATATAAAAATCAAAAACAACTTTTATTTTTTATTTAAAAATATAAAAATAAAAAAAAACTTTTATTTTTTATTTAAAAAAATAAAAATCAAAAATAACTTATTTTTCATTTAAAAAAATAAAAATCAAAAATAACTCTTATTTTTCATTTAAAAAAATAATATCAAAAATAACTTTTAATTTTGATTGTTAAAATAAAAATCAAAAATTTAAAAATCATGCAATATGTTGGATGCATTTCGCCTAAAAATCATGATGGTGTAATTAAAAGTTTTCTACGATGTTCATTTATGTATGATTTATTTCTTCAAAAATTTAAAAATAACTTATTTCCGGTCCCTGGTTGATACAGCTCTCGTATGCAATTTCCTAATGAAATTTGTTTAAATAAGAATGGATATCATATTCAACTAAGCCACCTAATAAGTGCTGACAAACACAATACACATGAGCACTGATGATGAAAGCGTTGCGGCTTTCGAAAACAGCTGTTCAGCTCTGCTGTATAAGATGAACAATTAAAAACTGATGTTGACTTTCCTTTGTGCCTTGGAATATTTGTCATGTCTTTCTGAATTTAGAAAAACAATAATCCAAAAAAAAAATTCGAACAATTAGTCTATAAATCTTAAGTCAATTTAATATAGCAATATGATTGAACGGGATCTCAGAGATCCTACTTGAATGCTTGTGGGTTAAAGGCAGCCACGTGTACCATGAATGTTCGTTAAAAAATATTTACATATGTACTATTTTTAATTTTTTACAAAATTTACTGCCCGTTCAACGACGTCGCAAGCTATACTTCGATCGATGTGTGTAAAGATAAATTTAAATTTATATTAGCGAAGACACAAACCTAAAATTGTACCACACCGATTCTGCAGTTAATAGAGCGCTCTTAGCCACTTAACATTTGGAATAAAATTGGATTAAGCTCATTTGGAAGCCAAAATCTAGGAACTGGAGCCAGTTCTGCCAACATTTTTTAAATGTCTACTTAAGGGATTTACTGTAAAATATTGTAAAAATATTCATTAGAAAAAAAAAACATTTGCCTGGAGTGGGCTTAAGTCATTGTGGGAAAAGGGGGATAGGTACACATATGCCACTGTATACAAATTGATATGTCTGAAGATAAATATGCCGATATAAATATGTTTGACGTAAGAGCTTACGTCGTGACATATTTAACTCAAAGTTAAATATGTTTTTAAGTGCCATCACTGACTTATATATTTTTTTTTTTACTTGGACCAGCACTCAGGGGATGACCCCTATATATGCAATGCATTGCGCCGGAACTGAAAACGAGGGGATAGTATTGAGGGTACAGATTAGGAAAGATGAGAAGATAGACAGTTTTTTTGTAGCTATTTCAACCTTTTACTTCGCCGGCTAATTTTTTGCTACAGGGCCGACGAAGGTGGGTGCTGTTACTCTGCTTTTTTAGTACATGATGGTGTCAGTCGCTGCCAATTATGTTCAGTGACCAGTGACTATGCCTTTATCATTGAAACAGGCTGGCAACAACTAACACAACCACGCACTAATGCTGTTCAGAAGAATTCAACACAATATTTCATGACTCAGCGCGGGCTCGAACTCACGACCCTCCGCTTCATAGTCTCGTGTTCTACTACTTCAGCCAACAGCACCCCACTTAGCCACTTAACATTTGGAATAAAATTGGATTAAGTTCATCTGGAAGCCAAAATCTAGGAACTGGAGCCAGTGCTGCCCAAAGTTGTGAATAGAAATCATAGCCCAAGAAACATTTAATAAATGTCCACTTAAGGGATTTACTGTAGAATATTGTAAAAATATTCATTTGAAGAAAAAAAAACATTTTCCTGGAGTGGCTTTAAGTCATTATGGGAAAAGGGGCATAGGTACACATATGCCACTATATACAAATTGATGTATGTGAAGATAAATATGCCGATTTAAATATGTTTGACGTAAGAGCTTACCTCGTGGCATATTTAACTCAAAGTTAAATATGCTTTTAAGTGCCATCACTGGCATATTTAACAATACGTCAAATGTTTTTTATATCATATTAGATTTTCGGACCTACGCTACATGAAAAACCAACTCCTATTTCTCAATTGTATTTGCGAAATTTTTTATTAAAATATCAAAATCGACTTTGTGATTTTTTCAGCCATCTTGGATAGATTTTGGTCATTTCTGGCCAAATTCTTATTTGTCACTCATATTCATCTTATGTTGTTAGGGACCTACGCTACATAAAAATCAAAGTCATAAGTTGAATCAAAATAAGGCTGGCTAAAAAGACTTAGTGTGAAATGACCCTTTGCTTGATGAACAAGTTGTGCACTTCAAAACAAAATCAAATTTTTACAAATTTGTTTTTGCTACATCCAACATTTTATGCAATTTATTTAAAATCTCTTTTGGGATTTATGCTTTTATTTTTTTTATACCCTCCAAAAATGAATTGGAGGGCGGGCATATTTACTTTGTCATTCCGTTTGTAACGCCGGGAAATAACCATCTGAGACCTTATAAAGTATATATATGTATATATATATATATATATATATATATATATATATATACATATATATATATATATATATATATATATATATATATATGTGCATGTCCGTCGGTCCGTCCGTCTGTCTGTGGAAATCCCGACTCAGTTCAAACTAACAAAAGCCAGACTGTTGAAATTTGGTATAAGTATATCTTGAATTATAGTACAGATCAAGCTCGTAAATGGGCTGAATCGGGCCAGAGGAAAAACAAAGTTCCCCTAAGAGGAACTAAACCAACCTCTAAAACAAACAACATGATTTTTACAAATTTTTTTTTGTAACTTTGCTAAGCAAATGTTATATGTTTATGCCAAAAAAGGTTCAACGCGTTAAAGTTGGAACCTTAAAATGAAATAAATTAATTTTTGGACCCCGCCTCCTTTAGTGGGCGATATTATGTGCAAAAATAGTGTAAAAATTTAACAAATTGTTTTACTTAAGCTTGCATTCCTTAAAAATAAAATTTTTAAGCTTGTCGAAGCTGACACGTAACCTGGTACTCCGCTGCCCCACCCCTTCCTCCCCGTTTGCCCCCTAAATGACCCTATCAAAAAATAAAATAAATTTTACATATAATTATCCAAAACATTTATTTTCAGAGTTTTATGGCAAATGTGAAATGTCTCCCCGCGGCTCTTTCCATAGAGACCCCGACAAAATACCGTTTTAATACCCTCCAAGAAAAGAGTTGGGGCCCCATAAAGTATATATTTATATTCTTGACCAGTTCTGAAGTCTAAGACGATCGAGCAATGCCCATACGTTCGTCTGTGAAAAACATGATATTGTGTATTTTTGAATCCCGCCCCTTTAGTGGGCGTTGACGTACGATATTATATACAAAAATAGTGTAAATATTGAAAAATTTGTATTCCTTAAGCCTATAAGAAGCTGAGATCTTCTCTGATCTTGCAGAGGTGAAACGTGTCCCCTACGGTCGGCCCTTCCCGAAATTACTCTGTCAAAATAAAGCTTTAAAATTGGCTACAGAGATGTCGTAAAGGAACTCTGTCCCATCAAGTTAAACATTTTAAATTTACTTACTAAATATTTAGAGGGTATTTAAGATTCGAACCGGGCGAATATAACATTTTTACTTGTTTGTTTACAAAATATTATAGAAATATTCACCTAAGTAGTGAATACGAAAATCTAAAAATGACCGATTACATGACAATTTGAATATAAATATTCTTACATCCCTAGAAATTGCAAAATGCGTGGTTTTCGATTTTAATACACTCATTAGGATATTTAATAGTAAAAATTGTTTTGAAACATATGCCCTGTAATAAGTCCTCTTTCACACACATCAGGTATACTCAGCGTTGCCATAACTTTTTCAAAAAAAACTGCAACTTTAAAAAAAAAAAACTGGTTTTCACGTAAAAAAACTGCACATAAAAATTCACAAAAATATATAGTTTTTTTCATATTTTTTTATTAAAACAAAAACATAACACAACAAATTAAATATGATATACATCTACATATAACAAAGCAATTCATTTTAATAAAAAATATATAGGTACATAGGGTTTAAATAAACAAAAAGAGTTCATTATTATTCAGATATAATACTGCCTGTTCCAGAATCTCGACAAGTCGATGTCGTTCTCATATTTATATTGAAACCAATAATTAAAAATTTAAATTTGTTTGTATGTACATAGAAAAACACAAGCATTTCTACAAAAATAGAACACTTATTGTAGAAACTACCTTAACAGTTGCAAAAATCGTTAAACGACACTACCAAGTTTGACGTTTTATCAGATTAGGCAAGTGAGCTCGTGCTCCCACCTGCAATATATGTACACCTTGGTAAAATTCAACTTGCTTTGTGGTCAGGGGTGCAAAAAGATGTATGTGATAATTACATACTCGTATAAAAAAGTATTGTTAAACCTTGCCACTGTTATATTAAGCAAATGGGGTAAAATTATGGTTTCAGAAATTGGAATTAAAATAACAAAATTAAGAGTACAAAAGTAAAATGTAAAAACTGCAAAAACTGCACAATTTACAGAAAAACTGGTTTTTAAAGAAAAAAACTGCAAAACTGCTCAATGCTTAGAAAAACTGTCAAATGCAGATAAATCTGCACATTTGGCAACGCTGGGTATACTTGACAATTTTTCTTCAATTTTCTTTGGAACCTGCATTTACGTTCACACTCGAAACGTCATGGCAAGTTCTTCTTCATTGCTGAACATTCATTTAATATATTACGGATGATAAAACAAAAGAAAATATAAAAACTGACTAGTACCGTCAAGTCTGTACCCCATTTCACGCTCTTCACCGCTCTCTTCTAAAAGATCAAGACTTGACGAGTCAAACCTGATGTGTGTGAAAGAGGTCTAAGTCTAGTGAATTTATGGCTTGCGTAACACAACGCTGTTACAATTTTACTGCTGATATACTAAATACTTGGCGTCTTCTCAAGCAGCAAGTCAAGTTTTATTTGGATACTTTTATAATCTGCTGCTACAAAACTCTTGACTTAATTTACTTTCACTGGAAAGTCGTTGTAAATATAAATCATCTAACTAAGGATTAAAAGATATATTATATCATATCAAACAAACCCACACATACACATGAAAACCTTCTGCTTTCCTCTTATAAATTCTGATTATTTAACACTTTTTCCTTAAACGAATTTCTTTTCTACTCTTCTTCTGGCTGTTGTCTACAACTACCGCAACCACACATCATGTTGTTGATCAATATCTTGATACAAGTGTATCTATTTAACTAAAACTAGCCAAATAAGTAAATAACAAAAAAAAAAAATAAATAAAAATTAATGGAAAAAAATAAGGATGGTGACGAGGACGAAGGACTTGTTTGAATAGCTTAGCAAACAATAATAAACTGGCTGGCTACGAATGTACTTAAATATTCATTCGTAGTGCCATAATACGTTCGGTCTTTGTGAAATAACACGTCGTTACTCCCTTCCTTAGCAATTTATCTGTAACAACAATCTTTAAAGCTGCTAAAAGTCTACTTCGAAAAGAAAGAAACAAACTGTTTTGTTTCTTAAGGAAAAATATAACAACAACAAAAAACGCAAATATTTTTTACCAAACAACTGAGTCAGTGTGTCAGACCGACCGACCGACCAGAAACATCAACCACCAAACTTAAATGGCAACAACAACGACAAATAATTGGCAAAAGAATATTTGGATTTTAGTTCAAACGTCCGCCACATCAAGTACATTTTTATGGCAACGGAGCATTTTAATTTTAAACACGCCGCCAATCTACTCTACTGTAAACACAAATTTATTTTAAAATACTTTTCGCCAAAATGTAAAACTTAGAAGAAAACTAGCAGAAATGCTTCTAATAAATAGGGCATGAGTATGAGAAAACCTAAGGAAATTGTGTTGTTTGCTATTTAATTACACGCCATTGGCTGGTCAATCTGTTGACGTTGCCATATTTTTTCTTTTCCTGTATTTAAAAAAGATTTACGATTTAGTTTTCGGCTGTTAAGAGCACAAACAGCAGGCGACAAAAAGAAAATAAATAAATATCTTGTGAAAATGGCCAATGAAATAAATTTGCTAGTGTTTGATTAATTTGTGTTGCGTATTCCTAAAACTTTAACTTGACTACGAAAATAAAGGGTGTTTTTATAAGAGCTGGCTGATTGGAAATTTAAATAAAACACATGCCAAATTATGAAATGGCCAAAAAAATTTTTTTTATTTGGTAGATAATTTCTTGTCATTTAACATTTAAATATAATTTCGGACATATGGCCACCACGACCATTTTGCATACAGGTCATTCTGGAGGTCCAATTTTCGACCACCTTTTTCAAACATTTGAGGGCGTATTTCAGCAATGACACGTTGAATACTGGTTTCCAAAGCGTCAATCGTTGCTGGTTTATCCACGTAAACCAATGATTTCAGGTATCCCCACAAAAAAAATCGAGTGGCGTCAAATCACACGAACGCGGAGGCCAATTCACCGGTCCATTTCTCGAAATAATGTCGTTGAAATGTTCTTTCAATAAGTCCATTGTTTCGCCCGCAGTATGACAAGTGGCACCATCCTGTTGAAACCACATTTCGTTTACATCCATATCTTGAAGTTTTGCCACCAAAAATTCATTGATCATGATTCTGTATCGATTTCCATTCACGGTAACGCGTCGTCCTTCCTCATTTTTAAAGAAATAAGGACCGATTATTCCACCAGCCCATAGACCGCACCAAACAGTACATTTATCGGGATGCATTGGTAATTCTTGAACGGCGTGTGGATTATCTTTGCTCCAAATACGGCAATTTTGCTTGTTGACATATCCATTCAACCAAAAATGCGCCTCATCACTGAAGAGAATTTTGCGGTAAAAAAGCGGATAAACATTTTTAATTGAACACTGTTTTTGAAAATAAATTTCCACGATTTGGAAGCGTTGTTCTGGCGTTAACCTGTTCATGATGATTTGCCAAACAATACTGAGTAGAGACGTCACTTTAAACTGTCAAAACAGCTGTCAGACAACAGAGTGATTCGTATAAAAAAACTTCATAAAAAAACACCCTATACATATATGTATGTTTATTAATTCGGTGACTATTTGAATACATTTTTTTTTTGGCAAATAAGTATTTTATAGTATTTAGTTTAGCATTTTACCAATTTTTTTTTATTCCTTCCAAATAGTAGGGTTTCTCATTACTTTTTCCTCTACAAAATTAAATATTAGTTAATTTTTACAGGCTTGTGGATTTGGGCATATTTCCTTAACGGATTATCATATTTTATTCTCCCTGATTGTGTAAGGCGTTGGCGTTTACGCCTCAGGCGTTTTTCGTATTAGATTAAAACTGAATGTGTGTTTCTTTAATCTTGTACTTAAGCATTCGGCGTAAACGCCAACACCTTACACAATCAGCCTGATTATAAATCTTTGAGAAATATTATTAATCGGTTAATGGATATAAATTATTCGAGTTATTCGTTAATACAACGGGTTATCATATAGGGTGCGCAATCGAACGTTTTTTTTTTCAACTAGTGCTTATATCGTGAATGGTAACACTTAGCTCATGTCTGTTTTGACAGATATTTAGTATTATTCTTCCGCTGAACGAATATGGTTGACCATCCAATGCGTTTTCGCTTCGTCTGTTTCTATGGGTGGTGTAAGTATTATGGAGTCAGGGGCTCTTGATGTTCTGGGCATGAAAGTGCAGTGTGATGTCAGATGGACGGAACATGTCTTTCAGGTCGCAAAAGAAGAATTCAAGTGCCTTGGCTTCTTAAGACGGTGCAAGAGATACTTCACCCCTTCTGATCTTCTTAATATTTACACCACTTACATCCGACCGAAGATGGAGTTTGTACTCATGTTTGGGCCGGTGCTTCAAAATCTATTTTGAAGTTACTCGACCGCGTACAGGAGAGGGCGATAAAACTCATCGGAGACAGTAGGGTAGCCAACTCTATTGACTCTTCAGCATCATCGCAATGTGGGGTGCGTATCGTTGTTCTATCGTTACTATAATGGCAGGTGCTCTGGTGAAATTAGGGAACTTGTTCCTGAAACTTATTCTTTATTACGCTCAACGCGTTTTTCATCAAGCGCGCATGCGTTTGTGGGCGATATTCCAACGAATCGCACTACGCATTACAGAGAAAATTCGTTTTTTGGCCGAACAGTCCGTATGTGGAACAAGCTACCTGCAGATGTCTTCCCCGCCACTTACAATTTGAGGGGGTTCAAGTCGAACATCCACAGACAATACTCCCTTTATCCTCCTTCCCAAAATCTATTTCCCTAGTTCCAGCGCAATGCACTGCATATGTAGGGGTTATCCCCTGAGTGCTGGTCCTACTCCTAAAAAAAAAAAGTGGGCCTGCCATCCGATTTTGCCAAAAAAAATGATCTCTTCAGATGAAGCTCATTTTGATCTTGGCGTGTATGAAAACAAGCTAAATTGTCGCATTTGGGGCACAGAAAACCCGCACGCATACATTGAAAAGCCGACGCCCCCAAAACGAGTCACTATTTGGTGCGGATTTTGGGCCAGAGGCATAATTGGGCCATTTTTCTTCCAAAATGAGCAAGGAGTGGCCGTTACAGTCAATGGCGATCGTTATAGGGCCATGCAGCCATTTGAATGAAATTACTTTCCATTATTAACCGGAAGGATTGTACTTTCAAATAAAAAAAGAAATTTGAGAAAATATTCAGTAGTTTTTTTATAGCATTTTCAAAAAAAAAAAAGTTATATGGCGGACCCTATATATTTTTTTTAATCTTTAAGAAATATTATTAATCGATATCAATTATTCGAGACATGCGTTAATCGAAAATAACCAATTGTAAATTATAAAAAGTTAATCGACCAAAATTAATCGAATAATCGATTAAAAGTTAATCGTTTGAATAACCCTAAAAAAGGTAAAGACATTTTTGTTCCCTATGGGCTCCAACATTACACAATTGATATATGAGAACGAGTAACTAATTTTTGTCTCAACTTTTCAATCGTAAATAATAACAAAAGACAGCTGTTACCCCTCCCCTTGAATCAGCTGATTCATAATGTTAATGTTTACGTAAAAACATTTCTTTCACATAAACAAACCGAACATAATTCTATCCAGTCCATAATAACGCTTCTGATTCACTTTTAACACAAAGACAACAAAAAAAAGAAAAAAATTACAAAAGAGTTGAAAAAAAGAACGAAATACCACAAACAGGCCAATGATGTCATCTTATATTATTACGCCATTCCAGTAAACAGAACACATAAAGCACAGAAAATATTGACCATAAAAAACACACAACATAAGGGGAAGAAAAAAAATCAGTTTTAACATACTCGTAAATCAGAATTGTAAAAATCAATTTAAACAGGAAAAAAATGTCAGGAGTAGCAAGTAAATTATTTATTATAGCACTTGTGATCGATCATCAGGCGGATATCCAGGGGTAGGGTGAATAGAATATTTCCCTTCCGAAAGCAATAAAAGTAACCCTGATTTCTTATTGTATTGGCAAAAAGCATTTGTCAGAGTCTTGTCCTTTTCATTAGAAATTTCTCCTTCCAAATGCTTAAGCCGGATACGCACCTGCCTGTCATCGAATAGTGTCGTCCTAATAATAAATAATAGCAATTACAAAGAAATATATTATTGTGAGTTGTTGCAAAGCTTTAGAACGTCAGCCAGTCGTCCAATGCAGAGAATAATTGACACACATTCCTTGTAAAATGTCTTGTTAGTTTTAAAAGTGCTAAAAAGGAAACAGCTTCTATAATAAATATAATGCAGTCTGAAAAGGATTATAAGAGTAAACGAAATTTTAATTTAAATAAAGATTTTTGTTTTGATCCCTAGAAATTTCGATAATACAAGGTGGCGCAAAAATAACCTTCCGATGTTTTTTTGGCTGTAATTTAAAAAAAAATGAAAAACTTTGATTCTTCTTGCGGATTATTTTTATTTGGTCTTTTAATTTTTTTACATCCAGTCGAGAATATGATGTCATGTAAATGGCCGCCGCCACAGTTGATTGTCATTTGAGCCCTTTTTATGGCATTTTCCATCACTTTGGCCAAAACTTCCGGCGATAGGTCCTCACATTCTTGACGGATATTGTCTTTAAGAGCTGCAAGAATCTGAGGGTTGTTGACATAAAACCGCGACTTCAAAAAGTCCCACAAAAAGAAGTCTGCAGCGGTCAAATCAGCCGATCTTGCTGGCCAGTGCAAATCGCCAAAACGGGAGATTAGGCGCCCGGGAAATGCATCCTTCAGCATATCGGTTGTGGCACGTGCAGTGTGTGCCGTTGCACCGTCCTGTTGGAACCAAATGTTTTCCAATCCCAATTCATCAAGTTGCGGCAAAAAGAACTCGTTTATCATTGCTCTGTAGCGCTTCCATGACATCCTCGGCTACAGCAGCAATATTCTCTGCAGAACGGCTACTCCGGGGTCTGCCACGCCTGGCAGCATCTCGTGTTGTGCCATTCTCTTCGAGGCGAGCGGCTAAACGTCGCAGTGTTTCACCAGTAGGCGTTGGACGGCCAGGAAATTTGCGACGAAATTCACGTTGTGCCAAAGTCATCGACCGATTATTGGTCAAATAAATAGACACCAATATGCCGCGTTCTGGAGCAGTGTAGCCTAACATTGTTTATTAACGTCTATTTCGCATGTGTTTACAACACAAATGTCAAAACAGAACTGACATTAGGGGCCAATCGCAAAATTTATAGCATTTTCTGATGGAGGATTACTTTTGCGCCACCTTGTATGTGTATATTTCGTTGCTTGTTATTTAAGGGAAATCGTGTGACAAATTCTACAAAAAGTAGTAAAATTTAATTTTCAAAATATACGAAAATATAAATTAAAAAAAAAATAAAAGTAGAAAACCTGCTTAATCTATGTTGCAAGTTTTTCTATGCCATTCGTTTAACATGAAATTGCTTTGGAAGAATAAGTCTCGTTAAATTATGAAAATTTGTTTCTTTGTCAAATTAATGTCGATTGTTGTTGCAGTTGCAGTTGCATGTTTCTCTCTTCAATTTTTTTTAGATCTTTTTGTATAAGTAGAGTAGTTTGCATATTTTTCATTCGCTTGCAGGCATGGGAAATGCTGCTGGCAATACGTTGTATTAAAATTCGATGGTAAAAGTAAATGAAATTAATTTTATTGCTAGTACAGGCTTTCCGCCCGGAAGTATACTATATACTTTGTTTTGTCGTCATTTTGCTAAACATTAGTCTTGACAGTTCATATTTGACAGTCGTAAAGTAGACACGTGTCAAATTTATTATGGAAAAATATTCGATGCCACATTGCATACAGCCAGGATTACAATGGAATTACTGCGAGACCTCTTTCCACAACTAGTTGATTCCAGAAATGGTGGTGTTGATTGGCCCCCACGGTCGCCTGATTTAACTGCTCCGGACTTCTTTTTGTGGGGATATCTGAACAGAAAGGTTTATGCAAACAAACCAGAAACGCTTGAGCAACTCAAACAAAATGTTCGTGATGAAATTAATGAAATACCGCGTGAAATGTGTGAGAATGTAATGAAAAATGTGCTCAAAAGGGCTCGCATTTGTGAGGCTAACGGAGGCGGACATTTATCTGATATTGTATTCCATACATAATTGCCGACATTAAATAAAACATTTTTCAATATAAGATCCATTCTCTTTCATTTAATCAAAAATTAAACAAAGTAGTATACCTTCCCGGCGGGCACCCTGTACATATTCCTGCTGCTAGTATATATTCCTCCCTTATGCTATAACAATTTTTTTTTTTTTTTTTGGTGCAAGGTGGAAAAATGCTTTATGCATGTTACGCGGATCGTCATCCACTCCGTGCAAACGATTACCGGCTAAAAACCCGCCTTGTCGCTCTTTGGGATATGTTGCCCACCTGGGCACTGTCTTAACATTATATCCAGGTGGCTCCCGATGTGCGGTGTGTCCATACAACTGCCTGCGTCCAGGCCACCCTATTGGGTCTAACTTAAAATTTTACGGTGTTCTAAGCTGCATCTAGGTCTTGTTTTTTTGAGCGGAGAACGTGCTCAATGTATTCTGCAATTGCCTTCCAATTTTCGTCACTGCTTATCATCTTATCAACGATGTTTTCGACCTTTAGTTCGGACGTATGGTTTTCCAATCGTCTACGACTCTCATTCCAGCGGCCGCATTTGAAGAACGTGCGTTCAGCGTCGTCTATTATATCTGGTTCCTCGTAGATGCAGAAGGGCGTGCTACATTTGCCCATTCTGTGCAGGTACTTCCGGAAATATCCATCCTCAGATAGCATCTGTGTTACGTAATAGTTTACTTCCCCGCTTTGCCTTTCTGTCCATTTTGGAATGTTGGGAATTAGCTTGAAAGTCCACCTTCCGCAGGTGCCACTTTCCCATCGCGTTTTCCGTTTCGCTATAGTTTGCCGCTAATGGCTTCTATTTCTTCCTCTTGTTGGGAGTTGTTTATTTTGGCAATGTATATATTTATCCGTTCAGCTGGCTTCATTCCTGCTATAACAAGAACTGCGGGTGCAGATACGGTGCGGTATGCTGACGTAACCCGTAATGCTGTTGTCCTTTGCACTGCCAGGAGTTTTTTCGCTCTGCTTTTGGTACTTAATGTTTCGGCCCATATTTCACATCCGTATAAGAGGATGCTATTTGATGCCTCCATTAGTAGCTTCCGTTTTCTTGGGAGTGGTCCCCCGATATTTGCCATTAGTCGGCTGAGCTGCATTGTATAACTAGCTGCATGCTATAACTATTTGTTGATGTCAACCACAAGACAATAACAAAAATATTCCATTTAAGTACTAAAGGATGTTTTTTTTTTAGACTGACTTAAGTTTAAATCATAATAAACCAAGAAAATATATTTTTAATATGAATGATACGGGTTTTGTTAAAA
Source organism: Linnaemya tessellans (assembly GCA_951800035.1). Taxonomy (NCBI): domain Eukaryota; kingdom Metazoa; phylum Arthropoda; class Insecta; order Diptera; family Tachinidae; genus Linnaemya; species Linnaemya tessellans. The sequence goes on along the minus strand of OX637533.1, from coordinate 98,836,485 downwards.
ACAAAATTTTATGAAATTAATGTTTAAATATTTTTAAATATCATCTAGGCTCTCGTTTCCTGCGAGATCTGGACTGTCTCAGGGATGCACCGCTGGCTGCCCTGGTGGGCTTTGTGGGAAGTTCTGCGTGGTTCTCAGAAACCAGTATTTCGTCTTGAGGAGATTGTGTAGGGTATAATAGTCCTCTGGGCATCACAATGGGCCTTTTGTGGCCTCCGACTGTTTTTCACGCTTACTGCGGGCGGTCCTTCTAACCAAACCTAAGCTAATGTTTAAATATGATTTCTGCCATGTGGCCACCACGGCTGGCGCATAGAAGGCGCCAATTTAAAAATAATTAAAAAAATTGTCCATAAAGCGGACGGACACAAGCCCAGTTGCTGAGAACGGGGACGGATTGATTGATTAGGATCACCTTCAATGCTTTTCGGTACAGCGGCTACAGCTGTTTCAGTGCACACGCGGGTTGCACATTATCAGTAACAGTAAATGTGGTCCGAAAACGATCTATTGTTCTTGGAACTAACCGCTCCGAAGGAGGATTATGTACGCAGTAAAATGGAAGAAGTGCACGATGAGTTTGATGAATAGAATAATTATTTTGATTAAAAATTTTAACGCGTTGCTCTTGTGCAACTCTAAAAAAACGCGCTTTGGTTGTGGACAATAATTGACTAGTGCTAACAGTTTCTGAATATTTTTCTGGCTTCATATTTATTTATTTTTTTAATTCTTTAGGTTTTTTTTTAACATTATTAAGCTTCTTGCTTAAGAAATTTAATGGGAACAGGCTTGTAGTTTCTCTCGAGCTCCAATATTTTTGGTCTTACAAAGAAACATTTTTTCCGCCCTCTCATATTTGGAAGGTTGAAGAAACTGTAACATCAGCCACAAATTCTCATCAATTAAGAAAAATGGCAAAAAGTAATTTGACAACGACGTCTTTGGGTATAAGAAGATCAATGATATCGTAATCAGATGCATAAAAGCATTTATTCCACATATTTTAATCTTCCCATGAAAAAACAGAGTCCACTTCTAATGAGAAAAGCTTCGTCTGATTGGTTATAGGATTGCCATTTGTCTAGGTTGTTTTAAAAATTCCCAGTTTCACAAAAGAACTGGTTCTTTTGTTGCTAAAATGCATGTTATTTCCCCCTTTCCAAAAAAAATTGACCAAATTTTTTTTTTTTGCTAAAATGCATGCTATTTAAGCTTTTTCGGAAGTTTCGTCGCATTTGAAACTCCATTCAATACTCATTTATTAGAAACTAGAGTAACCCTGCCCGCGTTGCTGGACAATACAATAACATACGTTTACGTCTTTGTATTAAAAATTAAATTTTCTAGAAAGAATAGACATTTTCCTGATTGTTGAATAATCACCCCTATCATGAATAATTCTTCCCTCGAAATTTTTCCCCTTTCCCTAAAATTGCAACCATAAAAAAATTCCACGTGAATGATTTCACGCTAAAATTAAATTCCCCTGATCGTGAATGATTTTGTTCCCGCGAGTTTTTTCACTTTTCCCTTTAATTTATTCACTTAGTTTTTGGTGGGGAATAAATTAGAAAATGTAAGTATTTTCTATTATAATTCGAATATTAGAGTTTTCAAATTTTCTTTTAGTGGCAAGATTCGTTAATAAGACACAAACTGATATTTTTTGCAACAAAGCAATTCCCTGCGTCTTTGTAAAACTTGTTGCTCCAATTCTACAGATGACGAATATTTTTAATTTGTTTTGTCTGGTTTTCAAAATGTATCCAAATTATTTGACTACTAAATATTTAATCATACTATTTTTTAAATTATTGCATATACTTAAATTTTTCAACACAAATTCTTTGATTCATGTTGTTTTCGGCTTCTTATCTATTTTTGCATTCACTGAGAACTGATAGCGGGAATAATTTCTCACGGGAGATTCACGATACCATTTTTCCCTTCGAGTGGAATAAAAATTTCATGTGAACACAAATTCCCCTTGTTGTTCACGATATTTTTAATTTTTTTTTCATGCAAAAGATTTTAATTTTAACTGAAAGACTACAAATCAATAATTAAAAAACAGAGCTCAGATTCACTCGATTTTACTCGCGAGTGAAAAATACTCGCGAAGAAGAGTACTCGAAGATTACGAGTGTTACAAAAAGTTTACTCTCCACTCGTTTGTTTTAGGTGGGAGTACTCGCGAGTACTCCTTTTTAAAAAATAAGAGTGGGAGTAAAAATCTTCGAAATAGAGTGAGAGTTTACTCTTAAGAGTAAAATCGAGTGGAAAAATAGAAACTGTTTGTTTGCTGACTTGTGTGTGCGTGTGGTTTTTGTGTACTCTTTCAGTCTTTCCATACAGTGCGCGTGTGCGGAGCAATTAGTTGGTTTTATAAAAAAAGTTTTATTATATTTTTAAAAATTTACTTATATTTTCTATATTATAATGAACATTAAAGACATAAATAATGAAACTCGAAAATATTTTCGTTATGACTTTGAAGCAAACAACACAATTTGTGGAATTAACAATTGTGGGAAAAAATTAAGTGGATTTTTTTTTTTTGTATGAGAAAGACTGAAAGAGTACTCGGCAAGAGTATAATTTGCTCGATTTCGAGCGTATTTTACTCGCACTCGAAATCGAGCAAAGCATATGCGCTCTTATTCGAGTGGCATAGAAAAATAGAGTACACTCGATATTTTTTTTTCACTCGCAGGAGTACTCGCGCTCGAATTCGAGCGAAGATTTCGGAGCTCTGTTAAAAAATGTCCATGCTCGCACTGTAAACTTAATTGACAATCAATAAACACACAGAAATTAAATAAAAATTTCATGTGAACATATTCGTAGAAAATTTTCGATGTTTTTTTTTATAACCCATCAGTGAAAGTAGACCTTTCCAACGCAAGTATTCGTTTGAAAATCGGTTGAGTGGTTCTAGAGTTATAAAATCACGAACATAGGACAACTAATTTTTATATATATATATGTATATATATATATATATATATATATATATATATATATATATATATATATATATATATATATATATATATATATATATATATATATATATAGATAGATGAATACGTTTTGGGTAAAATTGTGTTTCAACCAAAAAATTGATTTTTTGCAAAGTGGTATCCCTTCCAAGAGAGAAAGAACAAAGTAGAGGGGCTATTCACTTCCTTGTACTAAAAAATAACTTTAATTCTTGTAAGTATTTTTTTTTAACGAACATTCTTATTGCTATATTAACTTCAATTAAGATTTTGTTTTAAAATTCAGAAAGACATGACAAATATTCCAAGGCACAAAAGAAGGTAGACTAACTTAAGCTATAAAGGAGCTCAGTCGCAAAAAAGAAAATGCAAATGCATTTGAATATAATTTAATGTCAATAATAAACTAAATTTTCCATCTCTGTTGTGCATAATTAATGGAACATTTGATGCATTTTTTTCTTTCATCAACTTCAATGTGCAACAGAGTAGAAATATTATGTGCGAGTTTTTGGCGGCAAATGGCTAATAGATGTTGGCAAACAGAGTTGCAGTTTTACACCAATTCGATTTTGGCACTCGATTCTTTTCGAGTTCTAATGATGCACATTTAAATACACGCAAATTGGTATATGTGTATTTAAACAGGGCTGTCATGTTGCCTTTAATATATAATTACCACTACAACATACGGGCGAAGAAACTAAAACATGGTTTCTTCCTCAAAACTGAAAGAATATGTACATGACCAAAACTTGTCACAAATGTTTCCTGTTGTAAAAAGTACAAATGAAATAAAAAAAAGAAAAAAGAAACTTTGCATACCCACTCGACATCAAACGCATAAAAGCACTCACTCATTTTACGCAGTTCTAAATAAAATAAAATAAAAGAAATGTAAAATAAAACTAAAAAATAAGCAAATTGTATACCGAGCCCATCACACGAAAGTTTAGAAAAAGGTTTCTTTTTAATGTTTGTTTATTTTTGTTGAAATAATTGGGGTATTCACACTTCGTGCTATTTAGTCCTATTGTCATAAAGTCATAATATTTTAGACCAGTTTAAAAAAGTTGTTGTGCTGCATAAAATAATAGCACTCTTTCAGGTATGTTTTTGTTTTGTCATAAAATAGCTCTAGAGATCTGAGTCGAACGGCTGAAAATCTTTAGGCGAGACGGCGATAATATGTTTGCCGCCGTTACTTATATATGATTCACGACTAAAGAACACCTAAAAAATTATTCATACTTATATGTCTGTACATTAAATCACATTTTTATAACATAAAAAATATTAAAAGGGAATTAAATAGCAAAAACTAAATATATACATGTGAAATTTTTTCTCGTTTAAATTACGTAGCTGGCAGCCACTGAACGTTTTTCCGTATGCCGCCGAAAAAAAATTTATTCATCTAAAAACCATGCAGCATCTGTTTTAGTTTATACATTCAAATTCATTTAGATATTCTTATGCACCAGAAGGCAAATTTAATAATTTTAAATAGAAATGGAGTTTTTAGACGATTCATCTTTAATTGTATTAATTTTCTTCTGCTTTGATTGATAACAGCTAATTACAAATGTGTTGTTATCTTATCAGCTGATCGATATTTGAAATAGCACACTAAGTTATGACAGGTTGTTCACACTAGTCATATATTTCGTGCTATAATTTTATGACTACAGTGTGAATCCCCCAAATATTTTATTCTAAAAAAAGGGTTGTTGCCGCAAAACTGCAAATAAAAGAACGTGAGCGAATTTTGCGTCATACAATTTTTGTTTTATTTCCCCTGGTTGTTTCTTTCACTTTTGTTTTAACATTTTTTTTTTGTAAATAAAATTTTCAATAGTATAACGAGACTTCAGTCGCAAGTTGTTGTATTAAAATTTAGTTAGTTCAGCATTCATTATATTGGCATAAAAATAATGTGCATGAAATGCATTTGCTTTTATAATATTTCTGTAAAAGTGTTTTCAAGTGGTGACAATTTATTTGTATGAAACATGTGGTGCAGGGGTGGGAAATCGGTTTTGGATTTTCTTGCTATAATGAAAAATAAATGTATATTTCTTAGAAAATAAAGCTTAAAGCTGTTTTAAATAGAGAGTGGAAATAGAGAGTATTTAGCAAATTTCAACTAAAGATTAAACTAAAACTATCAAACTAAATGAGAAGTGCTACGTGCACAATCAATACACCAAAGTAATGCTTATAACATAGACTACCTTTAGATTCATTAATTTTTATTTCTTAAGTTTTATTAAAAATCTCAACATTATCGAATGTGTATGAAGATAAATTTAAATTTATATAAGCGAAGACACAAACCCTAAGTTGTACCACACCTATTCTGGAGTTAACAACGTTCTGCTAACCATTCAGCATTTGGAGTAAAATTGGATTAAGTTCATTTGGAAGTCAAAGTCTAGGAACTGGAGCCACTTTTGTATTTAGTGGTTACGCTTTTCGGGGCAAATATTTGATAAGTGTGAACGTACCTTAAGCACAATTTCGTTACTCTGCTTCGCTCACCAATTTTGTGTATGTACACATCGTTCGCTCATACTGGCGAATTATCTCATCCTTTAGCTCTTGAATTGTTGCTGGCTTAACGACATACACCTATTCTTTCAAATAACCCCAAAGAAAGAAGTCCAGGGGGGGTAAATCACATGATCTTTGCGTCCAATTGACATCACCACCACGTGAGATAACACGGCCATTGAATTTGTCGCGCAAGAGAGCCGTTGTTTCATTAGCTGTGTAGCAAGTGGCACCGTTCCAATTTGGGGTATAAAAAGTTCGTTATCATCTCACGATAGCGAACACCATTCACAGTAACTGCCTGACCGGCCTCATTTAAAAAAAAAAAAAAATACGGCCCGATGATGCCGCCAGCCCATAAACCGCACCAAACAGTCACTCTTTGTGGGTGCATTAGTTTTTCGACAAGCACTCTTCGATTATCATTCGCCCAAATGCGGCAATTCGGCTAATTAACGAATCCACTGAGGTGAAGTTGTACCTCAGCACTGAAGATGATTTTCTTCGAAAATTGATCATCCACTGTTGCCATTTCTTGCCACCATTCTGACCATTGATGACGCTTGGAATGGTCAAGAGGCTTTAGTTCTTGAGTCAATTGCATCTTGTAAGTGTGTAAATGCTAGTCTTTATGCATAATATTCATCAATGACGAGCGTGGGAGGTGCAATTGTTGGGCACGACGACGAGTTGAGGTGGACGGCTCTTCAGCCACACTCTCACGAACAGCAGCAATATTTTCTGTAGTACGAGCTGTACGAGCATGCACTGGTGTTTTCATATCTCCTACAGACCACCCGGTTTGCTCAAAATTTTGCACGATTTTTCCGATTGTACGCACATTTGGGCGATTAAATTGACCGAAAAAATCACGAAGTGCACGATATGCATTTTGATTTGAATGCACATTTTCATAATAAGACTGAATAACTTTAACGCGTTGCTCGATTCTGTATCTTTCCATGGTTCAAATTGAGTTAGTCTGAAATTGAAACATGTCAAATGAAATGCGGAAAAGAACTTGGTGGTTCACATTCAACATTCAATAATTTTGGAATTCGAATAATATCAATTTAAAAAAAAAATTTAAAAAAATTGATTTTAGAGGTTTAGTGGTCATTATGGGAAAATGGGAATGGGTTCACATATGCCACTATACACAAATGGCGGCACAGGGAGCCCTTGTACCATTGCCACACATTTTTAACTCTTCACTAAACGTAAAAAATAGTTGATGCACTATTAGTAACAGATTAATGCACGATTAATCGAAGTCTACTACGCACACAAGACAAAACTGTGTTAATTTCTGTCTTAAATCCAGCCTGTCATTCAGGAACTAAAATGTGATTGCTCAGAATTCAAATGTCATTAGACTTTTATATATCAATTAAGAAGAAATATGTATGTCTCTTTATGTACTATTTGGTGAGTTGTTAGAATATCCCTCAGTTGCCAAAGTAGTAGTGGTGGTGGTGGAGTGTCCAAGGTGCGGTTATAGCTCTATTACAAAAAATGTCTTCAACTCTTTCATTTCGAAATATTACGTCATACACACACACACAGTCAGTATATTGAATGCCAAAACGATTTATTTTACATATTGACTAAGAATACACACAATTCTTTCGCCACCACTTCCGGCGTCAATACTGCCGCCACCTCAACAAATGCCATCTAACGGAAGTAATAATATTCCCAAAGATTTTACTTGGTTCCATCTTAATTAAATTCATCATTACAACATTTTTCAATTCTATTATATATTCAGTTAAAGAAAAATATCGTATCTGTTCACCTTTTCATACACATTTCCGTTTGCGTTGCCATTTCTTCTTGTGTGAAGACGACATTTCTATTTCTGAATGAATGTCTTGTCTGTCTCCATGAAAGGCAGGCATGACATATCAAAAATAAAATCTAACATCAATTTTTTTTCTTGCTTGCTTGCCTGCAATCATGTGCTTTTTTCTTATAGAAAATTGTATCATTTATTTTTAGTACAAGAAGAAACACACATAGTCAATTTGAAATAAAAAAATCCATAAAGAAATAATGCACAATAAAGATATGAAATAGAAAAAAAATTAGAAATATTATAGAAAATAAAACATACAAGTTATTATACAATTGCTGTCAAGTCATTGACCCCACAACCCATTTGAAATGTACCATGAAGATAAAAAAAAATTAATTTTTTTGTACCAGTATTTTTATCTTTTACCCTCCTTTTTTCATGTACAACTTTTGGGGACTAAAATTTGTTGTGGTTTTAAATTTTTGCTAAAATTTCATTTGAACTATTTTAATTGCGACTATTTTTGGAAATGTAAAAAAAGTCCAAATTATTTAATTAGTTGTTTTATAACTGCAATGACTAGTTTTATGCAAGACTCATATAAAAGTTCTAACAGTTTGCAATATTATTTGTGTTTGGATGTGTGATTGAGGTAAAATGCACCTTTGTGGTGGTTACTCTTTGATTTTCATTCGAATTAGTTTTTACAAATACCCCGCACAACAAACATTTTGGCATTAATTCAAAAAATATTATGACTGTTTATCGTTTTGATTGTGCCACTACCAAATTGCCTGCCCCGCTTTCTTCTTGGCGCATGAAATAAAGGTGGCAGGCGGATTTTAATTTGTAGCAATTGTTGCATTGAGAGTGTAAATATAGACCAAGTAAATTTTCGGATTTAATTTTTACAATTTAAGAAAATTTAAGCTTAAAATTCTTCCATGTGAGCAGCTGTAATACGTGAAACCAAAACAAAGTGATATCAGCACGTGAAATCGGCCTGTCAAATTATTTGTACTAGGATCACCCGGTGATAAAAGTTCATACACTTGACATTTAGTGTTGAAATAAATCTTTATGGTACGTATGCGATTCTTTCTTCCGCCTAGGACTACTGAAAGTTACGTCGCAAAGCAGCTCTGAGTCAGTTAACATCAAGCCTCGTTGGCAATTATTTTTTAAGTGCATCCAGACCACTGATTGTTTACTCTCTTTCGAGAGTTTTGCGTCTCACTCGCACTAGTTAATTTCAACACCTCGGATAACTGTATAGTTTTACAGTTCTTCTGAGAAATATTCCGTGGTTAACTACGTTGCTACTTCCTATGTGAAGGCATAGGTCGTGTACAGTCAGTCACAGTAACGGAAGAAAATACGGGTTATTAACATCGCCGGCATATGGTCTGAGTCACCCCGTCGGAATCTGTGCACCAAATACTTTGCAAATTTACTTTGTAAAGTATTTCAACATACAAATACAAATACTGAAAGTTAGAAAAATGGCTTCCATTCATCATCTTTTATCCAGATTTTAAAAGAAAAAAAATTTTCAAATTCAAATTGCTTTCTTCCACTTTTATGATAAGAAATTTAAAAAAATTTTACTATAGTGCTTATGTGCATTAAAATACCCTACAAACCACGTATTTTTCATCAGTACGAGCATGCGATGAAGCACTTGAAAGTGTACCACAAATTAAGATCAGGATGCAGATGTTGAATTAGTTAAGAGAAATTAATTTTAACCCCAAGTGATGCCTATTTTGGTTTGAAATAATAAAGCAAATTAAACTTTGTCAATAATTAAAATAGAAATATAAATTTTTGTATGCATAAAAATTATTCGAGTTAAGTTATTGGAATAAAATTATTCCAATAAAAATGATTTGAATAAAATCACTGAGTTAAAATTATTCCACTGAAACTATTCCAATAAAATTATTTGAATAATATTATTGAGGGCCAAGCTACTCGAATAAAATTGGATTATGAAAATAATTTAAAAAAAATCATACATATTATTAAAATATGTAATTAAAAAAAATAATAATAATACAGTGCACTCTTGAAAACGTCAACTAATTAAAACCGCGGGTGTTGACGTTTAACAAATTGTTGACGTTTATGAATGTAAAATATTTTAATAAAGAACATATAGATAGTGTGCTTTAAAACGTTTTTATTGACTATAAACTAAAACCAAACATAACGAATCCAAAAAAGGAACAAAAAAGGCTTTCAGTCTAACTAAAACTAAAAAATTTCTAATGAATCCAAAATATTTGCCTTTTCTTGTAATTTAAGCACTTTCGGTTGTTTTGAGCACATTTTAGTAATCTGATACTTACGAGCAACTGAACATACAAAATGACAATATGTAGTATATAGAGATGCAATTTCTTTTCTACTCTACATACTTATAAGGGGAATCCCAAATTTCTCAACTAATTTCATAAAATAAATGTGTGTGTACTCAAATCTGTGGATTTTAACTGTTGCTAAATTCAAAATTTTGTTCTATTTAAAGTTGACGTTTTAGAGCTTTGTGGTTTGGTTGACGTTTTAGAGTAGACAATGTTAAAAAATAAAGGTTGACGTTTTGGGATGTTGACGTAAACGACTGTAGACGTTTCCCGAGTGCACTGTACATGTTGGCTACTAATCTAACATTTGTTAATAATTAAAAAAGAATACACATTTATTTGAATAAAAAATGTAAAATTATGAGAATAAAATTTAAATAAAATCATTCGAATAAAATTTTTCAAATAAAATGTTTCAAACAAAATTATTCGAATAAAATTATTGCAATAAAATTATTCATACAAAATTATTGAGAGCAAAAATATTCGTATAAAATTATTGCTCTGAATTAATTCTAAAAACAACAACGGTAAAGTAGGTCGAATTAATAAAATTATTCGAATAAAATTATTCGAAAATTATTCGAATAAAATTATATCAATTTCTATTGAGAGCAAAGATAATCGGATAAAATTATTGTTCTGAATTAATACTAAAAAAGTTGATAACAACAACGGTAAAGTTGGTCGAATTAATAAAATTATTCGAATAAAATTAATCGAATAAATTCATTCGAATAAAATTATTCCAATAAAGTTCATTTGAATAAAATTATTTGAATAAAATTATTCGAAAATTATTCGAATAAAATTATTTCAATTTCTATTGAGAGCAAAGATAATCGGATAAAATTATTGTTCTGAATTAATTCTAAAAAAGTTGATAACAACAACGGTAAAGTTGGTCGAATTAATAAAATTATTCGAATAAAATTAATCGAATAAATTCATTCGAATAAAATTATTCCAATAAAGTTCATTTGAATAAAATTATTCGAATAATTTTTTTACAATATTTTTTTTATAAAAGATATGTATAGTTTCTAAAGAAACTCAGTAGCAAAAAAAACCATTATCCGCTGCAAAATTTGATAATGTTTTCAAATTGTATCACAGAATATTTTTAATTCTGAATTTTTATAGTTTTTTCCAGTTAATTTCGTAAGATGTAATGTTTACAGCAATCTGGTAAAGATTCAAGTGAAACTGTCTTTTTATTATACTTATCAAATATTTATAGGATAATTTTTATGGTTTTATTAAACTTTTGTATGTACTTTGTAGTACAAGCCTTTCATAAATTATTATGAATAAAGCCCTAATATCTTAAATTTGTTGTAGCAAATAGCTCTCTCATTTAAATAAATGACCCAGAAACATTGTTTCTTTTTTTTTTTGTAAAATAAATAATTTCCAAATGTTGTTTTTCTTTGAGGTTTCATTAAAAATGTATACAGTTTTATTGTTGTGGTTGTTGTCTGATATACCATGTACATAAATATGTATACTCGTAATGTGAAGTTGTTTCTTATGCAAACAACAAAAAGAATTAATTTATTTGTCATCAACATCCAAACCAGCAAAAGCAAACAAACTCATTTAATAAATAAGTTTTTTTTAGAAAAACGAAAATTTGATGGATTTAATTCACACCAAAACCAAAATGTAAATGGAAACTTTATACTAGCATAGTTTAGTTGTGTTTATATGTTGGTGTTGTTGTTTTCGAAATTGCTTGTTTTTCGTTATATTCGAAGTTGATCATAAGCGGTTTTAAGTATTCAAAAACTATAGGGAAAATAGCAAATTGAGAAATTCGAAAGTCACAAATTTGCATTTTTATGTTGCTGAATGACTTGAATTTTTTACAATGACTTTTTATAATGACTTGCAATTTCTATGAGTACTTGCACTTTTTATAATGATTTGCACTTTCTATGATGACTTGCATTTTTTATGATGACTTGCATTTTTTATAATGACTTGCACTTTTTTTAATGACTTGCACTTTTTATAATGACTTGCACTTTTTATAATGACTTGCACTTTTTATAATGACTTGCACTTTTTATAATTACTTGCAATTTCTATGATGACTTGCACTTTTTATAATGCTTTTTTTATAATGATTTGCACTTTTTATGATGACTTGCATTTTTTATGATGACTTGCATTTTTTATAATGACTTGCACTTTTTTTAATGACTTGCACTTTTTATGATGACTTGCACTTTTTATAATGACTTTCACATTTTATAATTACTTGCAATTTCTATGATGACTTGCATTTTTTATAATGACTTGCACTTTTTTTAATGACTTGCACTTTTTATGATGACTTGCATTTTTTATGATGACTTGCATTTTTTATAATGACTTGCACTTTTCTTAATGACTTGCACTTTTTATAATGACTTGCACTTTTTATAATGACTTGCACTTTTTAGAATTACTTGCAATTTCTATGATGACTTGCACTTTTTATAATGTACTTTTTATAATGCACTTTTTATAATGATTTGCACTTTTTATGATGACTTGCATTTTTTATGATGACTTGCATTTTTTATAATGACTTGCACTTTTTTAATGACTTGCTCTTTTTATGATGACTTGCACTTTTTATAATGAATTGCACTTTTTATGATGACTTGCATTTTTTTTTCTTAATAATATATTAAATATGAAACAGACTTTGTCTGTCTGTCTGTTACCTATTCATGCTCAAACCGCTGAACCAATTTCGATGAAATTTGGCATAGAGATATTTTGAGATCCGAGGAATGACATAGGGTGGTTTTTGTTTTTGGATATGATCCTATTAAGTGGTCAGGGGTGATCGAACATTTGTATGGACGTTTGAAACTATTAAACTGATAATTATAAACATTTGAAACTTATAAAATAAAAATAAAAAATACTTTGTTTAAAGTAATAAAAATAAATGTATGTATACGTATTACAGATAGATATCAACCAAAAAGAAATAGCATAATCGGAAAACTAATAATAATAAAACTAATTCATTTATAAAAACACAAAAGTAATTGTAAAAGTCTGCTTGTAAATCTGTCATGTTGCAAGTACTCGTACATGTGTATATCGCTGGTCAGACGTAGAAAGACCCTAACTTATATTAATGAAATTACTTTCTCAGTGATTCCGATACGTTTCATACAAATACACCTTGTGTCGGAAATTTAGTGCAAGAAAGTAATGATTTTACAAGAAAATTATAATTACAGTTTCTTTCTACTTGTGACCATCGACATGTGTAAATTTACACATACCGCTACCAAGTCCTTCTCACATCCCACAGCTTTTCTCAACCCCCACGATATTATCATTTACTGAACTTTTGTTTTCATTTTCTTATTTTAATTAAATCATTTTCTATCTCTCTCTCTCTCTCTTGGAGCATTTCTCTTAATTAATTTAGTGTCTTTGTGCTTTATTTTCATTGCAGTTCAAAATTTTGTTTATTGACTGAAAAAGCAAGCAAAATTACTTGTACAGAAGGAAATCAACGAACAACGAACGATGTAAGTGGTTTATTTTTTTTAATTTTTAATTCATTAAATACTTAACTTATCTGCTTGTTAATCTTCAACACCTGAATTTTTTTGTATTTGTTGTCAGCTCATGTACAAACTAAATAAAAATAAAAAGTTTAAAAAAATTTAATTAGCGATAATAGTTTGTCTAGTAGTCACAGACAATGTTGCCATTTTGGCTATTTTTAACGAGAACTGGTTATTGGTTTCTGCAATGTCTTTTTAACTTTGGGTAGTTTTATGGCCATCGAAAGTATATGGGCAACTCCCACAACCAGTTCACTAACCAAACATTTTTTTTTAATCTTGGACCAGCACTTAGGGGATGACCCCTACATATGCAATGCATTGCGCCGGAACTGAAAACGAGTGGAGTATTGAGGGGACAGATGAGGAAAGATGAGAAGATAGATATTTTTTTTAGCTATTTGAACCTTTTTACTTCGCCTTCCAATGTTTTGCTACAGGATCGACTTTTAATGCAATTATCATCTACACATACTATATGATAAGAATATTCCAAACTTAAAGAAGAAAACGACATATTTTCACATCAACCAAACATTTTTGAAATTAATAAAACTTAATATGTTGTTTAAAATTCTAAAGAGTTTATTTAGTTCGTATTTTTTTAGAAAAAAATTTGTATAGTTTTTCTCTATATTCAAAGGCTATTTTTTTAAATTCTAAAGACTTTAGTTCATATATTTTTCAGAATAAATTTTTTACCATTTCTCTATTTTCAAAGGCTATTTTTTAAAATTCTAAAGACTTTATTTCATATTTTTGCAGAAAATTTTTTTTATATATTTTTCTCTATTTTCAAAGGCTATTTTTTAAAATTCTAAAGACTTTAGTTTATATTTTTCAGAAGGAAATATTTTGTATTATTTTCTCTATTTTCAAAGGCTATTTTTTTAAAATTCTAAAGACTTTAGTTCATATTTTTTTCAGAATAAATTTTTTACCATTCTTGCTTTATTTTCAAAGGCTATTTTTTAAAATTCTAAAGACTTTACTTCATATTTTTTTTCCGAATAAATTTTTTACCATTCTTGCTCTATTTTCAAAGGCTATTTTTTAAAATTCTAAAGACTTTAGTTCATATTTTTGCAGAAAAATTTTTTTATATATTTTTCTCTATTTTCAAAGGCTATTTTTTAAAATTCTAAAGACTTTAGTTCATATTTTTCAGAAGGAAATGTTTTGTATTATTTTCTCTATTTTCAAAGGCTATTTTTTAAATTCTAAAGACTTTAGTTCATATATTTTTCAGAATAAATTTTTTACCATTTCTCTATTTTCAAAGGCTATTTTTTAAAATTCTAAAGACTTTAGTTTATATTTTTCAGAAGGAAATATTTTGTATTATTTTCTCTATTTTCAAAGGCTATTTTTTTTAAATTCTAAAGACTTTAGTTCATATTTTTTTCAGAATAAATTTTTTATCATTCTTGCTCTATTTTCAAAGGCTATTTTTTTTTTTAAATTCTAAAGACTTTAGTTCATATTTTTCAGAAGAAAATGTTTTATCTTATTTTCTCTATTTTCAAAGGCTATTTTTTTAAATTCTAAAGACTTTAGTTCATATTTTTTTCAGAATAAATTTTTTACCATTCTTGCTCTATTTTCAAAGCATATTTTTTAAAATTCTAAAGACTTTAGTTCATATTTTTGCAGAAAAAATATATATGTATATTTTTCTCCATTTTCAAAGCCCGTCCTTTTTTTTGGAAAAAAATCTTTTTTCTTGTTTATTATCATTTATTGAGTTTTCATTTACAATTTAAGCTGAAAGCCAGTGCAAAATTTCATCAAAATACGTCCATTTGTTATCGAGATATAGAAAGTACAACTTCTTTGCTCAAAAATGCAACTTTATGGCCAATTCGTCTTGCTATGGTTATAAAGATTGGTCCACACCTCCTTATTTAGATCGGACAGAAATTCTTTAATGAAATGTTACACAAGATACGATAAAAAAGAATATTTCTATGATCATTAATACTGTTTAATTTAGTGGTCACACTTTTTGGGGCTAATATTTATTTGACAAGTGTAAACGTGCTTTTTAGAATATGATGTTTTTTTTTTTAGGAGTAGGACCAGCACTCAGGGGATGACCCCTATATATGCAATGCATTGCTCCAGAACTGAAAACGAGGGGATAGTATTGAGGGGACAGATTAGGAAAGATGAGAAGATAGACAGTTTTTTTTGTAGCTATTTCAACCTTTTTTACTTCGCCGGCTAATTTTTTCTACAGGGCCGTCGAAGGTGGGTGCTGTTACTCCGCTTTTTTTTAGTACATGATGGTGTCAGTCGCTGCCAATTACGTTCAGTGACCAGTGCCATGCCTTCATCACTGAAACTGGTTGGCAACAACTAACACAACCATGCACTAATGCTGATCAGAAGAATTCAACACAATATTTATAGCATAAATGTCAATACAGCGGCCAGTTTAGAAATATTTGTTAGTTTTGTCAGTGAATGTTATACGCAGCAGCGTGTGGGTGTGCGTGTGTGGTGAATGTGGTGCACCTCATCAACAAGATTAACAATTTCAATGTTAGTTGTCAGTTGTATGATTATGCTAACGATGCACATTTGTGCTTGACCTTGAATATCTCGCTCTCGAGTGTCGTAATACCGACTGTTTGTATGTAAAGTGATCGCCGTTAGTGTTGGTTCAAGGTTTTAGTGATATTTGATATATGATAATGTTTTAGTTAGACCATTTGATTGGCAAGGTTGAATTTCTGGTTATGCTTTATGATGCTGGCAGTAGTAATGATGCACCAAAATGTATGTAAATACAATGGGAGTATTCACACTGTGTGCTCTTTAGTGATATTGTCATAAAGTCATAATATTTTAGACCAGTTTAAAAAAGTTGTTGTTGTGCTGCATACAAAAAAGTCATAAAATAATAGCGCTCTTTCAGGTATGTTTTTGTGTTTGCCGATAAGCTTTGATTTTTCGTACACATAAATTGTCAAATTCTAGACATGATAAGCCAGGATCCTGGGAAAACGGGAACATGTGGTCGACTAGAAATTGTTTTATTTTGTGGTCTCTATCACGTCCAATGTGGTCCTCTATCACGTCCAAAGGCCATAACCCTTAACAGTTGGATTTTGAATAGAGAAATTTGGATGTTAGTGAAATTTCATATATGGAATTAACGTACTTGGTTTGTGTCTAGGGTTATAAATTTTGAAATTTAACTTCACTCGGGTAAATGGTTTTAAGTTGGTTTTAACAATTTCATTTTGTATGATAAAAGCAGGTTTTATCAGTTGGTTAAAACTAATATGTACCATGTCAGTGTGAAAACTATTCAATTACACATCAGATTTAAATTAAATTTGAAAACAGTTTAAAATGCTGACTTGTTACTGTATAACCAGCCTTTGGAAAATAACCGGAAACAGCTTGAACTATAAAAGATTTAAACAACTTATAATAAAAACTGACACTAAAAATAATAATATATCGGTTATAAATGCCTCAATTGGATTGCCAAACGGCAACTGCTACTTTTTTTGTATTTTATTTTTATCTTGGACCAGCACTCAGGGGATGACCCCTATATATGCAATGCATTGCGCCGCAACTGAAAACGAGGGGATAGTATTGAGTGGACAGGTTAGGAAAGATGAGAAGATAGACAGTTTTTTTTTTAGCTATTTCAACCTTTTACTTCGCCGGCTAATTTTTGCTACAGGGCCGACGAAGGTGGGTGCTGTTACTCTGCTTTTAGTACATGATAGTGTCAGTCGCTGCCAATTATGTTCAGTGACTAGGGATTATGCCTTCATCATTGAAACAGGCTGGCAACAACTAACACAACCACGCACTAATACTGTTCAGAAGAATTCAACACAATATTTCATGACTCAGCGCGGGCTCGAACTCACGACCCTCCGCTTAATAGTCTCGTGTTCTACTACTTCAGCCAACAGCTCTAAAATCGCAACTGACGCAGTTCAGTTGCCAGTTACTATCCGTGATATCGTTTACAGGAAGTGGCTCGGCTGTCACTCCCACAATCAGCCTATTAATGCTTAATAATGAATGGCTCGTGTGTTTGATTTATTATGTTTTTAGTTTCTTATATACTCTAGGACTATTCACAATATTATTTTATTTAAGTTTAGTCAACAACATTATTAACCAAGGCCGCATTTGTAGAAAATATTATTAAGAAAGCAAAAAAAAAAAAATGGAAAAATACAATGTGTCTGTATGTGTTTATCTTGTATAAAATTTCCTTTCATTCATTAACGAAACGCAATTTTATGCAATTATTTTAGTGTGAGTCGTCCGTCTTCTTGTAAAACCTAGATTTCATTAGATTAAATAGAAAATAACAGGATGTAGTCAAGTACTCGCCGCGTATCTCGTGTGTTGCTTCGGTATACAACAAGTACTTGCAACAGCCAACCAACCATTCATTTATTTAACAGTTTGAATAATGACTTTTCGTGGAACAGTTGGAAGGAAAATTTCTTTTTTCTCTATATGAAATATATGGTCTATAATATAAACTTTTATTTATTTGTATTGTTATTCGGTTGCTTTTATATTATGACATTGAAGAAATACAAAATATTTGCTGTATGTATTTGTGTGCTTAAATATACATATGTGTGTATGTATGTATGTGTGTATGTAGTTTTGCAAGACAAGGTTTATTTTCCTCACTTTATTTTTGACAGGGATAATAATACTTGTTGTTAAGAAATTATATGTATTGTAAGAGAGCCTTAATGGATTTCTTCTTGTCCGTTTTTGGCCATTTTACTTAATGGTATTTAAAGTATGGATAAAATATTGTTATAGGTGTTTGTATTAAGTTAATTTCAGATATTAAGGAATTGCCCAAAATAGGAAAATTTAATATAGTTTAAGTTAACAAAAACAAAACAAAGTTTGTATGGCTTAAGTTAATCCTTATGCCTGCAAACTTGAAAACTTTATAAATGTGGCGGCTGAATACCACATGCAGGGATGTACGGGTACATGAGCTTAACCCACAACTAATAAATCATTTTGAACCATAAATTTAATAAAATTGATTTATGATAAAAGTTATCTGGTATTTCGATTCAGTTCAAAGCCGAAACTTTCAAATTCGTATTTTGATTAAGAATTTTCTTAATAATTTAAAAAATTTCTTTTTGGTTTACTTTCAACTTAGAGTCTTTGCAAAATTCATTTACTTTCATATTGAAATTAATTTGAAATTTTATGAAACTAACTAGTCAGAAACTTATCTTATGGATTTTAATCAAACTCACTTATGAAAAGGTAATTTATTGTCTTATCAGTTGGCTCATAGAATAAAATGTTGCACATTGGCACGAATATTAAAATAATTACAGCTTAATTTATAAAAAAAAATTTTTTTTGATTAATAAGAGAAAAGAAATTTTTATAAATCGGATTTTTTTTTATAAATTAGGCCTTTAGTATATATAAAATATATGCTATATTAAAAACAAGTAAAAACGTTATATTCGACCGGGTCGAATCTTAAATACCCTACAAATATTTAGTAAGTAAATTTAAAATGTTTAACTTGGCGGGACAGAGTTCCTTTAAGACATTAAGACTCTGTACCCAATTTTAAATCTCTCTTTAGGTAGAGTCATTCCGGCAAGGGCCTCTGCAAGATCAGAGAACATCTCAGCTTCTTATAGGCTTAAGGAATAAAAATTGTTAAATATTTACACTATTTTTGGATATAACATTGTACGTCAACGCCCACTAAAGGGGGCGGGGTCGAAAAATAGACTATATTATGTTTTCTACAGACGAACATATGGACATTGCTAAATCGTCTCAGACTTCATCACTAACCAAGAATATATACATATGTATATATTTTATGGGGTAAAATTCTTTTTGGAGGCTATCAAAACTGTATTTTGTCGGGGTCTGTCTGGCAAGGGCCGTGGAGGAGACATCTCACCTTTGCCATAAAACTTCAAAAATAAATGTTCGGAATAATTATCGTGCCTGTTCTGTAAATCACGTCGGATTGAAATCGCGTGAATTCAAAAATAAATCATGGCCCTGAAAACGTTCTTAAACTTAGATACGGAAGATTTCTTCTGGATATGATATTTGAAGCTATATACAACAGCAATATTAAAAAGTGTCTGGAAAAATATTTCTATCAGTGGAGATAATTTTCTAAAATCTCACGATTTCAAACCACGTGATTTACAGAACAGACCTGTATATGTAAAATTTATTATAATTGTTTTTATAGGGTCCTTTAGGGGGAAAGGGGGAGGAGGGGGTAGGGCAGAGAAGTACCAGGTTACGTCTCAGCTTCTTCATTAAGGCTTAACAATTTTATTTTTAAGGAATGCAGGCTTAAGTAAAACTAAAACAATTTGTTAAATTTTTACCTTATTTTTTCATATAACAACGCCCACTAAAGGGGGCGGGGTCGAACAATTATTATTTTTTTGATTTTATGGCTTCAAGTTTAATGCGTTGCACCTTCTTTAGCATAGAAATATATCATTTGATTACCAAAATTACAAAAAAATTTTAAAAATTATGTTGTTTTTTAGAGGATGGTTTAGTTCTTCTTAGGGGAACTTTTTTCCCTCTGGCCCGATTCAGCCCGTTTACGAACTTGACCTGTGATATCCTTCTAGATATATTTATACCAAATTTAAAGAGTCTAGCTCTTTTCGTTAGGACTGAATCGTTATTTCCACAGACGGATGGACGGACATGCTCAGATCGTCGTAGATTTCATCAGTGATCAAGAATATATATACTTTATGGGGTCTCAGATGGATATTTCGCTGCGTTACAAACGCAATGACAATGTGAAGATACCCTCCATATTCTCTTTTGGGGGGTATAAAAACCAGAAGAATTTTAATTAAATCTATTTCATATTTGAGGAAGAAACAAATTGGTATTAAAAATGTAACAAAATCAAAAATACAATTCCAGGGTTGGACATAAAAGTAACCTACTAAAACAAATTTTTCTTTTTCTTTATAAATTAGACATGTTTGATATAGTTTAAGGAAATTCATTGGTATTAGAAATCAGAAAAGCCAGGGGAAAAAACAGCCGCAGAGCTGGAAAGTTTCAATTTATTTTTG
Source organism: Linnaemya tessellans (assembly GCA_951800035.1). NCBI lineage: Eukaryota > Metazoa > Arthropoda > Insecta > Diptera > Tachinidae > Linnaemya > Linnaemya tessellans. The sequence continues at coordinate 98,816,067 of OX637533.1, read as the reverse complement.
AAGTATTAAAGGAACTAAATGAAACTAATTTATTTCTTTGGTAATCAAATATATTTTATATATTAGGAAGAAAGAAATTGGTGTTGGAAATCAGAAAGATTAAAAATATGGTTCCAGGTTTGGAATAAATGTATTTGTATACTCCAGACGTGCGTCACTGAAGGGTATATAAGATTCGAACTTGTTAAACTTTTTTAAATTTATTTTATTGATTGTTACAAATTTTATTTATTTATATGGAATATTTCGTTAGCAATTTGTTAATATTATCGGAAGTACGCAATAGGAAATTTGCGAGAATAGATAAATTATTTTCAAAATAAATATCGTTTTAACCACTGTGCAGTGTTAAGAAAGCCTTATATTTACTTATAATGGCAGGCAATTATGCGGTAGAGTATTTTATGTTTTTGTTTAGAAGTACAAAGTAAATATATACAATAATATTTAGATATTCCGATTTATTTATTTATTTATTTTACTTTGTTATTTCCGCTCGATTCTTTTGCACTTTTTCACAAAATATTTTCTCCTCTATAGTATAATTTATATACAGTTTGCCTTCAAACTTATTTGATTTCATTCCAAGGGAAAGGCGAGTAACGAGGATTGTGTGGGTGTGTGGGTGTGTGTGTGTACAATTCCCGAAACAACAATTCAATCAAATAATGCAGCAGATATTCTTTTTCAATGTTATTTATGTTCTTACAAGTTTTCTCTTTTCATTTCTGTATTTCAAATTGCTGTTTTCAAATTTATGCTGGAGATTGTATACTTTTTTTCTATTTATTTTTCATTTGTTGTTGGGTTTTTATCAAAAACTTTTGTTACTCTGTACGCTGCTGCTGTAGCTGTCGACTTTAGTTAGTTGTTCTATTCTACACCGGTCGTAAAAGTAAATTTACATTTATTGCCACCATTGACTGTTTCATTCAATAATCGATTTGAACTAAATTTGAACAAACCGAGTGCAGCAGTGATGTTCTCTTTGTATTAATTTAGTGTTTGTTCGAGTGCAATTTAGAAAGGTGTCGTCGTAGTGAGGCAAAAGAGTGAGGAAAAAGAGAAATACATATCGTAAAGTTGGCTTGCTGTGGGCGGTATATTTAGGGTAGATGTTCAAATTGAAGAAAAGTGCTGCATTTAATGCTGGCATTTAGCTTTTATTTTACAAGCCAAATTTACGTTGTACTCGTGCATATTCATGTTCAAGTGCTTTCCTTATAAAGTGGATTTTCAACTCGGCACAATAAAAATGCTAAAAACACAAAGTTATCATTAGAGTAGTCGGTTTATTCCAGTTTAAACTTATTCGAATAAAAGACGCATGACACTTCCTATTGCGAAAAAGAAAAAAAAAATTAAGATTTGTATTGCTGTTTCAATATAAATTCCTAGACGAAAATTCATGTTTTATTTACAAAAACATGCAGTTAATATTTTGTCTGCCTGTAAATTGTTATGATTGCTTTCATTTCTAGGCCAATTAATAATTGTTTGCTAACATGTTTCTTTCCCCCACAATATCTTTATCAAATAATAATAATAATAATAACATAAATAACAATAATGCAATCTTGTTATGTAGCGTAAACGCTTATTAAAAATTACGGAACTCTAATTAGGATTCATAAAATATTTTTCATATATATCGCAGGTACTTTTAAACGTTTTTAATGGTTTTATGTTCAAAAGATTGTATAACGATTATTTATAAGCCCATAAAAAATTAAAAGTACATATATTATTTTTGAGATATACAATAATGAAAGAAACACTCTTCAATAAAATCAGTGTTAAAGATAGGCAAAAAAGGCTTAAACAATTTTTTTTGTTCTTGTAAGTAACGTTGCTCTGCCTATATAATAATTCGAAATATTTTTTTATGTTAAAAAAATGCAAAAGTACACATTTAGTTCCTCTTTGAGTCGTATTAATATAATCAATAATTTCCAAAATATGTCTAAATAATTTCATTTAAAATTTAAACAAAATTTATAAAAGTTTTCCAATCGAAAATTCATTAAAAATGCTAAAAATATCAAAAACCCTGGCCAAACTTCTCGTATTCTATTTTTAATATAAATATGCCATACATTTTTGTGGTACACTTTTGAATAGCTTGTCGTCCAACAATATTTATAAAACGTATACGGTTTAAAAGGTATTTTTATGCAGATAAGCACAATATGAATATTTTATCTAAATTTCTAGCATAAAATATGAAAAATTGTAATATACAATATACATATTTGGATACTACAAACACATACTGCCTGGACAAAAATGGTTTTATGCATGAAAACAAATAAAATCGCATTTATTTTTTTCTTGAGGTACAATCTCTTACTTGTGAAAAAAACCGACTAATTATAATTGGGAAACCCTTTAGAATTTTTTATTAATAGATTTTTTAATATTACACTGCTTAGACTGAAATTAAATAACTTTTTACCCCTTTTTGTAATTGATAAACAAAATTCCATTGAAATTTGATCAAATTTCATTTAAAAACTCAATAAATATCAATTTGATATGAATGTACGTGGTCGTAAAGTCAAAGAAAATTAAAGAGTTTTAATAAAGAAACCATAATTAAAAGCGAAATATAAACTTTATAACAACAGCCTTTTTATTGAATAAACAAACATGAAACTGAAATTGTTTTTTAACATGAAACCACAACGGAATTAAAAGATTTCCTATAAAACTAACAGTTTTATTAAGCAAAGTTTTTGATGATTATTTGTTTTTTATTTAAATAAATCATAAACGTTTTCATAAATTTTAATCAGTGAGTCTTTTTTTCTTTCAAGACAAGTCATAATTGAAATTGCAAGCAAAAGGAAAAGCATCATTAAAAAAAAGTATCATAATTTTTTTTTTGGGCATTAAATTGAAATATAAAAAAAAATTATTTTCAATGCTAATTTGATGTAGTTTACAGGAAAATCATTTCAACCATTTTTTTAAGCCAATAACGGCCCTTTTCATAATCTAAGATTAAACATTAACGAGGACTTTAACGTCAAGTTTGGCATACAAACGTTGTCGTTAAAGTAAACGTTAAGTCTTAATCATACATTGTGAAAATGGCTGTAAGTGTAATTAATATGACCGGGTCGTCGCCTGAATGACAGCCGCAGTTAAAAAATATAATTCCCGTATTACATAAGACACATTTTTTTTATTTATGCTAAAACACCCAAATATCACAATAATTTTCTTTCTACAAGCCTAAATTGTTTAATTGCTTTGCAATTGTTTGAAAAATATTGAAATAAAACAAATAATAATCTTTCCAAGTCAACAACATTATTAGTCACATTTTTCGTTCACTTTAGTTTGTGCAAATTAGATTTTTCTTTAAAACAAATTTGACATTGATTTAATTGACTACAACAAAAATGAAAAGCATTAAATGTAAATATTTAACACAGTGTGCTCTGCTTTTGGGTGGCTGTTTATACGAGGTTGACTTGAGAAATATCGTTTATTTTTATAAAAAAAAAATCAAAAATCATTTAAATTCAAAAATAACATTAGCTAAGAAAATTTATTGCCATATTCATAAAAAATATTACTGTTTTGTAAAGGTTTTTTTTGTCAAGTAAAACTATGTTACACCTCATTAAGAATTGCATTGGTAAACAAATAAAAATTCGCTTCCAGAGTTGGAAAATCGAAATATTTTTGGTACCCACATAAATTCCAAATTTCGTGTTTTTAGTGAATTAAACCTATTTTATACTTCAGGAAAAATTAAATTGGTATTAAAAAATTAAAAATTCGGTTCCAGGGTTGGAAAATCGAAATTTTTTGTACATAAAAGCACCCACATAAATTCCAAATTTTATTTTTTTTTCTGTGAATTAAACCTACTTTATACTTCGTTAAGATTTAAATTGGTATTAAAAATTTTAAAAACTGAAAATTCGGTTCCAGGGTTGGAAAATCGAAATTTTTTTGTACATAAAAGCACCCACATAAATTCCAAATTTTTTTTTTTTCTGTGAATTAAACCTATTTTATACTTCGCTAAGAATTAAATTGGTATTCAAAATTTTAAAAATTAAAAATTCGGTTCCAGGGTTGGAAAATCGAAATTTTTTTGGTACATAAAAGCACCCACATAAGTATATTCCAAATTTGTTTTTTTAGTGAATTAAACCTATTTTATACTTCGCTAAGAATTAAATTGGTATTCAAAATTTTAAAAATTAAAAATTCGGTTCCAGGGTTCGAAAATCGAAATTTTTTTGGTACATAAAAGCACCCACATATATTCCAAATTTTTTTTTTCTGTGAATTAAACCTATTTTATACTTCGCTAAGAATTAAATTGGTATTAAAAATTTTAAAAACTGAAAATTTGGTTCCAGGGTTGGAAAATCGAAATTTGTTTGTACATAAAAGCACCCACATAAATTCCAAATTTTTTTTTCTGTGAATTAAACCTATTTTATACTTCGCTAAGAATTAAATTGGTATTCAAAATTTTAAAAATTAAAAATTCGGTTCCAGGGTTGGAAAATCGAAATTTTTTTGGTACATAAAAGCACCCACATATATTCCAAATTTTATTTTTTTTTTCTGTGAAACTTCAGGAAAAATTAAATTGGTATTAAAAATTTTAAAAATTAAAAATTCGGTTCCAGGGTTGGAAAATCGAAATTTTGTGTACATAAAAGTAGCCACATAAATTCCAATTTTTTTTTAGTGAATTAAACCTATTTTATACTTCGTTAAGAACTAAATTGGTATTAAAAATTTTAAAAATTAAAAATTCTGTTCCAGGGTTGGAAAATCAAAATTTTTTTTTGCTACATAAAAGCACCCACATAAATTCCATTTTTTTTTAGTGAATTAAACCTATTTTATACTTCGTTAAGAATTAAAATGGTATTAAAAATTAAAAATTCGGTTCCAGGGTTGGAAAATCAAAATTTTTTAGTACATAAAAGTAGCCATATAAGTCCCTAATTTTGGTTTTTTGTGAATGAAATCTTTTTTATACTGCGGGAAGAGTTAAATTGGTATTAAAAACCAAAAACATTAAAAAATCCAATTTCAGGGTTGGAATATCGACATATTTTTATTCATAAAAGTAACCATATAATTTGCTATTTTTGATTTTTATGATGAATTATACCTACTTTATATATCAGGAAGAAATAAATTGGACAATTGGAACTTTTTGGGGTACATGAAACGAGGTTTCTCTTTTTGTTTGTAAATTAAACATATGTAATGTTTTTGAAAGACGTTCAGAGGTATTAGAAATAAGAAGAGCCAAACATTTAGCTTCCTAGCCACAAAATTTAAACGTTTTCTCAAATATAAAAGCAACTGATAACATCATTTTTATTTTTTAATTAAAGCTACTTCCTGTTTCAGCAAGAAAGAAAGGAAGAAGAATTATATCTGTGAAGGGCATTTAAAATTCGGCACAGCACTTTTACCTGTTTAATTATTGATTTGTCCTCCTTTAGCCGAAATATAACATTTTATGAATCTATAAAAATTTGGGTTTCTTCTTAATATGCGCGTCTGATTAGAAAATTTAAATGCATTAAAAAACAGAAACTAAAAATCTAATAAAAATTGTTCAATTACATTTAAGTTTGAGAGTATTGTTGCGTAGACTACGAAGTCAAAGATTGCAGGTTTTATTCGGCACTCAGTCATGAATGTGGTATCTAGGTTTTCTGATCTGCTTTACTGCCTACAACAATCTTATGAGATGAACTGTCAAATAAGCACATGCATTTGTATTTGTGTATAAAAAGTCGCTATTGAAAATCTTTAGTCGTTTGTATATGTTTATTTTACAATTGTGACACAATTATTTTACAATTTAGTTCACTCTGCAAACAATTAAAAAAAACCCAGTAATTTTATCAAATTCCTTGGCAAATTAGAAACACTCTCACCACGGCTGCCAATAAATTATGAATTCTTATAAGAGTAGTATTCCCCTTGGCAAACATTAAGATTAAGATGAAGAAATCCCTTCTCTCATTCTGCCGAAGTTCTCTCAAATATTATGTCAGAGTTAATTGCAGTTGTGGACCCTATGTTCAGCGTTGCCAAATGTGCAGATTTATCTGCATTTGACAGTTTTTCTAAGCATTGAGCAGTTTTGCAGTTTTTTTCTTTAAAAACCAGTTTTTCTGTAATTTGTGCAGATTTTGCAGTTTTTACATTTTACTTTTTTACTCTTAATTTTGTTATTTTAATTCCAATTTCTGAAACCATACTTTTACCCCATTTGCTTAATATAACAGTGGCAAGGTTTACCTATACCTTTTTTATACGAGTATGTAATTATCACATACATCTTTTTGCACCCCTGACCACAAAGCAAGTTGAATTTTACCAAGGTGTATATTGCCTAACTTGCCTAACCTGATAAAACGTCAAACTTAGTTTTGTCGTTTAACGATTTTTGCAACTGTTAAGGTAGTTTCTACAATAAGTGTTCTATTTTTGTTGAAATGGTTGAACCTGTTAGATAGATATGCCTTGTGTTTTTCTATGTACATACAAACAAATTTAAATTTTTAATTATTGGTTTCAATATAAATATGAGAACGACATCGACTTGTCGAGATTCTGGAACAGGCAGTATTATATCTGAATAATAATGAACTCCTTTTGTTTATTTAAACTCTATGTACCTATATATTTTTTATTAAAATAAATTGCTTTGTTATATGTAGATGTATATCATATTTAATTTGTTGTGTTATATTTTTGTTTTAATAAAAAATATGAAAAAAACTATATATTTTTGTGAATATTTTATGTGCAATTTTTTAACGTGAAAACCAGTTTTTTTTCTAAAGTTGCAGTTTTTTTTGAAAAAGTTATGGCAACGCTGCCTATGTTATAACAACGTTCTCATAAAAAATCGTATAAGATTGAGATAACACTAATAATCCGCTCTGCGATTGAATTTGACGCTCTTATCTTACATAATCAGGCATGTTCCAGAAAAGTAAAAGTAAATGAAGTTAATTTTTTAAGTTTTTATTATTGATTTTATCCAAAATTGTTAGTTTTTTTGCTATAATTTCCGTATGCTTTTTAAATAATTTTTCATTTCTAACTGAAAAATGTAACAGCAAACTACTAGTTTTGCAGAAAATCAAAAATAAAAATTTAAAAAATTTAACTTCATTTACTTTTACTTTTCTGGAACATGCCTGAATATGTTAGATGTAGACCCTATGTAAGCGAGACGTGTTAGTTTAAAAAGGTGGCAGCATGATTGCAATTTGAGGTATTATACTTGTTATATCCATATATTGCATTAATTAATAAACAAATCATAAATAAAAAATTAATAATAAAAGATACGTGATATCTTGGGTAAATCCAACTTTATTATACACATAATGCCATGTTGGAAACTCTGTTCAACTTGATTTGACATATTTAAATAATTGGCAGCCCGGTTCAAGTTGTATTTTGACCGTTAAAATGTTATTTACGTCAAATTACATATAAACAAATTTTGGCTCGACAAATATATTTTGTGCAAAAAGTGATTAAATACAAGTTTATTTAATTTTTTCCTGCCTACACTCGTATCTTGCTGTTCTATGACGTACATAAGTTGTCTGTTTGACATTTTCACCGAAAATAAAGAACATGTTTTTGTATTTGGAAAATATTTGAAATAGTACATACTACAGCATTATTGTTGTTGATTGTTGTTGTAGGTAGAAAAGCAAAGCAACAGCAAAACAGACGACAACAACAACCTAGACTAATGCTAAAAAACCTTAAACACAATTTAACGTCAAAATCAGTCGAGTGTAAAATAAATAACAAATTCAACTACATATTATAGTTTTTTTTTTAATATTTAATTTTGTAACAATATTTAACACAATGACACAAACAATAGGCGAAAGGAAAAAAAAATATGCAAAATAGTAAAAAGGTGATTTGCAACAATACATACAAATTAGCTTCCGTCATATGCATCCGAAATTCGAGGTGCTATTAGAATGCTGGTCTGAATGTATCGGATTTTATTATATGTAATTAAAAATTTCTTTTAAATAAACTTTGTTTGGATTTGTAGGAGAGGCAACGCCTTCTTTTTAACTGCCTATCCTACGATGCTATTAGATATCGTTCTGTGGTACAATTTTATTTACAACAAATACAAAACTTTGGAATTTGATTTCTTTTAGATGTAATTGTGCTATAGAACGATATCTGATGACTTCATGGGAAAGGTAGAAGTCGCGAGATCGCTTTGGTTATTTTTAATCAAAATGGGGATTTATTTTGTCCATATAATCTTTGTTTTGTTTTTTTATAAAGGGTGTTTTTATAAGAGCTTGCTGATTTGAAATTTAAATAAAACACATGCCAAATTATGAAATGGCCAAAAAAACTTTTTATTTGGTAGATAATTTTTTGTCATTTAACATTTAAATATAATTTCGGGCATTCGGCCACCCCGACTATTTTGCATACAGGTCATTCTGGAGGTCCAATTTTCGACCACCTTTTTCAAAGATTTGAGGGCGTATTTCAGCAATGACACGTTGAATACTGGTTTCCAAAGCGTCAATCGTTGCTGGTTTATCCACGTACACCAATGATTTCAGGTATCCCCACAAAAAATAATCGAGTGGCGTCAAATCACACGAACGCGGAGGCCAATTCACCGGTCCATTTCTCGAAATAATGTGGTCGCTGAAATGTTCTTTCAATAAGTCCATTGTTTCGCCCGCAGTATGACAAGTGGCACCATCCTGTTGAAACCACATTTCGTTTACATCCATATCTTGAAGTTTTGGCACCAAAAATTCATTGATCATGATTCTGTATCGATTTCCATTCACGGCAACGCGTCGTCCATTCACGGTAACACGGCGTGTGGATTATCTTTGCTCCAAATACGGCAATTTTGCTTGTTGACATATCCATTCAACCAAAAGTGCGCCTCATCACTGAAGAGAATTTTGCGGTAAAAAAGCGGATAAACATTTTTAATTGAACACTGTTTTTGAAAATAAATTTCCACGATTTGGAAGCGTTGTTCTGGAGTTATCCTGTTCATGATGATTTGCCAAACAATACTGAGTAGAGACGTCACTTTAAACTGTCAAAACAGCTGTCAGACAAGAGAGTGATTCGAAAAACTTCATAAAAAAACACCCTTTATAAAATTAAAAAAAAAAATACTTTACAAAAAATAATATATATTCGCCCCTATTATGAATGGCGACGTCGACGTCACATCAATCCGACAGTAACAAATTATCCTTGTCCACAAGTTGTCGATAACAATTAATTACCTTTGACAAATTTCTTAGCATTCTCTAGGGCATATAATATCGATAGAACATGCCAATAGTAGTCACTTGCTGTCGTCAAAGAGTGTACAAGCGACAATTTTTTACTGTCATCTTGATACGGCGTCGATGTCGGCATTCATAATAGAGGCTATTATTACTTAAATTAAAAAAATAAAGGTAAAAAAATGAGAACAAACTATTAAAGAAAATATTACACTAAATCTACAGACTTCAACGATAATTTCATCATAAAGAGACCGATCGTCTTGGAGAGGTCCTTGAACCTTGAAACTTACTTTTGAAACTTTAACGTGTGTTTATTATAAACTGCTTTTTTATCTCGGACCAGCACTCAGGGGATGACATATGCAGTGCATAGCGCCGGAACTAGAAAGGAGGGAATAGTGTTGTAGCTATTTCAAGCTTTTTAGTTCGCCGGAAATTTTTTGCTACAGGACCAACGAAGGAGGGTGCTGCTGTTACTCTGCTTTTTAGTACATAATCGTGTCGGTCGCTTCCAATTATATTCAGTGCCTTCATCACTGAAACTGGTTGGCAACAACTAACACAACCACGCACTAATGCTGATCAGAAGAATTCAACACAATATTCATGACTCAGCGCGGGGTTGAACTCAGGACCCTCCGCTTCATTGTCCCGTGTTCTACTACCTCAGCCAAGAAAGCATTAGATCTCGAATCATTATGACTAGTTTTATTATAAATTAAACGTCTCCCTAAACGACTGCATTGTAGCGAATTTTTAAAGCGTTTTTGACCTTGAAATGTATACACAAATAATGGAAAAAAATTATGGAACCGCCAAAAGATCTTGTTATATCTTGGCAATAAATACGATTTGTATACTTTTTTTTATAAAATAAAATAAAGAAAATCAGTACTGATCCGTTCTGCTGGTTTGATTATTATTGAAAAATATTCTTCATATTCCAATCTTAATATAAATTAATAAAATAGAATTTGAACAAATTCATTTATTAATAAAATAATAAAAAATGGTTTGCAGTCTTGCAGATTCGAACTTAAGCCCGTCGATAAAATTAACAATTTACATAAGAAAGTTCGACTAATAAAAATTCATACATAATTTAAAATAAAATTGTTTTATCTTAAAATATTGTCGTGGTTTCACAGCCAGCACCGTTTTGGAAATAGTTAAATATTTTTAAGCAAATAATTATCATCCATTAAATATTGCTAATACCGAAAATACAAAAACAACAATATTGTTTAGCTAAAAAAGAAAAAGAAAAAAAAGTTAGCAACTGATTGTATGCAATTGTTTGCAATTTTGGCTCATTGAACAGACACAGAATACCACGCCTATTTGAAAAGTGCTTTGAACAGCTTAAAAAGTGTGTTTAACAAACGGGTTGCTTTAATTGTTTAAATGCATGGCTTTTAAATTCTTTTGAATTGCTACTGACATTTTAATTGAAGTGACCTCTTGACCTATGAACTTTTTGTCAATTCGAAAAAAGAAAACTAATACAAATTTAAATAAAGCTACAACGGAAACTTTGAGCTAGAAAAATTAAAAAAACTAAAGCATGCCACAGAAATATGTATGTGTGTTTGTGTACCTGGCCATAAATTACAATGGCTTTTATTCCTAAATGAAATTTAAATTTATAAAATAAAAATATCCCTCACATACACGCACACTTCCGTTTACTCGCTATATGTGCACGTTTGCTATTATTTTTTTTTAAACACCGTTTTTTTATTTGAACTTTTCATTGCTCTCATTTGTGGCTGCATATATTTTTTTTATCCCTAAATCCTAGTTTTTACTTTACAAGGTTCCAACTTCAGCAGGGTGTATAAAAATAAAATTTATTAATAATAAAGATGTATATTTGTATTTGTATTTGTATGTTGAAATACTTTACAAAGTAAATTTGCAAAGTATTTGGTGCACAGATGCCGACGGAGTGACTTAGACTATATGCCGGCGATGTTATTAACCCGTATTTTCTTCCGTTACTGTGACTGACTGTACACGACATATGCCTTCACATAGGAAGTAGCAACGTAGTTAACCACGGAATATTCCTCAGAAGAACTGTAAAACTATACAGTTATCTGAGGTGTTGAAATTAACTAGTGCGAGTGAGACGCAAAACTCTCGAAAGAGAGTAAACAATCAGTGGTCTGGCTGCACTTAAAAGATAATTGCCAACGAGGCTTGATGTTGACTGACTCAGAGCTGCTTTGCGACTGAAAGATGTATAAAATTTAAATAAGAATTGGGAATGTATTTTGTAAAATAATTCGCGGCAATAAGAATTGGCGTTGCCATATTTGTTAAGTTTGTGAGTTTGATCCCAAAAAATGTGCCATGGGAAATATTCACAATAGTAAATCACAAACCTTGGGAGTTTATTTTCTTTCATGGGGTAATTGGGTCATTATCTACACTTAGGACTAGTTTGGCGGCATTACTCTGTAATGTGATGCTAATGGGAAACTGAACGCATTTGTGTGCTATTTATATTGAAATGCGAAAACAATTCCTTTCGCATCGTATTACAGAATAACACACGACTTTTACGCCAAACGATACTTCTGCAGATAACGAGTATAATTGTTTCATTTCGCATTCTAAAAATTTGCCAATACAACGGGTGAATCAAGATTGGCCTTAACAGGGCACAAAGTCTTAAATAATAATAGAACAAAGTAATTTTACATTTAAAATAATTATAACACGTTTTAAATGCAATTTTCTAACACGAAATTTTCCATCTTTATGCGAAAAATGTTAGAAAATTCCAAAAGGAAAATGAAACCACTACAAAAAAAGCTAATACTCGTGCTCATTCATGCAGTTGGAGTACTACACACTTTGCAATGGAAAAAGAAAGAAAACAAAAAACACATAATAAATACACTTACAACAATGGAAATTACTTTTTAAGAAGCACTTCAAAGAAAAACTGCAAGAACAACTCAAATGCAAATACATACAAACGTAAATCTGACCAAACAGTATTCAGAATACTTTCAAAATAAAACCAACTTTACAATTAACCCCCACATGACCCCCAGGAATTGCAAAGATTTTATGATAACCTGATTGTGCCACGAAGCCAGCAAGTTGAGGGAATAGGATTTCGTTGCAATAAAAAGAATAAACGTTTTTTTTTTAATAATTTTGATGTTAAATTAAGATTAAAATTGGAAATTATATTTACGCACACTTATACATACAGAGTTAGTGATACTCTGTCAGGAGTAGTCAGAGAAACTTCCTAGGAACTCTGAAAATTCGAGATCTGGTGAAAGCTCGATTTTTTCAAAATGTGCTACAACCACAATAACTCGCCGATTTTTTTAAAGTTTTCAATTTTCTTAGCGTCCAGTTAAAAATAAATAAAATTAATGCATTCATTTTGCACGCTCGCTAAGAGCTGGTGAAGATTGCAGCCTCAATGGATTTGCTTCCATCCACTCGCGTTTATAGCAAAATGCTAAAAATATGTAATCGTATTTTTCTGATCTGCAAGCTAGCGATCAATCGAATGATTAACATTTTATATATTTCCTTCTATTATACTTTTCACTGACAGGCATATACATATTTCATTCTAGGGAGTGACTGGTACCAGTTTTATTATACCCTGCAAAAAAGAATTGGAGGGTATATTCACTTTGTCTTTCCGTTTGTAACGCAGCGAAATATCCATCTGAGACCCCATAAAGTATATATATTCTTGATCGGTGATGAAATCTAAGACGATCTGAGCATGTCCGTCCGTCCATCCGTCCGTCTGTGGAAATTATGATTCAGTCCAAACGAAAAGAGCCAGACTCTTGAAATTTGGTATAAATATAAATATCTTGAAGGATAACACACGTCAAGTTCCGAAATGGGCTGAATTGGGCCAGAGGGAAAAAAGTTCCCCTAAAGCTAAGATCACACTATCGGCGCAATGTACCGATTTTCGTCGGCTTACTGCAATAACGTCATAGGTGCTAAACCAAAATTGCATTATTTCTTAATTAATTCTGGAATAAGTCTATATGGCATTATTAAGAATGCAGTGTGGTGCAATTATTTCCTTATATTTCAATTAGTTGACAAATAAGGCAAATTTTGCTTATTAATTATAACTTTATTTCAGTGAGCCGACGAAAATCGGTACATTGCGCCGATAGTGTGATCTTAGCTTAAGAAGAACTAAACCAAACTCTAAAAAACAACATAATTTTTTAAGTTTTTATACCCTCCAAAAAAGAATTTGGAGGGTATATTCACTTTGTGATTCCGTTTGTAACGCATCGAAATATCCATCTCAGACCCCATAAAGTATATATATTCTTGATCAGTGATGAAATCTAAGACGAACTGAGCATGTCCGTCCGTCCGTCTGTGGAAATCACGATTCAGTCCAAACGAAAAGAGCTAGACTCTTGAAATTTGGCATAAATATATTTTAAAACTTAGAGCAGGTTAAGTTCGAAGATGGGCTAAATCGGGCAAGAGGGAAAAAAGTTCCCCTAAGAAGAACTAAACCAACCCAGAAAAAACAACATAATTTTTATAGTTTTTTGGTCATTTTGTTAAGCAAATGATATATTTTTATGTCAAATACGGTCCAACGCCTTAAACTTGGAGCCATTAAATAAAATAAAAATATTTGTTGACCCCGCCCACTTCAGTGGGCGTTATTATAGGCAAAAATAGCATAAAAATTTAACAAATTGTTTTACTTAAGCCTGCATTCCTTGAAAATAACATTTTTAAGCTTTAATGACGAGTCTAAGACGTAACCTGGTACTCCTCTGCCCTACCCCCTCCTCCCCCTTTGCCCTTAAATGGCCCTATAAAGATATAAAAATTAAAAGTAAATTTTACATTTAATTATTCGAAACATTTATTTCTAGAGTTTTATGGCAAAGGTGAAATGTCTCCCCCACGGCCCTTGCCAGAGAGACCCCGACAAAATACAGTTTTAATACCCTCCAAAAAGACCGATAAAGTATTTATATTCTTGATCACTGATAAAGTCCAAGACGATCTAGCAATGCCCATACGTTCGTCTGTGGAAAACAAGATATAGTCTATTTTTGCAGCCCACCCCCTTTAGTGGGCGTTGACGTACGATATTATATGCAAAAATAGTGAACAATTTGTATTCCTTAAGCCTATAAGAACCTGAGATGCTCTCTGATCTTGCTGAGTTGAAACGTCTCTCCCACGGCCCTTCCCGGAATGACTCTGTCAAAATAGAGATTTAAAATTGGGAACTCTGTCCCACCAAGTTAAACGTTTTAAATTTACTCACTACATATTTGCAGGGTATTTGAGATTCGACCCGGTCGAATATAACGTTTTTACTTGTTTTTATTCTTTATTGTACCCTATTTAACATATTTTTCTATTTAAATTTCATTGCATTTTGACATTTAGAGGTTAACTATTTTGTGAAATGAAATAAAATCGTATGCAAGCAGACATAAAAATATACACAAACTATTAACAAACAAAAAAAAAATATATATACATATATAAATAAGTAAAAAAAGGTGCATATTAAAACATTTTTGCTAAACATGCAAATTTTCATAAAGAACAAAAAGAATAAAGACGGTATGTAAGGGTATATACATATATACATATATATGCATGTACATAAGCAATTATGTACGTATGCATATGCATGCATATGTACATATGAATGTGGGCTTCTACATAAAAAGTGTGCCTTATTCTTGTATTTGTTCAAACGTTGTTTTGTGCCTTTTCAAATCTTTGCAATACGAAAGGCTCTACTTTTACACTCACGTACATCACTCACTTTCTTTACAAAAAAATAAAATACAAGCAAAAGAAATAAAAAAATATGCAAAAATGTGAGGAAAATTGTAAAAAAGTCTACAATAGTAATTGCTGCTATAGGAAAAGTAACACCAGAGATTTTAATCTTTTGTAATGGCAGTTTGGTCTTCTCATCAGTATCGAAATACTGTGACAGACCTGCCGTGAAAACTGAGTTTCCTCGATAACCTAACCCAAATTTTATTAAAAAAATGTATGTAATTTTTAAAATTAGAATTGTTTTTATTGTTACATTTACATTTTAAGCATTCTGTTGTACGTACGAAATTTTTAAATGAATTTTCTTGCCTTAAGCATTAAACAGATTCAAGACAGCAGGCTACCGACTGCAACCTGTCAAAAATAGAATACATGTGTTTATATGGGAGTGAATATTTTTACGACTACACGACAGGTTGTTGTCCGTGCTACTTTTGTGGTTGTAGTCAAATTAAATTAATTTCTATGTAGTAAGTATTTTAACGAACATTTATATTGCTATATTAATTTGAATTAAGATTCATTGGCTAAAATTCAATTTAATCGCCCCTATTATGAATGGCGACGTCGACGTCACAACAACTCAACAGTAAACAATTATCACTTTTCTGCAAGTTGTCGATAACAATTAATGACTCTTGACAATTTCTTGGAATTCTCTAGGGCATATAATATAGATAGAACATGTCAATAGTAGCCATTTGCTGTCGAAAACAACTGGACAAGCGACAATTTTTTACCGCCGTCTTGATACGGCGTCGATGTCGTCATTCATAATAGAGGCGAATATAAACTAATTTCTATTTCCATAGGCGACAATAACCAGATTAGTGCTGCCAATACAATGAAAAGTCTTAAATAAATAAACGTCAAGATTATGAAAATTGTTGAAAATAAAAAGTGCATAAGGAAATAGGTCTTTCAAAATTAAGAAAGAATGTGTTATAAAATGTTTAAATTTTGTATCTGACTTATCAAGTAAAAATTCCATTACTTCAAAAAGTAGCCGATGCAACGATACTTAATCCCTAACTTGTTAAATTAACCCACACATTTTTATCCTTATTGGCTCTCAGCGAAATGTTATATATTTTAATTACAACATGAACAAGTTTTTAATAATTTTTTATACTTAAAAGCCAATCAAGTATATTTCTGAAATACCTTCAGTTGCATTAACAAGTTGTAAAAGTCACAACCCTGGCACGAGGATGTCGTTAGTACTTAAGGGTGTTTGAGACACTTTTATAACACATACTCCCATTTTTAAAAAGGGCGAGTTGTGTTGATGGTTGATTGTTTGTTTGGTTGGTGCGTTCGTTCGTTGGTTGGTGTATTGTGCAAATAATGATGCACAAGTGCTCATGCAATTGTGCAATTTTGTATGTGTATTTTTGTAAAAGCTATGAACTGCTGTTTGTTGCCACCTTGACCTAATAATAAATACAATTGTACATACAACATCAGCACCTATTACTACAGCAACTAGCACTGTTTCACACATACTCGTACATACACGTGCTGGTGTTTGACACTTTTTCAAAATATGCAACACTTGCATTTTGCCAGCAAGTTGCTCGAATAATATGAAGCGGCAGGCCAGAAGAAAAGGGAGTAGATGGTTTCTTAACCAAAAATGTATTTATTTGTAATTGTGGTCATTTAGACGCCAGTAGATAAGAAATTCTTAACTCTTTGTTGCTGCTTTAAGCAGTTCTTACTGAAGTGTAAGAGTGGTATTAATGCTTTTAGTTGAAAAACGCTTGTCACGAAATATCAGCTGTTAAAATATCAACACTGTATTAATTTTGCATAAGAAATACGTCAACTACTGAAATTGTTTCCTACGACTTGAAAATGCATTTTACATATTTTCAATATCCTTTCAATATGTTCATTAAGGATTATCTTATCACCTTCACTAGTGCTGCACAGTGGGTGATTTTGAAAAAAAAGATGAATACGAGTTATTATTATATTTTTTTACAACAATACCAGCTTGGTTTTATTTCGTCATTTAAGGAACGGCAGTTTTTCAAAACAGCCCAAATTTTTTCTGCAAATATCAAGTTTAAGTGATGTTTTTTTTAAAACTCAAGGCTACTATGAAAAATTGTTCACAAAATAATGAGTGTCTTAGTAATAGTACGTTTCGTGATTTCGCCCAAATCATTTCATTTGCCCCAATTAACTCACTTGCGACATGATTTCCTATATATTTTCCAAATGACTTAATTTGCTTCAAATTATTTCGAAATTTGTGTGTGCAACACTGACCGACTGCTATTCTTATAAATTCAATCTTGGGACATCCATTATTGGTGAGTTACAGTTTCAACAAAGTGACATTTAAGTACGAATAAAATTATATTTTGCATTTTTATAGATTTAATTTTTTTATTTTACCATTTCAAGTTAATATTGAACAAAATTTTTGCTGTTTTCTTATGTTAAAAATAAAACAAAAATAATACAAAAGTCAAATTGATTTCGGAAATTCGAACACAAAGTTAAGGCAGAATTAGTTTGTGCGTGCTGTTCTGTTCTGAATCAGCTGTTTTGTTTCTGTTCAATTGAAAATCTGTATGTGCGGTTTGTTGTTTCTTTTTCGTTCTGTGCTGTTGCGGACAAATCTGTAGAAAATAGAATTCGACGTTAAGTGACAGCTAACAGTGCGTATGTATTAGTTTTTTGTGGTATCAAATATTACACATTTTTTGTTGAAAGTTTTTTTTGTTTTAATTCAAAATTTTTCAAGTTTGTACACACAATATATTCATTTTTGAACTATTAATTTATTTCACAATTTTTCACAAAATTATTTATTTTCACAATTTCAATTTATTTGTTTGCTTTTAAAAACAGCTGATTTCATTAACAGAACAAGTAATTACAAAATATTTTCTACAGAACTTCACAGCACAGAACAGCAACAGAAAGTAAAAACTAATGAAGCCTTTACTTAGAACTTCCATTATGTTCGACATAATTTCCTCAAATCAACTTATTTGCTCACAGTGGAAACGTACTGTAAGAATGCACTTTTTTTATTGGATTGTAAAGAACACATGTTCCCATGAATAATATATCCGTCAAATGGGCCCTACTCTGCTGATTATAGGAAATTAGGCTTTTAGTGAATATTCAATACTATTCACAGAGATATGACTGTAACCACAGGCATTCAGATAGATATGCATGCGTTTTATTGCTTTCGAAAATTTAGCATTGACTTCACATATTGCTGGCTGGTTTATTTGCTAAAGCACTCCATTTTCAATAATCGGAATAATCATGTGCCACAGTTGTCAAATTTCAGAGTTGCCACTTGCATAAACAAAAAATTAACACTAACTGCCTGTCCCACGATGTCACTAGATATCGTTCTGTCGAAAAAAATTTTTGAAAACAAAATTTTTCTTTTCTAATTATTCGACCTCTTTTTTAAATAATTTTAAGTATTTTTTTAAACTTTAGGTCTATATTTTATATAGACCTTGTAATTTAATTTTCTTATTTCGTTAACCATTCGTTAACTTCTTCATGAAATGTTATGTTTTGTTTTTTATAAATTTTATTTATTATGCAATTTTTTATTTGACACATTGTTGTCACAATATGTACTATTATATATAAATGAAATTTATTTGTTGGTGGTTAAGCAATGTCTATATGTATTCATTTGGTAAAGCACCAATGAAATGCATATAGACATTGCTTAACCACCAACAAATAAATTTCATTTATATATAATTTTATTTATTTTTATTATAAGTAGTCGTAATATTTTTAAGCTGAAGGTCTCTTTATTTTTGTGTAAAATATATTAATTTTTAATATTTCGTGAACTTCTTCAGGACTTCTTGTGACTTCTTCAGGAAATTAATTATTTTATTTGATGTGAAAAAATTTTGAAATATTGAAAATTAACATATTTTACATAAAAATAAAGAGACCTTAAGCTTAAAAATATTACTGCCTTATTCATAAAAAATATTTCTGTTTTATAAAGGGTTTATAAAACAAATTTTGTATGGAAATCTGTTTTATAAACTTTTTATAAGTCAATAAATTTTTTTATGAATAAGGCCCTTAGACTATAATAATAATTAAAAAGAGGTCAAGAAACCAGAATAACTATTATTTTTTTTTTGCTTACCATTTATAACACAAAAATTGTTTATTGAAAAAGAACAAAATATAAGATTTCCTGCAGAAGTATTGAAAAGAGACAATTGAATTTCAATAAATATATAAAATATAGACCAAAGACTATAGATTTAAAAATTTATAAATTTATAGTCTTTGTATAAACTTAAAGCTTAAAAGTTATATATTTAAATTATTTAAAATGAAAACCACATGGTTGAATCGGTTTTTGTTTTAAATGTAGAAGAAGAAACTGAAGTTATTGACTTTTAAGGAAACCGAACTACAAAAACAAAAGTTTATTAGTTTAAATTTCTTTAGTATTTTCCTGGCTCTTTTTATGTGACAACCAGTCGCCTTTATTTTTACAACAAAACTGTACTAAAGTTAAATTAATTATACAATTACATATGTACTTGTTGTGCTACTTTCTTTTAGTAAATTCTTACTTTTTACTGTTACCTCCATAACATTTCTGTACCATATGTTTAAAACACTTGAATATGTGTGTGTGTGTGCACAC
This sequence comes from Linnaemya tessellans, assembly GCA_951800035.1. NCBI lineage: Eukaryota > Metazoa > Arthropoda > Insecta > Diptera > Tachinidae > Linnaemya > Linnaemya tessellans. Next base: position 98,796,228 of record OX637533.1, on the reverse strand, counting down.
ATATGATTGTTTACTATAAGATCTCTAGCTGTTTTAATTAAAATCGTTCTCTTATCAGTTTAATTGAAATACTAAATACAATTAAAAAAACATTAATTCACTTGATTGAAAAAAATAATAATAAAGAATTAAAATAAATAAAAACTTATATACAAACAAATCATTTGAAAGTATTAGAAATAAGAATTCAATACAACTTTAGACGAATTAACACATGCAGTGTGCAAATAAAGAAATAGTCAAATTAAATTAATAATTTTTTTTTTGTGTGAACCAATGAAATGCAGGATGGATGTACTGGAGCACATAACAAACAAAAAGCACTGAAAAATAAAATCAATAAAATAAAACAATAATATAAAACAAATTTATAAAAATTATATTTGTTGTATAAGCAACCTTCAGCACTATCTCAAAACTCAACACTTAATATTTTTTGCCAATTTAACAATTGACCCTAATAAAAGAAAAAAAGTTTTAAAATTATAAAAAGTGTAGAAAATAAGAGGAAATCATAATATATTCAAATATGCAACGTCTAATCAAAAGTAAAATGAATTTTTATTTTTCTCAAAAAAAAATCAATTTATATTTTGCGCCCTGCAAAGAACTTTCAATCTCAGATGCAATACACTTGTGCCAATTTCGGTCCATCTCTGGAAGCAGTTGAGGGGGCAAACTACGGCACTCGATATCGATCGAAATTCGTATTTAAATTGCATTGAAATTCCGATCGATATCTTCTGCCAGAAAATTTTATAAATTTTTTCTAAAATGCCAATCTTCATTCATTCCGATTTGCAAATGAAAAGAATGTAACTTTTTTTTTTCAAATTGCATATATTTTATTAAAATAAATAGAAAACCTATTTAATTTACTTTTATTTCACAAATTTTTCGACCTTTTTTTATTATTAATAAATAATGTTTATTGCTTAAGTCAATTATTTTTATAAAAAACTTTGTTTATTGCGATATTTAGCCATTTTTTTGTGTAGCTTCTTCAGGGATATACATATAAAATTGTGTAATTTCCCTGCAGGAGATCGAACTAGTATCAAATTAGTATTGCACTAGTACAAAAATCACCAGTACTAGTTCCCAACTGTGATCTTTCCTACACCATGTTAATGCTCAAATTAACATTGAGTGTGTTTGGAAAATTACTAGTACAATTGGTACTGGATGGAAACTAGGGGGATACTAGTACTATTAGTACTAGTTGAGTACTAGTATAATTTCTTCTAGTCGGATACTAGTACAATCGGTTCTGCATTAAGAACTGGTTTATATATTAAAAAAATCCATAAATTTATTGGTTTTTTTAAACCCAATGAAATTTGTTAAGTCTTTGTCTTCACAAGCAATTTATGATTCATCAATTCTTGGTTTATAAGAGGAAATGGAGAGCTCCTTCAGGGCACCCTTAATCCACTAGCACCTTGTACAACTTGAGTTACGTTTGGTACTCCACCATATGCCTAACACTAATGAACATACAATACATATATCAGTTTTTATTATTTTAAAAAAGATCGCTGATTTTACATATGAACATAAATATTAACAACAAAAAAACACGTTTAAAAATCTTTAAATTTAGCTTTTAAATTTATTTATTTTTTAAAATGTCACTTTTCTAACACAAAAGAAAACTGCGGCTTACTTAAATAAATGATCGAATAAATAAACTGATATGCAGGTCGCAAAGTCTTCTAATACTATTCTTTGTTTCAAATTTGAATTTGTTTAAAAATTTTAAGAATTAAAAAGAAAATAAATGAAAATGCGAATTAGCAATTCGCTTCAAAACATTATCAAAAAGTAAATTCTACAAGTCAAATCAAATCTATAAATGAACTACTTGAAGTACTAGTACTTTTCTGTATATGTTCAATCACCTTTTGAACTAGTGCTTGCTATACTAGTCATCGTATCAGTAGCTTAAAGAGAATTAACGCTTTTCCTCCTGCAGGGTTGATATAAAATCTTTTTTTTTTTTTTAATTCAACACATACAAACAAAAATTATTTGCAACAAAAATTTTCAATACACAAATACAAAAAAAAAAATATTATGAAAAAATTAAGCCACACAAAAAGTGGCGAAATATCGGAATAAACAAAGTTTTTATTTAAAAAATAATTGACCTCTTGCTTAAATAAACAAATTTTATTAACATTCAATTTAATTTATTCATCATATTAATGAGTCTTTATTTTGAGTATAAATTCATCATGAGTTCACTCCATTATGTTTTTCCGGCTCGAACTCGCGATTTACAGAACGCCTCCTTTGCGAGTTCAATTCCAAAATCGCAAATGCGTATGCGAGATGACAGTGCGTCGTTAAAAGCGACAAATTGAACCCAAATTAAGTACTTTACATCGTGTGGACCTTTGCTGCTTATGGGAGTAGGAGGAAGAAATTTTGTAGGTCAAACATTTCAGGTTCTTTTGTCAAATTGCGAGATGCGCACGTTTTTATTTTATTCACCATTAATTGACTGAATCGGCTGTTTGAGTACCTGGAAAATATAATTGTAACAAAAATCTTTCGAAATTCATAGACAATGCAAATTATTTCAAAAGCATTTAAACCAATTAAACGAAACTAAACTAGCCATTAATAAATAGTAGGAATACTCATTAAAGTTTATTAATTATTTTTAAATGCAAACAATTCACTTGCTTGAATAAATAAAATAAGTAATAAAAAATTCAAGTGAGATAAATAAATAATTATTTAAAAACTAATTACAATTTGTATTTAAAATAGAACTAAAGGCGGCCGCAAAAAGTTTTAATATAAAATAGCAACATTAACCACAAAAAAAAGAATAATAATAACACGCTGAAATCAATAAAAATTGGGAATCAAACAGAAATCCGCAAAATAGTTTGCGAGACGTTGGCTTTGATGATTGAATTCAGTTTGAATAAATTTAAACAAGAGTCAAGCATCAAATGCCGAATAAAACTAAAATTCTAGAAAAAAAAATCTTATAGTTTTGGATTTTGTATATAAAAAATATATAATTTATAGTTGTGGAAATACACATATTTACTTGTTTCATTTCGCAACGCAAAAGGCAGGAACGGCCTCTTGCAACCCACTCACAAAATCTTTCTTTGTTTTACTACGTTTTTAGTACCGGCATAAAAGGTGTTTAACATTTTCTTAAAATGGACAAGTAAAAACGCTTTATTCGACCGGGTCGAATCTTAAATACCCTCCAAATATTTGGAAAATTAATTTAAAATGTTTAACTTGATGGGGCAGAGTTCCTTTAAGACATCTCTGTGCCTAACTTTAAATCCCTATTTTGACGGAGTCATTCCGGGAAGGGCCGATGGGGAGACGTTTCACCTCTGCAAGAGCAGAGAACATTTCAGCTTCTTTTAGGCTTAAGGAATACAAATTGTTCGATATTTACACTACTTTTGCATATTATACCGTACATCAACTCCCACTAAAGGGGGCGGGGTCCAAAAATAGACTATATCATGTTTTCCACAGACGAACGTATGGGCATTGCTACATCGTCTTAGACTTCATCACTGATCAAGAATATATATACTTTATGGGGTCCAATTGTTTTTGGGCGGGTATTAAAACTGTATTTTGTCGGGGCCTCCCTGGCAAGGTGCGTGGGGCAGACATTTCACCTTTGCCATAAAATTCTAAACATAAATGTTTGGGATAATTAAGTGTAAAATTTATTTTTAATTTATTTTTTGATGGGGTCATTTAGGTGACAAAGAGGGGAGGAGGGGTAGGGCAGAAGAGTACCAGGTCTCAGAATGTTGTTTCTAAGGAATGAAGTCTTAAGTAAAACGATTTGTTAAATTTTTTAACTATTTTTGCATATAGTAACGCCCACTAAAGGGGGCGGGGTCTAAAAATTGATTTTTTTTAGTTTTATGACTCCAAGTTTAACGCGTTTTACCTTCCTTGACATAAAAATATATCATTTGCTTAACAAAATTACAAAAAAAAAAACTTTAAAAATTATATTGTTTTTCAGAGGTTGATTTAGTTCTTCTTAGGGGAACTTTTTTCCCTCTGGCCCGATTCAGCCCGTTTACGAACTTGACCTGTGCTATCCTTCAAGATATATTTATACCAAATTTCAAGAGTCTTCGTTTGGACTGAATCGTGATTTCCACAGCCGGACGGACGGAAGGACATGCTTAGATCGTCCTAGATTTCATCGCTGATCAAGAATACAAACGTTACAAACGGAATGACAAAGTGAATATACCCTCCAATTCTCTTTTGGAGTGTACAAAAATAGCACTCGTTGTAAAGTAGAATCTCTTTACAGTTTTATTCGTTTGCTGAGTGTTGCTGGAAGCTTAAACTTCCGTGTGGTGTGTTTCTATAGTGACAAATTGTAATTAAAAAAAAAATCGAGTACAACTTTTTGCTTTCGGAACCTACAAAACGTTTAATTGAATGACATGGCATTCCTATTTGGTAACCGCTAGCGTCATATGATAGATTTTTTAATGTTCTTTTCTATTTGCATTTCAACAAGAAAAACTGAACTTGTATTGAAAAGAGAAATCATGCAGACTTTTGAAAGATTGATATTTGAATCAGAAATCAGTGCCGTGTAAGAGGAGTTATAGTAAAAAATTATTTTGGTTCGTAAAAAAAACATAATTTCTAGATAATCTATAGATTATAGATATAGAATATATTGTTTCAGTTTTGAAACTTTCACAAAGGAATACAAATTTCAAATAATAAAAGTAAAAAGCATGAAAAGAAAATTTGGGAAAATTATGAAGTATAATATTTAAAACGATTTACAGCCATTTTCACAATGTATGATTAAGACTTAACGTTTACTTTAACGACAACTTTTGTATGCCAAACTTGACGTTAAAGTCCACGTTAATTTTTAATCGTACATTATGACAAGGGTCGTTAATCGGTTACATGTCATTATCCATGGGCGTTATAAAAAAAAACAAAATAAAATAAAGCAATTTTGGTTTAATATTTGAAAAAAGAAAATATTTAAAAGATATATTTTCTATAAATTTTTTTTTATATTTTTAATAGCTTTCCATAACTGCCGTCATTTATGAAAATAAAAAAAACTTAGTAAATAAGCAACAAAATAAATTATAATAGCAACATTGTGTTAATGCCATTAAAAAAAGCGTTAGATTTTTATAAAGTATTTTATTATAAAAAGGTGGGCGTTTATACTCGTAAATAAAAATGTTGCTAAACAAAATGTATTAAATGAGAAAGAAAAAAAACAACTCTTACTAATCATGAAAGCTTCAAAAGTGCTAAAAATGTAATTGTATTAGACAACTAATGAATAATTTAAACATAAACTTTGTTTGTTACACAAGAAAAATTGCATCATTAGCCAATTTATAATTCAAATACATGGGAGTAAATTAATATAGAAATAAAAAAATATAAAAGTAAAAAAAAAATATTTAGCAATTGTTCACGATCGTTCGGGGGTGGCTTTTGATGCCATTTAGGACTAATTTAATTAATAATAATGGAGTGGAACTCTTTTCGAATGTCTTAGTCTAAAATTTTAAACGTCGAATTCATAAAGAAATAGTTTGTGTTTATAACCTTTCTATTTGACAAATTTTTGAAAAGAAATTGTCAAATAAGCATTTTGTAAAAATAAATGATATAATTCAAAGAAAAAAGCTCATATAAAATTGAATTAAGATTTTTATAGGCTAATTGTTCGAAATTTTTTGTTTTAAATTCAGGAAAACATGATAAATATTCCAAGGCACAAAGGAAAGTCAACATCAGTTTTTAGTTATTCAACTTACACAGCAGAGCAGAACAACTGTTTTCGAAAACCGCAACGCTTAGTTCATGCTTATTAAGCACTTATTTGACGCATGCATATGTGTCTATGCAAAAATTCCCAAATAAAGCTTTAATAAACACGAAATATTTTTATGAATAAAACAGAAAATATTTTTTATGAGTTGGGCCTTAAACTCTGTAGCTTATTCTAGAAAATATGTCAAGCTTTTTAGCGTCTAAAAACGTGAGAGTTAAAAACAACATTTTAACTGATTATTAAATATTTTTGCATCACACTAGCATTAACATTTTTTTAATAGCGGAAATCACCCTTTGTAGGACACGGCCCTTGCAAGTCTTGCAGGTCTTGTAAGTCTAGGATATATGCTATAATCTGCAAGACCAAAACAACAAATTACATGAAATTGACATTTCGTATACTTGTGCATATATGCAAAAGTAAAAATCATTGCAGAAAATGTTTGCAATGCTGCAACAGCTTTTCAAAATTTTTTTCAGGAGAGGTGAATATAATAAATAATACTAGAAAAAAATTATTTTCATAATAATACATAGTTTGCTTTTTGTTGTTGTTTATCACTCCTAAAAAATATTTAAAAATGTAGATAGGTCCTTTTGCATTTTATATGACGATATGTAATTTGAATTTTACATTTAATTTAAGTTTTTGAACTTTTTTGTTCATTTTTTGTTTCTTTTAATTCATTTGTTACTTTTTTAACTAATTTTTAATAAAAATACTGAATGTCTTTTCAATTCATATTTTCTACTTTTAAACTATTAAAAAAAAGACACTCATGCTTCGTAGCGGAAAATCATAGTATATACATATGATATGTTTGCAGATATGCTACGAAGAGTGATTTCCGCTAATGTTATTTTTTGCAATTCGTTTTCGTAATCTTCTTTGTTGTTTAACGATCAATTGTTTGTGTGCTGTAGACATAGAATTTGTATATGCAAAGTGCAAAAGAATTAAAGTGAAGAAATTGACAAAAAAAAAAAAAAATAGATGTTTATTTTAAAACTCTTAAGAAATAAAGAAATGTATTAAAAAATTATTAACTTCTATTTTTATATAGAAAAGACGGCAAAAATGTTATTTAGAATCTCCGCCATCGCGACTATTGTGAATAAGTTATTTGCCATTCCCAACAAATAGGTATCGCAAATAATTTCTATTGTGAATTGTTTGAAAGAAATGGTTTCTATTGTGAACTATTTGCCAATAACATATAACTAATTTTAAATAAACGGAAAAGCTATAGATTTTGAAGAAATGAATAGCGTTTTGTGGTGTAGGAATTAGAGAAGCAATTCAGACAGAGATTGCAGCGACGTTAACTAAACGTCGAGACTGAAGCAAATATAATACAGATTTAAGTGCGCTTGCCTCTAAACCAATTGCTCTTTAAATATTTCATTTTTATTATAAGTTGTATAAAGATGGATTTCTCTCCGATACTTGCTGAATGTGTTAGAGGCAAATTTTACCATAGAGATTTTTGGTGGAGGACAACTAACAAAATGGTAGCGAGTAGACAAATCGGTGTCGGTTTGGTACACCCCATATTCAGTGAAGGATTTCGTGACCCCAGCAGATTATGTAGGCATCTCTTGGCGAAAAGAAGGAGATTTTGAAATTAAAAAGAGCAACAAAAAAACAAATGAATTTTTGGAGCGAAATTTTGCTTTTAAACTTTTTTTGTGGTACACTTTTAAGTATCTTATCGATCTCCAATATTGATGAAACGTACATGGTTTAAGCGGTGTTTTTGTATAATTATGCACAATATTCATATTTCTCAATAAAAAAAGAGGCATAAAAAGATGTAAGTTGCTTGAAACAACAACAAAATCTATCTATTTATTTTTTTGTGTTGTGAAGAAAAACACAAAGTACACAAATAAAAAACGTTTCGAAAAAATAATTAGAAATGCATGCATGTAAAGATTTATTTTAACTGTAAATGTCAAGTTTTCGAATTTGGAAAGTCCAAATTTGGGGTGCTGTTGGCTGAAGTAGTAGAACACGAGACTATGAAGCGGAGGGTCGTGAGTTCGAGCCCGCGGTGAGTCATGAAATATTGTGTGGAATTCTTCTGAACAGCATTAGTGCGTGGTTGTGTTAGTTGTTGCCAGCCTGTTTCAGTGATGAAGGCATGGTCACTGTCCACTGAACATAATTGGCAGCGACTGGCACTATCATGTACTAAAAGCAGAGTAACAGCACCCACCTTCGTCGTCCCTGTAGCAAAAATTAACCGCGAAGTAAAAGGTTAAAATAGCTACAAAACAACTGTCTATCTTCTCATCTTTCCTAATCTGTCCCCTCACTACTATACCCTCGTTTTCATTTCCGGCGCAATGCATTGCATATATAGGGGTCATCCCCTGAGTGCTGGTCCAAGATAAAAAAAATTTTTTTTGAGTGTTTGACAGTTAGATTTTTAAATTAACAGTTTGTTTTTTAAATTATATAATGTTTTCTTTGCCAATAATTTTTAATGGTTTATTATATATATGTAATTCAAATAGCCATAAACTCAGATACTATATTAAAAAAAGTAAAAGTTCATTTTTCTTTATTTCGTTGCAGATTTTTCTTAAAAAATTTAAATGCTCAACAAATATTGGATTTCAAATTGAATGAAAAGAATCTCAATTGGATTTGCAGGCTTTCGAGATAAAACGAGCACAAAATTTAATAACGACAACAACAAACTGTTGAAACTATTCTTGCCAACAACAACAAAAAAGAAAAACGAAAAATTTCCTCCTCGTCTAATTTTGTTGCAGTGAAATTTTGAGAGGCCTTAATCGTTTGTTCCTTCCTGTTAAATTGCTGTTTGGCGTATAAAAGTCGGTCACGTATTGGGTGCCAAAAAAAAAACTGTACACAGAGATCAATCAAAAGTAAAGAGGAGAAAAAAGACATTTTGCAACATTGTTGTTTTATGCTCTGACAGAAGCAATAATAGCTGCTGGGGCTGTTTATTCCGCCATCATTGAAAAACACACGCATTTGCGACAATTGTAAACGGCAGCATAAGTTTCAAAGAGGCCCAAGGACAAGGAGGAGGAGGACGCACGCATTTATGTTCTTAGATAATTGGAATCTTTCAACACACAAAATTGCCATACATGTGATAGAAACTGAATAAATCCTAGTTTTATTGACTGGTTTATTTATTTAATTTATATTTTTTGGTGTTAAACATTTTGACTTGTAAAATAAAAATTCATACGCTTTGTTGCTGTTACTATTGTTGTTGCTGTAATTGTTACGCGATTTATCATTGAAAACCAGCCCGCCTCAAAATGCTGGATGATGACCACAATGATTTGCTGGCTGCGGCTTCCGAAATACAACACAGTAAGTGCATTTCTAGTGATTATTATTAATTTTTTCTGTTGGTGTTGTAATATTTTCTTAAATCAGCTTTTAACTTAATAATAATTATATTAAACACTTGATTGAATTTGTTTGAATGAGTGTAGAGGAGACACGAGGAGGGAGTAAAAGAGTAATGTATTGCAGGAGAGTTATTTGTGTTGTATTGATCGACTACTCATTGTTTTATTCTACAATAACTTGTCTGCTTTGCGTTCTATTTTTTTATTTCTAAATTCAATCATAGTCCAACAATAATTATTAACATCATATTCAGGTTTACAATATTCATAAACTATTACACATAAAGAAATTGTTGGAGAGGAATAAAATTAAATTTTTAACATTAAATTTACACGAAGACGTATTTTATGCAATTTTATTTTGGTTCAAACTCAGTTGGAACACTTAAATTCTGTTAGCGAAACAGAAGAAAAAAATTGTAAAATAATTTTTATATTAGAGGGATTCACACTGTAGTCATAAAGTCATAAGTCATAAAATAATAGCACGAAAAATATGACTAGTGTGAAGAACCTGTCATAACTTAGTATGCTATTTCAAACATCGATCAGCTGATAAGAAAACAACACATTTGTAATTATATGTTATCAAAGCTAAAGATAATTAAGACAATTGTAATAAAGTTGTTTGAAAATGCCAAAAAGTCTAAAAACTCCATTTCTATTTAAAATTATTGAATTGTCCTCTCGCGCAAAAGAATATCTAAATGAATTTGTTTGTATATATAAAATAAAACAGCTGCTGCCTTGATATGAGCCGAATAAATTTTTTTTTTCGGCGGCATACGGAAAAAGGTTCAGTGGCTGCCAGCTACGTAAGTTAAACGAGAAAAATTTTTCACTTGTATATATTTAGTTTTTGCGATCTAGTTCTCTTTTAATTTTTTTTTTATGTTATAAAAATGTGATTTAATGTACAGACATATAGGTATGAATAATTTTTTAGCCGTTTTTTAGTCGTGAATCGTATATAAGTAACGGCGGCAAACATATTATCGCCGTCTCGCCTAAAGATTTTCAGCCGTTGGACTCAGATCTCTAGAGCTATTTTATGACAAAACAAAAACATACCTGAAAGGGTGCTATTATTTTATGCAGCACAACAACTTTTTTAAACTGGTCTAAAATATTATGACAATAGGACTAAATAGCACGAAGTGTGAATACCCCAAATATATATAAGTTTTCCGTGTATTTGAAAAATCGTACTCAACTTAGAACCAATTGTGTTGAGACAATATGACATGGAAAATTCAAGTAAGAGCTCATGTCCATGATTGACAAGGAGAAAAAAAATTAAAATGTATATGCATATATTTAAATGGGATAAAGGGCTTTAGTTATTATTTTTAGTAATAAAATGGAGATATATTTTAGTCACCACCTCAGCAGGAGAGGTGTACTTATGGTCCAGGGTGCAATAACGTATCACGTCAAACTTGATTTAGAATTTCAAAAAATGACTACGTACAGACTATGATACAAGCAGCTTTTCCTAAAATGAATGAAAATTTTGCACCATTTCCATGGAGGCTGCAGCAAGACAATGAATGCTCCTATTCACAATGACAGAATTTGCTGTCACAAAAATAAACAAAGCAGACATGATCACATGCAACAGCTGGTTCGTTCTTACTTGCTTTTTATTTTCGTTTTCGATTTCTTTTTCATCATACCTTTTGTTTGTTTCATATTATTTGTGTGTGTGTTTCTTGCATCGAATGTTGTTTTCTAGGTTGTGTTGTTTGCTTGCTCTCTGTGGTATCCATCGTGGCGTATGCATAATTTACAATTATTTATTTAATTATCGGTAACGTATACAACTACTGCATGTATTGCAAATACTTTGATAGTTGATTGCATAAATATTTAATTCATAAACACATACACACTCAGAAATACATATGCAATGCAATGCAATGCAATTCACCGTACATTAAACAGTTCAGTGTGCAATTGAATGTTGTTTGAAAAAATATGCATCCTATTACAGTTGAAAGTTCGAGCAAATATTTAATTAAGTATGTATACAAATAAAAACTACCACTTAAAACATATTCAGAAGTGATCCTCAAGACGGATTCACCCATGTTTTTCGAACGAACTTCTTGTACGGACAAAATTTTTTTTTATATGTAGTTTGACGTCTCCCTTCTTGAGAGAGAAAAAATATTTTTTACGAACTGGTCTAATTTTATATATTGTCCAGACAATATTGAACTGAGTTGCCAATAGGTTAAACTTTTTCACACAGCGTTGAAGTGTCATTTTGTGTTTGATATATTAAATTGTGTATGAGACTAAAAATATAAATTATGAGAAATAGTACTATATGTTTGTTTTTATTTTTATATATATATGTATTTTGCTAATAACAATGCTTTATGCAATTCAATGGCCATAAGGAAAAACAATTTTCTTTTTTTGTCCATTATTATTATCACAAATTCTTCAAAAATAATTCAAAATATGTAATATCCAAATATCCAAAATATCAACAAAACAAAGCAAAATATAAAAAAATGCTTCAGTACTACCATTTTATATGTATGGCGGCTTTGTTTTTCCGAAAACAAATTTCGGACTTCTGCTGCCTGCCTCTGGCTTTTCTTTAATGCCTAGACATTGAAAGATGTCAGCTTCTGAGGAAAAGGAATGTGTAAGTGACCATTTTTTGATATTGTGTGGACATGACCTTGACGAATAGAAGAAGAATAAAGAGGATTGTCTTGACGTGACTCTGACAAATAGTTACAGAATAAGGGGAATTATTTCATAGACGTTGCTAATATAGAAGTGCTTTTATTATCAATATTGCACCTTCCCTCCAAAACAATATCTTTTATATCGATGGCTTAATATAAAAAAGGTGTAACTCGATTTTGGAGGAGAATTGGAGGCTATATTCACTTTGTCATTCCGTTTGTAACGCAGCGAAATATCCATGTGAGACCCCATAAAGTATATATATTGTTGATCAGTGATGAAATCTAAGACGATCTGAGCATGTCCGTCCCTCTGTGGAAATCACGATTCAGTCCAAACGAAAAAAGCTAGACTCTTGAAATTTGGTATAAATATATCTATATATAATATATTTGGTATAAATATAGCCTACATTCCTTAAAAATAAAATTTTTAAGCTTCAATGGCGAAGCTGAGATGTAACCTGACCCCCTCCTCCTCATTTTTCCCTAAATGACCCTATCAAAAAAAATTAAAATAAATTTTACATTTAATTATCCCAAACATTTATTTTTAGAGTTTTATGGTAAAGGTGAAATGTCTTCCCCATGGTCCTTTTCAGAGACCCCTCCAAAAAGAACTGGACCCCATAAAGTGTATATTTTCTTAATCAGTGATGAAGTCTAAGAGGATCTAGCAATTCCCTTACGTTCGTCTGTGGAACACATGATATAGTCTAGTTTTGGACCCCGCCCCGATTGGTGGGCGTTGGCGTATGTAAAAATAGTGTAAATATTGAACAATTTATATTCCTTAAGCCTATAAGAAGCTGAGATGTTTTCTGATCTTGCAGATGTGAAACGTCTCCCCCACGGCCCTTTCCGCAATGTCTCTGTCAAAATAGGGATTTAAAATTCGGAACTCTGTCCCACCAAGTTAAACGTTTTAAATTTACTTACTAAATATTTCGAGGGTATTTAAGATTCGACCCGGTCGAATATAACGTTTTTACTTGTTTATATTAATCCATCGATATGTAATTTTATATTAAAATTTCTTTATTTTTTTTCATTAAAGTTTTTATTATCATTATTTTTGATAAGCTTAAAAATAATTAACCAAAATATGTAAATCCTAACTGCTCTCTTTTAAAAGTTATTACTTCCTTTTCGCTGCTGTCCTTCAACTAATGCAGTCATTGTATGCCAGAATTAGAAGTCATTCTGGAAGAAAATAACGAAGAATAATTACATATATGAAAATGTATGAGGAAAGAAAAGCAACCAACCGCATAATAAACATTTAAATAAAATATTCAGCTTGAAATCACGTTCTAACAAACCGTTTAAACAAACACGTGTAGAAAGAAGCAGACAAAGAATTATGCACGAAAGTATTCTACTGGGAAATTGGATTTATATTTTTATTTTTTCATATTTTTCTTTAATATATCTTTATTTTGCGTTTTGTTGTTCCTTTACATTTGTATTCGCTTAATGCTATTAATATTTGCAAAGCAAAATCAATCTTATTTGGTTTCGGATTTTAGATCTTTAGCAGACACGAGTGATAGCACACGTTTACGTTTCAGTATAAATAGCCCAGAAGTATTTTGTATTAACAATTTGTTTTTTTTTTATCTGTAAAAGAAAAATTCGTAAAGAAAATGCTGTTAAGAAATATTGATTATTTCATTTTTGTAAGGTTTTAACGAAAAGTTGCTTAGAAAGTATTCTCGTAAAATGTGAAAAAATTTCAGAACGACTTTATTTATATATATTTTTTTTTATTAATTTTCTTTTTATTATAAGAGCTGATTTCAAGATTATTTTACGTGGTTCTTCTTTTAATAGTTTCAAAATTATATTTATTTTTTATTTTCTGCCATGTCGTGGTAAATTTTGACTAAAATAAAAATTGAATGTTAGCCAAAAAATTAAAATAAACTTCATTAAACAATATGCTTGCAAGTAGAAATTAATTAAAAAATACTACGTTTTTTTAGTAGCTTTCCCAGCCAACTCAAAACTTTTTTGACTATTTTTACGCAGTGTATTTATATTGAGAATATCTTCACAAAAATACCTTTTAAATCACATATGGTTCATAAATATTCTTGCGCGATAAGATGCCTAAAAGTGTACGACAAAAAAATGTGTGGCAACTTTATTTATTTCTTGTCGCTATTTTATTTGGTACATTTCACAATCTCCTTCTTTTCGTCAAGCGATTTCTACATAATCTACTATGGGCCCGAAACTCTTTCAAATAGTTTTAGAATTTCACAGAATCTGAATCTGCAGCCCACTCCCTTTTGGCAACTGGCCTCCACCAAAAACCTCAAAGTGCCAGCTACTTTCACTACCGGGAAAGTACCGTGTTCAAATTTTCCTGTAACATATTCAAAAAGTATCGCCTTTTATCTGCATTCAACGTGTAATATCTCTGGAATCTATAAAGATTAATTGATTTAGAGGCAAACACACTGAAATCCATTAATTATAGCGAATCTGATTCCTAACGCATGTATCTTCGCGACAATCTCTTTATGAATTGCTTCTCCAGTTGCAGCACCACAGAATGCTATTAATATTTTTGAAATTTATATACATATTTTGCCTTTACACAAGTTATTTATAAAGCACTAACAAATAGTTCACAATAGAAACTGTTACTGTCTAACAATTCACAATAGAAACTTTTGCTCTCAAAATATTCATGATGTCGATTTATTGGGAATGGGAAAATATGTTTCCTGCACATTCGCGACGTTCTGTGTTCCGTGTGCTATCAAAAGTCCATAAATATGTATTTATATTTTGTAATAACAAGTCGTGTTAATTTCGAAAGTTTTTGCGTTCGGACGGGTCGAGTATTATGGCATGAATACAACTGGGACGAACGACGAATTTCTTTCAGTACGACGAATTCGTTTGGTTAAAATTCGCTCTATAAATTCGTCGCATGAATCACAATAACGACGAATAAATTAAAATAATGAACAAAAATTGCAAATTTTTTTTAAAAATCTTTGTAATCCTCTGATGCTAGATTGTTTAGACATTCAATAATTAACCCGGTGGTGTCCATTTTTTCCAGAACAAATTCGTTTTTGTAATTATTTTCTGAAGATGTATTTTCTGTAAATAAATTATTCTTTTCATTTAACCCTTTCGCTATTTTGTTGCCATATGGCAACACCCACTTTTGTGGCCAATATTTTTGTTCTTACTTAATATATCTTATTTATTTTTGTTGATTATAATATTCTAATATCTTAGATGGACAAAAATGTGAAATTTGGCCATTTTAGAAAAATGTTCATCAGAATAATTGAAATCAAACTAACCTCATATATACTTTACTATTTTCAGTAAAAAAATTAATATTTCATAATTTTATTTTTCAGTATTATATTAATATATAAAAAGAAAATTTTATAATACACTAATAAAAACACACTGGTTTATGTAATTTCACAAAAAAAATATGGCTTTTAAGTCTTTATAAGTATATAGCGATTTTTTTAAATCAACCTGTTGCCATATGGCAACAAATTTCTTTTGTGTTTATAATTGATCAAGAAACGTTACTTTTTTTTTGTTTGAGTTTCATTTGTGTTCTGTTTGCCATCATGACAAGACGCATAAAAGAGACAGAGATTGAAAAAGTTCTCATTAATTTTGAAGACTCAGATTTATCTGATATTGATGACGATGATTCAGAAGATATTAATGTTTTACAAGATTTAATAGAAACTTTGGACCGAAATGACTCTTTTATAAGGGAGGAGTTAGCACGAGAAAATCCCTATGAAGTTATTCTTGACAATACTGAAAACAAAATAGTGGAACCTGTTGAAAATGACACTTCTGAGTTTGTTGTGAAAAAATGTAATGACTTTCGTTGGAGAAAATGTCCTTGGTCCACTCCAGAAGCACATTTCTGCAGTGAGCATTCTCCCCGTTGCCAAAAAACACCAGCAAAATATTTTTTAGAGTACTATACGACAGATTTTATTGATGAAGTAGTTCTAGCGACGAATCAATCATCTATGATTAAAAACGGAACCTCATTAAATCTTTCTCGGGAAGAGTTTCTAAAATTTCTTGCCCTAGAGATAATTACTGGATCAATAGGGTATCCCAGGCTAGATATGTACTGGAAGAAGCCCACAACTATTCCAGCTTTTGCAGAAAATATGGCAAGAGGCCGATTTCATTCTATTCGCAACAATATAAAATTTTCTGTGAATGAAATAGCTGATGACAAACTGTACAAGGTTCGACACATAATCAATATGTTTTTAAAAAAGTCTTACACACTACCAAAAGATGAAAACCTTTGTATTGATGAAATGATGATTCCTTTTAAAGGTAAAACAGCGCTTAGACAATATATGCCCAAAAAGCCTATAAGATGGGGCATAAAGGTTTTCTGTTTGTGTAGTTCATCTGGAATTTTGCACGATTTTGAAATTTACCAGGGCAAAAACACAATTTTATGTGGTACAAAGTTGGGATTTTGCTCTGATATTGTTATCCATTTAGTAAAGACAATCCCAGAAAACAAAAACTTCAAACTGTTTTTCGATAACTACTTTTCCACTCTAAATTTAATGCTGCTTTTAAGACAAAAAGGGATTTGGTCTACCGGAACCATAAGAGCCAATAGAATAAATAGGATCCCACTGAAGTCAGAGAAAGATTTAAAAAAAGAAGGAAGAGGCAGTTATGACTGCCGGATAGAAAGAGAACATAATTTGTTTATTATTAGATGGTTTGATGGAGGCATAGTGCAAGTAGTATCTTCAATATACGGTGATGAACCATTGAAAGAAGTTTCAAGATTCTGCGCTGAAAAGAAGAAAAAAATTGAAATACCTCAGCCACATGTAATTGCTATGTATAATAAAAGTATGGGCGGAGTGGATAAGCTAGATTTTTTACTTTCGTTGTATAGGATTTCGATAAGATCCAAAAAGTGGACCCTAAAAATATTCGACCATTTCATTGATATGGTTATATGCAACTCCTGGCTTGAGTATCGCAAAGACTATGAATATAACAATGGAAGTAATAAAGATTACATGGATCTCTTACGTTTTCGAAATGACATTGCCGATGGGCTTTTAGCTCTATCTAATAAAAATAATTGTTCCCGTAAAAGAGGACGGCCGAAAAATTCTACAGGAGGAGAGGAATTGGATAGCCCATCAACCTCAAAAAAAGCCTATGAAACAAAACCTTCCTCTTCTGTGCGTTTCGATGGAAATCAACATTGGCCAGCTTATATAGAAAATAAAAGCAGATGCAAACATAACGGCTGTCGAGGATACTCCAGGTACAAGTGTTCAAAATGCAATGTACATTTGTGTATACCGAACAAGGATCGAAATTGTTTTTATGATTACCACAATCTTAAATAAATTAATGAATATTTATTCGTTATAGTTTATGTTATTTTATTAATTTTTGTAGAAAACTTTCCCGTATGTGAATTATTTCATTTAAGTTTTATTATATAATTTAAATTTATTTTTTATTAATATAAAATTTTTTGTAAATGAATTATTAAAATACTATTTTTTTATGCGAGTAAGATTATTTATTTATTTTTATTTTTTATTTAAAAATACAATAAAACTTTTAAAAAATAACGTGAACTTTGTGTATAAAAAATTTTTTAAAGCGACACGAAAAAGTACATTTTCTTATACTGTAAGAAAAATTGTTGCCATATGGCAACAGCCTTAAAAACCCACTTAAATAAAATTTTTTAAAATTTTTTTTTTAAATTTAAATTGTTGTTATTAAAACTATTAAAAAAATATAAAAATAAAATTTTTATTGTCGTTAAGTAAAAAGATGTAGCGAAAGGGTTAACAGCTGATGAAGTGACCATACAAAAAGTGAGGAATACGAAGAAATAGTATATTAGAAAAAGTGTTAAAAATTAATAAAAATAGTAGTCCGAATGATAAATTTTTGTGAGTTTGTGAAATTTTCCTGCTACAGGCAATAATACAGTAGGGAACTATATTTTTTTTTCAGTATATGAAACCTGGGCACCTTATATTGATTTGTTCGTCGTTCGTCTGCGTATGAAATGCAAATAAACCTATCGCAAAGTTCGTTGTGCACGACGCATTTCATCAAACGTACATATTTGGGGTATTCACACTTCGTGCTATTTAGTCATTTTGTCATAAAGTCATAATATTTTAGACCAGTTTAAAAAAGTTGTTGTGCTGCATAAAATAATAGCACTCTTTCGGGTATGTTTTTGTTTTGTCATAAAATAGCTCTAGAGATCTGAGTCGAACGGCTGAAAATCTTTAGGCGAGACGGCGATAGTATATGCTTGCCGCCGTTACTTATATATGATTCACGACTAAAAAACGGCTAAAAAATTATTCATACCTACATATATGTCTGTACATTAAATCACATTTTTATAACATAAAAGAGAACTAAATCGCAAAAACTAAATATATACATGTGAAAATGTATTCTCGTTTAACTTACGTAGCTGGCAGCCACTAAACGTCTTTCCGTATGCCGCCGCGAAAAAAATTTATTCGGCTCATGTCAAGGCAGCAGCTGTTTTAGTTTATACATACAAATTCATTTAGATATTCTTGTGCACCAGAAGGCAAATTTAATAATTTTAAATAGAAATGGAGCTTTTAGACGATTCATCTTAGATTGTATTAATTTTCTTCTGCTTTGATAACATCCAATTACAAATGTGTTGTTTTCTTATCAGCTGATCGATGTTTGAAATAGCATACTAAGTTATGACGGGTTGTTCACACTAGTCATATATTTCGTGCTATTATTTTATGACTTATGACTTTATGACTACAGTGTGAATCCCTCAATTGTGTGTATTTTAATTTACTTAAATGTGTTTTATTTCCAACGACGAATATTCGTAACGAAAAATTCGTCATTCGTCCCCGTTGTGCTTATAGCATTACGCTGTAGCTCGATTATCAAATAAATGTATATGTTATTTATATTGTAGAGAACCAGTTGAAATATTATTTTATTTTCTTAGTTAATTTTGTTTATTTGTTGCTATTTTTATTATTTTGTTGTTGTAACAATTACACAATTGCTGAGTATCAACAAAATTGTTCAAAATATATTTTTTTATGTATGAAAATAAAAGTATATTTCCCAATTCAAGAAAAACATAAAAACCTAATAAATTTAATTTAAATTCCCCCCCGCACTTCTTTCAATGTGAAACTATTTTTTTTATTCTCTTAAAAATTACAAAACAAAGAAAACATGTACTCCAAATAGAATTTATTAGAAACACACTTAAATATACAACGCGTTACAACTTTTCTTTTTTATTTATTAAAACACACTATTCTACTTCAACACAAAAAATTATTATAAGAATTGTTGAGAGGGTTGCTAAGCCAAAGGGTTGCCTGTTGTCAAATATTGCTGGTGAAAAATCAAATTCTATTCAAATTTCTTACTAAATCGAATGCGAAAATTTGTTGGCCAGAAAATTTTTATTTTAAAAATAAACTTTATGTACTAAACTAACAGAAAAATATGTTGCCATCAATTCGTTGATGTATGAGAAAGAGTTCGCTAAGCGTAACGAATTTCGCTTGTAGTTTTGATGGCAAGCATTTCATGCGAGTTACAAGATCAAATTCATATAATTAATTTTTAAGAGTTCTTTTTAATAATCAGCAGATTGCAGCCAATGCTTTTTAATCAGCCTTGAAATTTAGTATTAAATAATTATACGAGGCGGCAATTGAAATCTAACAGTTCGATAATAAAATTCGGTACAAGATGTAAACATTTTTAACAAGTTTTTATTTATTTTCACTTATTTATTATTTTCAGTTATTTTTGCGCAGATTAATAAAATTATTAGATATCATATGAAAATATACATATACGAATTATACAAAAAGTATAAAAATTATAAAAAATCCCATAATGGCGGCGGGCGAATGACTTCATCAGGATGTTACTTCTGGATCTAGGCTACTGGTAACTCAACTACGATGCAGCGCCTGGTTTTATAAGAAAATGTTATATAAACCAAGCGGATGAAGGGGTTTTATCTTTAACAAATAATACAAGTGGCCATCAGACTATAACAAACAGTATTACAATACCCACCCCTACTTGGTAACCCTTTTTCTTAACTCTTTACTGCACTTGTAAGACATTACGTGGAGTTCCTCTATTTTTTTTTTAAATATGAAGCAAGTACATGACATGAGTAGTTCGTATTGCAAATAAATTTATTATGTTATACCAGTAACTAGTTTTGTACTGTTTTCATTATTACTTTGAAAAAGGAAAGAATAGAAAAGCATTCATGTGCAAGAAATGATTGAGATAGTTGCAGCAAGCAACAAAGTACAGGCGAAGCCCGGTATGACAAACACGCGTAATAACGAAAATCCGATATAACGAATGACCAAATGTTGCCATTAGCAGCTATCTTATATTATGAATGGTCAATTTATTTTACTCACGGTTTAACGAATGGTACAGAAAAAAGTCATTATAATCCATTTAATTTTTTCGTGAGAGCACGTATGTTGACTGTTTTCAAATATTATATCCGCTCAAAATTTATATCCTCCAACACTGAAAATGTTATCGAATTTCTGAAAACCTGATAAGCATGATTACACTGCAGCCACACTTTAAATTTATTGGTTTCAAGTTGATAACACCAACTACATGTCAAAACTCTCTTGAACTGACACATGTGATACAGGCTGCATTTAAATTGATAGTCAAATTCATATCATATATTTGTTAATTATTATTAATTTTATTAATCTTTTTTATAAAAAATAATCACACGAATTTTTATAAACACAATTTCATTGAATAAGAAAACATTTTTTTTTCTGATAAGCTCTTTATTACCACAATTTATTATTTATAGCGACGCGCTAAAATTTTTCTGTGATCAGCTGTTTAAATTGAACGAAATATTGCCAGGCGAATAGAAAGCTAAAATGGCACGCAATCTTGTAGTCAATTTAAAAAATGTGAGTGTGTGTCAGTGTTGTCAGTTTAGGGGGTTTCCCCCTAGATTTAGGGTTTTTTTCTATTTAGAGGCAGATTTAGGGGTTAATATTCTTTAGGGGAAAATTTGGGGGTAAGAAAATTTTATTTAGGGGATTTTCGAATTTATAGTTTGGTACATAATAGTACATAATTTAAGCACTGAGCATGTCGAAGATATTGTATCGAAATGACGATTTAGAAAGTAATCACGCAAATACAAACATTAAAACATTTTTCTCTTTAAATCAATTTTGATGGTTTTCCTTGAACTGCAAAATATAAATTTTAAAAAGTTGTTCATCTTTACGATTTATTACCAATATGCCAAAAAAGGATAACATATATAAACAAAAATATAAAAAGGAGTGTGAAGCAGATCAGCAGTTTAAATACCTTTAAATAAAATTTTAAACACAATAAATGCAAAATTAAATTTCAGATTGGTTAGCCCCTGTCCAGGGAGACAACTACAAAGCTTTATGCAAATATTGTAAAAGCATTATTGTGGCTAACAGGAGACCTTATTGCACAACAAAATACGAAAAAACATATTGAATTTGCATCCCAAACAAAAGAAGTACATGTACCCGTAACAAACTTTCTCAAGCCGTCTCTTACAAAAGAAAGACAGGTTGCAGATATATTTTTTGGGGGCTTTTTATAAAAAAATAAATAAATAAAAATTTTGGGTATTCCCGTGCTTTTCGCGTAATATCAATTCAAATTTAATAGAGATAAGAATGATGAGACCAAATTACTACTTAAACTTTTCTGCTTTAGGGGGTTTTTTAAGAAAAAGTGTAGAATCTAGGGGTTTCTAAATTTTTGTGGGGGGGTAGAAAAATAATTATCTGACAACACTGGTGTGTGTGCAAATTGAAAGAGTATTGAAAGGCAAAAATTTACTGAGATGGATGAACATAAAAGTTTTTAATTCAAAGCCAAATGTCTGGTTGTTATCAAACATTTGGTTCGGAAAACGTCATTCGTTATACCAGGTCTTGCCTGTATTTGCAATATATATCTATTTGCATGCACAGTAAAGCAATCTAACCTACTTTGTTGCTCCATCCAAATAATATCCAACAATTTTTCTAATATTTATTTATGTTTACTCTATTTGCATTAATTGAATTGCAAAATATGTTTACTTTGGAAACCAACACTGAAAAAAAAGAACTGAAGCTTTATTACAGTATTATTTTGTTAAGGGGGTTTATTTACAAATTAATTTGTACACATTTTGTGTTGCTTGTCTCCTTGACTTTACATTAACAGTTCAGAAAATTATTAATATTAAATGTAGTTGATGACTTTGAAACTGCAAGAGTTTTATTGAAAAATAGCAATGGTAAACTTTAATTAAAATTTTTGGATGAGGTTTGTTATCGATATCGATTGGTATTTGTAATATGGCAACACTTCCGTTCCCAACCACTCGTGCTTCCTGTTTAAAATCGATGTAAAAAATGTGCATAAAAAGCAAAATAATGTTGGTTTTAATGCGGGTGATTACTTTCCTTTATAACATGAGTGTGGCATTGTTAATTGGGATATAATATGGTATTTATTCATCACTAAATATTATTTACACACATGTACGAGTACATACATAAATATATCAATCATTTTATTTATTTTTTGTGGTAGACTTTGAAACATCTTAGCGTCTACCATTTTTGATGACTTGTGTATATTTCAAAAGGTATTTTAATGCAGATATTAGGTTAGGTTGAAAAGAGGCCTCATAGGCCTGTTGTGCGCTCTATAATAAGGAGTTCCCATTCCACTGTAGGGAGCCTCCACCGATACCATGGAAACCTCTGAGTTTGATTACGTCAAGAACCTAGTTTCTTCAATGTATGTACTTCCTTAAGTCTTTCCAATCAGAGCCCCTAAGAAATTCCATCTCCTGTATAATCCCCAGATCAAATGTTCGTCTTCTGACTTGGCTAAAAGCTGGACAGTAGCACAAGTAGTGCTCCAGTGTCTCGTCCTCTTCCTGGCAGGCCCTACATGTTATATCGCCAACAATACCCATTCCTGCCAAGTGAGTCCTTAACTCTGTATATCCTGTTATTAAATAAACCACCCTCCTTAGTGCTGGCCTACTCAATGTTAGGACCTTCTTTGTCCTCCTACCATCTGGGTCTCCCCATAGAATCCTAGTCACCCTACCTGCGGTAGAGTGCTGCCAATCTCTTGTATGCAATTCTATAGCCCATCGCTTTAGTTCGTTCTTAAAAACCTGTAATGGTTTCGGACTATCCAGTGTGATGTTCGCCATTAATGCTCCCATCTTTGCTAGCCTGTCTGGCTCAACATTACCAGGTATCCCCTGATGTCCTGGGATTCATATTATCTCTATGCCCCCACTATGCAGATATTACTAATATAATGTATTTACCATAAGATTGGTAAAAAGGAGTTTTAAACAAAAATTACATCGTTGTACTACGTTTCTGTTTTCATTCACTTTTCAAGAGAGCAACAAAAAAAAGAAAATAATAAAATATTATTATTATTATTATTTCAAGTCTATTATAATTAAAATTACAATAAACAAAAAGAAGTGAAGGCACTAGCAACTAATGGCTATCGGCCCAAAATAATAAAATAAAGCAATTATTCTCTCCGCCAGCAAATAAATGTTTTGCAAAGTTTGAAATTAAACAAGTAAAAGAGTTATATTCCAAATATTTAGTAAGTAAATTTAAAATGTTCAACTTGGTGGGACAGAGTTCTCTTAAGACATCTCTGTACCCAATTTTAAATCTCTATTTTGACAGAGTCATTCCAGGGAGGGGCGTGGAGGAAACGTTTCACCTCTGCAAGAGTAGAGAACATTTCAGCTTCTTGTAGGCTTAAGGAGTACAAATTGTTCACTATTTTTTCATATAATATCGTACGTGAACGCCCACTAAAGGGGGTGGGCTGCAAAAATAGGCTATATCATGTGTTCCACAGACGAACGTATGGGCATTGCTAGATCGTCTTGGACTTTATCACTGATTAAGAAAATATACACTTTATGGGGTCCAGTTCTTTTTGGAGGGTATTAAAACTGTGTTTTGTCGGGGTCTCCCTGGCAAGGACCGTGGGGGAGACATTTCACCTTTGCCATAAAACTCTAAACATAAATGTTTGGGATAATTAAATGTAAAATTTAGTTTAATTTTTTTATTTATTTTGATAGGATCATTTAGGTGGCAAAGGGGGAGGAGTGGGTAGGGCAGAGGAGTACCAGGCTACGTCTCAGCTTCGTCATTAAAGCTTAAAAATTTTATTTTTAAGGAATGTAGGCTTAAGTAAAACAATTTGTTAAATATTTTAACTATTTTTGCATATAATAACGTCCATTAAAGAGACCACGCCCTCTTTAATGGGCTATAAAATAAAAAAAATTAATATTTTTTATTTTATAGCTCCAATTTTAACGTGTTGGGCCTTCTTTGACATAAAAATATATACCCGAGTTCCATCATACCCAAGTTTGACTTGGGTATGATGGAACAAAAAATTCAGAAAAATGGGACATGAAGAAAAATAATCAAACGGTAACACGGGTATTAAAACAATAACATGTGAACATCAGGTTGATACAGTTCTCGGATTCTTTTTCACAATAAAATTTGTGTAAATAGGAACTGTTATCACATTCAACTAAGCCACCTAATAAGTGGTGACAAACACAATACACATGACCACTGATGATGAAAGGGTTGCGTCTTTCGAAAACAGCTGTTCTGCTCTGCTGTGTAAGTTGAATAAAACTGATGTTGACTTGCCTTTGTGCCTTGGAATATTTATCATGTCTTTCTGAGATTTAAAAACAAATTTCGAACAATTAGCCTATGAATCTTAATTCAATTTAATATAAAAATATATCATTTGCTTAAGAAAATTACAAAAAAAAAAGCTTCAAAAATTATGTTGTTTTTTAGACGTTGGTTTAGTTCTACTTAGGGGAACTTTTTTCCCTCTGGCCCGATTCAGCCCATTTACGAACTTGACCTGTGATATCTTTCTAGATATATTAATACCAAATTTAAAGAGTCTGGCTTTTTTTTTTTAGGACTGAATCGTGATTTCCACAGACGGACATTCTCAGATCGTCTTAGATTTCAACACTGATCAAGAATATATATACTTTATGGGATCTCACATAGATATTTCGCTGCGTTACAAACGGAATGACAAAGTGAATATACCATCCAATTCTTTTTTGGAGGGTATAAAAACAATACAACGACTTGTTATTGATTTTTAAGCAAATTTAAAGCACTTTTGCCACTTTTTACGTTAAGGATTTAGAAAAAATATTTATATTGTGTATATCTACACAAGAATAGCTTTTGCAAACGTGTACACTTCATCGCTATTGGTGGTAGATGAGATACTTAAAAGTGTACCACGAAAAAATGTGTGGTTTATTTATGTAAGATTTCGTCGTTATTCTTTTAGGTTCAAAGCTGCCTCTTGGAATCGAAATTATTAATTGATCGATTTCAGGCATTTTAGCGTTCAAATCAGTTTTTAATCAAATGTGTCTTAAAGGTGAGGTAAGAGGTAGGGTTCCATTCCCACAGGAGACTGGCTGTTTTCCGCAAGTATGCACACAATTCCGTTTGAAAAAAAGAAGAATTGTGATATGGATCTGTTTAGTTAATTTCAAAGTTTATGATCTGAATTACAAGAATTCTTAATAATATATAAATAAAATTAGGAATAATAACAGAGTTTATACAATTCTTTAAATATTTTAATACTTTTAAATCATGTATTCAAAATATTTTCTAGTTAAAAGGCAATCAAGGGATGGATATTCGTACATAAAAATATTTAATGGCGGATTTTGACTGAACTGTTATTATTCATTCAATTGTATATCGTTCCTAAATAATTTCTCTTTTTCGTTTCGTTTTCAGATCGTTTATATTTTGTGGCGTTTAAAAAGAATTTTAAACCAAAAAATACTGCAACCAGTCATTATTTTAGCATCGATGATGATTTTATTTATGAAAATTTTTACAATGATTTCGGACCTCTGAACATTTGCATGCTGTACAGATATTGTCAGAAATTGAATGCCAAATTAAGTAATAAAACTTTGGTGAATAAGAAAATTATTCACTACACCTCCATGAATCCGGCCAAGCGGGTAAATGCTGCCTATTTAATGGGAGCATTTTCGGTAAGTACATGAAGAAATAACGCCAAAGAGAATGTAATAAGTTTCTTGTTTCGAATTCTAAGATAATTTACCTCAACAAATCACCCGAAGAAGCATATCGTCCTCTGGTTATGGGAGAAATACCGGCATATACACGTTTTTGTGATGCTTCTTATGGCCCCAGTGGCTATAAAATATCTCTAATCGATTGCCTGAATGCCGTCTATAGATCATTAAAGGCTGGTTTCTTTAACTTTGACGATTTCGATGCTGAGGAATATGAATATTATGAGCGTGTCGAAAACGGTGACTTCAATTGGATTGTACCACAAAAGTTTATTGCTTTCTGTGGTCCGCATCAGAAATCGAAAACACTGCCGAACGGTTATCCGTGCCATTCGCCGGAAACCTATTTCGATTATTTTCGCAGCACCCACGTTACGACCATAATACGTTTGAATGCCAAGGTCTATCATGCTTCCAGTTTTGAAAATGCTGGTTTCGAGCATAAAGATCTATTTTTCATAGACGGTAGTACGCCGAGCGATTTGATATTGAAGAAATTCCTAACGATATGTGAGACGACAAAGGGTGCCATAGCAGTGCATTGTAAAGGTGGGCTTAGTGACATCGTATTTATGTACATATGAGAATTATTGAATCTTTTAAACGAAAAATTTTTCATATTGCAGCTGGTCTTGGACGCACTGGCAGTCTAATAGGTGCTTATATAATGAAACATTATAACTTCTCAGCTCTAGAGGCTATAGCTTGGTTACGTTTATGTCGTCCTGGCTCGGTTATAGGCCATCAGCAACAATGGATGGAAGAGTAGGCTGATTTCTATTTCTATTGATGAAGAAAAAAAAATTAATTTACATTTTTCTCACTTAAGCAAGCAACCTTGGCTGTGGTCGGAGGGCGAGCGCATTCGTAAACGTAGCGGTACAGGCTGTCCTGTACACAAATATGGCATTTATAGTTTATTGCTTAAAAGCTGTTCTGCTGGTCAGTTACGCTCGAATGAAAACAACACTGAAATGCTGATGACACGAGTCAAGGGCATTTCACAAAAGGTCGACACCATGCACTTAAGCGAACAGGATCAAACGGATTCAAATCAATTGGATTCATTGGAGAATTATGAGAATGGTAATAAAACTATGACGCCTAGAACACGCCAATTAATGGCGGCGAAAGATGGTGCTATAACGCCGCCTACAAGTGCCAGTGATAACGATAATGATGTCACCGAAACGGAAGAGGATTCCACAACCTCGAACACCAACAGCACGTTTATAGTGTCACGTAGACGTAAAACGGCCACAACTGTGGCGACGACAAAGACAAATAATATCACTACTACACCGACTTTAAGAAGCTCTCCAGCTTCGACAGGTGGAGGAGGTGGCAGTGTTACGCCTACCGCAACAGAGATAACACTGCGTGGAACGCCGCCTATGCTAGGTAATGGTCAATCTTTGGTAAACTCTACTACTGTGACAAGCTCAACTGTGGTTACCACCAACACAACTGCGGCGTCACCTTTGTATTCCGAAAAGAAATTGAAAAAACCCTCAACAAGCGGCGCATATGAGCCAACAGTAGTAGCCTTACAACGACCAACTATAGCTTCGACGGTTAAAATGGCCCAGGCGGCTTTAGAAAAAACAAAAGCACAAACTCAGGGTGATAAACTTAATCAAATTAAGGCCATGAGACGTCAACATAATTCTAGATCTGGTGGTAGTACAGGGTAAATTTTATATCTACTGAAATACAAGACATATTTTTATATGTGATTTAATATGCTTTTGATATTTTGCAGTGAAATTGAAAATCCTTTGCGCCATACACGCGCCCGTTCTCAACCATTCCGTAATAATAACAATTTTACAAATATGTTGGCCGCCAATGCAACTACGGCTGCTGTTAAAGCTCAAGATTGTTTGGAAGCAAATTCAGCTGATGTGTCGGCTGCAAATAACTTTTTAAATAATATTAATAACAATAACAACAACAACAGCAATAATAATAATAATAACAATTGTAATAATATTAACAATAATAATAGCATCAATAACAGTGTGGGTTCCACAACGGCAACAACAAATCTAACCTCAGCTACAACAACAACAATTGGCTTAAATAGTGTTAACAGTACAATAACCACACGGGCACGCAGTTTAGCTATTTATAGCAAAAGGTAAGTTTTGCCACCTCTTCGTACAACAAATTCCTTCTTACTTTTGCGCTTTATACCTAATTTTTTTTTGTTTAAAATTATTAAAATCTTGTTTAACAAAATTAATTGTCCATCCCTTAACAACAATTCAATTGTTTTATAATTAGATACAAGCAAGTGCTTCAACCCATTTGCCCAACATGTTGTTTGTTGTTAATTTAATAAAAATATGTTGCAATATATTAAAATTACTCGTTTTGCAATGCCATTTTTTAATATTGCCCCTTTACTTGTTTTTCCTAACGTTAAAAATAAAATATTTCTTAATTTTCATTTTAAAATTTAAATAATTTTTCGTTTAGTGGCAAGTTTTAAAAAGTTCTGCGGAACCTTTCCTTGTAATGCAGCTTTTAGAATATTAGAATTACAACAAATGAATGTGTGTAGGTTCGCGTATGAGAGGTGCTGCGGCCTCTGAAAACATCATAATTTTGTTTAATATATTTTTATACTGCTTTTATAATTTCATTGCATTCCTTAAGAAAAAAATAACTTGATTAACTTAATTAATATGCTGAATTAAGAGCTTAGGATGCAGGTATATCGACGCAAAACATCTTATATAAAGCGAACTTAATTTGACTAAAAAGCTGCATTACAAGAGCACGTTTTTATTTGTTGCTCTTGAGTAGTGTTGTTATTGTTTGTCAGTTTTAAATTAATTTGTTCATATTGCCATTTGTTTTGGCTGACTACCAAAACATCAAAATACTTTGCACTGTGGTGCCACGTTACATTGTTTACAAAAACTAAATATATACATAATACTTTGTATCACGGCAACATCATATTGATGTTTTGGAACTCAACCTTTATTAGATTTTTTAGTAGTTTATTGGTAGTATTTGGTACACTATTTAACTTTTTAATGGAATATATTTTAATTTTATTTACTAATGAAATTTTTTTTAATATATTAAAGTTACGGTGTGCTCTTTTAATATTAGTTTAATTAATTTAAAAAAAAATAATAATAATAATAATAATGATGTGTTCGGTGATTCGAATTTTAAACGATTTTATAGAGTTCGACCAAATAAGCAGCCCTTTTTAATAATAGTATTTGACTTCTCTTATCGAAAAGTAAATAAATGCATGTACTTTGTTTTTGTTCAAACTATAAAAGTTTTATTTCACAAAAAATATGCAATTTGTATCTTTTCTCTCTCTCTCTCTTTGTCATTAGAAAATCACAATTGTTGAAAGAGAACTGTCATAGTGTGAACTGACAGGCTTTACACAATGAATGGAGATTTTTTTTGCTTAGAAATTACTTAATCAGGTCTGTTCTGTAAACCGAATCGTTTTAAAAAACGAGAAGTTTTTAAAAACGAGTAAATGACTATTTTACAAATTAATCAATTTGGTATGTTCTACAAATTAGTCGATTTGGTTGCATTCGAAATTAATTTCGAATACAAAATTTGAACGTCATAATCAGCTGTTAATTGAATAAATAAATAAAGGGTATTTTTTATTGATCAAAAGGGATTTTTGTTTCACGGCTCTAAAAACTTGACCGGTAAAAGTTTTTTTTTATTCTTCCAAGCATTTTTCTTCATACTTGGAGCAAAAATATGACAAAATGTAAGAGTTTTTATAAAATTAATTGTTTATGCTTAAATGTATTAAACTGAATGTGATTTCTATAAAATTAATAAAAAAAAGACTTCCCATTTTTAAATGCTGTTTGGTTTTTCATGTTTATTCAGTTATTTATTTTTAAGTGCATTCTATTTACTTTCGAGCATGTTTGTTTATTCGTTTTTAAAATGAATAAAATTGTGTGAATTCTAATTAGGGAACACGAAAAAATGTGAATTCGTTTTAAAACGAGAAATTTACTCGAATTCGTTTTACAGAACAGACCCGAATAATAAAGAAATTCTCAAAAACAGCTACTCCCTATTTTAATATACATATTTCAAAGGCTTTGAGGCATTTCACAAATAAATATTTTGTTTTTGTGGGACCTAGAAGGCAAATTTAAGATGTCTGTCTGCAATCTACAAGATTTTTATCCATTTTAAAGTCTCACTACTATTTTATATTAAAAATATACATATATGCATATATTTGTCTGGTGAAAGATAACAAAAATGTAGAGAACAAATTCAATTGTTTTGTTCTTAAAAATTTTCTTTGGAAGTCCCGTGGATCTCAGAAACAATTCTCGTTAGATTTGGTTCTCATGGCTTCCATCTACTCTCATTCATTCACTTAGAATCGAAATAATTCCTTTTTGAAATTTTTACCGATTTAAAATATTAAGTAATTTAATATTCTATGTTTTCTGACAAATTACCGTGTGGCAGCAAAAACGATTTGATTTGGAATTAAAAAATAAAGTTCACATCTTCGGTGGCAAAATGTCAACAGAATAGAAATTAACATGAAAACAAAACGAGTTGTTTTTTTTTTCTTAAATTATTTTTAAAATAAACGAGTGCAATTTGTGCTTCGTCGAGCTTTTCTATACAATGCCTTTTTCGGTTTAAAATCAAATTAAATGTCAACTGGAAAACCGTGGAAAGAATATAACAAGAAGTAGCTTTTATTACTTTGGAAATTAACTTTCTATAATAGCAGAAGTTAATATATTTTAAATTCAAATAAAATAGCAGTATATTAGAAAACGGTTATTTCAATTAGAGCCTTTTAAGTCCGTTTTCGGTTGGACTCTTTAATTTCAAACGAACATGCTTTTAACACTTTCAAATTCCATTTAATTTTATTAAGCTAAACTTTTGGGCTCTGAATTATATATTTTGTAAATATTAAAACTTTTCTTTTCTAACAATAAAATCAAGCTTTAAACGAAGTCTAATGCAATACTTTAATCGCCAACGGTGAATGTTGTTTTCAGTTGCTCCCTTTCTCCCAAAACAAAATTTGAAGCAGTTAATTAATTTTAAAGCAATTATGTTTAACAATAAGCTATAATTATAAATTGCAGTTAAAACTAAAGCTAAATCATACAAACACAATTTATCTTGTACAAATTTTAAATTAAAATCCCAAAACAAAAACAATATTCTATTTTAATTATAAAAAAACCAATATTATTTCTAATTAAAATTTTCCTATTGTAATTTATTTTATGTATGTCGTTTTTATATAATAATTCTAAACTAAACAATATATATAAATGATTATTGAATTGACTACGAATTTCTTGTAGAAAAACTGATTCTAAATTTAATAATCTCATGAATATGGGCCTACTAATTTAACCTACGAATTTTTAACCAAAAGTAATTCTAAAATTATTTTCGTTGTAAAATGTGTTTTAAATATCAGTTCAAAAATTTTATGTAAAACAATAATAAATCTTTCTGTAGATATCAAAATTATATATTTGAGGTCTAATTCACAGAAAATAATTCAAGTTTATTACCTTCTTATTTGATAAAGTTCTATGTAGAAGTTGTCAAATGAGGAGTTTATGAAATATTTTTTATGATTTAAGCCTTTATAATCTATTAATATTTTATTTTAATAAAAAAATTTTTTCTTTTGTTTGCATGAAAATATTCAATAAATTTTTGAAATTTTTTTAAAATTTTCTCCCAACAAAACAAATTTTGTATGTGTTTTTATTTTAACTCTCTCTTTTTTTTGTTTCTTCTTTTTTACTTAATCCCAAATATCCTTTTATGGCTTTTTGTCCCTTATTGTATACTCTGTTGTTGTATTTATTGTTTGTTTTATTTTGTGGCTTTTGGAATTTTTCTTCTTTATATTAGCTGCGATGGTCCACTCCTTTTCTAAACTAATAGAATGAAAGTAATTAATTTGTATGTATAAGTATGTATGTTAGTGTGTGCGATCTTTTCAGCTGTATTGTAAAGAAATCGAAATAGTGGACTTGTGAGATATATTTTACCGTCAAAATATTAGTTTAGTTTAATTGTTAAATATAAGAATATTTTATACTCTAAGTTGGTCCGTGAATCAAAAAAAAAAAAACTAATGGATTTGAAAAAAATAATAAGTTCAATAATTTTTCCTTTCATTGTTTCTTAAGCTACGTTCACATCTATCAAATATTTGTGGAAAAAATCTTTACCAACAATTATTAGTTTAATTTCTATAATTTTAGTAAAGTATTTTTAAAATGAGCGCGTGTCTATTTGGTAAAAAAATTCAATATACGATCAGTATTGTCTTTTATCGTCTCATTTGACTGGCATACACACGAAATATTAAAGAAACGTTTGCTAAAAAAATAATGGTTACACTTATTTCGTCAAATATTTGATGGATGTGAACGTAGCTTAAGAACCCCTGAAAATAAAAATTATTAATTATTTAGCGTAAACTTCATTTAACCAAATAAAAATTAGAACATCTACTACAATTTTTTGCATTGTTTTTAGTGCAAACAATTAATTTAAAATATATAAATTTTTCAAGATTTATCAAATGTACGAGATCGTATTGAGAATTCCGCTATTCAGAATAACTTAAGACATTTTAACTATATTATGAAATTTTTATTTGACATTTTGTTGTCACAATACTATTTTAAATTAAATTTATTTGTTGGTGGTCAAGCAATGTCTATATGCATTTCATTGAACTACTGATGATTTGGTAAAGCACCAATGAAATGCATATAGACATTGCTTGACCACCAACAAATAAATTTCATTTAAAATATTTTATATATATTTTTTAGTGGTTAGTTTTTTATTCTGTGTCGTTTTTTTTAATATATTTGATATAAAGTATAATATTTTCCTGAAGTGTTTTAGCGAATTTAAAATTAGCCATATGAATTTGCTGGGGGAAAAAAACGTTTATGATGCGATTGATCAAAATATTCCAGGGTTTCCATATACATACACACACACCTACAGATAAATATAAAATACATATATGTGCCTTAATCCGTACATTATTTGGAGACTTGCAAAGTCAATCTCTACACGAATATACAAAGAGAATGGACGCTATTTATATATTTTCCTAAAAATTATTGAAACGGCAATCCGACCAGCTTTATGTCTTGTTTAAATTACCGCCTATATATAGAAGAAGCCGATTAATTAGCTCAATGCTAATAATTTTTCCTAGATACATACATATATGTACATACATCCGCACATGAATGGAGCTTATTTAATAGTTACGAAATGCAAATGTTAGTTATTTGCAACGTTTAAAGTCCCAGCTTATTTAAAAATAATTTATTCTTTACTTTAATTGCATGTATTTATCAACAATGTAGTTTAGCTTTAACCATCCCTTAACGCAAACAAAATATTTAAAAATGTAAATTATAAAACACAAAACTATACAAATTTATTTCCTATTTCTTTTCATAATTTAAAATCTTTTCTCTTTCCTATAAAAAAAAACTGCGGTGACTTTTGTGGGACTTACATTTCTATATGTATCTGTATAAAAAAACAACACGGTTATACTATATGTATACATAATATGTAAAAAAAACCCCAAACTACTAACAATTGTAAATATGCTTTAACGACATCTCAAGAATGAGTCTAATGCATTTACGCAAAGCTGAACAACAACAAAAAACTTCAAGTAATGTCACTGCCGCTAATAACAACAATACCGTTAGCTCTGCCACAACAACACCATCTTTGCTACCACACCAACTTAACCAGCACGATGCCACTTCTCCTACACTCAGTAGTTTGAATAAGCAGACTAAAACCTACAACAACAATTTGATTAGTTCGACTACAAATGAGAGTAAGATTCCCATTGTGAGAGCTACTGCAGCCTTAATTGACTTGAATGTCGCTATCAGTCATGTTGGTAGCATGGTCGGCTCATCGGCCACAATACCTCCTTCCAGAAGTTCCAATAGACTATCGGCAGCCGCAGCAGCGTCAATGGTTAATGTGCCGCCACATCATCATATGACTTTGAGAGGACGATCACGTTTACGTTATCATCGTCACAAAGATGGAGGCGGTGGAGGCTTGCAACAAGCACCACCTTGTACAGTGACTACAGCTAGATATTACCGGGATGTCTCCGCTTTACCCTCGTCCGTACAGCTAACTGGTACTGGGGCAGGCGGTGGCATTAACACTCGTTCTTCTTCAGCTACACTGGATTTCAATTCAAATCACTTGCCCGCGGCCTCACTGGTGGCCAATATGAACAAAACTAATAATAACAGTAACAACAATAGCAATAGTAGTACAACAACAACAACAACAACTGCACCATGTAGCAATAATACTAGTAGTAACAAATCGGAAGAACGAATACTGCGTACCAACACAAAATCCTCTTGTACCTCTGCCAATCATTCAAATTCCTCTTCTGACGCTGAAACCCTTAAGTCCACACATTCAAACAGTAATTTAACCTTAGATAATAATAATTCAATACAGCAAACACAATTAAACATTAATTTCTTATCATCTTCTTCTCCATCCATTGACGCCGACACAACGGAAACCTTTAAAAACTCCTCATCCCCGCCGCACGATCAACCACACCAACAACAACAACCACATCCACATCCACTTCACAATCTCACCGCCACAACCACTATGCCAAACCTTTTATCCTATTCCATTTCCCTTGCTACCACACCGACACCTCCTTGTTCCTCGTCTGCTTCCTCAACCCCTCAAAATTTAGATACAAATCGTCTTAGTCGCACATCACAACGTTCCTTGCCATCATCGACGGGTATACCTTGCAGTAGCCACTGTGGCGGCGGCGGCGGCGGCAGTTTTAGTAATATAAAACGCAATAAAAGATCCTTGAGCAGTACGCGCATAGAAAAGGATAAATGTGATGAATACAATACGAAATTGTTGAGAAAGACCAGCAATCAAATGTCATCCAATAACAACAACAACAACAGCAATAACAACAGTTCCACCACCAATACTTTGGTTTCTTCGAGCGGTGGTGGCAGCTTCCGCTCGAGGCATCGACAAGCTGCCGCATCACATTTGGAGTCCTCAACCGCTTCCTCAACATCTTCGACCTCCAACTCTGGTATACCAACGCCTACGAGTCAGGGTCTCTATATGCCACGTAGTGCTAAGTATACGCCAGCAGTTGTGTCCACCACTGAACAACGTGATCAACAACAACAACAACAACAACAACGTTTATCTTTGAAGCTACGCAAAAAAATAAGTTACTAGAATTTGGAGTATTTACCTACAAGTTGTAGGTATAAGAAGAGAGCAAAAAGGTAAATGATTTAACGATTTCAACTTAAATCAGGACACAAGCAGAAGGAACAGCTTCTTATCTGCCTGCCTGCTGCATTCTACTACAAAATCCAAAGACTTTTAAAAATATTATTAATATTATTTTTCTTTCAAATGAAGTAGAGAAATAAACCGTGGATCTCCATTAAGATAGATTTAATACGATAGACTAGCTGGAGCAACCGATCAACCGATTTAGCTACAATTAATGTGATTTCTCAAAGCTCATTTAAAGTTTTAAACTTTATATTTCATATACAACATATAAAACGAAAATTCTCATTTCTGTTGTCGAATCGACTTGATATTTTGTATTAAACAAAGAAAAATATTCAACCCGATTACGGTTGCCATTTTTTGCCTTAAAATTCGACAACCGACCTGATTGTGAAAGGCGTTGGCGTTTACGTCGAAGGCGTTTTTTGTACAATACTAAAGAAACATACAAGCAGTTTTCATTAATCTACTACGAAAAACGACTGCGGTGTAAACGACAAGGTGTTACAGAATCAGGGGGAATATGTAATAGGTCAAAGATAGGTCTTTAATCTATTACAAATTGTCGAATCACTATCGATTTGTTTGTTCATGAATAAAATAAGGGCCGAATGTTATTTGTGTTCATGTTTACTTCTTTTTTTCTATTGCAAATAATGTGCGCTGTTGGCAAACAAAAAAACTGTATAGCAAGAAGATCCGACTCAAGCCGTATTACTGAGCCAAATCCATGTGTTTATAATCGAAAATTTATTTCCCATTCTGTAGCTTCATAATTATAGGATTTTTATTTTCCCCTTTTGGCTCAAAATATCATGTTATTTTCACGAACATGATGAAATGATAGGAAAATATTTACAGTTAAATTGTTTGGGGAAAATATTGTAAAATTTTTTTTGTAAAATAAATAAATTTTTCCAGATGCCAGTAAATGTACATGTAGGTTTTGCCCATGGTATAATAAAACAAGGTACTGCCACTGTGAGCTATTAAATTTAAAATAATTTTCTGACAATTTTAAGGATTCTGACATTCCCATAAAAATTAAGTTACCATATCATTTTAAGTTACCCGTTTTTTTTTTCTTTTCATTTGAGTTGTTAAAATTTGTAATTGCATCGATGTTATAATTAACAATAATTAAAATCCGTTTGCCAATTAATTTATTCTAAAAATCTTGTCGTGATTTTGTTAAATTGTCTTATTGATCAATGTAATGGTTTCAATATTTTTGCTTCAATGCAAAGCAACACAATGACTTTATTTCTTGTGGAAATGCATAGAAACTGGGATTTTTCGTAGTCTTCTATATTCTTTACATTTTATATAGCTTTTATTAAATTATTTTAGCAAAATATTGCAAAATGTTTATGTTCAAAACCTCAAAATGAAATTTTTCTCTCGGTCAATATGCAAAAACGATTGACAATGAGATTTTGAGCGGGATATTCTATCAATGTTGTACGTTCAGTATGTTTAAATTTAAAATGAGGTAATACAATGAAATACGTTAAAAGAGAGGGGATAAAATAATATTTAAATACCATGGTATAATATATTATAATGGTGCTTTGTCCGTAATCTCATGAAAATGTGGCTTGGTACTAAAAAGGCCATTATATTGGAAATTGCTGAACTGAACACCTTGAAATTTAAATAAGTTAGAGATCAAGGAATGAAGTTTAGTATATACAATTTAATTAACGAAATTGCTAGACAAATGGAAAAACTTATATATGTATGTACATATATATGAAATTTTTAATTTGACATATTGTTGTCACAACACTATTTTAAATGAAATTTATTTGTTGGTGGTCAAGCAATGCCTATATGCATTTCGTTGGTGCTTTACCAAATCATAGTTAAAGTCTACTGATGATTTGGTAAAGCACCAATGAAATGCATAGAGACATTGCTTGACCACCAACAAATAAATTTCATTTAAAATACATATATGTATATATATATATATATATATATATATATATATATACATGTACATATATATATATATATATATATATATATATATATATGTATGTATATATATATATACATATATATATATATATATATATATATATATATATATGTATGTATATATATATATATATATATATATATATATATATATATGTATTACAGATTTTATTTCAAAATTTCCAAATAAACAAATTTTTTTTTTTATAATGTGGCAACGTCATATTCAATATGATGTAGAAAAATAAACTTCAAAAATCCTTATTAAAATTTAATAAAAGCAAGTGGCACTACCTTGTATTTATATACCTTGGGTTTTGCCTACAATGTCATGTATCCAGTGTATTCGACAATATTTTTTCTATTAGGATAAAAACGTTGCTTATGTCATCCGGTTATTACGAGAATTAATAAATCTTGTGCTGCATTCCACCAGTATCCAATTGTGTTTTATATGGTACTACACAAATTCGAACTTTACGAAAACAATCAAATTGATTTAATAAAGTTAGTAGAAAAAAAAATCGTAACTCTGTGCAGTTATTTTAATTATTTTCAATCATTACTGCAAGACATTAAGACAGAAACTTTAAGAATTAAGGACTATGACTTATACTAAGAGGCATGAATAAAGTACACTTTAACTGTCAAATTCAAAAAAGTTTAATTTGTATTTGAACTTGATGTATACTTCAAGAAAAAATTTTATGAAAGTCTTGTATTAAACAATACTGCAAATTAAAATATTTCATTTTATTTTTTAATTTTATAAGTACGGCAGTATGATTTTAAATTTAAGTATTTTGCGTGGCAACAAGTGTCCATGGTAATAGTCATAAACAAAGAATACTTTGAGAGTTTAAAACCAGTGTTTCTATACGAAACACTGGTGTTAAATTCTTAAGGCCTAATTCATAAAAATTTTCTATACAAAATTTGTCAAATAACCTGTTTATAAACGTAAATTAATTAATTTTTAGAAATTAATAATTTTTTTTTTGTAAATTCATCAGTTTTAAGCTCCTTCAAAATCTTCTTTCCTTTGGAAACTCCCTACAAGGCGTATTTCTTAGAAATAAATAATTAATTTCCGGAAGAAGTCACACAAAGGAGGGACGAAATATTGAAAATTAATATATTTTAAATAAAAATGAAGAAACATTAAGCTTAAAAATATTAGAGTATAATAATAATTAAAAAGAGGTAAAAAAACTAGAAGAATTTTAGAAATAAATAAGTTTTGTAAAAAATTTATTTTTGCAGAGCTCGCCCTTTCCAAAGAAAAATACAACTTTTAACAAAAAATTGATTTTTGCAATTATTTGTAAATGCATACGAATTAAGCTTCTTCAGAAGCTTCTTTACTTTTGCTAACCCTTATAAAACGTATTTATTAGAAATATATACGTTTTGGAAAAAAATTATTTTTGCAGATTTCTCTCTTTCCGAAGAAAAATTCAACTTTTTGGTTTGTTTTTATTAAATGCATGCGATTTAAGCTTCTTTATTTTGATACTCCCTACAAAACGTATTTCTTAGAAATACGTTCTTTTCCAAAACGTATTTTGTTACTAAAAGTAGCCTTTTGCAAAGCGACAACTCTTTTTCAAAATAAAAAAGTTTATGAATTTTTTGTAACTATTTGTTCCAAAATGCATTTATTTCTAATAAATACGTTTTGTAAAGAATATCAAAAGTAAAAAAGATTGTGGAAATCTTAAATCGCATGCATTTACAAAAAAAAAAAATTAATATATATTTTTTTTTTGAAAAAAATTAAACAAATTAATTTCTTTGTTAAAACATAATTTTTTTTCAAAACGTGTGTATTTCTAATAAATACCTTTTGTAAAGAGTATCAAAAGTAAAGAACCTTAAAGGCATTTATTTTAATTTTTTTGAAGGGCTACTTGTTTGAGTATTTATTTTGACTATGAGTATGGACCACGTTTTTTTTTTTTGTGTCCATATGTCACACGAGATTTAATGGCTAAGCTGGGAGTGTTGCTGTGTAATTCGAGTCGTAAAGAAAACTGATCGCATTTGTATGCTATTAAAATTGCAATTCGAAAACATTTGCTTTCGTAGCGCATTACGCCGTAACCGCGGAGTTACACATCAAAATAGAGTGTTATGCGATACTTTTTTGGTTCCATTCAAGTAAAAAGTATTAAATTCATTACATAGACAGCTTGCGAGATCGTGGAAGATGCAGATAAATTCCATTGAAATTCCGATGGTATAGCGAATGCGGTAATTTGTCCCCTCGACTTGCGGAGTGGAATACACTTGCGATCGGAAGTGCGTGCTGTGACATGTCTGCATAAGAGTAGTTTCTTAAACTAAGCAGTTTGATTTTAAGAAAAATAATTATATCTAATTAAATTTAAAGTAATCAACAATCTGTGATTTTTACAGAATAATAAATGCTACACGATTGATAGCAATACGCTTGCATTGCATCGACGGACGTCATTTAAAGTTAAACTATTTATAAAACATGATGCTTTGAAGGTAGAAGAATAGTATGTATATTTTAAGTACAATGTAGCTCTCATTTAAGGTAAACTAAAGTGCAATAAAAAAACATTATTTAAAAAAATCTCAATTTCAAGAACTGATTATAATTATTTATTTCAAAATTTATTTATAAATTATTTATTACATATTTCTTTCTACAATCACTCTAACTTGTTAAGTTTTTGAGTTGTAAATTTATTTAAATATAAATTATTTGTTATTTTTTTCTGAAATCTCTATAACTCAATTCAACTTCTTGAGTTATAATCTGATATCTAAGGACGACTTTTTTATATTTACTTATGTATATGTATATCCCATCATGAAACGATAAAAAAGTTTATAATACTTTTAAGCTTCACTTAAAAGGATTTAAAATAAACACTAAACAAAATTAAACATTTTGGTAAATTTCTTTTTGAATTTATAAATTATTTACATATTAATTTTTTTATTCGTTATGCAATTTTATAAAAAAGGAATTATATATAAAAAATTATTTATTTTATTAGTGTTGATTAAAATACTCTAGTGCAAACAATTTATTCATTTTTGGGTTTTAAACTCTGGTTTCTTTTAACAAATAAAGTATAGAGTACAACAACAAATTATTTAAATAAGAATTAACTTGCTGAATGCCCAAATGAATCTCTAGAAGAACTAATTTAGTAACAACTAAACATAATTGGGAAGGAAGCGATGGTACATATAAAACTTATTCGAATACTGGTGGAGTGCATATAAAGTGTGGGAGTGATGTTAATCCTCCGGCTTTGTACAAGGTAACAATAATTTGTTTTGCCGCTGCGGAAGCAGTAATATAATGAATTCAAAAATAAATTGAAAAATAAGTGCTATTTTGTAGGGAGTATCAAAATAATTTTACTAGTGCCATGCGATTAAAAAGCTGTTCTTTCAGAAATTTATAAACTGGCCCAAATTAACGCATTTGATATCGATCGAAATTTGCATTTAAATTGTATTGAAAATTATATCGAAATACTGAAATTTATATAGAAAGCAAAAACCAATTTGTATATTATGTAAAAACTTGTTTTTGTTTTGCACACAATTTGTTAATCAAACGAGGGCACAAAAATTGCATGCGTTTAAAATATTTGTATGAAAAAAAATAATAAAATATATATGGGCATTTCCAGGGGTCACGATCGTACGTTCATACGTTTTTGATGTACAAGGAATATAGATTTTTTTTTGCGATTCGATAGCATTTTGGTAGCTCAACGAGTATGTTTAGTGCCAAAGATGGATTTCATCGAATTTAAGTTTTCATAATAATAAAATAATTAATTTCCTGAAGAAGTCACACAAAGGAGTGACGAAATATTGAAATTAAAAATTAAATTAAAATAAAGAGACCTTAAGCTTAAAAATATCAGAATACAATAATTTCATAATAATAGTTATAAACATGTGGTCACGAACGCACGCAAAATAGAAGTCAACTTTGGCTGACAGTAGTGAAATATAAAAATCTGCAAAATGGAATGGAATATTCAAGAGTGATTAATTTATTTTAAAAGTGTATTAATTTAGGTCTCTATCCAGTATTTAGACTATAAAATATCCCTATTGGTTTTTGTTTAATTCGCTTAAGTGCCGGTCGCGAACGTACGATTTTTCCATATGTTGATTTAGCCACTTGGATGGTGTTTGCAATTGAAACACTTAATTTTCGAACTTAAACTGACACCCTTTCCACTGGCATTATACGCTCAAGAAAAAATCTATCACTTGCAGTACTTGCAAGAGCAGCAAAATTGCCGTGTTATCGAAAGTCTTTCTAATTAAGTTTAAATTGTGGTCTTAATTAACTTTAGTTAAGATTTATAGCCTAGGATTCCTAATGTATTACATATATTGAGAAGAAAACATGATAAATATTCCAAAGAACAAGGGAAAATCTGAAAATGTTTCAGCTGAAAAATAAAAATAAATAGAAAGCAAGCCCAGCGGGCAAATAATGTTATCATTTAAAACTATCC
Source organism: Linnaemya tessellans (assembly GCA_951800035.1). Taxonomy (NCBI): domain Eukaryota; kingdom Metazoa; phylum Arthropoda; class Insecta; order Diptera; family Tachinidae; genus Linnaemya; species Linnaemya tessellans. Next base: position 98,754,088 of record OX637533.1, on the reverse strand, counting down.
ACATGGATGATGAGTGGTTCAGATGTTGTGGAAATAAAACAGTCAAGTATGTGATAGATATCGATCGTGATTAATTTTTCGTCTTAGCTTATATTCATATAGAATTGGTATGCTATTAATCATTTTTGATAAAGCAAACAAGTCAGGGATTGGATACATGATCAATTCAAGGGCGCACATTATTTTCTTTTCCCATCATTATGTACATATACATACATATGTAATTTGTTTTCCAATAAAATCTACTAGGACTAAATCCTCAAGTTCATGTATCGAAATTTCGTTGGAAAAGTTCCATTTATATTTGAGTCCCGGGTGGCATAATAGATTTTGGTTTCCATTTTTGAGTCAAAAGTGGAAAAGAAAAATGTTTGCTAACTGTAAATATACATACATATGTATATATAACATTGACAATACTCTGGTTAGACTTGCTTTACCACGGTGTAGTATTTGTTTATGGTTTATTATTATTTTTTTATTTATTGAATTTGAATTTATATTTAAAATTCATAACATGTTGTTATAAATTCTAAAAAGAATGAAGTGCAAATATGTGTGTAAATAGTAAGCAATTGTAATAAAACTATTTTTATTAAATAAATTTAACTGAATTTTTATTAGAACAAATATTTATCCAAAAAAAAAAAATCTTTTTTAAATATGTAGATTCATACATACATACATACCATACACTTTGTAAAATATAAGTACATCTGTATGTACATTAAATCAATATAAGGAAACACCATAGATATTGTTGGCAACAAAAAGCCGACTACAACAGAAAAACTTATTCGTCATAATTAGCATATGTAAGAGTACGTGCAGAAATTGTTAAAATGCTATTTATATGCTCTTTTATGTGATACCCAACATGATTAAATATGAGTAAATTTTGATCCCATCGGGCATGCATATACATGTATACAAACATACATACATAAATATAGCAACCCAAAATTAATTGTGTAAAATTATGTGTACCTTAAATAAAAAAAATTAATAAAATTAATTTTTTTATCTTCTTTCATTTTCATCAAAATGTGCATTATTTTCAACATGATTATTTATTTAAGTGAAAATTTTGTTATTGTTGACTTGATTTTATTTCAGCTGTATACTATTAATAAATTATATTATTAACTTAAGCACTTCTTTGATCGTCAATGTGAAATGCCTTAAATTTTGTACAAATTATAAATACGCAATATAATATTTTGAATTAATAACGGAATACAAAGCCTGTTTTGTTGTATCCTTTAAAGTTGTATTGGAAAAGACATTTTCAGAAAATAAAACAAAAAATAAATAAATAAGAAACAAAAACAATAAATATAAATAAATAAGAAACAAAAAATAATAAAAAATAAATAAATAAGAAAAAAAAAAGAAAATAAACAAGAAAAAATATATATAAAATAAATGAGTAAATAAAAATTAAAAAAAAATAAAATAAATAAGAATTAAAAAAAAAAAAATTTTAAATGAAGAAAAAAAATAACAACTTTAATAGGGCCTGTTTTCGTAAATAAAATAAAATTATTAATTTAGAATTTTATATTGAAACGATAAGAAATTTGGATTTTTTTTAATTATTGTGTGAATATAAATATGCAAAGGGCACATATTAATGGATTGATGGATCACGATCGTATGCTACATGTTCAATATTTATCTCGTCAGTATTTACGTTATTTTTGTGCTGTGCGGATCATTTATTAAAAAAATGTCGCGAGAAAGCAAAAAAAAACTAGCCGACGAGTCCCACAACTCCGGCAATGCCTCGAAATTAAAAGTGAAGTCTTTCAAATAATTTTTTCGGTCGTTATTTCCGATTCCACCGGCAGAACCCACTCGCTTCCGCTATCTTCTGCCATTACACTTTTAAAGCAAACTTTACACAATTGTAATAAACTTTTTTACTTTTCATTTGTTACATTTTTTGCATTGTGTCTTTTATTTGATTTGTTTTATTTCACTTCTTATTAACGTACATATCTCGATCTAATATCATGAAAATGCTACACGTTCAATATTTATCACGCGATCCCCGATCTGGATTTCATATTTTAGGCCATTCTGCGATATGGATCGCGATCCATCAATACTGCATGCTACACGTTCAATAAATATCGCGATACTGGATCGCGTTCAATATATATTGAACGTGTAGCAGTGCCCAAAAGAAATTTTTACTTTATTTACGAAAATAGACCTCATTATAATTGTTATTTTTTTTCTCTCGAATTAAATATATTTTACAAATAACTTGTGTTGAGAAATTTTATTTGAAATTGTCCTATCAAATACAACTTGAAACGATACAACAAGGCTTGTGAATTGAGCATCTCTATCTTAAAGGAGAATTGATAATAAAATGCAAAACAGGGGCCATTTTGTTTCTGATCTGCAAAAATTCTTCCATGTGACACTAAACAAAATAATATTTACGATTTAAATCCAAAGTTTTTAAACGTACACTTTAAATATAGTTTCAATTGTTCTTGATATTTCTAGGGAGCGAACGAACCTGTTGTTGTAGTACTAACGACACTTGTGTTAATAAATTCTAGGCGAAGCCTTTTTCTGTTAGACTTGCCACCACATTGTGAAGTCTCATAAAAATTTCCCGTTTATACTGTAACTACTTGCCTTATCGTGTATGGCGTCTTCCAATTGGAAATTTTGTTATAGATTAAAGAAAAATTTAGTCTTTAATCTATTACAAAATGTCTAATGTACTTTCGCAATCGTTGTGGGTAACAAAAATTATGTAATAGTGCTACAGCCTCAGATTTTTCTTTTTTATCTGTTAAAAATAACCAGTTTTTAATTCAACTGTTAATACTCGTATTGTTAATTTATTATCCATTTAATTGTTATCCTGAAGAAAATATCCAGAGAATAGAATAAATTATTACAATGTTATTATTTTATTATAAATAACCTCAAGTTTACTATTATTACATATTCAGAAAAAAAGTTTTTACATTTTTTTTTATATTGACATTGTCGTCGGCAACTAGTTGCTTAATAAAGCCTATTGTTTGTTATTTCTTATTGGGACTTTGAAAAGATGGTGGCAAGATGAATAGCATTTTATCAATTCTCCGTGAATGATCTTCTTAAAAAAAGCAAAAGAAAACTTAAACAACTTGTATTATTCCTTAAAATCAAAACTAAATACACAAATAGTTTGACATAAAAAAAAATAAATCAAATAATTTATTTCGCAACAATAACACAAACACAATAAGATATTAACATTTTTGTAACGCTTTTAAATAAATTTAAAATTTAAACATTTTGTTCGGTTGTAAATTATGAAAACTATTAATTGCAAACATTAAGAATTGTGTATTCTATTGACTTGTTATACATTAAGTAATTGTAAGCAAATTATTATTTATAAATATAAAAACAAAATATTAGTGTGTACATACATAATACATATATGTTAATGCTAAAAGTCTTATAAATCAGTCAGATCATGTGTAATATAACTAAAAAGTCAAACTTCAATCATTTGAATTTTCATATTATAAGCAAAACATAAAAAAAATGTTGAATTAATAATAAAAACTATATATTACAGGAAGTAAGATGTATTTTCTTTCATTATCACCGGTAGAAACAGGCATCGCAAATTTTAAAAATAACAAATTTATCAAATATTTATCTAAAACACCTGCCTTGAGATCTGTTAACCATTTTTCGACATTAAAAAGTTGAAAATGGAAATAATAAATAAATCATCGTGAAGGTAATTTTTATTCTCTCCAGCAATACGGACTTCGAGGAAATCGATCAATTAATAGGAGAGATAGTAATTTTAAGATTACAAAATAGAAAAAATTTTGATTTTTGGGACATGCAAAACCACAATTTTTTTAATTGTGTCTTTCGTAGTTTTTCTATTTTTGGCAAATTTTGTTAAAATAAAACACAAACATGTTTAATTTATTTTTTCAAAATTTATTAAAAGTCACATATATTAAAATAATTAATGTTGTCTACCTACTTACAATAAAACAACAGTTCATTTTAAGGCAAATCCTTTCTTTAGTCCTAACATGTAAGAGTTAAAATCAATAACTTAAAATGATATTAAGAGAAATACATATAAAAATAGACAGACCAACTGAATTAAAAGAACATAAGAAAATTCAGCTCTATTACTGATGTCGTAGTCGAGACGAAGTCGTTGATGTGTGATCAATGTTTCCCATATATTTTATATCGGGGTCTTTTATGCTAGACTGAGACACTAGTAATAAGGACGAAGCATTGAACATAATACAGCTTTTATGTAAAGAAATAAATAAATAAATCATAAAAAATAAGAAAAATAATAAAATAGACAAGTCCCATTCAAGGTACACAATTAGTGGCAATTGCGATGGGCCAAGTGACAGGACCTTTGAGAACAACATCTTCCATGAGTTGTTTAATTTTAATAAAGCGTCGCTTGAACTCCAAACCGCAGCCCTTCGACAAACGGAAATCAAGCAAGATTTTGCCATCCATTTCGATAACGTGGGCCTTAAATACTAAACGTAGCTTACGTCTATCCACGGTGTAGATAGTCACCACCAAATTATCATCACTGATTTTGCAGGTATAGCCAAGGCGTTCTATTGTGCTGGCCAAACGCTTAATGGTATCTTCTTGACGCAATGTCACAAAGAAACGTGTCATACGTCTGACCAAGCGTTGGAATACATTTTGAGAAGCGGATTGAGTTTGATTCATTTGAGTGCACAGCAGTAGATCATCCAACATGGCTGGCTGAGAGAAACAGAAACCGAGTCGATGTACTTGGGCACTCGGATGAATGTTGGCTTCCTGAGGATTTGTGGGAGCTTCGAAGAAGTCATGATTTACCACGGGCATGGGCTGCGAACAATAATTTCGAGATAAAGAATCATCCATATTGTGACTGCTGTAATGACTAGACATTTGTCTTTGCCGTTTGGCTTTAGGCGAACGTATTTCTAAGGCAGCGGCGGAATCGACCAAATCACGTGAACGATCTGTTGAAAAAACAAGTAATAAAAATTCAAGTGTTATTTTTTAGTTTCAAATAAAATAAACAAAAAATCAATAACACTAAAAATTTTGAAATAAAAATATGAACTTAAAAATTAAAAAAAAAACAAACCAAAAAGTAAAGATGAACATAAAAGCGTATATCATTTGGTTTTTGGTAATAAAGCTCTATGGAATTTTTTATTTGCTTCACCATACAGCTAAAATCACCAAAGAACAAATAAAATGCTAAATAAAAATATTAATTAAAAAAAAATTAATGAGCTAAAATGTTAATTTTTTTATTTATTTACTATTATTTTTTAAAATTTGTTTTAAACGTCTGTTTGCTGTGAGAGCGCATTTTCAATGCTTTGGTAATCTAGCTTTATGAAGGTATCAGAGCTATCATACAGCTAAAGCGCCAAAGCTATGATATCATGCGCAGTTTTTTACATTTTCTGAGACCGGGTAGGTGTGGAATTGTAAGGACTTCTTCTACTTAAAAAATGTTGTACTTCTCTTTCGCTTTACTTTTCTTTGTGTTTTGAGCTGCGAATTGAAAACTTTAGTATAGGTACAAAGTGAATCTCAAATTTTTATAACCATTGAGAGTCACTAAGTACCTGAACAAAAGATTTTCTTTTTAATTTCATTAATAAAAAACGAACACTTTTTCAAAATCAATATATTGAAAGGATTATAATTTTATAAAAAAAAATATATGTATATATTGTATATTTATAAATAAAACTAGTTCATTAACTAATTCTCGCAAAGAAAACGATATACATACATTGTATATTACGAAAGTCACGTCCGTTCATGTACTCAGCCTATTATGATGTGAAAGACATTTTCTAATCTGCATTAGCGCTTGCTTTGTATTAGTTATTTTCGGACTGTTTAAAGTTACTGAACAGTATGAATAACGCTTGGCACAACCAGGTACTAAAAACCAAGTTCCAAGTACATATTTTTGTGGTACATTTTTAAGTATCGTATTTTTCACCAATATTGATAAAGCATTTGTGGTAGCAAAGATATTTTTGTGTAGATATGCACAGTATTTCTAAATTCTTCGCATAAGGCGTAATTGTGTGTTTCAAATTTGTTTGAAAAGCAACATAAATATGAACAATAGAGATTTATTTTAACTATAAATATCAAATGGTCAGATTTTTAGCACTAGGATACTACTAATAAAAAATAAAGTTACAAAAAAAATTAGTTGACTTTTTGCAGTTTAAAATTAAAATTTTTTTAATTTATTGTTCAAACTCTTAAAACGCATCATGTGCAATATATTTACCCATCTGTTTAACCTTTTAAAAGTCAAGGCTCAGGGCGAAAATCAGGTACTCATTATAAGCCCTATTCTGCATTTCGATTCGAGTCGAAGTTTATCCGTTTAGTATTTTTAAAAATTGTTCAGTTTTTTTCTTCTATAAGATGTGTAACAATAAAAATTAAATTACTTAAGTTTTAACGATTTTTTTAATGGAAGACTGCTTTTGAAATTTAATAACACCGAATCTGATTACATTTTATGTTACTGACCATCTGTCACTAACAATGTAATGTTTTCTTACATCTGTTTTTACAATAAATAAAATAGAATAAAACAAAAAAATTGACTTTTTACCTTCCAGATTTAAAGGCGTTTTTCCCAGCCCTTAAAAATATTGTTGACTTATATGTGGCAATATAATAAAATGCAGCACCCCTTTAGAGAGAAAAAAAATCATTAAGAAAAGAACACCTAATTGCCTCTTTTCAGTTAAAATAACACACTTTATATATAAAAGCCTTCATTTTAAAATTTATTTTTAGTTTTCAAAAATTTCATTTAGCTAATGCAGTACTTTCAACCTCATGTGTGTACTCCTAAGACTGCCAGTTGCAAGATAAAAATGAAACTAGGTTTCAACACGTTTTACTATAAATCGCTGCTTACGGCATCCAAAGTTTTGGTTATACAAATATCAACTCGTATTTGCCAATTTACGAAAAACAAAATCAATAAGCATTTAAGCATGCAAATGGGCAAAAATGTATATTTATTATGCGAGATTTTACTATAGTCACTTCACTTTATACATACATATTTGGCATCAATATCAAATTTACTTATACACATACGAGTACATATTAATTTAATAAGCAGGAATAAGTAGAATAACTTACCGTTATCACTAAATTGCATATTACACCATTTATGATCTATAATTTTGTCCAATGTCAGACGATATGTAGGATTTGTGGCTAAAACTTTGCGCAGCAGCGATATGCCCAAAGTATCCAATTTACTCCAAGGAGTTTGGGTAGACCACCGGTCATTGTCTTTCCAATTAATAAATTCTTGACACTGCAACGAAGGCTGATCCCAGGGTAGTTCTGAATAGAAGAGAGAAAAAGCAAAGCATTCAGAATTATACAAGATATAACAATGGAAATATTTAAGGTAAGTAAATAAAAAATAATATTAGAAATAATAAACAAAGTACGAGTGCAGCAAGCAATTTAAGCTGGAGCTTTGGTATAAAAGCTTTAGATGATATATAAAAGATTTCAAATAAATCTACAGCTAGAATACCAAAGAAACAGCAAAAATGTTAATGGTGAAATGGTAAGTTTTGGTGGTGAATTTTCATTTAAAGTAAATTAATTGATTATTTAGCTTTGTTTATGACAGTTTGTTTTAAATAGGATTTTATTTAGAAATTAGTAATGATTTTCAAGAAAACAAATGACACAAACACATAGACACAATAAATAATATTTAAATATTTGAAATGATTTGATTTTTTTATTACATGTTTTTTTTTTAATATCCAGTGCAGTGCGATGTTGCTGAGGGTGATACGAGTAATTATTTATTTTTTATGATTACTTTCACATATTCAATACATTGTTAAAATGGTATGATTATTATTTGATAACTTTGTAATATTGCAAAATAAAATGCGTAATTGAAACATAAAATAACACATGCAAAATTATTTAAAAGAAACTCGGTTTTTATATAAAAATATTTCATTAAGTATAGATTATAATTTTTACAAATTAATACATATTTGCAATGAAAATTAACAGTTAACACAAACGAACATGATTTTTTTTCTATTTTATATAAGTGAAAAGTAAAGATACTGAAATTCTTAAAACAAAAAAATAATCATAAAAAAGTAAAAACATAAGGAATACAAAATAGGTGGGAGTAATTTAAAAATATTGTACTTACCACCAGCTAACATTGTCACTAGGATAACACCACACGACCAAATATCAGCAGGCTGCGCATGGTAGGGTTTTAAGAGCACTTCTGGAGCCACATACGGCAATGTACCGCAACGTTTATCTAAGAGACGTTCTTTGCCCTTGCATCTAGATTGGGGAAAAACAGGTTATTTTATTTATATTTTATATGATAAAAATTTTTCAATTCAATAAAAAATTTTTAAATTATACTAGATTCAGCGTAATTAAGGCCATAATTGAGCTCAATTTACACATATCGTAAATCAATCAATAAATTGTGCAATAAGTTCTTAATTGTTTCATATATTGAACCAAATTCCAAATGCAACCCTTGCAATCATGTTCTGTAAGAACAAAATTAATTCTGTACAGGAACAAAATTATATTTTATAAAAAAGAAAATACAAGAGTAAGAAAGATATGATGTCAACTGATATTGATGGTCAAAAAATTTAATAATATTTTAACCAAAAATACATATTAAATAATTAATTTCTTTTCAAAATACAATCAAGAATGACACAAAAATTTAAAGGAAGAGAACTGGTTTTAATGACAATGAAGTAGCAAAAGTATTTACAAGCAAAATTAAAAACTAAATTTATAATATAATTAATTGCCTCAATTAAAATGTATGGCTTAATACAGTATGTATTAAGGCCTAATTTATAAATGTGTGTTTATAAACCCTTATTTGACAAAATTGTATATAAAAACTTGTCAAATGAGACAAATTTTATAGCAATTATTTTATGTTTATAAAATAGTTTTTATGAATTATGAATCTAATATTTAAAAATTATACTTCTAACAAATTATTTTATTTGTTGCGGGTGAAGAATATCAGTTGACTTAATTCATATTTTGAGGTTAGGTTAGATTGAAAACCGCTACGAGCTGCACTTATGCCCTCTAGTGGGATACCTTGGGCTCCCACATATTTTCAAGTTTCAAAACCTCGTTTATGCAACAACTTTAACAAATTATTAGACTATTTGATAAGAATAATGATAAGCAAAAAATAATACTTTTTAGAACATTACAAAATAAGACATTTCTTAAACAGTCGATTACATTTTTTTTAGATATTTTATCATTTTACAATATATTAATTGATAGTACATCTCAAATACACTTAAATAAAATTATTTTTCTATTTTAATATTTTTTCAATCAATATTTTAATAAATAATTTATTTTGTTATTTTCTCAGAAAAGAAAATGTTTTACTGCACGTATTAATTGAATGGTTTTTCAATCAGAGAATTTAGAAATAAAAAGCACATACAAAACTTATATTGATATTAACTTTTCTCACAGATATGTATACTAAATTACGTGATTCATTTCATTATTGGCTTTTTAGCATATCTTTTTCATGTTCTTATTTTGCTTTGTATTTATTTTTATAGGTTTTGTACCTAAATACCTAAACATGGTAGCCATTCCAAAATCGGAGATTTTTATATTATCATGTTCATCCAATAGCAGGTTTTCTGGCTTCAAGTCACGATGTGCAATGCCACGCTGATGCAAATACTGCAATCCCGATAGTAATTGTGTGAAATAACGTTGTGCTTCATGCTGTGGCATGCCAATATCGGGTTCTGCAAAAGAAACAAAAACAAAAATTATTTTGTATTGTAACAAACATGTACGAATATTTAATGTTATTAGAAAGTAGAATTATAAATATAATGTTTTTTTTTTATTTACACTACACACAATAATACAAGTCATATGAACAAATGACCACATGCTGGAAAATAATATCCTTCGAGTAGTACATTTTACGTACATATTAGCGGGAGGTCGTGAAATGACATCCACATCACTTTAGTGTTAAGAGATTTATTTGTTTGTTTTTCAAATACTTAATATATTATAGTGCAAATCAAATGCTTGCCGCCGGACTCGACAGCAAGGACAAAGTAATCATAAAATTGCCAAACTTGTCAAGTTCTTGAGATTATCATTTTAAATGCCATTGAACTTGCAATTCCAATAGATCAATGGCTCTTTCATAAAAATTTTACTACATATATTCAAAAACACAAAATATTTTTGTGTTCTTTTGTAAAAGAAGAAGTCTCACATTTGTTTAAAACTAGTGAATACGTCAAATATGTTTTATCAACTCTACTTTAGGGCGGTATGGGTGTGAAATATTGACGTTACAAATTTTTATTTCCTTAGACAAAATATGTAAAAAGCGTTTTAACTATTTTTCCAGAAAGGAAACCGCCAAATACACTTCTTTATATATTTTTAATGAGATTGATATATTTAAAATTAAAAATAGAATTAAATAGACTTAGCTTAAAATTGTTTGGATATGCCAAACAATTAAAATTTTAGAAATTAGTTTTTAAACTAATTTAAAGCAGATATGTATAATTTTAAGCAAATTAAAATTCGGTTAAAGAAACCAGGAAAAGTGTTTTCCAAAACATTACAAAAAAAGTAAAACAGAATTCAAAGAATATTTAATTTCATTTATCAATATATGTACTACTAACTTTAAAGGGTGTTTAATTTTAGAAAAATCTTTTTCTTTTATCAAATAAATAAACATTTTTAAATAAAACACCGACCACCACACAAATATGATGACGTTGCCTGTTACTGTATTTGATAAAAGAAAATTGACTTATTTAAAAGCAATTCAAACCGCAAGAAAAACAAACAAATGAAATTAATATGCACACAAGACTAAATGAGCAAAGTTTTTGCAATAAATTTACATACAATTGTTGTTCAATTATAAAAGGATTTTCCTATGCAAATCAATATTGAAATAAAACATTTGCTCGATGGTAACAGCAACAATAACAAGAGTAGAAAAATTAATAAAATATACGTAACTATTGTTTTTTTTATAAAAAAAAGGATATATATAACAAACTGATTTATGTATGTGTAAAAAATTAATGAAATGCACACAATACAAATTGAAAACAATAATAAATACACATGCACTCATTCAGTTTTTTTACAATATTTTCTCTTATACCTACAGCATATTCTATTCTAACCATTTGTAGGCATTTGATTTAAAAAAATATGTCATTTTAACATTTAAAAACTATAACAAAATCCTTATCACTAATGCAAAAATACATATATGCACATACATCCATATCGATGGTCACAAGTAGAAAGGCTCTAACGCAAAACAATAGCAGAAACTGTATTGATCATAATAGAAACTGTAATTATGATTTTGTTGTACAATCGTTATTTTTGATACTATTGTAATAAATTTTTATTTATTTTTATATATTCGTGTGAAATTTGTTGCAATCACTAAAAAAGTTAATTTCGTAAAAATACGAATTAGAGCCTTTCCACTTGTGACCATCCATATATACATAATATGTATGCATGCACGTATTTATGTATGATCATATTGCAAAAGTCTATTTATTGACATTTTCCCATTCAATCACACATTTCAATCGCACATTTCTAATATTAATATGCAAAAATGTCTTAAAATTAAAAGTTTTCCAAAATACAACAAAAACTTAATTCAATGCAAAAAAGGACACAATCTGCAGAAACGAGTTGAACATTTTTCAAATATTATTTGAATAATTTTTAATTCAATTCTCATTACAGTAGTCCCCGGGTTATATCAAATATAATTGCAAGTTTTTGTAATAGAAAAAAACTATAACTAATGGGTGTCCCATGAAATAAATATTACAGGAAGTTTCACGTGAAAATTTTTGACAATAAAGAATATCTTTGAAGTTTGTATATTTTGTCAATATTATAAAGATCGTTGCCACACTCTTAGATTGTTTTAGGGAATATTGTAAACTAAAATGTGTAGTTTGAAAACAAGTTAAATAAAGCTTAAATAAACTTATAATTTCCAATGAATAGCTTAATAAAATTGAGTCTGTGTTTAATGAAATTGTAGCTGCTAAAACACATTATTTACATCTTTAAATTGAAAGAAATTATTTCATGTGTGTTATTGCATCACGAATTAAGAACAAATTGCTGGGCCGTTTGAGATAATATTTACAGCTTATGACAAAATGTTTAGGTTTCGGATTATAACGATGTTGCAATAAAAAATTAATAGCATAAGTATTATATCTGTGGCTTGGTGCTGAAAGGTTCAAAGTATTTATTTTACATATAAATTCATAGTAATATTGGCTAGAAAATCCCTTTTGGCATTGGCTATTAAAGCAAAATAAAAAAAAGTGAATTAAAAAACCTAATGTAAGGACTAACTCAAAACAGTCAAATTTTGACATTGGCTTTTTTAGCATTAAGCTACAGATATTATGTATGTATGTACCTACTTGTTATGTTTATAATTTTTTAGAAATACACTTTTAGCAAATTTATTATTTAAGTTACAGTTTTTCAATTTTTTTACTACTATTAGTTGTTTTTTGTTTTAATTTTTGGCTCATATATTTAATCTTGGGAAAATTTAAAAATTTGATTGTACAATTTTTTCTTGTATTCCCACATCCACGAAAAATGCAGCTCATGTGTTCTTGAATTTTTTTTTAATAAATCAGTAATTAAAAAAGTATTAAATTAATATACATATATTAAAAATTACCAAATTTTTTTCCTTTGGTTAAAATTTTTAAATTAATTTATTGTAAACTGACAACAATTTTTATACTAAAATGGGATTTTTTTAGAAAGTAAGGTAGCTTTATTTCTTGAGTAAACTTCAGATATCCTTTCTTTTAAATGGTTAATGTTTACAAAATAAAGGGAAATTGTAACTTCCTGTAATATTTATTTCATGGAGTCTTCTATTGATAGGAAACCAAATTCAGTGTGTCTTTAAATATTGAATTATTTAGAATTATTTAGTAACTCAAATAAGTTTGCATAGACCTTAATAAATTTTATGTTTCCTTTTCTAATCAAACACGAAAAGTCTTAAAAAATCACCGTTTAAAAATAAAATAATTAAGGAAATTGCTTTATTTGTTGTATGTATTTCATTGCTCGCACGTATCGGAATTTTTTCATTCGAATTTTGTGGTTATGTGTTTTTGGCAAATTTTTGCCAATTGTGACCGTGCCTTTAGGGCTGTACAAAACCATATGACGATATGGAACGCATTATAAAATATGTGCAAACAAGTGAGTTCTCCATGAAAACTAAAATTTCTAATGTATTTCGTTCTATTTTTGTTTCATTTAATTTTTTACAGCCGCATATACAGAAGTACACAACCTAACAAGTGGTGTTGGGTACTTGAAGTAAAAAAAAATAAATAAAAAATACCACTTTTCATGTCATTGTTCAAGATATCAAAGCTCTTAACTTTGATAAACCACAAAATAAAAAGAAAAGGTACAAATCCTTTTCATATCAAATATCCATATGCATACATATCAATACAGATAAACAGAACGAAGTCGACTGGTAAAGCCGCCGTCGGCGATTTCTCAGTTATCTTAACCGCCGCCGTCGATTAATATATAGCTGTCATGCAGCTGGCTTTGTAAATACAATACATTTATACTCAAAACGTTTTCTATGAGAAAAAATTGCAATTGGTACACACACATACGCAAATTTATACATCTATGTATATTGTGTAAGAATACAAATAGTATGTAGCAGGGGTTGTAGTAATAGAGGGAGCAACAAATGTTTTGTTTGTATTTAATTCACCCCAATATAAAGGAAGTGCATTTTAGGAAAAACATTTGTGGCAGGGTTACTTGCACATAAACTTGTCGATTTGTGTAGTAGTTTCTCATACTTACACAAAAGGTTTGTTTATGATTTCCTTTTTTTTTTGAGAAAATTTAAATATTTTTGACAGATAACACGTAATTCTTGCCAAACTGTGATTAGTTTACTTTAAGATTTGCATGGCATTTTAAATCAGCTCATTAATGCATCATCACTGCTGTGGTGTGTATGTCAATAAACCACGAACATGATTTTTAGCGAGTTGCTAGCATAATATGAATGTAATTAGTGTAACATGATCGAAGCATTATTCAAATATTAATGTCATAACTTTGGGCTTTATTATATTTGTATTGAGGCCAAAACATATGCTTATTATAATGAGTCTTGCCACATTAGTTAATACTCGTCAACGCAAATTCTAGTTCTGGCACAAGGTATCGCATTCCCCGAGTGCTGGTCCAAGTAAAAAAATAAATATTATATAATAGTTGGGCAACTTTCAACGTACGTTGAATACTTTGACGGACATCAGTATTCACTTTGCATTGTATTGAATAATTCTTTTGTGTTTTGTGGTTAAAAAAAAAATAAAATAAAGTACAAGTTTGTATTGAAATAAATTTAAGTTGAAGACATAAACTAGAAACACAAACAAGTGATTTAATATCCGTCAATAAAATAGTCATTGTGTTAAACTCCTCAGTACGTTGTCAGTTAAAATAGACAACCCATAACATATGGCGGATTCTATATAACTCCGACTTTATTCGTAGTCGAAATAAAACAATTCCAAGGCGTTGCCACATTTCATCAATCGTTTCACGACTCTGACAACCATAATAAGGCTGATTATCGTTCCAATAGCAAAAGTTATGAAACTCTTAAATAACTCCTTTAGAAAAATTTAAATTTCAATCGATAGATTTATTTTTTCATTGTTTATTTCACTATGAACAGGTGCAGAATATTAGCAACTGCCTGCATAAATTTTCTATACACGAAATCGTGTTTTTGCAACCAAAAATATTTTTTTCTGAATATTCAGTTCGAGTACTTTGTTGTGTCTAAAATACGTTTATCTTTGCACTCTTAAACAAAAAAAGCAAAAAAAATTTAAGTTTATAGAAATTAAGTAGATAGAAATAATGATAATAACCACTTCAAGGATTTTGACACAAATTTCGAACTGAGGAAGCTTAAAAGAAAAGAAAATAGATTTTCCTGGTTTTTAAAAGAAATTTCAAATTTGCTACTGAATTACGTACACACTTCCATGCATATCCATACATAATATATATTTGAGTAGCTTAAAAATAATTCAAATTTAATAGTTTAAGAATTTGTTTAAAAGATATTTTGCTTACATTTAAAGGATTAGCATAATTAAAGAAAAAAAACATGATTGCTAAACTTTACAGAGATACATTTGACTTGCATGAACGCACTTGAACTTGTCCATCTCTATTACAGAGCATTATCCAGAGAACACTGGATAAAAGAAATTTATTTAATGAATTTCATTAAAATGATTAAACAATTAATACATACTTCTACATAATGAAGCAAATAAATGAGACTTATAACCAAATAATCCTCCATACCATCAATATTTCAACAAGTGTGTCTGTGCTCTTGATAATTTTTTTTACAAAAATTAAATTAAATTTACGACTTCCAATAAATAAAAATCTTACTGCAGCTATTTATGAAACATATTTTTTATCGTTTGGCCAACAGGTCATTAAAAGCGAACAGATTTTAAATTCAACATTAAACACACCTCTATTAGCAAAGTACTTATTTAATTTCGTTTTTATTATTATTTTAACTTTATTTTTAATGGCCATTAAAAAAAAAAGAAAAAGTTCATTATTGAACAAATAAACCATCATGTCCTTTAACAAGAGAATAAAAGGAACAAATAAACAGGAAAAAAGGAAACCAAACAAAACGACAGCAACAGCAGCAGCAGTCCAGTAGCAAGATAAAAAAAAGGAATTGAATGTGAATATATATGCAAAATAATACTTAGAGATGAATAGATAGAGTGAACAAATATAAAATGCAAATGACAACAATAAAAAATATTATATTGTATTTAGAGATTTTAAAACTGTGAATTTTTACACTGCAAAAAAAATTGATTGGTATTTGGAAACATCAATTTTAAATATATTTATTTACACAATGTCGATTTTAATATACGGATGTGCCCAATATTTCACAAAACAAGCCTTATTAACACGATAATTGTGTAACGTACCAGTTACACAACAGATTAATTATAAAACAGATAAATGAAATGTTGCCCAAAATGGTAAAACATTTTCTCGCCCCGTGTGTTCAAAAACGCAAAATTTTTAAATCACTTGTGAGTTCAAAGTCAAAAAATTACGTTTTTTCATGAATGCTTTGTTCACCAGGAATATGTGTAGTCTGCCAATACAATTTTTTTTTGTATGAGCAAAAACAGCTGTGCAGTCTGAAATCACACATATATTTGTATTAATTTTTTTAAATTAAATGTGCTTATGTGCTTTCATTTTTACTGTCTTGTTATTTAATGATACAAAAATATAAAACTTCGTATTGATTTTACAACATTAAGAAGCACGAAATTACCTTTCACTATTTCTTCTGCCCTACAAGAACCTGATGGTTGCCAATAAAGTATAAAGCAGATACATATATAATAAAAATGTAAACATGCCTTTAAATGATTCTTTTGTCTAATTTTTTAACCTTTTTTCTTTAATAAATAATATATTTGTTTGAGTCTTGAGGTTAATTTATATTAATATTTGTTATTCTTCGATATTTCGCTAACCATCGGTCAGCTTCTTCAGGAAATTATTTAGTTTTGTCAAAAATTTTCTTCAAAAATAAGTTTTATACTGATTCTTATTTATTCCTCACAAAATAAAAGTTATTTTTTGATTTTTATTTATTCTCCAGAAAATAAAAGTTATTTCTTGATTTTTATTTGGTCTTCAGAAAATAAAAATTATTTCTTGCTGTTTATTTATTTTTCAGAAAATAAAAATTATTTCTTGATTTTTATTTATTATTCAGAAAATAAAAGTTATTTCTTGATTTTTATTTGTTTATTTTTTTTATTTTTATTTCTTCCCGAGCAAATCCAAGTTATTTCTTGATTTTTATTTATTAATTTTTTTATTTCTTCCCGAGAAAATACCAATTATTTCTTGATTTTTATTTATTTCTCAAAAAATAAAAGTTATTTCTTGATTGACTGCCTGAAGTTATGGATTTAATAGCCTGTATTTGTATGTCTTTTAACAACTCTTCATTTTCACGAATAAATAAATAAATAAAAATCAAGATATAACTTTAATTTCCACTCTATTGCCTCTACGTCAAAAACGTTTCATCGTACAAAATATTGTCGTATAAAAATTTTAAGACTTTTTGCGCGGCTCCCCACTAGATAGAAAATTTTCGGGTTTGTTGAAACCCAGGGAAGGTATGAAAAACCACAGATGCAAATGTTCAACAATTAAAAATACACATCCAGTGAGAACTTTCGACTACTCGTACATTTATACGTACTCGTAAGTATATGTTTTGTAATACACGAGTGTTAAGACTTGCACCATATTTTACCATTTCCTTGTATAACCACAAAATTATTTGAGTGTACGAGTATCAAAGCAATCGAAAAGATGGATACATAAATATAACAATAGCAGTATTTCAAATAAGATTTGAAAATTTATTTCATTTGTTTGGATTTGTATTTAAAAGCCTGTTAAGTGTAATGACTTTTACGTAAAGCAGTCGGCACTAACACAAAAGGGATAAATAAATAAAACCCTTTGAGGCCAAAGTTTGGAGTTCGTTGTGATTACATTGACATTAAAAAGATCAAAATAATTATTTATATAGGAATTTAATACATTAGTGACTTTGATAAGTACATAAACCATAATTTTTTTAATAAACTAAATTTTAACACAAGTAAAAAAATATTTTTCCACTTACCAATACGATCAAATAACTCTCCACCGGCTGCATATTCCAAAAATATATATTCAATATGACCATGTGAACGATTACCGAAAAATCGTAGTATATGTTGGTCCTGTAACATTTTTTGTATGCAAATTTCTTTACGCACCGACAAAATAGCATCCGAATGTTTTTTCAAATCGACCATTTTCATAGCAACAGCTTCACCGGTTTGACGGTTTATCAACAATTTTACTCTACAAAATAGAAACAACATAAATGGTTATAGAGAGGAGTTATCAAGACAAACTATTTGCAGACAGAGCAAGAGACTAAATTGTATAGTAAATCATCTAATGTATGCACATACAAACATACAAAAAAAACATACCTAAATTAAACACATTTAATGTTCTCTTGGTAGTGCTTAACAGAACTCTATAAAACGTGGGTGGCTTTTTGTTTGTATTTATTATCCTGCCGCTAAATGGAAAACTGAGAATTTCTGCTACAAAACACGTTGTTGTGTTTGCAAAAAATACTATACATAAACGTATTATATGTACAATAAAACTCTTAATGCATCACATATCTAAGGTTTCATTGTAAAAATGTTCAAAATACACACATACACAAAAACCTATAGTATGCAATTGGGGATAATATTATTTAATCGTCGGTCGTTTTTATGTTCCTGTTTGTTTGCTCTCCTCTGGCATGCGCAAAGTTATCGGCAAATGAAAGTCGTAAGGATTTTATGTATGTATATAGTAATGAAATAAAATGTTGAAGAGAAAGAGACAGCAAAGAGTAGAAAGAAAAAATACATACATATATAAAAACGCCGGAAGGAAGTGTTTGATAGGTTTCCGGTTTATTGACTTGCTTCATTCATTCATTCATACATATGTACATATGTATATTCATTCGTTAGTTCATTGTGTTTGTTTGTTTGTTTATTTTACTTTAAATAGCCATCACTTGCTTTCAATATTATTTTTCTGATACCGATACACTTGTGTGTACATTCCCCTTATTCCTGTACATATTTTTGCAATAATTTGCACAAATTATTGCATAAGTTTTTAGCCACAAAAATACATAGCTTGTTAAACGAGAAAGTCATGTTTAAAAACAAATTGGGCAGCTTAAATAAACCTCATAATTAGTGTTTAATTATTCAAACATTTCGACTGATTACAAGCTATTAAACAAAAAAAGTTTTTATGCAAATTCACCATAAATTATTTAACAATTTGTGTTACGAATATAAAATAATTGTTAATATTTTAATATGTTGCAGCCAAATTTTTGCCACATGTAATTTTTACAACTTTGCTGTATCAATTCGCGGATCAGTGTACCTTCTCAAAATGACATAAATTAAAAAAAAAAAAAAAAAAAAAAAAAAATACAAATCTCCTTACATGTACGGTTATTATCTATCAGTGTTGCTCATCAGGTTAAAAGCTTAAAAAATTTTTGTAAACGTTAAAAAAGCACCAAAATAAAATTTTTAAAATATTTTATCTATGTTAAAATAAGTAGGAAGTCTTCAGTTTTTAATTTTTGTCCCCAAATAGCAAAGAGGCATCACTGGCTTTTCAATATATAAGTATGAGAGAGGATTATTTTTTGCTGTTTAGCACACGTAAGAGAGTACAATTGCAATTTGCACTTCTTGATTAATATTTTTTGTATGTCTATTGCAAAACTATACATATTTACCATTTTGTGATTTTAAAATATCATTTTAAATTTATTTAGATTTGTCAGTTTTAATTAATCAAGGTGTTCATTACAGGTTTTCTTCAACAGTGCTGCATTTTTTATCCTTCTTGCGACTTTATATCATACATCATGTCAAAACAATATTTATTTGTTGAATATATAAGTAAATATGTATGTAAATATGTATAAGAAAGATATATAAATTTATATTGTCATTAATTAATACAAATATAACAAATACATATGTTTGTATACATGGATATAAAACCTAAAAATTAATTTTTAGCACATACTATGTATGTAGTCTATACATACATACAATTATTATTCACAGTTGAGCAAACATTTGTTCACAGTTATCATATAATATTATACATACATACATATAAGTGAATTTATGTACAAACATAAATAAATTTATTAAAGGTCAATGGGTAAAAGCATAGATTTTTAATTGTTACTTTGAAATAATTGATAGCCAACTCATTTTGAAAGGAAATAAACGATGGAAAATTATTAAGCATATTTTGAACAATATACAGATAGTTATAGAAATCTTTTTTTAATTGTAAATCTAAGATGAAGCAGAAGAAGATATTTTTGAACATTTTCAGCTGTACAGATGTTAATTAACATCATGTTAAATATTAAATGTAGTCAAGTGTGAAAAATATATAACATATGGAAGTAAGGTTAAAGGTGCGGTCACACTTATCAAATATTTGCTCAAAAAATCGTAACCACTAAATAGTAATGAAAACCTATTACTTTAGTTTTGTATGAAACGGTTTTACTTAATAAACACGTATCTGAACAAAAATATTTATTTTATAGGTAAATGAAATTTATTTGTTGATGGTCAACCAATGTCTATATGCATTTCATTGGTGCTTTACCAAATCATCAGTAGACTTTAACCACAGTTTTGAAAAGTTAAAAACCTCTTATCTTATGCACATACTTCCGAAAACCATTTGAGAATTCACAATTTGTAAATTACAAATTATTTTCAAAAATCACACTAGAATAAGCATAGTAGGCCTTGAAACTCATACAAAACTGACCCAACAAATAAATTATATTCGCTATGAATAAATTTCATTTACCTATAAAATAGAATTGTGACAACAATATGTCAAATAAAAATTTCATAAGTAGTTAGTGGTTACGCTTTTTTTAGGCAAATATATGATAAGTGTCATCAAATATTTGATAATTGTTGTATAACACTCTCAAAGACTCAGGGTTTTAACCTTCCTATCTGGAGTTGACATTTCACCTTTTGCAATTTTCCGAATTCTTTTTTGATTTTTTTCAATTTCATTGAGTTTATATTTGCATGTATGCACATATTAATTTGGATATATTAATTTCGATATAATTTACATTAGCATATAATTTTTGATTAAATTGTTTTTTTTTCTGATTTTTTACATAATTATTATTTGTTAATATTTATTTATTTTATTTATTTTTTGCAGAAATAAAAGTTTATTACAGTCTTTTGTCAGGTCAAAATAAAGTGTTTTTTTTCAATTTGTCAACTTAACTTTTTTATAAGAATATTAGATCAGCTAATTTTGGCAACTTTAAAAAAAAAGTGTGTTGTGATTAAGCTAATGAAATACGAATGAATGCAACAAGCGCTATACAGATCGTTTTGTTCCTTTGACTCACACTAAGCAGCTCGAAGAACTAATGACGTTTGCTTTTATACAAACATGTGTTTGCTTTTTTTATAAAAATGTCTAGTTGAACTCAGTTTTAGACCAAAAATAAATTTTCTTAAGGAATGGTAGACAAATTTCTAACAAATTCAATGTTTTCAAAAGTCATAATATGATAATTTTTCGTTAAAAAGTACAAAAAATATTGCTCTTTTTTGTAGAAAAGAACACAACAGTGCTGAAGATTAATTGCTAAGCACATAGTCCTCAAACGTAATGGGATCAGTAGCTGATTTGGTTAATGAATCGGAGAAAATGTAGCACGTGCCCAGCACGAACCGATTTTTTTCTTCTTTTTTTTTTACTTTCGAATTATTTTATATGCGTCTTTGTTTTAGATATCAGAATTTGTGCTCTTTATTTACAAAATTCGTGAAAAAGTAAAAAATCAGCACTTCAATATCCAAATAAATTCCCTTTTTTTGTGGCGCGCGTCACACAACTGATCTAACAAATACCTGCCAAGGAGCTAAGTTTTATACCATTCAAAAATACACTTCAATTCCACTAAACACTACTTCCTTTGAAACGGCAAAAATTTTGAATATTTCAACGCTTCAACGAATGAAGCGTGCGTCACGCAGGGTCTTAGGAGAAAATTAAACAGTATTTATGTAAGACACATATTAGTTTAATATTTTTTAATATCATTATTCCCAAATTCAAAATTCAAAACATTGAATTAAGCAGTAGTCATATAACCAAACTCGATATCGATAAAAAATTATAAATAATTATTAGATGCCGCTCATCTACAAAGATGGAGGAGAAAATTTTAAGCCGCGCAGAATTTCCATGATATTGTATATGAAATCCTTACTTATGGAAGCCACTATTTGATATATGTAACTACACACTCAAAATATTTTCTATATACACTATATCCTAAAATTAAGCCGAAAAAATTAATTGGTTATTAAGAAATCGAATATGTATAGAAGCCAAGATATAAGTTGGTCCCTAAAAGTTTGTTGTATGTTTAACACGAGTGGTTTTAAATTAAATTTAATATTCATGTTATTGTTTTCATATAGATATTAAAAATTAGTGCTATAAAATTCGAACAACTTACTCGCCATATGCGCCTTCGCCCAGGGTTTGTGCCAGTGTCCAACCTTCAACAAATTCACGATTATTGCCAGTAACGACAGCAGAATTTGTCATATTGCTGATGCTTTTGTT
The DNA here is from genome assembly GCA_951800035.1 of Linnaemya tessellans. Taxonomy (NCBI): domain Eukaryota; kingdom Metazoa; phylum Arthropoda; class Insecta; order Diptera; family Tachinidae; genus Linnaemya; species Linnaemya tessellans. Next base: position 98,731,492 of record OX637533.1, on the reverse strand, counting down.
GTTGCTATTTTCATTGGTAGTGGTGATGTTTCCGTTACCATTAGAGGAGGATAATGCCAATATTGAAGCGGACATGGCAAAAGTATTTTGTAGCAAAATTAACAATGATGACACCAATGCCGCTGCTCAGATGAATAGAGACGTCGTAGTACAGATATGATTGGCGAGAATCTCTTCTTTTTTTTTTTTTGTTATTTCGAAATGAGTTTTTAATGTAATTTTTTTCTCTTGTACAATTTTGGTTTAAAGCAAATACTTTAAACAACGTTTCTTTTCTATTTTCGAAGGCAAAAGCTAAAACTAGTTTTTCCTTTTTTTATAAAAATTTGTTTTAACTTTTCTCTGGCAAATGGCCAAAATTCCAACCAGTCGAAGATGTAAAAAAAAAGAAAAGCTGTTATAGCTTAAGCGACTGGCCTGGATGGATGGTTTGATATTGCGAGAGATTTAACGTCTTTTTTGTTTTTGTTTTTTTGTTCGATTGTACAAGTAAAGATTTTAAACGAAAATCACAGCAACAACAAAAATTATGTTGGTTGAATAATGTGTCTGGCCTTCAAGTCATAACGTTAATAATAATAAAATATGAAGGAACAATTTTTAACTTTTAAATGGAAAAAAGGAATAAAACGCAACGAACGAAATTTGTGTACAGCTGGTTGGTTGCTTTTTGGCCAGTTGACTGAATTGCTGGTTTAACTGACTGGTTGGATATTTTATTTTTTCTTAATTTATTTTGTGCTGTTCGGCTGCTGCCTGCTTGCTTTTTGTGAGGTAGGTTTAATTTTCAGATTGTTCGATTTTTAATACGAACTCTTAGTGGTGCAGCGCCAATACGTGTTGCTTTATCCAACGGCAATGTCAAATTTGTTGATTTTCTTAATAATTCATTATTTTTAATCAACCAAGCAGCGATTGATTTGACAGGAACTCTGTTTTTTTTATCCCTTTTATTATCCTTTAGTGTCGTATACTTTCTAAGGCACTTGGTTGGTTGGTTGACGATGCTGGAATCTGAAATGATATGGAAAGTATAAAATAAAGTGTTTATTAATTGGATGCTGGAATATATATATATATATATATATATATATATATATATATTTATATATATATATATATATATATATATATAGATATATATATATATATATATATATATATATATATATATATATATAGATATATATATATATATATATATATATATATATATATATATATATATATATTATTATTATTATCCATTTGATATACATATAAGTAAATTATAAGTTGCATCAGCAACGAAGGCCATCCGCTCTTGCTACAGATTAATGATATGTGAAAATTAACAAATGATTTCAATAATAAACTTAAATGATGAACTAGAAATTCTAATATATATATATATATATATATATATATATATATATATATATATATATATATATATATATATATATTTATATATATGTATATATGTACATTTACAAACTGAGATATAAATATTGAAATCAAAATAACGGAAAATAAATTTAAAAAAATATGAATACATATGTATATAAAAACTTTTCAAAAATGTAAAAATACATATTGGAACAATATTCCGTTGCAGGAAACACTTGGTTTACAATCAGGCCGGTTTCAGCATACATATCTTCAAACAAATATTTAATATTAAAATATAATGCTAGAGTTAATGTCGACGCCGTTAACGGCGTTTCAACGCCGAAAAAGTTGAAATAGATTGAACTTTTACGGCGTTGCAACGCGTTGAGATTAACTGCTCTCATACAATTTCATAAGATTCAACCTTTTTTTTGACATTTCACGCCGTCGACGACGTCGACATTAACTCTAGCATAAGTCTTTATTTTACATAAAAATATTACGTATTTTTCAATATTTATTTTTGTTAAGATTTGGATGACAAATATATTTTTTTAAATATAGCAGTTTCATAATTTTTCAAAGCAAATAAAAATATTTTACTGAAAAATATTTTAAACCACACAAATGAGTGAAGAAATATTAAAAAATATTTTTTTATACAAAATTGAGATACCTCGAGCTAAAAATAAATTAGAGATTATAATTTAAAAAACTAGAAGAATCAAAGAAATTGCATGATATTCAAACAAAAAGAATTATGAATATAAGACCTAAAAAAGAAATGTATTTAAATAACACGGATATTTAGATTTCTAATTAAATTTGCATAAATAGAAAACTGTTATTGTCACATTTAACAAAGCCTCCTAATAATTTGTGATAAGCAAAAATACACATGACTACTGATGATGAGGGCGTAGCGTGTCCTTCTGCATATTGTATTGAATTCTCAAACAGATTTTCTATATTAATATATAATTTGTAAGGTCCTGTAATTATTATCTTTAAAAATTTATTTATTTTCCGTTTGGTTCAAAGACCACATTTAATATTAATTGATGGTGAACTTCTGGAATAAATTAAACTCAATAAACGAACAATTTATATTCGTAAAAATGAATGATGGGGTGTAGTGGTTTTGGTAGCCAGTAGCGGTTGACTTTTAATAACCACGAAAAAATTTCAAGTTTAACTATATGTATCTTTATTTCCGGAAAATAAATAAACACAATTGCTACATGTCATTTAGCTTATTGAAATCCCAGCAAACATGCGTGTTTGATATCAAACTACATACACGTGTTTGTATAATTCTATAGTAAACTGTGTCTGTCCTGTATGCAGCTAGCAGTAGACTTTGAATATATTAATGTAACGTTCCTATCAATACGAGTAACTCAAATCGCAAAGATTGCAATAAATTTTAAAAACAAAATTTTTAAAGTTGCTTGCGTGTGGGTTTCATTTCTGATTCGACTAAATGATGACAAGGATAATATAAAATACACTACATGCCCAATAACGATGACGGGAACAACAAAATATTTCCTTTTCAATAAACATGGTATCGAATAAACTCCACTAGCGACATGCACATGCATGCCTTGTGTTTAACTCTACAATTTAATGAAACTTGCAATTTATATCAATATCTCAAAGTTTCGGCATGGTCATGGTTTGTTTTACTCTGTAAAAATGTATTCTTAGCTTTCTTTTTGCTTTCTATTCACATTTTTTGCGTTTATTTCTTGATTTTTTTCAACACACTCAACGAACTTTATGTATAGGATAATGGCATGCGCAAAAATGTCTAAAGTATGTGTTTACACGCAACAACTGGAATGGAAAGAACAAACCTGCAGGAAGGACGAAAGCATGAGAAAGTTTCGTAATGGGCTAAAATGAGAGTTGTGTTTAATACTCATATTAAAAGACGGAGTAGGGAATATGTTCGAGTGCTTGCACAATAAACATAAAAGATGGATGAAAATATATTTTTTGTGTATGTACTAGGAGTATATATGTATGTATGCAAATATGTAAAGTAGTATTGGAGTTGTAGTCGGTAGAATTTCATCATGAAGAGTGTGTATAACATATTATGGTTTCCATAATACGAGTACTTGCACACATACTCTCATCTACGTACGTTCATATACAACTCATCTATTTTACTAGGAGTACAAGTTACAACAGATTTGATGATTTCAGTTTGGAATACATAAATAACAACAGGAGCAACATTCACAGGTATAAGGATAATGGCAATTTTAAATTTTATGATCTCTTTGCAAAACAAATATTTATTCGAAACAAACAACTAAGAAATGCAAATATCGCGATGTATACATACACACATATTTATGTTATAGACACGGCGTAACATTAAAAATTATTATAATCATGATACACACGTACATACATACATACATACATACTCACATGAGAAAGTTTATTAAGGTATTTTTATTTGTGCATTTATCTTATAGGAGAAAATATTTTTGCTTTTTATTGTAAATGGACCGCACCCATTTTTATCCTAAGGATTATTTTTGCTATTAAAGAGAGTTGAATTGGGAGCAGTAACCTTGCACTTTATGTACGAAGTGGAAACAAGTTTATTACATATTAAGTTTAAGGATGTTTATTTTTTCCCCTTCGTTTCATTAAAATATACAAGTACGATTTCAGCGTGGATGGAATGTTGATAAGTTTAAATGCAATATTTAAATCTTTAAATATTTTAAAAATAGGAAGAAGGAAAGTTCAGGCACTTTTATTTTCATCAGATACAGCAAGTATAGAATCTTTATCGACAAACTAGCAGGACATCATACTTCCAATATAAACTTTTTAACGATCTGTTTTATGACAAGTCAAACTGACAACCATGTCTAAAATATGACATTCTTAATATTCAAAAAATTCTATATAGAAAAGATAGACGTAACGGTTTGCAGAACTGTTCGCCATTATCAATAATGCCGTAACAGATCTTGCGAAATTGTTGTTTCAACAGAAATTTAAATTTAAATTAAACAAGGCAACTAAATAGTCCTGCAAGTAAGTATGCTTTCTTAACAAAATTTCAAGTTCGCAAAATTTAACTCACAATGGATGTTTTCCTTTTCTTATTCCCATATAATAAACAATGCAAATGTGTTGAACCACAAACAACAAACCTTTTTGAATTTTTCATTACTTTTCATATATGAAATTGGATGCCCCCTGGCTATCTTTTGGTATACTCGTACCGTATGCTCCTTTTTGCTATGATTTTAATATAGATACTTCTTAAAGTGTTTTCCTAACCACTTTAATATTGTGTGGAAAATAATGATTAACATTATTTTTATAATCCGAATAAATGCTTTAATAGTGTGTTGCCAAAAATCATAATGGCTTCTTTTTTGTCTCAATAGCTACTGAAACGAATAGTTAATGTGTTTACAAAGAATACAACAACAACAACAAAAACAACAACAGCAGCAGCAACATTAAGATTAACATTAGCAAAGAGAAAAGCAATTAACACAAGATTTCTAAATTTTATTTTGTGCAGATGAAATAAAGTATAAAATTTTGCCACAAATTGCTAGAAAACGAGAAAAGTTTTAATGCCAAAATTTAGTTTCGAAGAAGTCTAAAGGCAACTAATAAAATAATTCCAGATGAAGCATACGTATGTATTTTATATGTTGCACATGTAAGTTGTTGTAAGCCGAACAAAAATATAAGAAAATTTATTTGCCACATATTAAGTCCTACATGTTTGCTGATCTAAACAAAAAAAGGAACTTTAACTTACTATATACATTAATTCAGTTAAATTAGATAAATTATAAAAAAAATATCTACGATCTCTATTAGATATTGTTTAGCCACCCGATATTTAAAACAAAAAAAAACGTCCTTTGAATTGAGTGCTCTATACATTTTTTGACAGATCTGTCAGTTTTGATAAGTTTGTAAATCATTTCATAAAATAATGCACTTATATGCGATTAGGATTGCACTTTTTATTGCTTCCTTGTCCAAATATCAGTATAAAAATTTTTTTTAGCATCATTTTCCTAATTCCGAGGTCCTCATTCTTTTTTTTTCAAATTATAAATTTTTATTCCTTATTTATGTGGCGGACAGTATATTTGCTAAAAAAAAACTTTTCTAATGTGCCATAAAAATAAATTAATACTGGGAATAAAAATAGCTTTCATAGTACTATAAACAACAACAAAAATAACGATTCAGAGGTTTTTAATCATTTTCCCAACTCAGCTTGACTGGGTTTAAATATTTTATAACATTTTATTTCTACCGCAATTTAGCTGTGTATTAAAGTTGTATCCAATTTCAGTAGTTTTGGGTATTATTCTGTATGCACCATTTTTTTTAACTTATAAGCCTCTGTCGCGAATAAAATGTGAAATTTTTGTTCCCATGGAAGGGAGATTGTCCATGATGAATTTCATGACAACGTTTGTTCCTGCTATCAACATGTTGCGAATGTAAACAAGTAAGAACGTTATATTCGACCGGGTCGAATCTTAAATATCCCCCAAATATTTAGTAAATAAATTAAAACATTAAGAAACTTTTGTTTAAACTCCATTTGACAGAGTCACTCCGGAAAGGGCCTAGGGTTAGACTCTCACCTCTGTCGTAAAAACTTAAAAAGTAAGTTTTTGGTATAATTAAGTGGAGAAAAAACATTTTTTATAGGGTCACTGAGTGAGCAAAGGTGGCTGGAGGGGTAGGGCAGGGGAAGATCAATAACATCTCAGCTTCATCATAAAGGCTTACAAAAATTCAATTGTTAAGGAATGCAGGTGTAAGTAACACAAGTTTTTAAATATTTACACTATGGGTGAATTCCAAAACATCAAAGTACTTTACAGTGATGCCAAGTTACATTAGTTACAAAAACAAAACACATGAGACTTTGCATCACTGCAATGCATATTGAGGTTTGGCAGTCAGCCTATTTTCCCATGTAATATGTTACTTCAACGGCCACTAAAGGGGGCGTGGTGTAAAAATGGAATTTGACATAAAAATATATAATTTTTATAACAATATTACAAAAAAAAAACTTTAAAAATTTGTTGTTTTTTACTTCATCTTAGGGGAAATTTTTTCCCTCCGGCCCGTTTCAGTCCCTTTACGAACTTTACATGTGCTATCCTTTAAAATTTATCTATACCAAAACTCAAGGATTTGGCTATCTTTGTTTGGACTGTATCGTGATTTTCGCAGACGGATTTCGATTTAGAGAGGCCCTAACACTAGTTTTTTCCACTACCTTCAGTATATTCACTGCACTAGCATCAAAAATAAATTTTACCAGCAATTGATAATTGCAGTTTGTATTATGATCAATACAGTTTCTATTGCGTTTACAATTTAAGTTACAATTATGCAAGCTGGACCAACACTGTGCACATGCATGGATGTTTGCATCCTACGTAAATAATTTTAACTTTCTATTAAAATATCAGATACACAAAGCAGCGCAGTATTAAAACTTTTCTGACATTTTGTTTAAAAGTTAATTAAAAATAGTATAAGAAAACAGTTGGTTTTACAAATAGAAAGGAAATGGAAAAATTTGAAGAAACAAAAAAAAGCAACATTAAAAGTTAAACAACAAACAAAGAAAAATCCTTTAAATAAATTTACATAAACTCAGATTTAATACAGTAATAAATCTTTTTAAAAGCTGACATATCAATTGCAAAGGAAAAACAAACAACAGAAAAAAATTTAAACTTTCACAAAATAAGCACAAACATTTCAAACTCAAAGCCAAAAAGGAATGCATTTGAAAAAAGGAGAAAAAACTTGAATATAGTTTAATCCAACTATTGTATTTTTGTTACCAAGCGCACGCTATAGAGCAGTTCATGCCTACACATTCCTCCCAGCCCAAAGTACTGGCTCGTATGTATGCATTTTGGCTAATTCTCTTTTAAAGCCAGTTTGAGCCAGGTTTCCACTAAATATTTTTTTATTGTAATGCCTTTTGGTCTATTACTCCTCTATCAGTTGATATTAATTTTTGCTGTTCTTGGGTTTTCGCCAACATTTTTTTCTTTATTTCAGACAGGTTAAGGCTAAAAATACATTTTAAAGCCTGTTGCCAATTTTGCTATTTTTAGAATTTAAGGCAAAAATACTCTGCAATTGTCTATTTTTCTGCTTTTAAAATATTGTGACTTTAAGCTGGTTTTCTTTTCCCATTTTTTTTTTTTATTTTTTTTATTTTCATGTCTTAGATTGTTTGTTGGAGATTGCAATACACATCAGTATTTTTAGCTTAAGACAGAAATTGTGTTAAGAGAAGCAAGTTGAAGATACAGTCACAGCAAAGCTTAAAATAGTTTCAAATTTGTAACGTATTTCTTGCTCTTTTCATAAATTTAATCCTCATATGATGTTGTAGCTAAGAAAATAAAGAAGAGAAAATAAAAGTATCAAGAAAGCGCCGCATACATTATCATTACAGGCTGTTGTTATGAGGCAGGACTTCCCAAAATACTTGTGAGCTGTTTTGTTTATCAAGAGATTTGAAAAATGAATGAGAATTGGAGTACAAGTCCTTTTGCTTTTGTAAGGACTAATGTGCACTTAAATATTTTCGAAATATATTATCTGCTCCTGGTGAAAAGTACAGCAAAAATACTAAAAAATCACAGTTTTGGAACTTTCAACCATTTTCGTTGTGAAGTTTCAGGATCTCAGAAGCAAATCTCATTTGTTTTCCTTCCACCATATTAATTACATACTAAATATGTACATACATATATAATTTTCCACCTAACTGAAAATTTTCAGTTGAAAATATTTATAAATAAAAATTTTCTAACTTCCCTCTCTTCAAGACTTTTAATGGAATTTTTCTTCTATTAAAACTTAGAAAGTTCATAAAATTGTTCAAATGGTATGCAGGGGGATTACTCTGTAATGAGATGCGAATGAAAAACTGAACGCATCTGCATGCTATTTACATTGAAATGCGAAATCAATTCTTTTCCCATCGCATTACAGAGTAACCCCCCTGCATAACACTTTACTGGTAACATCTCTGTGGGAAACATTACAACAAATGCCTTCAACATACCTGTCCTATGACTGGTGAAAATGGGAATGGTATAAAATTTCCTTAGTCGTGTGTGGTGAAAGGAAGAATCAGAAAACTAGAGCGAAATTGTTAACGAAATTCTCTCACTCAGTATCATATCCTACTCGTACGATTTATATATTTTTTACTGTTTTGGAAAATTAAATAAAAATTTTCCTTTTGGTTATTTATATTGAAACAAGAGTAAAATTTCATTATGTTTCAATATAAAATTCCAAACGAGTATTTTTATTTTATTTACAAAAAGGCCCTTAATTTTTTCAAATACAATGTTCATAAAAGTTTCTTTGCGAAAACTACTGACAGCTCTACTACATATCGATGCAACTACTGCAGCATTTTATTTACTATTTTAAATTACTATTCTGTAACAGGATCATTAAAAAAAATTATATCTGAGACTGATCTAAAGAACACCATCACTGGAAAACTTCCTTAAGTTTGGGTTTAGAACCTATTACTCAGTACCTTAATTATGGCAATTGAAACCCTCTAGTGGCAATGCAGTATACTTTCTTATAAAAATATAAAAGTTCCGAAACTCGAACCAGTTTCTAGTTCTTGAGAACCAGTCACGTAACGTGTGTAACGAAATATATAAAAATAAAACCATTATTATTGTCTAATATTTTTAAGCTTAAGGTCTCCTTATTTTACATAAAAATAAAGAGACCTTAAGCTTAAAAATATTAGACTATAATAATTAAAAAGAGGTGAAGAAACCAGAAGAACTTAGAAATAAAATCTATAAAAACATTTTTTTCAGCAAAAATAAATTAAAATCGTAAACTATGTGCTTGTTTCTAATTTTAATTATATTTCTCTTTTGATGATCATCTCATAATTGTTGTTTTCTGTTTTAAATCGAATATTAAGTAGAAAACTCGACTGTGATGAAAAATAACCATAAACAATTGCAACTTTTGCAACTGCATTTGCCTTCCAGGCACATTATGCCCTAAGGACTAGTTTAAGTCAAGTGTTGCGCCCATTTTTCACGGATTAACAAAAATTAATATTAAAATAAAACTTGGGAAATGACAACTTCAGATACACACACATACACAACCCGTTTAAGATAAAAAGAAAACAAATAATCACGCAAAATAAAAATAAGAATACACAAAATTATCATCCATTTTTATCGAAACAGAATAGACGACCAGTGTAGAGTAGAGTAGAGTGGAGTGCAGTATAATTTACACCAAATAGACAATATACAAAAAAACATGCAACGGATGATACATGCGTTGGCTGGTTGATTGGTTGTTTGGTGGAAATCGTAACCATAAATATAAGAGCCTTTAATGAAACAACAAATTTACCAGCGGTATCAGCATCAACTGCTGCATTAAACCAAATAATACAAAGAACAGCAGATACATGTGTATGCAATAATGAGAGCCGACTAGGATGGCTGACTGCCGGCTCTTAAGCTGGTAAATGGTTTAAATTAAGAAATGTTCTCCAACTACACCATTTCCAGCAATAAAATGATATCTTCTTTCCAAGGTACTTACACTTAAAAAATTATTTTGAAAACTTTGCAATCTTTGCTGCAATACGTCATTAGGATTAGCAAATGAGCAGTGCCATCCACGCTCATACGAGATACCAGTTCTGATCCGTTCCTCTAGTTCAAAATATTCCACTCTTAATAAAATTAATTTACAGGTCGCAGCAAGGAGAATTCAATCAGGTGACCTTATTTCAGAAAATGTTGATCAGGTGATTTTACACCTGTCTGTCAAAATCTTCTTCTGCTTACTTTGTTTGTGCGCCAAAAACAAAGTTTTTCTGAAATTTCACTAATTTTATTAAAAAAGTGAACAAAAAACAATATGCGGATGTGTTTTGTGTGCAAGAAGAAGTTCGGAAAGGGAGAGGGAACTTTATTCCATGTTCCAAAAGATGTTGGAAGCAGAGGCAAATGGAGCGAAATTTGTGGCAGGCAGCTTACCGCAGCAGCACTGATCTGAACACATGAGGAGGGACTGCAGGCAGCTGGGAAGAAAAAAGACGTGATGATGGTGTGAAATGTAACCCATTGTCATATTTCTAATAAATAAAGTCCAATTTTTCTTTAAATTTTTTTGTTAGCGAGTTTTTGTATTATTTAACATCTGTATCACAATTTTTTTCTTTTTTCTGCTCAATTAAACTTGACACCAGAAGCCTGTACACTAACAAAATACATGCTCTTTATACAGAGCTGCATAAATAAGTTCACCTTATTCAATTCGCCTTGGGTCGCAGATTCGAACTTACAGCTTGTTAAATAATTTTAAACTTCGTAATTTAACATACAGAAGAGTTCTGTGCTTTTGTCTAATAAAATATCACATCGCATATTATTTTTTTTACATCTCACAAATCTGGCTACTTTGCTCCATACACATATTGAGGGATCTGGCAACCGCTTAAAAATGTTGTGGGCAAAAATAATATCAATTATATTTAATGTCTATGTTAAGTCGATTTTTAAAAAATATAATTTCACTGTCGATTACAGTAGAGTAGGGTGAATTCCTAAACATCAATATCGTTTGCAGTAATGCCTCTGTATATTGTTTGCAAAAATAAAACTTCATTGGTTTGGGAAACCAAGCGTACATTCAATGTTGACGACGATAATGCAATTACTTCGAGGTCACTTGTGTCACTGTGGACATTTCCCAAAAGGGATGAGTACATTCGACTCGAAAAATAAATTATAAGAGTATGAAATTTTGTAAATAAAATTTTTTTGCGTTGAAAATAAGTCAAAAAACGCCATAATTTACTCCCAAAAACCCAAAAATGTCAATAAAGTCCTCAGTTAGTAGCGTTTGAATTCAAAATGTGTGTGAAATTGAATAGGTACACAATTACCCAAGAAAAGTTTTTATTTCCCCATTAATTTTAGTTTCAAATACTTCAAAACATACGAGTACAATATGTGCTAAAAATGCTGTATTAAGATTTGCTAAAAATATTTACAATTTAGAAATGGTGTAAAGAATAAAACTTCTAGCATTAAGTAAAATAATGGCAGTAACAATGCGAAAATAAAACGAAAGATAAAATAGAACATAAGCTTAACATAAAACAGCTAAAAGTAAGCGTTGGGTGCTTAACGCCAAAATGAATTTGTGTGCATAAAATTTCTTTTACGATTTGGATTGAGACAGGGAGCCAGCAGTAAAGGCATCTCTATCTAAAGCATTTGCATTATCCTTTTGTAGTTAAAAAGCAGCAGTTTATAGAGAGGCTAGAGCAAAAAATATTTTTATGATTACACATTTTAATTTTAACGTTTTTTTTAAAACCCCTACTATTTTTTGCTCATAAATATTTTTCAATAAACAGAACAAAGAAAAGACAGAAAGACTTAAATGAAAAAAATATATGTAAAAAATATTATGAAATATATTGTATAATAAAGTTAAAACCCTGGAAAGTTATATTGAGTGTTGCAGCAGTAAGTAAATACAGCAACAACGTTAAGGCCATGCTTCATTGCTGGATATATTTTTTTTCTCTACTTTTCTTTTTTTGCATTTGCACCAAGCAGGCGGCCGGCAACAGTATCCAGTTGCAGCCACATTTATGCAGCAAAAAGTAAAATACTACGACAAGTGGTAATTCCAGCTATTCTGGTTTAATTCCTTTTGTGTATATGTGTGTGTATTTTTTGTGTGTCCATAAATCTATTTCCTTAGTTTTTTTCATGCTTCATTCGAAAATAAGTAAATTTTTTCAGTTTTAAGGCTTTTTATTAATTTACGAAAATTTGCGAGTTTTTATAAAGTTTCCTTCAACAAGTCAACCAACCAGACCATGTATCCGAAGTTGTAATTGTAATTGCCAAAACTTATTAAAACAATATTCTGCGAATTAACAGCAAGGGTACTCACTGACGATTAGCATTCCAGTGCGTACACTATGAATCAAAATACTAAAAACCCATTTCAGCAAGCAAAATATCAAAATGCAAGAGATGGTCAATTATATACACGTAGCAAAAACATGACAGAGTTGTCGGCTGTAGTTCATTGTCTATAATTTTTATCACCATACGAGTATCTACAAAATGTGTGTTGAGTTATTTGCATTTGAGTTTATTTCGTTTAATATGAACTAAAATAAACTGTTGCAAAAGTGGCTCAGTTGTGAATAAAAGAAACATGCGGTTTTTTACATACGTGTTCATATAACGTTTTATACAGGATGATTATTTGAAATAAACAATTTATAAAAATATGTAGAAAGCAAGTTTGTGCAATTAATGAGTACGGTAAGTGGGATCGAAAGACCTTAAGATAAATTGTACGCACAAAAGATGGACCGTTTGACATTAACTCGATTTATCAAAGTCCCTAACTTTAATTTCAGGTCATAAATATAACATAAACATGGTTCTGAAGAGACCGCCTCATGACAAGGCATTTAAGGCCGTGTCAGATATAACTTCGTCTCTTTGCTTGGCGTTTTTAGCTTTAATAGCAAAGCGTAAAGCAAAATGTCTATGTCACAATAAAAACTTTGACAACACCCGCATATTGTTTCTTTACCATAAAAAGTGGTTGATAATTTTGTTATTATATATATATTTTTATATTTATTGCATAAATTGTACATATATATTTAGCTTTTTTTTTAAACAGGTTCAGATATTTAAAACTTACGTCCGAATTTGTGAAAAGAAAAAAAATATTCCCGCTGATTGTCAAAGCACGCAAAAAGATGAGAGTTGCCTAACTTTTCGCTTTGCTCTGCGTTAAAAATGCTTTATGTGGCATGTTTGATATAAGTATGTACATTTTATCTTAGATGTCAAAGCGAATCTATAACGCAAGGCGAAGCAAAAGTTGTATCGGACATGGCCTTAACAGCATCATTTTCGAAAAAGAAAATGGCCTTAACAGCATCATTTTCGAAAAAGAAAAAAAACAAATGGGCTGATGATGCCACCCCTCCAAACTGTCACTCGGTCAATGCATTGCCACGTTGACAATAACTTTTAAGTTTTTCCAACAACTTTATTTGTTGCCACAGCCATATAAATGAAAATGTGCATTCTCGAAAATTTTGCGCATAGAAATTTCGCAATATTATCCAATGTGGTAAAGCGACTGATTTTGGCCCGTGGATGCATGAAACTAACTGATTCAAATCATTGGGAAGATGGATGCCACCTACTACGTTCATTATATTTTAGAAGTCGTAATGTTGCCTTCCGCTGAAAAGGAAATGCCTTTGCGATGGGTCCTTCAGCAAGACAAGGACCCGAAGCATCCCTCAAAGAAAGCAAGGCGTTGGTTCCAGGACAATAATAGCCATGTTATGGATTAGCCGGCACAATCGCCGGACCTAAGTCTAATCTTTGGATTGATGTATAGAAAGGTGTTAGAGATGCAAGACCCAAAAATATGTAGGAAGTATTCCACTGTAGAGATGCCAGACTTTGATAGCTTCTATGAGGTCCAGATGTGGCGAAGTAATCATTAATCGTGGAGGGGCTACATATTAATTACTTACAAACAAATAATACTAATCTGTAAATTTAATAAACCTTAAAACTGAAATTATTACCAATTTTCCAATTTGTTCTTATTTTTTCGAACAGCTGATTTTGCACATATGTAGTTCAACATTATTGCCGGCACAAAAATATTTATATGAATTTTACCATAACTTTTAGTATTTTTTAAAAGCTCAAAATTTTTACAATAAAAATAATAGAATGTCATACTTTAAAAGCTTACTTATAAAATTTGTTAGAACGTTCTCTATTTTCACTTCGCCTGTTCTTGTATAAGAAATAAAAAGAAGCGAACAAGATCTTAGAAATTTAAGAGTTGCTTTGCGTTCCAAAATGTTTGAAATTTTTACGAAAAACAAATAAAAATTTGTAAAACCTTTGAAATTTTCGTTTCCACATAAATTTCACTTTGGTATCGTGATTTACACAATCAGGCCCTTAGTTGGCTTACTGCCATAACAACAGACAACTCAAAAAGGCATTGCATTTTATATTTTTGTACGAACAAAAGAAATTGTATTAAATTGATTCGCACATCTGTTTAGGGCTGTTTACAAAACACATGAAGAAATTGTCTCCGTTTTTAGCAACAGCTGGGTAATGCTGTAGGCTCTCTTACAACACATCAATTGGTTTGCATTCAAATAAAATGTGTATTGTTTTTCATAATACTCAGGACAAAATATTAACAATGCCTATTGGTGAAAGTCGTCTGCAAGTGTTAAAAATTTTGCAAAAAACTAAACATGACAAACAAAAAATTTCAGAAATTTTAGAAAAATGTATAATATCTGCACTATTCCACTTTTTTGTAATTCTTTAATAAACCAACTAGAATAGAATCAACTGTTTGAAACTTTAATCTATTTGCAAAACATCTTAGCACATGCGCAATCATTCAAAAACGAATTGGGAATTACATAAAAAGGCATAGAAGGCTTTACAACTTAAAAAAAGCAACAGAGTTTCAACTATCACAAATTTCATTCGATTTTTAAAATATTCATAATTAAAAATTTCGTATCATAACAAAAATTTGTTTTATACGAAAAATCGAAATATAACATATTAAATTGAATTAAGATTCATAGGCTAATTGTTCGAAATTTGTTTTTAAATCTCAGAAAGACATGATAAATATTCCAAGGCACAAAGGAAAGTCAACATCAGTTTTATTCAACTTACACAGCAGAGCAGAACAGCTGTTTTCGAAAGACGCAACCCTTTCATCATCAGTGCTCATGTGTATTGTGTTTGTCACCACTTATTAGGTGGTTTAGTTGAATTTGATAACAGTTCCTATTTACACAAATTTTATTGTGAAAAAGAATAAGTGGTGACAAACACAATACACATGAGCACTGATGATGAAAGGGTTGCGTCTTTCGAAAACAGCTGTTCTGCTCTGCTGTGTAAGTTGAATAAAACTGATGTTGACTTTCCTTTGTGCCTTGGAATATTTATCATGTCTTTCTGAGATTTAAAAACAAATTTCGAACAATTAGCCTATGAATCTTAATTCAATTTAATATAGCAATATAAATGTTCGTTAAAATTCTTACTACATACGAAATATAACATGTTTTTTTAATTCGGTCCAGCACTCATATACATATCATTTGATTGATAAAAATCTTTTTAAAATGTTTTTAGTTTGAAATTACTATGGGGCCTTTTTTTAAAATAAATTAAATATATTGATTTTGTAAATTATTATCTAATGAGGTAAATTTTTTATAAAAAAAATAATTTACACATATTGTAAATAAAATATTTTATAAAGAACTGAACTCATTGCTTAATAATTTACAAAATAAATATAGATATTAAGTTCGAAATGAAATAGTTATTATAATAAAATAAATATACTTGTTTGTAATTTTATTTTGAAACAAAATCAAATTTGAGTATGTCCATATTCATATGTGTTTGAAATCAATTTTAAAAATATGTATGAACATTTTTTAATAAAATACATTTCAAACACATTTTGATTGATTTGATTTTGAGCCTGATTAATAAATTTCAACTTCGGACGAGTAATTTAACCTATGAAATTCGAATATTCAATAAAATACTCATTCATTCTTCTTTTATTTGTTTTAATATTCATTCATTGCATTTGGAGAAATTGTCAGATTATGTTTGTACCCTTTAATTTTACAGGTACAAAAAGAAAGTTATGGCGTTTCCTTTGTACATATTTTGAACTTTTTTTCTAAAAATTTCCCGTTAAACTCAGTTTTAAACCAAAAATTTATTTTCTTAAGGGATGGTAGAAAAATTTCTAAAAAGACATAATATGGTAATATTTCTTTGAAAAAAAAAGCAACAAATATTGCAGTTTTTTGTAGAAAAAAAAACATAATATAATATACATACATACATATGTATGTATGGATGTGTGTCTGTATGTATATGCAGTAAATGTAATAACTATTTTTCTTTGCACAAAATCAAAATATCTTTATGCAAAACTTTCGTTATACTATAACGTGGTGAATTATAAATATGTACATCTAGTTTTACGAAATTATGTGCAACATTGTGCCTATTTCAATCGGAACAACAGTTTTGAAAATATACCAATCCGAGGACAATTGCATAAAAGCGGCAATCCTGACAAAGTCTTTAGTACTCGTATTAAAAAAATTTTGTAGTGAAAAATACTAAGAACAGAAAAGAATATACAATTAATTTTTCCTATTTTCCGAGTATAATGGTTTAAATTTAACAAACAAAAACTACAAAATAACGTTTTTACAATTTATCAAAAAAAAATTTTATTTAATTGAAACATTAAATGGCAGAATTAAACACAAATCGATGTAAATATTTTTAAGGAATATTTTAAAGTTATTCCTTAAAAAGCCGATATAGAATAAAACAAGTCGCCAAATGAAGTTAAGTATGTACATATGTTACTAATTGGATAAAATAATGTCCACATTTTCATATAGTAAATAAGTAAGTATGTACATACATATGTATGTAGATAAGGCCATTATTGGTTTAAAAAAATAATTTCATTCACTTTCTACAAAAAAAAATTATTAAAGGTTATGGTGAAACAATAAAATTGGTTGGTTTGTTCTACAAAAACTGAAAATATTTTTTTTAAATTAATTTTATTAAATGAAATTTCTAAGTTTTTTGGTTAAATAATATTTTTTTACAATTTTGCAATATTTCAATTTCTTACATTTCATCCATTTTATTAAATTCCGTTATATCAAATATTCAATTGTAGTCCGGTTTGATCATCTTTAGCATTCGATATGATCAACGTTTGTACTTAAAAGCACGTTTTAATAACTTAAGCCTTGCGTTACACATCATTTTGAAAATTTCTGTTAAACTTTGAGGCAACATCACTTCAGTTCAAAATAATTAATTTTATTAATAAAAAGAGAGTTTTGTCTCGAGCAAAGGAATTTATAATTAAGCTTAATAAAATAAATTTTAATTTAGCTAACCACCAGACGACGTTATGTACAACCAGGTTCTAAGTATGTATTTCATTCCTTTTCGAAATGTTTTATTTGCACAGGATTATTATTTTTTAATTTGCTATTTTTAAATTAAACACCAATTTATTTCAAAGCTTTAGCTTGTGCCAAAAAAAGGGTTTTATTTAAAAGTTTCCCTTATTTCATTTAATTTATTGTTTTAAAGAAAATTTATTATTTTTTGTGTGAATATATTAATATGTATTCCTTTTGCAACGTAGGCAACTGAAAAGCTGAAATTAAACTGCAAGCTGCCACGTTAACGAGCGGCAAATAACCGAAGCAGTCGACCAGACCGATATACAACAATACGGTGGAAACAGCAGACAGTAATACAATAAAAAAAATATCGTACCTTAATTTCTGTTGCTGCTTTCCTCACAATTCCTCTATAACTACTCTCCTGATAATTAAAGCATGCTCTCTTTTGAGCTCCAATGCACTCTCCGTTGAGCATAAATGATGGTAAAAGGGAACACCACAAGAAAAAGAATATAAAAATCGTGGCATAATAAAATAAAAAGTTGATATTGAACTGTTCACTTTTGGGGGTTTGTTTCAGTGATGACAACACTTCATTTCGTTTAAATATTTTCCTTTACATAAGCAAGGATTTTAGCTCATATTCGAAGTAAAGAAATTTTTCATTTCAAAAACAGCCGATATCTGCCTTAGTTCCATTCTTGTTTTCAAACGATATAAGTTTTTTAACATGATGGCCTTCATTGCAAATCTACAAATTATACGTTTTCCAATTATTAAACAGTACCAAAATAAATAAAGTATGTTTTAGTTTAAAATATAATAAGACTAAACTTTACTCGGTGCATATGTAAGTGATACATAGCTCATGCCGCATTGGGTATTCTGCACGAGCGATTTGAGGTCATTGTCACCTAACGTTGACGTAATAATATATACCACCGATATCATGGGACATGACACCTTTTTCCTGTGGGGTTTTCTTAAGTCACAGAATGCGAATAATCACAGCGGTCCTCGAAGTCAACATAACGCCCGAGTCAACGAAAATTGGACATTTGGGATGCCCTCCAGGCAGAAAAGTCGTGGCGGAATTTGAACGGTGTAACATTTCACACAAAATGGAATCAATGGAGCTCTCAAACGAGTAAGGAAATTGAATGATATATCACACACACTCTGTTTTATTTAAATTTAAAGATAGGAAGCGCCCAATGAAGGACCTCTTTACAAAGTAACGGCCCAAGTTTAAAATTAAACTCCATCTAAATTGGGCTTAGGTTGGACTAAAAAGATGCATAATTAATTTACCAGTCCATTCCGGAGTACACGTATGCCTTTAAAGCATGTTGTGCGCTCTTCTGATAAGAAAATTGAGGGAAGTTCCCAACATAAAAACGAAAATCCTATCAAACAATATATTTCCTTAAATCTGAACAAATTGGAATCCCTCAGATATTTAAAATCTGATATATTTTCCGAATTAATATTTGTCTTTTAATTTGATTAAAAGGTGTTCTTAGCCACTAATATAATTTTTTTTTTTGCTTATTTCTGTGAATTAAATTACACACCGCAAAAACGCGTATTGTGAATTTATAGTAATAGTTTTATAAAACAAAATTTAAATAAAGACAAAATATTTTAAAATGTGTTGCATTCCTTGCCAAACACACGAATGTCATATCCCTATTGTATGGTTTAAACTTGTATTTGCATAGACAATCAACGCCTAATTCATAAAATATATTTTATGTTTATAAATTCCTTATATTGAAATTTGTCAAATGAGCGATATATAAGCGTAAAATATTTTTTATGAATAATGCTAGAGTTAATGTCGACGTCGTCGACGGCGTCAAATGTCAAAAAAAAAGTTGAATCGTATGAAATTGTATGAGAGCAGTTAATCTCAACGCGTTGCAACGCCGTAAAAGTTCAATATATTTTAACTTTTTCGGCGTTGAAACGCCGTCAACGGCGTCGACTTTAACTCTAGCATTAGGCCTTAAAAGTCTCAACACAAGAATGTTTTACAAAGAGTTTTTGTTGCGGAAAATGTTATTTGAAATGTTCATTTCAAAGGCATCGCAAGAAAGCTTGCGAATTGAACAATTAAATCGTAAACTTACCAATTTAGAATTTGCTTCTTCTTATAGTTATAGATTTTCTAAAAAAAAGAGAATATAATTTTATTAAAAATTATGTGCATGTAAAATGTAATTTTTTTTTATAATTTATATATACATTTCTAAAGGACTAAGCAAATAACATATGCAAACTTATCAGATTCGTCCGATAAAGAAGAGCTTCTCGTTCCAAGGAACAATGTAAAACTAAAATGTAAAAAGTATTGCAAAAACAGCTAAATGGTCGTCATTACAAAATCTGGATATTTATTTGATTATTTGAGGTGTCACGGCTCTCTTTGCCTCATTTGCAGTCATATCAAAAGTGGGAGCTATACATTCGCAATAAAACGTAAAAATGTTTTTATTAAAGAGCAAAAGCAGCAACAGCATAAATAGCCTTAAGCTCTTCCTGCAGCTTTGGATACTTGAATGTGTACAAAAAAAAAGGAATAAAAATAAAGTTATACAAAAAGCGCACGCAACACCTCGTACATCATTATCACACAGAGGCAGCAGCCACTAGACGGAGCAGCTAGCATCAGCATCGTTTCGGTATACTTGCGTTATATAAATATATTCGTAGGTATATACACGCAGAGTACAACGTGTGACCGTTGAAATTTTTCAGAAAATATATTTAGCAGAATAAAGGAGCACCAATCAAGAGGACTTATCGAAAGAACGAACTACTATTCCGAAAATAATTTATACAAATTCTAGCATTTCAATGTACTTCGATTGGACACAATATTTCTGGATTAATTTTAATCCTTATAAAGCACTAGCTAGCTTACATGCATTAGCACACTTTAAAGCAAGGAGATGGACGGAACGCCGCAAAAAATTTTAATGGGAGTGGGACCAATATGTCAGTATACACTTTAATATAATATACACATTTTTTAAATAGACCGTGGAAGACTACTTAAAAATAAGCATAATAAAATACAGACAAAATAAATCTGCTCAAAAATAATTTTTATTTTGAATAAAAGAATAATTTTCTCTGAACATATGTATATATATATATATATATATATATATATATATATATATATATATATATATATATATATATACATATATGTATATATATACATATATATATATATATATATATATATATACATATATATACATATATATATATATGTATATATATATATATATATATATATATATATATATACATATATGAAATTTATTATTATTATTATATTTGTTAATAGTTATTATTATTTGTTGATAGTTAAGCAATGTCTATATAGATTTCATTTGTGCTTTACCAAATCATCAGTAGACTCTCACCATAGTTTTGAAAAGTTAAAAACCTCTTATCTTATGCACATACTTTGAAAAACCATCTGAGAATTACATTATATTCAAAAATCACAGCAGAATAAGCATAGTAGGTTTGGAAACTCATACAAAACCAACTCAACAAATAAATTACATATATTCGATATGAAGCCACTTTATTTTTCTACACTTTTAATAAATTTCATTTAAATAGAATTGTGGCAATGAAATATATATAAATATATACATATATATATATATATATATATATATATATATATATATATATATATGTATATATATATATATATATATATATATATATATATATATGTATATATGTATATATATATCATAATATTGTACTATTTTTCAAAGAAATGGAGTACATACATTAATAAGGAAATTTTTTACTCTATAGACTTTTGCTTAGAATAAATACCTATAAGAGGTTTAGCGTCCCTATATTCTATTTTAACTACTTGAGCGAGCCAACATATCCTATGGCCCTTCTGAGGTCCCATTCTAAATTTGTCTGAACAAATATTCTAGTTTTCAAAGATTTTTTTATCCTTTGACCTGCAGCCCTATACCTTAAGCTTCTTAAATATCATTTATATAATTTCAAAGAGACAGAAAATTCCTGTAATGGCCGCCCCCGCTTCTCCTAAATATTAAATAAAATGTGTACCCAAATTACCAATTTACAGTTTTTACTTTAAAGACTCTCTCCTTAATAGATCTTTGCCAAAACGATAACAAATATATATCGTGGGTATGGCGAGTTTATTACCACCCATCGTTCTCAGCTGTTGATTGTTAAAAGAATTTTAGAAATCGGACAGATGGCTCCGGAGATTACAGGTAACAAGCACACAAACAAACCTCTTTAAATAATAGAATAGATAAATGTCTTCTTGCTACACAACACTTATTTAAAACAATAATTAGCGTTTCATAAAAAGTGAGCAAAAATGGTACGTACTACATGAGATATATGACAAGTTACAAACTGCTACTTTAACCGCACAACGGTCACACTGTGTACATACATTTCCATCCATATATCTAGATACACATGTACATATGTATATATGCATGTTGTACACAGATACCCATCCATATACGAGTAGTGGTAAGTAACAAACAGACCAAGGAAGCAAAAACAGTTGAGTAGATTTTGGTATATTAAGCAACAGCATCCATCTTCAACCCTGAATCTTAAATTATTCTTTGCATAAAGAAGTTGTTGTCTGTCCATTCATCTATCTGTACACGTCTGTCCTGCTTTTGTTCGATTTTTCTTTTATCAACAGCGTAGTCGCAGTCATCACCACGGAGATTGTTCAATATTGTACGATGTGTGTCCCCAACATTTTTATTTAATACATACGATACCTATTTTTTATTCCTTCTTAAAATATTTATGTATGTATACACACACAAACATATTAAACTTTAATACTCGTAGGAGGGGCATAGAAATATTCAACATTTTCTATTTGAAATTTTTTTTTGCAATTTATTTTAAAAATATCGAAAATGTTTGGTTAATATTGAATGTCAAATTGTACATATTGGTAATTTAATAGATAATCATATGCATATCTGCGGCAATAAGTAATAAGCGCTTAAGTCTACTTAAGAAAGACATTTTTTTCTAAAGTTTTTATGCGTTTATAGGCTTATTTGATTTATTTTTTTTCTGACCCTTTCCTGGTTTTCGTATGAATCTGACCACTGAAAACTTCAAATGAGTACAATAATATTTAAGGAATAAAATAGTGATTAAGAATATTTATCCTAAGTAGACTTAAGCGCTTATTACGCATTGCCAGAGATATAGTATGTATTTATGAATGTCCACAAATAAACTATGTTTCGGTATTAATTGACTATTGAAGTTTAGGAAAATTTTTTTTCCAGAAATTTTTCTGGTAGTAATTAGAGCGATCTGTCTCTCTAATTAAACTGTTTGCCCATTGACACAATCGTCCTTATTCTGTATTAATTTGCCGATTGCCAAGGTCAAGGCAATCCCCTTTATTAGCCAACACAACAAGAATCAAACAAGATCCTGAAATTTATGATGGTGTGTAACTATCATCCAATGATCTGCTAAAGTCGTGTTGCTTTCATATTTAATATATTAAATGAAGAGTTTAGTATACTGTAAATAAATCAAATATGTATATAAATTACATGTGATCTATTCATTATTATGACACCCTACTGTACGATGATGTTATCTACCCTGTTATTGAAATATAATGTAACATAATAACAGCTTCCACATTGACTCATTGCTCCAGTCGGCTAACTGATCCTTAGGAAAGCAAAGCAAGCATTTCGATGGCGCCTTGCCAATGAGTTGTACTGCGGCGTTATGGAACACTGTATTTACTAATAATTCATCGTAAGAATCTTTTTTTCCTTGCATTGTTGTTCTTCTATATGCTGTTGCTATTTCACATATATAAATATATACATATATAATATACATATATGCACATTAAACAATTTTCTACAAAATTTTTTATACAATGATACCATTTGCAGTTATATTATAAAATTATTGGAATAAAAATTGTGTTCATGGCACGCTAGTATATTCGTCTTATAAGACTCAAAATTAGTTGACTGTTCGAAAGAGCGACTGACCATTCACTCGAATCATTTCAAACTCGAATAAATTGAGAACTCCAGTAATATACACATTCTTTATATTTTGCGCGTTTTCGATGGTAATAATCTTTTGGCATAACCCTCGTATGTGTCATTGTGAATAATTAAGTGTGTATGAATGTAGAAAAATATTGGTAGTTTGTTTATTTTTATTTTGTATCTTGCCTCAAGTTGGATTTAGTATGTGAATGTTTCTTTTTTTACATGAGGTTGGGTTGACTTCGTTCTTGTTGGTTTTAACATTTTGTCGCTTGAGTTGCGCGGCAAATGTGTTAAATTTGTGCGCGCGCCATTTTTTCCTTGCATTGCTGTTCTTCTATATGCTGTTGCTATTTCGCATATATAAATAAATATACATATATGTACATAGATACATACATACATATATGTACATATATGCACATATATCATATGTATGTTGTTATTCGGCTTGTTGCTGCTTAAATGGCAGAGTATAGCAGTTGAAGTCTTTCCTGAGCAACTTTTCACGAAGCAGCAATAACCAGAGTTAACGTCCCAACGTTCCAATATTTGTTAAATACACACATTCATACTTATAGTATTGAATATAAATAACAACGTTCTGGTGTATTTTTGTACAATATTCAACTTTAAGAAATCTCGGCCAGAAAAGCGATTTGGATTCGAAAACATATGGCATATGTAATACAGAAGGCCTTCAACAAAAGTACATCTAGGTATTCATTCAGACTAATTTGATTTTTATTTTATTTTATCAATTACAGCCTTTTGGATTGTAGGTAACGATTTAAGTAGTTCCAGGTTTGACTCCGCACTCAGTAGTGAATATGACATAGAATTTTTTCTGTTCTGCATTGGTACATAGTCTTGTCCATGATTGTGTTAGTTGCTGTCGGCTTGTTTCAATGGCGAAAGCATAGCACTGATCGCTGAACATAACCACACCAATTGGCACTGTCGTGCACTAAAGAGCAGAATACAGCACCCTACTTCGTCGGTACAGCTGTAGCAAAAATTAACCGGCGAAATAAGAATTCTTATAGTTCCTGCAGAATACAATGCATTAGTAGTGTTCATACACCGAGTGCCGGCCCAAGTAAAAAAAATCAATGAGTGTTCGAACTCACGCGCGATGTGTTAACACCTTTTTGTTACACGGTACCTGTTCGATTTCTATGAACACAGACCCACAAACTCGGAGGTAGAGTTAATATAAAGTATTTTTTATTTATTTTATATTAAACCCACAAAAAACAAAGAGAATGCAAAGCAACAGACAAATGTACATACATACATTGTTATGTTTGTACATAAGCTACATACGTTGCTGTCTTGCTATCTCATTTTTATAAATGTACGTATAACCACGTCACTATTCTCTTTGCTATGCATAAGACAAAACCGAAGATCAACATAAAACACTTTTTTAATATTACTCCAAATTAATACTCCGAATTAAAACACTTAGATCTCCGCTCGCCGATATCGGATCGCCTTAATTTTTGGCCTAAACTCTTCGTCGAAACCCGCACTAGCGTTTCCAAAAATTAATAAAATCGGCTATGAATTTCCGGAGAAAATCGCGTGGGAAAATTATATGAAAATCGCCCAATAATCACTTTCAATACCGACTGCCAAGCAACGAACAAACAAACGATGATTTACTATTACATCTTACACCTAACACTTGCGTATGTATTGAAACTGATAGTTTACTGCC
This sequence comes from Linnaemya tessellans, assembly GCA_951800035.1. NCBI lineage: Eukaryota > Metazoa > Arthropoda > Insecta > Diptera > Tachinidae > Linnaemya > Linnaemya tessellans. Next base: position 98,706,144 of record OX637533.1, on the reverse strand, counting down.
CTAGAGGCGCGCGTATAGATGTTAACACATCAAAAAATATTTGTTGGCTCTATAATAAGAATTAAAAATTAAGCCACTAAGTAATCCACCCAAAAATGTTGCTTATTCGAGTGCCTGCAATGCCAAAAATTGTATCTCTTTTTCCGAATGAAGTCTGTAATTTTTAAAAAAGATTTCATTCCGAAAAAATTTTACCATCTTTGTTTTTTTTTTTTTGGGAATCGAAGTATGGAAGCAATTCTTTTTCCCAACGGAATCGGAAACTGTGAGATGACTACATAAATTATAATTTATTAATGCTCAAAGCGACTATTTCGTCCCCCTTAATAAAACAACAGTGTATAATTTTTTTACTGTTTCGAGATAATCGAGTTTAAAGTTTTTCTGTTATTAGACATCTGGAAAAACAGTAATATTTCAGAAAATAATAGACATTTTTAAGTTGTAGTCATTTAAATAATTAGTTGAATTATCAGGCTACTAGCAGATGATATTTCATTAATTTACAAGCGCTTTAATTGCAAATAAATGGGACTCAAAGTACCATGACGTCACTTAGGCTATTTTATTTGTTTTATAATATAATGAAAATCATTATTCACTATTTTATTTTGTATGGTATACTCGTACACTATTTTATTTGAATATTTTTGTCTGATGAACGTTCATGCAGTAAAACATAGTATTCGTGCTTAACAATCCATTTTATTCATAATTCACTGTAATTTTTTTGGTATTTCAGTGACACGTTGTTAATTGTTTTGCAATCAATTTTTGCAATTTTAATTAATAAAAAATACATGAAAAAAGGCAATATTCATCAACATTCATTTACGGAAATATCCCCCTCCACATCAGGCTCAACCAAGCAATTTTTATTTCCATCAGGTTGAAGGTTGAGATAAAAAGAATAAAATTCTTTGAGAATGACATTTTTGGCACAAAGCCCCTTAAGATCATTGTGCTTTATGGAAGATATGGAAAGCTGTAGCTTAAATTTAGGACACAAATTTCGGGTATCACAGTTATAAGTGATTGATTTCTTCCTCTTTCGTTTCATTATATCAATTGTTTGCCACTCGAAATCCCAATTAGGGATTAGCTTTCTCCACTTGAATTTGCTTAATCTTGAACCAATTCACTGAGTTGTTTTCGTTATTTTTTTTTTTTTTTTTTTTTTGAAAGTGTGCCCTAATCTGCTGAACCATTCCTTGAGATCATTATTGTCGTACCAGAACATTCTTTCCACAGTGTATAGTTATTTTCTTTGGCCAATCTCAAAATCGCGGATAATGGTGTATATGTCATGAAGAAATATAAATATATAAATTGTGATTAATAAAAATAGTGTATGCTTTTTATACACTATTTTTCTTTGAAATTATATTCAGAGAAACAACTAACTAAAACATCGTAACCTTCATTTACACAACTATTTACGAAAATTTTCAAACACGATATTATAAGCTATTATTTCAATCGATCTTTAGACCCACGTTGTAGAAGTAGAACTTCACCAAATTTTGACCACATATAGAATCGGTTATGTAGATTCTTATTATGCAATAAAAAAATATTGGTGTATATGCGTATACACAATTGTTTTATTAAGGGGACGATTTAAGATTCGTTATATTATTATTACAATTTATAAATATTCAAAGTAATTATTTAAAATTCCTTGACCCTAATTGCCTATTCGGCAATGTCGCATGCCATCGCTCGATGAAATTAATAACATTTACACCAAGAACAAATTTAAAATTTTTTTTTTTTGCTTTAGCAGTCAAATTGAAATCAACAGTTTCGATTTGTTTAGAATGTTGAAAATGTGAATGAAAAAATGTGCTCTAAATTTACTAACACTCTCGGACGTCCTTTTCCCAATGCTTTCAAATTCGAACCCTGCAAAATGTTGTACATATAAAAACCTGCTGCTGCTTGGTGACAATGAAATTCACACATATGTATGTATGCACATACATACATGCATATGTATAAGCATGCATATGTACTTATTTTAAGCAATAGGTATAAAATGAAAAACGGGCGTGCTTGGCGAAGTATTTAACCTTAGCAGCGTCATCATGATTATCACCGTTCATCAGCAGCATGGGCAACAATAACCAGCACCAACAGAGTAGTGGCAGCAGCAAACACCATCCTCACCATCAAAAACTGTTGTATACTCGTTATAATTTAAGCAAATGTTGAAAGGTTGCCTGCCGGTTATTTCGCTTATTTTTCCAACTATTCTTTTTAATGCCAAATTCATTCATTATTTGAACGTATTATTTTTTGACATCGTGCTCGCTATCTTTGTTGTTTTTCTCCAAGCTTCTGTCCAAGGCACTAGTTGCCAGGCAACGTTTTTTTCCCCTTTCTTTAATCAAAGCAAAATCCTACGAAAAAAGGTTTTGCTCAAAAGAAGGAAATCATAAGGAAAGTAGAATATAAAAAAAAGGAATTACTAATTAAAGAACATAAGCAAAAAAAATAATAAATTGCTCGTGAATTTTTTTTAATTGTATTAAATGTGGATGGAATGTTAAAGAGTTCGATTTAGATTCGAATTTCATATTAAAATTCTCTTTGTCTCTCTTTCGCTTCATGAAATTTTCAAAAGAGATTTACAAATTAAATGAATTCTACCCCAAAAGTTCTTTTATTTAAAAAAAAATGCGGGTTAATGTTCGATATACTTGAAATTTTTTGCTTCTTCTCATTTACGACCACAAGACAATGTAGAAATGCGACAAGATATTCAGGTATGGAAAATTCAGTATTTTATTTATTTTTCGCTTCTTTTTCATTTGTTTTTATATTACATAGTTACTCTTTTTTCAAATAAATTTTTTATTTTTAAACTTTTTTCAAAATTCGAATACATACTTTTTTAAGCCTATGCCGGAGTTTAATAAAATTTTCAGAAAACGCATTCAACAGCTGAATTTTATTTCAAATCAAAATATAATAAAAATATCGTAAAATTTGTCTGCCTATTTCATGATATCGAGAGAATTCTTTCTTCGTATTAATTACATTTAAAATATAAACAAAATTTTATAATTTTTTTAGTTTTAAATGTAAAAAATAAAAACTATAAATTTTAATTTAATTTTAATTGAAAATCTAATTTAAAAAAATTTGCAGTACCTTTAAATTAATTTTTAGGAGTCAATTCACTGATAACAAGAAAGCTACACGATTGGAACAAAATTCATTTCACTACATACTGCAAGCCCAGTATCCGCTTCTTCCTGAATTTTACGCATTTCATTCTAATCGGAAATTTATTTGCTTGCCAATAACTAAAGAAAATCAATAGTCATGTTTCTTCTTTGATCACGACATTTTATATCAAAAGGTCTGTATTAAATTAATAAAAGTTTAAATTTTTTCTGAACACATGAATACTGACCAAAAGCAAATAACTGATTTCGCTACTGATAAAAAAAGTGCAATTAATTTAATGTCGTCAGGCCGAAATAAATTGGGATAGTTTTATATTTTTACTAAATTTTATTAAAACTTGTTTTGTAGTTGTTATTCATTGCTACCCTGCAGAAAGATAAGCGTTAATTGTACTTAAGCTACTGGTACGATTACTAGTATAGCAAGCACTAGTTCAAAAGGTGATTAAACATATACAGAAAAGTACTAGTACTTGAAGTAGTTCATTTGTAGATTGATTTGACTTGTAGAATTTTATATTACTTTTTGATCATGTTTTAAAGAGAATTGCTAACTCACATTTTCATTTTTTTTTAATTGTTACAATTTTTAAACAAATTCAAATTTGAAACAAAGAATAGCATTAGAAGACTTTTTAAATTATGTAAGTAAGCCGCAGTTTTCTCTTGTTTTAAAAAAGTGACATTTAAAAAAATATGTAAATAAAATTAAAAGCTAATTTTAAAATTTTTTAAACGTGTTCTTTTGTTAATATTTATGTTCATATGTAAAATCAGCGATCTTTTTTAAAATAATAAAAACTGATATATGTATGTATTGTATGTTCATTAGTGTTAGGCATATGGTGGAGTACCAAACGTAACTCAAGTTGTACAAGGTGCTAGTAGATTGAGTGTGCCCTGAAGGGACATTCCATTTCCTCTTATAAACTAAGAATTGATGAATCAAAAATTGCTTGTGAAGTCAAAAACTTAACAAATTTCATTGGGCTTAAAAAAACAATAAATTTTGGGATTTTTTTATATATAAACCAGTTCTTAATACAAAACTGATTGTACTAGTATCCGACTAGAAGAAATTATACTAGTAGTCATCTAGTACTAATAGTACTAGTTTCCATTTTTAGTACCAATGGTACTAGTAATTTTCCAAACACACTCAATGTTAATTTGAGCATTAACATCGTATAGGAAAGTTCACAGTTGGGAACTAGTACTGGTAATTTTTGTACTAGTGGAATACTAATTTGACACTAGTTCGATCTCCTGCAGCGTAAATAAGTTGGTGGTTAATTGTTAAGATAATTTTCGTTTTTTTTAAGACTTAATAAAATATCATGGTTACCATTTAAAAATCTCTATTCACCATGCCTGTTATTGATACAAGTTTGTGAAATAAAAATATATTTTTCCATGTTTGTTAATTAATATGTATGCACATAGCTTTATACATATGTATATACATATGCACCCATGTATGTGTTTATGTACTTCATAAATTTAATTTCGTACAAAAGAAAAACATTCAACATTAGTATTTGATAAGATAATAAAGAATAAAATATGGCAAAAATATGAATATATACAGTGTTCCATCGATAGCTGGTGATTGCTATATAAGTTTGCATGTATGTTGCAATAATTGTCGAATTTTGGTTAACAGTTATTGTGAATATAAAACGCCTAATTGTATAACACATACATACATAGTATATGCACATTTTTATACACGTTCTGATAAAATCAATAAAGTTAACATATATATTGTAATAATAAATATCACCAATATTATGGGAATGAGTATCTAAATATTCCGGACTGTGTTCTTTGCTTTTGTCTGCGTGTTAATCGTTGTACTGGAGTTGTCAACCCCTTAAGAATAATTCGATTAATCGGTCAAACAGAACCAAACTTATGATTCGAATAATTTTAAAACGACGATTTTCGAAAAATTAATAAATCGATTAATTAATGCCAATTAATCGAAATTTTTTTTTATTAAAAAAAACTTTAGAATTTAATTTATTGCCATACGTTTTTAATGATTTTATACAAAATCTAGTAAAGTTAAAAATAATCATTGATGTATGTACATATAATGAACTTTTTTATTTGACATATTGTCATAATTCTATTTTAAATGAAATTTATTTGTTGATGGTTAAGCAATATCTATATGCATTGCATTGGTGCTTTACCAAATCATCAGTTTTTTTATACATGACTGTGTTGCATTAAATGAGCGATATGTAATTGAATTACTTCTCTACAAGTATTAAAATCGATTTATGTACATGCATTAATTAAAAGGGATCTAAGTTATTCAGTTTGTAAGTTTTTTATATAGTATATATACATTTATTTAATAAAAATATTATCTATTTCATTCCACAATTTTTATTTTGTAAGCATTTTATTTTTACAAAAATATTTACCGTTTTATTAAGTTTTTTATATGAATTGATTTTTTTATTAATAAAATTTATTTTATATCATTTTTTTTAGATTTACTTGCTTGATCGAACGAACAACCACAATTATTTGTTCGAACAAATTTGAAAGGCGAATAATTGAGAGCTCTGTCTAGTACTCTGTTCATATGTGTGAAAATTGTTGAGCAACATTATTTTATACGAAAACCTGGCAGGTAGCTATTGCAGACCATTTCACGATTCGAATTTGTATAAAAATACTTTGCAAAGCATCGGTACACAGATGCCGACAGGTGACTGAGACCATATGTCGGCCATGTTGTCAGCCCGTATTCTATCCGTTACGCTGACTGACTACACGACTTATGCCTCCAAATAAGAAGTAGCAACGTAGTTAACCACGGAAAATTCCTCAGAAGAACTGTAAATCTATAAGTTATCTGAGCTGAGCTGTTTGTGACTGACGTGATTTTTATGTTTAATCGCTTTTATTGCTTGAATGTATTGAAGAATATTTTAGGTCTATACACAGAAAGTTTTCGTGCGAAAGAAATGCTATTCATTTTCTCTCGTGTCCGCCGGGAAGGTATACTATTTTGTTGTTTATAATGATTAAATGAAAGAGAATGGATCTTATATTGATAAATGTTTTATTTAATGTCGGCAATTATGTATGAAATTCAATATCAGATATATGTGAAGGAAGGTATACTATTTAGTTGTTTATAATGATTAAATGAAAGAGAATAGATCTTATATTGATAAATGTTTTATTTAAGCTGGATGCACCCATTGTTTCGGAACAAAAAATTTGTTCCGAAACAATTTTAGTTTTTTGAGAGTTTGTGCTGAAACGATTCACCCACTTCGAACAATTGTTCTGGAAAAACAAGATTACCATGAAATATTTCTGTAAACGATGCGTGTTAGTTTTTCAATTACGCAGCACAGTAGCAGATAAATGCAATTTGCTTGTTTTCTTGGCGTCACACTCATATATTTTATTGTGCAATAAACAAATTGTAAATTAAAAAATCTTAATAAAATACAAATTGTTCTCTATTAAGATTTTATTGTATTATATACATATATATTTATTTATTTTTTATATATATGTATATGTACATATAATATGATGTGGCATCTCAGTTCAACTTTACTTAAAAATTTAAAGTAACTGGCATCACATTTGAAATGTTTCAGAACAAAAATTAAACCAATTCATGTTCCGAACAAAGTTAACTCTCTTTCGCTCTCTCTCTCTCAAAAAGAGAGACGTCAAACTACATATAAAAAAAATTGTTTCGGAAGAAATTTTTTGTTCCGAAACAATGGGTGAATCCAGCTTTAATGTCGGCAATTATGTATGGAATTCAATATCAGATAAATGTCCGCCTCCGTTAGCCTTACAAATTCGAGTCGTTTTGAGCACATTTTTCATTACATTCTCACAGATTTCACGTGGTATTTTATTAATTTCATTACGAATATTTTGTTTGAATTGCTCAAGCATTTCTGATTTCTTTGACTTTGCTTCTCTGATATCCCCACAAAAAGAAGTCCGGAGCAGTCAAACCTGGCGACCGTGACGGCGAATCTTGAAATAACTTGTTGTGGAAAGAGGTCTCGCAGTAATTCCATTGCAATCCTGGCTGTATACGAAGTGGCACCGTCTTGTTGATACCACTTGTTTATCAAGCCCAAAGCATGAAGTTGTGGCGTTAAATTAAACTTGCTCTGAAATTGCGTGCAGCAAACGTCACAGCTTTCAAATTAAATTACTTTTGACAACCAGTATGTGTGAAAAACTTGAAAGCAAATCTTGGTCTTGTAACTGTAGTGTTATCGAATACTTTTCCATAATAAATTTGCCACGTGTCTACTTCACGGCAAAGTAGTATACCTTCCCGGCGGACATCCTGTATATTGCTAATATCGAAATTTATATTATGTTAAAATTTATGTATGCTACGCTCAGTTCACAATTTTAAAAGGTGAGCACATATTAAAAAAAATGAGAATACATGTACACACATACATATGTATGTAATTGTATAGAACACAAAAAAAGATTAATTAAATAATAAAAATAAACTATCGAAAAACTTAAACGGACACGATCTTCCAACTTCAGCCAAAGATTTTAAATTGCTAGTCGACAATAGTTTTGCCAAATGCCGAAACTTTGTACAATAGTTTTTGAGAACTTATTTGTTCTTTACTTTTACAACAAACCAATTTATGAATTGTTTTTGTTTTTAAGAATTTTATAAGAATTAAAATTCATATTCGATTTAGGACCATTTTTTCAAAACTTGGCCGACCTCTGTATTAAATGTATATTCGGATGACTACCCTTAACTATTTAGCATTTCGCTTAAGTGCATACATCTTTTTTGTTGTATAAAAGGGAGGAAAACTCGTCGAATTTATCGATGACTTTTTCTGTTTTTGTTTTGGAGACTGTGGTTGGACTTTTGTAACCGTAGCATAAGTAGTTGGTACTGGTGGTGGAGTTAAAGTTTCCGCATTTTCAATATCAATCTCTTCAGACTTAATAAAACGTTTTAAAAAGTTCTCCCTTTTGCCGCTTTTACTACCATTTGGTAAATCATAGATATCGTCAGAAGAATCGCTTTTAGTTTTATTAAAAATATCATTATCATCGAAACCGTTGACGCTGCATGCAGAGTTCTTCGCAGACAAGTCAGGCCAATTTTCTTTCTTACTGAATATATCCTCATCCCCAAAAACCGGAGACCAAGATGAACTATCTTTAGCAGTTTTAAAAGTTTGCGAGCTTTCTTTGGTACTATTAATGCTAGAATGAGTTTTACAACTGTCCAAGGATAGGAGGGAGATATCATCTAGTAATTTTTCATATTGCGGTAAATGTTGTTCATTTAAATGTTGTGACGGCGACTTTAGACCAGCTGAATTAGGGAAAGTATTAAAAGAATTAGACGAAAATGAATTAAATGAGTTATCGCTATCTAGTCCAGAAGCTATAGAATCATTTTGACCATTGTCAAATTTATTCGATTCACTATTATTGCAGCTTTCGAAACCGGATGACGTATCAGATATTTTCTCTTTCAGTTTGAAGACATTATCATCGAAGAACAAAGCCACTTTTTTACGGCCATTTTTTACAACTTGTATTGAGTTTTGTACTGGATAAGATGCAATGGTCACTTTTTCATTTAGAGGCTTATCCACACTAACACCCATGCCGCAATAACGCATCATGCCAACAGTTTCTTGTTCAATTGTTTTATTGTCATCCCAATCTTCTATGGAAGGTTGTTCACCTACAGGCTTGGTTTTTGCCATAAGCTGTACTTGTTGTATGAGACGTAACTTTTCATTCATTTTACCGGTTCTTTCGTACTCCTTTTGCTGCTCTTTTTCTTGCAGCTTTTTCTTTGCAGCATATTCCGTGTGAGATTTAGGACGTGGATAGCTGTACTGAGGTTCTGACAAGGCTCCATAAATAAAGTCATGATGAGGTTGTAGGTTGACAACCTCTTCCTCAAAATCGGTTGAAGGTACCCAAGGCATTTCAAGACAAATATGAACGAAAATTGTTAAGATTTTGCAACAATTATGCCTGCAATGTGTAGTTTTAGTATAGTTTTTTTTAATTAAGCAATGAAACAAAACTAACCATTTTTTTAACTTTGAACTCAACTTACAAAAAATGTTCGAAACAAAACCGAATTATTTAAATAGTAAAAAAAGAATTGTCTCAAAATGCAATATTCATATCAAAGATGCTTATTCTTTACTGTCATAACCAATGATTACTTTGAGTATTCAAAACTATTATCTTTTATGCAAACACGGTCTTAATAAAATTATTTTTTTAACTGATTCCAATATGGCCAATTACGTCCAGAAGTTATGCAGAAAATCGAATCCTATATCAGGATTTCGGATACCCAAACTAGAATTCGTTCTTACTTGTTAATAAACATTTTAAGTATGCACATAATACGCTTTGTCAAACGTGCTTGTTCGATTTCTTTCCAGGTTGTGTGCACATATTTGCAATTATATTTGTAACCACTATGGACATTCGAATTTCATAAGCATATATTGCGTTCCCAATTGGCTCATATGATGTGGCAAAAAATGATTCATTTTGTTCCACTGTCTATAAAAAAATTTAACAGTAAACTTACGGGCTTAATTCCGTGTGGATATTTCTTCGCTAGTTGCCAAGTTTGCTTATTTCACAATCTGTAAGAAAATTCTTAGTTTGCAAATAATATAATATTGCTTATCTTTGCAATTACCTGACAAACTTAGATGATCCTTAATTATTTTCTTCTTTTACAAGTTTAGAAAACATTCATGTTGGAACAAACAGACAAAGAATAAACAATGTTATTAATATATGGCCATTTTCAATTCAAGAAGCCGAAATGAAAAATATTTAACGACGGCAGACTATAAAAAATCGCCGCACCAGGTTCTTTTTTGTAGTATTCGCCATAAATTCGCTTTGAATATAAACAGAGTTGCCAGACGAGTGCATTTTCAGCAAATCTTTCAGTCCATTTAAACAAGCTGAAGAATCAACTTCAATATTGGCAATTGCCTTTCTATGTATATCGAAACACCTTTTTTTACAATTGCTTTTGATATATACACAAACTATCAATCTTGTTTTTCTGTCAAATGTATTTGTACGAAAGAAATAATTCTTTGGACATTATGAAATGGGCAGAATATGTTATGTAAGGATGTATTAATTGGCATTAAAATATTCAAGAAGACGAGATAAAATTCATGCTTTAAAACATAAATGCACAACTTTTTTTCTCAAGTTAAGAACTTTTTATTCACACTCAAGTCCCAATTTGAATATTATTTTTCAGGTTTTATTATATTCAAATTATTTTATTAAGAGTGGAATATAGAGAACATTTTTAAAATTATCTGCCTTATTACCGTTCTCGAATCGACTTGAGTGTTTGTAATAGATGAAAGAAAAGTCTTGCATTTTTCTTTAATTTATTACATTCTTTCGAGTCGAATCGAGAACCGTAATAAGGCCCAATACAACCTGAAAAATGGATCAGAACTAAGTTATTGTATTCTTAAAGAAGTTGATCTAGTATTAATATTTTGGAAAGTTTTTACCTATGTATATAGCTCAGATCGCATATAAGTCAATACATCCAACAATAAATAAATAAATTTATTGAAAAAACTGGAATTCAATTCGAATTAAACCAAAACCTTCCCATGAAATGTTGGTATATAAACACTGAAAACATTTAATAAAATAATGTAGGAAACGCTTAATTTTCCAGCCTATCACTAAATATTATTTCTAATTCTAACTAAAATATATATTTTTGTTTTGCTTCTTGGCATTATTGAAACTGGAAATTATTTTTAACTTCACAACCATATAAAAAGAACTCTGTTCACTAATAGTATATACTTCCCCATTTTTACAGCCACCGGCGAACTTGAACACAAAGCATACTCATGAATAAATGTACACACCAAAATAAAATCAATATAGTTGTTGCACATATATACATATATAAAATTTTGCACTATACACAACGTAAAAAAATAGACATCTCTTTTGCACCACAATGAAAACGAGGAATTTGATGGCAAATTTCTTTTTCTAACTCATATAAAATCCAAGAAATTTGCGCCAAAAAAAATTAAACAAAATTGTATTTAGCAAAAAAAAAATATTAGCACCCATGAGACTTTCTGTAAAATATTAATTATTGACAAGAAATAAATAGATTTTGTAAATATATGCTTGCACGTACGTACTTATATATATACATATGTATATATAAATATAAATTATTAGACACATTTTACTGCTTGCAATGGCTGCAGAACTTACCTTGTAATTGCGATATTCTGAAAGTCCTGCTTAATATTCAATAAAAGTACTTATCTATGGTTATTCAAGTCAATTTTTCACTATTTACTTTGACTTTTGTTAGTAGGTTTATTTTTCACATCACACAACTACAAAATTTAATTACTAAAACAAAACTTGACAGCGCAGCAATCGGCCGCTTTTTACTTTATTTTAAAACATTCACCAAATAAAATGTATCTTCTGTATTTGTTATCTCTTTTGCTACCTATTTTCTTTTTGTGCTAAAAGCGAATTGTTCACTTTAGTATCAGGGTTGGTTTTTCAAATATACTCGTTTAGTACACGAATCTAGGAGTTTGATAGTGATGTAACAACTTTGAGCTGAGTATTTTCATACAGGTAATTGCATCAATATATGAACTCAAGAATTCTATATTCAATATCCTTATTAACAAAATCATGCTTATAAAACAAACAAAAAATAAATAGCTAATAATTTTATTACAGCAAACTACATAAAAATTGTATTATATATATATATATATATATATATATATATATATATATATATATATATATAAATATATATATATATATATATATATATATATATATATATATATATATATAATTGTATTCTGATATTTTTAAATTTAAGGTCTCTTTATTTAAGTTTAGTTTTTAATTTCAATATTTCGTCACTCCGTTGTGTGACTTCTTCAGGAAATTAATTATTTTAAATAAAATAATTAATTTCCTGAAGAAGTCACACAACGGAGTGACGAAATATTGAAATTAAAAACTAAACTAAAATAAAGAGACCTTAGGCTTAAAAATATCAGAATACAATAATAATTAAAAAGAGGTCAAGAAACAAGAAGAATTTATATATATATATATATATATATATATATATATATATATATATATATATATATATATCAGTCGCAAAGCAGCTCTGAGTCAGTTAACATCAAGCCTCGTTGGCAATTATCTTTTAAGTGCAGCCAGACCACTGATTGTTTACTCTCTTTCGAGAGTTTTGCGTCTCACTCGCACTAGTTAATTTCAACACCTCAGATAACTATATAGTTTTACAGTTCTTCTGAGGAATATTCCGTGGTTAACTACGTTGCTACTTCCTATGTGAAGGCATAGGTCGTGTACAGTCAGTCACAGTAACGGAAGAAAATACGGGTTAATAACATCGCCGGCATATAGTCTAAGTCACTCCGTCGGCATCTGTGCACCAAATACTTTGCAAATTTACTTTGTAAAAGTATTTCAACATACAAATACAAAATATATATATATATATATATATATATATATATATATATATATATTATATATATATATATATATATATATATATATATATATATATATATATATATATATATATATATATATTATATATATATATATATATATATATATATATATATATATATATATATATATACACATATATATATATATATATATATATATATATATATATATATATATATATATATATATATATATATATATATATATACATCAAATAATTTATTTATGCAAAATTTTTTAACTTTCCCATATTGTGGACAATATTATCGGAAACGTATGGGAATAAATTACATTCTAAACGCATATATAAAACTTATATAAAAAATTTCTATTCAATTGGCATTAAGTAATCGATTAATTCGCTATTCAAAAATTGTCATATATAAAATTATTTGAACAGTTAATAGATTTATTCTTGGTCGGTTGATAGCTCTAGTCTTCACCAAGCTCTTTTAATTATAAAGTTTGTGAAATTCTTCTACAAAAACCTGTGCTCCAATATATTGTTATCTCTAACAGCAATAGTGGTGCTTTATTGTTAACTTGCATGACCCATATATCCATATTCTTTATTTATCGGCCTTTGCGATTATTATTCATAAATCACATATAATGAGCTAGTAAAAAAAATTGAGGGGCGAAGTTGAAAGCTACACAAACATATTTGGAGAAATAGTTGCGCAGTTTGACATATTGCTTTGCCATCAAGGCGAATTCACAACAAGGTGGCCTTATATCAGAAAATGGCGATCAGCTGATGCCATGGTGAAATTTGTGAGTTGTCAAAATTATTTTTTATTCAATGCACCCAAGGCTAATGTCAAAATCAAGGAAGAAGAAGCATCATTAACAAGGAAGATTTAAGAAAAAAAAACATTTTATGTGGCTTGTATATAAACTTTTGACAGTAGTTCAACACGCATCAAGGAAAATTCAATACACAGCTGCGCTACTGAGAGTACCTGGTAAATCTGCCTTGGCTCAATCAGAAGAAAATACTAGCTCACAAATGACATTTAAAGAAACGCTGGTGATGCCACACTATATATTTTATAACGGGCTTCGAAATTTAATTACGTCCCATGCCCGTATAAACTGGTCACCACTATAAGAATGACTGAAACTAAAGTAAAAAAAAAAGGAATCCAGCCCACTTGGGTACAATATGATTCCTTTCTGACGATGATGATGAAAGATGAGTAAAAGTTAGCCATAATATAGCAACCATGGAAATAATGTGAATAATCAAAGGCAAGAGATTCTTAAAACCGTAGAAAAGTATTTTCTAGATTTGTTTTTGAACAAAAATTAACAAATTTCATAGACACTGTTGTAGAAGAACTGACAACGTATGAAAATACAGTTGTTCATTTTTATGATCACTTCGATACATTCAAATGGTAGGATTTAAATAAAAATCAGTTTCCTGTGCTATATAAAATTCGCTTCAGCATCTTAAACCAGCTTCCTCATTTCATTTGCTATATGCTCCCAATTATTCCTCTTGAGGTTCTTGTTTTTTATTCCGAAATTGTGCTAACAATTATTAATTAGTTGTTTAACAAATAATTTGCTCGTCACGACGCTTTTCTCTACCTTGAGTTGGGAGTATGAGAGGGTGATACAATGCCTAATTTTATCTAATTAATATGTTAAGAGCTTTATTCTAACTTTCAATTTTGAACTTGTTCTTTGAATACAAAATAAATTTTCAGATTCATTTCATTTTTGGTGATTAGTTATGGTAAAAACGGCAACATAATTAAATACCAAAAGATAATGTATTCTTTGTGCGTTAGAATATTTATTATGTCCTTCTGAATTTAAACCACATTTTCGAACAATTAGCCTATCAATCAAAATTGAATTTAATTAAAAACTCAGGTTGAATGTGAATAGCCAAAATCGATTTGTAATTGTGTTGTTGTCATATGGTTTTCAGATTATTTGTAATCAAATTGTAATAAAAAATGCCGAAAATAATTAAATAGATACATGTTTCAAGAAATTAGCATATGTATGTATATATTAAAAAAATTATTTTCAAAATTCCTGCTTATATATTAACAGTCTGCTAAATAGTTTTAAATTTTGACATGTATTTCAAGACATCTTAAATATTTACCCCCATATTCATAAAAATATAAAACGTATTTGAAATCTGTTTTAAGAAAATTTTGTATGAAAAAATTTGATTAAAATACATTTCAAACTCATTTTAAATTTTATGAATACCGGGGTTACCGGTTTGAAAATTAATCATATTCGATAAATGTTTATTTTTTATATTGTTGTTGTATAAATTCTTATTTTAGTGATACAATAAAATGTTCGGCAATTTTTGATTACTTTTCAGTTTACCTTTCTCAGAAAATCCCAAACCCCAATTTGTTACTTAATTGAACAATTGATAAATTAAAAATATCATTTAGAGGGTTTAGAACATAAAATTATATTTTATTGATATTATTTAATATTGTGTATTATACATAAGTATATGTATGTATGTATATGAATTTGTATATATGTATAATTTACTTTTTTATGCATGAATATTTTTTGTGGTATATTAATTAATTTAAATTAGCCTTATACTTGATTATACTTTTTTCTTTTAATGTTATATTATAAATAATTTTTATTTTATTTTGCAATTGTTGCTTTTATACGTATGTATACATAATATAATATTAGCAAAAAATGCAGCTTTTTGCGATTTTATTTATTTTTTTTTTTTGGTAATTTTCGGATATTTTTTATAAATTGAACTTAGAAATGTTTATAATAACTTTTGAATGCATTTTATGGTTGCCGTTTTTACGACAAGGAAATAATTTGCTAATATAAATATATATTTTTTTCATTTTTAATGAATATTTAAAAAATAAACAAAACAACTTCATTGAAATCATTAGCTTATATAAATTTAATATTATATTTTCTTTTGGTTGACCAATTTTGCTAAACGAAAATATTCCGAGAAAATAATATTTAAATGTATATGCCGATATTTATTTTATTTTGCAAGTTTAACTAATAATCATATGGCGAGCTTCTGTAAAACACAACTTGATAAAACGATAAAATTTGTTTATAACATTGGGAGATTGTTGAAATTAAAAATTTTCCATTAAATTTTTTAATGGAAAGGTACTGTAATGGGAGCGGAAAGTGCCGACCGATTTTATAATGTTTACAGTTACTTTCCGATCCAGCCTGTAAAGTGAGCCCTTAAGGCTTGAAGTTTAAAAAATAACTCTAAGGTGGATAGAGGTTGGAAAATACGTCTCAGAAATTGACGACTAATTGATTAAACTTCAAGAACATCTCCAAATTAATTCTGACACTAGCACGATTGTGAAATCGCAAAGTTGTTTCTATGTATTCTGAGACTCACTCGATTTGTTTGCGATTTGTCATATTATATATATATATATATATATATATATATATATATATATATATATATATATATATATATATATATATATATATATATATATATATATATATATGCTATTTATTCAAACCTCTTATGCGTACGAAAGCAATGTTCAAGCATAAGCATAGACCATTTTTTTATTTTTATGAAAAATTATGAGGATGTACTAATAGTTTTGATACAAACAAAAATTAATTTATTCATCATTTTGTTTCTTTATTGCTGAGTTTAGTTTAAATTTATCAGTTCATGTCTGTACTCTTGCGATTTAGAGAACATCCCTCTCTCTCTCTATGGAGTTCAAATACCAATCGAAAACTGTTTACGTGATGCGAGTTTCAGAATATACATATGCGCACAGTTTTGTCTGTAATAGATACAAAATCAACCACAATTACACAATAGCCCTATTCACAATCTTGTGCAAATAGTCTTGCATCATTGCATTTGCAAAATAATTATACTCTACACCAACAAAATACATTAAAGATGCTCTCAAATACTCTCTCAATTTGCAAGACCATTTGCACAAGATTAGGTCTGTCTGCGTACTTTTCCAGTAGCAAATACTCAGTAACTTTTTTTGGGAGAGTAAGACCAATTTTACTCTGTCGGCTGAAAATATCTGAAAAAGTACGCAGACAGCATCCAGTAAAATCTTGCAAGAAAACAGCTGATCGGTTAGTAAACAATTGAAAAAACAAAGCAAAAGAATTTTAGCATATATCTCCAATCCACTTACATCACGGTCGCACTGTATATTTGGACGTTTCTAGCACGAAGTAAAATGTTTTGTTAATTATAATTTATTATAAACGTTAAAAATCAACACAATTCTAACTACTTGCCTCTGCATTGTTAAATTTCAATTTTTATTTTTATTTCACAAAAATTATTTCATTCAAACAGTAAATAAACAGCTGTTCAAACTAGTTGCAAAATCTTGCAAGCAGAAATTTCTCCAGCAACATTTTGCAAGTTCTCTAAATTCCAACTGTCAAAAAATTCTCTTTTTGACTCTCTCGCTGCAAGAGATTTGGAGTACGCAGACAACATTTTGCACAAAATAATGCAAAATATGTGTACGCAGACAGACCTATTGTGAATAGGGCTAATATGTATTTTTATGTACTTAGCATGTGCTTATGTACGTCAGTGTAAATGATCTCACTGATTTGTAAAACTTAAGGGTTTTACATCGGATCTTGGTATAGAACATATTCCGCTTTAAATTAGAGCATACCGAGCAATTCAAGTTTAAATCGAAATTTTTCTAGCTGACAAAATTATAATATAAATTAAGGATTTTTGAATTTAAATTCGTAGTCCCTTGAATTTTATTTTACAACATAATTTGCAACAAGATTTCGCCTCATAAAAACAATCATTCGGTTTGATAGGGAAGCTGTTTCCAAAACCCAACTGGATTCTGTGAAGAAGCTAACTTCGTTTTTAACACTGCGGAATATCGCAGCAGAGAAGACCAAGAAATTATAGAAAAACGATAACAATGAAAATAGCGTTAGTGCTCAATTACAACTAATATGTAATAGTAATACATACAAACATTTTTGACAGTGAGTTTGCATATATTTTATATGAAACAGAAATAATTACCAGCTTTTTTTAGCATTTCCGTAATCTTTTCTTTTGTAAAATTCCATCCCGAACCTGAACTCTTCGTTAATTTGACTCTTTAAAATAATTTATTTATTTAAAACGAAATAAAATTTAACGATTTCAGATATACGACTTTTTATAAATATATAATTTTTGCCAAAATAAATGTACATAAGTCTTTTTATTTTGTGGCGGCTTCAAAAATTACAACGAAATTTGAACATTTAATTTAATAATTTTATTTTGTCATCGTTGTATATTTTCATACTATTATTGTGCTCTTATTGTTAATAAAAAAAAGTTCAGTGTTGAGCAAAAATTAAGAACACCGAATTATAGTCCAACCCAAACCTCTGTTTGGATATACTTTTTTTAAATAAAATTTAGGACATTATTTAAGTATCTTTACTGTAACATATTAGAGACTTTCGTACAAGATGAATATACATATCTCATGGCGACAGCGGTTGTGATGTCAGTTCGGAATAGGCACTAAGAAATTTTTCTACAGTGTTGATAAATATTAAATAATTAGTAATTTACAAAATTTCACATTCTATTGTTTTCATTTAACGTGCCGTAGTACTACATTGCATTATTCTTTAATTGGTTGGTCAATTGTTTAAAGCACTTTTTTAAATAACAAAAATACTACCGAATATTAAACGAATTTTAGATTTTTTAATAATGAATGTAAATTTTGTTTTATAATATGAACAAAGACTGTGTGTAATTATAAATAAGAAAAGGAATTCATATAGCGGGTTTTTATTGTTTAATAACAATAAGAACAAAAAAAAAATAAAATGCGATGGTTTTGAGTGCTTAACAACTAAACAATAATAATAATTATTAATTTATTTAAACTTAAATCTTAGAAAAGTGTTTTGTAACTAAAAACATATAAATATGTATGTATTCATAAATGTTTTATTGTTTTTCTGTTTTTTACTAACAACTTATTTTTTATATATTTTGTTTTTATTTAAATCGTTTTAATGTTTTTTTTTTCTATTTTCTTTGTGTTTGTACTTTTGTTGTTGTTATTTTTTGTTGGTATATTGCTAAAAGATGGGTTTTTATTTTTTTATATATATAAAAACAATTTAATTCTTTTAGTTGGTTTTGTTAAGAGGTTTCATATTGCTTGTTTAAATTTGATTAGTTTTAGAAAATTTAGGTAGCCGATCGGTTTCTGTTTATGTATTTTATTTCTTATTTGTTTTGTTTTTTGAAAATAGATTTAGCGTATCATAATAAATAGAAAGATTTCAGCGGTTACTTAGACCCAAATAATATTTTAAATTGTATAGGCAGTTTTCTTTAAAATAGGTTTGTACCTAAAATTAAAAACAAAAAATAATTTATTTTTAACTACTCGCATGCATGTACATTTTGTTTCACCCGAAAGTAAAATATATTTTTGTTCCGTAATAATTTATGTAGGATTCGTGAAGTTGTTTTTGGTTGTTGCAATATTACGATAACTTGTTGAGTTTAATTTCAATTTTATTTTTATTTTAATTTAACATTGAAGAGAAATGTATTAATCTATATTTAAAAAAAAAAACATCTTCCGTAAAACGATTAAAATATAAAGCGAGTGATTGCTCAAAATCGACCATCCTTTAATTTGATGTTCCGTGTATGTAAATAAAAACCAATTTTTCCATAAATAAGAATCCATTTGAATTTTTAAGTACAAAGTGATACTTTATTTGGAAAAATTAATTTTTGCAGAATTTATGTCGTTTGATAACTCGCATGTCAATGTTTGTAGATGATACAGCTTTTCCAAGCGTTCAGGATAACAATCTTATATAAAATATCTCGGGGTATGCATATTGATAGTAGCCTTACATGGAAACCCCATATACTACATACATATGTACATACAAAAGCGATACAAATGAAGACTAGATTGTAAACTTATGTTATATGACTCAAATATGATTCAATGACATCCAGTTATGGCGCACTGTCTCGGCATCGAATGTAGGGAAAATTCAAAGACGTCAAAACGAAATCCTCCGTAGAGACCTAGATGTTGAAGACGGTACTTCAAAAGATTTGACATATAAAAAAACTTAAGTTGCGCCCAAATCCAGTAGATCACAACATTCTAAATTATAGGGAGCACAATCAGCTAAGGCGGTATAATCTTGCTGTCTGTTCGGCGATGTTGCAAGCTATCGTTTGAATGCACAAATAACATTTAAAACTAAAAAGAATTCAAAAATTTTGTTGTTGTTTTGTCATACAGATCGATAGCTGGCGAAATCACTCAACCGGTTGCAAAACTGGATGCCCAACGATATAAAGTAGGACAATGTCACATACACAAGTATTTATGCATATGCTTTTATATAAAATCAACGGCTGTTTCAAATTTCAAAACATGTTATTGATATGAATTCTGAATTCTAGACTTCTGTCCAAAAACAAAAATTATAGAGCTACAAAAGTGGGCAGTTGTCCTCTATACGACTGCATTTAATAGGTTATTACATCAATTATCAGTAGACTTCAACCTAATTTCAAAATATGTATAAACATTATTGGCCACACAACAAACAAAGCATATTTAATAAATCAAGTGGGACAATATTTGGAATAAATTACAATTAAATGATTTAAAAATCTGTTTTTGTTTCGTACACAATTTTTAACGGAACAAACGTATAGAAACGGCATGCCTTGCTTGGCCTTTCAAAATTTCTAAAAGTTGGATGAAAAATAGAAACATCCACAAAAAATCAAATGTATTTAAAATCTATTGCGAGAAAATTTTGTAAATATGACAAATTTTGAATAAAATACATTTCACATCCATTTTAAATTTTATGACTAAGGAGAAAGCGAGTAAAAATAATTAAAATGTTGTTTTTCTGTACAACGCAAAGTGATTTACAAAATTAGGGCCTTCATATTATTTTTAGTAATTCAAAATTGTTATTTATTTATGTACGTACGCAAACACACCTCAGCTGAACATTTTTATTCTTCTTTGAATGAGTTCTTGTTTGCTCGTCTCTTGGAACGGGTTTCGAATTTTTTTTTTCAATTTTAGGTAGGATTTCTTGATTTCATTTTCGACCTGAAGCAACCATAAAATATAAATTCATCTGCAATATTCAGAAGAAATCTTACATGAAATTTACACTAGAAAAAAACTGTTTACACTGATTTATTAATTTTAATCCCAAATTTACAAAAAAAAGCTATACATTTATTATTAATTAATTAGCACGTTTAAAATTAATAAACAAGTATTAAGCAATTCCCAAAAATATGTATATATAAATAAAAAAAATCCCGAACTTCGTCTACACAACACCACTTTGCTCACTCATATAATACGTACAGTTATGGGCCATCCCAATTGACAAATTCGAAAAATATAACATTACTGTTAATTACTAAAACATTCGTTTTGAAAATTTTTAAAAAGTTAAAAAATTGTGCTTCTAAAAATCATTTCTAATTTACCGCAAATTGTAGTTTGTTTACATGTTAATGTTGTAGAGCATACATATGTATTTACATACAAATTTTTTTTGTACAAATAAATATGACTGATTATCAAAATTCGAAAAGAAAATCTCTTGAGGGGATCACGACACAATCAAAACGATGCTGTCAACCTTTTGTATGTACGTGTGCTTGACATCAATAGCACCCAATATCTCAATTATTTTGGAAATGCTCCATTTTTTTTAAATTGATATTGACAAAAGCGCTACTTATTTTGTATATTGTACTAATAATCAGCCTGATCGTAACGCATTGCCGTTTACACCGAAGGCGTTTTTTGTACAAATTGAAACAAGTTTTCTTCAATATGCTACGAAGAAAAAGAAAAATAGCTACAAAAACAACTGTCTATCTTCTCATCTTTGCTAATCTGTCCCCTCAATACTATCCCCTCGTTTTCAGTTCCGGCGCAATGCATTGCATATATAGGGGTTACCCCTGAGTGCTGGTCCAAGATTTAAAAAAAAAAAAAAAAAAAAAAAAAAAACGCCTGAGGCGTAAAAGCGAACGCCTAACAAATTAGCTTATACATACATTTCTTCATTAAACGTATTATTTATTCTTCCTTACTTTAAGCCACTGTCCATATATTGGATCTTTCCATTCCTTTTTTTTGTTTTTGGCGTAACCAAGTGTAAAAGGTCATGTCTCGTCAACGAGGAACTGCCCATATGTCTGTATGTAAATATTATAAAGTGAGGACCTCCTAAAAACATGAAAGCTTTAAATGAAATACAATTTTGTTGCCATTTGGCAGCGCTAATACAATTTTCCTTCTTTAAAACATATTTTTAGAAGCATAAAATAATGGTTTCAGCATTATTTTTTACATTTTTGTAACTTTATTTAGGCGTTAGAAAACTTTTCACGAGATTTTTAATACATTCGTTATGTTTACGATATAAACAACACCTTTTATCGCCAAATGAAAGAAAATATGTACATATATAATAATTTGTATATATAAATTATTCAAATTAATTTTAATGCATAATCTTTGCATGTACGCACATACAGAATAGGATAAAATTTTTTTGGAGTTGAAATTCTCTCTTTAAGCGCCCGCTCGTATTCTAAAGTTTAACTTTATTTCAAGTATAAGTTTAGTTTTGGAACACGATTTTTGTTCAACATTAAATTTAAATATTTTCCAAGTGTTGAAAGGATTTTTTACTCGTTAAAGAACTCGCAACAAAACGATTTTTAACAATTTTCTTCTTCAATGCATTTGATGAATTTTGTTGATGTCGATTTCGTGTTAATAATGTAGAGGTTGTGGAAGATGATAATGATGGTGACGATGATGATGGTAAATTGCATATAAATTTTCTTGGTTTTGTATTTTTAATCTTAGGAATAATAAGAGAAGCAAGATTATTGAAATTTTTTGATATTATATTTGAATTGTTATTAACATTATTTCTTTTATGAATAATTTTGTTACTTTGTTTTATATGGTTTTGCATATAATTACGATTACGATTAATTAAAGGAGCAACTGCATTATAATTATTATTTCTGTTTGTATTAGTCGTATCTGTTATAGTAGACGTTTTGTTAGAAATAGTATTAGAATCATTGTTTTTATTAATATTTGTTTTTGCAGTAATAACAGAAATTGTTGGTTGATTTTTGTTTTTACTACAATTTGATGTAGTAATATCTAAAAAATTTACATTTTTATTAATACTAGTCTTAACTCTATTATTTGAATAGTTATGATTATTGTTATTATCATTATAATTAAACAACTTCTTATTACTATCAATTGTTTTATTACCAAAATTAAAATTATTTAGAACATTATATTTTTTTCCAGTTTTTAGGTTTGAATTTAAATTAATATTTTTTTTCATTTGATCAGTTTTATCAACTTCATCTTCATGTTCATTTATATCATTTGTTACAGTTTGTGGTATGAATTGTATTAAATTATTACTATTTCGACTATTTTTAATTGTACAAGGAGAAGTTGTGTATTTTTGCTTTTCATTCTGATTATTTTTGCAATTCGATTTTCGAATTTTATCATCGATATTGGTTGCATTAAATTCAACATTCGATTTAAAAGTTTTCTCAAAATTTCCACTCTCAAAATTCAAAGTTTCTGTAGAATATTGTTTTGTGTTTGAATGTGGAGTGTTGGTGGTGATCGGAGTTTCCTCAAAATCAGATTCATTCGCAATTTGTTCAAAAATATCATTTATTTTATAAATTTTATTTTCAACTAAATAACCCTCTTCAACTTCTTCGTATACTGCTACTTCATCCGAAAATTGGATAGGTTTTTTATTTGTTACTAATTCCTGTAAATTTTCTTGAAATTTCTCTAATTCTTTTACCATATACCCCTGTTCGCCGTCACCACAATCATTATAGCCACCAACTTCGATGCTGTCACTATCGTCACCGGTGTTTGAATATTGTTCATGATGTCGATGATTAGAATTTTTCAGGGTTTTATTATTAATTTTTAAAGCAACTTTGCCGTGTTGCATTTCTCGATTTTGTGTTTGTTGTTGTTGTAAATGGTTTTTAGTGGCTTGGAGGCCGCGAAATCAAGACAGTTGTTTAGCTACAATAACACCCGGCCGACATTGTTTTACTGACGTAGTACTTATAGTAACATTACCATTACCTCCGGCAGATGTCGAGCCTCCACCACCTAGATTATTGCAAACTTTTGTTATTGTTGTGCTGCCGCCAGCGGCATTTGTTTGAACTTTGAAAATGGCTGTGGGTGTAACATTATGCGATGCAACTCCAGAGATTGATGGTCCACCACTTGAACCTCCTATTCCTGTGGCTGATTTTGAGTTATCTTTTTGTATTATAGCTGAACCGGCTTTTGTTAGTGTCATGGCCGTTCCACCTCCACCCAGAATAGTTACCTGTTTACTGCCTCCTTTTAATTGTAGAAAAGGCCGTAATTCAGCTAATGTTTTGCGTTGAGCTACTACATGCTGTTTGTTAGTCAAAGCCAATGGTGTGTCTTGGCCAACGGCTCTTACAGCCTGGGCCTGTACCACAACCTTGCGCTGTTCACCATTGCTGTCGGTAAAGAGATGGTCGCCTTCCAGATGGCGTATGGCTTCAACTATTGTTTCGAGGTTTTGACGGGAACGTGTTAACCCACTGGTTTGTTCTATCTTTTCTGTTTTAACTTTTTTCAACGCTGCATCCGTTATACGTTCGACCTCCACTCTGGGTGTGGCCTTGATAGCAGCTTGCAAGATGGGTTGTAACATGGCGGGAGTAGGAGAATTGCCTTCAGCATAGGCTTTTGCGATAGCATTTACAGCCACCTCTTGTTCAGATTCTGTTGACGACGACGACAATACCACTTCCTCATGAACATTATCCTCTGTGATGATCTCAGCAGCTGCAGCTGCAGCCTCACTATCCAATTCCTCAATGGCAGAGCAAACAACAACCTGCTGTTGGCCCGTCAATTCGTCAATTTCAACATAGGAAAACTCTTCACAATCATCACGTAGCAAATTGCCAGTATGTTCGATTACTTCACGGGGAATGTATGTGGTTGTTGTGCTATCTGTCTCATCAGTTTCGACTGCGGATGGCTGTGGCGCTGTAGCAACTGAATACAATTGCCGTTTAATCATTTGTAATTCTTCCTCTAACATCGTGCGCAAACGCCTTTCCTTGTACAATTGCTCTTTAAGTTCGACCATTTCTTTTGTGTTTTGCTGCAACAGAATCTGAGCCTTGTT
The DNA here is from genome assembly GCA_951800035.1 of Linnaemya tessellans. Classification (NCBI taxonomy): domain Eukaryota; kingdom Metazoa; phylum Arthropoda; class Insecta; order Diptera; family Tachinidae; genus Linnaemya; species Linnaemya tessellans. Next base: position 98,680,990 of record OX637533.1, on the reverse strand, counting down.
ATTTACAGCCGCATTGCCACCAGCAGCATTTAAGAGCGTCATTGGTTCTGGCGACATTGATCCCAGGCCCTCATCGGACGAATCACTTATAGTTTGAACATTGGCAACGTTATCAGTTAGCTTCCGTTTCTTAATGGCTACCCCTGTAGAATTTTCGGCATTACCGCTCCCATCCGTATGCCCACTACCACTGCCTCCTCCGCTCCCAGCCTCATGTTGTCCTAATTGCCGCTTCAATTGGCTGTTTTGCGCCAATAGTTGAGTTTTTTCATTTTCCAATTCGCAAATGTACTGGGATGTTTGCTGTAATATGGCAGCCTAAAATCAGAAAATTTTCCAAATTTAATACCAGTTTCATTTTTAATTACATTTACATATTTTAATACAAAAAGGTTATTATGTACATACATATGTACATACATACATATATGTATATGTATATTTACTATTGGCCTCTTTTGTGACGTGGATTAAGTTTCAACTTAGTTAATTCTAGTTTAACGTAGTTCAAAGCTCTGATTTCTTTCTGCAAAATGTGATTTGTTTTTAATTATTTTATCAAAGACCAACATTTTAAGCGAAACTATGCTGTGGTCTGCCACAATTTTGTCTGCAGATTAAGTAAACCTAGTTCAAAAACATCTCAAAAACCCAGACTCAATGTAAAAAAAATTTCCCTCCCTCTCCGAGTCTAAAGAAATTCTTTTCGCCTAATTTGACCTTTACCGATATTACAGATGCTCTTGCGCCCTTTAATTTACTACATATATTAATTGACTTGAAGAACTTACTGAATGAGAGCATTGTGGATTAATTCATCAGTACATGGTACGGGCCTTGAGCCGAGAACACACTATTACATATTAGTATATTTCATTGTGTGACAAATGCGATATCACAAAATATCGTGTTCTCAGTTTTAGCCATATGAAAGAAACGAACATGTAACTGATTTCATTAATCTATTGCAGAATATATGTACCTACCTATAACGTGGCTAATATGTACCTACTTATTGAAGAAAATGCCGGTAATTTTGTTTATCATTTCATTGTGCTGCCATACTTTTGTTACAATTAAATATGTAGCATATATAATTTTAGGCTGAAAACTTATTTAAATGCAAATTAAGTTTATGGAAAAATTAACTAATTTTGTACTTAAATAATAAGTCAAAAATGGGGGTTAATTTGAAATGCAAATTTCAATTAAAACAAGTTTTTCTATGAAATCTGCTGAAAATTTACTTTGTTCATCCTGTAATACCAACGTCATCCTTGCAAGAAATGTTTCTTTGCATTATTTGTTACATTATGGTATTTTTTGCATACATATACATGTGTATACATACATACATCCATATTAAAAGCAATATCAGGTGTTCCGTTTATTATGACGCTCACAGTACATGAATATGTTAATACAAATGTAGGCCTACATATGTATGTATAAAGCATGTCGATGTGTAAGCATGTATGCCTGTTTCTTAGCAAAACAACAAAATGAAATTCTTCAAAACAAAACCGAGAAATTACAAAATGTAAACAAATACCAGTAAAAACAATCATGTACGCTCATATGTTTTAGCGGTTTTTTCGTTGTTTTTTTTTTCTCAGTTGTTGGGTTTCCAATACTTCTTTTTTTCTGCTTTGCAAACAATTCATTAAATTTCGCTTTTGTATCGACTGTACTTTTTTTGCTCGTATGTGTGCGATGAAACGAGCGGCGTCATACTCCTCTCTAAATTCATAGTTGTTGTTCGTTGAGTTTAGTGCACACAGCAATACAACAAAAACATGAAAACAGTCGAAAGCAAAAACATTTGTACATATGAATGTACGTTCGATATTCGCCGCATGCATTTTGAGCAACAAAATTGTCTGTTACTTTTCTCATTCCATTCATAACAAAACAATACATCTTGTTTTTATTTGTCGAGTGGCAAAAGCAAATACAGGAGAGAAATAGAAGAAACGAAGGAAATGAAACACAGAGCAACTAAACCAATATTGCCAGAGAATGAATAAAAGTTTAGTCGTATTAACATCAGTGATGCAAATAAATTATATTTTTCAAAATGTACTTAATTGCAAAAGTGTACTTTTTTTTTACTAGACTGCAGTAACTTTTTCTTAAAAGTTAACTTAAGGCATATTGTATGTATATGTACTTCATTTTTACTTGGCTATGGAAACGTTGTATCGATGTTTAGAAAACATTTTATCTTTGAGCATTGACAAATACGATAGGTAAAGGTAATGAAATAATTTCAAAGTTTATAGGTATTTTATCCCCCAATATACAACATTAACTAAACGATTATAGCGTAAATAATTGTTGATTAATATACACATAGCAGTCGCAAAGTAGCTCTGAGTCAATCAACATCAAACCTCGTTGGCAACTATTTACAAGGTGCAGCTAGACCATGTTTGTTTTTTGCTTGATTACATTGATGTCAACTTTTTGTGTGCAATAAAGGCGGATTCACACGAAGAAAATTTCGTTCGTACAAAGTTTGGTGTCTCTCTCAGAGAGCGTGATAAATTATTTTTTCCGATGAACTAACAACTTGAATTGGTTTAATTTATACATATATTTTTCGAACAAAATCAACTGAGATGCCAATAAAAAATGCATGTTTTAACGCAAAATTGAATTGAATAAAAATCAAGGTAATGCAAGGCAGATTTACCAGGGTAAATCTGCCTTGAGGTATTGTTAAAATTATCGTCAGCTGATTGAGAGTCTGCGAGTGTGTGTGAAAATATTTCCAGGAAATTTCACAAATGTATAAGTAGGTTAAGCAATTTTAACAATGTTTTCGCAAAAAAAAAAAAAAATAAATTTTAAAATTATCAATGGACTCAAGGACGCTGCGTACGTTGTTTATTATGAAATACACTCGGGTCTCGTTTTATGCGGATTCGAACTTATGCGATTTTTAAATGAATATTTTTTTTTAGAATTTTAGCAGGTTTTGAAATTTTAGATGTTTTTAGCAGGGACCGTAACTGTTATGACTTTTATCAAAAAAATCAAGAAATAAGAGTTATTTTTGATTTTTATATTTTTAGATAGAAAATAACAGTTATTTTTGATATTTATTATTTTAAATGAAAAATAAAAGTTATTTTTGATTTTTATATTTTTAAATGAAAAATAAAAGTTATTTTTGATTTTTATATTTTTAAATGAAAAATAAAAGTTATTTTTGATTTTTATACCAATAATAAAAATCAATTCAAAATTCGTGACATAGGTAATATGTTTGTGTTTCCATGGCTTCGAAAATTAGCTTTAATTGTTCATTCTGTACCTGCCACTCAAGTCAGTGTAGAAAGGTAATTTTCAGCACTCAGATTAATATTGGGAGATTTAAAATATAATTTATCTGAGGAACACTCAAAATCAATTATGATGGTAAAATTGAACACCTGAAAACGACCTCTTAACACTGACTTGAATGGCAGCCAAAACTTATAAGCTATTTCTATGCATTCATGTTTTTATAGCTGATAATGGATAAGTCACATAATATATTATATTCATATTGAAATTTGAATGAAGCAGCATATTATAATACATACGGCATCAACAAATAAATAAGAGTTTTGAATTGATTTTTATTATTGATATAAAAATATAAAAATCAAAAATAACTTTTATTTCTCATTTAAAAAAATAAAAATAAAAAATAACTCTTATTTTTCATTTCAAAAAATAAAAATCAAAAATAACTCTTACTTTTGATTGTTAAAATAAAAATCGCCTAAAAATCATGATGGTGTAATTAAAAGTTTTCTACGATGTTCATTTATGTATGATTTATTTCATCAAAAATTGAAAAATAACTCTTATTTCCGGTCCCTGGTTTTTAGGCTTTTTTAAATTAAGCCAAGTTTGCATAACTTATATAGTCGTTATAGGTAGTTGGTTTCATTTCGTGTTTTTTTATGCGTAGACGATACGTATGTATGTATGTACATATGAGTGTTGTGTGTATTTGTGTTATTATTGAAAGAACAAACTGGGGATTTCCCTTCTTATTAGCTGCTGTTTTTTTAATCACGCCGCAGTGTTTTTTTTTGCATAGCTGGTACACATGCGTGTTGTGAGAATTATTTTATTAGGTGGTTTATTTGTTTAGTACGGTGCAGTGATAAGCATAGTATAAGAGGTTTGAAACTCTTAAAAACTGTGGTTGAACTCTACTGACGATTTGGTAAAGCACCAATGAAATGCATATAGACATTGCTTAACCACTCAACAAATAAACTTCATTTTACATAAATATATTTTTGTTGATTTTTTTAATGCGATTTTGTTTAGATTTTTCAACTAAATTTTGAATTTATGTGATTTTTCAGAATTTTGGAACGAATCATTAGTTTTTATATGAAGCTAGAGTATCGTTTTATGGGAATTTGATTTATGCGATTTTTTTTGAACGCATCTATCGCATAAAACGAGACCTGAGTGTGCTTTTTAGTAGCATACTTAAGGAATGTTTGTAGTTAATGTTAGAAAAATTTTAGACATTTGTAAATTCCCCATTTGTATGGATTCCTCATTGCTCTTTTTGCAATACATTGATAATTAAAATTTATTTAAAATATGTGGCGATGGTACGAAAGAAGTGCAACACGAGCTAGTTACATTTACATATATATGTACATATGTAAATTACAACTCGTAATAACGCGTCAAGAGTTCATATTGCATTATATTATGATCTCACGAAGCTGTGAGCGAATGAATGACGCACAATTTTGTTGGCGTTAAATACAGTGGGATATATAATACAGAGAGTACATATGCGTTGTACTCAAAGCGGCCTCTGTTCAGTGATATGCTCAGCTGTTTTCGAAAATTTTTTCGCATTTACTTACTATATACATATGTATGAATTTAGGCACATGTAAAAAAAATATTTTTTTAATCGTTTATTTGTAGGAAGCATTTATTATGTACAAAGTTTTTTTATAGCCTTGTACAAAGTTTCAACATTTGTGTTTATTTTTATTACTGATAATGCCGGTCTATTAATACATACCTAGTATGTATGTATGGATCTGTGTGAGTATGAGGTATACGAAATGCTGAGTACATTCAGTTAAATAATCAAGTATGGTATTATGGGATCAGTTTCGTTTATAACATTAGTGATGTCAATCTACGCTAAATTTGTAAATCCAAGTGCCACGGATTTAGGAGAGATTCTGTATCCCATCAAGAGTTTTAAAGACAGTAGAGTTTTTGGTCGATAAAGTTTAATTAATTACTAAAGACAAAAAAAAATTATTTCGAACACAACAAGCTTGACTTTCTAAGAAACAATTTAATAACTTTAATGAGAGCGCCCAACTTAAAACTTCGTTACCTGAAACTCTGATTTTTTTTCGGCGAAATGTGATTTTTTTTATTATTATTTCAAATATGTTTTCAGATTAACTAAACCCAATTTAACTGAGATCGCAAAAACCCATCCTTAATGTATACCATCATCTAGATCATCGTTGTTATTAGCTATGTATTTATTTGTAATTAAATTTAAGCAAACACGCCAGTTGAACAGAAAAAATTATTATTTTACGACTCAATTTATTAACGCAAACAGTTTATCATTTCCCAATTGCCCAGGCGAAGGTGCTACTGCGCCAGCAAATTAATAAAATGGCTTTTTAAGTTTTGGTTCATAATAGTTCATACGTGCATATGTAACGTAAAACAAGTTCAACATAGGAACACCTTCTCTAGCTTCTACCCAGTAAATGTGTAAAAAATTTTAAAATATACCACTCCGTTATTCTCATTGCCAAATCGGTAAATTAAAAAAAAATCTAATACAAAAAACTTATTAAATTAACATATTTCCACCATCCGTTCCAGGAAGGTGCAGTAACTTACTAACTGCCGATTTCACAATGTCGAAAAAGCTCTTTCTTTGGTATAAACATAAATATCGCACTGCTTTCTCTAAAGGGGGTCAACTACAAATTTTTCAATTTTCACTTATTGCAAGAAATAGATGTACAGTGGTCATATCTACCCACTGTAAAAATCTTACATCATTATCTCTACTCTTTCGCCAAAAAGATGTACATACATATATACAAATCTATACCTGCTTGTAATATAAAGTAAGTAGTATAAAATATTTGCAGTTTTTTTGGCTCTACTGAAAATTTTAAAATTTTAAGTTGACGCTCTTTAGAGGATATGCGATATATGAAAAAAAAAAATAAAAATAAAAAAATATATATATATATATATATATATATATATATATATATATATATACATATATATATATATATATATATATATATATATATATATATATATGTATATATATGTATATATATATATATATATATATATATATATATATATATATATATATATAAAATTTTATTTTTGTTTCAAATATATTTGTACGAAAGCAAGAATTCAGCCGACATTGCGAAATAGGCAGTAAGTATATCTTTTTTTTTAGCTAAAGCAAAATAAGTGACATGTGGTTATAAGAACACTATTACAGATAGAAACACCATCTGCATTTGAAAGCTTATTAAAATACATTTAATAAAAATACTTTAACATGAACTTTATTGAAGACCTTTCAGTAACTATTCTCCTGAAGGTCTTTTAAGTCAATGACTTGAAGGCTTTTGAGAATCTCCATTGAAAGATGTGAGAGCAAACCCGAAAGTTATATGTACATATGTTCAAATATGCGGCAGTGGGGTGTATTAAATTAATTCGGTAACTTCTAAACAGAAGTGATTGTGGCGAAATTTGTAACATCTTTAGAAAAGAAGTTAGGATTTTAGAATAAAGTTTAAATACCTGTCTATTACCAGCACAGTGGGCTGTACAGTGGCCCACTTCGGAGAATTTTATTGACGGCCACAAAAACGATGATCATATTTTAGGGGTTTCTTTATTCGTTAGTATTTTATGTACATAAATAATTGCATCGAATATACAGAAAAATCAGATGTTTTTGCATCCATAGCTGTAGTCGAGTACTTTTCCAGCAAAATGCAATAGTTGAGAAACACTGAGTGATATTAAGAAATAAATCTCAATAAAAACGTTGCGTTTTTATAGGCGGTGTGACTTCTGCAAGATTTTCTTGTAATTGAATCGAGCGATTGTGTAGGATAGTGAATCAAGTCGGTCTGACTTCTACAAGATTTTCTTGTAAATGAATCGAGCGATTGTGTAGGATAGTGAGTCATGGCCTTAATAAATTATTTTCATTTATTTGTTTTTTTTTTGTTTACAATATATAAGTACCTATGTAACATAGATAAACTCACAAATGCATATGTATGTATGAATATTGATGTTGGAAATATTTTAATTTAGTGTCAAAGACAGCTGATTCAACAAAACAAAACACATTGTAGTTAACACGAATCGAGGAAATATATGTACATATGTATATGCAACCATAAATACTTATGCATGTATGGAGATGGAAAATTAATATAAACATGTACGTACATAAATACATACTAGCCCTGTGCGTAAGGCGCTGAAAACAGAACCATATAGCGATTGTAGTAGTAGTTATAATTAACTGCCTGACAACTAAAGAACAGAGAAAAAACAATACACAATAGTTAGGTTGGCAGGTCGCTGGGCGGAAGAAAGAGAAGAATTCAGCCCACTTGGGTCCAATGTTAACCATTTCCGTTAATAGTTAACAACACTGTTCTGTTCCGAGCAATGACATAACTGTTATAACCAATATTTGAAAAAATCCTGAAACTACCTACTACATATTTATCATGAATTTTTAAAACCTTAAGTTTAATGGATACAATTCTTCTTTATAAAGAAATGGAAGACTTGTGAAAGTTATTTCCGCATGTCTAACGATAATTTTAAAATCATTTTGGAATTAGTTACCCCATTTTTATTGAAGAAAGACACTGTGGTGATGAAAGTATCGCGATCTAATATCATGAAAATTCTACACGTGCGATATTTATCACGCGATCTGGATTCCATAATTTAGGCCATTCTGCGATATGGATGGCGATTCATCAATACTGCATGCTACACGTTCAATAAATATCGCGATACTGGATCGCGTTCAATATACATATATAAAACATGTTGCAGTGCCTTAACATCAAACGTTTGCCAATCTTACGTATGTACATGCTTATGTATGTATGTTGGTACCTATTTATTGCAGAAATTACAAAATACATATAATGACCGAACGTTGCTTTTCAGACCGAAGCCGAGCCCGAACATCGGGCAATTTTCTAAAGTTAGACCGAACCCGAACATTTTGTCAGTTGTACTTTTTCTTAATTTATTTATTAAAAACAAAATAAGATATTCAACACTTATGTATGTTTAAGGAATGTAATTTTTTTTAAGTACAAATAATAGCATTTCTGCCGTATTTGCAATCATAACGTGAAAATTTAAAATTGCAAGCCTAGCACTGAGTATTTGCTAAGTTATAAGAAGTCTTTCTGTTGAATATTTTGGTTGATGTGAAATTGTAATGATTTACTTTTATTGTTTAGCGATGTTAAACTAATTCCATAAAGGTAGAAAACTAAAATAAGTTCGTATCGAATAGAATTTGTTTTTTGAGTTTTTAGAATTTCAGAGTCTATTATGCTCTTTCTTAAATAATTCTCAATTAGCTTTTGAAAGTTTGTACATAAGCTAAAAGGAATTATTATTTTCGGAATAAAATGAAGTCTACTAATAATTTGATATAAGAAAAAATAAAATGTAGGCATATAGACATACTTAACCCACATGAAGCAAAACATATCTTTAATAAATTAGCTCAAATAAATTATAATAAATTTTTATGTAAATATATTAATATCTAAAAATTTTAAATAAGAAATGAAGAAACAAAAGCCATATAAATGACAATCATTAGCATATTGAATACTTTAACAGATATGTGAAGATCTTTTTCATACACAATTTTTCATAATTCATTTTGTTGACTTTAAATTTCACATAACACTTGTATTCATATTCGCGAATATTAAAAATTGACATTCTGCACATCACTGATATATCCATACATACATATACATATCCACATATAGATACATATGTATGTATGTACATTTATTTTAGACGCATGCTATGAGCAACATCCAATTCATAGACTACATCTACAACCAAGCATGAATGAAAGTAATTAACAGATTGATGTGTGGTCTATTTTCAAATTAGATTTTTCTTTATTTAATCATCGGCGCGGACAAAAATAATGTTTTATTTAAACAGCTGTATTTTTTATAAATCAACATACATATACATACATACGTAGGAATGTATGTACATACATATGTATATGTTTTTCAGTACACTCCCTGCAGGAGGATAAGCATAATTGTCTTTAAGCTACTGGTATGATTAGTAGTATAGCAAGCACTAGTTCAAAAGGTAATTGAACATATACAGAAAAGTACTAGTACTTCAAGTAGTTCATCTGCAGATTGATTTGACTTGTAGAATTTCATATTACTTTTTGATCATGTTTTAAAGCGAATTGCTAATTCGCATTTTCATTTATTTTACTTTTAATTGTTACAATTTTTAAACAAATTCAAATTTGAAACAAAGAATAGCATTAGAAAACTTTGCCACCTGCATATCAATTTATTTATTCGATAATTTATGTAAGTAAGCCGCAGTTTTCTTTTGTTTTAAAAAAGTGACATTTTAAAAAATATGTAAATAAAATTAAAAGCTAATTTAAAAATTTTTTTGAACGTGTTTTTTTGTTAACATTTACGGCGATGCAACGCCGTCAACGGCGTCGACATTAACTCTAGCATCATATGTAAAATCAGCGATCTTTTTTAAAATAATAAAAACTGATATATGTATTGTATGTTCATTAGTGTTAGGCATATGGTGGAGTATCAAACGTAACTCAACTTGTTCAAGGTGCTAGTAGTTTGGGTGTGCGCAGAAGGAACTTTCCATTTCCTCTTATAAACTAAGAATTGATGAACCAAAATTGCTTGTGAAGACAAAGACTTAACAAATTTCGTTGGGTTTAAAAAACCAATAAATTTAGGGATTTTTTTATATATAAACCAGTTCTTAATGCAGAACTGATTGTACTAGTATCCGACTATAAGAAATTATACTAGTACTCATCTAGTACTAATAGTACTAGTATCCCCCTAGTTTCCATCCAGTACCAATGGAGTAATTTTCCAAAGACACTCAATCTTAATTTGAGCATTGACATGGTATAGGAAAGTTCACAGTTGGGAACTAGTATTGGTGATTTTTGTACTAGTGCAATACTAATTTGATACTAGTTTGATCTCCTGCAGGGCTGTTTCTAATATGTTAATACATATTTAAAAACATATGGTTTAAAAACAAACTATCAAGTAGCCTGTCGTTCACCTTAAAGAATACCAATAATTATAGAATTTGATTTGCCTGCACATCTTTCGCTCAAAATACATTATTTTATGAAATGCCTTATGAAGTAAAAAATAAAAACAATTTCTATTTATTTAACCGATTATCCGTTTTGGCTAGACAAACATTTTAATTTAAAACTGCAATTAATTTTTTTATAAATACCCACTACTGTAAAAAAATTTTAAAAATACATTTGTAATGAAAAATTTGTTTATAAAATAGCAATATAAAATGCTAAATAAATAAATATTATTATTATAGAAGAAATTTCAATAAAGCTTTAGAGTAAATTTGACAATGTAATTGGATACGTTCAAACGTTTATGCTTTGAATTAAGGAGTTTGATTTCAAATCTTAAAGTATCTGAAGAAATACATAGTTCAGGAAATTTTTAACTTTTGATACTAAAAGTAGTTAATATACTTGTATTTATTAGTACAGTGAAACTGCGATATTCCGAATTCCAAGGGATCCGAAAATATTTACTTGTTATAGCCATTGCTTCGTTGTAAATATGATCAGCAAAGCCTTGATATAACGAAATTTTAAGAAATATGAAAAAATTCGTTATTACTATAGTTTTGCACATAGTACATTAAAAGAATTCGTTCTTTTGATCACGGGACTTTAACTTTTTGCTATAATTTTATTCTTACTTCGTTGTATAGTGGCTTTTGTACGAGTACTTCGTTGTATAGAGGTTTTACATATGCGCTTGTAAATACTAATTGACTTTACCATTTAGGATTTATTCTGATTTCGTTATATTGAGGCATTTGAAGGAACATTTCGCTATATAGAGTATCTTTTATCAGAATTTGTTCGTTATATCTATAGTGTAGTTTTGTGTGAAAAACTTTGCAATAAAGAGGTTTTCTCAAGGGACTCAATAAAACATACGTTATTATAAGTTTTTCGTTATAACGAAGTCCGTTATATCGAAGTTTTACAGTATTTAGTATTAATGCTGATCGAAAGAATTTGACAGTTTACAGTTTAAGATATGTATGTACATACATACATATATGTAAGAAAATTTTTTCACTGACGTTAGGTTAATGCACACGGGATCCAACTAGCTAATACATAATTTTGATTAATTAATACATAATTTTGAAATATTAAATCGATTTACATATAGTTGATCTAATGTAGAAACCCCGTAATTTAGATAGTTGTAACTTTACATATAAAATTATCGTTGTATTTGCATGCTATTGTGAAGACAAAATGTTTAATCACAACATACTTCACTTTACGAAGATTATCATGCACATAGCCTATAATATTACCAAACGTGAAAATTGGCTCTTTTGCATTTCGGGTTACACACAAAAAGATACATATATGCATGTAAATAAGTAGAAATCTTATTACACACTATAAAAAATGTTACATCTTGTTTAAACAAGAGCACACCATGATGTACTCGTACAAATTGTTTAAGGACTGTTGTGAAATATATTTTATGCATTATATCGCAATACTCTCTTTATGAATTGTTCCAAAATAAATGCGGGGAAATATGTATGTCACGGCAAATGAAATTGTTGTTTTGCACAAAATACAAAGAAAAAAAATGCAACTGGAAAATAACGTAAAAAACTGAACTACTCATACATATAGTTTTTCATGAATGAAATTGCGAATTTAAAGTGCAATTCTTTTTATTTAAGAAATGCATACATAAACATATACATACACATATGCGTAAGTGCATACATACATACATAGATATGTACATACATATGTAGATGCACAAAAGATTTAAGATATACTAAGTACATATATTACACTTGCTCAATTTAAAAGTCTTGTATAGTTTAAGGTTGTATTTGAAAAGGCAATTTCTCTCAAAACTAAATAATTTGTATTTGTTTTGAGAAATTTTTATACATAATTTGTTTTTGTTTTGAGAAATTTTGCTTGAACTTATCTTTTCATATACAACTTTAAACGCACAATGCTACAAGGATTGGGGATAACAACTATATTTCTTTCAATAATACATGTATATCACAAGTTGACTCGCGATATTTACATACATATTGACTCTGCGGAATACACAAAATTAGTTTTAAAAGGTGAAAAGCATAAAAAAATAAAAATAGAGCTACTTAAGTGATTACCAGCTAATGCACGACGTACATACATATGTACATGTTTGTATAGATTATACGTATGTTGAATGTGACACAACTGCATTTTTCCTATAACTTTTATAATAATTTGTTTACATTTTTCTGCAACTGCAATTATAACAAAACTAGTGGCAAAAATTCAAGAATATTAATGAAACAGTTAAGAACATCTTGCTAAAGACAATAATTACCAGTTTTAAAATAGTTTGATTAAATTAACTGTTTTTCCGCATCAAGAATATCTTAAAATCTTGTCTTATAAGAAATTAGGCATTCATTACTATGGCACTATTTCAATTTAAAAAATACTATGAAAATTTGATGTTTGAAATAGCATACTAAGTTATGACGGGTTGTTCACACTAGTCATATTTTTCGTGCTATTATTTTATGACTACAGTGTGAGTCCCCCATATGAATTTATGACAATATGACTAAATAGCACACAGTGTGAATACCCCAAATGTTCATTCAGTCATAAATGCAAATTTCAAGCTACACGTTCAAATATTCACTCATACCTCACAGGACTGTATGTACAAAGTGGGCAGGCATCATAAACTTAAATAACATACGAATGTGTGCACATGCAATGCGATGTATTTTAAGTACACTTACAGATTGTTTATGGATGGAATACGAAATATCAGTTAGTTTACCAATACTGAAAATATTATTCCGAATGGCAACTGTCAAGATATTTGAATTTCAGTTGAGTAGTGGCTTTAAGCAAATAAAAAGATTTTTTCACTAGGTCCGCTTACACTAAAAAGAAAAACAGTTGTTCATTTACTGAAAATTGTTAATAATTTATAAAAATTTATGATTTATCAACGCTAGATAGCGACAAAAGGGAGCATGAAATTGGGATACAACAATTTTTTTTTTGCAAATTATTGATAGTACGAGGGTGGGTCAATCAGTACGAGACTGATTGATTGGTTTTTATATAAAAAGTTATTTTATTTTTCAACATAGTCTCCTAAGTTCAAAAAAATTGTAAACAATTAAAAGTATGAATGTTCGCCGATGATACGCTGATTTATATATGTGGAGACTATCCTGACGACTGTGTTAGAAAAATAAATGAAGACCTAAAACATATCGAAAAATATCTTATAATGAATTAAATAAAGATAAATATAAACAAAATTAAGGCAATGATATTAAATGGTGAAACAGATATAAATTTCCGTATTGGAAACGAAACAATTGAATGAGTAAATAGAAAGAGTAAATTTAGGACTAATGTTGGATAGAAACTTAAGCTTCAAATATCATTTTGAATACGTTTGCAAAAAGATACGTTTTCTGAGAAGAATACGTAATAAAATATCAAATGAGACTGTTCTAAATATTTACAACACAACAATTAAGCCACATTTCGAATATTGTTCAAATGTATTATTTCCGGGAATGAGATGTGTCCTGCGATGGCACAGGTTAATACAAGTAATTAACACAATAATGATGCCGATTTATTTAAAACGCTATTTAGTTAATGTTGCAAATGTACAGCCCTATAATTTAAGAAATGCAAGTGACTTCAGGCTTGTTTTTTCCTCAACAAAATTTATAATGAACTGACTCAGTATCTTAAAAATGAAACTAATATTTTTATATCTTAACGTAATAAAATCACATATGTCAAACAAAAATGTTATAGCTTTTCATATTTTTATTTTATTTTATTTTTTTTCTCTGTAATTATCAATTTGTAAAAATTTTGTAGCCATAGATATCCTAAATAAAGAAAATTAATAAATAAAAAAAAATAATCAATAAAAAAACTGCACATGTGTGCACTCTTGTATTATAGCACCCTTATTGTGGAAAGATATATCATACACAAGGGATCATTCAAGAATTGAAACACTGAGCCATATGGGATGCTTATGGCCTTGCTTTCAGATCGTGAATTGTTTCAATTGATTCGTATGTAGAGACCTCAACTAGTGGATTATTATGTAATTCGATTCTAAAGAAAATGCTTTATCGAGTCGAATTCCATAATAAACCTAGTGGGCGTCCAGGGCATTCGGCATCGTCCGGCTTGTACGGTCACATCGAATTTCAGAAAACCACTTCTCTACCAAGTAAATGAATATTGCAGTGCCCAAATAATAATTTTTCAAGCTAAGCCTTGGTTTGAGTGATGGTTTTTTTCGCACAAAAAAGGAAGTAAAGTTTAAAAAAATGTTTAAAATAATAACATCAAGCAAAATGACCATCGAAGTGTGCAACAACTTCGCATTTTCAAAATGTATTTAAAAAAATATTTATACGAACTAAATTATTAGAAATTTAGTTAACATTCTATACATATTTGTGCATACAACATCACACATACATACATACATGAACCTTTTGTTACATATTTGACAGCTGTACTACAACTTAAAGCGCATGTCGAAAGTTACGGGAAAAACGGGCGTATTATATGTACAGATTACAAATTTGGGGTTATTGTGCGAACTTTAATAACCGGGACATTTACTATGTACTTAACATTTAAAATGGAAACGAATACAAATGCAAGTTATAAATGAGAAGAGAACGGAAAATATAGAAACAAAACAAAATCAAAAAGACGATGTATTTAAAACCCTGCGAAAACTATTGCCACCTACCAGGAGTAAACAATATAAAATTGTTTATAGTAAATAATACTACGGTCACAGTATAAAATACTACAGCTAAACTAGAAGAAACTTTGAACGTTCAACACAGTAGAAGATGATAGTTTCGCCGCAATAGCATCTCACATTTTCTCTCATCATATGGTTCGGTTATCATACGCAGTGGGGCAAAAACTCAAAATCATAGGATCCTTATTTTTCCGTTTGATAACATGTGCATAGTCACCCTTATCATGAATAAAATTTCACATAAAAATTTCCGAACATGTGAAGCCCTTCTATCATAAATGAAACGTGCTGTGAAAATTTCCGAATGTTTACATTTTTGAACTCCGAAAAAAAATGTGTTTGTGAATTAGTTTCCATTGAAAAAAATTCACATTATGTATTATGAATGGCTCGAATGTGAAATTTTTGGTAACTTACAAGGAAAATTTTTCACAAAATTTAGTCTGTCGGAAAAATTTTAAAATGTAAGTTTTTATTAAAATAAAAATATTGTAGTTTATTGATAAAAAGGGCAATGTCAATATTTGGCTGTTTTAAGTAAATCATAAAAAAATATGGAGGGTATATTTACTTTGTCATTCCGTTTGTAACGCAGCGAAATATACATCTGAGACCAAACGAAAAGCGATAGACCCTTGAAACATAAATATATCTTGAAGGATAGCACAGGTTAAGTTCGGAAATGGGCTAAATCGGGCAAGAGCGGAAAAATTTCCTCTAAGAAGAACTAAACCAAGCTCTAAAAACAACATAATTTTTAAAGTTTTTTTTTTGTAATTTTGTTAAGCAAATGATATATTTTAAACTTGGAGCCATAAAATAAAAAAAAATAATTTTTGGACCCCGCCCCCTTTGGTATACGTGGCTGCCCGCTACACGCAAGCATTCAAGTAGGATCTCTGAGATCCCGTTTTGAAACCCCGCCCCCTTTAGTGGGCGGTATTATATGCAGAAATAGAGTAAAAAATTAACAAATTGTTTTCATTAAGCCTACATTCCTTAAAAATAAAATTTCTAATCTTTAATGACGAAGCTAAGACGTAACCTGATACTACTCTGGCCTACCCTCTTCCCCCTTTACCCCCTAAATGACCCTATCAAAAAATATTTTTTTTTAATTTTGTATATAATTATCACAAAGATTTATTTTTAGAGTTTTATGACAAAGGTGAAATGTCTCCCCACAGGCCTTGCCAGAGCGACCTCACCAAAATACAGTTTTAATACCCTCCAAAGAGAATTGGACCCCAAAAAGTATACATATATGTATATTCTTGATCAGTGATGAAGTCTAAGACGATCTAGCAATGCCCATACATTCGGCTGTGGAAAACATGATATAATCTATTTTTGGACCCCACCCCCCTTAATGGGCGGTGGCGTACGATATATGCAAAAATAGTGTAAATATTGAACAATATTTACTCCTTAAGCCTTTAAGAACTGAGATTTCTCTGATCTTGCAGAGGTGAAACGTCTCTCCCACGGTCCTTTCCGGCCGACCAAGCTAAACAATTTAAACATTTTAAACTTACTAAATATTTGGAGGGTATTTAAGATTCGACCCTGTCGAAAATAACGTTTTTACTTCTTTTCAATATTTATATTATTTTAATATTTTATTTTCTGACAACTCCCAATATAATTTTATTCACATGGAATTCATAATACGAAAATAAAATCCATACCTATGACGAAAAATTTTTGTTCGGAAATTTTCACATGTGAAATTCATAAGGCTGAGTATGTATTTATATGCATAAACGGATAACTGGAAATGATTATTATAAAAATTATTTAATAGCGATTTGCACATCTTTATAGCATATACAGTTGCTGTCGCTAAGAATGAATGTTTTTCATAATTAATTATAACAATTTATATGTACGTCATATAATATTTCATAGCGTTCGCAGCATGAATGTTCTGATTTTAGGACGTGTTTATATGTAGCAAAGCAATAACCGTTGTACAGGGATATTATGCTTAGTATTTTGTACACCTCAATCAACTTCGAACAACAGTTGTCTGACAATGTTGTGGTTTATATTAACTGAATCTTTATAAGATATTTATCACAAATCGGTAATTTTAGTCTACCAAAACTTTAACATGCAATCTCCATTTATAATAATTATAATAATGATATTTTGTAGAATTTTTTTCTGGCGAGTGAGGAGAGTTTAAAATGCCTTTGCACTTGCAGAGACCGTCGCCAATTGAGTCGAGTTGTGTTTTCACAAAAACAATCCCTCCTCTTTTTCTTTTTGTAGATTTGAACATACTTATATTGGGTTTTATAATTTAACTAGAGTAACCCTGCCCACGTTGCTGGACAACACAATATCATACGTTTACGTCTTTGTACTAAAAATTAAATTTTCTTGCAAGAATAGACATTTTCCTGATTTTTTTTTTATGCAAAAGATTTTAATTTTAACTGAAAGATTACAAATCAATAATTAAAAAATGTCAATGCTCGCACTGTAAACTTCAAACCTCCAGTGTGATAACCATGTGTATTAGTCTTTTGTCGTATTCACTGGACGTTAGTTTAAATGTGTATGTGGGATTGCAGGCGGTTGAAACTTCACAGCAAAAAAACGCTATGCGTTTCGCTTGTTTACAAATTTGTCATGTTATAATAGCACAACTGAACTCGCCTAACATTTCGATATATGTATGCATATAATATTTTTTTATTGGAATCGAAAGTGCACCAGAACGGACCAGGTATAAAATTTTTCTTTTTTTTGAAATTCGGAAAAGAAATTGTTCAGCAGTATATCGTTATCTTTTGCTTATAGGGATACGTTTATTTCTTTATTGTGAGAAAAGTTATATACGACGAGTACAATACGCTTCTTAAATAGACATATGAGAGAAAAATTGTAACAATAAACTACTCAATAATATTGTGTTATACATATATGAAAGGTTTTTTTCTCATTATTAATATAGCAGGCCTACTGTAAAGCAATGGAACTTATGTAAGTGAATAACAAGGGCGGTAAATTTGGTTAGAACTAAATATCTTTGTTTTACGAGAGGGTAGTTTTGTTTTTGAATGTGTTTTTTACATTTTGAATGTGTGTATGGGAAAGCTGGAAAATGAATCGATACCTAAACGACAAAAGCAAAGAGAATGCACATAAGCACCTGTTATTTTCAACATTCACAATATTTGCCAAAATTAAAGGCGCCGCATTTAATTAGCTGTATATAATTAAGAATATACTTACAGTCATACATACATATGTACAAATGCAAGAATATATGTACATAGAAAGTACGTACATACATACATATGTATGTATGTATCCTTTATGATAATATAATTCATGTATGTTTTAGTACAGGAATTCCTACATTATTGATGACATACAACAGATGTATTTTTCGCGATCTGCATTATTGCATAAAAGAGGGTCTGAAAATTGATTTTAAAGTTGTAGATGAGGATATAAGAAAAAATAATCTCATATACATATATGCATATAGTATACTTATATAAACATATAATCAAAGAAGTGACCTCTGTATCAATTCAAAGCTAATTTAGCAACAGATACCATAACATGCTACACATAGTCTGTTTTTATATGTTAATGAAGAAAAGGGGTCATTAACCTTCCTCAAAGCGTTATAAGGCCAAAAACCGACAATATAAACCTACCAGAAAGCAGCAAGTGTTGGTGACTATTTACGAGAGGAATGTGATATTTGGGTCGAGTAGGTGGTATGGGTCAGAGCATTTTAAATGAAGTAAACGATTATATAGTCACATGTACACATATATTGCTAACCGAGGCGGCAATAGCAAATAGTTTTATATTAATTGTTATGCCAGCGCTATTAAAAAAATAGTTAACAGTACTAATAGTAGATGCATAATATCCTTCATGATTAAAACACAGAGCATGTATATTTACATTTTTCTTTTAGTTTTTAAACAAAGAGGTAAAATGCATTAATGACCTAGTTTTTAGTCATTCTCTTTGTAATAGTAAAGTAACCTTATTTTTTATTTAATATTTTGTTGTCGAACTTCCTGAAACTTATGTAGCCTTTACTCAGCTACCTATAAAAATAATAAAAGTAACATCTGACAATATAAATTTTAATCTTTTATCCTTTTCCTGATTTTCTATAACAAGCAATCTTTGAAGAATATGAATGTATGTATGTGTATACATATATACTAAACGCATCTAGTAAGGCACTTGATAGAATAGAATATAAAATATAAATTACGACTACCCTACCATCTCTAAGGTGCCCCTGTGGGTGATTGGTAACGACGCTAGCCTTAGTGCAGCGGTCATGGGTTTGATCTCTGCCAAAGACCTTGGGTGTTCGTAACGTTTTCATTTAACACATCGGACCTACTTGGACCCTAGTGGAGTAGATTTGTCAAAACAAGGGGCAGTCTCTACAGCCTAGCCTTACCTACCATGTCTGCATAACCCGAAAATATGTTCAATTCGCCAGTCAAGAAATACTAAAAACAATAGTATTTTTTAATGAATATAAAAAAATTTTCCTAGAAATGTCTCCCTTTTTAACAGAAATTTTTTTTAAATATGATCTACAAGAGTACTCAATGACAAACAAGTTCCGAATATTATCTTCACGTTCATGTTCTAAAATTCATAACATCAGGAATTGATAACTAATACGTACTCAAACATTAAGTAATCTTCAAAATCAATTTAAAAAATATTAAAACTACAAACTGTACAAACAAATATCATAGTATAGGAATAAAACTTACATAACGAAAAAGTTTAAGATAATTATCTTAAAAGAATTTAAAATAAAATAGATAAATAAATTTTCAAAAATAATTTAAATAAAAACATATACATACGTATGCATGTATGTAAAAAATTGCTCCATCGGCAATAAAAATCAATCAATAACAAACTTCGAAGTCTACTTAACTGGCATTTAGTTACATTGATATGTAATTTCGCTGTCAAATGCAATAATAGTTTAACGCTAATTCTATTCCCAAATTTACAAAAAAAAAGTTTAAAATTCGTTAACTGTTATTTATAGAAATGTGGTTAAATTCATTATACTATATTATATGTTCAGAACTAATTAGAACAACTTTTTTTAAAAGTGCCTGGAATAACTTACCTTACTCAATTTTTCGCCTTCATGACGTGGTAGTAGTAAACGCAAATTTTGAAAACCTGCGTTAATGCTTTGCATGCGTCGCCGTTCATTGCTATTAGCAATTTCACGTCTCATGCGCTTTTCATTTTCAAGGTTAGTTTTGCTAATAGGTGGTGGCGGTGGAAGTGTACCACAAGCCAACTTCGTACCACTTCCTCCTTGTGTTGATGACATCGAATTGCTGTTATGACGTTGACGGGATTTTGGAGAATGGTCGTATGTTTGACTGTCTCCTGGTATTATATATGATTCTCCCCCGGAATCATCTAGTTGTAATCTAAAAAATATTAATTGTATAAAGTGTCACAAAGATAACAAACAATTTGGGGGTGATTTGTTTACGTTATACATGAGTATGTACGTGTGTGTATGAATGTACTATATTCTTTTTAAACTTAAAGGCTAATATGAGAAGTAATAAAAACCTACAAAAATGTAGAGCAGGTAGAAACTATTATTGTGTTAAGATTACTGATAAAAATATTCGATTATTATTCATATGATTAACCGAATCTCGAATATATTCATCGGAATAATGATCGACTATTCTGTAATCCATACAAGTCAGTTCTTCGGATAGTTTTTAAATTTTATTTATGTATATAGTATAACAAATTTCCATATTTTCTTAGTTTTTGGCGAAACATTTAATTTTTTGTCAATACATTTTATATACGAATTTCGATCGATATCGAGTGCTGTAATTTGCCCTCTGTTTACAGCTGATTGCTTTTCTGTTAGCCCAAACTAGTCCTAGTCTTGCCCGAGCTGCTTCGGGCAAGAAGGACATTACTCTCTCAAAATTTATCTGATTTACCCAATGTTCGAGTACGGGAATGTTTTTCGTGCAAATTGGGATCCCAGGGGATCGCAATGTAAAGTAAAACCAGTAAGAAATTTATATTCGACCGAGTCGAATCTTAAATACCCTCCAAATATTTTGTAAATAAAACCTATATTTTGTAGGGGTTGCTCCGAGAGAGGCCGTGGGGAGACATGCCACCTTTGCCATAAAACACTACAAAGTACATTTTTGGGAATATTATGTAAAAAAAAATTTTTTTATAGGTTCATTTAAGGGGCAAAGTTGGGAGAGGGTAGGGCAAAGGAAGATCAGAGAACATCTCAGCTTCATCATAGAAGCTTTAAAATTTAAATTTTAATACACTATTTTTCCATGTAATATGTAACTTCAACGCTGAAAACTTCTGATTTTCTGGCTGCAAGTTCAACGCGTTGGGCCTTTTTTGACATAAAAATATATCATTTGCTTAGCAAAATTACAAAAAAAAACTGCTGGTTTGATGATTATTGAAAAATATTCTTAATATTCCAATTTTAATATAAATTAATAAAATAGAATTTGAAAAAATTCATTTATTAATAAAATAATAAAAAATGGTTTGCAGTCTTGCAGATTCGAACTTAAGCCCGTTGATAAAATTAACAAAAAAAAAAAAACTTTAAAAATTATGTTGTTTTTTAGAGGTTGATTTAGTTCTTGTTGGAACACTTTGCCCTCTGGCCCGATTCAGTCTATTTACCAACTTTATATATACCAAATTTCAAGGATCTTGCTCTTTTCATTTGGACTGAATAGCGATTTCCACAGACGGACATCACCAAATCGTCTTAGATTTCATCACTGATCAAGAATATATATACTTTATGGGGTCTTAGATGGATTTTTTGGGGGTATACTTTGATACTGCCTCGAAATTAGTTGTCAATATCAGTCGAAATTCATGACACCTTTTCGATTACATGCGTGAATACTTCCTAATAGAGTGCAAAATGATGTGGAAATATCTAAACGCATTTTGTCTGAATAAATAACTTATTTGCAAATTGCCCTAAATTGTATCTTTTATCCTTAGACTGTCGATGACGCTATTTTTAAAACAGGGGTTTTTATGCTATCCATTCTATCGGACCATAGCTTGCGACATCGTCATATATTCGATGTTGATGCTGAACTTATAAGCAATGATTTTTTTTATTTAGGCAACTTTAAGATTGGCCTCAGCTGATTTTTAAAATTTCGAAGTTTGTTTAATTTAAGCGGAATTTGACGTTTGCTATTGTTAAGGAAGTGCTAAAAATCTTTTCCCATTTCGAAAATTTTTAATATTTCGAAATTGTTTGAGATTGTTAAAATTTTAAAGCTTTTGTAAATTTCCCTTTAAACGTAAACTTCTTGGATCCAACTATGGCCGTAAGTGCAGAAAACATCAAATTGAAAATACATTTAATATCATTAAAGTATTTTATATTTTTCTAGGTATATGAAATAAGGCTAAAACATATAACTCCGTTTGAACCCACAAAATGGTACTACATATGCGCATCTTCAAAAGTACAGCATAAAAATTCGACATTCTTGTATTGTCTGCTGCTTTATCGTCAATCACCATAAAATATAAAACTCTGATAAACAAATTCTGTCAGTGAGTGAAACCAATAATAATTCAACCAACCAGTCAACCAGGTTTTAAAGCATAAGCAGCTGACATATAACAGCAGTTTATATGTACATATGAATGTATGTATGCATGTAGTAGTCAAGCATTATATTTATGAATGTGTGCATGAATATGCGAATGTATTATGTATGTATGTATGAATATAATAGTACTAGCAATGAAAAAAGACGGTAAGCATATGAATACGCGTCCGTATTGTGTGCGCAACATATTAAAAGGTGAATGAAACTGCATTCCATTCCAATGAAAATTCCATTGCATTCTAGCACAAATATTTTTTTCTGTTTGTCTTTTATTTATTTTTTGTTTATACATACATACATCTATGTATGTATACTTCCATACTTTGTATGGAAGTGTATTTTTATGATTCTTTTGCAACTGTAGTATGTACATACTTATGCATAGATACGTACACATACATATATAGTACATATGTACATACATTATAATTAATTGCATATACTTTCATCTTGCTAATATTTATCATAATTACAACTGATCATGCGCGCTTGAAGAAGAAATTGCCGAAAATTAAAAAAAAAGTGTTGAATTTCACCAGCAATCATACAATACACTTCCAACAAGGGCAAATGGATATAACGAAAATTCCCGAAACAGCAAAACGATCGGATTATGTCAGTTACTCTATGGCAAAATGCTGAACTTATTGTGTTATCGTTGATGAAAATTGTGTACGCCCTGCTTTAGGATCTTATACATATATGCCAGCATTATTGTCCAGTTATATTAATAGCGCAATGAAAGATTTCATACCTACGAGTAATAACTGATTTTCATATCAGAATGGAGATGAATCCGAACATCTTAACGACGTCTCTTCATGCATATCCAAAAGGCAAATCAGTTGTAAATACCGTCAATTTCCTGGAAGGTTTAAAAATTGGTTTTCTGCCATAGCAGGTGTTCTTAACAATGTAAGCAAGAGATCATATCACAGCTGAGATCAGTGAATGAAAATAAACAATACATTTTGCAAAATATTCAAGCAATTTGCAAAACCAAAACATATGCAATAAAAACAATTAGCAATTCGCTCTTGCGCATGAGTTACAATCGTACAACTACGAACAAATCAAAAGGAGAATCGCTTATGTTCAGCGATTGATTTAGTTGTTTGCTCTTGTTATTTGAAAAAGCGTAATAAACACACACAAAAACCACACAAATTGTCTTTGATTTTCAGTATGTGTTTTATTGTTAAACTTTTATACATTCTCATATGAAATAAACAATTGTTTATGAAATAATTTCTTTTGTGCAAAAAGGTCTCACTTTTGCTCTCGCTGTTTTCCTTCTAGCTGTTTACGTTCAGTTAAGTGCACAGGTTGTGCTCATATTCAGAACAAGACACAATAATAGAGGCTGCTGTTGGCAAAAGTAGTAGAACACGAGACTATGACTATGAAGCGGAGGGTCCTCAGTTCAACCCCGCGCTGAGTCATGAATATTTAGTAAATATTGCAAATGTACAGCCTTAAACATTAAACTTAAGAAATTCAAATGATTTTGGGCTTATATTTTCATCAACAAACTTTGGTCAAAATTTTCTATTTTACAAGGGTCTTAAAGCTTTTAATGAAATACCTCGAAATACCTCAAGAACTTAAAAGAGAAACAGATTTGTTTGTATTTAAACGTAAAGTGGTTTCATATGTTAAACAAAACTTTTAATGTAAAACTAATTATTTTTGTAAGAAAAGAATCTTAAATTTAGTAAAATTTTTTATGAAATTTTTGTATTAATAGCAAT
The DNA here is from genome assembly GCA_951800035.1 of Linnaemya tessellans. Taxonomy (NCBI): domain Eukaryota; kingdom Metazoa; phylum Arthropoda; class Insecta; order Diptera; family Tachinidae; genus Linnaemya; species Linnaemya tessellans. Next base: position 98,656,309 of record OX637533.1, on the reverse strand, counting down.
GAATATGCTTAATAAAGAAATAATAAATAAATAAAATAAAAATTCTTCTGATCAGCATTAGAGCATGGCTGTGTTAGTTGTTGCCAACCTGTTTCAGTGAAAAACGCATAGCACTGGCCACTGAACATATCATGTACATGACACGATCATGTACTAAAAAGCAGATTAACAGCAGCCGACGAAGGAGGATCGTCGGTCCTGTAGCAAAAATTAGCCGGCGAAGTAATAAAGTTGAAATAGCTACAAAAAATTCTTTAACTCGTCATCTTTCTTCATCTCTCCCCTCAATACTATCCTCACCTTTCTAGTTCCGGGGCAATGCACTGCATATGTTGGGGGACATCCCGAGTGCTGGTCCGAGATAAAAAAAAGAATAATATGACTCAATCGTTCTCATTGTTTTTGATTAGGTATTTGTTTTATTCACACTAAAGTACGAAACAATACGAAAGGAAGTGTTTAATTTGGTTTATTTTCGTACCCTGGTTTTGTACATATGATTTTCTCAAGATCAACACCAATCAATGGACTCTATAAAATGAATAATGCTGTTCTTGACCTAGTGGATTCATTTAATGACTTGGGAGTTATTTTAGATAAAAAATTGGACTTCAGGTGCCATATAACCTCGACGATTAACAAAGCTACTGGTGTTCTGGGTTTTATTAAACGCTGGGCTAAGGAGTTCTCTGACCCTTATACAACCAAGATATTATTTACTACTTTAGTTCGCCCAATACTTGAATACGGATCTGTTGTATGGGACCCACAATATCTTTCACATTCAAATAAAATAGAGTCAGTACAAGTGCAATTCTTATTATTTTGTCTTCGTGGTCTTCCTTGGAACTCTAATATGAGATTACCATCTTACGAGAGACGCCTAGGACTTATTAAGCTTCCAACCTTAAGGAGCCGTCGACAAATGCTAAATGTTACCTTTCTGCTGAAATTAATAAACGGCTGCGTCGCATCTCAATTTCTCCTGAGCAAAATAAACTTGAATATACCCAATCGTCCAACAAGGTATTATAGCTTCTTGAGAATTAAGTTTTACACTACAAACTATAGTAACTTCGATCCCTTTCGGAGAATTTGCAGTGATTTTAATAGTCTTTACCCTTGTATCGATTTCAACAAAAGTATTGATGTCGTAAAAAATGATATAATTTTACATCTTAACTCGTTACAAAATTGATTATAAATAAATGTTTAATTTGTTAAATCGACATTTGTTAAAACCATATTTTTTGTTTTTGCTATAATTTGTCTTGTTACTATTACAACAAAGCTTTATAGATTCCATTTATATATGTATGTAATTATCATTTCTGAAAAATTGTTATATTTTAATTGTATCAGTCTGTAAGGATTAACCCATAGACTAAATAAATAAATAAAAAAATATTAAGGTTGGGGCTAATTTATCGCATTTGATATCGATCGAAATTTCAATACAACTTAAATGGAAATTTCGACCGATATTGAATGCCGTAATTTGTACCGTGATTACTGTTGGCGTTTTTCACCTTAAACTGCGACGACTTGTAAGGAATTAAAGAAGAATTCGGCTTTTTGTAAGTAATCAGGCTGATGATACCATATGAGGCAACGTTTACCATTTCGATAGTTATCATTAGTGGCATTATGTTGCAAACTTTTTACCCATCTAATGTAGAAGCTTGCTTCAAGAGTTTGTCAGATTTGATAAGGGAGACTCAGAATTAATCAAGTAGCTCTTCAATATGGTTACCTGTAATAGACAAAATCAACTGTAGTTGGATCTTAGAAAGGACCTTTCACACGCCCGGTTTGGTTAGCGTCATTGTGTGACTATTTGAATTTTTGCTTTATCAGAAAACAATGAACCAATCGGTAATTAGGAAGTTTTTTTTCGCGTTACGCACAGAGTATTAGGTTTAAATATCATGATTAATTTAGCGTGCTACAGACATATACATATATCAGTCATAAAGGAAAGCAACTCTGAGTTCCACGGCATAGTGGAAATAAAGAAACTATTGCAGTTTAAGTTATCCCAAGTTAATAACCGTGCTAATAAATTAGCTAAGTTTTTTATCTTATTTTTGTACCCGATATTATCAAATTTCGAAGTTACTCCCCTTACTGTGGATTCCTCCTCCAAAATTTTTGTATAGCAGGACTCAGAGTCCCGTGGCGGTTTCTTTTAATATTAAGGGCATCTCATTGAGTACATTTGATTCAAAACTTGACCTAGGTGTGTTTTTCGATAGCTCGTTATCGGTTGTGGCTCACGTTGAGTATATGCTTCCAACAGCTTTTTGAAGAGAATCTGTTCTGAATTTACTGACCCCTATACACTGAAGTATATATGTATATACACCCTTCGTACGGACTAATTATAATATACGGCTGTGATCTGGAATCCTTATGTTTCCAATATAATTTTCCGTATCGAGAAACTGCAGTGCGTTTTCATTAAGTTTGCAGCACGTTCGATACTATATTTATCTACCGTCCCATATGAGTCCAAACGCCTTTTTATAGGGCTTCGTACTTTAGAATTCGTAGTGAATTACAATCTGCCCTTCTGGTTAATGGATGCATTCACTGTCCTGATTTGCTTAGCTCTGTACCGTTTTATGTTCCACGTAGGAATCTTGGGTTGGCTGGGCTCTTTGAGGTACCTTTTCATCGAACTAATTATGCTCGCAATGGCACTCTAACACGTGCTTTTGCTCATCTTAATAAAATCAATATTAATTTACAATTAAACGGCATAATTCTTTTATTGAGTTCAGCACGGACAAAACGCAGTTTAAGCTTTTTATTTCTAGTCTAATAACATAATTACTATAATTTGTAATGTAAACTCTTCGTTGGGTTTTTTTTTTTGGTTATGTATTTTGTAAAACATATTTTTCAATTCAACATTTGCTTTATAACCACTAGTTTTTAAGTTCTCATGTTAGTCATAGTCTGGAAGGTTTTGTGACCATAGACTGAAACATTTAAATTAAAATAAATAAAAATAAATTTTTATCATCGCCGCATAACTTTCTTGGTACACTAGTGGTCTTAATATTTCAATATTAACACTATCACTCCACGTCCGATTCAAAACTTGACCTAGGTATGATGGTGGATAGCTCTTTATCATTTGTGGCTTACGTTGAGTATGTTCTTCCAAAGGAATATAAAATACCTGCTTGGGTTTTTTAACAACCCTTATACACTGAACTATATTTATATGTCCTTTTAACGGTTTAAATTAGGAAATGCGATAGTGTTTTAGAATCCTCAAGTTTCTGATCTTATATACCGTATTGAATGCAGCGTATTTTTATTAAGTTTGCTACCCGTTCGCGCATTTTCCGTTAGTTATGGGTCTAATAAAAGTCCATTTATAGGTCTTCGTACTTTGGAATCGCGCAGTGAAAGTAAAATCAGTCCTACTAGTGTAATATATTATCAATGGTTGCTTAATGAAATTAATTTTGCCTTGCAGAAACATCATAAATCTTTTATTGAAGTCAGCACCGACTGAGCCAAATTCATACTTTCTCTTTAAATTCTAATAAAATATATTACTATTTATGTGTGTGAAGATAAATTAAAAATTATATTATGAAGACGCGAACCAAAAGTTGTACCAAACCTATTCTGCAGTTAACAGAGCGCTGCTGTTAATAAGGAATGTACTGAAAATATAATATATTGTAAAAACATTTATTTGAAAAAAAATATATACATATACATATATATATATATATATATATATATATATATATATATATATATATATATATATATGTTCCTGGAAAGCTTTTTGGTCATTGTGGGAAAATGGGAATGGGTATACATATGCCACTATATACAAATAGTGGCCCAGGGAGCCCTTTATATTACAGGAAAAGTCTTATATGTGAAATAATTTTGGAATTCGAATAATATCACCACCAATTCTATACAGTGGCATTCTAATTTTTCCATAATGGCCACTAATCCTCTCAAGCCAATTTTAAGAAAAAAAATTTTTTATAGGTGATATTACTCGAATTCCAAAATTATTTCACATATAAGACCTGTTCTGCAGTATACGTGCATAAAAATAAGCACACAAACTGCCCAATAATATGACTTATAAATATTCATTATAATTAAGTAAAATTAAGTAAACATATAACTGAGTACATGTACCATCTCTCATTATATATATAATTATCACTTAAGTATCATCTCTAGTTATAAGAAAATAGAGATAGATATAAGATGAGAATAAATAAAGAACTGGTGAAGTTAAGTTGTCTGGTCTTCCCATGCATAAATGAAACATGGTGTCAGAAGTTAATGAATAAAAGTAAAAAATTTTAAAAAAAGAAAATAAAAACCAATTGATAGGGGATCAATTACTAACAAAAACAAAAAACAAAAAAAAAAAAGAAGTGCCGAAATTTGAGGAAAGCTGAATTGTGTGGTATGGAGAAAAATGAGGAATTAAAAAGTGAGGTTATGGAAAGCAGAAGTAGCAGCAACGTGACATCGTTATTACCAAAATTAAATATATCTATAAACAGCAACAACAACAATGCAGTGGAATGGCGCAAATGGTGGCAGCAGTATGAAATTTATTTGTTAGCTACGGATTTGGATAAGGCGCCTGATAAACGGAAAATTGCTCTGATGCTGCACTCAATGGGTACAAAAGGCCTAGAAATTTTTAATTCATTTGGTATTGAGATGAATCAGGTAACTTTGTCTGCAGTAAAGGTAAAATTTGATAAATATTTTGAGCCTCAAAAAAATCTTACGATGATGAGGCATAGATTTTTCACAAGAAAGCAAGAACCACAAGAAAGCATAAACGAGTTTTTAACTGATTTGGAAAACTTAAGCACTAGTTGCGAATTCGACAAATTGCGTGAATCATTAGTCAGAGACATTTTCATAGCAAACATGTGCTCCAGCCTATCACATATACAGCAACGACTTTTGCAAGAGTCAGAACTTTCTCTGGAAAGAACCATACAAATAGCAAAGAGTGTAATAATTGCACAGCAGAATGCAGAAACAATAATGAGAAAAACTCCTCCATGCAACAACAGTGAAAGTGTATTACAAGTTCAGCGTCAAGGCCGTACAAAGTTTACATCAAGGTCTTTCAAGGAAGGACAAAGAAACCGTTCGTCGAGTAACTCAACTCATCAACAGTCAACACCAAAGGAAGCATGTGGCCGGTGTGGTCAGAAGCATCGTCATAAGTGTCCAGCAATCAACGTTAAGTGCAGGTTATGTAATCGCTTTGGTCATTTTGCAAAATTTTGTTTTAAAAATAGAAACATAAGAAAATTAGACTCACAAGTTGTACATACAGATCAATCTGAAAATTATGAACAGTTTTTTATTGGAACTCTGAAAAGAGATAATTTTTATTCCAATAAATCATGGTGCTTAAATATCAATGTAAATAATGTAGATATAAATTGCATTTTAGACACTGGCGCAGATGTGAACATTATGTCTTTGAAAACATATTCAAGACTGAACTTGAAGTCCAATTTATGCAAATCACATGTTAAAATTTCAGGTTTTGGTGGCAAAGATATACCCGTAATTGGTCAAAACATTTTAGTGTGTACTTTCAATAATATCACAAAGAAAATTGAGTTTGTTATTACTAACATAGATTGTCCTACTGTCATAGGGTTGCCAACACTTCAAAACATAGGCGTTTTAAAACGAGTATTTACATTGGGTCAAGTTGAATGTCAGAAACTGGTTAAGGAATATGATGATGTGTTTAAAGGTCTTGGATGTCTGCCTCCAGTCTGTCATCTCAAACTTAAAGAACATGCAATTCCATGTATTGACCCCCCTAGGAAAGTTCCATTTTCTTTGTTAAAAAGACTTAAAGAGGAACTTGAACGCATGGAAAAAATGGAGGTTATAGAAAAAGTTACGGAGCCAACAGCTTGGGTAAGTTCAGTTGTGATCACAGTCAAAGAATCAGGAAATTTAAGAATATGCCTAGATCCTAGAAATCTAAATAAGAGTATAATGAGAGAGCATTACCCTTTGCAGAACATGGATGAAATTAGATCCAAATTAACAGGAGCAGCATATTTTTCGCATTTGGATGCTTTTTCGGGGTTTTGGTCAATAAAATTAGATGCCAAAAGCTCAGAGCTATGTACTTTTCAGACACCTTTTGGGAGGTACAAGTACCTGAGGTTGCCATTTGGCATAAATGCTGCAACCGAAATATTCTATAGGGTCATGCTAGATATTTTTGGTGACTTAGAGGGTGTCTTAATTTTTGTTGATGACATATTAATCTATGGTGAAACGGAAGAGGTTCATTACGAAAGGTTAAAAAGAGTATTACAGAGAGCTAGGAAAGTGAACCTAAAATTAAATAAGTCAAAATGTAAGTTTGGTCTGAATGAAATTTGTTTCTTAGGCCATGTTTTTAGCAAGAATGGGGTGAAAGTCGATGATGAAAAAGTCAGAGCCATAAAACAGATGCCCACACCGCAGAACAAAAAGGACTTGCAAAGATTCTTAGGCATGATTAATTATTTAAGCCCTTTTATAGATAATATGTCACAAAGAATGGCAATTTTGAGAAATCTTCTGAAAAACAATGTAGAGTGGATATGGGATAAAAACTGTGAGACATGCTTTGAGAAATTAAAAGAGATCATATCGAATTCCCCTGTATTAGCTCACTATAACCCTAAAATACCTCTTGTGTTGTCTGTTGACTCGTCGAAGTCAGCTGTTGGTGCAGTCATTATGCAAAATAATCGCCCAATAGCCTACAGCTCTAGAACACTGACAACTTCTCAAGTTAATTATGCGCAAATAGGAATTATTTGCTATACAATTCGGATGCAACAAATTCCATCAATATGTATATGGTCAAAGGGTGACAGTGCATACTGATCACAAACCTTTAGTATATTTATTCAAAAAAGCTTTACATGATGTACCATATAGATTACAACGAATGATGTTGGCACTACAAGCATATGATTTAGACGTAATATATGTTCCAGGAAAGGAGATGTACATTTCAGATACATTATCTCGAGCTGCGATTAAAGAGCATTTTATTCCAGATTCTGAAGCAGAGCTCGAGTGTCATGTAAACTTAGTCATGTCAAATCTAGCTGTTAGTGATGCCTATCAAGAAAAATTGTGTAAAGCCACCGAGAATGATAATTCATTGCAAATTTTAAAAACATACTATAGTGATGGATGGCCAAAAAGTAAGGAAAAGGTTAGTTCATTACTAAAATGTTTTTGGAACTTTCAGAATGAAATACATATTGTTCGTGGTATCGTTTTCAAGGGTACAAAACTAGTTGTACCCCAATCCATGCAAAAAGAAATGTTGGATAAGATTCACCAGGGGCATCAGGGTATAAATAAATGCTTGAAACTTGCACGAGAGATGTTATATTGGCCCACCATGGCAGCTGATATAAAAAATGTTATAGATCAATGTCTAGTATGTGCTAAATTTAGTGCATCAAATCCTAAGGAACCATTACAATGTCATCAAATGACTAAGCTTCCATGGCAGCAGATAGGTATTGACCTGATGTACTTCGATAATAAGACGTATCTTGTAGTAACAGACTACTACTCAAAGTTCATAGAGATCGCTTTGCTAGACAAAGATTCAACCGCAGACAGAGTAATTATAAACTTAAAATCGATTTTTGCACGTCATGGTATACCTATGTCATTGGTCTCAGACGGAGGTCCACCATTTCAGTCATCAAAATTTAAGTCGTTTCTGTTTGATTGGGATATAGAGCATATAACTACCAGTCCTTATCACCCAAAATCCAACGGCCAGGCTGAAAGCTCAGTCAAAATCGTCAAAACCATATTAAAAAAATGTAAGGAATTAGGCACAGATCCTTACTTAGCGCTTTTGCATTATAGGAGTACACCAAAAAATAATTTACCATCTCCATCACAACTGCTCATGTCAAGAAACTTAAGAATTAACATTCCAGTTAAGTCTGAGAAATTAAAACCAAAAGTTGTTAACTTTAAGGAGTATAAAAGATGTGTTGAAAGAAATGAAAACTTAATAGCAAGATATTACAATAAGAATAGCAGAAACCTTTCAGTTTTAAAGTCAGGGGACAAAATATTTTTTCAAAGAAAACCACATTCAAATTGGGAACCTGGAGTCGTTATTGACATAATGAAATCTAAAAGATCATATCTCATAGCGGATGGAAAAGGAAATAGGTACAGAAAGAACAGGGTATATCTGAAATTAAGAAACATAGAAAATTATTTCAAAATTCAAGACCAACTTCCCGGGCCACAAATAAATATCAAACACGAAATAAACAATGACTGTGTATTAGTAAGAGATGATAGACATGGAGAGGGTGAAGAAACCAGTAATCATACTCCTTACGTAACAAAATCTGGCAGGGTGGTAAAGCCCACACAATTTTTCACTTATGAATAAAATGAAGATGAATTGATGTGGACATTAAAGAAATTCCCATCGACTGAGAAAATATATATATATATATATATATATATATATATATATATATATATATAAATAAAACGAACACAGATGTAAATAATACAAATAGAATACATTTAATAAGATTATACAAGATTATAACTATATAATAATAAGATAGGTTATAAGGTTATAAAGAATATTATTAAAATTATTTTTTACATTCAATTTATTATATTAAATCATCTGGATTTAGGAATTAACCTTTATGTTAAGAAAAGGGATGTTACATCACTGAGTACATGTACCATCTCTCATTATATATATAATTATCACTTAAGTATCATCTCTAGTTATAAGAAAATAGAGATAGATATAAGATGAGAATAAATAAAGAACTGGTGAAGTTAAGTTGTCTGGTCTTCCCATGCATAAATGAAACAGAGAACTCGATCAAACCAAATATTAAGCGGTCTACGGGTACGACAACGAAACCCTGAATAAATTTTGACGAACAGTACTTATTTAATATGTACCTAATTTATGTAACAAAAAATTTAATTCAAATAAAAAGCTCATACATTAGATTAAACAAAAAGGTTCATTTTACGTGCGTATGTACATATGCAGTATAAAAATAAAAACTCTAATGCACACATATATATTTTAACTACATTATGATGCAAAAAATAATATGAAACAGAACACCAATTATGTGTACTATATACAAACATATGTAGATATGCACGTTTATATGTACTTCCATATGAATATACATATGTATATACAACTATATATAAAAGTGCACTATAAGAATAGTATGCAATTTATTGGATAACGTAATTTTATATTTTTGTTTTAGAAAACACATTAAAATAGGTCAAGAAACCCCGGGTAAAATCGATACTGATGACGTAAGCTATGACCTAAAAGATGGCATGCAATTTTTTAAATATTTATAGAAGGAAACACCAATAAAACACTGCTTATTCTGCATTGACCAGTAGTTTCTTTTAAATTGTAAATATATCCATCTTTAAGCCAACACTACAGACATTTTTAAATAATAATTACCTGTAATAATAAAACCACCTATTTAGCAACATCACATTGACTAAGTATCTGTCAACAACGGCTAATATTTATTCAAAAAAATCTGTTATTAGTCCCATTTTGATTATAGATTGAATAATCTGTCATCCATTATAAATATCGTCATATGTTTTCGAAAAGAAATTAGCTTGGTACAATTATCAGATAACCCTAATAGCTCAGCTTCTTTAGGTTAACCCTTGGTAAATTTGTCAAATTTAGAATATTAATATACATGTATATAAATACATATGTATATATGTAAATATATACATAGGTGTGATAACGTACAGAAAATAATATTTCTGCAGCGACACAGCATAAAGGATGTTTAGGTTTATCTCAAGTCTTATTATACTTTAGTTCACGTTCAATGAAACTATTTACTTATTTATTTTATTAATGTATATATTTTTGTAATATAGCATTTATATAGTATGTATACCTATATGTAATTCTTTTTGTTTAGACTGATGGTAGTACGAGCGCATATGGTCTGGTTACCGGCGCCTTTTTTTGCATATATTTTATGAATTAATTTGTAAAGTATATACCTATGTAACATATAAATAAAACAATAACACAAAAATCACAAACCCATTTTTATATAGCAAAAGCTATTAATTACCTATATAATGGTACAGAGGAGTTTGAAGTCCGATTTCGAAGCGCTGAATTCAATAAGAGATCTTGAATCCGTTTGCAGGTTAAGGTTAAGTTCATTAAGATAATAAACAACGCGAGTTAAAGAGCTATTGGAAGCATAATTAGTTCCATGGAATGGCACATCTAAGATTCCCACCAGGAATTTAAAAGAGTACAGAATAAAGCAATTCAGGGCAATCAATTTCCTGAAGACTACAGACAAATTAATATATTTTAAATTAAAATAAAGATATATATAGGTATTATTTTGGGTATTTCGGCGATAATCAAAAAGGCATTTGCCGCGAAGGGAAATGAAGAATCTGATAACACTGCAATAAGAGAATTTTACACACATCCATAGACAAATACATCCATATGAACGTTCTTATTTTCATATGCATATCCAACAGCATATGCGTATATGTATGTACGTATGTGTATGTATGCATTTATACATTTTCAATGCATACCTACCACATGGAAAAGCAAGGCTAGCTAGCTGGTTAGTTGCCAAATCAAGTGAGTGACGGCTGTTTTCGCTTTTGAATTTTAGCCGGTACAGCTGTTTCTTTGATCGAATATTAAAAAAACAATAGCTTATACAAATACATAAGTACATGTGTAGATAAATACAGCAAACAATGTCATATATTGATAAAAAAAACCATAGAAAATAATAAAAATGAAAAAGTACAGCAAGCAGCTGATTTGCCAACAACTTACATGGCAGAAATTTTTATTAACTTTCATACTTATGTCGATGTGTATGTACATATGTATATAAATATAATTGAAAACAAATTTTTATGAGGAAAATATTATATTTACGGATTTGTGAACATATTTAAATACAGATACGTATTCATATACGTTCATCTATATAGATAGATATGTATATACATTTACGTATATACGTCTCATTGTATTTGAAAGCCTAACATTGTGAGTTTTTTCTCTTTCGTAGGAATGTCAAAGAATGAAACAAAACAGACAGAAACAAAATGTATTCGATTTTAATACTTATGTTCCCCCGTTTCTATTTTACATATGTAGCAAATATTTTCAGCGAACAGAAGTATCTATTTTATACTTTGAACATATGTTTTATATTCATACATATACATACATGCTTACCCATGAATGTATGTATATATGTACATATACAAATTTTTTGCATGAAAACATATGAAACAAAAATCAATATTATAATCGCACATTGCAAGAACATATGGGATTGTAAAGCAACAAACCATTAAAAACAACTTTCATTAAAAATAATATATATTAAAAACGGTTTATATTTTATTTTAAAAAGGCCATTAATTGCGCATTATAATATCACTTTACTTACTGCAATTCTTCTTCCAATTCTTCTGTGCTTTGATATTCAACATTTTCCAAAATCACTTCCTCTGTTTTAATGGGATCGTTTGTAGACATTTTATAAATATTGTTTTAAAACGAAATAATGGTTATGTATGTATGTCTAAAGTAGGTAGCTTTGTTCCAATATATGTATTAAGATTACGAAAAAGCACGTGTTTTATCTATGCATGAATTAGATTCATATACTTATTTATATGTTTACCGTTTTCTTTTGGAATAATTAAATGTTTTTTGTTTCAAATATTTAGGACAGTACCTGTTTCGTTTATTCACAAATATATTTTTTTCAAATAAAATAATATATATTTTATAATCGGACTTATTTGTTTTGATTTTCACTTTTCCATATGAGTTTGTCATGAAACGAAGCCAAAATGACGTTTTTCCCGTTTTTTTAAATCGTTTACTCAACTCCCAGGCTATTTAAAAACGACGCTCACTCACACACTCTTAATTCTTTACGAATATAATACCTCTGTTTTGGTCAATTATTCTTCCAAAATTGAACCCCTTATTTTCTAGTTCGTTTTTAACATTTTCTTTTATTTAACAGCTGGGTAATTCGTTCGCTGTCTACAATTTTTTACTTTATACACACACGAATAAAACACATACGTATATATCTACAGACATTTGTGTGTATACATAATATGTGGATATTTTTCAGCTGTTTTTTTCTTATACAATATTAGCGGCATTTTTTCTTAATTTTATTCTTTATAAATGGTTGCCTTTATATTGTTAAAGTTGTTTCTAGCACTTTTAAATAATGTATGTGCATAAGTATGTATATTTATTGAATTTTTTACTTTTTAACATGCTATATTTTAATTTTTATCCGCATTCACTACCGCGTCACTCGAAACTCAAGAACGTAATGAAATTGGAATTTCTCTTTGCATAGTATCAAGGCGAATTCATTTTTCGTCGAACAATTGCTTACATTGTTCCCTGCAGGGCTGTCACACATTTTTTACCAGTACCACACAAAATTTTTGTACTAATTTATATAGATATATATATATATATATATATATATATATATATATATATATATTGAAAAGTTAAATTTTCAAAACTGTAGTTGAAGTCTACTGATGATTTGGTAAAGCACCAATGAAATGCATATAGACGTAAATTCCATTTACCTATAAAATAGAATTGTGACAACAATATGTCAAATAAAAATTTCATAATATATTCGTTTTGTTTGTTATGTGGTCAAGTATGTCTCTATGCCTGCATTTCATTGGTTCTTACACCAAACCATCAGTAGACTTTAACCTAATTCAAAAATAACAAAACCTCTCAGCTTATACATAAACTTCCAAAAATGAATTGAGAATTACACAAGCAAAACCATAAGATTTGAAATTCAAGAACACAACAAACAAATTTGTTTTTTTTTTCGAAAAAACGGAAGATTCACCATTGGTACCACCGGTTTTTCAAAATATGACAATACATAGGATTTGGTATATTACAACTTGAACTATTTCAATATGGACAAAAAATTCGTTAAATTTAGGTGTGATTTTATATAGAAAATTTGTTTATAATCATTTTTAAAATTGTACATACTCAATAGCAAAATGAACAAAAAATTGCTAAAATAGGTAGATATATGGTGATAAAAATAACTTATTTATTTCAAGAAAATGTAATGTAATCCTCAAAGGCCAAGTTAAAATATTACATTAGAAGTGGTAATGTGCTAATAACTATGTAAAAATAGACTTCATTCCATTAAAAAAATAATTCATAAAAATAATCAATATGCTATGGAATTTAGTAGATAACTAATTTTACTTATATCAAGGCATGTATTTATATCTGAACGTACTATATTAGCCAGCTCCCCAGCCGTACACAATATAAATGATATGAAAACGGAAAATTATGAAGGTGGTCCCAATCAGTAGAAATTATCCAATATTAATTAACTCATTCATTTCAATCCCAAGGTAGGTACTCAGAATCAGAGCGTAGAAAAGTGCCGTAACAATTTTAACCTAAAAACATTATTAGACTGAGAGAAAATTAACTCAAGTGGTAGCACATTCCACCAGCACGCGATCCTAATTATAAAGGACTTTCCAAAAAGTGACGACGAAATAAGCGGTATAAAAAGCTGGGGGTTCCTAGTGGAACTTAAAAACCCAAACGAATCAAATAAAGCCAAAAGCTGGCCACTTTTAATTACTTTGAAAAACAATAGAAGATTCCGATACTTGATAAAATTATGAACAGTACATCCAAGATTGCCGATGTTATAAAAAACAACTGAATATTTATTTATGAAATTCAAATAGTGGCGATGCACACATATTTTCCATATCGATTAGTTTTTTTTAACGGTTTTTAGCAATCATTTTTAAGGCTGTTTTTCGTGGGCTTCCTCCCTCCTTATGGCAGCGTAACTCGTTCGAAATCTGGCACAACCAACTCTATTAAGTTTGTTTGGAATCATTAAAAATACTACTTTAATATTTTTATTACAACACATCCATTATTTCGTCATGTACGTCTGTTGAATAAACATATATATCTCTTCTTCGTGTAAATAAAGCTTCGTTTATTTTCGGATGCGTAGCTAAGGAGTGTATCACACCTCCTGTTGTACCTGCAAATTTAAGTTTTTGTTAAAAGTTTAGCTACATCACCGGCATGAATGACTTTACTTACTAACTTGAATGTTTTGTAATATTTTTCCCTCTAATAAGTCCCACACAATAACGTCACCTTTACTATTGCCTGATAAAATGTGTGCATCGTTAGACATAATACCACATTCTATATGATAATCGTCGGATTTACAACCCTTATATTCAGACAACAGGCCTCCAGAACAACAATCGATCAAACGAACAACACTATCTTGGCATGCCGCCACCAGACACTGTTCATCCCGAGTCATTGCAAGATATGTGATAGGCACACCAACTTTATCGCATGTCATTTCCCCCACACGAATATCATAATACCGAACACATCCATCTAAGGAAGCAGTAATAATTTTACTTTCATTACTTAATACAGACGTTATACAATCCTTGGCGTCTCTCATAATTTGAACGGGTTCCAAACGCCTTGTTCGTATATCCCAACAAAAAACGGCATTATCACGTCCACCCGATATAGCTATTGAAGAGTCCTCGTTAAAGCACACACACCTAACGCCACCGGCATGTCCACGCAAGCGCCTTACTGGCGCACCAGTACTAACATCCCAATATATTATACTCTTGTCCAAGCTAGCTGTAACAATATTACTGCTGTCGCAACTGCTAACTGCATCTGTAACCTCATCGGCATGGCCGCCATAAGTTTTTAAAAGAAGACCAGTCCTGTGATTCCACAACTTCAGTTTTTTGTCTGAGCCACAGGTTAAGCAGTATGAACCATCCACTAAACGGGAGCAACTTGATAACAATAAGTATACATGGATGCACATACATACATATGTAAGTATATTATTTTTTACTGTTATAAAGGCACTTACCATTGTATCGCACCGCCCTGACAGCTCCTTGCTTACAGTCTATTACACGCAGGCATTTAAACTCACTATATGTCATATTTATAAAACGCACGATAGACAAATCCTGGCAAGAACAATTTCGTTAATCAATTTTATTCAATAGACTAAACGTCAAACTTAGCGATTGTGAAATAGTCATATGGTAGTCAGTGAATAAAGAATATGCTTTTTTGATGATGGATATTAAATATGTAGATGTGTTCGGGTCCTTTTCCAATATAACCCAATATCTGTGTGTATACTAGAGTTGTGTCACTGAGCTATGAGCTAGTTCAATTGAACGTTTCAGTGAGCTGAGCGAAATGAGCGCTCACTACAATAGATGATTTTAGCTCAGTACTGAGCGCTTTTGTGTCAGAGCGCTTTTGTTTCAGAGCTCTTTTGTTTCAGAGCTATTTTGTTTCAGAGCGCTTTTGCTTCAGAGCTGAGCGGTTTTGATAATTTCTGTCATAATTGTAATGATACCACATTTTCTTAATATGCTGCCAGACAAATATAAATACGTCATTGAATATGTTATTGTGGCATGTCTACAGCACCAATCTTTATGCATAGAAATTTTTTTACAAATAAAACTGGTGCGATGAAACCATGTTTTGAAAAATACCAGTACATGGGAATGGTTTTATTATAAATATACTTATATATATATATATATATATATATATATATATATATGTATATATATATATATATATATATATATATATATATATATATATATATATATGTGTATATATATACATATATATATATATATATATATATATATATATATATAAATATATATGTATATATTTATATGTATATATATATATATATATATATATATATATATATATATATGTATATATATATATATATATATATATATATATATATATAGATATATATATATATATATATATATATATTTTTTTTTTCTTTTAAAATATATATATTTATATATTTATATATATATATATATATATATATATATATATATATATATATATATTTATATATATATATATATATATAGATATATATATATATATATATATATATATATATATATATATATATCTATATATATATATATATATATATATATATATATATATATATATATATATATATATATATACAGATATATATATATATATATATATATATATATATATATATATTATTTTATTTTAAAATATATATATATATATATATATATATTTATATGTATATATATATATATATATATATATATATATATATGTATATATATATATATATATATATATATGTATATATATATATATATATATATATATATATATTTTATTTTCTTTTAAAATATATATATTTATATGTATATATATATACATATACATATATATATATATATATATATATACATATATGTATATACATATATATATATATATATATATATATATATATATATATATATATTTAGTTAATGGTCCACCTCTTCAAAAAGTCACATTATTGACTGATTTAAAATATATTGAAGGCAATATTGGATTGTGTTTGTCTCTGAAACTCCACGAAATTATTATTATCGTTTTTGCCATATTTAATAAATATGGTTACAATGTTTTTAATCACCCTTGGTGTATCATTATAACTGAGCTACTGAGCTATTAAATGAACTAGCTCAGTAAACTGAGCTGAGCTAAAGTGAGCGCTCAGCTCACTGAGCTAAAAAGCACAACTCTAGTGTATACTGAGTAATATAGAAAATTACTGTCAATTAAAACTTGTAAGATCTAGTAAAATATCAAAATATACAGCTGATTGCAATACCAGCAATACCACAAAATTACGTATACAACAAACTGACAAAGATTATTCTTTGACAAGCTTTGCCACCACATTTGCCACGACACTGCTTTGAGTCCGTAACGACTGGGAAAAATGTAAATATTGATGTTTTGCATAGTCATAAATATATACATATGTATATATCTGACAAATTTATTATTTTTCTAGGGTACAGCCGATGGATTTCCAAAAAGTTAAAATCGACGATGAAGACATTACAGCTGATTTGGCTGCTAAAAACCTAACTATTGGCGATCAAATCCAGGAATTAAGTAAACGTCTTAACAATATTAACGACGAATTACAACAGCAAGTACGAGATAAACACGGTGCCTTGCTGCAGCAAGCAACTCATGCCGGGCGTTTTGATGCGGCTTTAAGTTCTTTAGCAGACGATGTTGATCGCATACGTAACACCGGTTATCGCCTCAAAAACCAGGTTGACCACCAATATCAAGTTATTGAAAATCAGTCAAAAGTTTTAGCACGCCTGCACGAATTGTCGCATCTATTGAGATCATCAAAGACAATGCTTACATTAACCTCTAAACTCAGGAGCACTAAAGATGTCCTTAAACAGGCCGAGCTACATTATGAGTTAAGCGAGCTAACTGAAGATCCGGACTTGAAACAAGTTGAAATTGTTCAGTCGGCAAGAACTTATATAATAAATTCTAGACAGAAAATTCGCAATTTGACACAAATGCAGTTGGTAACTGGATTGCAAGAAAGAAATGAGCAACATATATCAAATGCATTGAGAGTAAGTTAAATATTATTGAAAGTCATAAAATACATAGTTATAATAACATTTAATTTTAGATATTTATAAATTTCAATACTTTGGAAATCTCTTTAGAAAATCTGGTAAAAACTTTTATATCCGATTTGGAACAATCGCTTAAAGGGTGTTTTGCTGGAAACGATATCTCCTTGCTAAATAAAAGTGACAAAACAGTAGCTACACCATCTAAATCTATACCTACACATAGGGGCCCGGGAAAAACGCCCCAATTAACGACTACGCAAAACTTTCGTGCTAAATTTTGGAAGTCATTACATTGGTTACTATATGATGAACTTTATGGGTGCTGCACTCAAATGCAAATGCTTGAAAACGCTTTGGAGGAAGTCCGTCAGTTTATTTCTCCACCTTCTAATGTTGAACAACCAATAACTAAACAGTTTTGGCAAGCTGTGCAAGATCTTTTAAGAAAATCATTTGGCGAATGTCCAGCACATATAACACAAACCTTACAAGAAGGTTTATCCAAATTGCTTAGCTCCGTTCGGGGCTTAGAGGAAAGGTTAAATAATGCATTGTTATTCGACGATGATTTATTCACTCATTTGGAGGTTGGTTATATTAGTAAATGTGGCTCTAATATGAAAGCCTGCATGGCTGGTGTGGATTTACCTAACAGCGAAACCGTTGATAATTTCATAAGGGTGGCCTCTTCGGAATTAAGCGCTGCTTTGGTAGACGCACGTCTCAGTAATGCTGTAGCTGCTGTTTTTATATCGTGCAGCAAAGAGTTTTGTTCAAAACTGGAATCCCAAATAAAAATGGGTCCTGATTCTGTGCAAGTGGTAGATTTGCCGAACACGCAACAAACTCAAAATACATTCTTAGCAAATATAATATTTTATTTTAAAGACTCTACTAAACGAATGTTACAAGATTTAGGACAACAACTAGATAAATCTCAATCCACAGCTAAAGAAGACATTACTAATTCGATGAAACAAGCTGATTTATTGATAAGCACTATATTGCAACAAATTATGGATTCGATAGTATCCACTATTAATATTATCATTTTGAGTATACATAGAGAACCCGGCTTAAATTCGGAAAAGATTTCTACCGTTGGGCCTTCCATGTACATGAAGGAATTGCAGGATTTCATAAATCGCTCGTGGAGTTGTCATATTTTACCCTATGATGACAAAGATATGATACTGAGATGTGGTAAAGAAGTAGCCAAACGGTGTATAGATTTTTTTATACATAATCTTAGTATATTGAGACCTTTGAGTCAAGCTGGTAGGGAAAGATTGAAAAACGATTGCATGCATATGGAAAATACACTTAAACCGTTATGCAATAACCTTTATGAATTGGGCTATGCGGCTCGAATACTACGTGCTATGTCATTTCTTATTGTTCAGAAACCATCAGAATTGGTTAAACAAACGATTGGTTCAGATTCTTTAGTACCTTCATATATAATTTTGCTATTGTTATTCGGCCATGCCGGACTTGAGCTACAGTCCCCACATACCACTCTTAATTGGTCGAATGAACGTTTGATTGAATGGCTGGAGGGTCATACAAATGAACGTGAAAAGTTGGAATTAATTTCCGGAGCATTGCAGCGCTATAGAGATGGAGTCAGACGTAGAAAAAGTGAGCAATATGATGAAGTGTACCCACTGATGGTGGAATATTTTGAAAGTGCTTCAAAATTTGCGAAATAAGATTGGTAAATATACAAACATATATGTATGTAAATGAATATTTATAAAATAATATACATGCTAATATTTAAATCAATAAAAAATGTCTTTAACTGATTCAACTGAGAAGTTTTGAAAGATTTTAAGATTTATTGCATATGAATAGTTTATATAAAAAAACCTCCAAGTTAAGATTGATTTCTATTGACTAAATAGTTCAGTTATATATATATATGTATATATATATATATATATATATATATATATATATATATATATATATATATATATAAATTTATATGGATCGGATTGGGGCGAAAATCTTATAGGGATCAAGTTTATCTTTCTGGTTGTAATTAAGCTGATAATTTATGACGTTATTGGTGTAGGAGAATACGATTGACCAAGTATCCTGTAACATTTGAAATTCTTTTTCGACTTGGAAAAAATTAAAGGACCCGTATGGATCGTCTGGGAGAGCCGAAAGTACACAGCTAACATAAACCATATTCGGGAATGCAAGGGGAAAGGCACTGATTTTCAGTTCCTTGTATTGAAAGTGGTGGTCAAGGCGAATTCACCTTGGTGGAGGTGAAAAGGCATTGATGATAATATCGATAATTATATTTTTGTGTGACCCGATAATTTTATGCAATTGAATAACATTTAAAAACAATCGATATTTTTAGTCACTATCGATAGTAAGTGATACACTACATGTCATAGTGAAAGATATATAAGATGGTAGCGCTATGGCAGATGACTGCTTTTTGCTACATCATTGGTTGGCTACATTGATGTCAGTTTTTTTGCCACAATAAGTACTCGTTGTGTTTGAGAGCGTAGCTAACAATTGTGCATGTGTGCAGCAATTTAATGTGATTTATTGCTATAAATTTTGACGTGTTGTATTTGTTGCAGTAGTACTGCCACCTTATGTGTCTTTCATCACACTGCATGTTGACAATTGGTACCAAGGCAGCTTTACTAAGATAATTACCCCGTGGTGAATTGATGGCCAAGAGAGTTCAGATGACAACATTTCGCTTAATATTTTTGCCTGTCAAGACATGGCAAAAACATCAATGAAATATATCAACCTATTATAGGTTTTTAGCAAAAAATTTTCAATACAATTTTTTCTACGGATACCTAGGATTGATAAGCCTTAATGGCCTTTACTAAAGTATATTTATAACAGATACACTCGTGGCAAAACTCGGTACAAGTTGAAATGTCAAAATCGTTTTGAAGTACGTCGAATAAACATCCGTTCTTTTTAATTAACCCTGTTAATTTCAAGGCGACTGCAAATTAATTCGCCTTGGTATTTTCTTTTTCTTCTTCCTTGTCATTAAACAAAAGTAATTGCTAATACATACACTCATATGTGGCGTTATGTTAAATCAAAACAAAATGCATTAGACACAGCAAACTAAATAATCATACAAAATTTTAAAGAAGTGAAAGTAATAAAACCAAAAACGATATATAGATATAAAGGTATGTCTTTTCTCAGAGGTTCTCTAAATTACGTTTGGTGTACCACCAGTGTGCTGGGAAAAGGTGCCACTGGATCCGTTTTTCAGGTAAGTTATAAAATTAAATGTACATGGCTGTATGTATGTATGTAAAATTTTATACAAAAATGTATTGTTGCTTTAAAAACATACAGGGTGTGAACAAAATAACTGGAGAATCTGTTGCTGTAAAAACATTTAACCCTTACAGTCACATGCGTCCGCCCGATGTTCAAATGCGAGAATTCGAAGCTCTGAAAAAGGTGAATCATGAAAACATTGTAAAACTTTTGGCCATCGAAGAAGACCAAGAAGGTCGTGGTAAAGTGATTGTTATGGAACTATGCACCGGTGGAAGCTTATTTAACATATTGGACGATCCAGAAAACTCGTATGGCTTACCAGAACATGAGTTTTTATTAGTTTTAGAACATTTATGCGCCGGCATGAAGCACTTAAGAGATAATAAATTGGTACATCGTGACTTAAAGCCGGGTAATATAATGAAATTTATATCAGAAGACGGTCAAACCATATACAAGTTAACTGATTTTGGAGCCGCTCGAGAGCTAGAAGATAATCAGCCATTTGCTTCACTCTATGGCACTGAAGAATATCTACATCCTGATTTGTATGAAAGAGCCGTATTAAGAAAGTCCATAAATCGGTCGTTTACAGCCAATGTGGACTTGTGGTCCATTGGAGTAACTTTGTATCATGTAGCCACGGGTAATTTACCTTTCAGGCCCTACGGTGGCCGTAAAAACAGAGAAACAATGCATCAGATTACAACTAAAAAGGCATCAGGAGTTATATCCGGAACACAGCTCTCTGAAAACGGTCCTATCGAATGGTCCACTACTTTACCGCCACATTGTCATTTATCCGAGGGTTTAAAAACTTTAGTTACTCCTCTACTTGCTGGGCTCTTGGAAGAAAATCGTGAAAAGACTTGGTCATTTGATAGATTCTTTCAGGAGGTTACGTTGATTTTACGCAAGCGTGTCATACATGTATTCTTCTCGAATCGCACCAGTTCGGTTGAAATATTTTTGGAACCCGAAGAACAAATAGAACATTTTCGTGAACGGATACTTGTTCAAACTAATGTGCCTTTAGAAAAACAAATATTGTTATTTAACAATGAACATTTGGAAAAGAGAATAAACATGCATACAACGGGTAAGTATTTGTTTTTTGTATTTGCAAATTAAGAACTTTTTTTACCCTTCAAACTTGTTAACTTTTATTTATTTGTTTTAGCTTATAATTAAAAATTACAATATAAATTAAAAACCTTGCAATATTTTACAGTGTACTTCTAATAACTGCTTCGTATTTCGACTTTTGTCATTCATTTCCCAAGAGTTTTTTTCAGGTATACATATATGGACTTGTGTATCGCGGGATTTCAAACCTTATATGAATACAAGTACATACATACCATACATACCATGTATGTAAATACTTTAAAACGATTAAATAAAGCCAAATATTTAGTACATGGAAAATGGTGCATATTTAAGCAGATCTTTGAATCAATCAATGTATTATCGTTTTAGTTATGTATGTATATGTATTAAGTAAAAAGTAATTAATATTAGTACATCGTTTCAATAAGAGTTCTTATTCTAACGAAATCGTTGAAAGAAGACTTTAAAAATAGATTGACATGTTCTGTGATATGTACAGAAATACAAAGACCGAAGACATACCTAACCATACGATTAGAAATTAGCCTTACACGTCGTAGATTATGTGAATCTAAATCGATGCAAAGACTACATACATTTCTTTTAAAACTAGGATCTATTTTTAAGACAGACTAACATACACCAAATTCAAATATTTTTAACGTACATTATTGCATATATGTATGTAGTACGTATGAGTTGTTCGAAGTTGTTTGTGTACCATCACATTGTTATATATGTATGTAACGGCAGAAATGATGTGTTTAGACGTGTTTTACGTTGTGTTTTAGAAAAGAAATACTTATTTTATGTAATTAATCTTTTATTTAACTTTTTATATTACAGCAACTAGTTTTCCAGAAACGTCTACGGAAAATCCTATATTTTTGTACAGCAATGATGATAATAATGTTCAGTTACCACAACAATTAGATTTGCCCAAATTTCCGGTATTTCCAAGTAACGTGTCGGTGGAGAATGATGCTAGTCTAGCTAAGGTAAGAGTACAATTCTAATAACTAAACTTTTTTCATGTGGGAAAATATACGCAAAAGTACTTCTTGTTATTATCGCCATATCGCAGATATGTACATATAGAGCAAATAATATTTACAAAAACCTTGATACTTCATTTCACACCATTTTCTCATTTCCATTGATAAATAACAGACCCAAGAAATATTTTTTCTGACATAGAATTCTTTATAATAAATTAATGGAAAGAAGAGTTAAGTTATATTTAACTGCAAAATAGCTACTTCTATCTAGTTATTACGAAAAAATCCTCAAAATTAAAAAAAGTTAATAAAAAAACGTGCTCGTAAAACATTTTTGTATCTTACTTTTAGGTCATACTTAATTTTTTAAGTATGCCAGAACTTTGAAATAGGGGATAGTATTGAGAGAACAGATGGATAAGATAGCGAATTTGAAGCCATTAATTTGTAAAAGTATGGGACTTTTGCTAAGCTTAAGTAGATCGCATGTTCTGCGTATCTCATGTGGCTGCCTAGTCACTAGAAAAAGATGCAGTTGACATCTATACAGTTAATACCACAATTTCGAACGAGTGCTCTTAAGCATGTTTCTTAAATTACATTCATATGAATGTTTGCAATGTATGAAAACCGTAATAATACATTAGCCCTATGCATAATCTTGTGCAAATGATCTCGAATTATTGCATTGAAAATCGAGAGAGTATTTGAGAGCAATTTCAATGTATTTTGGTGGTGTAGAATACAGTTATTTTGCAAATGCAGAACCATTTGAACAAGACTGTGAATACAGTGTTCTTACATTTGCAATAGCTTGTATACGTTTTACAACAAAAATTATTATTTTTTACTGTTATCTATGTATTGACAGCAATACTGTGAACAAAATTCATTGATTGTTATTAAAATGCAGGCAATTATATATGTAATGGTAATAAAATGGCATAAAAATTGTACTGTTAAGTTTAAAATATGTTTTATTTCTTAAATTAAAGGCAGCTTGCAGTGTTGGCCATGAATGTAAACGCCGTGTTGATACCTTTACCACTATTGACATCTTAATTAAAAAGGCTGTGGAAGAGTTTATAGAAACTTTAACAACTACAATAACCCTGCTAGTGAAGTATGAAAACCATTTGTTAAAAAATAAATTAAAAGTTAATGTAATAAATGTATTTACTTTTTTCAAGAAAAACTAAACATTTTGACAAGCTT
Organism: Linnaemya tessellans; assembly: GCA_951800035.1. Taxonomy (NCBI): domain Eukaryota; kingdom Metazoa; phylum Arthropoda; class Insecta; order Diptera; family Tachinidae; genus Linnaemya; species Linnaemya tessellans. The sequence goes on along the minus strand of OX637533.1, from coordinate 98,631,950 downwards.
TTATCGACTGAAATAGATTATGCCGATGCTGTGCATAGTATGTCTAAAGTGGTAAGAATAATAAATAATTTTTAATAAATCAATTAATCATAAATACCATCATATTGATAAACAGACAAAGGGAGATCATGAACTAAAACATATTTTGCAAAAACTTGAAAATCTGAAAACTGATTTTGATGGTGCTGCCGATGTTATAATGCAACTACATGCAAATTTTGTTGTGGAAGATCAATTAAAGTTTGTAAAAAATAGTTTTTAAATGTACTAAACCTTTTTGTAATACATGTTATTTGATTACAGTGAACAATGGGCTTCCTCTATGCATGGCAAAAAATGTCCTTGCCGTACAAGGGCCAGTGCTCAAGCTAAGTACTTAGTAGAACGTTTACGTGATTCCTGGCAACATTTGTTAAGAGATCGTGCAACACGTACCCTAACGTACAATGATGAACAATTTCATGCTCTAGAAAAAATCAAGGTAATAATTAATATCTTTCGATTTAGTTTTCAAAATGCTGGATTTTTAAACATCAAATATTAAAATAATAGTGTTATTTTTATATCGAAGCATTTTTAAAACTAGGATGTACGAAAGTTTTTCTTTTATTTGGAGTAATAAAAATTCTTCTTGTTTCAAAACATTTGCAATTTCAGAAGACTAATAACTAAGAAATAAAAATGATAATTTTCAAAACAATCATAAAAAAAACTTAGTTCTATTTTAATACTGATGATTTTCTTGATTTTAACAATTTTTTTTGTGCATATGATTGGCAGATCTCTCTCACATTTGACAATTTTATGATTGTGTCATCATAATATACTAAAATACTTTCAGAATCTATAAAAGTTTTAATTTCATTGTATTAAACTTTAGGTTGATCGTAATGGAAAACGAATTAAATCATTATTGATGGATGATGTTAAGCCATCTGTTGCTCAAATGGCGGAATGTTTAGCTGACTGGTACAAATTGGCTCAAACTGTATACTTAAAAAGTGAAATTTTAGAGAAAGACGTTAGAGAATGCGAACGAAGCTTAAATGCTATACGTGATGACTTGTATCGTCTTAAAACTGATTTTCAAAAGGACATGGATGCCAAATTAGTCAATAACAGTAATCAATTGTCAAAATTGGAGCAAAAAAGTCGTTTAGTTGTAAGTTTCTCTTTGTGGTTTTTATTGATTATGGAAAAACTTTAACTCCACTTTCAGTTCATGCAGCAACAGCAACAAGAAATTTTAGGTGTTATGAAACAAAATCGGCAATTGATATCCATGTTACAGGAATTAGGTATACGCTTGCCAACTGCATCAAATCCTTTGGATTATTAGTATGTTCACTTAGACTGGAGAATCTTATATTTTATATCATATGCTTATTGGGTTTAGTGTATCAGTATAAAATTATTTTATAAGTTAGATTTATTATTGTAAATATATACATAAATACATACATATCTAAATACTCGTAGGTATGTACATACATCTGATATTCACACATAATAAACATTAAAATGTTAAAAGCTTTTATTTGCATTTGAATATAAATATATGCATACAAATAATTGAACTTTTAATTTTTCCTATTTGATCATGTTACATATTTACATTACATTGGTGGAAAAAATAATAGGCAGACAAAATGACCAATATACATAGGTTCTAAATTTTTTAGAACCGATCCGCAACTTGAACTCGCCAAAAGCCTAACAATAGCAACTTACAGAACACATCCCTTACGAGTTCGAGTATTTTTTTACCTGTACGGTTTTTAAATTCAAAGTGAATTTTAGAGACATTTAATAGAAAGGAAGGCAATTTAAAACTAATGCAACGCAAAGCAAAACTCGTGAACTTCTTGCAATATCTGAAAGCATAGTTTTTGCTGAAAAAATACAAAGATTTCATTAATGGATCCATTTAATATGTATGTAAGAACGTTATATTTGCCTGATACACACAATCTTTAATATGATGTTGATTGCATTGGAGATCTGAACGAGTTATACATATTTAAATTTAAACAAGTCAATGACATTCAACAAAATTTAACGAAAAACAGAGTATTCAACTTTCGTTATAAGATATTTTTATTTTACACAAAGTTTAATTTCATTATGTTAAATTATTACTTATAATAAATATGCATATTATAATAAAAAAAAAACAAATTTGGAAACAGATGTGCACACAAAGCTGTTTCATTGCATATTTGCAATTGATTTATTGGTCGATGAGTATCAAAATTCATATGTACATCTACGTTGAGATTAGAGAATAAACCATGCTATAATTACAGAAGAAAACATGTACAAAATAGGTAGGAAACACACAAATATAATTATCCGGAATTTCTTACCCATAGATGTAGTAAAAGAATGATATTAAATAAATAGCCAATTTAATCCACCCCTCACGCATGTTTTTGGTTAAATTATCCGACGATAACACAGTTGTGGGATCGTATAGTCCAGGACCCGACATAACTGGGCGATTTTTGTAACTTGAATATTTATAAAAATTGTTATGCTGTATTTTTTTAGTATAAAAATACTTTAGCTTACCGCCATATATGATAAGCGATCAGTGGTATATTAATGCACAGTGAAAACCATTCTCCACACATCAAAAATAATAAATTCAGGAAAATATGTAGCAAATACTCCGGCAGTACCAGCTGCAATTTAAATGATATAAAATCGATCAGAACGGCGTCTTTATATTGGTTTAAAAACTTACAGGATTTAGACTATTACATTGATCTATAGGATTTTTATAATCTGTTTTTAATTCATCAAAAGCAATAACATGAAATATTGCGAAGAATATTAAGAATGCATCGCCTATAAGTGCAATTATATAGGTAAACGCCGTAAAATTGAAAGCCATTGTGCTCAAATTCTTTAGATTGTAGTTCTTAGAGGCGGGTTTTATACTATATTAAAATATAACTTTAATATTTATGGTCTACACTTCATTCGAAATAAAAACTTACGATCGTTATCGAAAATCAAAATTTTATTAAAATTATTCTATTCCCTTTTTTCTTCAAGGTGTACCTTGTGGTCATGACAGTTGAGCAATTTATGATCACGGCTGCCACACTTCAGGATTTTTCGTCATTTGTGAGGTTTTAATTTTTTGCAAAGCGTATATAATCCATGTGGTATATAGAAGGCAAAAATCTAAATTAAACTCTTATGAAATTTACTATTTGACATATTGTGATTATTTTATATAGTTTTTATATAACCCATCAAAAAATAATATTCATTTAATATATAAAATTATGACCAAGGCGAATTTAATTCGCCTTGATTATGACAATTGTCCAATAGTTCTGTTTTATCTGGCAACTGCATTTGCTCCAGGGTTGCACCGAAAATAATTCAGTTACCCTGCAGCAGGGTAGATTTACCAGGTAGTCTCAGTAGCGCAGCTGTGTATTATCTGCCTTGCCTTGCAGTCATGACATAATGAATATTCATTCATATGTTGACATCATCGCAAACTATAGCACATTGGATATACATATATATATATATATATATATATATATATATATATGTACATTGCAAGGTGAACTTGGGATACAACGTGGGATGGCATATCACTGGTCAAGTACCTGTTGCTGTCAAGCTTCACAATATTGATAGGTCATCTGCTATCATATGGTTTACCTTCCGTAATGCCACCAGAAGAACTCATTCCAGTTGATATCACCTGAACATACGTCGATTATTTCTATGTTCATTGAACATATCATACTTATACGTTCAACATTTTACTAGAAACGCCGGTTTTTAGAAAAGATTTTCTTTATCAGTGAAATAAGCTAAAAAAACACTTAAAGAACTATAGATAAAACCACGTCAGTGCGTAATTTTCCTTAAAGCCCACCTCAAACAAGTTTTTTTTTTTTAAGATGATACCTAGTAAAAAACGATCACAATACATATGTACTTTTCTGCTCACCTTAGCAACTTTGTCGACAGTATCTTTAGCTGACGTACCACGTCCCCGTGGCGTATCATTATCGAACGCACCATTGTACAAACCCCGAGAGGATAAATCTTGGCAATGTTTGGACAATAGTAGAAAAATTCAATTTGTTCAAATTAATGATGATTATTGTGATTGTACCGATGGCAGTGATGAACCAGGAACATCAGCCTGTGCTGAAGGCCTATTCCATTGTGTAAACAAAGGACATCGTCAACAAGACATTCCGTCCTCAAGAGTTAACGATGGCGTATGCGATTGTTGTGATGGCAGTGACGAGTATATAACCGAAGGTATGTGTGAAAATTCTTGCGTACAACTGGGTAAAGTTGAACAGGAACAACGTAAGTCAGAAGCCGAAATATATAAAAAAGGTTCTGCGAAGCGTTTCGAAATGGTAGCTCAGGGTAAACAACTAAGAGCAGATAGAGAGAAACGGCGGTCGGAACTACAAGCACGTCGTCAAGAGCAAGATGCCTTAAAGATTGAGAAGGAGGAATTAAAGAAACAGGCTGAAGCCGCTGAATCAGAAGCTATAGAATTCTTTAAACAGCAGCAGAAAGAACAAGATGAAGCAGCTGCTGTAAATGCTCCTGATGCCGATGATACTCTCCGTGCTGAAGCCACAGCCAGCTTTGTAAATTATGATAAAAATAAAGATGGATTCGTCGAAGTCACTGAACTCCAACTTGATTTACAATTGGACCGGGATCGCAATGGCGTTGTAACAGTTGAGGAAGCCAAGTATTTCTTGGATGAACGCGACCGCATTGATTTGGATGCATTTATTGCATTATCATGGCCGCGTATCAAAATAATGCGCATGAAAGATCAAGGTCTTTTCACTCCCCCAGAGGGTGAGCAAGAAGCTGATGAAGTAGCCGATTTGGTAAATGAAGAACGTAGGGGCGATCAAACAGAAGAAGGTGAATAATATTTAAATTAGCATGCATGCATGTATACAATGATCAGTACAGTAGTCCTGTGCGCAACACTGCCTTTCATATTACTGATTTTAAGTTTTTATGGTTTGTTTTTTCTTACACTAAATCATCAGTAGACTTTAACCTAATTTTAAAATCACAAAACTTTCAGCGTTTAACGAACTCTCATAAAGTAATTAGGAATTACAAAAACAAACATTGTAGGTCTTATAATTCTCAGTTGAACAGAGGGTTTTCTGATTTTTAAATTAGGTTGGAAACTACTGATCAAATGAAATGCAAAACATTTTTGATCATATAACACTTAACTCAATTAATATATTTCCTTTTGTCCTAGAAAATGACCAGCAATCAATCGATCAACAATTTGAAGGCGAAGAAGAAGAGGAAGAGGAAATGTTTGAAGATGAAGATACTACCGGCACAGGATCTGTAGAAGCAGAAAAAGTCAATGAAGTTGAATATGATTCCGAAACGCAGCACTTCATTAATGTGGCCAATGAAGCTCGCAACGGTTTGTCGGAAGTTGAAAGCGTTATACGTGAAATTGAGAATGAGATTAAAGAAATTGATGACAAGAACGCCAAAGACTATGGTTCCCACGATGAATTCGCCACTCTGGAAGGTGAATGTTATAACTATGAAGAACGTGAATACGTTTACAAATTATGTCCATTTGAAAGAGCTTCGCAACAGCCGCGAGTTGGTGGTTCTGAAATAACATTAGGCCGTTGGGATCAATGGTTGCATGATGGGGAAAATAAATATATTAAACAAAAGTATGCCCACGGAGCATCCTGTTGGAATGGACCTCAAAGATCAGTTGTCGTACAATTAAAATGCGCCTTAGAATCTAAACTAACAGGTGTTAGTGAACCAAATCGTTGTGAATATTATTTCGATTTCGAAACTCCAGCGGCATGTGATGAAGAAGCTTTCTCTGCCGCAGAAGAACGCTTTAGAGATGAATTGTAAAAGTAATAGAATTCAGTTATCAGATGTAGCAAAATCAAATGCATTTACAACAAAAGTTTATTTGATAAACTTTTATATCCAACATTTCTGTAATAATATTGTGTATTTGGATTACAACATTTTTTGAATTCTAACACACTTTATTTATTTTGTCTATATACTTATGTACATACACACTTACACGTTAGTTGATATGCAATATTTGCCCCTATTGTGTTTGGCGTTTTACAAAAAGCTAAATTTTTCTTTTAATCTATTACATAATGTCGAATCTGAAGGCGAAAAACGTCAAACACGATAAGGGCGATTATTTAATTGGCAAAAATATATTATTCTTATTTTCCAACCCACAGACACCAATATTATAAAATAACAGTCGTAAAGGCTAGGACTTAGACTGCTTTTCAGTCTATAATTAAAAAACTCAAATGCGAATAGAATTTAACATTATTCACATAATATTATTCCGATTCACCGAGTTGCACTGATGAAAAATAATAGAAAATTGATTAGCTAATGTCCACAACAACTTATTTTGATTTCCGCGCTACAAGTTTAATTCTAGTTACGGTTTCTTCAGAAAATTTGCTTAACGCCGATTAATTTGTCAAAAAAATATTTTTGACAAAAGTAGCTCAATCAAAAAAATATTTTTGACAAAAGTAGCTCAAACAAAAAAATTGGGGTTTGGGTAAATGAAGCAGGCTTAATTATCATATATTGCTTGGATAATATATTTAATTTTTTATGCTTAAAAATTTTTTTTTGGAAAATGTTTAGTTATGCCACTTTCGTAGTGCACGTGCGATATGTACATACTTATGTATGTATATGTATCGTCGGTTTAGAATGCAAACCTGCTAACTCACAAGAAACAACCTTTGCAGGAGAGATAAAAAACTAACTTTTGACATTTTCTACACATTAATTCAAATTAAAGTGTGTATCTACATATTTTAAAGAGTCATTAAACTATCACAATTAGCAGGTTTACACTCCTAAGTCGACGATATATGTATTTAATAGTTTCATTGTATTTTATTTGTAATCATTCCTAAAGTTTTAATAAAAATTGTTCACATTTTGTGCTAATTTTTAAAGTAAAAATGACTTTCTTTGCTAAATCGGGCCAGAGGGGAAGAAGTTCCCCTAAGAAGAACTAAACCAACCTAAAAAAGAACAGCATAATTGTTAAAGGTTTTTTGTAATTTTGTTAAGCAAATGATATGTTTTTATGTCAAAGAAGGTCCAACGCGTTAAACTTGGAGCCATAAAATAAAAAAAAATTATTATTTTTGGTTCCCGCCCCCTTTAGTGGGCTTATTATATGAAAACTAGTGTAAAAATTTAACAAATTTTTTTACTTGAGCCTACATTCCTTCAAAATAAAATTTTTAAGCTCTAATGACGAAGCTGAGACGTAACCTAGTACTCCTCTGCCCCACCCTATCCTCCCCCATTGCCACCTAAATCACCCTATAAAAAAAATTAAAATTAATTTTTCATTTAATTATTCCAAACATTTATTTTTAGAGTTTTATGGCAAAGGTGAAATGTCTCCCCCACTGCCCTTGCCAGAGAGACCCCGACAAAATGCAGTCAATTAATAATGAAGGTAAAAATTTTAACAAACAATGCGAACTGCCAGTCCATATATCGACCTATAAATTATATATTATGGAAATATTTTAACAAGACGTATGAAAGCAAAGGTTTTGGGTTCGATACCGCACTGTCATGTACATATATTGGATATATTTTATTCTCATCTGCTCTAGTTTGTGGTTGTGTTAACTCGTGTCGGCGTGTTTGAGCGACGAAGGCATAACAATGACCTCTGGCCGCCCAATGTGCATATAGCCATCACAAATATTTTTTGGTATCCTCGACCTATGCCTTTACATAGGAAGTACGATCCAATCCTTAGACGCAGTTAATCACAGAACACTCCCCAGAAGAACTGTAAATTATACAGTTATCTGAGGTGTCGAAATTAACTAGATTGAGTGAGACGCAAAACGGCCTAATGAGAGTAAACAATCATATAATTGCCAACGAGCCTTGATGTTGACTGACTCAGAGCTGCTTTGCGACTCTTAAAAATGTTGTATGTAAATGAATTTCACAAAAGTCGTTTTCAGTATTTAAAACTGCAGTGTTACGCAGCCAGGTTCTGATCTTACGCATTACCGAAAATTTTCATACACATTTATCAGAAATAGTAGGAAGACTTATTAGTGCTTGCTTAAGTCTTGCAGATATTGGTGTATACATATGTATATCCCTATCCGATTTGAATATATTTTTGAAATTTCTAGTTTTAAATGTTATTGGTACGATTGAACGATAAATTGCGACATGTTTGAACAAGCAAAAATTAATTCTAATACTCTAACATCAAAATATATTTTTAAAATCGTTTATTCGACATATTGTCTCAATTAAATTAGTGGTTTTTGTTTGTTATGTTGTCTAGTATGTCTATATGCCTGGATTTCATTGGTTCTTACACCAAATCATCAGTATACTTTAACCTAATTCCAATATAACAAAACCTCTTAGCTTATACATAAACTCCCAAAAATGAATTGAGAATTACTCAAGCAAAACCATAGGATTTGAAATTCAAGAAAACACAACAAACAAATTTTATTCGATATTTATCCACAGATATTTATTTAATTTACATCAATTTGTAATTATTTTACTTATATTTACAATGACAATGAAATTAAAAACAATTTATGTTGCTTCACTAACAGCAAGTCTCATGTCTTCTAAATAGGCATCTAATTGATGCTCTAATGCTAAAATGTGTCCGGTATTACAGTTTTCAGATCCTACAAAAGTTAAAATCAAGGGTAATTTATTCATTTGTACCACCTGAAATGAAATATAAAGGTATATGTAAATTACAGTTTTATAAAATTTTTGAGATATTCTCCCAATTGACTTTTCAAAAATTTGTTAATATGTGTTGCTGATTAAGTTAGCCGATATGTACAATTATGTAAATATGTAACAATTATGTAAATATGTAACAATTATGTAAGTATGTAACCGTTATGTAACGTTGGTGCTAGTGCCAACTTCTCGGAACACCTTTAAACATACATTGAAGTTGTCACACCTACATTGCGAAAACTTTATATGTATATCTTCCATTAAAATAGCATTTATGAATATATTAGTAACAAAAATATTTTAACTGGAAAAAACTGAAATTAAATAACAATTAACTAAATTTTCTTGACTTAACATATTGTTATAAGCAAACATTTATTTATTTCTTTGTAATATACTTTACAAAGTAAATTTGCAAAGTATTTGGTGCACAGATGCCGACGGGGTGACTTAGACCATATGCCGCCGATGTATTAATGGAATATTCCTCAGAAGAACTGTAAATTTATAAAGTTATCTGAGGCGTTGAAATTAACTAGTGCGAGTGAGACGCAAAACTCAAAAGAGAGTAAACGATCAGTGGTCTGGCTGCACTTAAAAAATAATTGCCAACAAGGCTTGATGTTGACTGACTCAGAGCAAAGCTACTAGCTACGTTGCTACTTCCTATGTGAAGGCATAGGTCTTGTACAGTCAGTCACAGTAACGGAAAAGAGAATACGGTTAATAACATCGCCGACATACGGCCTGAAGCACCCCGTTGGCATTTGTGCATCAATTATATAGGATTAGTTTGTGGCACGACAATTCGTGCGAATTGGTGATGGCAAAATAGTCTCAAGACTGGCCAAATAATTCTTCGGTCGATGAAGTAAGAGAATAGAAGGGGAAAAAACATATTTATAAAATCAGTTTTCAAAACCACTAATTTGTATAAACACCTATTTAAAGAAATCTCGTTAGTTGACATAAATTTAATGAAAACTAATCCCAAAAGTTGCTAAGCAGTGACCACCCATACCATTTACATAGCATTAATCTAGGGACGCAAAATTTTTTAATTCATGTATTTTTATACATTATGCCAATTGCTTACCTGGTAATTAGAATACATTGATATAATCGTCTTATTTCGGCCCAAGCCCAACTTTCCAGCTTGATCACTAGCTATTGTGAAAGTCGATATAAATGAAGGGGTTAAAGTGAAATCCACATTTTTGTCTTGACTGACCCTCAAAACAGGTGCACCATCACGATCCGTAATTTGTATTATATACAAACCATTAACTCTAATATAATTATTCACTTTAAAGACAATTTATTTGGTTGTATAGTATTACTTACTTTTTAAGTAAATTTTTAAAGTATTTTTCAATATCTTCAGTCATTTCGTATTAATAATCATAGACTATGAACTCAAAAATTAACAAAATCATAAAATGAAATCAAAACAATTACTCCCTAAACAGAGTCACAGCTGTTTAGAAAGAGTGAAGCCAGACTATTAAGCAAAAAGATTACCAGGCAATCGAGTGGTCCACTTTGCACAGTGGTGCTAATCAAAAAAGTGGTAATAAGCAAACTACTAAATGGAATTGTATAAAAATTTAAATAGGTAGTTCCAGAGTCAGAAACATCTTTGACATTTAAGTCGTAAAAGAGGTCTAAACCCAAAATTTTATGTAAATATCGGAAAACATATATTATATTGAAAAAATGTTGTGGGTAATACTAATTTTAAATTATACATAGCAAAAGGCCAAGCTTTAAAGATGTACTTAGCGGACATTCTTTATTTTGAACATGTACCCTATATTTGGCAGTGATCGAAAATATTTGCAAAATAATTTTTGAGCTTGTGAAAGCCCTTGTACAAGGTGCCTTAAAAATCCATAAACAGGGTTTCACTATGTAGGTGGTTAGCATTGTTTTTGCTTTAAATGAAGACATCCCAGCTATATATAGTTTCAAGGGAAAAATTAGTCAAAAAACAAAAAGTACAAACGTGTTCTATTTCCTATATAGTCTGGACGTAACGTTGTCAAAGAGTTACTGAATAAAAGCGATTGTAAACTATAGCTTAATAAACTTTTATTTTTTTCTGAAATTTACACTGTGAGCTCTAAATGCATTATTTAATTACGTGTTACATTATTGATATATACATTACCTATCGCGAGATATTGAAGTTGTTAAGCTATTTTTAAAACTTTCTCGCACAATTTTAAATTAACAAAAAGTTATCGTTTAATAAGATATATTAAAATTATTTTCATTTACAGTATTTTCGTTTAACAGTAGTATATAAAGTTACTTACAGCGGATTTTTAACATAAAGATCAAATGAGAATTAATATCTAGATTAGTGTGTCTATGCAACAAATAAACAATTCGAAAATAATTTATTCGCGATGTGGGAATTTGGATCAAAAATATTTCTTGTTCGCTAATTTATATACACATGTATCTGCATTTCGTTCGCATTAATGTCAACTTATCAGCAGGTCTTTAAATAAAATAGAAACTGAAAAATTTATTAAAAACTTTTCAACTAAGAGATATACATATATGTATTTAACAGTGATAAAGAAAGAAGTAAACATTGGGTGTAAAAAAATAAAACGAACATTCGATATTAACCCGCCAATAATGTTAGTTCAAACTAGTAAGCAAAATGTCATGATGGCAGCATTCAAAGAATAATTTTAATTAAATCTTTTATCTTTATGTTAAAAACTGGCTGATCGTTATGCCTATTTGAATAATAAAGATGATTTATAATCTATAGATTCATACTAAGCATATATATACTAGATTTACTTTCTTCAAACATGGTTTTCATGAATGAGCGCATATGTTCGTTTTTCTGGATTTTGGATTGTTGGTGGACGAATTTTTAATAGCGCCAACAGCTAATTGATAGAAATGATCTTGCAAATTTTGGTGTTTTATAGTTGCATTTAATTCAAAATGCTACAATGTCTTACACATGTAAAGGCTGAACTGTTATTAATACATCGACATAGTATGTCCATAAGTAATTTTATTATATATACCTTCTACTGAATGAAAAAAAAATAAATTTCTTACCGATCCCATAATATACATAACTATAAAAATTATTTTAAGACATACGCGGTTATTTATGGAAAACACTAAATTATATTTCGATCGATTGTAACACGTTTTTATACAGGTGGGACTAGTGAGTGCTATAATACAAAATCCACAAAATACCTTTAAGAAGTACATACTTTCTTTTACTTGCAAATAAATTGTGTTATTAGTTAAACTTGAAACTGGTTACAACCTTGTACTTAGCGTTCAAACAAAAGAAAGCAACAATGTTGAAATAAAAGATAACTAAATTGGTAAAACAAGTACGAAAACATATTTCAAATGTATCCAGGGATTTGTATTGTTCGAAATTAGGTTGTATTTCGTTATATGTAAGCAATAATAAAAGCTTGATATAAAATACGAGAAAACAGAAAAACCAGTTGACAAGCGATGTCACTCACCTATTATAAACGGTTACTGATCGATTAAAAAAGAACAGAAAAACGCAAAATTTATCTACTATGTCATAAAAACAATAAAAAAAATAAAGAAAAATATTAATACACCAAATATTTTTATCATAAGCCAACGATTTTTCGACACGGACTGGAAATATTTTAAAATTTCTCCATGGGCCGCTTCAATATTTAATTCAGCATCTTGTATATTTGTATCGATACGTTCCACAATTTCCTCTTGCTCCTTAACCATGTGAGCCAATTGCTGAAATATTCCACCCAATTCAACAATAGTGGATTCAATATTTTGCATGGTTTCAGCTCGCTGTTGTACATAATTATCAGAATCATCGTATAGAGCTATTTGTTGTTGGGTTTGTATCCTGGCTGGTGGTCCGAGCAACGGTTCTGTATCACTTGCCGCAGACATATCAATACTTACAGCCTGATTTTCTTCACTCAACAGTAATGAGCCCTGTTTAGCTGTCGACGATGAAACTGAATTTACTGATAGTTGGCCTTCAGCAAATTGATCACGCCTAGATTTTTGATGTTTTAGGTTTTCTGTTCGCACTTCGAGAATCTGTTTAAAGTCAGTACTCATACTGGCTAACTTAGATTGAAGGGCTAAGACCATGTTGGAGGAATGTGATACTAAATGCTTTCCATTGTTTGTACGACGTTGATCTTTGGATATCTCCTGCAGTCGTGCAATTTGCTGATTTAGTGCATTCAAATCACCTTTAATAATATAGGTAAGTTCTTGGATTTCCTGGGGTCGATCATCAAAAAGACTTTTCTTTTTAGCCACTAAAGGAGACAAAATATTTGTTAGAAGGTGAAAAACTACAAAAAATCTTTATATTATTAATCATTTATATGATACGTAAGTGACAAACTACTAGAATTTATTGCATATTATTTTGCAACAAGGTTTTAAATTTTCTAGCTCAGTTTTTATGTATTTATGTATATACATACATACAGCCTAATTTGTAAAAAAAAAGTTATTCATAAAAGGGTTATGAAATGTTCCAGCGAAAATTAGGTTTATTAAACTGTTCAGATTCGGCCTATATTAACTAACGGTAAACAGATTTCTTTTAAGAAATTAAATTCGTACGAATTATCAGTTAACTGCCTGATGTCACTCGATATCGTTCTGTTGTACAATCACATTTAGAACAAAAAGAAATTCTAAAATTTCGTTTTTATTTTAAATGTATTTGTTCGATAGAACAATATCGGGCGACATCATGGACCGGGCAGTAAATAAATAACCGTATCAAATAAATTAATTATTGTAAAACTACTCTCTATCTATCGGTTGTTTATATAACGGCCAATTTTGTTAATGAAAGCCATCTTATAAAAACTTCTTTATTTAATTTTTTTTTTAAATTAATGAATTTGCCGAAATGTGGCGGAGAAGCAAGTGCAGAACACAATCCGTTATATCTGAGATCTATTTGAGAGAAGTGAATCCTTCATTTGCCATCGGCTGCTGAGAGTTTTAGACAACTTATTGAAATCCGTATTAGACATTAACTTTTCTGGCAACGTAACGTGACAAAGTAGAATACAGCGAATTTTTACTTTGAACTAACTACATATCCAACCTAACAAAACGAAAATAAAGAATTATAAACGCTTTTAAGTAGCGATCAATCTATGTTAGTATCCGAATGGTTAATTATACGAATGATAGGTAATTTTCGACCGGAAGTACGTTTTACATATACTATTCTTTCAACCTAACGTGACCTATGTACATACATTCGGACCTCCGAATGAAAGATTTTCGAATTACTTTCAGTTCTAATCTTTTTTAAATTAATATATTGTTTGCTGTAATATTAAAAATGTGTAAAAGTGTTTCCTACTTTTTTGTTGGTTTAACGCGTCAGCCAGAGTAGTTTTTTGAAAATAACTATGAATATGCAAGATATAAATAATACTTACACAAGGTTAGCTTCTCCAATTTGGCATAAGTGCTCGCAATGTTTTTGCCAATCATTTTTGCCACCATCATAAAGTCAGAATAGCTTTGTACCTGCCTTGCCTTTCGCGGATCTCGTATATTTACAGCTCTTGATATATTTCGAGATTGCAGCGATCTAATCGCATTGTTGAATTCGCCGGTACGATCTCTAGCCGCCATGACTACTACAGTGTCCTTATCAAACAATTCTTCTAAATCGTCCTCGGGTTCTTGAAAAGGGTATTTCTTCACCGCAAAATTGTTACTGTTAGTTACACCAGTTACATCTGCTAACTGGAAAGGCTGTTGATAGCTACCAGTTACAACTGCGGCTGCAGCACTCAAGGGCTGTTGTATAAACGTACGCAGAGCTTGACCTGAAGTGGATTGAATACGCGTGGATAAGGAGCGTAGATTCCACTGGCGACCAGCTTTACTGTACTTATCGTCCGCGTCTTCTGTAGGCACTTGATTATTTAGGCAACCCAAACTGTCTCCAATAAGAATTGATGACTGTTCCAACTGCTGGCAACCAACCGTATTTAGTAAATGTGTTGTTGCAGAAGAGCCATCAACGCCGCCGTCAGTTGGAAAGTGTAGATGATTTTGTGAATAACTGTTGGCGTTATATATACTTTGATATTGTTGCTGTGGTATTAGAGGATAACCCTCTTCCTGTGATCCTGTATTATCGTGTTGATGTAGACGTCGCCTTGTTTGCATCTCATAATCTACAACTGCTCAAGAATGCAGTATTCTCCGACTTCATACATAAATCTGCCTTTCAACTGCAATAGCTCACACTTTTAACTGTATGATTTTTCTCTTATATCAATGGCACTAAGTATATTCGTCACGTAGTTTCATAAAATGAAAAGGAACTTATGAGTTACCCTGTTTAACGATTTTTTTCTTCTTGTACTACTCACAATGAAATTTATTTATTTTTGTCTTAATATTTACAGTTACAGTATTTTCAGAACCAAATTTAGTTTACCAATTGAATTCTGTTTATTTACCTACAGCTTTATTTTTTTTCTTGGAAATATTACAAAAATCTCGTAAAGCACAATAAAAAACCTCAGAATATTATAAAAACCAATACACAAATGAAATAATACGTGGAATAACAGCTGTCAAAGTAAAATTGTGACAAACAAGGACAGAGGTTCCCAAACTTTCTTTGGTAAGAAACAGCCAAGGCAGATTTACCAGGTACTCTCACTAATACAACAATTAACAACACCAAAAACCTCAAGTATTTTGTTGGTAGACTTTGTAGAGCTAATGTCAAAATTGCGATAGAAGAAGCATCATCAACAACGCAGATTTAAGTAAAAAACAACATTTCATGTAGCTTGTATATAAACTTTTGACAGTAGATCGACATGTACCAAGGCAAATTTAATAGACAGCTGCGCTAGTGAGAGTACCTGGTAAATCTGCCTTGGAAACAGCATATTATATACATCTATAAGATGTCTCAACATGGAGCAAGGAAATGTAATGGGATGAACTCTTCTTTACATGTGCTTTGTACTGTACACTGGCAATGGCTGCCGTTTTTTGTCATAGTGGAACAAACTCATAAACTGCTATATATACATATGTATATATTCCAAGATCAGTATTTTCAAGAGAAAATCGGTTCCATATTTGCAAGATTTATCAATTAATAAAAATTGTGGCAGCACTGTCCAATATTAACGTTGGTCACAGAGTTATCATACCCGGTTTTACGGTATATGTATGTAATAAACTAAGCGAAATTCATGCTTTAATCAAATAAAAGCGACGTGATAATAAATGATCAGATATTTGATTTAGTTAACAAATATTAAAACAGCATAATGACTTTATATCATTTTGGTAACTGCTTAGCGCTAGTCTATGTTCCATATTACATGACCTATAAATACTCCGGCTTGTAAGTAAAAAAGTATATAAGTGATAAACATTGCAGAATTATATTGAAATTAAAAAATAATTTGTAGGTCCGAATATGGAGCATTTTGGAAGTGCATACAGGCTGGCGGTATATATGTATTTACCCAGTTGTGTAAAATGCTGGTACTAGCCACGTTTTTCGACTCTGATTCTCTAAGCAGTACAATGGGAGATTTTA